>JAFFSR010000267.1:4303868-5567736 GCA_017163975.1 Anastatus disparis | reverse complement strand
ACCATTAGAATCAAAGTCCCAGTTGATGTGTCAGATTTGTGAAAAGGTTGGACATAGCGCATCAACATGTTTTAAAATAAATAATAATAGTCAAGTGGCCAAGGGAATGCAGATACTGCAAAATTAAAGGCCACGATATCTCTGGAATGCAGAAGGAGAGAATATAATAACTCGGGAAACGGGAGGAGTTTCATCAATCGGGCGCAAGGCCGAAGACTCAAAATCCACCGCACCCCACTAACTCAAGTAAAGTGAACAGCATCCTCTCCGAGTTATTACCATCTGATTGAGATTTCCAGGAAAAATATACCCTTTATACGCACGACACTTTTCAATGTAAATACACATCTAAATTTAATGTTAGATAGCGGATCCGAAGCTAATCTTATACGGATTAACGCTATTCCTGATTTTTCATACATAAATAGAAACATAACATATGTACTCAAAGGAATAAATGCAACACCCATCACGACCTTGGGAGTTGTCAGAATTAGGCTAGCTGGGTTCGATACTGAATTTTTAGTTGTTCCTGCCTTATTCCCTATACCGTTTGAAGGTATTTTAGGGTCTGAATTTTTCTTGAAAACACAATCTAAATTGGATTTTAAAGAAAAATTACTAAAAATAAAAGATATTGCAATACATTTTCAATATCATGATCGTACCATAGAAGTCGAACATCCCCGTTTAGTATGTATAGAGATGGAAAATATCAAGACTTATTTACCCACCGTTCAGCTATGTTTACAAGAAAATCAATTTAATATATTTTTAGCGGTTCAGAAGCGAATTTAATAAAAATAGACATCCTACCTATAGACAGGAAAATTTATCCCGAAACTCAACTCATTATCAAGGGAATAGGAACTGAGCTCATGCATACAATGGGTTCCGTTACTATAGGATTAATGGGAGAAGTAGCTACGTTCCATGTTGTTCCTCAAGATTTCCCCATGCCAACTGACGCCATTATTGGAGCTGAATATCTTAATTCATCAGAAGCAATAGTTGATTATGAAACACTACGACTGATTGTAGGAGGAGCTTCGGTCCCTTTAAGATTTGACCAAAAACAAGAAACATCAGAAACGACGTCACAAACACAGGAATCACTTGAGAAATCTTATGAAGGATTGGAACAAGCTTCATCAGCATCCCTTAATAATCAAGAAACAGAAATTTTCTCAGATTTAAACTTAGAAGAATTCAGTATATACGATGATAATATTAGTATGAAGCACTTATACCACATGACACATCAACAGATAAGCAAAGAGTTAGATATTGATGAAATCAATGATTTGAAACAGGACTTGTATATTTTCAACATAAACAATCGGACTCAACATCGACAAATATACAATATACAAAAATTAGAGCTCGAAGATTATTTAAGATTGGATCATTTAGATATAACCGAAGAAACTTACGTGCGAGACTTAGTCCGTCAGTATAGAGATCAATTTTATTTACCAGGAGATGAACTCCCCGGAACACATGTTTTAGAACATACGATAAAAACAGTTGATGAAGAACCAATTAATGTAAAGCAATATCGTCACCCACATTCTTTAAAAGAAGAAATCAACAGACAAGTTCAAGAATTATTAGATCAGGGAATAATCGGACATTCTACGTCGCCATATAATACACCTTTATGGATAGTGCCTAAGAAACCTGATTCTCAAGGAAGACCAAGGTGGCGAATGGTCTTAGATTTCAGGGCACTTAATGAAAAGACTGTTGCTGATTCATATCCATTACCCAATATAATGGACATTTTTGACCAAGTCGGAGGAGCCAAATATTACACTGTGCTTGATTTAGCTTCCAGCTTTCATCAAATAAATATGTCGGCTCAAGATGCACCTAAAACTGCATTTAGTACATCCTATGGGCATTATCAATTCAAAAAAATGCCTTTTGGTCTCAAAAACGCGCCAGCAACGTTTCAGAATAAAATATTCATGAATAAAATATTAATTGGTCTACAAGGTATAAAATTATTTGTATACCTCGACGATATAGTCATTTACGCTAACACTATCGAAGAACATGATGAAAAATTTAAACTTCTTATGGAAAAATTAGTAAAAGCTAACCTAAAGTTACAGACCGATAAATGTGAATTTTTAAAGAGAAATGTAACATATTAAGGTCATGTATTGAGCGAAGAAGGAATCAAACCCGATCCGCAGAAAATAAGTGCGGTTAAAGACTTTCCCACTCCTAAAACTGTTAAGAATGTCCGTCAATTCTTAGGTCTTGCTGGATATTACAGACGTTTTATCAAAGACTTTGCCAGAATTTCAAAACCATTGACCAAGCTTCTACAAAAAGAAAACACATTTGAATGGACTGAGAAAACTGAGGATTCTTTTGCCCAATTAAAAAATTCTTTGTGTACAGCACCTGTACTCCAAACACCTGACTTTAATAAACCTTTTAATATCACCACAGATGCATCAGGATATGCCATCGGAGGAGTGCTCTCACAAGGGGAAGCTGGGAAAGATCATCCAATTGCTTACTCATCCAGGGTACTAAGAGGACCTGAACTACACTATGAAGTGTATGAAAAGGAAGCTCTGGCAGTTTTGGATAGTGTGGATACATTCCGTTCTTATATATACGGTAAAAGGTTTACAATTTATACTGACCACCAACCCTTGGTGTGGTTCAAAACTGCAGATCTGAATACCCGAGTTCAGAAATGGCGATTCAAGCTATCTGAATATGATTATGAAATTCAATATAAACCTGGTAAATTAAACAGTAATGCGGATGCGTTATCACGCAATCCAGTTGAACCAGTGACGCTCGCGGTTGTCACTAGAGCACAAAAAAGAGAACAAGAACATCATGAAGAAAATATTAAAGAAAAGGAACAAAAGGAGAATAATACAATCAAAGAAGACGTCATAGAAGAAAAAAACCCAAAAGGAAAATTCAGAAAAATTCAGCTTAGAACCTGTATGTCCATCTACAAAGGAAACCAACGAAATTTCAGATAATATGACTATTAACAGTGAATCAACTATTCAGACAAACAAAAGTCAATGTAAAAACCAAATTATTGAAATTCAAGAGCCATTAGAATATCGAGAGGATAATATTGTTTGCTTTATCAACGAGAATCTTCAACCAAGTGGCAGTTGTTCAAAGAAATTTCTGGAATATCATAAGAAATAAATATTCCACAAATGAAAAGTGGCGAAGTCCATCGTATTAAGGAAGAAGAAAAACCAAAATGTATTCATCTTATGTATTAAAGGAGAAAAACATGAATCACTCACCCCTATATTGACCAATTTGTATATAGTATTAGTAATATTACGTGATTTAGCTTATAAGTTAGGCATAAGGGAACTAAATATAGGAAAAGCAAGCACTATAGAAAATATAGAATGGGAAGAAATCCTAAAACTACTGCATACGGTATTCCAAACTTCGCCAATCAAGATATTAATTTGTACAGGAACTTTATTATATGTACCTGTTAACAAAAGAGATGAAATTTTCAAAGAATTGCACACATCTCCGATAGGTGGTCATAGAGGAGTATCGAAAACCTACCATCGAATTCGCAGGCAGTACTATTGGGAAGGGTTAAAAGATGACATCCAGCGCAGAATTCAGCAATGCTTAGATTGTCAATTGAAGAAATTGGTTAGGTTGAAAACAAAACAGCCTATGGTGATCACCGACACCCCAGGGACTGTATTTTATAAAATTTCTTTAGACATTGTAGGACCAATGAATATAACAAGAAACAACAACCAATATATATTGACTATGCAGGATGGATTATCCAAGTTCTGTATAGCAATTCCATTGCCTAACGCGCTTTCAATCACAATCGCTGATGCATTTGTGAAAAGATTCGTTTGTATTTTTGGAAGCCCTAGGATTATTTTAACAGATCAAGGAAAAAACTTCCTTAGTAATCTTATGGGTCGCGTGACAAAACGATTCGGAATCAAGAGAGTGAAAACAACAGCTTTTCACCCTCAGTCAAACGGATCTCTAGAAAGATCTCATCATAGTTTCGTTCAATAGACACGTTCAACTATAATACTAGTGTACATGAAAGCACTAAACACACTCCATATGAGGTAGTTTTCGGACGTTTAGCTAGACTATCGTCTAATAACCCTTTAAGAGAGGAAGATTTATTGCATACATACAAGGGATATATTACTAACTTGGTTTCGCGTTTAAACGGTATTCAGAAACTAGCATATGAAAATTTGGTAGATTCTAAATTTAGAAATAAAGAATATTATGATAAGAAAATCAATCCAAAGAATTTTAGATTAGGTGATTATGTTTTTCTGTTATCAGGACCGAATCCGGGTAAATTCGGTAACCAATATAGCGGACCACATAAAATTCTTGAAATAGTAGACGCGAATAAAATACGAATACAAGTAAACAAAACAAGTGAGCTGGTGCATGCAAATAGATTGCGTCTATCCCATATAAACAAAGAAATAAATAATCATAAAAAGAAAAAGGGGAAGGGGGGTAAAAACTAACATTTTTGTTCTTTTTGTTTCAGATAGTTTTTTTTTTGTAAAAAAAAAAATGAATTCAAATACTGTCCTCACCACCTTCTTATTAATCCTAATATCCAAAGTAACCTATGGATTGATAGGTTACGATTGCGGGTCACGGTATTTAAACGTGATAACTTTATCATTGTTAAACGTAGGGGAATGCGAAACCCCAGAAGAGTCAATTAAAATTGACCAGAAATATATTCAATTGTTGCAAATAAATGAGTACACTGAAGCACGTGTTTATCAGTGTAAAATTGAAATCCGTCGGACTGTTTACTATTGTGGGATGCACTCACATGTGTCAATAGTTAAAAACGGAGAAAATGAGTATATTAAAGAAATCAGTCAGCAAGCTTGCAAAGACGCCCATTTATCGGGAATTTTGAAAGTAACTGATAACCACGTGATTCATGGACTCCGAAATAATAACACTGTTACTCACAGCGTACTCTTCGCCGGCGAAATAACTTCAAGCGGTAAATGTAACGGCCAAACGTATTCCGATCCTTACGGTACCTGGAGTGATGCTATAGTACAAGGTACCGCTAAAATATCTTTATCAGATTATATCGCGCGAGTTTCACTTGAAAAAAATACAATCCATTTACAATCTGGAACCGTTTGTAAGTTAGAAGATGGCACGTGTATAGATATGGAAGGAGGGTATACGTATTGGAACGCACTCCCATTCGACACTTGTAAATTTAATCACTATAGTGTGTTATATGAAGGATATGCTAATAAGCTCACAGATAATGAAATGGGAGAATTCCAAACCGTATATTCTCTAACTACACAAGACGTGACTTTCGCACTAACGGCGAAGAACAGAATGAATGTTTGCGGTTATTCAGTAACGAGAACTAAACACCCTAAATTATTAGTTTTCGAGACACGAAGAGGTGACACTTTTGTAACGGCAAAGAAACAATCTGTTTCAAATTTGGATATCTTCGCGTATGTAAATTCGAAATTCATTTATGTAGAACGACACATCAGGGCACAAATAAAAAATTTGTATCGCGATGTCATTTTTCAACGTTGTAACATCGAACGTCAAACTTTGAAAAACGCGTTAACTATTGCCACTCAAGCTCCGGATGAGTTCGCGTACAACTTGATGAAAGGACCGGGATATATGGCAGTGGTTGCTGGAGAAGTGGTGCACATAGTTAAGTGCATTCCAGTCGAGATTAATATCGAACACGGTCTCTCATGTTACGCTGAGCTTCAGGTAACTCACAAGAATAATACACACTTCTTGACACCGAGAACCCATATTCTCAAACAAAAAGGGACTAAAATTGCTTGTAATGCTTTACTACCAGCATACTACTTTCTCGGGGAAACCTGGTATAAGATTCTACCACGGCCTTCTGGAGCTTTGTCTCCTGCAATGCTGAGACCGAATGACAAACCGACCTGGAAATATATAAGCCCATCAAATTTAGCCACCAGTGGAATTTACACGGACCAGGACTTAAATGAGTTAAGAGAACGAATTATGTTCCCTGTGGAAAAACCTGCGTTATTAAACGATGTAGCTCGTGAAATGAATGGACATCAAGTCACAGATGGAGAGGGGACAATTATGAAGCTGTTGAACGAAGAGACTCTCCACAGAATAGCCAAATCAGCATGGTCCAAAGTTTGGGGCCAGTTCATGAATTTCGGCACCGCAAGCGCAGGAATAATAGCGATTATCATGATACTTCAATTTATTAAGTCAGTAATCGATGTAATAATAAGAGGCTATGCATTACATTCTGTGTTTGGATGGTCTGTACACATTCTTAGCGCAGTATGGGGAACATTAGCCCACCTACTACTACAACTCGATATTGAAAAACCACCAACCAAAGACCCAGAACAAGGACAAATTACAAACAATCAAGACAAACCAAAGGATGAACCACGGAATACGGATGTCCCTGTACAGTCACAACTTTACCCGACTCAAGAATTATCCAACATCAACTCAGAAAAAGCAAAATATAATTCATTCATACCATAAATATAGCTGAGGCAAGCACTTGCTAGTTCACTTCCAGCTCCTAGCAACCGCTTTAGGCGTGGGGTGTAACGTCGGGCTACAATTCATCATTTATTTCTTACATATATATATATATTTACTATTATCTTTTTCCTATTTTCTTTAAAAATTTTTTCGTTCTGATTTTCTTTCACATAAGCGAAATTCGAACAAAACGAAATAATCACTTATTCTTAGATAGAAAAGAAAATATTGTATCTTTTAAGTAAAACACTACAGCTGTGTAAACAAACCGTAAGGGATACTCAAATCTTGGGTACCTGAAAAATATTATGTAAAAATTCACACGTATTTTCGTGTATATTGAAACTGCCTGAAAAATTTTACCGTTATCAATTAGGACACCCAGACAGAAACTCATTAAGCTAGGCGCCAAAAGGAAAATACTCATAATCACCCAAGAAACTCATAATATTCTTTTTGTAAATTTTTGTTAATAATAATTTATTTAAGATGTTTTTTTTTATTAACATACAAATTTTATTATAATAAATAATTTCTTTTCTTCTGTAAATAAAATATTTAAAAATTAATAGACATTAAAAAAACCCAATAAATATAAAAACAAAATTGTTATTATAAAAAAAACTACACAAAAATTAAAGATCATCCCTAAAAGGTTTTAGAATGAGTATCCCTTTGTTTAAAAAAAAATATATATGATTTCTTTTGTTATATTTTAAATAAAACAGATATATGTATATATATATGAAATTATTCGTATAAAAATTAACTAATTCTTTTTATGTAAAATTTTTATAAACTCTTATTCCTTTTTCTTTCTTAAAAAAAAACTAATAAATATATATATATATATATATATATATATATATATATATATATATATATATATATATACATATACATATAACAGTTTTTATAAATAATATTTAATAATAAAAAATTGCGTATGCATCAAGCCTACACCACGCTCGAAATTAGAATATTGCGTTTTCTTTATTTTAAATTTATTTGTTAAATAAAATTTAGAAATTAAGTTAAGTTTTCAAAAGCGTTAAACAAAGAAAAACACAAAACAAAAAAACAACAAAACCAAAATTTTTTAATCATAATTATTATACGTTAAGCGTCCTTTTTTATTACCAAGCGTCTTTTTTTTTGTATGGAGCATCTCTCTGTTTTTCATTATTTTTCTTTATTTTCTTTAACATTTATTTCACTTATAATAATGTAAACTTTAGTTTTAAGTATTGAAAGTTTAGTGATATTAATATTAATATTTCTTCCTTTATTAAAAACTTTTATTGTCAAATTTGTGATAGCGTCTTTTCTTTTATTGCGTAATTCTTCTTTTAATTTCTGCGTTATATATATATAATAAGTTAATGTTAACTGACAATGTTTATTCATTTAATATCTATATCATATTATTCTTTTGTTTTTAACTTTTATATATAAACAAATAATTTCATTAATTAATTAGGTTTATTTAAATTAGTTTATTTTATTATAGATATTAGTTTGAAAAACATTGTAAATAAACAACTCTAATTTCTAGTTTATTTTTTTTGTATGCGCAATTCGTTATATTTTTAATAACAATTAGATTTAAGACAATTTTTGTAGCTTACTTTCAAGAGAGAGAAAGAAAAGTAGAGAGAGAGAGGTAGAGTAAAGAGAGAGAAAGAAGAAAATCGAGACTAGCACAGCCAAGTGACAATTTACGGAACTTTTACGGAAACAAAATTGACCAATAGGAAAATTAAAATTTTTGGAAAACTACCCAAACGGGGGTAGCTAGTCCACGCCCCAATTTCAGGGTATAAAAATCTCTGACGGAGCACGGACACTCACTCTCTTCAGGAACTTCAAGGAAGCAACAGCAACTCTCAATTTACTACAAGTCAACAGCAACTCTCAATTCACTACAAGTCAACAGCAACTCTCAATTCACTAGAAGTGAACAGCAACTCTCAATTCACTACAAGTCAACAACAACTCTCAATTCACTACAAGTCATCAGTAACTCTCAATACATTTCTTTCTCTGCACTTTTTTGAAAGTAAGTAAAATTTATCGTTTTTTCATTAAAATTCAAAATTAAAATCAACACCTTTTATTTTTATTTTTGATCATCCAAATAACAAACAAATTTCTATTTTATTATAATATTTTTCTTGATTTAATTTTTTTTTTGTATATAATTTTACAACCATCTATCTTTCATTAATATATATATATATTTCTCTTTTTAAATATAACGCGACCCCGACTTTGAGGACCGTCCTCATCAGACCCCAAGCAGAGCGATAGAGACATGTTGCTTTGCTTGGCTAGGGGTATAAAAATTTAATACTCAAATTAGATAAAAACATTAAAATCGCGATGCGGAAAGGACTCAATATAGGTCCCCGCATTTCAGTGACCAAATTAGATTCTCGCCCCGCGCAAGTAACACGTGGTCAAACTCGGCGACCATTTATTAAGTACGACGCCGCGTAAAATAATTTACGCATATGCAATGGTGAGTGGTGAATTATAAAATTAATTCATCTCTCGACATTACAAGAGAATTGGTTTTCTTAGCGTAGTTTTAATTTTATAGTCATTTTAGTAATTAAAAAAAAAATCTGGTTTTTTTTTTAATTACTAAAATTTTTTTTCCTATTTTACGAAAACCATTTGATAGATTTGCTCCAAAATTTATATTTAAGTTATTCGCTACTGTCTGAAGAAAACAAGCTTTGAAAAACTTATTTTCTCAAAACAGTTTTAAGTTTAAAGCATTTTGGAAATTTTCAAAAAAATTTTTCTTCTTCTTTTATCTTCTATTTTGAGTAAACCATACTATAAATTTTCTTCAAAATTTTTGTACAATAAATTCGCTATTGTCTGAAAAAATAATCTTTTAAAAACTAATTTTCTTAGAGTGGGTACAATTTTAGAGAATTTTAAAGATTTTTAAAAAAATGGCGAGTTTTTATTTCTTATTTTTTTTATTTTACGTAAAGTACTTGATAGATTCGTTCTGAAATTTGCAGGGAAATTTTTTGCAACTGCCAAAAGAAGGAAAATTTTCAAAAATTGATTTTCATAGGGTAGTTTTAATTTTAAAGCATTTTTCAAATTTGAAAAAGAAATTTTGAAAAGAAAATGTTATTTATTTAGCCAATTAGATCTCGAAAATTACTTGATGGATTTACTTCAAATTTTGCATACTATTTGTTTTTGTACAAGTAGACGGGAAGCTATTGAAATTTGGTATTTATAGAGTAGTTTTTTTATAGAGTCATTTTAAGAATTTTTAAAAAATTTTGGATTTTTTATTTATTTTGTATAATACGTAAATTACTTGATGAATTTGCTTTGAAATTTGCTTGGGAATTATTTGCAACTGCCAAAAGAATTATGACTTTTAAAAACCAATTTCCTTGGCGTAGTTTTAATTTTAAAAAATTGAAAAAAATTTTTTTTTTTATTTTGATTTTTATTATTTTTCCTCTAAAATTTGTATACAAGTTATTTGCTGCTGTCTTTATAAAACAAGCTTTTAAAAAATAATTTTCTTAGCGTAGCTTTTTGATCACTTCTTTTGATTCCTGATTTAACGCTTTCACTAACTCTTTTCTTACTTCCTCACTTTCTCTTTGTCCTTTTTTCTCAGATTGATCCTCATTTTTACCTTATTTTCATCCGTCCTTGTCTCTCTCTTCCTATTTACCAATCATTCTCTCACATTCACTAATTTTTCTTGAATAGCAATTGTATTTTATATTGAAATCACATTTAAAAAAATCAAATCAAATTACTTTAACCCAATGAGATCTATGAGAAAGCATTGCGCCAAAGCACTTCGTAGCGTTTTTTTTAATATAAAAAAGAATGAAACAAAAATATATATTAAATATATTAAAAATTAATATTAAAATTCATATGAATTTTTTTATCAGGGTACTTTAAAACATGTATGAATGTATATCCTGACAGATTTGTTTGAAATAATGGTTGATAATTAGTAATAACTATTATTTAATTACAAGTTATAAATAGTGTGATTCAGGGTGAGTGAGCATTCTATTCATAACAGTACAAATGTACTGCATGTTCAAAAAGTAACGATACACCTAAGAAATTTCCTTGATTGATAATTTTTTCAATCAGGTGAAGGTCATTCTTGGAGTAACTTTTACGAGGTATCCGATGGTGACCTTGGATTTGACCTTGAACTTTATTTTCAAGGTTATTATAAGGTCAACCTCATTTTTTTAAATGGGAACCCCAACTTTTTATAGCGGAATCGAAAAGAGCGGAAAATTTTAAGTAATTTTTTGAGGGTTTACAAGTCGAAGTCCCATAAAATATATTTATCACTTCTACGTTCATCCATAACAATCTTCAAAATTATTTTCACTTTAATTACAATAAATGTATACTAAAAACATGGAAATGCACTTTCTTAAACAATTATAAGATTTTTTGAACTTATCATTGATACGATGATTTCATATATAGACGCATAAAGTCAATTTATTTATTTTCAACTTTTATCCCACTTCACAGTAACACAGATTTTGATAATTCTGACATTGAGTGATCAATTCTATAAAAAAAATGAATTAACTAATTTTAATACAATTTGCGTAGTATCATTTTGCAAATTATTTTGAAATAATTTCAAGTTTAAAACTAAAGAAATTCAGCTAAAAATCACATTTTTCATTATTTTTAATTACATTTTTATTTTTTCTAAGGGATCACCAAGGATGTCCACTCTGAAATTTCTAGGAAATATTTATACATATATTACCTGCTGTGATGAGTTTTTTGGACATGGGATCATGGTTCGAAATTTTAAAAAGTGGTATTTTAATGTTTCAAATGACTTTAGCTCAGCGAATGACTACATTAGCACTTATGAATTACTTTTTTCTCAAAATTTAGAATATTTTGAACAAAAAAGTTTCTTAGTAATACATTTTAAAAACGCAACCCAACTGAGTAATTTGAGCCTAAAATTGGTCAAAAATGTCAAGAATATGGTTTTAGCCCAATTTTAAGGCTGCTAGCTCTAAAAATATGTACTAAAGAGATCTATAAAAATCCTGAATAGTCCATAATATGGAAAAAAACCATTTCACCATTTTTTAGCAAAAAAAAAAAAAATTTTCGTCCTTTGATTTGACAGCGAATGGGTGATGTATATATATTTGATGAAAAATAAATACATTTATTTAAAGTAATAATTTGTGTTACAATATATAAAAGGCATCTTGTCTCTATTATTATGGCCCGAGCTCAAGTGAGGAAGTAGCGTGAGAGTGAAGAGTATGCTGTAAAGTAGAAGAGATACTCTCATATGTCATGTATAAATGCAGTCTTGTGTAGTTGTATATAAACTTATATACGAATATATTTTATTGTATATTAAGATGAGTTATATTTATATTTACTTATACTCCAATAACTACGTGATAGTGTAGAGTTTATTCGTCAAAAACTCGAATTCCACCATAATTTATTTGAAAAAAATAATAAACGCGAAAAAGGTATAATAGAGATTTCGTGCGGTATGTTAGGTTAGAAAATTTTAAAATTAACTTTTTTGCGTTTTCTCATTATTAGCATCTTATTGCGTCTTATTTTCTAGGTAAAACAAAAAGAAATTTAAAATTAACTATAACATTGAACAAAAATTAGTACGTTAAAAAACAACGGTAAGCAATGACAGCTTTGATGCGAGAGTTTGGTTTTTAAAAGAGCTATTAACTTGACTACACTCTTTGTGTTCAAGGGCAGATGGGTAAGCCTGCTTGTAATTTAGTAGAGATGGTTTTTAAAGGTTTGGTGAGTTATAAAGTAGGTGGTTAGATGAGTAAGGGGGTACTGTGACGTCATAAATACTTATAACGCACTTTTTTATTAGTGTATGGTGATTCAAAGCACCATATACTACGACATCTCCCTTGTCTTACTCTCAGTAACGATCGTTTCGGGTATGGAGTTGATCGTGCGTCCGAGCAAGACAAGATGGATGCCAGATATATCGATACTCCGAGTTTAACGTGCGCCTAACCACTCCACGTACAAACTCGTTGCATTTATCGCTTTGATTATTTTGTGTGATAGAGTTAGACCTCCCTAGACCGTACACTGACAAGACGTCTTGCTTGCTAGATTCGGGTCCTTATGCTTGATCTAACCTTTTTGATTTTATTTTATTTCAGAAGGATATTAGGATGCAGATAAGAGGGTAGCATTAGGTATATCTGATTGCCTCTCAATACCATTTCATGTTGTCTTCGATAAATGCGACAATCTATTCAATATAATTTAATTTAACACTTGCAAAGACGTGTATGATCCAAGCAAACACTTTGCGATCAGCACGTAAATGTAAGGCATACAAAATGTGCCTTTTTGGCTATTTCAATTCATAATTTAATTTGTGAAGGTAACGACACTACCACTTCACACACGTTGTTTAATATATTAAATCACTAAGATTTACAATGTTAAACCGCGGTCTTTACATGCGAATATTTAATGATAATCTTATACAAGTTCACACAGGTACGAAGTACGTATTTTATACTCTTTCCCTGTCCTTTGAACTTGAATAAAAAGGAATGTACTAAGGTACACGATCGATGATGGAGTGAGAGTGCGGAGCACAAGCTTCTCGTTAAGCAAGATACTTCGCATTTGCGGCGCTTGCCGCTATATTCCTACTCTACCGCCTCAGAGTAGGGATATTATACATTATAAAGTATACGCGTTACATTTGATAGTCGCTTGGCTGTCGAAATTAGGGGCGTAGCTGCGCGCTTGCGAACGCGCGTTTAGATCTTTCCTATATCCCCTCTCACCGCTTATTACCATGATGCTTTTCTATATGAAAATCATCAAGTGAGGTCCCAGTACGTAGTTACACCTCTTATTCTTTTTGTGGTATGAAATTAAATAATTTCATGAAAAAAGACCTAACTCTTAGTTTTCTAGGTTAACTTCTTTTGGTTTGGTAGGAGTGGATTATATAGGATAGAAAGTAAGAAGGTTGATGATTTGGTGAATAAAATTATAAGTAGTTTTCCATTTCGTTTCAGAATTGGTTGATTTGATTCTTGTTAATTTTGGATTAGATTCATAGGGTGGAGTATATTACATTACTTCTACATAAAGAATTTTATAAATGTGGACTTTAAATCTTTATTAATGAAAAAATCTTATATGATAGGAATATTCTACTTCCAGGTTCGAACTCAGCGATTCCAAAAAGATAAGGTACAAGCAGTTCTAATTAATTATCTAGCTAAAAATATTTTGTGGTCCTGTATTTTTATCATGAATCAAATATCCATCGCTAGGATCAATGAATTTCAGTTTTCGATGGCGTAGTTAACCATCAAAATAAACTCACTTTTGTCTTTTCAGAAGTCAAAGATCATTAGTCAATAATCTCTAGAATGGTGATGTCAGGGTTCATTTTGACGGTGTATAATATTAAATATATGCGGTCTAGATATAATTTCTTGGTTTTAAAATTTCTAAAATAAATATCTAGAAATATACATACAATGATAATTTAAATAATTATTTTTCGGGCAATGTGTAAAATGTTTAAAATCAAAATAATAGTAATCTTGTTTTGAGGGATGAAAAAGATTGCGCACGCATAAATTTATGATGACATTACTTACATTTAAAGATATCAACTGTGCTAAATCGCTATCGGACAATACACTATTATTATGGATTTCGTCTAATTGAAGATTTTTTTCATTTTCTAAGGAAGACACCTTTACTTCTGCAGGATCAGTAGCAGCAAGTTCCTTAACTCTATCAGCATAACGTAATGTATTTAATGAATGTTCACAGGAACTCATTCCAGGACTTATCATTGCAATCTGTAAAAGGTAATAAATATTACAAAAAATAAGTATTTTTTTGTATTTAGTGACATATATTGTATTCTAGAATTATAACTTGTATTATGACAGAATATTTAATATATTTCCAAAATATATTCAATCACAAAAGAAAATAAAATGTTTCTAGAAAACTCTTATTATAAACTGAGGAATATTGGTTTTTTAATACTTATGTTTGGATGTGTCGCATATGATTGTGATTTTCGGATATACGATAAGCAGTCTAAAAAAGATCCAATTTTATGTTGTTATTTTAAATCGATATGTTGCAAATCACAATGTCTGAATATTGGCATTGTAAACACTCTAAAAGAGCAACAAATGCGGATTATTACGTCACATCATTACCGAAAAAGTCTTATTTATCGATTGTGTTGTTATTTAATAAATAAAAAATATTGATTTCTTGTTGCGCCTTAACCAAACTACTAGAAAGACAAGTACAATTATAGGTTCAATCACTTTTTTGTCTGATTACATGATAAATCTATGGTGATTACGAAAATTATATTATCTGTGTTATATATTATAAAGAAAAATACTTTGAAAAAAGCTGCAAAAATCATAGTTGAGTAACTAGCCCAAGAAAACCCATCTATAAAAATGCCGTATAAAAAAAAACAATTTACTAAAGTGTCACAAAAAAACCATCTACAAAAGTGCTGCGAAAAAAATTCCATCTATGAAATTGCTCCAAGAAAAATCACATTATTAAACATGAAGCAAAAAAACATCACTTCGAAAAGTGCAGTAAAAAAACGATATAAAAAAATTGTGTATGTATATATGAACTTGTATCTACGTATGAGCATGTGCGTATATGTGTATGTGTATATGTGTTTGTGTGTATGTATCTATAATTATGAGTATGTGATTTTTTAATGATGCTTTCTGTAATATAGTTTTTTTCGTGACATTTTTTTATATAAGCTTTCTTATTACGATATTAAGAGATGTGATATTTTTTCGTGGCAAATGTATCTATGGATTTCTTTTGGCAACGGTCTTTTTTGCCACACATTCGAAATTTTAAGTTTTTTCGGGGATATTTTATGAAAGTTTAGAAGCACTCATGTAAAAGGATTCTTTTTGTGGTACTTTTTGGTAGAACATTTTTCTCGCAGTACAATATTAATGGTTTCTTCACGACTTTTTTCAACAAGTATAGTCTTTGTAGCCACCATCGAAATTGTTGTAATATATAAATGTTGCCTCTTTCATTTTAATACGTATCGCCATTCATTGGTAAAGGCTAACTTGATTATACATAAGATATAGCGAATCAGCTAAGAAAGGCTCTAGTTGAGAAAGTATAAGCAGCTAAACTGAGTCTAGCAAGCGCAATGTACTGCCCTACTGAAAAAAATGACATGAGATCTCACGATTGAAAATGAAACAAGATCTCATATGAAAACTCACATGAGATCTCACGTGATATCTCATGTGCCGCGAAATTTTATTTTTCCTGATACCCGATCTCACGAGAGTTCTCATGTGAGATCTCATGTGCAAAAAAATTAATTTTTCCCGATACCCGATCTCACATGAGATCTCACATGAGATCTCACGTGAGATCTCGTGTGCAAAAAAATTAATTCTTTCCGATACCCAATCTCACATGAGATCTCACGTGAGATCTCTTGTAAGATCGGGTATATCATATGATTCAATTAATTTTTATATATTCTAATATTACGATTTAATGATTCTACTCTACATCTACAAAACAATCGTTATTCAAAACATGCTATTTTGGATTATGGTTTTAAAATATATTTGAGCATAATTATACTTGGCGATTGAATAATAATAGAAACAAACTAAATTTTACAATGATTTAGACAATATTTACTTATGTATTGTCTATTACTTATTATACAATATTTATTTATTTAAGATACTTGTCACTACAATTATGCGTATCGCCTTTTACACTCGGAAAGGCGAAAATGTGATTGAGAATGCTCGCACCATTTACCAGTTTCAGAGCAAGTAATTGGTAAATGGTCTGACCAGTTCCCAGTTACATAGCACGTAACTTGTAAATGGTCCTACTATTTTCAGTTACTTACCCAGTAACGAGTAAATGGTCCGACCATTTCCAGTTACTCACCCAGTAGCTACCAACGGGTCGGACCATTTACCAGTTACTCACCCAAAAAATGGTAAATGGTCCAAAAATTTTGAGTTACTCATCTAACTAGATGGTCCGACCATTTCCAGTTACTCACCCAGTAACTAGCAACTGGTCCGACCATTTACGAGATCTCATATGAGAACTCACATGAGATCTCACGTAAGATCTCGTGTGCAAAAAAAATAAATTTTTTCCAATACCCGATCTCACATGAGATCTCATGTGAGAACTCGTTAAAAAAAAATTTTTTGCACATGAGATCTCACATGAGATTTTACGTGAGATCTCGAGTGCAAAAAAATTTCATTTTTTCTTACAATTATAGCTGTAATCAATGTCAACGACATCAAATCTAAAATTTGTCTATAATCTTATTAATTTTTATATATTCTAACATTACGGTTAACTAATTTTTTTTTAAGATTTATATATAAAGGATATTGTCCTCTATATGTTAACCTTTTCTTATATGGTCATGTCGAGGGAGCCCAGCCCGGTTCCCGTTTAACACATTACATCAAGCTAGACTGTCAGCAGGGTTGCTCCGCATTGATAAATTACGTGGTATAATGTGGTATAATATATCGCAGATTGGTATAGGACTATAGCACCATGTATCACTGAATTTATATTTACTTACAAAAAATCCCTAGGAATGTTTTTAGAATGGTTGGTTAACATCTAGTGACAATAGTGACATAACAGAATGAAATCCCGAAATATGATAATAAATGTGAAAAACGTAAATATTTTTATATCTCTATGTAAAATTTTTAAATCCTACGTAGCGAAATAAGTATAAAACGTTAAACTTTAAATATATATAATAATATTACGATTGTGATTAAAAATTGAGAGCGCGAAGTTTGAGAAGTTTCATCAATTGTTCATTTAATTTTTCGAACAGTTAAATTATTCTAATTTTTCAATGTACTTATTAATTTTAAATATATATAATGAGTCGAAAAATTATTTATAATTGTTCCAAATATTTTATTATTGTGAGCCTTAGATTTACTTATTAACTTTGAGTGGATTTCATAAATCCAAAAATTACTTATGTAATTTCGGAAATTATGAAATTATTGTAAGCTTTAAATCTACTTATCAATTGTAAGTACATATAAAAATAGGTTTAGAATTAAGATTATATTAGTAGGTCATAAAAAGTATATAAATTTAACTGTTTTATTTCAAAATATGTTAGAATAATAACTTAAGTTTATGTTTGGTTTTAGTTATTCTTATGATTTTTTAATTAAATTAAAAATCTTATTAAAAATAAACAATGTATATAAAATATGGAATTTGATTGGAATCAAAAAAAGTTTTCACGAATAGAAAAGATGATTAACAATAAATAATGATTAATCATCTTTTCTATTCATAAATGATCTTTTCCATTTTATTATTAATCATTATTAATTAATAAATGATTAATGATTAATAATCAATGAATGAAGCGCAACTTTATAAAAAATTCAGAAACCAAGAAAAACTGATTTTTGAATTTTTTATAAAAATGGAGAGCTAATAACAAATATTACCCCCATAAATTCTTTGAGCATCATTTTCAATTTAAACAGTCAGTAAAGAGACAAAAGATGAAAACCGCGCTCTTCTTGAATAATTATTATACTCTATATCTAGAAAACATTCGTTATCTAAGGCATGCTATTATGGGTTATAGTTTCAAACTATATTCAAGCACAATTATACTTGGCGATTAGATACTAATAAAAATAAACAATTTTTTTACGAAGAGTTGGACGATATTTACAAGTAATAGTTGAGATACTAGTCACTGCAATTATGCATATCGCCTTTTACACTCGGAAAGGCCATCATTTTTCAGTGAGGTCTGAAACGATGCCGTTCGTATACAAAGGTTTGTACAGAATTTGTGTATTCACAAATTGAGTTACTTATTTCATATCACAGACGAAATCAGATATACGAGGCTCGGGGTCAGTTCACTGTTTAATAACAGTTCTTCTAATCAATAGGTAGTGTTGTTCTATGACGCACGCTACATCTGGTTTAGATTTACGTCATAACACGTCTTACCAATTGTTACACGATTTGCATGTCGCCGTAAAAACAGTTGCAGCTTTATTTATGTCTTAGAACCTTATGACAAACGACCTTCAATGAACTGACAGTGACTTAGTACTTAGTATCTCTTTTTTATCATACTAATAAATTGTTTTTACATATCATACAGATTTAAATAATATAGATTTTATAACTTAAGAATTATTGATTTTACTTTTATTTTAGAGTATTATCGCAATCTTATTGATTGTTTTCCTAATTCGGTCATGAATCTAACGTAATCTGAAAAATTTGAAAAGCGTGCTCGAATACAATTTCAAACCATGATATATAATCATATTCATACAGACTATCCACATAGTTTTCATAATAAGAATTATATTTGTATGTGATGTAAGTCTGAACCTTGAAAGTAAGATAATACACATATTGTATTCTTATACTATTCGTCATGTTAAAGGTCAGTTTTAGACGAGGTTTTAGACATTTTTTACTGATTGAAAGTAGCAAAAGAGGTAATTTCGTTTATTTATAATAAACATATATATCAGAATTGCTTTCAGTTGTAAATATTATAACTGAGAAGCGGAAGCGTGTAAATTTGTTAAAATTCAAAGAACAAGCCAAAAAAATAAATAAAAACTAAATATCTTTTTTAGCTATTTTCAATCGGTAAAGTTAGTCGGAACCATTTGCCGCTTGGTGGCGCTGCAGGTGAGAGAAGATAAGGGACCCTCTAGAAAGGGACTGAAAACCTTGTTCTGCGTTTTCTATTGGCTGTTACAAATAAGAGATCTAAACCAGAAACTACATAAGAAAGTAATATATTAGAAAGAGACAGTAAATATTCCCCACGAAGACTACCCGTGATGTTTTCTATAAGCACTTTATCCGTTCCTTTCCGGTTTGGATCAGTACAGGCGGCAACGTTTTCTTGTCCCTTTCTAGAGGGTCCCTGGAGAAGATAATAAAGTATTTTTTTAGACGGATGTACAATTGATTAAGACAATAATATACTTCTAATGTTGTCAATAACTCTTTCCATATATATGTAGCATAATTATCGATGCTAATCTTGTTTGAAAAGTCTAAAATATTGTTGTAAAGCAAAAAATTCAGCGCTTGATAGAGCCGATGTAAACATAAGTATTTTTTTTTTAGTGCGATAGAGAAAGTAATTTTTGATAAGAAAGAATTAGTTTTATTGCTTTGTTTTCAAGAAAACCCTCAAAAACCAAACCGTGTTTACCCTAACCTCTATGTTTTAAGTTTATCAAGGTTTTCTTGAAAACGAAGCAATAAATTGATTCTCTCTTATGAAAGAAAACTTTGCTTTTTCTTATTCGAGATGGGACATTCTCTTCATTTTTGCTAAAATTATTAGTTTTTGTAAAAAAATCAATTGTTTGATTAGAAACGGATAAATATACTCGACCTGCCCTTAATTGGAAAGTAACGCCATGAAATACAATGCAAATCAAATAGAGTGGCCAAAATAAGGACTACTGACCCCGGGCAAGATGCATTAGGTCTTATGGCTCCACTAAATTTATCGAATATGATGATGTTTTAGTGTTCGAATACGTAATATAAATTTTTCATTATTTTTCGAGTATAGTCCGAAACGGAAAAAACAGTTGAACTTGACTTCATTTTTTCCGTTTCGGACTATTAGGCAGTTTGCTATGCAAGCTCGAAGCAGGTGGCGTTCTGAGCTCTAGCGCTGTCATGGCGGTCACACTACGACAATCTTGCTATGTTAACATGTATAAGTGTATTCATGAGTCTATCCATGTATATTCAATGACGTCACATCCGAAAGTAGTGGGGGAAGTCCCTTCTCTAATAGTAGCGCGTTGCGCGTCGTTGCACGCACACAGCTACACGTATATGCTCATCCATGCACATATACGTGGAGTGTGCCGCCATGACAGCGCTAGAGCTCAGAACGCCACCTACTCTGAGCTTGCATAGCAAACTGCCTAATACTCGGGAAATAATGAAAAATTTATAGTTTTTCATAGAATAGAATCCTTCGCTCGTTTTTTGCTCTACGGCGCTCAGCATTTACATTAGTATAAATATATTAAATTCATTAATTATAACAAAAATTTAAATTAGACAAGGACAAAGCTATACAGCCGACTATTAAGGGCATAGTGAAGCTTTCCCCCCCCCCCCCTGATAATATTTTTGATCCAAGTTTTTGAGTAAATGGTGCATTAAATCAGGTTTTTTCACTTCAATAAAAAAATTAGTAGGATTAAACTTGAGTGCGGACAACTAAAGAAATCTACCAAAGTCGTATACTTAAAAAGTTATATACAAATTTTCAATTTATAGTATTTTGAGGTTAGGTTTGTCAACTTTGATATCAAATTTGCGATCTAAGTTCATAAAAAAATACAGCTATAAGGATTTTTTGTTTTAACTAAAATGATTGTACTTATATAGAAAAAAATAAGAAAATAATATCTTCTTTAAATTTTTGAAATTGAATAAAAAATATAAGAGATCCCATATGAGATCACATATGAGATGTCAAATGAAATCGTCTATGAGATCGCATATAAAATCGAATATATATTCGTTGGATTTTTCAAAAAAAATAAATATATGTGCAATCTGACATGAGATCTCACATATATTTATTTGATTTTTAAAATTCAATATATATAAGATTTCATAGGCGATTTCATACGAGATCTCATATAATATTTTCAGTAGGGATTATTTTTCTCGGCTTGTTCTTTACAGGCTTCCGCATCTCATATTTACACGCTTCCGCTAATCATTCATTCGAAATAATTTCATACCTATAAGTAGAAGCAGTGGTAGCAGCAGGGGCTGAGGCTCTTGTCTCATGCTGTAGTAGACCAAAGTTTAATCCCCGAGAAAATTTTGAAAAAACTTTTCTGAATTTTTCTCTGTGAAATAGAACAAAGAGACCAGGAAAATCTAATTAAAAAGTCCCCCTGGGCAATAAAAATGACATAAGTAAGGTGAAATCACGTGTCTCAGTCCACAGCGACAAAGAGACCTGCTGGCAATAAAATAGAGAAGAAGAAGATATCTCCAATCTCAAGTAAAAATATAAAATGTGCATATGTATATTAAGCTACGGAATCCACTTCATAGGGCCACATTCGGAATGGTACCCTTTTTTGTCGCTAATTTGTCGCTAATTTGTTGCTCTATCCCGGATTTTGTCGCTCCAGCCGTTTCCGAGAAACAATGGCTGCCGTAGCTTAATATTAAGCTACGGCATCCACTACAGTAACTCAGAAACGGCTAGGGTTAGCAACTCCATTCTGGTTGCATAATTTGTCGCTTTTTTGTCGCTCCAAGATAGAATAGTTCGTAAGTCCCAAAACCTGACCCAGACCCGGATATGGCCATCGAGACCGAGTGAAAATGGAAACTTTTTTTCTTAATGGATCTAATAAGTCGTGCCATGTTTCTAATACTAAAGTAGCTATAGAAAATTTGTCACCTGCAAGATCTTAACAACAAAGCAGAAAGAAAAATCTTTATGTGAAATGGATTTCAATTAGGATGCATTTGGGAATAAGTCGTTCTTGATAGTTGAAACCATTGAGACTGTGAGCGCAAATGAAAGATGTTTTTGATCTTACTGAGGCTTGAAGGATTTTGTTGCTCTAGTGATTCTTTGAACTAGACACTCTAAATATATATTTTTTTTTTGTTTTTGGATTCAGATACGTCTGGAAATTTGTCACTCATGATATTTAAATAAATTTAAATAGTATTTATTAAAGCTACAAGTATTTTTTCGCTCTAAAAATATATGATTTCTAGTACGCTAAATGATTTTTATGCAAATTTTTGTGATTAAAATGCATTTAGGAATTTGTCGCTCTTAAAATTAAAAAAAATTAACACTTCAAACGCAATATAAAGATGATTCTGATACTACAGGAGCTTCAAGGATTTTGTCGCTCTGAAAATTTATGGTTGCTAGCACTAAAAAATGATTTTTATACAAATTTTGTGATTTTCATGCTTCTGGGAATTCGTCGCTCTTGAGATTGTTAACAATCAGAACTCTAAAAACCATAAAAAGATATTTCTAATATCACAGAAGCTGCCAAGAATTTGTTGCTTCTTAATTTATAGCATCCAAGAACATAGGAAATACTTTTATGCAAGTTTTTTGAATTGAAATGAATTAGAGAGTAAGTCGCTTGTGACATTTGTAACTATTGAGACTTTGAATGCAATTGAAAGATGTTTGTCACCTTACTGAAGCTTTAAGAATTTTGTCGCTCTAGTGATTCTTTAATTAGCTAACTCTAAATATTTTGTTATATCAGTTCTTCAATTTACATGCGTTTGGGAATTTGTCGCTCATGATATTTAAATAAATTAAAACTTTTAATTCAATAAAAATATGATTTTAATTCAACAGAAGCTACAAGGATTTTATCGTCCTAAAAATCTATGGTTCCTAGCACGCTAAAATAATTTTTTTGGAAATGTTTGCTATCGCAATGCATCTAGGAATTTGTCTCTCTTAAAATTTGAAAAAATTAACACTTTAAACGCAATATAAAGATGATTCTGATATTTCAGGAGCTTCAAGGATTTTGTCGCTCTGAAAATTTATGGTTGCTAGCACTATAAAATGATTTTTATACAAATTTTGTGATTTTTATGCATCTGGGAATTTGTCGCTCTTGAGATTGTTAACAATCAGAACTCTAAAAACCATAACAAGCTATTTCTGATATCACAGAAGCTGCAAAGGATTTGTTGCTTCTTAATTTATAGCATCCAAGAACATAGGAAATACTTTTATGCAAGTTTTTTGAATTGAAATGAATTAGGGTGTTAGTCGCTTGTGACATTTGTAACCATTGAGACTTTGAATGCAATTAAAAGATGTTAGTCACCTTACTGAAGCTTTAAGGATTTTGTCGCTCTAGTGATTCTTTAATTAGCTAACTCTAAATATTTTGTTATATGGTTCTTCAATTTATATGCATTTGGGAATTTGTCGCTCATGATATCTAAATAAATTAAAACTTTTTATTCAATAAAAATGTGATTTTAATTCAACAGAAGCTACAAGGATTTTGTCGCTCTAAAAATCTATGGTTCCTAGCACGCTAAAATAATTTTTATGGAAATATTTGTTATTAAAATGCATCTAGGAATTTGTCGCTCTTAAAATTAGAAAAAATTAATACTTAAAAGGCAATATAAAAATGATTCCGATACCACAGGGGCTTCAATGATTTTGTCGCTCTAAAAATTTATGGTTGCTGGCACTATAAAATAATTTTTATAACAATTTTGTGATTTTTATGCATCTGGGAATTTGTCGCTCTTAACATTTGAAAATTTTAACACTTTAAACGCAAAATAAAGATGATTTTAATATTACAGGAGCTTCAAGAATTTGGCGCTCTGAAAATTTATAGTTGCTAGCACTATAAAATGATTTTTATAACAATTTTGTAATTTTTATGCATCTGGGAATTTGTCGCTCTTAAAATTTGAAAATATTAACATTTTAAACGCAATATCAAGATGATTCTGATACTACAGGAGCTTCAAGGATTTTGTCGCTCTGAAAATTTATGGTTGCTAGCGCTAAAAACTGAATTTTATACAAATTTTGTGATTTTCATGCATCTGGGAAATCGTCGCTCTTGAGATTGTTAACAATCAGAACTCTAAAAACCATAAAAAGATATTTCTGATATCACAGAGGCTACAAAGAATTTGTTGCTTCTTAATTTATAGCATCCAGACACATAGGAAATACTTTTATGCAAGTTTTTTGAACTGAAATGAATTAGAGTGTTAGTCGCTTGTGACATTTGTAACTATTGAGACCTTGAATGCAATTAAAAGATGTTTGTCACCTTACTGAAGCTTTAAGGATTTTGTTGCTCTAGTGATTATTTAATTAGTTAACTTTAAATATTCTGTTATATCGGTTCTTCAATTTACATGCGTTTGGGAATTTGTCACTCATGATATTTAAATAAATTTAAACTTCTAATTCAATAAAAATGTGATTTTAATTCAACAGAAGCTACAAGGATTTTGTCGCTCTAAAAATCTATGGTTCCTAGCACGCTAAAATAATTTTTATGGAAATTTTTGTTATTTAAATGCATCTAGGAATTTGTCGCTCTTAGAATTTGAAATAATTAACACTTAAAAGGCAATATAAAAATGATTCTGATATTACAGGAGCTTCAAGTATTTTGTCGCTCTAAAAATTTATGGTTGCTGGCACTATAAAATGATTTTTATGGAAATGTTTGCTATCGAAATGCATCTAGGAATTCGTCGCTCTTAAAATTTGAAAAAATTAATACTCAAAAGGCAATATAAAAATGATTCTGATACCACAGGGGCTTCAAGGATTTTGTCGCTCTAAAAATTTATGGTTTCTGGCACTATAAAATGATTTTTATAACAATTTTGTGATTTTCATGCATCAGGGAATTTGTCGCTCTTGAAATTTAAAAAAATTAACACTTTAAGCGCAATATAAAAATGATTCTGATAGCACAGGGGCTTCAAGGATTTTGTCGTTCTAAAAATTTATGGTTTCTGGCACTATAAAATGATTTTTATAACAATTTTGTGATTTTTATGCATCTGGGAATTTGTCGCTCTTGAAATTTGAAAATATTAATACTCTTAACGCAATATAAACATGATTCTGATACTACAGGAGCTTCAAGGATTTTGTCGCTCTGAAAATTTATAGTTGCTAGCACTAAAAAATGATTTTTATACAAATTTTGTGATTTTTATGCATCTGGGAATTCGTCGCTCTTGAGATTGTTAACAGAACTCTAAAAACCATAAAAAGCTATTTCTGATATTACAGAAGCTGCAAAAATTGTTATAAAAATCATTTTATACCACTCTAACCTCAAAATCATAACTTTAATATGATTATTCGGCTCTCGTGGTATAAAATATATTATGAAACTGATGTGTAAGGGCTTTTTTACGAAACTCGTTACAGCCCTCGCCTCCGGCTCGGTCTGTAAACTTCTCGTTTCGTAAATAAAGCCTTTACACACCCGTTTAATAATGTACTATTATAGTGCCAGCAACCATAAATTTTTAGAGCGACAAAATCCTTGAAGCTCCTGTGGTATCAGAATCATTTTTTTAT
This sequence comes from Anastatus disparis, assembly GCA_017163975.1. Classification (NCBI taxonomy): domain Eukaryota; kingdom Metazoa; phylum Arthropoda; class Insecta; order Hymenoptera; family Eupelmidae; genus Anastatus; species Anastatus disparis. The sequence continues at coordinate 5,541,869 of JAFFSR010000267.1, read as the reverse complement.
TGCCTTTTAAGTATTAAGTTTTTCAAATTTTTAGAGCGACAAATTCCTAGATGTATTGCGATAGCAAACATTTCCATAAAAATTATTTTAGCGTGCTAGGAACCATAGATTTTTGGGGTGTCAAAATCCTTGTAGCTTCTGTTGAATTAAAATCATATTTTTATTGAATTAAAAGTTTTAATTCATTTAAATATCATGAGCGACAAATTCCCAAACGCATGTAAATTGAAGAACTGATATAAAAAAATATTTGGAATTAGCTAATTAAAGAATCACTAGAGTGACAAAATCCTTAAAGCTTCAGTAAGGTGACAAACATCTTTCAATTGCATTCAAAGTCTCAATAATTAAAAATGTCACAAGCGACTAACTCTCTAATTCATTTCAATTCAAAAAACTTGCATAAAAGTATTCCCTATGTGCTTGGATGCTATAAATTAAGAAGCAAAAAATTCTTTGCAACTTCTGTGATATCAGAAATATCTTTTTATGGTTATTTAAGTTCTGATTGTTAACAATCTCAAGAGCGACGAATTCCCAGATGCATGAAAATCACAAAATTTGTATAAAAATCATTTTTTAGTGCTAGCAACCATAAATTTTCAAAGCGACAAAATCCTTGAAGCTACTGTAGTATCAGAATCATCTTTATATTGCGTTTAAAGTGTTAATATTTTTAAATTTCAAGAGCGACAAATTCCCAGATGCATAAATATCACAAAATTGTTATAAAAATTATTTTATAGTGCCAGCAACCATACATTTTTAGAGCGACAAAATCCTTGAAGCTCCTGTGGTATCAGAATCATTTTTATATTGCCTTTTAAGTATTAATTTTTTCAAATTTTAAGAGAGACAAATTCCTAGATGCATTGCGATAGCAAACATTTCCAAAAAAATTATTTTAGCGTGCTAGGAACCATAGATTTTTAGGACGATAAAATCCTTGTAGCTTCTGTTGAATTAAAATCATATTTTTATTGAATTAAAAGTTTTAATTTATTTAAATATCATGAGCGACAAATTCCCAAACGCATGTAAATTGAAGAACTGATATAACAAAATATTTAGAGTTAGCTAATTAAAGAATCACTAGAGCGACAAAATTCTTAAAGCTTCAGTAAGGTGACAAACATCTTTCAATTGCATTCAAAGTCTCAATAGTTACAAATGTCACAAGCGACTTACTCTCTAATTCATTTCAATTCAAAAAACTTGCATAAAAGTATTTCCTATGTTCTTGGATGCTATAAATTAAGAAGCAACAAATTCTTGGCAGCTTCTGTGATATTAGAAATATCTTTTTATGGTTTTTAGAGTTCTGATTGTTAACAATCTCAAGAGCGACGAATTCCCAGAAGCATGAAAATCACAAAAGTTGTATAAAAATCATTTTTTAGTGCTAGCAACCATAAATTTTCAGAGCGACAAAATCCTTGAAGCTCCTGTAGTATCAGAATCATCTTTATATTGCGTTTGAAGTGTTAATATTTTCAAATATTAAGAGCGACAAATTCCTAAATGCATTTCAATCACAAAAATTTGCATAAAAATCATTTTAGTGTACTAGGAATCATATATTTTTAGAGCGAAAAAATACTTGTAGCTTTTATGAATACTATTTGAATTTATTTAAATATCATAAGCGACAAATTTCCAGACGTATCTGAATCCAAAAACAAAAAAAAAATATATTTAGAGTGTCTAGTTCAAAGAATCACTAGAGCAACAAAATCCTTCAAGCCTCAGTAAGATCAAAAACATCTTTCAATTGCGCTCACAGTCTCAATGGTTTGAACTATCAAGAACGACTTATTCCCAAATGCATCCCAATTAAAATCCATTTCACATAAAGAAATTTCTTTCTGCTCTAATGTTAAGATCTTGAAGGTGACAAATTTTTTATAGCTACTTTAGTATTAGAAACATCGCATGACTTTTTAGATACATTAAGAAAAAAAGTTTCCATTTTCACTCGGTCCCGATGGCCATATCCGGGTCTGGGTCAGGTTTTGGGACTTACGAACTATTCTATCTTAGAGCGACAAAAAAGCGACAAATTATGCAACCAGAATGGAGTTGCTAACCCTAGCCGTTCCTGAGTTACTGTAGTGGATGCCGTAGCTTAATATTAAGCTACGGCAGCCATTGTTTCTTGGAAACGGCTGGAGCGACAAAATCCAGTGTTGGATTAAATGTCAGCGACAAATTAGCAACAAATTATCAAACATCGCATGACTTTTGAGATACACAAAGAAAATAAGTTTCCATTTTCACTCGGTCCCAATGGCCATATCCGGGTCTGGGTCAGGTTTTGGGACTTACGAACTATTCTATCTTAGAGCGACAAAAAAGCGACAAATTATGCAACCAGAATGGAGTTGCTAACCCTAGCCGTTCCTGAGTTACTGTAGTGGATGCCGTAGCTTAATATTAAGCTACGGCAGCCATTGTTTCTTGGAAACGGCTGGAGCGACAAAATCCAGTGTTGGATTAAATGTCAGCGACAAATTAGCAACAAATTATCAAACATCGCATGACTTTTGAGATATACAAAGAAAAAAAGTTTCCATTTTCACTCGGGCCCAATGTCCATATCCGGGCCTGGGTTAGGTTTTGGGACTTACGAACTATTCTATCTTAGAGCGACAAAAAAGCGACAAATTATGCAACCAGAATGGAGTTGCTAACCCTAGCCGTTCCTGAGTTACGGTAGTGGATGCCGTAGCTTAATATTAAGCTACGGTAGCCATTGTTTCTCGGAAACGGCTGGAGCGACAAAATCTGGGATAGAGCAACAAATTAGCGACAAATTAGCGACAAATTAGCGACAAAATATGGTACTATTCCGAATGTGGCCCTATGAAGTGGATTCCGTAGCTTAATATACATAATGTGCATTACTGTTTGAAATAATTTAAAATCATTCAAAACTGTTTAAAACTATTTGAAACTGTTTAAAATAGTTTATAAGTGTAAAATTTGGGGCATTTAAAACAGTTATAAACAGTTTCTACAAACAGTTATAAACAGTTTATAACCGAACATTTTTAAACAGTTTTAAACAATACAGAATAATTTGAAGTGAACATTTTCTCGTATATATTATATAAATTTTAATATACATAAGAAAATTTTCACAAACACAAAATTATGAAACACTGTTTGAAATCATTTCGAACTTTTCAAATGATGTTTTTTTTTTATTTCAATGTTTATAACTGTTTTAAATGTTCCAAATTTCACACTTATAAACTGATTTAAACAGTTTTAAACATTTTTAAACATTTTATATTCCCGCTAGGGATTACAAACAATGCTGATATTTCTTCATATGGAAAAAAACAAAATTTATTTTTTAATTATTTTTGATCAATAAAGTAGGTCTAAAGCGAACCCTTAAAAAATTTGTTTTATAATAGGTCATTTGTTTTTGTTCTGTTCTAATCTAAATCTCAACTTTTTTTATATTGTGACATAAAACGAATTTTTAAATTAGTGTTATTCAAAAACTAAATAGTCATAAAAAAAATAATTTTTTATAAATTATTGATTTTTTCAATTTTATAGCATAAAAGACAAATATAATTTGACATTAGTAAGTAATAAAATAATCAATGATTTTTAATCAAAGTCATGTATTATTTGTAATATATTAAAAGAAAACAGGCACGTTTGTTCCAAATTTATCCTAGAGCAGGTCGCATATCTTTGTTCTTTCATATTATAGAAATTAAATTTTATTTTTAACTGAAAAATGTTTATGTTGAAAATATACACACTCATACTAGGTGTCGCCACCTATTGAGAATATTTAGTAGACAGTTGAAGAGAATCAAGTTGCGTCTTGTCGTCGTTCAGTTCAGTTCAAGTCCGTCTGTTAAGGCCAGAACTTGTATTTCGTTATTGTATAGAGAGATCATTTAATTTAATTATTTTGTATGGATTAAATAAAGACTTTTTATTTAATATAAATTGTGCTCTGCATTATTATAATTTTAACAGTTTAAAAAAAAGGAGGCTTCATTTTTCACCATGAAAATAGTTATTATACATTGTTTTGAAACGATATTAAATTAGTAAGTGCAAATGTTTCTTTTATCACGGAATTTCACGAAAAATTTCTGACCACACAGACAAAAAAGTTTTTTTAACTTTAATGGAGATGTTTTTGAATAAGAGAAATAAATTTTTTTGAGTCAAAGTAAACTCATTTTTAAATTAATGAAATATTTTTCAATCTCAAAAAAACCCTTGGAATATTCTTTAAAAAAATATATTTCAAAAAAAAAATATTTGAATTTAGAAAAATATTTTATTAACTTGAAGAAATTAGTTACTTCGGAAATAGTGTTGAAAGTCAGTAAAACTTTCTTAAAAACAATAGTATAATATTTTTTTATTGGAAAAATGTAATATTTATTTAAAATACATTTTATCTAAAAATGAAAAAAATACCTTACATTAAATAATTTTTTAATCCAAAGGAATCATTTTTAAATCAAATTAGTTCATGACTTTGATAAACCTATCTCTTTTCAACAATAGAATATTTGTTGGTGCAAAAAAATGGTATGATTGATTACATTTCTTTACCTTATAAACAGGATTTAAAATTGACAAAAAATAATTGTCAGAATCAAGAAAACATAACTTAAAAACTTAAAAAATTTTCTTATTTCAATAGTGATTATTATTTTGATTAAGAATGTAAATTTAAGGAAAAAAAATTTTTTGACAACAATTATTTATAAACATAATCACAAAAAATAAATTTCAATTAAAATTAACATTCAACACTTAGAAGAAATATTTCTTAGAATAAAAAAATAATTCTTTGAATCGAAAGAGTTTAAGTAATTAAAAAAAATTGAAATTTATATTTCAGAAAAACAACTTGACTTTGTTGAAACATTTATTTAAAATAATATTTTGAATTTGCGTGTAAGGAATTATTTCTATGCTCAAAAGTGATGACGTCGCTGATTCTTGGAATTAATGAACTGCTCACTTTCCTTAATATCGCTATCCTTTTCTTACATATACTATACTGCGTATGCGTTAATGAATAACGTAGACTCAATATATGAGTGAAAGAAAAGAAAAGAACAAGAGAGAGACATAGTAACAAGTTTCGTGTGTCAAAACTTTTTTTTTCTTTTTTAAATAATATTTTTTTTATTATAATTTTTATAGTTTAGCTTTGATATATATTTTGTTGTATTTTTGTTTAATTTTAATGTTATATTTTAACAATTATTAGTTGTTTTTATAATCGAATTTTTTTATTGTATTTTAAGAATTATTAGTTATTTATAATTTATAATTGAATTTTTTCATAAAATTCTTTAATATTTTAAGGATCATCAATTATTTTTTTATAGGCGGGGGGGACTAAGACCCAGCTTCCGCTTAGCGGCCTACGGTCAAAAAAAAAGTATATGCAGTCACGGCCACAAACGTATCATTCTTGCTCGTGCAACTGGAGCGGCCTCGCTACGCTCGGCCCCTCAGCATGCACTCGCCAAGAATGATACGTTTTGCGGCCTTGGCGCATAATATACTATTTTGTTCTTGAAAAATTCAGATACATTTTCGAAGTAAGATATTATATATATATTTTTTTGTAATTTCATTAATTCTTCATTCGGCATGCTAATTTCATGGTCATCATCTGCATTGTCATCATCTGTAGCTCTATTCTCTTTCAACTTTTTATTCTTTTTCATATTACTGATAATTTTATGATCAAAGGTCTTTATTTTTTCCATTAGCCACTTGTACCTTTTATGACATTCTGATCCTTTATTTATTATCTCACTTTTACAAACTACAAATGTACCCTGGCGAAAGAAATTTGTAATAAAAAATGATAAAACATGATAATCATGAATAAAAAGTGATTAAAATGGATAAATATTGATAATAAGTGATAAAAATAAAAAAAATAGATAAAAATGGATAAAAATGGATAAAAAGTGTAGAAATTTGGACATTTTATCCGTTTTTGGCCATTTCTATTGGTTATTATTATTATTTATCACATTCAATTAATTTTTATTATTTTCTCGCATTCTAACCTCAAAATCGCAATTTCTTTTCTCTTTTTCGGCTCTCAAGCGAGAAAATATATTATGAAACGGATGTGTAAGAGCTTTTTTACGAAACTCGTTACAGCCCTCGTCTCCGGCTCGGGCTGTAAACTTCTCGTTTCATAAATTAAGTTCTTACACACCCGTTTAATAATGAACTATTTTATCAGTTTTTATCAGTTTATATAATAAATTTCAAATTGTTTTGAGTCTTATAAATAGCATGTAAAATAGGTAATGCAGGTTTTAAAAAATTGTATTGTTCTAATTCATTTGCGAATTTTTTAAAACAATTATAGGTTAATATATATTCGTATGTTTACCAATGTAAAATAAAAATTTTATTTCAATGTATCAATCTCTAAATCCTGCAGGATAAATACATAAGTATATTGAGAGAAAATTCTAAAAATCACTGTTAACATTAAAACGCACTTACATGAAAATGTGCTCTTTTTTCAAGCGTTGTAGTAAATTTGATTAGGTTTCTAAAACTATTTACAAGATAAGCAGCAAAAATGCTAGCCCTGCAAAAAATAACATCTATAAATATAGCTAAAAATATAGGTAAAAATACAGCTACATTGTGTATTATAGCTATATTCACGTGTTTTTTAGCTGCATATCTATGAGAAATATAGCTAGATTTTTAGCTATATTTTGACCTATCTTTATTGGTACAATCCCTATTTTAGACTACTATAGCTAGAAATATAGCTAAAAATCTAGCTATATTTTTCATAGATATACAGCTAAAGAAACACATGAATATAGATATAATACACATCGATATAGCTGTATTTTCTTTACCTATATTTTTAGCTATATTTATAGATTTTTTTTCGATCGAGAGGACATTTTAAAATCATTACAAAACAATTTAAAAATAATTACTATGTTACCATATTAAAATTTTGAACCTTTTAATCAATCCAATAATACCTATACATTTTTATTAGTTCACATAGTAATTTTTGTCATACGTTCGAGAAATCCTATAGCTTCTTGACAAAATACCCCTTGCGTATGCGATCCCGACAACTAACGATACCAGCATATTTTAAACAAAAAAATCCTGTTACTTGATATTAAGGTGGTTCACTCGACTAACGTGTTTTTTCAAGATATTCTTGAAATTGTAGGTAAAGTTCAATGAAGGCAATGTGAATATCATATTGAAATTTCAGAACATTTCATCGTTTCGTTTCTGATTAATCGATGTTCAAAGTTTTACAAATTACATTGGAAGTATATCTATATATATTGGAATTTTTACATTTCGTAGCTGTTAATCGCAATATCTCATAAACTACATTCAAATTGTAATTGAAAATTTAAACATATATAAAGGAACTAATGATAAACATTTTCCAACAAGATTCACGTAAATTCATCGTTTTATTAAAGAAATAAAGTGTTTTGAAAATGTAATTATTAGATAAACGATGCATGTTTCGTTCATATTTACGTTGCTGCGCGTGCGCAACTGGATCATATGAGCGCCATCTCTTTCTCTCACAGCTAGCTTTCTCTCTCTTACCGCATGAAACACCTTAAAATTTGTGCCCAACTCCCGCAAGTGGTGAGGGTTCAGTACACTTTGTATATAAGTCCAATCCATCTGACCATTACTAATATGCTCGCATGTTTACTAACGACCTCTGCGGTGTTATGTTTATATTAGGTTCGATATGACATAGGCCAGATTAATTTAAAGCGATCGAATAAATATAGACATTTTCAAAAACATAATACAATTCATTAATATATTTTCTTACTTGTATGTTTTTTTAAAAATTTTGTTTATAATATATTTAATATCTAAATAAAAATTGATAAAAAATATTAATAATTGATGAAAAAAATTAAAAACTAATATAAATGGATTAAAAATATTATTTTGTAATAATAACAGATGAAATCGGATGAAAAAGGATAAAATCTAATAAAATGTCCGAATTCATACCAATTTTATTCCCTTTTATTCAATTTTATTACTTATTATTGTATTTTATCCATTTTAATCTATTTTTATCTTTTTACATGTTTTATTACTTACAAATAGTTTTTATTTATTTTTATTATTTATCATCATTTTTTATTAATTATTATTTAGAATCTTTTCTGCTAGAGTAGGCGATAAAATTTCTTTAATTTCACTTAATTCTATAGCTGTAAAGGCATAAGATATTATTCTTTCATAAAAATTTTTAATAACTATATTTGTTTTTGCTTTAAAACATTGTCAACAAATCACACTTTTAATTAGATGAGCTACTTGCACTTTAACTGGTCAGACCATTTACGAGTTACTTGCTCTGTAACTGATAACTGGTGCAAGTGTTCTCAATTACTGGACCATTTTAAATGAAAAAACCATTTCCTTATTTACAACTCTGGTAACTGGTAAATGGTCAAATAAGTTGGCAGTGAGCGGGTGGGTAAATGATAAATGATTCAACCAATTTGCAGTTACCACGTGGGTCAATGGTAAATGGTCGGAGCAGTTACAGAGCAACTGGTAAATGGTTGGACCAGTTAGCAGTTACTGGGTGAGTAACTGGTAAATAGTCTGAATAGTGTCTGGTCCGACCATTTCAAGTTACTTATCTAATAACTAACAACTGGTCCGACTATTTACCAGTTACTTACCCAGTAACTGGTGAATGGGTTGACCATTTACCAGTTGCTTACTCGGTAACTGGAAACATTCACAACCCTGTTTATTGTATATTAATGACGAAATCATGTATACGGGGCTCAGGGTCAGTTTACACTCGAGAAGGCCATCACTTTTCAGTGAGGTCTGGAGCGATGCCGTTCGTATACAAAGGTTTGTACAGAATTTGTGTATTCACAAATTGAGTTACTTATTTCATATCACAGACGAAATCATGTATACGATGCTTGGGGTCAGTTCACTGATTAATGGCAGTTATTCTTAGCAATAGATAGTGTCGTTCTATGACGTACGCTGTATCTGGTTTAGATTTACGGCATATCATACGTCTCAGCAATTGTTACACAATTTGCATGTCGCCGTAAAAACAATTGCAGCTTTATTTATGTCTTAGAACATTATGACAAACTACCTTCAATGAACTGACAGTGACTCAGTACCTAATATCTTTTTTTATCATACTGATATATTATTTTTACATATCATTTACAATACCATCATACAGATTTAAATAATGTAAGTTTTTATAACTCAAGAATCATTGATTTTATTTTTATTTAAGTTTATTATCGCAATCTTATTGCTTGTTTTCCTAATTAAGCAGTGAAGCTAACGTGATCTGAAAAATTTTAAAATCGTGCTCTAATACAATTTTAAACCATGATATATAATCATATTCATACAGACTATTCACATAGTTTTCATAATAAGAATTATATTTGTATACAATGTGAGTCTAAACGTGAAAAGTAAGGTAATAGACATATTATATTATTATACTATTCGTCATGTTAAAGGTCAATTTTAGACAAGGTTTCAGACATTTTTTACTAATCGAAAGTAGCTAAAGAAGTAATTTCGTTTATTGTTAATAAAAATATATATCAGAATTACTTTCACTTGTAAATATCTATTCATTTTAACAAATGAAAAACGGAAGCGTGTAAATTTGTTAAAATTTAACCTTCAGACAGCCGGGATTTTGAAAAAATAAAAAGTCGATTTTCCCTATAGAAAAGTGTTCTGAGGCCTACTAGGTAGGACCCTATAATGGGTGGATGTGTGCAAGTCAGGGGTGCGCGCCATATAACGTAATCCCGGCGGTCTAGAGGTTAAAGAACAAGCCAAAAAAATTATTAAAAACTAAATATCTTTTTTAACTATTTCCGAACGGTAAAGTTAGTTGGAAGCTGATCTTTAATTGGTAAGTGATGGTATGAAATACAATGCAAATTGTATGAAGTAGCCAAAATAAGAAGTGCTGACCCCGGGCAAGATGCATTGGGTCTTATGCCTCTTCTAAATTTATCGAATATGATAATGTTCTTGTGTTTGAATACGTATTTAGAATATTAGTGTAATATAATACATTAAGGGCTTGGTGAAGCTCCCCTTTTCTGATAATATTTCTGATCCAAGTTCATGAGTGATTGGTGCATTTGATCGGGTTTTTTCACTTTAATGAAAAAATTAGTAGGATTCAACTTGAGTGCGGACAACTAAAGAAATCCACCAAAATCTAATACTCAAAAAGTTATATACAAATTTTCAATTCATAGTATTTTGAGGTTAGGTTTTTAAACTTTGATATTTAATTTGCGATCCAAGTTCATAAAAAAATAACAGCTCCAAAGGATTTTTTATTTTAATTGAATTGATTGTACTAATATTGCTAATGTCAAAATTTTTGCAAATTTAAAAAACAAGTGATAAATATCTTTTTTCAAATTTTTTAAATCGAATAAAATATAAAAGATCCCATGTGAGATCACATATGAAATCACCTATCAGATCGCATATGAAATCGAATGTATATTCGTTGAATTTTCAAAATAAAATAAATATATAAGCGATCTGACATAAGATCTCACATATATTTATTTTATTTTCAGAATTCAACGAATATGTATGAGATTTCATAGGCGATTTCATATGAGACCTCATATGAGAGCTCATATAATATTTTCAGTAGGGATGATGTTTCTCGGCTTGTTTTTCAAATTTATACATATTTACACGCTTCTGCGTCTGATTTATTTAAAATGAGTTCATACCTATAAGTAGAAGCGGTGGTAGCACAGGGAATAAGGCTCTTGGCTCATGCTGTAGTACGGCGGAGTTTAATCCCCAGGAAAATTTTTGAAAAATTTTTCTGAATTTTTCTCTATGAAATAGAACTAGTTGACCAGAAAAAACTAATTTAGAGTAGGCCGGTGCAGTTTTAATTACCGACCAAGAAGTGAAAATGTTATTTTATCAAAAATAAAATAATTATACTGTTTTTAAAAGAAATTGTTATCGAGCGTAATTTTTTATACATACATAATTGTATAATAGATGTTTTCTTCATAAAATTCATCATATTTTAAACGAAAAGTAAGTAACCGTATTTAGAAGTTGTAGTATGCTACTTTTTATTTTTTTTAATTTTCGTCAGTTATTTTTGGTGAGTGCAATAGACAAATAAATTTCGTGAATGTATTTGAAAATTGAATGCATTTCATTTCTTATAGTAGGAAAAAATAAAACAACGAATTTTCTATCCTCGGTCGGTATTGAATCTGCTCCTGCCTGCTCTTAAAAAGTCAATAAAAATTACATGAGTAATGTGACATCACGGGTCTCAATCCACAGCGACAAAGAGACCCACTCTCAATAAAATAGAAAAGAAAAAGATATCTCCAATTATAAATAATCCTGATATTTATTCATATGAAATAAAAACGAGAATTTATTTTTAAACTATCATTGATCGATAAAATAGGTCTAAAGCAAACCCTTAAAAATTTTGTTTTATAATAGGTTCATTAAAGTTTGTCTTGTTCTTATCTAAATCTCAACTTTTTTATATATCGTGTCATAAAACGAATTTTTAAATTCGTGTTATGTAAAAACTAAATAGTAATGAAAAGATATAATTTTTTTATGAATTATCTAAATCTCAACTTTTTTATATATCGTGTCATAAAACGAATTTTTAAATTCGTGTTATGTAAAAACTAAATAGTAATGAAAAGATATAATTTTTTTATGAATTATTGATTTTTTCATTATTATAGCATAAAGGACAAAAAATAATTTGATATTAGTAAGTAATAAAATAATCAATGATTGTTCATCAAAATCACATATTATTTGTAAGATATTAAAAGGAAACAGGCACGTTTGTTCTAAATTTATCCTAGAGCAGGTCGCATATCTTTGTCCTTTCATATTGAAGAACTGGAAATTTATCTTCAACTGCGAAATATTGAAAAAAAAGGAAGCTTTATTTTTCACCATAAAAATAGTTATTATACATTGTTTTAAAACGATACCATATTAGTAAGTGGAAATATTCCCTTCATCACAGAATTTCATGCAAAATTTGTGACTGCACAGAGAAAAAAGTTTTTTTAACTTTAATGGAGGTGTTTTTGAATAGAAGAAACACGGTGCAAAGAAATGAATTTTTTTGAGTCAAAGAAAAATCATTTTTAAATTAATGAAATATTTTCTAAACTTAAAAAAAAAACCTTAAAATATTCTTTAAAAAAATATTATATTTCAAAAAAAATGTTTGAATTTTGAAAAATATGTGATTAACTTAAAGAAATTAGTTACTTCGGAAACAGTGTTGAAAGTCAGTAAAACTTTCCTAAAAACTATGCTGTAATATTTTTTTATTGAAAAAATATATTTATTTGAAATAATTTTTACATAAAAAAGAAAAAAATATTTTACATCAAATAATTTTTTAATCCAAAGACAATTTTTAAATTAAATGAATTAGTTCATGACTTCGATAAACCTATCTCTCTTCAACAATAAAATTTTTGTTGGTGTGAAAGAGTGGTGTAATCGATTACATTTCTTTATATTAAAAAGAGGATTACGAATCGAAAAAAATAATTGTCAGAATTAAGAAAATATAACTTAAAAACTTTGAACATTTTCTTGTTTTAATAAAGTAATTATTATTTTGATTAAAACTGTACATTTCAGTAAAAAAAATTTTTAAAAACAATTATTTATAAAAACTATCCCAAAAAATATATTTTAATTAAAATTAACATTTAACTGTTTTCAAGAAATATTTCTTTAAATAAAAAAATAATTCTTTGAATCAAAAGAGTTTAAGTAATTAAAAAAAAATTGAATTTTATATTGCAAAAAAAAACTTGACTTTGTTAAAACATTTATTTGAACTGATATTTTAAATTTGCTAATAACGAATTATTTCTATGCTTAAAAGTGATGATAAAATCCGTTATACACTTTGCATATATTTCAAGGTGTTATTAAACGTGAAGCTTCTAAATCTTTCAACATGAGTGAAGTCGGATATGATAGTGTTTTGGATCACATTTCCGATCAATTACAAGACTTCGATTCCTTGCGTAGGCATATAGAAGTATCGGAACGCTTACTTCAACAACGCAAGCCAATGTCGGTCTTAACCAATAGATCCGAGTACATCAAACATTTATGGGTAAAATGTCAAGAACGCAACACCCATCTTTGTAGACTTGCTACGCCAGAAGAACAAAAGCTACCATACTTCAAGCAAAAGGAATTTGGCAAGACGGAAAAACGTGTATTTGAGATACTCGACGCCATTGCGGAACGGGGAAGCGACAGCTCAGCGTTACTGGCATCGACTACGCCACAACCGAACGTAAGTTCACTCAGTCAGCCACACATAAAATTACAACCTATAAATTTAAAGTCCTTTTCCGGGAACTTCGTAGAGTGGCAGACTTTTCGTGATAATTTTATTTCGTTAATTAAAAATAATTTGAAACTTGATAGTTTATTAAAACTACATTATTTACAAAGCTCGTTGGATAGCGCTGCGGCCAGTAAAATCGGTCATATTGAGTTGATAGCTATTAACTTTGAAGTTGCTTGGGACATTTTAATAAAGGAATACGATGACAAGATCGCGCTTGTTAATGCACACTTGAATGCAATATTTTCTTTAGAACCTATTAAGAAGGAATCTGCTGTTAACTTAATTAAGTTAAGAACTTCTTTAACTAAATACATTGATGCTTTAAAAAATTTAGGTCGTAATACTGACGGGTATAATGACATTTTTCAAATTCTAGTAAATTAACGCCGTCAACTGTTTTATTAGCTACTGCTCGAATTTGGGTCTCCTCTCCTAATAATAAAGTCATTCGTGTACGAGCATTATTAGACCAAGGCTCAACTTGGACCTTCATTTCAAGCGATCTCGCTCGCAAACTTAATTTAAAATTAAATCGTGCCTTCATTTCTTTATCGGGAGTAGGCGATTACAAAATAAGTAGCGTCTCATCTACTACGGATATCAGTTTCTCTAATTTGGCTCACGGCAAACCAATAGTAGAGACAACTGCATTAGTTTTGCCCAGCATTACTTCGTATATACCTGACGGTACAATAGCAGACGGCTCATGGCCTCATCTTAAAAATCTCGTTTTAGCAGATTATCCATTAGATAATGATGATCCAATACAATTGCTCGTAGGTGCAAATTTTTACGCATCTTTTCTTCTTGATGGTTTAAAAAAGGGTAAACCTCATGAACCTGTCGCTCAAAATACTGTGTTCGGATGGGTCATTTTTGGCAACATTGCACACAACCTCGTCGAAATTACTCAAACAACAAACTCACATCTTTGTATGTCAAATGATACACTTGACTCTTCTTTAAAAAAGTTCTGGGAAATTGAAGAAATTCCCAAACCTCGCATTTTATCAATAGATGACGAGATATGTGAAACACACTTTCGCTCAACTCACTCTCGATGCCTTGATGGTAGATATATCGTTAGGATTCCGTTCAAGTCTGAACATTTTTTAAAAATAGGTAACTCACGACACATTGCAGAATCTGCGTTCAAACGTCTTGAAACTCAGCTCTTGAAAGATGAAAGCAAAAAATCGTTGTACGTAAATTTTCTTCGAGAATATGAATTGTTACATCATATGGAGTTAATCCACTCGGATAATTCCTCACTTAATGGTGTGAAACTAGTATACTTACCCCATCACCCAGTCTTCAAGGAATAGTGAAACCACTCGGTTACGCGTAGTCTTCAACGCATCGTGTAAAACATCCAACAACACCTCGTTAAATAACCATATGCATACAGATCCTCCTTTACAGTTGGATCTCTCCATAGTCCTCTTGAATTGGAAATCGTTCGAATTAGTATACACTGCCGACATTGCTAAAATGTACCGGCAGATTTTAGTTGATGAACGTGACGAAGGAAATACTTATCCTCTCGCCGTTTCCATTTTTACACACAACATATTTGTTGATGACCTCTTATTCGGATCCCACGACAAAGTTACTGCTATAAAGAGCAGTCAAATTTCGTTATTAACTAGCAAAACAAAGGTAGCGCCTATCAAACAACTAAGCATCCCTCGACTTGAATTTTAAGCTGCTCTTCTTCTTTCTAATCTCATCGCATTTATTCGTAAGGCGCAAACCTTGTCGACTTTGTCATATCAATGTTGGACAGATGCTAGTATCGTGTTAGCATGGCTCAGCCAGCACGCTTCAAAATGGAAAACTTCCGTCGCTAACAGGTTATCAGAAATACATCGCCTGACACCAGATGGTTCATGGCGCTACGTCCCAACTGAATCAAACCCTGCAGATCTGTTATCTCGTGGACAATCAGTCCAAAGTCTAAAATCCAATAGCCTTTGGTGGAACGGGCCTCTTTGGCTTCACAAATCCAGTGATCATTGGCCGGAACCTCTTCTAAATGATTATTCAAATGAATCTTTAGAAGAAAGGGTATACGCAAACTTAGTGAGTGTAACCTTTCCACAACTGTTCGATTGATCGATGGATACTCTTCTTGGACAAAATTACTTCGAATTGTAGCTCGACTTATTCGACTTAAAAATAGCATCATAGCAAAACGAACATCACAAAAAATAAATCCATATGCTATTGATGGACATGACTTGAGTCTTGCTGAAAGTTTGATCATCCAACATGCTCAGCTGTTCATGTTTTCGCATGAAATACACTCATTACAACACAACAAACTTTTAATCGGACAAAACCTAACTGCCATTCCACAACCTTCGGTTGCACATCTTAACACAAATTCGTTATCACGCTGGCAATTAATGCAACAATGTCTCGAACTATTTTGGCGCCGATGGTCTAGTGATTATTTGCAATCGTTGCAACAACGTTCAAAATGGCAAACCGAAAAGACCAACATTAAATTAGGTCAATTAGAATTATTAAAACAGGCGAACTTACCTCCAACAAAATGATTGTTAGGGAGAGTAGAAGAGTGCTTTCCAGGCTCGGATGGGCTTATACGTGTAGTTAAAATTAAAACAGCTAAGTCTAGTTTTTTAAGACCAATCACTGAAATTGCATTCTCCCTGTAAATGGGATTCCTAACGCAGATGACACAAACAGCACTCTTGCAGTCTCTCATTCATAAAATTTGTAAACCACATATTGCATATGCTCTCTTTATCAGATGCCTCGTCTCATTAACGCTTCTGCGCATTCTTAGTTTGTAATTTGTTGAACCGATCGGTTCAAGGCGGGCGGCTCGTTCAAGAATTCAAACATATGTAATATCACAAATCAATTGTATATTTAAATTTAATTCAAAGCTAGTCAAATTAGCAACTTAATAAACTGAATAAATTACGTTAGCAAGCTTTACTAACAATTATAAATCTTTAACTTTCAAAAAATAGAATACTTTACTGTATGATTAAATTACATTTTAATATAAATATAAAGGTAAAGCTTAGGTTCGTAAACTATTCATTTTATATCATGATTAAGGTTAGAAAGAGACAGAAAACCAACGCGCTGTTATATTGTAATTCTACCTTACGTCATATCCGTTTTGTAGCAAAGACATGCGCCGTGATCGCTACTGGAAACGACGCGCGGGCTTGTCTATAGAAAAGTCATTCATTGCGCGCGCTCAGATTTGTGAGAGCCACCATCGCGAGCGTACGTCTATCCAGTGCCTTACGCATTATAATATCTTGTAGCTGTTAATCGACTCTAACAAGTAATCACGTTTTGTTACAATTCGATGTAATATCAACTGAACTTTATCAACCAACTTTTAGATTTACTAACACTTAATTTGTTAAGGAACAATTGTAAACTTCTAGATAATCAGTGAGAATGTAATAAAGAAAGTGCAATTGTATTTAATAAATTTAATGTTCACCTATATTCTGAAACCGTTGTTCTAACCGATAAAATTATTGGTCAAACCTTTTCTCAAAACCCGTAGAATGTTATAGCTTTAACTCATTCTAAAGGCTAATATTATACAATAACACTAATTTAAAAATTCGTTTTATGACATGATATATAAAAAAGTTGAGATTTAGATTAGAACAGGACAAACTTAAATAACCTATTATAGAACAAAATTTTTAAGGGTTTGCTTTAGACCTATTTTATCGATCAAAAATAGTTTAAATATAAATTTTCGTTTTTATTTCATATGAATAAATATTAGGATTATTTATAATTGAAGATATTTTTTTCTTTTCTATTTTATTAACAGTGGGTTTCTTTGCCGCTGTGGACTGAGACCCGTCATATACCTTACTCGTGTAATTTTTATTGCCCAGGGGGAATTTTTTATAGCAGGCCGGAGTGTATTCGATACCGACCGAATATCGAAAATCCTTGTTTAATTTCCTCTTACTACACGTAATGGAATGCATTGAAATTTAAAATACATTCACGAAATTTATTACTCTATTGCGTTTGCCAAAAATAATTGAAGAAAATTCAAAAAAACTAAAAATTTTATGCTACAGCTACAGCTGTAGTATCTAAATACGGTTACTCACTTTTCGATTAAAATATGGTGAATTTTATGAAAAAAACATCTATTATAGAATCATGTATGTATACAAAATTGCGCTCGATTACAATTTCTTTTAATAACAGTATAATTATTTTATTTATGATAAAATAACATTTTCACTTCTTGGTCGGTTGTGACGTGATTTTGCGTCACAATTAATTAAAATTTTTTTTCTAATTCTGAATTTAATTTTTTTAAATTTTATTGATTTAAATTTTTATTCAAAAGGAAAAACTATTTAACGTAGATAGTAAAGAAAAATAAGATCTGATTATGCGCCAATAGTAAATAATTTTTCGTTTATTTTACACGTTTTTATTAAGCTTGCTTTCACGTCTGTCTGGCTGTCTGTCAGTCTGTAATCAAATCTTGCACGCTCGATTTGAGGCACTTTTTGTCGATGGAAATTTCTGAAATTTTACACAGACCTCGGTCTCCGATGACAATGTAATAATTCGTTGTCAGCTCGGCGATGACGGGTGTGCAAAGTCATCCCCGAGGAAGTTTAAGTGGAAAGGCTATTTTTGGGTGGAGGCGAGTTGATGGAATATTGTTGAGTTGGTAGTTGTAGAAAATGCATAGGGGATAGGGGCTTGCATAGGGGATAGGCGAATGTACAGCTGGAAATATAGAGAATAGGAGCATCAAACGGGGTAGGGGAATATATAGGGGATATGGTAATGTATAGAAGATACAATTAAGTACAAACTTTTGAAAAAAAATTACTCATAGAAAATTCAATTTTAACTAAAAAGTAGATAATAAAAAATTAAAAAAAAACATTTTTAAAACACGCTTTTATAACGGAGAAAATACACTAAAAAGTATTAAATAAATTAATTTACTTACTTGAAATTACTTTTATACAGTTCATTGCGATAATTAAAAGAAAATTTTACAACGAAAATTCAAAAATAAAAGTGTGGGCGCTAAATTAGATTTACTAAAATTAGCACCCACACTTTTCTTTTTAAATTTTTGTTGTAAATTTTCTTTTAACTATTGCAATAAACTGTATAAAACTAATTTCAAGAAAGTGAAATAATTTATTTAATACTTTTTAGTGTATTTTCTCCGTTATAAAAGCGCGTTTTAAAAATGTTTTTTTTTAATTTTTTTTTAAAAAAAAGTAAAAGTGTTTCATTTTGTTTTATTTCATGTAATGTTATTGAGTAAAAATTTTTAAATTCAAATTGCCGCCTAGCGAAACGACAGCAGAGTTGAGAAAAGAAGAAGAAATTAGTGGCGCCCTCAGAAGAAAGAGAAAGATATTTTAAAGAAGAAATGTTTTTTTTCTTATTTTATTTATTCTGAAAGTTTAAACATTAACATTAATGCAAATAATTTTTCAGTGTGATAAGAGCGATTTATTTATTATTGTAAATGTGTAATAGAATGTGTGAGCCGAAAAGTTTCTAAACGCGTAATATGGAAAAGAGAGAGAAAGTTAGAAACAGAAAAAAAGCGTGTGCAAGTATAAGCCGGTAGTTTGAACAGAAGCGTGCAGAGAAAACTTAAATTAGAGGTGTTCAACTCGATTTTTATAAATTTAAATAACGAGATTGATTAATTATAATTTTTGCGAATTAATAAAAGTATTATTAAAACAAAAAAATAGTAATTATCTAAAATAATATTTTGCGCCCGGGAAAGTTAATGTAAAATATATAAGACGTGCTGTGATTGGTCCACCGAAAACGTCTTGAGCCGTCAAGTTCAATAACGACGGGCCCGGCGTTAGTCCATTGTGAGCCGTGTAAAACAGCAGTTGTGTGTTAATAGAAAGAGCCTCATCGAAGAGAGCATTGTTTTAAGAATTTTGTGTTAGAGTCAATCGCTAAAATATTTTCTTGCAAAGTGTAAAATATAGTAGAGCCATTTGTAAATTCTAGCGTGAGTAAATTTCGGGAAAGAAAGTTATAGAGAGTAAATTAAAATTAGTAAAATTTTAAAATCTGTGTGTCAATTTATTTTTTTTATTTTCTTTGCGAGAATTTCAATAGAGCCACGGGAAATCGCTCTCTTTGTTACCATCGTAAATTTAAACGAGAGAATAAGTTATTTTCTTTTAGCGTATTTAGTAGCGCCCTTTTTGTGAAGTGTCTTCTTTTATTAGCGCCGCTTTGTTGGAAATTTCTAACATTTTTCTTGCTGATTTTCATCCAAGCCCAGCCGATCACGCTCTCTCTCTCACAACGAATAGAGCCGATCACCAGGACATCAGAGAAAATCAAGTAGAGCTAATTGAAGAAAAAAGACAAAACGAGTTAAAGGGAGAGAGAGCACGAAAAAAGGTATGTATTAAAAGAAATATTTGTTTTTTTGCGTGTGCTTGCGCGTTATTGTGTAAACGTAGAATCAATGTAATTGCGCGTAGTTAATTTTGTAGAGTTCTCGTGTAAAATATTAATTGTGCTTTGAAAAAAAAAAATCAGTGAGAAACGCACTAATAATTACTTTGAGTGTACTTGTAAAATTTGTGGATTTTGATTAATTATTTAGCGAGAAAAGGAAAAATTTTTATTAGTATAGATATATATATATATATATATATATATATATATATATATATATATATATATATATATATATATATATATAAAGTGTGGAATTGTGAAAAGAAAATCAAAATTTCGATATTCAATTTTTTTTTGTTGCAAATTTAATTTGTTTGCGGAATTGAGCGAGTCTCTGCGCCGTTCAGCCGGTTCAACGAAGAGAACCACTGTTGTCGTGAAAAGAGGGGAGGTGACTCGCCGGCTTTTAGATAGAGTAAGCTTGCGCCCGCATGTTAACAGAGAACAAGAACTTCTATACAGAGAACGCTCTATACAGAGAGTATATTATAGTGGTGCCATAGCTAACGTAAAGAGTGAGTAAGATAGATACAGCGCCGCAACAGAAAACTAGTCAATGTAACTAATATGATTTATTTAAATAAATGTATTGGTAATAGTGAAAGTGATTGAGTTCAAGAAAATAATTAGAGAGTAGCGTGTATTTTTATTAGTGATAATTTGTTTAAAAAAAAAAAATAATTAAAGCCAATTGTTTAAAAGATAATTTTGCATTTTTTTTGTGTGTTCAACTAATTATATTTATTAAAAAAGTAGTGTATTTTGCCTTTTTCCCTTTCGTTTGATATTTTGGCCTTCACCCCGAACGAAGGATATAATTCTCCAGTGAATCCCCTCTGCAGATTTTTATAGTTTTGCAAGTGAATAAATGAATAATTTTGGCGTTTTCAGGAATAGCTGGACGTCTAGCTGTTTACAACATCACACGGTAATTAAAACTGCTACGGCCTACTCTAAATTGGTTTTTTCTGGTCAACTAGTTCTATTTCACAGAGAAAAATTCAGAAAAATAAAAAAGACCGCATTAAACTCCGGTCCACTACAGCATGAGCCAAGAGCCTTATTTCCTGCGCTACTATCGCTTCTACTTATAGGTATAAACTCATTTTAAATAAATGAGACGCAGTCAATATATATAAATTTAAAGAACAAGCCAAGAAACATCATCCCTACTGAAAATATTATATGAGCTCTCATGTGAGGTCTCTTATGAGATCGCCTATGAAATCTCATATACATTCGTTGAAATTTGAAAATAAAATAAATATATGTGAGATCTCATGTCAGATCGCACATATATTTATTTTATTCTAAAAATTCAACGAATATACATTCGATTTCATATGCGATCTCATAGGTGATTTCATATGACATATAATATGCGATCTAGTGTGCGATCTCATATGTGATATTACATGAGTCTTTTATATATTTTATTTGATTAAAAAAATCCAGAAAGATATTTTTATTGTTTAATTTTTTCGGCTTGTTCTTTAAATTTTGACAAATTTTTACATTAGCCATATTAGTACAATTATTTTATGTAAACATAAAAAATCCTTTATTTTTTTATGAACATAGATCGCAAATTAGATATCAAAGTTGACAAATCTAACCTCAAAATACCATACTGTTGATACAATACTATTACTAGAGCAATACTATTGAAGGTAGTTTGTCATAATGTTCTAAGACATAAATAAAGCTGCAACTGTTTTTATGGCGACATGCAAATTGTGTAACAATAGGTAAGATGTTTGATATGCCGTAAATCTAAACCAGATGCAGCGTGCCTCATAGAACGACACTATTTATTGATTAGAATAACTGTCATTAATCAGCGAACTAACCCCGAGCCTCGCATACATGATTTCGTCATTGATATAAAATAAATAACTCAATTTGTGAATACACAAATTCTGTTCAAACCATCGTATACGAATGGCATTGTTTCAGACCTCACTGAAAAATTATGGCTTTCTCGAGTGTAAAAGGTAATATGCATAATTGTAGTGACTAATATCACAACTATTACTTGTAAATATCGACTAAATCTTCGTAAAAAATTTGTTTGTTGTTATTATTATTTAATCACCAAGTATAATTATGCTCGAACATAGTTTAAAATCATAATCCATAATAGCATGCTTTAGATTACGATTATTTTGTAGATGTATAGTAGAATCATTTAATCGTAATATTAGAATATATAAAAATTAATTGAATTTTAGACCAAATTTCAGATTTGATGTCGTTGACATTGATTACAGTTATAAGCGTAGGAGAAAATAAAATTTTTTTGCACATGAAATCTCATGCGAGATCGGGTATCGGGGAATAGTACATTACGTAACGGGTATGGAAAGGCTTTATTGACGAAACGAGAAGTTTGCGGCCTGAGCCAAAGGTAAGGGTCGTAACGAGTTTCGTAAAAAAGCCTTTTCATACTAATTGCGTAGTGTATTATTCATCATGAGAGCCAAAAAAGAGCAACTTCGTTTCTCTTTTTTGTCTCTCAAGGCATTTTAGAGATATAATAGCAAAAAATTAATTCTTTACCCACGAGATCGTACGCGAGATCTTATGCGAGATCGGGTATCAGGAAAAACAAAATTTCGTGGCACACGAGATCTCAAGTGAGATATAAAACCTCAATTTCCAACATGGTAGTAATACGTGGTTGATAAATCAGAAACCGTGGTTATTAAAACGGAGAATATGGCCGATTAATAAAATGAAAAAATATAATTAAAAGGCAGAAGAAAAGTGTAAAAAATATGTAAAAGTGAAAAGAGAAAATCATTGTTAGTCGAAAAAAAAAGCAGAAGTAGATTAAGCTAAAAACAAGTTTGATGCGAATAGATAAAAATTAATGCTACGTGGTCGCCAAAAGCCAGGTCAAAAATTCTTTTGAGGTTAAGACAAAGCACATGTCAGAAAAATAAGTAGAAAAGGAAACAAGTAAATAAGAAGATAAAGAAAATAATAAAGAAAGCTTTTGAAGTGAAGTATATTCTAAATTTTGTAAAATGAATTGAATTAGAAAGTTGAAAAAGTGAATTCAATAAGAAGACGGAAAAATTTAATTTAACAATAAGATTTAAAAAGGTGTATTTACTATTACACATTATTTACATTAAAAAAGTGAATTTAATAAGATAATTAAAAACTCCAATGAAATTTTATGGAACAAAGTAAAGCTCAAAACATAGTGCTCAATACAGAAGAAAGAAATCGTTAAAGAAAAGTTTTCCTGAAAGAATTGAAAAAAGTGTAAAGTGCAGTAAAAGAAATTGATAAAATTTAAAATTAAAAGAAGAAAAGGAAATAATTAAACCAGTAGAAATTGATGATGTTCATAAGAGAATATAAAAAGCTAGCAATAAGAGCTTACAAAGTAGTGTGTGTATGTGCATGTGTGTGTGTGCGTGTGCGTGTGCGTGTGCGTGTGCGTGTGGATGTGGGTGCGTGCATGCGTGTGTGCGTGCGTGCGTGTGTGTGTATGTGTGTGTGCGTGTGCGTGTGCGTGCGTGTGTGTGTGTGTGTGTGTGTGTGTGTGTGTGTGTGTGTGTGTGTGTGTGTGTGTGTGTGTGTGTGTGTGTGTGTGTGTGTGTGTGTGTGTGTGTGTGTGTGTGTGTAAATTCAGTACGCCAAAAATATCTCAAGAACTACTCGATGGATTTGCTTCAAATTTTGCATATAATTTATTTTTTTGTTTAAGTGGGGGGGGGGGAAGCTATTGAAAATTGATCTTCTTAGCTCAGTTTTCTTTAGAACCATTTTAAGAATTTTAAAAAAATTTTGATTTTTCATTTTTTTGGTATTTTACGTAAACTACCCGAAAAATTTCTTGAAAATTTGTATGGACATTACTTGCGACTGCCAAAAGAATAAAAACTTTTACTAACTGATTTTCTTAGCACACTTTTAATTTTAAAGCGATCTGAAAATTTAAAAAAAAAATTTTTTCTTCATTTTTTTTATTTTATGAAAATCATTCGATAGATTTCCTCCAAAATTTGTGTGCAAGTTATTCGTTACTGTCTGAAGAAAACAAGTTTTGGAAAACTGATTTTGTCAGTGCAGTTTTAATATAAGAGAATTTTGAAAATTTTCATAAAAATTTTTATTTTTCATTTATCTTTTTTCTTAGTGTGGTTACGATTAGAAATTTCGTTGTCATGGTTCTTTTAAAGTACAAATTTATAAATAAATATTAATGTTAGACAATTTTTTCATATTAAAATCACATTTAAATAAATATAAAATAATTAATGAAACTCAAAGAGCTCCATGAGAAAGCATTCCGCCAAAGCACTTGGCAGCGTTTTATTTCTTATATAATTAAAATAATGAAATAAAAATTATTTATTGTTAATTACAGGAATAAGGAATACAATAAAGGAACAAAATAAAAAAGATGATTAATGAATAACTATTTATTAACAAATACTTATACAGAATTTAATAAGATATATATTTTTCTACATTCATTATATTCATATTCAAAAACTTATTACATTCTAAACAATATCTTTTCAATGGTGGAAATGGAGTCTCCTCTGTGCGTTCACGACAAAGCAAACAAGCCTGAATTTCAGGAACACATTTTAACTGTACAGGAATTTTATTCCAGGCCTGTTTGATACTTTTTGCTTTAAAAGTTGTGAGAAAAGACTTGATTGAGTAAGCTATGTCAGCAAGGCTCATGAATGACAAGTGCTCAGTTTGAAAGAGTATTCGGAGTGATCGTTTAAGCTATGGTGTATTATTAAGAAAGTATTTCTTTAACAGAAGCACATTATGATAAGCAAAGAGCACTTTAAATGAAAACTTGTGATGTGGATATAACTTTTTCAATATATTATATTTCAATTTTTGTAATGATAGAAAACCAAGAGTTTCGAGGTTATACACGTGAAAGCCAAACTTTTCAAGCCACTGTTTTTTCTCACTACCCTTGATGTATACAATTTGCACGTCACTTAACGTTTTTCATAGAACATTCTCGAGTCCTTCGTATGACAATTAACCTGAATTTCAAGATAATCCATGATAATTTCGCTCCAATCACAAGTTCGTAGATTTATACTGAGCAGAAAGTCTACACCAAGGCTGTGGTGGTTTAAACATAAATATCAACGTTCTAGAATTTTTGCGAAGTGGAATTATTGCCAATTCTTTTGCAACAAAATCGTCGAAAAGCTGTTTAAAACCTTGTACACCCAACACGTATTACATTGTGACTGACAACTGCTGCAGCTTCATAATTTTTATTGATCTTTCCACTTCTAGGTGAGTTTTTTAACATC
The DNA here is from genome assembly GCA_017163975.1 of Anastatus disparis. Taxonomy (NCBI): domain Eukaryota; kingdom Metazoa; phylum Arthropoda; class Insecta; order Hymenoptera; family Eupelmidae; genus Anastatus; species Anastatus disparis. The sequence continues at coordinate 5,516,567 of JAFFSR010000267.1, read as the reverse complement.
CCCACTTATGGGATTATATTCAACAATACGATCGTGTAAGATCAAACAGTAGGCTGAAGTTCCAGCTGGAAAGTCTCCTTCAACCTAAAATTCAAGATGCACGTCACTCAGATAATACTGAGAATCGAGAAAAAGTTTGACGTTCCTTATATTGCAATGATCAAAACGGCTAACATTAGCTCTTCTCTGTCCTTTACAATTGGTCTGAAAACCCATAATAACGAAACGTGGCTTCTCCAACTGATTTTTACAGACCGAACGTGTTTTGTGATACTGGGAAGCAGCATATATTCATACATCTCCTATGAGCGAAAACTCATAGAAATAGGTTTATTATACTCCAAATGATTAAGTAACTGTATCTTAAACTTGTCTGATAAATTTACATAAGGCATTAACTACTCTATTTTAATCAATTCAATCTTGAAATTCTCGAGATTTTGATAACCAGTTGGCAATGTTTGTGTAACAGAATTTATATCATTTCTAGATCTAGTGAGAACGAGTTCATGCTTGATGTTGACTACGATTTCACGATAGTCTTCAGCAAAGCCTAAAATCATACTCAGAGGTATTAATACATCAAAGTAACCCTTATTATTTGTAAGCTGTTGAGTTTTCCTAATATTAAGCCAGCATTCTCTAAATGATAGCTCTGACTAGGAGTGAATGACAGAAAACCTTTCATGATACTTATCAATCCAACATTTTTACGTCGGTCGATTTCAATGACATTTAATTCATAACAAATCTCTACAAAGAGAGCAGGTCGAACTATCTGTCTTTGTCTAATAGAGTTTTTCATCATTTATATAAACGCTATCCTTTGTAGCAAGAAAAAAATAGTAGCCCCCGCTAGATATTAGTATAAGTAAATTTTGTAATAACAATAAAATGATTTTATCGCGTAACTTTTGAATGATTTGAGACTTACGAACAAACTAAAATGTAATCTATCTTTTTTGGTAGGTCTCATATTATTCAATAACTACGCAATAAAATAATTTGATTGTTATTACAAAATTTAGTTATTATACTAATATCTAGCGGGGGCTACTATTTTTTCATGCTACAATTGATGCGATTTATATAAATATTTAAAAACGCTATTAGACAAAGACAGATAGTTCGACCCCTGTTAATGTTCTTAACTTTGAGGTATTGCATAAGATCTATAGGTGGTTGTAAGTCCCCGAAGCTATAAAAATATACAACATCGTCACCATGTTTGTGGTCAGCTACCCAATTTGTGCCTGGTCCACTCTCATCATTCAGATTGACTATTGGTGATTCCCGCTTATATAGTCCACCAGTTGGTAAAGCGTTTCGCATGAAAACTCCACAGGAATGTGGAATTTTTAAGATTTAAGCGTATTTCACTAAATTTACATCAAATAGAGCCCTTTTAGGTAGTTTTACATCGAAGCTTTTTTTTATTTATGCTTCCCCCTATGTAGGGCTCAAAATGAATACCATAGCCTTTTTTATGTGGTTTCAAATAAAGAAATCTACCAAGTGCAATAGCTTCTACTGTTTTATTATGTCGTTGATTTTCCTCAAGTTGCCGTTTTGTGGTGCTAGCATCGTTCACAGCTTTTACTATACCAGCAGCGCCACTTGATAATGTTCCTGTAGCACTCGAACCAGGAAATAGTGATATTAAAAATGATAAAAATCTACTGACTTTTGATGGAACTGGTAGTATGCGTGAAATTCGAATATTCTTTTTATCACTAGCTTTATTAATAGCTCTACGAGCACTTTTTGAAGTTATACGAATGACTTTATGAGCATCGGTATTTGGTATTAAGATTTAGATGCAGCTTTAACCACCCTCGATAGGAGCGCGGTGGCGTAACGGATAGAGCTCTTGCCTTCAACGCGGTGGGCGCGGGTTCGAATCCTGGCCAGGCACCTCTGACTTTTTTTCGAAAGAAAATTAGTGTATGTGCTACCCATATCGCGACTCTTAAAAAATCCGACCTCATTGAGTATCGGTTGATTGTTGGTCACAAAAGTGGCTGACCATCTATCGGTAGTCAAAGTTTTCGGTATGGTGGGTCTGACAATCTAGCCTGATGTAATGTGTTAAACGGTTACCGGGCTGGACTCCCTCCACTTCACCATATAATAAGGTTAATCATATAGAGGACAAAATCCTTTATATATTAATCTTTTATTAAAAAAAAATAAAAAAAAACCACCCTTAATATGTGATGGTTGGATTTTTTTGCTTTTCATTCTTCAGACCTATTTCAAGTTTTGGTTTTACTTTCATGTCGTTTGAAACAGCATAGGCAGCAGCCTTCTCACCAATACCTGAATCCTTAACTCAAATTCGGTGCCAAGCTTTTTCAGTTAATATTATATCCGCAATGTTTCTCGACTCAATGTTCTCTCGATTATGTGAGTAAGCAATATCGTGCTCTTTGTAGGCTGCATCGACTGGATTGATTCCAGGATCACCACGTGCAAGACGTTTTGATACTTTGGTTCCAGGTCCACAGTATTGATAACCTGGTACATGAAGTTCAAATGGAAGCTTATTGATAAGAGTGTTTACAAGACTGCGCCCACTTTTTTGCTTGTGAACAATCATGATCCTTACACCATGATGGTTGATTGAGTACTGAACTCACATCTATATAAATGATTTATTTATAGTAATAGTGATCATTCAGTTGTGAAAAGCAAACGGTGAACATACGTTTCTAACCACCAAATATTAAATTACCAGTATCAAATTTTGATACAATAATACAGCAACAAACGTCGCAGAAACGTCATAAAGAATTATTACCCGACAGTATACGAGCTGTTTTTTGAGGCACTGCGAGTTGTGATAAAACTAAGACATTGCTTACTCTTATAACACACGTAAATAGATCAAAATTTGAAAACGTTGACATATATTCAAAATCGCTTTATCAGCCAAAGTACAAGTTTCTCAAGGAACTTCTAAAACCAATAAAGTCTATAAAATATTTTGCATTCAGTGAGCATGAAGCCGTAGTCGCTCTCAAAGACGTTCTTCCAAATTCCATCATGGTGTTTTATGATGAGGTTTGTGAAAAGCAAGATAATATAAGAGCTTTTTTACGCATTGGTAGACATAAAAATGTAGATTGTTTCTATCTTTGTCAGTCATATGCTCACGTACCTAAACATTTAGTTTGAGACAATGTAAATTTACTGGTGATATTGAGACAAGATGATATGAATCTTAAGCATATATACAATGATCATTTACATTCTGATATGTCATATACACAGTTTAAGGATTTGTGTTTGTCATGTTGGGATAATTATAAATTTGAATTTCTTACAATTGACAAAGAACGAGAGTTAAATGCCAGTCGTTACAGGAAAGATTTTGACTGTTTCGTGTTAAATATAGGTAAATGAGTGTAAATCAAGTAGTACATTGTAGAACTTTGCACAGTCAACATGGCGGATTTTCAACATGAAAAAAATATTCTTTATCAGATTGTAAAATCTTGAGAGTCAATCAAACGTAAACATAAGCTACTGAAACAGGGTAGAGCTGATTTCGAAAAGGTTTTCACTAAAACATTTAAACCTGTTGTTGATCCACTCGAAAAATTTATAAGCATATCTGAAATAAATAAAAAAGATTTTAGGCCGAAGGATAAAACAGAACATGCTCCCTCCGAAAATGAGCATATTTCTAAGAATTAGCACACTTCTAAAGATAAGTACATTTTCGATGATAAGCAAATTGTAAATGAAAACGTTGACGATACAATACGACCATCTGATACAATTATTGAGATAGCTGCAGAAAGTGAAACTGACAATTATGGTAATAATAGAAACGAAATGAATTTGCTTACCAATGAATATCTTTGGATGCTTCAGAAAAATAAAAAATCATATCTAGATAATATCTATGGAGTTCGTAAAGTGGGTAAGTTGATGATGATTGTGATTCATTAATAAGATGATAATGATTCACCAATAAATTTCAGGAAAGATTATGTGGTTGTAGTTGATATGCAACATCTAAAAACTATAAGCTTACTAGAGTTATTATTTCGAAAACAGCCAGATGAAAGACTTATCATGGAAGATGATTTGAGAAATTAACGTAAAATTATTGAAACAACGAATGCATATAGAAAGAATTATTATGCTGATGGATCATTTCGCAAACTAAATAGTGACAAATTTAAAAGTTATATTGCTCCATTTTTTGACAAATCTCCGACTTGAAAGAGGAAATCGATTAGTGAAGGGGGCTTCTTACCACGATACAAAATTTCTCATAAAGGTACACAAATGGATTACGTGTACTGGGGTGATCCTAATGAACTGGTTGATCGCTTACGGCTACTAGTAGCAATGACAGAAGCTGGAAATTTAAGTCATACCAATGAGATTCATTCGATAATCGAAGAGGTACGTAAGGCCAACATTATATATTGAAAAGTACTGCCGTTTCTCTAGTCAGTTGCAAGATAAACGTTGACGTATTCGGACGACAATTACATCAGGCTAAAGACCAGTCGAACTTCCCATACCTTATGTGGAAAATTATATACGTAATGTGTGCAGGGAATAGGTGATCTCGCACGAACACGAACTTCGTCCGTCCGGGAATCATTTACTTCTCGCACTAGTTACGTAATGTACTATTTCTCAGTCAAAATCTAATATCTCATTAACAAAAACAGATAGCGAAATGAATAAAAAGGCATTTTATTTTTAAAGAGATTGATAATTTAGGAAAAATATTCTCATTGAATAAAAAAAAATATTTGACCTTCAAAATGTCCCTCGAAAATCAAATTTTGAAACTTTTCTTTTCTGATCTGTAAACAATACATAATGAGCTTATTTCAAATTTTTAAACATAAATTTCTGTTAATTTTACTGCAACGTATCCATTTCTATAGTTACGAGTCAGTTTCTGCTGTATAGTTTATCAGATAGTCCAGTCCAAAGATGACTTAAAAAGCCAACAAAAAAATTAAAAAAATAAAATATACGAAACAAATATATATATATATATATATATATATTTATGTCCTCGTAAGCCGTATTCGTGTCAGAACAATGATTTCCACTTGAGCAGAAATCTACCTCGTGCCCTCGGCAATTTCCGCTTAAGTGATAAACATTGTTCTTGATTCATATTCCACCTAAATATGGCCAAAGGACATATATAACAAATATATATATATATATATATATATATATATATATATATATATATATATACATATTGCGACGATTATATCGCGCATTCAAATCTCTCGCCTAACAGCGAAGCTACTACCAAGTACGGTAGTACAAGGCTTAGCCGCTATGTGAAGCTGCTTCCGCAATGAGCATAGCGAGCTCCAGAGCATATAAAGAGTTGAGGATCAGCGAAAAGACAAGCTTTGCAGACTGTCTTTGAGCTCTCCCCCCCTCTTCGCCTAGTGAGCACGCTGGCCTAGAAAGAGGGAAAAGCTATAGTAGCAGCCATCTTACCCAGAGTTCTTGCTCTGGCTAAGAATGCTCGCTCTTTTTCTCTCGCACTAAAGCCTATATACAGTGCGCTTACTTATGTAGACTTTAAAAGCGAATGGGAACGCATCTTTAATCTTAGCGTAGTGAACACGCTCGCCTCAATCAAATGCGGTAGAGACTGCAACTACACTTCACCCCGCCCGATTTTCATTAAGGGTACCGTCCACCCATATACTCGCATCGTCACCGACCTAGTATTTGATATTAAGGGTGCCATCCTACCATGTATTTGTGCCGTTACCGAAATAGCATTTAATAATTAAGGGTGCCGTCTACCGATTAATGTTTATTATTAAACCGTAGCATTATAAATTGTGCCGTCCACCCAATCTATGCTTTCCGAGCCGTTGGCTAATTAAGCGCAACCGACACACAGTTCGACGAAAAACTTAGATTGTTTGAAAATTCATTTAATTTATAATTTCTTTTGATTTAATCAGTCCAGTTTATAGTTTTTCATTGCTGAAGTCTCGTTTATTTTTCTTTATTAACTAAATACTCAATTAATTAATTCAATTTGATTTATGCTTTTGTTTAAGCCGTCAAGTAGCGTTAATCAGTGTACTCGTATTTTTATTTATTTTTGTACAACCGTGCAATTATCTTTAGGTTAGTTATTTAGTATTATATAAAGTTAGGTTAGTTGGAATAATTTAATAAAGATTGTTAGACGTCGTTGTAAGTCGGTATTCTGCTGTAAATAAAGCCTAGGTACTCCCAAGCATAAAAATAAACGTTTCTAACCCGTTTGCTATCCTTTTATTTCACTGTTCTGACCCACCTCCTACTTTCGAATCCTACTCACTCTCTGAAGCGTCCATCAACAGGAGGTCACGCTTTTATTTATCATTTTCTCATATTTTACTTAAAGTTTTAATACGCTTTTATTCATCACTTTCTTTATTTTTTTAAACATGCTCATTTGCCGTTCACAATAAATAAAAACGTTACAATATATATCCCTATATTATATAGTTATATAAAAAAAAATCTCCTCTTCTACCCCTTATTATTCCTTCCTCTATTTTGTATGCTTAAAACATCACAATCCACCCCTTAAAATAACGTAAAAATCTGTCTAGAAATGATCTTTATTGAAAAAAAAGACACCCCTCTACTACCCAAGTCACTCTTCTACTACCCAAGTCACTCCTTTTGCTACCCCTCGTACGTCACTCATCCCCCTCTCAGATAATTTAGCTAAATTTACCTTATTTTACCAATGTATTTGTTACTCATTCTTATACCACTACTACTACTACTACCCCTACTATGACCCCTTCACCCTCATTTTTTTTCTCTCCTTTTCAAAAAATCACAAGTAACCTCTCAAAATAATGTAAAAATGTCTCTTGAAATGTCTTTAAAAAAAAAAAAAAGATTCCCTCTACCTTAATTACCCCTCTACTACCTAAGTCACCCCTCAGTCCGCAAGTCATCCCCTCGCTCCACAAGTCACCCCTCATTCCTTGAATCACCCCCTCGCTCTACAAGTCACCCCTCAAAACCCCTCATGCCCTTAATACACTATTCATAAAATCATTATAAACCATTAAGAAAAAATTTTTTTAATTTTATATTTATGAAATACTTACTTGAGGCTGTATAATGGAATGTATATTAAATACGTAGTTACCAATATTATAGATTGTTAATATAATTATTTTTTAACCATCAACTAATACCTACGTTCCTTGGACAACTTTCCACACCACTCATACTGAGACAAAAAAAAATAAGAAACTTCTACTTCCAACATTTAAGCTTACTTTTTTTTGTGTCCAAGCTGTACTTGCCTAAAAGAAAAGCACATTTTACTTTGAGCTAATTAGTCATTATCATGGTCAGAAAAACTTATCAAAAAATTTCCTACATCTAAAAGATTCTTCTTTTAGGTTAGCTTAAATTTGTTTTCTTGTTTTTGTGTTGAGTTGCTCTTTTTCGTATGTTTTTCGTATTTTTTATATAAAAGTGAAAATCAACATATGATTATAAGAAACCATATAATTAGAAATGTTGTTAATAATTGGAATAAATATAAACAACATATAATAAGGAATAAATATTATATAAATATAATGAATAGTGATAATTATTTTGAGTACATGTCAAATAATAATACTTTTGGAACAGAAATAGAAATTCAAAGTTTTGTAGAATTTTATAATGTATATGTTAAAGTACATATTAAAAACAAAATACAAACATTTGGGAACTTTTCTAATGATTTTTAACTATCATTAATTTTTACTGGATCATATGATGCACGTCATTATGATATTTTAAATTATAAAAATAATAATAATAATAATTATTATAATCTTGAAAGAAAATTAAAACTTGAAGAATTTAATAAAACAAATATAATATGCCTGGAGATGCCAATATGGCGGGTAAGAGTAAAGTAGCACATTGATTGATGGAAAAATTTTTTACATAAAAAAAGTTGATTTATAGAGATTTAATTGATAAAAAGATATAAAAGTTAAAAGTATAGGGAGAAGTGAAAAGATAGAAGAAAAAGCGAAGAGAAATAAGTTGAAGAAGGAGAGAAAAGTGAAAGTTTATAAAGAGCCTAATTATAGGTCAGGGCGCTACATGGTGCTATAAGAGGAAAGAAGAGAGAAAGTAATGAAAACATTTTGGATAGGAAAAACAAAATTTATTGAAACGAAGAAAAAGAGGAGCGATTTTGCAGTAAAAAGGGAAAGATCGAGATCAACAAGCATTTACTCGAGAAGAAGCGAAAGAATGATAAAAGATAGTGAAAGTTACTCAAGTAGTCAAGAAGACAGCGAAAGCAGTAATAGTAAAGAGAGTGAGAAAAGGAAAAGAAGTCAAAGTAGTCCTGAAGAGAAAAAAAAAGACAAAAAAAAGAAGTATGAATGAGGATAAACAGAATAAAAAGTTAGAAGTAAATAGGATAGAAAGTATAGAAAAGAACGTAGAACAGATGAAAAAGATGATAGAGGAAGCTGAAGTGAAGTGGGAAGGAGTAAATAAAAATATGAATGAGATGATAGGGATGATGAAGATGATGAGCGAAGACAATAATATGTGAAAAGAACAACTACAAGAGCAAAGAGAAGAAAGAAAACAACAAGAGGAAAGATGGAGAAAAAATGAAAAAAGATTGGAAAAAATAGAGAAAGAACAAAGAAGGATAGAAGAAGAACTAAAGAGTAAGTTAAGTAAGGTGAAAGAAAAAATAGAAAATGAAAGAGAGGAAAAAAATGAAAAAAATGAAGAAAATGAGAGTAACATAGAGGAAAATATAAAGTTAAACAAAGAAAGAGAAAGTAAAGAAGAGGAGCTAGTATGGCTTCTAGAAAGGGAAGAAAGAAATAGAAAGAGGAACAATATAATAATAAAAGGGAATATAGAAAAAGAATGTAAAGAGAAAGATGATCTTGAAAGATGGTTTAAAGAAAAACTGCAGATAGAGATAAAAATAAACAAAATTTGGAATTTAAAAGGAAATATGATGGGGAAAATAGTGCAATGTGAAGATAGGATGACAAAAGACAAAATAATGGAAAATAAAAGTAAGATAAAAGGAACAAAAATCTATATAGACAATGACCTGACAAAGAAAGAAAGAGAAAATAGAAGAGTAATAGGCAAAAAAGCAGAAGAATTAAAGGAAGAAGGAGTGAAAATAAAAAGATACTATAATAGAATTGAAAAAGAGGACAAAGTGTGGATATGGAACGAAAGACTAAGAAAGTGGTTTCGAAAAGAAAAAGACAGTGATAAAGAAGAGAGAGAAGATAAATGAGAATAGTGAAAAGAGAAAAGAAGAAAGTCTAAGAATAGTATCATGGAATGTGGCAGGACTGATGAAGAAAAGAAGTGAATTTTGGAGGTACATAAAAGATTTTGACCTAATAGCTCTACAAGAAACTTGGATAGAAGAAAAGAATGAGGATTACTGCATAAAAAATATATGGGCAAAAAGAGTGCACAAGAAAGGAAGAGCAAAAGGAGGAATGACAGTAGCAATAAAAAAGGATATAGTTGATGAAGTAATATGGAATGGAGTGAATTCAATTGAAAAAGATAATGGTATAGTAAGTATGAAAATAAAACATAAAGGTGAAAGAATGACACTTGCATCAGTATACTTAAGAGAAGATAGAAAGCTGAGTTTAAAAGATTTAGAGAATATAGTAGAGGACAATATAGATGAAAGATTGATTATATGTGGTGATTGGAATGCAAGAGTAGGATCAGAAGAAAGAATAGAAGATAGAATGAACGAGGAAGAAACGAGAAAATCAAAGGATAAAACAATAAACAAAGAAGGAGAAGAAATGATGGAGTGGTTAGCTGAAACAGGTCTTGAAATAAGAAATGGAAGAACAGAAGGAGATGTAGAAGGAGATTGGACTTATGTAGGAGGTGCAGGTATGTCAGTAATAGACTATATAATAACCAATTGGAAAGCGAAAGAAAGTGTAGAAAATATGAAAATAATAAAAAAGATAGATTCAGATCATATGCCGATAGAAGTAAATATAAAGTGGGAAAAAAGAGTAAAAGAAAAAGAAAAACATAAAGAAGAAGAAGTAATAATATGGGGTGAGAAAGAAGTGGAAGTATATAGAAAAAATCTTGCAGAAGAAAGAAAGGTAAACGAATGGAAAGATTTAAAAGAGAAAATTAGAGAAGCAATGTGTAAGAAAGTGATAAAGATAAAAGAAAAGGAAGATGTGGAAGATTGGTGGGATTATGAATGCGAAAAGAAGAGATGTGAAGTAAAGAATAAATTAATAAGTATAAGCAGAGGTGAAGAAGACAGAGAAGAATATTGGAAAAAAAGAAGAGAATATAAAAATCTAATAAAGCAAAAGAAATATAAAAGAGGATTAGAAATTTTGGATGAAATTAAAGAAGATAAAACAGGAAAAACGTTTTGGAAAGAAGTGAATAAAAAGAGAGAAGGAAAGAAGAATGTAAGAGAAAGAATAGAAGAAAAAGAATGGATAAGTAACTTTAGGAACGAAATTGAAAAGGAAAACGATAAATCGAAAGAAAAGAAAGAGAAAACAGAAAATGAAATTATAGAATACTCAGAGATTACAGAAGATGAAATAAGCGAAATAATAAGAAACCTGAAGAACAATAAGGCGGCAGGAGGAGATAAAATACCAAACGAAGCATGGAAAAAAGGAGAAAATCTAATAAGAAAAGACCTAAAGATGATAATGAATAAAGTCTGGGAAGGTAAAGATCTGCCAGAGGAATGGAAAGTAGAGATAATAAACCCAATATTTAAAAAAGGTAATACAAAAGAGGCAAAAAGTTACAGAGGAATAACTCTAATGAATACGAGTTATAAAATATTTGCAGAAGTAATAAGAAAAAGGTTAGAGGCAGAGATTAAAGAAAAGAAGTTACTAAGTAACACGCAGTTTGGATTTAGAAAGAATAGAGGAAACATAGATGCGATATACTGCTTAAAAACAATAATAAGGAAAGAAATAAAAAAAGAAAAAGGAAAGGTAGTTGTATTTTTTGCAGATATGAAAGCTGCCTTTGATAGTATGAATAGAGAAGATCTGTGGAAAACAATGAGAAGATTAAAGATAAAAGATGAAATAAGAGAAAATATAGAAAAGATATATAGAGAAACGAGGGCAAAGGTAAAAATTGAAGGAGAGAAGTACACAAAAGAATTTAAAATAGAGAAAGGTGTAAGACAGGGAGTGCAACGATATTTAATTTAGGATTTGCAGACCTAGAAAGTAGTATGAAAGAAGGACAGATAGGAAGAATAGATATAGGTAAAGATAAATTATACACCATATCATATGTAGATGATATTGCATTAATGGCTAAAAGTGCAAAAGAAATGAGCAGCCTAATGAAAAGGTTTGCTAAATACATAGAAAAGAAAGGACTAGAATTAAATGTAGAGAAATCTAAAATTATGGAATTCAGAAAAGCTGGAGGAAGAAGAAAGGAAGAAAGATATTTGTGGAAAGGTAAAGAGATAGAAATAGTGAAATCATTTGTGTACCTAGGATACAAGCTACAAGGAAATAGCAAAGATGAGAATCATATAAAAGAGCAAAAGATGAAGGCAAACAAAAAAATGGGAAAAGTCTGGAGCATAGCTGAAAGACTTTTCAAAAACAACTGGGAAAAAAGAATGGAGTTGTTTGACTCTCTTATAAAAAGTATATTTATGTATGGTGTGGAAGTATGGGGATGGAAAAGAAGAGATGAAATAGAAAAGATTCAGAAAAAATATATAAAATGGACATTAGGACTAGAAAGGAATACACCAGACTATGATATAATGATAGAAACGAAAAGAAGCAGTATAGAATAGATAGTAATAGGAAGAGAAATAAAGTATGATGAAAAAATTAGTAAATATAATGATGAAGATTTAATTAAGATTTGCTGGAAGGAAAATAAACAGGAATATATAAATGAAGAGGAAAGCAAAAACAAAGAAAGGAGAAAAGAAAAGAAGGTAGAGAAGGAGGAAAAAAGTGTAAATTATATAAGAAAAGCATTGGAAAAAAGAGGTCTATCGGTAAAGGAATATTATAAAAAAAATAGAAGAAGAAGAAAAATTACGTGAATTAATAAAAGAGAAGAGTAAAGAAATTGAATGGAACGAAAATTGGAACAAATTAGAAAAGTCCAAATATACAAAAGAAGTAAAAATAATAGCAAATGGATGGATAGATGCTCAAAATTACTTGATTAATGAAGATGGTACGAAAAGGAATAATATAAAGAAAATAGCTAGATACAGATTAGGTAATGAATGCAGAGAAAATAAATTCTGGATGTGTGAAGAAGAAAGAAAATGTAGATTATGTCATAAAGAGAGTGAAACTCTAAAACATATATTTCAAGTATGTAATTATACAAAAGTAGAAGGATTAAGTTGGATAGAGGTAATGAAAGAAAATATAAAAATGGTAGCAAGATTAGCAAAAATAGATTGGTTAAGAAAAGAAGAAGAAAAGAAAGTATTTGAAGAGAATTGAGGTAAAATAAAAGAGAAAAGAGGAAAAGTAAAGAAATTACGAAGAGTGGTATAAGATGAAAAAGAAAAAGAAAAAAAAAGAAAAAAGAAAAAAAAGAGAAAGAAAAAAGATTTAGAAGTTAAAGCATAAGAAAGTGAGAAAATAAAAGGGAAAAAGAAAGAAAAAATAAAAATAAAAGGAGAAAAAGATACGAAAGAATGAGAATTTAAGAGAGTTAAACAGGACGAAAGAGAAAGAAACGCCATCTACTGAGAAGAAAATGGAAGGAAGGTAAAGAATGTAGAGAAATCGAAAAGATAAAGAGGAAAAGATTGGTAGGTAAAACAGAGTGGCTTTAGAAGCAAAGAGATATAGTGAAACACGTGGTCGCAAAGCAAATAAAAAATTAAGAAAGTAAAGAATATAAAAAAATAAGAAAAGAAAATAAGTAAAAAACAAGAAGAATTTTAGAGACGAAAGATAAAGTAAAGATAAAAGCTATACAAGAAAGATAAAAGAAGGAAAGCTGATTTAAAAAAAGAAAAGATTTATAGGTTAAGTAGAAAAGAAAAGAAGAAAAGAAAGAAAATGTACAGTGAAAAAAATGAAAAGGTAATAATGAAAGTAAGCGAAGTTGAAAAAAAGGACTTATTGAGAAAGATAAAGATGAAGTTAAAAGAGAAGAAAAAATATATGAGTTGGAGGAAAAAGTAAAAGAACAAGAAAGAGAACTTCAGCTACAAAAAGCCGTAATTGATAGCATGGTTGCAAAAATTGAAAGATTAGGTATGAAGATAAAAAGAATAGAAAAGAAGATGGAGGATTTAGAGCTAGAAAAAGTCCATGGGCAGAAGGAAAGCCTAAAAGAAATAGTAAACCAACTATGCGATAAGGAGTTAAAAGCAAGCAAAGAATTAGCTAAAATTAAATCAGAGGTAAAAGAAATAAAAGAAAGAGGTAAAGATACAAAAAAGACAGAAGAAAGTAAAGAAGAGGTGAAAAAAAATCAAGACAAAGATGAAATGTTGGAAAGGCCACCAAATATGGAGGAAATATGTAGAAAGTATGAAAGAGAAAGAGTTCTACTGCTAAAACTAGAAGATGGGAAAAAAGTAAATGATATAAAGGAAATCCTAGAAAATGCGATAGGTAAAACGCAATGGAAAGCCTTCCAGAAGAGTGAGAGAGATGATCTTTTCTGGCTAGTGTTCAAAATAAAAGAGGATAGAGAATAACTATTAAAAAAGTTTAGAGAATGGAGGACAAAAAGAGGGTTTAAAGCAGATGAGCCGCTGACAAGAAAGGAAAGAATAAACAGAAAAGAAAGAGAAGAAAAAGATTATAAAAAAGATTATAATAAAGAACAAGATTAAGAAAAGAAATAAGAAAAGAAGAAGAAAGAAAAGAAAAGAAAGATTAAAAAAGATAGTGGAAAGAAAAAAGAAGTGTAAGAAAGAAAGTGATAGAAATGAAAATTAAAAGTGAATTTATAAGTTATAATTTTTGAAAATAAAAAGTGAGATTTAAGTTTAAGTTTTTGATTTATGATCAATTTTGAAAGAAAATGTGATAATTAAGTTTGATTTGAGTTTAATATAGAAGTGAATTTTTTTAGTTTGATTTAGTATAAAGACAATAAACAAAGAACTGTGATCGAATTAAGATATAGTAAAATGTAAAGATTTAATTTAATATGTAATATGGAATAAGAATTATAAAAACTCTGTAATATGAATATAAATAACACAAAAACAAAAACACAAAATCAACAGACATGCACACAACACAACCAACACAACACACAAAAACAAATGTAAAAAATTTTTCCGGTTAATTAGAATAAAAGAAAGTTTATATATATTATATTATTATAATAAAAAAAATAAAAACAGAAACCAAAAAAAATAAAAGTAAAAATAAGCCTTATAATAAAATAAATAAAAATAAAAAATTGACATAAAAAAATTAATTAAATAATTAAATTTAAAGAATAATATAAACAATAAAAATGACATAAATAAAAATTTGAAAAATTATTTAGGTAGAATGAGTTACAAATGTAAATATTGTAGTGCTTTATTTCGGAAAGAAGAAATAAAAAAGTTTAATTGTTGTCAACAAGGAAAAGTTATTTTATCACCATTAACTAAATATAATGAAAAATTGAAATATTTATTATTACATAATAGTGTTTCTAGAAATTTAATTAGATATTATAATAATTTATTTAGTTTTGCAACTTTTAATGCAAATGTCATTCAAAACCAAGGAAAAGCTATATATATGTGAGAAATGTATTATTCTTTATATTATATTAGTATATTTTCACTGTATAAGGACGTTTTTAATTCATAACGATAGGTGGCGTATATTATAAAACTTTGATCATGGCCATTTATAATTTTTGAATATACTTTTCTGTACTACTATAAAATCCTTTTTTCTAAGTTAGATAACGGAGAGACCCGCTCGAAGTCGGACATATCTCTCGCTTTGTTTATTCGTCACTTTCTTACAATAAAGTTTTGTTACTTAAATATTAGATTAAGAATATATACAGAGTTTCTTTTATTATCTTCCTTTTCCTAACATCGTGGCGACCGTGACATTAAAAAAAAAACATTTAGTTCGAATATCAAAATGGATCCAATCAGGAAACAAAGAAAAGTGCTCCGTGCAGCTTTTACTAAAAGTTATACTGTATTTTCGAATATTGTAAATAGCTCGACCACTTCAAGAGATGAGAAATATTACGCATATCAAATGCTTGAAACAAAAATGTTCGAATTACAAGCTGCACATGAAAAATATAATGCCGCACTTTTTGAATCAGAGGAATCGGAAGAAAAAATCGAAAAAGATATCAAAAGTGATGATGAATACAAACTCAAGTTTTTACAAGCAAAAAATTTAATCGAGCCAATTTTGCGGCCGGTAAATAACGCAGGTGCGACTTTTCCGGAACAAGTAGCAAATGGCCTTCGTGGTAGTGAAAATAACACAGTAACATCAGAAAAAATGATGCTGAAATATCCAAAAATGGAACTGCCGAAATTTAGTGGTAGTGTTAAAGAATGGTTTCCATTTTGGAGTGTTTTTCAAAAAGTTCACAATGACGCGAGTGTTCGAAATGAGGATAAATTTCAATTATTACGACAATGTGCGGTTGAAAATTCCCGCGCGTACGAACTGATTTTTAGTTATCCACCCACTTCTGAGAATTACGGTAAAGTGATAAAAAGCTTAGAAAGCAGATTTGGGCGGAAAGATTTAGTTATTGAATATTATGTTGGTGAACTGCTTTCTCTCGTACTCCAAAATGCGACAAAAACTACCAAAAAATTGCCACTTTCAACAATATATGACAAAATGGACTCTTACATACGCGCATTAGATAGTCTCGGCGTAGTTGCTGATAATTGTGCAGCAATGCTGTATCCTCTAGTAGAATCCTCACTGCCGGAGGAAATTTTAAGAGCATGGCAACGTAGCAGCAAACGAGAAAAAACAACGAATAATGAAGAGCCCAACAATGAAGAATCAAATCGTCTAAAAAGCCTATTGGAATTCTTAAGAATTGAGGTTGAAAGTCAAGAGCAAATAAACATGGCATTATCAGGTTTCAATTTCGGAGAAGAACGTTCGAATGTCGATGAAAAGTATAAGAAGCCGAAAGTTAAAACAGAAGAGTCACCCCCAGCGACAGCTAGTTTACTGTTAACATCAAAAGAAAGTAAGTCTAAAATTTTTTGCGTGTTTTGTAAATATTACGAGCATACTAGCGAAAATTGTGAACAAGCGCGTAAATTAAGCTTAAATGAAAGACGTGAAATTGCAAAAAAGAATAATTGTTGCTTTAGATGTTTAAGAAAAAATCACGTATCGCGAGAATGTAGAATGAAATTAACTTGTAGCTGGTGTGGTAAAAGCCATATATTATTAATGTGCGGATTTATTGAAAATAAACAAAATTTCGAAAATAGTAATTCTATTGAAAAGCCTATAACGTCTAATAAGCCCATCGAAAATACGTTGGCTACATTCACTGAAACGCCCGATATTTGTTTACAAACACTTCGTGTTATTGTATATTCAGATTCTCAAGAGTTTGTCGCGCGCGCTATAATAGATACCGCTTCAGAACGTTCCTATATAAGAAGTGAATTAATTTCAAAATTAGAATATAAGCCAATTGGTCATGTTGATGTAAGCCATTCATTGTTAGGTGGTGTAAAAACTTTAAGAGAAAAACATTGTCGGGTATTAATAAGACTAAAAGATTTTGAAAATTCGTTCGCATGTAATTTAGAAGCGTTAAGTAAACCGCTAATATGTAATACGATACCAATTTTAAAGAGTAAAGAAAACAATAATGTTTGGGTTAATTAATTAAAAGAAAATAATATAAAATTAACAGATATAGATTATGACGATGGGACGATTGATATTTTAATTGGCGGTGACGTTGCGGGAAAATTAATGACCGATCGCGTGATACAATTAAGTAACAGTTTAACTGCAATACAAACGCGTCTCGGTTGGACCGTTATGGGAAAATTACCGAACACAATAAATAAAAATGATTCCACGATAATGTTCACTTCGATGTTAACGCTTGACGCTAAGCTATCAGATTTATGAAATTTAGATGTTTTAGGGATAACGGATCCAATAGAGAAAATTAAAAAAAGCGATCAAGATATTCAAATAAAAAATTACATTGAAAATACAGCTTTTTTAGGTTCAGATAATCGCTACGAAATCGAACTTCCATTTAAAAAAGATTACCCTATTTTGCCTTCAAATTACGAGATAGCGCAGCAAAGATTACGAAGTACTATTAACAAAGTGAAAAAACTAAACATCGAAAATGAATATTCTAAAATCTTTGAGCAGTGGGATTCGGATAAAATCATTGAAATCGTCCCGCCGGAAGAGTTAAACAAGGAGGCCCATTATTTACCGCATAGACCTGTTATAAAAAAAAGCAGTACGACGCCTATTAGACCCGTGTTTGACGCGTCAGCAAGAGAAAAGGGGAGTCCGTCGTTAAACGCTTGCTTAGAGATAGGGCCAAATATGATTGAGTTGATCCCTTCCGCGCTTAATCGTTTTCGAGAGTTTGAAATAGGTGTCTCATCTGATATTGCGAGAGCCTTTTTACAAATTAAATAAAAATCTGAATATAGAAATTTTCTTCGTTTTCTCTGGATTTCTAATGGAAAATTAGTTGTTTTTCGTCACGTAAGATTAGTTTTTGGATTGACTTGCAGCCCATTCATATTAGCGATAATTATTGAAATGACATTGCGAAAAGCTAAAGAAAAAATATTATTAGAAAAATATTCTGAATGGTCTGAGAACACAATAAAAAAATTAGAAAAATCATTTTATTTCGACAATTGCGTAACAAGTGTTGATGCACAAAACGTAAAAACTTTCATAAAGGAAGCAACAGCTATCTTAGCTAAGGGAGGCTTTCAATTACGTGATTGGGAAAACACTCGTGACAATTCACTTAAATCTGAAACGTTAATACTAGGAATCGCGTGGAATAAAATGCAAGATACAATCAGTCTAAATAATGATATGTTAGTTGATGAAAAACCGCCAAAAATTACTAAACGCGTAATTCTCGCAGCAATAAATAAGGTATATGATCCGATCGGTTTTTCGTATCCTGTTGCTGTTCTTCCTAAAATTTTGTTAGCTAAATTATAGTCCGAAAAAATCGATTGGGATGACGAGGTAAAAACAGATGTAAAAAATGAATTTTTACAATAGATGCAAGACTTAAATTCACTTAAAAATATTAAAATTGACCGGTATATAGGAAAAGGTACCCTCTCATTACATGTTTTCGTTGACGCTAGTCATACAGCATACGCAGCAGCTGTGTTCGCTAGAATAGAATCGGACTGCACAGTAAACGTAAGTTTAATAAACCCACGTACGCGCATCGCGCCAAAAAATGCAACAACACCTCGATTAGAATTATTAAGCGCAACAATAGGCGTAAGGTTAGCAAAATCAGTTATTGATTCATTTACGAGAAAAATTACAGAAGTAATATATTGGACTGACTCGAAAACAGTTTTAGCATGGATTACGCGTAATGCACCGTGAAGTGTTTTTGTTTAAAACAGAGTTACCGAAATAAGGAAGTTAAGCGATGGAAATAAATGGAAATTTATACAAGGTAAAAATAATCCCGCAGATTTGCCGTCGCGCGGTTGTAAACCATCCGAACTTGTAGCATCTGAATGGTGGCAGGGACCTCAGTGGCTCTACGGACAGCCGAATACATGGCCCGTCGCGGAAGCTGATGACAACGAAAGTTTGATAAATAAAGAATTGAAAAAGTCATCAATACTCGTAACCAATATTGTAAATGAAGATTTAGATTTTATAAATCGATTTTCATCGTACACAAAGCTTATATGTGTCATAGCTTGGATATGGCGTTTTATTAAAAATTGTCGTGAAAAATATCAGAAAAAGAGCATAAATCCTATGTATAGTGAAGTAAACGACGCGGAGATTTTGCTTCTTAAAAGAGTTCAAGCTGATCTGTTTTCAAACGCAAAATCATTATCTGCTTTAAAAACATATGTTAACGAGAACGGATTAATTGCTTTAAGAACAAAAATTTCAAACCGTGCAGATAATAAATCTTTTTTATATCCGATTCTTTTAGGTAAGCATAAAGTTGTTGATTTATTAATCAAAGAAATTCACGAACGCAGTAATCATACCGAAACACAAGTAGTTATGTGCAACGTCCGTGAAAAGTTTTGGATATTGTCATCTCACAAAATTATAAAAAATATAATTTCAAAATGTGTAATATGTAAAAAATATGACTCTAAACATTTAACGGTTGAAAGTCCACCTCTGCCATTAAACCGAGTAAGAGACGCGCGAATTTTTGAAGTAATAGGTATAGATTTTGCTGGACCGTTGTATACGAAAAGCGGAGAAAAAGGCTGGATATGTTTATTCACGTGTGCCATTTATAGAGCCATACACTTAGAATTTACTTCAACGTTATCCGCGGAAGGGTTTATACTATGTTTACGTCGGTTTGTAGCTCGGCGTGGACGGCCAAGATATATATATATACAGATAATGGCAATAATTTCGCCGGTGCTTATCACGCACTTAGTCAAGTAGATTGGGACAAAATCGTTAGTTACTCATCAGCTTTAAAAATAGAATGGAGATTTAATCCACCATCAGCTCCTTGGTGGGGGGGGATGGTGGGAAAAATTAGTGGGCATCGTTAAATCAATTTTGAAAAAAGTACTTGGAAAAGCTAGGCTTAATTTTGAGTGTATAACCACAGTTTTGTGCGACGCGAAAGCGGTTGTGAATTCGCGTCCGCTTACGTATATTACGGATGATGTTAATGATGATCTGAAACCACTCTCACCCTCGCTTTTCTTACAAGAATTTGAAAGAGAATATAATTTAAAAATTCAAGGAGAAATTTGTCATACAGCACCTAATACATTAATTTCTACTAACGACATTAAACTTACATGTGGACAGTTATATATTTACGATAATACAGTAGCAATTAAAAAACAATTGAAAACTAATGAAAAAATAACAAAAGAACATATGTTAATTTGAACAGAGATAATGAATGATAATCTCATGGCTAAGAATTGCAAAAGCTTACATCAATTATCAAATATACAAAATATTTCAAATTATAAATTGTATTTTATGCGAAAAAATAATAAACAACATCGTTATAATAAGCCACTAACTTCGGAATGTGGTGCTATCATAGTATCTAATTCAGGAATTCCAGATAATTATGATCTTTGTGTATATCCGAAATTATCTTCTGAAGATGAAATTACTCATACTTATTTAAATAAATTATCTTATCACGGGAATCCAATGGTTTTTCCTTTAATGTTTCCAGCAGGAGATTTAGGTTGGAGTATAGGATATAAAAAAAATGAAAATATTGAAAATAATGATTGTCTTACAATACTACAATATTATTTATATGGAATCCATTGAAGACCAAATTTAAAAAATTTCAACCCTATTTTATATTGTGGAAGATTAACACAACAATACATAATACGTACATATGTGATGGTTGAAAGTAATAAGATGAATTTTTTTAGAAATAATCAAAAACAATTACGCATAGAATGTTATCAAGGTTTATTAGATCATGTGATAAATAGTGCTTCAAATGTTTCAACAAATTTTGAAAACAAAGAGAGGATTGGAAATCTTTTTATTTTACCCTCATCATATATATTGGTAGTCCAAGATGTATGCAGCAATATTATCAAGATGACATGGCAATAATAAGAACAGTAGAGAAACCAGAATTATTTATGACAATGACATGTAATCCTAAATGGAAAAAATTGTAAGAAATTTTAAAAAATTTTCCAGAAGGGACAACTCCCAATGACATACCAAATATCACAGTAAGATTATTTATATAAAATTTAAAGTGCTATTGAATAATATTATAAAAAACGAAATTTTTGGTCCTGTTATAGCTTATATATTTTCGATTGAATTTCAAAAAAGAGGGTTACCTCACGCGCTTATCATTATAACATTACATCATAATCATAAAATATTAACTCCAGAAAATATTGATAAATATATTTCAGCAGAAATACTTTTATCAGAAAATAAATACCTACAAAAATTAGGAATTAAACACATGTTACATGGACCACATACAGATAAATCACCTTGTTACGATAAGAATAAAACTATATGTAAAACAAAATTCCCAAAATCATTTAATAAAATTACAATAGTTGAAGAAAACAAATATCCACAATACAAAAGAAGAAATAATATTTTAGATAATCATACGTATAATTTAAAAAATAATTAAAAAATTATAAAAGTTGATAATTCTATGGTAGTTCCTTACAAGAGTTTTTTGTTAGCGAAATATAATGCTCATATCAATAATGAACTTTGTATGTCAATACAAAGTATAAAATATATTTATGATTATATTTATAAAGGTGTAGATAAAGTTTACTGTAGAATAAAACAATATAAAATTGAAGAAAATAATAAAGATTATGTTTATGATAAAATAGCTCAATACATAGATGGAAGATATTTAAGTCCAATGGAAGCCGCATGGAAATTACAAGAATTTACACTATGCGGTAGAAGTCATACAGTAATAAGATTAAATATCCATACAGAAAATCAACGAAAAATAATTTTTGATGAAAATGATATACATTCAGCATTAAACAAATACAAATAACATTGACCGCATGGTTTAAATTGAATAAAAAAGATGATTTTGATAAAAAAATTAAATATGTTAATATACCACAATATTATATTTTTAAGAGGACGCTGGATCCCTCTATCCTTTTTTACTTAAAAATTGTAGCGTTTTGGAAAAACTAGTGATTATTGATAGAAATTAAGAGTTGTCCGCAACTTGTACAGTAAAAAACCATATTTTTTCTTATGAGGACAAATTAATTTTGATGCTTTGTTTTCAAGAAAAGTTTGACATACTTGAAAAATCGATGTTTAAGTATGTCAAACTTTTCTTGAAAACAAAGCATCAAAATTAATTTGTCCTCATAAGAAAAAATATTGCTTTTTACTGTACAAGTTGCGGACAACTCTTAATTTTTATTAATAATCACCAGTTTTTCCAAAAACCTACATTTTTCAATTAGAAAAGGATAGAGAGAACCAGCGTCCTCTTAATTTTAAGACTAAATCTTGAATTAAAAGATCAAAATTTAGAAAAAATATAGCTATTGGTAGATTAAATGTAGTGCTACAGGCGAAGGGAACCATGGTTTTATTTTAAATAATTGTATGAAAAAATGGAATAATTTGAATTAATTTTAACATATCTTAAAATAAGTTAAAATTATTATTATTAATTTTATATAATTATTTAAAATGGAACAAAAAAAACCAACGCGCCGTAATACTATACATTTTTTATTATTTAATTTATATTATAAATTATTAATTGTAAGGTATTATTGACAGTACCTCTTCGGGTGGTGTGGAAAACTGTCTGAACAAATATATAATTAATATTAATTTTATTAATAATTTTTGTCAGTACAAATTTCATTACTGACTAATATTTTCATTAGTGTAAATATGCACGGGAGTTGGCGAGCAGCGCGAGCAGGTGGGTACCCTCTAGTGTATATATATATATATATATGGGACATTCCACATCAACTGGAAGAGCGAAAAATTAAAATTGCTGAACTTCTGAGAATATATTCTTTTTGTTACCCAAAATGTATAAAAAAAATTTTAAGGATTTAGATCGAAAGGATCAAGAGCTATAGATCCTTGAAATTTGGAAATTTTTCCAAATTTTTGGAAAAGTCCCAAATTTATCATTTTTTTCTGAAAATCCTGACGTTTTAGAGAGAAATTCATAAGAATACTTCTTGTTTTAAATAAAGAGGAGAGTTAGCATGATTTTTTACAGACCTGGATTTTGAAGTTTTCTATTGGTTCTTATATGTATCACATAGTAATTGAAATTACTCATTGTTTGCTACTTTAGGAATTGCTTTTCAAGGGCTTATTTTCTTCCATTTTATATAAACTTTGGAATGAATTTTTGATCATGTAAGTCAGAACCATCAATAACGAGTTATGACAGTTTAAAATATATATTTTTATGTATGATTCATTTTTCATTTCGAATATAAATATATATTTTCATGTATGATTTATTTCAATATGAAAATATATATTTTTTTATTCGACATGAAAAATAAATCATACATAAAAATATATATTTTAAACTGTCATAACTCGTTATTGATGGTTCTGACTTACATGATCAAAAATTCATTCCAAAGTTTATATAAAATGGAAGAAAATAAGCCCTTGAAAAGCAATTCCTAAAGTAGCAAACAATGAGTAATTTCAATTACTATGTGATACATATAAGAACCAATAGAAAACTTCAAAATCCAGGTCTGTAAAAAATCATGCTAACTCTCTTCTTTATTTAAAACAAGAAGTATTCTTATGAATTTCTCTCTAAAACGTCAGGATTTTCAGAAAAAAATGATAAATTTGGGACTTTTCCAAAAATTTGGAAAAATTTCCAATTTTCTCACTCGACTCTTTACAAGATTTATGTCCTCCTGAGAAAATTGAGACTCAATATGTCTCAGGAAAAATCAATATGGCATTACTGATTCTACTATGTTTCATTCAATGTGTCAATGAGCAATTATACTGAACGTAGGTTAGTGAAAAAATGACTCGCACTTTAATAGCAGCTGTACTCATTAAAAAGTGTCAATCTAAGAGAAAAAAGAAAAAATGAATAGAACTAAAATTTCACTTGAAAAGTATTGAAAAAAAAATTAATTTTTTCAACTAATAAGTTATAGTTCCTCATACGGCCTACTTCAGACATGAAATCATCTATTTCCTTTGGCCGTTTATTCAGGTAGAATCTGAATCCTAAATACGGTCAAAGGATATATCACTAATATATATATATATATATATATATATATATATATATATATATACATATCCTTCCTACTCTCACAAACACCATTATGAATCTGCTAGTTATATTAACTAAATCATCAATTAATTGTACTTGCTGTGCTTGCATTTCGAACCAACTCGTATTATATCTCTATATTATTGATCTCAATACATTGGATCGTATCAAAAAATGAATAATATAATTAATTGTATTAAGATATTATTATAATTTTTTTCATAAGGATTTGTCGACACCATGATCTTACCATTTCTTAAAAATAAAATTATAATATTTAAGAGGCGGTCGGGTCTATTCGCCGCTACATATAGGGTGGCGCTGCGGTCAGGTGAGAGAAATCTATTAAATATTTTTTATACAGCTATTTACAATTTTCTGAGACGACAATATACTTTTAATGTTGTCATTTCCTCTAGCCATCTATATGTAGAATAATTATTAATACTTATCTTGTTTGAAAAGTCTGAAATATTGTTATAAAGCGAAAAATGCGATGCAACGTAGGACCGATGTAAACATGCGTGCACCTTCCCTTAGTGCGACAGAGAGAGCAATACTAAAGAATGATGTATGCTAATGTTTACGTCGGCTCTACCTCGCGCCGCATTTTTCGCTTTATAACAATATTTTAGACTTTTCAAACAAAATTAATATTAATAATTATTCTACATATATATGGCTAGAGGAAATGACAAGATTAAAAGTATATTATTGTTTCAGTAAATTTTAAATTGCTATATAAAAAATATTTTATATTTTTCTCTCACCTGACCGCAGCGCCACCAAGCGGCAAATGGTTCCGACCGCCTCTTAATGGTTCTATTAATATTATGTACATTGTGTTATATGAAAAAAAAAGAATAGGCATATAGTGTTGAGAGTACGAGTTTTCACACTACCTTACATTTTAAACTTATGCAAATAATCAGTATCAATATTTATTTATTTAATTTAAGTTTATATATATAAAATAAATTTTTAAATTATTTTTACTTAATAAAGGGACGGAAAAAGATACATAACGGTATAATTATTTTATTTATGATAAAATAACATTTTTACTTCTCGCTCCAGATTCGCTCCGGCTTACTCTTGACGGTAAGCTTAAGACTTTTTTTACCGATCGAAAGTAACTAAAGAAGTAATCCCGTTTATTTTCGATTAAAATATATATCAGAATTGTTTTCACTTGTAAATATCTATTTATTTTAACAAATAAGCGAAAACGCGTAAATTTGTCTAAATTCAAAGAACAAGCCGAAAAAATGAATAAAAACAAAATATCTTCTTTAGTTATTTTCGGTCGGTAAAGTTAGTCGAAAGCTGATCCTTTAGTGGAAAGTGACGCCATGAATTACAATGCAAATTAAATGAAAAGACTAAAATAAGAACTACTAACCCCGGGCAAGATGTATTGGGTCTTATGGCTCCTGTTACATCGACAAAATTTACAATAGAATAATGTTACTATTCTAATTTGGCGTTGGCGCGCGTATGCCTTGTGGCAGTTAGTTTATTGTTATCACGGAAATAAAAAGAGAAAACAATATTAATTGAAACTTTTCGATTGGCATTGGTTGTGAATTCGGTAACGATAATCAATTACCGTGTTAGTACGCGGGTATTCGTGTACCTATGTATTTTATTATGAGCTTTCACTCCAACCCGAGCCCCATAAGTGAGACTTCAGTTAGAATAAAGCCATTTTCCTTTCTAAGAGGACCCTATTGGCAGTGCTTTTGTTAGTATAAAAACATATATATATATATATATATATATATATATATATATATATATATATATTTGTTTTTACACTAACAAAAGTATATAATAATTTTGAAGCGAATGTATATAATAATTTTGAAATTTCAAACATTAATTAGAAATAGAATAAAATGATGATGAGGATTTGAATTTTAATAAATAATTGTCCAATTGAAATTTCAAATTCTATTTATTGATTTCAAGTTACAAAAAAAGAGAAAAATATTAAATCTAAATATAAAGAAAATAATACATTAAAAATCAAAAAAATAATTGATAAAATATATGAATAAAAGAAAACAATGACAATCAAGATGGTTATGAAAATTTTATATAATTAAATGAAAAAAAAAACAAAGAAAAATGCTTACATTTTCTGTTTTTTTCGTGAGAGAGATAGAAATGTCGATTCCGTGCTCCTTGGTTGATAACTATCTCTTTATTTTAGTAGAGAAAGATAAAAAAAGTCTTCTTTCAAGAAGTTGATTCGATTCGAATCGAGTAAGTTAAGATTTTCAAAGATTTAGAAAAATTTATTTCACACAAAAGAAAATGAATGAAAAAAAATAATTTAAATTTAAATGATCTTGAAAAAAATTTCGATTTGATTTAAAAAATTTGCTAAGAAAGTTGTAAGAAAAAAATGCAAGACTTTTTAAGATACCTCGGAGTTTGTTTTAAGATTTTAGTTGCGTGTTTGTTAAATTCGAAAAATAGACTGATTATCGTTTTCGTCCTCCTGAGATAGGTAAGTTTGTTTTTCTACTCAAGAGAACTAAGGGGCGGTCCCTTAAGGGATTAAAACAATAAGTAATCGAGTATTGGTCTGTTGACCGGAAGAGGTTAAACATTATGCATTTGGTTGATGGAAATAGACCTAAAAATAAAGGCCTTTGGAAAAAATCTGATGTTTTCGCGTTGATCACGTGTTGATCAACGCGATTTCGTGTTGATCACGTCATTAATGGTCGAACGTAAGCAGTAAAAATTTATTCTTTAGACCGGTGTAAACGCGGTATCATATGTATCATAGAAAAGTTTGCAAATAATATTTTTTGTTATGAACAGTTAGAATTTTTATTTAGATTTTAATAATTATTTAGAATAAGAATTACATTATTTAAGAGGGGGCTAATAAAATAGGGAATAGGGGGTATAGGGAATAAGGTGGGGGCTAAGACTGAAAAAAGATTGCGACATATATAAATATGTGTATATATATATACGTATATATATATATATATATATATATATATATATATATATATATATATATATATATATATATATATATATATATATATATATACATCATCGTAAGCGCACCAACCCCCATCTTACTTTTATAACTTGAAAAATATATCCCAGAATTTGCAATTTTTTTAATCACTATTATTTAAAATACTAAATAATTTTAATTATTTAAAAGTTTTCTTCAGGTAAATTTTCAATGATCTTTTAATGAATCTAATCATCTGTGAAGTCCTGGCTTTATACTAGGATAGAATTATTAATTAAAACCAGGCCGAAGCAGAATCTGATACCGACCAAGTAACAATTGAGTTTTTTGTTATTCACTCAAGTTTTAATCGGTGTATCTACAAATTGAAAGTTAAGCGCAATAGATATTATTATTACAAATATGTATGCACAAGAAAAAAAATCTATCGCTTTGTTTTTGAGAAAAGTAAGGAACGTGAAAATATTATAAACATAAAATCGGCGTTCCTTACTTTTCTCAAAAACAAAGCGATAGATTTTTTTTTGTGCATACATATTTGTAATAATAATATCTATTGCGCTCAACTTTTAATTTGCAGATACACCGATTAATACTTGAGTAAATAACAAAAATCACAATTAGACAAGGACAGCGAGCAGGCCGGAGCAGATTCGATACCGACCGAGAATTGAAAATCCGTTGTTTAATTTTCTCCTACTATACGTAATGAAATGCATTAAAATTTTAAATACATTTATAAAATTTATTTTTCTATTGTGCTCGCCAAAAATAATTTAAGAAAATTTTTAAAAATTAAAAATTTTATACTATAGCTGTTTATTAAACGCTAAGTACTGTTACTTACTTTTTGTTTGAAATGTGGTGAATTTTATGAAAAAAACATCTACTATACAATCATGTATGTATAAAAAATTGCGCTCGATAACAATTTCTTTTGAAAACAGTAAAATTATTTTATTTATGATTAAATAACATTTTTACTTCTCGGTCGGTAATCAAAACTGCTCCAGCCCACTGTTAGTGGTATTTAATAAGGTATATGATTTGTACATAGCTACCGACATTGCAGTTTTCCAAATTTTTAATCTTTATTAAGAAATTTCCCGAAATTTCTTTATATTAGGCTATCTATAAGTAAAAACGGAAGACGGCTAATAAATAGATATTTGAAATATTTTTGGATCAAGAATAAAAAATTTAGAAAACTGTGATGTCGATGTTTTTTTACGAAATTAAATAAAAATTAAATTAAATTTATAAAGACTATATTTAAGTATTTGATTTTGATTTTGATTTAACAAAATATAAATTTAATTATTTCATTATTAAACTACATATATTTTAAATAAAATTGTAAAATTAATAATTATTCATATGATTAAACTTCACGATGATTACAGGATAATTAGCTAATTGTAAGAAAGATATTATTACCTATTTTTTATCTATTATTAATCTTAAACTCATAAGTTATGATACATCGTTATATACAAAACTTTAAATTAGCCATTAGCACATTTCTGACAATGACAGCGACGACAGCGGCGATATCCTTTTAATAGTATAGAGAGAATATAGTATAAATAGATCTAAAATGCAGCTAAAATTCAGCTGAAATTAAACCAAAATTTACCTAAAATTGCTTAAAATTAATATAAATTTTAGCTAATTCCCATTAAAATTTTGCATACATTCAGCTAACTTTTGATTTAATGTAGCTAATTTTTAGCTAACTTTTAGCTAATTTTTAGCTAACTTGTAACTAATTTTTAGCTAACTTTTAGCTTGATTTGAGCTAGATTCTGGCTAAATTTTAGCTAACTAAGGACAAATCAAATTCTTATACACAGCGATAGCGGCAGCGGCGAAATCTTTTTATAATATAGAGATATATATTAGTTATATACGCCATTCGGGAGTAAGAAGGATGAATACGGGGCGAGTTCGAGCAACAAATTCGCCCCGTATTCATCCTTCTTACTACCAGATGGCGTAGATGATTTTATGCCGTTGTAGCAGGTATGAGGGACTATAAAATTATAAATGTGTGAAACCGCAATCCTTCTTTCTTTTGATTTGAATTTGAATAAACATATGGTGACAGTGTATAGACGCGGAGCGTCTGTGGAACCGTCATTGATGTGTCACAAATTTGACAAGCTGACCACGCATATCACGCATATTTTATATTTAATGTTTTTTCTTCACTGTCTCACTTTCACTATAATAATTTTTTTTTTGTTATTTGTACTAATTTTTTTTATTATTTGCACTAATTTTTTTTATGATTAATCAATTTTTTTTTCATATTTTTTAAATTTATTAAAGAACAAAATGTCAAAAAAAACACGTTGATTAAACTAACCAATTTTACGACTTCGATGATCTCTTCATGGCTAATTTCTACCTTACAGTGCGACGTATAGATTACTCCATACGTCACCATGTGAGGTATGGAATCATCTATATTTTTGTATGTGAAGTATAGCAAACTGAATATAGTTGTGCTACGAATTAAAATGTATACAACCTCAATATCC
Organism: Anastatus disparis; assembly: GCA_017163975.1. Lineage (NCBI taxonomy): Eukaryota > Metazoa > Arthropoda > Insecta > Hymenoptera > Eupelmidae > Anastatus > Anastatus disparis. Next base: position 5,486,957 of record JAFFSR010000267.1, on the reverse strand, counting down.
ATTTAACTAGCTTTGCACATACAACGCCGAATACCTGGTACGACGAAATAAATAAATATATATATATATATATATATATAGCCTAAAATGTTACTTTTTTAAAAAATGGGTTGGAGAGCCCTCTACGCCGTTCTACGTAGCTTGAAGTGGTGTAATCTTTTCCTTTATTTCACGTTACTTTGAACTTCTCTAGCAAATTCCACTCTTAATATTTACTATTCCTACCACCGCTATTTAATTCCGCATGAAAAATACTATCTTTTTGTGAGTTGCATTTGGTTGAAAATTGACTGAGATACATCGCTTCAAAGCTTGAAAATAATAATATCAAATGAACACGACCTTAAAAAGTAGTTAAATTTTTTGATTTCTAACTTCCAGGTTTTCTGTTTTAAGGAGTTCTATGCAGCAGTCATACTCAACGCAAACAACTAACTTAGCTCGATGCGAGTAGTAGTGACTTTTCGAAATAAGTTGAAAACCATCACGTCATAACTTCTCCTCTTTCATGCGTGAAGTTCGAGAAACTCCTTAGCCGCGCAAATTCGTACAATCTGGCTCACTCACCTACGAAAAGTCAAACAAATCGCGAGTTTGTTACATTAATATCTCTGTAACCAATACCGTTTGGTATGTTTTTTTATTGCCAATGACTCGTCGTAATGTTATTTTTAATAATAGCAGTTTTCTAAAGAAACATAGGAAAAACTTGCTTTGCAATCGCATGAAACGTGCATCAAAAACGGGCTCTGCCTACGATTCTGATTTTAAAAAGTTAAAATTCGAGGCCTGACATCTCAAAATGAAATACCGCTTGAGGGTTAAACTTATCGCTAATGTGTAGAAGACACTTTTATGAACATGAAGAGCAATTTTAGAAAAATCTAAGAAAGTGTCAAAACGGACGTAACTACTTTAAAGCGAAATACATTGAAATTTTCCAAATGCCGTTCTGTGTATTTGATTTAAACAATAAAACTAAAAGTTTTGAAATTTCCTTATTTTTACGCTTTCAGCGGCGTCACCGTGGTGTACCTTTAGTAACATAAACGTTCTCTGAGATGCAACATCCTTTAGATAGATTATTAAACGTATGATACTATTGGAGACTTTTAATATAAGCCCTTGTAGAATTCTCTGGGTACTTCAGCGCTAAAGAAATAACGATTTTAAAAATGTTACAAACCAATTTTTATATAGCTAATTTTTCCCATCTCTGCGTCTTTTCTTAAAAAATTAATAGCTCTGGTTCTAAATAACTAAAAACTTTTTAACAAAAACAAAATTCAGGTCTTTAACTATATTTTTAAAATTTATGATAAAAAATTTCATTACTTGGCAGTGTAATTTTGCTAACTGTTAGGCTGACAAGCAGAGGTCTCCATCTCCGGGAAATGGATTTAGCTGAAACTGCGAGATATGATTTTTTTATGAAAAAACAATGAACCTATGTTTTCTCTTTTTGTTTAATAAGCCTCAGAGACCAAGATATAGACTTTTTTTTAAATAAAACAAGCACTTTCAAGAACTTGAATCGCCAAACAGCTAAAATATTTACAAAATAATGTGTAGGAAATAAGAGAAAGTAGAAATTAAATACTTGGATTTGAGCTTTAGCACATTAAAAAAGCTTTTGTGGTTCAGAAGTTATAGATGATCATGTTAATGAAATAAAGTGAAAAATTCATTATGAGTTACATATTAAAAATATTAAAAAATATATAGAAATATTAAATTGAGCATAACTTCTGAACGACAAAAGCTTTTTTAATGCGCTAGAGTTTAAATTAAAGTAGGGAAAACCTGGATTAGATGCAACAGAGGTAAGAATTAATAGTCAATTTATAGTAATGCAAACAATTCTATAGGTTCTGTAGTTGACTTAATGCGTTTAATATGATTGCTTCTATTACATAAACACATTCAGTACCTTGCAGTAAATCAGAGAGGGAAAGTGTGCGACGTAGCAATTTTTTAACAGAAACTAGAAAATTTCCACATACTTAAATGTTAGTTTTTTATTTCATTCGATGTAATTAATAGAATTAAAATTATTTTATGCTAATCTACCCAGAAAATAATTTAAATAATCGCATTAAGAGGAGGTCGAGTATATCTGTCTTTTTCTAATCAAAGAATTGATTTTTTTTACAAAAATTAATAACTGTAGCAAAAAATAAGAAGAAAGCCCGGTCTCGTATAATAACAAGCTAGATTTTCTTTTATGAGGAAAAATTATTTTTATCCCTTCGTTTTTAAGAAAACCTTGAAAAACTGAATTGTCCATCTATCTAATATTTTTTAAGTTTTTCAAGGTTTTCTTCAAAACGAATCGATAAAAATAATTATTCCTCATTAAAGAGAATATTGCTTTTTATGATACAAGATGGGGCTATCTCCTTATTTTTTGCTACAATTATTAGTTTTCGCAAAAAAATAAATTCTTTGATTAGAAAAGGACAGAAATATACGACCTGCTCTTAATACTTCAAGATTTATTTTTAAATATTTTTTAATGATATTTTTAAAAGAATGTGTCTACTAGGGTAAGTATTAACAAATCTTTGGGGCAAATATTAACACTTAATATTTTATATAACAGTGTTAGTAAGTTACGTATTAACGTAAGGATATATTTGAAAAGAATGACAAAATGCGATGGACACATTACATTTAATTTAATAAAGACTTTACTGGAATCTTTCCAATAATATTATATGATGTTTCTGGGTATAATTTTTCTACAAGACAAAAATTGATTTTATTTTTACTTTTAAAAAAGATAAATCATTTTTCCATATTTTGTTAAATTTTTTTTTTTTAATTTATTTGTTATCTGGATACGCATTCAAAAGTATATAGTTCTTGTTAATATTAATTAAATATTGGAGTTTATAATTAGATTGCATTTTTATTATAACAAAATGTAATGTTAATACTGAGCCAGAACGCGAGGCAAATACTAATACGGAAACTTTTTTAATACATTCTTGCACTAAATCATTGGGTTTGGAAATTTGCTTGTCAGCGCCATCGCGTGGCCAATCGATAAGCTGTGAGAGAAGGATACTGTTTGAAAATCACATCGATTACAGACGAAAATCGTAGTATTTTGTAATTTTTTAATTAAATAAAATAAAAAAAGATTAGAAAATTAGTTTATATAGAAAGAAGGAAACATGGAGAATTTTTGTAGAAAAAGTCGCGCATTTTAGTATTACATAAATGAAACGGTCAAGTTTATAAGAATTTTGACGGCTCTTTCTAGCTGACAATGTTTACATTTTTAACCATTCTGAAGCAGTATCTGAAGCTATAACCTATTGAAAAATGAACAACAAAACAATCATCTTTTGTGAATCATTTTGAGTAAATTATGCACTGGACATATATTTACTTTAAAACAATGTCATTGCGTTATATTTAACATAGAGTCAGGCTATCTGATACGGGCCACTCAAAACCCACCATACAAAATTAATACTGTTTTTTGCAAATTGTTAAAGTTTTATATGTTAAAAATAATGTCCTGAAGTAATTTTTGAAAATTTTCATTTTTCCAAAAGTTTTTAGCAAACTAACCTCTAAGCACTTTTTTTTTCGAAACGCGATTAATTAGAAACTATCAGATAAAAGTTAAAGAAATTTTATTTACAAATTCAAAAATAGTTAAAGAATCGAATAGAGTATAAAAAGATTGAAAAAAATATTAATTATTAATAAAAAATTAGCCATGCAATAAATAAATGAAAATTTATGACACTTCTCGTAGGGCTAAGAAATTTTTTTTCTTTAATCATTTATTCCTTAGACTTTCTCTTATTCATAATTGCAATAAAATTTGGGGGATCTCTTTTAGGAAAAGATTTACAAATATTTTAAATCTGCGGTGTGAATGTTTAACGCATCAAAGATGGCGGCGCACGTTCTAGTACTTTACCGTTGTATGGATCCTTATGCATCACGCCTTTTCTTCTTTGAAAAATAAGTTAAATAAATCGTAAGTCTGTTGTTCCTAGAATACTATACTATTTATTGTAGAATTAAAGTTCAATTATTTTTTAACATTCATTACAGCAGATTTTGAATAATTTGAAAAAATTTTACATTCTAATTTTTCCATGTCATATGGCTTATAGCAGTGGAATTTACGTGTTCCAACAATTGTTTTTGCCGAACTAAAGCGATTTTCTAATTTTTTCTGATGATTTTTATATTCATTTAGTGAACAAAATTCAAAACTAATTTTTTTTGAAGAAATCAGATGCCCATTCAAACAGTTTTTTTGTTGTAGTTATCGTCTTATCTTGTAAACTGGCTCTGTATGCATGTCTTTTCACACATCCACCGATACCATCACAAGCACCTTTTCCGTGTGCAGTAGCGAAAAAATGCCATTCTGCATTGATTCCAAAATCTTTTTCATGATGCAGTAAATTTGATAAATTGAATCTATTTTTGTACTGGGAGCCAGCTCCGTCCAAAAAATAATAAATTTTTTAATTTTTTGTGCACAAAACTTTCTTTTTAAAAACTCAATCATCTTTGAATTGTACAGATGCACTCCAGTGGCGTCGTGATTTTCGTATTCAGAGAAAACAACATAATTAATGTTTTTGATAACTTTATCCTGTTTGTAATAAATCACGTATACATGTAACGTAGCTTGGTCTTTGCACCAATGTTGCGATTGTATAGTATCTTGTACATGAAATGAATAATTTTCAGAAAAATCTAAGGTTACAATGAATTCTTCATCTTCAAGTTTTTCTTTTAGCTGTTCTAAATACGTTGCTTGAGTCTGAGCAATGAAATCATGTTTCAAAACATCGGGTAAATCGGATGCAAGATTTTTAAGAAAAATATTAACAGTCTCAGTTTTATGAAGTAATTGACATCTAAAAAAATAATTAGGTTGTAAAAAGCTAATTATCATAAAATATATAAATATATCTGTTAATATAATTACCTATCAGTTGTAAGCCATTGATAATAAGAAATTTTTTTAATTTTTAATTTTTGTAAAGACGTTTTCAAATCTTTAAAAATTTGACGAGTACCAGGACATTTTTCACAATTTCCCAGAAAACATTCTTCAGATGGATTTAAACAACATATATTATTTAAGAATTCTCTATAAGTTAATTTAAAATCAGATTTTTTTCCAGAAAATGCTTCTTTGATTCCTCTAAATTTAAGTCGAATGTTGCCATGGATTTTGCAAACGCAAACATTATGCGTTCCTTTAGCACCAACTGGAATGCACTGTTGAGGTCTTAGCGCTTTAAAAGATGCCAATGAAATTTTTTCATTTGGATTTTTGCTCAAAAAATCTTCATGTAAATCTTTTATATTGCTTAACAACAAACGTTTCTAAAAAGAAATATTGCTTTTACATATAAAAAATATAAAAATCGAATTACATAAATTTCTCCAGAAAAAAAATTTAATTTTAAAAAATACCATAGAAATAAATTGACAACTTTCTGATTGTTTAAAAATCACTATCATTGTTTTTTTTTATATTGCTTACCGTTTCTAGATGTCTTTTGCCATTAACAATAACTGACTTGACATCTTTCACTCCTGGCATTACTCGGCTGACTTCATCCGAAAGAAAAAAATTATTAACATTTTCAACTAGATCTACACTCATAGCTCGACCTTTTCTTACGTCTGGCAGAACATCATGACCTTTATCATTATTCAACTTCTTTGCAGTAGAAACCATGCGCCTAGTAACATCAAATACTTTCGCCGCTTTTCGAATTGACCATTCATTAGGTAATGTCATTAAAAGAACAATTTTTTGATGTCGAGTAGATGCGTGAGACAATGCCTCTTTGACTTTACTTATCCATGTACAATTTTCAGATTTATTGAAGATATTCAAATTGCTACTATTAATTGTTTTCTGCAATATCTTCTGATCATCATTCGACAAATTAAGGAGCATCTTTTTTTTAGCCGGAGCTGCAATCCATTCTTCAAATGAAGATGCTAATTTCTGTCTTTTGATATTATTATCAACAAATTTGCAGACAAAATCTTCATCATTTTCTTCTTTTTCTGACTCCTCTATTTCATTATTTACTTCTTCTACGTGCTCTTTATTTTGCTTATTTGTTGTATTATTAACCTCAAATTGAATAGAATTTTTATTTAAATACAGTTGTCGTCTACAAGAAGCACAAACGAATAAACCAAATAAAGTACTGAACTTTGTGTCACGATTTTTTGATAAAAAAGTTAAATTTTTCCGAAAACAACTATGATTTTTTTTGGAATGGATTACAACACTTAGGGGGTGGTGTCATGATGATAGCAATAACATTAATGAATATTAACAAATGCATGTTTGATTTTGCAAAAGAAACGATTAGCTTTTGTTTATTAAGCGATTCAAATGCGGCCGCGAGCAACAAAACCGTTTTCACTGTCGCGTCTATCATCGCTACGTGATATTCAAAAATTTGTAAATCTTTTCCTAATAGAGATCCCCAAATTTTATTGCGATTATAAGTAAAGGAAGGTCTAAGGAATAAATGATTAGAGAAAAAAAATTTCCTAGCCCTACGAAAAGTTTCATAAATTTCAATTTAATTATTTCAAAACTAAATTTTTTATTAATAATTAATATTTTTTTAATTTATTTATATTCTATTCGATTCTTTAGCTATTTTTGAATTTGTAAATAAAATTTCGTTAACTTTTATCTGATAGTCTCTGAGTAATCGTGTTTTGAAAAAAAAGTGCTTAGAGGTTAGTTTGCTAATAACTTTTAGAAGAATGAAAATTTTCAAAAATTACTTTAGGACTTCATTTTTAACATATAAACCTTTAACAATTTGCAAAAAAAACTATTAAATTTATACGGTGGGTTTTTAGTGGCCCGTTTCAGGTAGCCTGACTCATAATCAAATAATTACATTTTTATTTATTTACTTCATAAAAAAATTTTACTAATACATAAGATTAAATAGGCTATGCAATATAATCCTTCTCTCACAGCTTACCAAAGGGCCACGCGGTGGCGCTGGCAAGCAAATTTCCAAACCCAATAGCTGAAGTAAATCACGAACATATACGATAGGCGAGGTACTAAAAAAATATGTAGATTAAAAAATAGGGATACTTTTTTTAAATAGTGTTAATATTAGCCCTGGTCTCCCCTATTTAATTTGTACTTTCTTTTATTCAATACATTTTTCTGTATAAGTTTTAGTTTTTTGGCTATACAAGTTTTTGAAAGCGCTTCTTTTCACTATCTTCAGTCGAAGTTAAGCTTCGTTATGATAAATGATATACATTCTTTTGCAATTTTAGGTCTTAAGGAGATGTTAAATGGTTACTATACCTGTACTCATAAATATTGCCTATCTTTTAATTTTATTGCAAAATTCCAGGAAAATAAATAAATTAGTTTGTAGTATATATTGTGAAGATTATTCGATTAAATTTTTAAATAAATTCATTCATTAGTTTTTAATAACTTTGGGTTTCAGGTACAAAATCGAAAAATTTTAATATATTATATTGGAACCCAAAGTTATTAAAACTTATGAATGAATTTATTTGAAAATTTAACTGAATAATGTTTATAGTATACACTACAAGTTAATCTATTTAGTTTCCTAATATCTTGCAATAAAATGAAAAGATAGACATAATATTTATGAGTACTAGTGTAGTGTCCGTTTTACTTCCCCTTAAGGCAGTACCGTCATGGATTTGTGTCACTAAGAACATCATCAGAAAATTATTTTTTACTAGTTTTTATATAAATTTCATGAAAAAAATAAATAAGAATGTAGGAAAGAGCTACTTTAGGATGTAGAAAAAAATGATTTGATAAAAATTGCAACCCTATTAGCGCAGATATTAGTAATTGAAAAGATATACAAAAAAATATCCTATAAACAAAGTAAACTTTTTTATTTTTTATTGTATCTGAATGAAACAAAGCTCATTTTGTTCTTCGAAGGATTCCAGGGGGTGATACCGATTGAATTTCAGTGATAGCGTTTACAGTTTTAGCAAAAATTCAATTGTTTATTAAAACACTGTACAATTTTTTATAAATAATTGTGCTATACGTTCAAACTGTAAATGCTAACACTCAAATTCCATCGGTAACTCCCCCTGAAATTTTCTAAGGAACAAAATGAGCTTTGTTTCATTCAGATACGATGAAAAATAAAAAAGTTTACTTTGTTTTAAAGACATTTATGTGTCTCTACTTAGTTAATAATATTTGCGCCAATAAGGCTGCAATTTTCATGCAATTATTTTTCTCTACATCCTAAAGTATTTCTTTCTTACATTCTCGTACATTTTAGTTGTAAAATTCATTTGAAAACTAATGAAAAATAATTTTCTGATGATGTTCTGAATGACACATATCCATGACAGTACTGCCTTAAGATACTCTAAAATTTCAAAAGAATGAATATTAATGAAGTTGCGATTTTAGGGTTAGAATGGCGAGAAATAACATAATGTCTCATTCGACATATAGAAAATATTCCATGTTGTACAGTATAATACGTGTATGAAATAGTACAGGAGATCTCATGTCAGTAATGACGTAATAGTTTGCATAAGAAATTATATGAAAAATAACATGAGATTTCATTTGATATAAAAAAATATGCTACTGTGCAGTATATTTTATATACATGAAATAGTACATGAGATTTCATATTAATAATAACTTAATAGTTTACATACTGTAACGTTTGGCTTTTTCGGGCGGTTGCTGTTGACGACTCGTTGACGTCAGCAGCATCAGACTTTTTCTTTTACCCGATGGTTGATGCTGGAAAATGGTCGGTCGGTGGTTCGAATAAGCCAAAGTTCAAACTTATAAACTAAATGATTTTACTGAATAGAAATAAAAGTGAGTTTAATAATGAAAAATAAAAGAAATGCATAAAAACTTAATTGTTATTAATGTTAAAGAAAAAAAGGAATTTACTATTGCGTTTAAATACTAATTAAATAAATGAAATAAACAAAGTGGTAAACGACGGGGCGAATTTGCAGGAAAGGTTTAGCGGAACTGGTAAATGAGTATGAGTCGTACAATTTTATATTTTTCACAATAAATATTCTTTGCATTTATTGAGTTGAACTTATAACTAATACAAGGTTAAATTAAACAAAGTAATAATCTCAGAATAATTGCCGGAGACGGTGGTACGCAAAAATGTGAATAATCAAAATTATACTAAGATTAACTCATATCTTTAAGCGGTCGGTATTACTTTTACTTGTGACGCGGTTTCACAAAAATTATACTTATTAATAATTCCGATCGGTATCGGTTACAAACTAAGGTAAAGAAAAAAAAAACTATTTACAAGCTTCAGTATTATCGACGGCGGTTACGGTCGGAATCTACTTTACTGGCGGTAGATAATACGAGCAATGTCTCGATGACACCCGGTATAGACTGGAAGTAGGTCAATGTCGCAGGAAGACACGATAATGCTACCTCCAAGCCTTAGGGTAGACAGGGAGAGGATAAGCTAGTCGTGGAAACTCCATCGACCGGCGGAGGAACTACCTCGACCAAAAAGGGTGGAGGTAAGAAAAAGGAAACTATGTATAGGATACCCCCTTATACACAGTTACTGGAAATAGATGGAAAACTTAGTCAAGCTAAGCCCAGGTAAGAACGGTCTGCAATGTGTATAGGAATCCTCCTTATACACATTGAAACACGTAGGAGAGCTCTCACTATGTAAAGCATAACTTTTCTACATAGAGAGAGGGGAGAGAGTCCGATGCTGGCTTGGCGGCTCGCTTTATGTATGCTCCTGAGCTCGCTATTCCTATTGCGGGAGTAACGTCTCGTAGCGGCTGAACACAGGAACTATAATCTAGCGCGATTTTTGAATCGTCGCACTACATAGAAAGAATGTGAAATTTGACTAAAGAAATTTCATTTTTACAAAAAACCTTAATAAGAAGATTTATATGATTTTATATAAGAATAACTACATTATTCTCATTAATATTTTGAAAATAAATTATAAAAATTACATAAAAAAATGAGATTACAGAACACTTAAATTAAAAACTTATTTTTGAATATTTTTAAAAAATATTTTGTGGTACATCTATAAATCAGCATCAACGCTATCACTATCGTTATTGATATCAATTTATTTTTATTATTCTCAAAAACCATACATTATTTTTTATGATTTTCTCATATTAACTTTTATATCTTGAACTAATCTCGTTAATGTCGGATGTATATTTGCACTTATTCTTCTGTAGATGATTTCTCTCTGATCTTCTGATAGTTCATCTTCTTTTGAAAATAATTTTCTCTTTAAATATAATTCAAATGATTCTGAAAAAATAAGCAATCATTAGTGGTTAAATATGCATAAAAATAATTGTTACTTACAAATTATTTGAAATATTATTTGAAAGAAGAGTAAATTTTAAATAGAAATAAATAATAATTTTAGTTATCTATATCTTCGATTTATAAAAGATAAAAAATTTTGAATATCAAATGTTTAACTGAGATAATGGTAACTAAGATAATGGTAACATTTGTCAATATTATCATTTACATTATTTTATATCTCATAATTAACATTTTGTTTTATTTTCCTAACAAGTATCTATCATATGTAGCTTTGTTTTTATATCAACTGTTTTTTTTTCTTTTTTTGTATTATTGCGTGTAATTTATCATTTTTCTTGTATTTATCTGTGATATCACTCTCCGTAGTGTCTTACTTATTCAGTATTATTAGATTTAATTAATTTGACTGTGATATCCACCTTATGTGCAATATTTATATTTATACTTTTGTAAAAGTGCAATATTTGTTTTTTTATCATGTATTGTATTACACGCCTTTTGTATTTTGATACAAATAAATGAATATTTATCTATCTACCTCTTAAGAGTTGCAATCGATTTTCTTCGAAAACTATTCTGTCGCTTGGGTTTTTAGTTTTATTTATTAAAAAACATCTTTTGCTCAATTCTTCTTCGACCCAGATTAGTTTTGCTGTGTTTCTCAAGAAAAAAGAATTCCTTTTTTCGTCGAGTAACAATTTCCAAGACTCCTCGGATACAAAAACATCCAAGCCTAGATAAATCTGAAAATTATCAGGAAAATATTCAATTGTTTTAAATTATATATTTAAAAAATTATGTCTTAATGAAAATATTTGTAAAAGTTTTAAAATTAAACATGCAAATACTCATATCATAAAAATCAAACTGAGCATTAAAAATACTAGAAAATCTAGAAGTGTCCATTGTTTGTAAGTTGTATGTTGTTTCTGTAAAATATTTTTTTTTTTACTTTCGTACACATTATAGCAAATATTAATGAATGCATAAATAATACGTGAAACTAACTTTTTTTAAAATATTTGGATTTTCCATTATGTGTAATTTTTTTTTCTTTTGTTATTCGCTTCTGTATTTATATCTTCTTGTGATTTGCTCTCTTTCGATTTATTCGCTTGAAAATTTATGTTTACTCCAGGTTTACGCTGACCCTGTACTTTGAACGTTGAAGAATCATCGAACTGTTAAAATCTTTCATATTAGTGTGCCTTTTCATAATATGAAACATTATCATAATAAGTTTTTTGTTTTTTTACAAAATTAAATTATAGAAAATTTTGCGACACCACTGCTTTCAAACTATCCAAATGCATATAGCAAAATATATCTTACATTTCTTATGTAATTCGGAGCAACGACGTAAAATGGTAAGTTTAAACATAATATTTAATGAGGTTATATTTGTTCATTTTTCAAAAATAATCACTTTAAGGTTAATTTGACACAATCTATCTATTACTTATATTATAATTATTCAAATTAAATATAGAAATTACATAATAATTACAATATTTTATAAATTGTGCATAAAAAATTATAATTATATTTAAAAAATGTTAAATATATTCCTTTTACGTTTATATATCATTGCATAGGATTAAATAAAATACTTTAAATCAATTGTTATAATGGATGAAAGAAAAAAATATAGAAAATATTATTCGAATCATGAACCATTAACTGATTATAAAAAGAGAAAATTACGAAAATCTGAAAGTGGTCGTGAGTTATGGCAAATTCTTCAATCAAGCAAGGTAGATATATTCTTCAAAGAGTGATCTTTCTACATATATTTTATATCATATGAAATAGTTCATTTATTTAATATAAAACAATTGGGAAAGTAATGATGAAGATGGAAACAAATCACATTCATATTTTGAAGGTAATTCTATTTATGATGAAGATGTAAATATTCAATACAATGATGAACAGTTAAATTGTATACCAATAGCATCATCAGCGTCACAGAAACAACATCAACAAAATGAAATTCATAAAAATGTTCTATTCAATGATGAGGGATTTCATTGTAACAAATTTTATAATAAAAAAGAAAATAAGAAAAATTTTCCGTCATCGGTAACTATTGCAGTTATTACAAATAAGTTTAAACTATATTATTACTAATTGTACCAACTTTATTTTTTATTCAAATTTTAAAAGTTCTGGAAACCCACTAAATTTGTATTTATTTTATTCATATTTTCAATGTTAATATAAAAAATAACATATAAGAGCAAATATGTTTGAAATGATTTTTTTTCGTCCATTTTTAACTTTCTTACTGACATAAATAAAGAAGTCGTACATGAAATATTTTCTTCTCGTTCAATATCAATTACATGAGGCAAATCTTAATGTTTAATTAATACTTACAGGTATCAAATTTACGGATCTATAACGAATCTTCAGATCCAGAATACTTTTTGCCTAAAAGCATTTTCGATAGTGATAACAAGATCGAAAATGATGATAAAAAATATAAAAATCTACAAGAATTAATAAATGGTAATGGTTTTTTTAATATTATAAATTTAAAAGTAATTGAAAGCCCTGCTGAATTATTATTTATGCTTTTAAAATATTCCTGTATTTAAAATTTATCTTTTATTAATATTTCAAGATTAGTAGCCTTGTTTAATGCCATATTTGAAAAACCCGTTTTACTCGAATCTAGATATATGTTAGATAAATTTTTTAATCCAAACACTGATACAATATTACATGCTACTTGCCCTAGCTGTAGTAATTATTTAGGAAAATTTGAAGATTTAGAAACTAATGTTAAATGTGATATCTGTAAAGGTGATATTATTACTTCCAATCCATCTTGTGATAATATATTTGCCATAATCAATCCATCAAACGCTATTTCGGAAATATTACAAACATACGAGAAAGAATATGATGATATAATACACAGAATTAATAACGATAAGTGTATTAAAGATATCTATGATGGGAAAATGTATAAAAATTTCCTGTCGACGTTACCAATTGGAGACAGATTTCAGTATGTAAGAACAATATTTAATAACGATGCAGCTGTTCCGTTTGAATCTTTAACTTCTTCTGCGTCGCCCATTTATCTAATGCTGAATGAATTACCACCTCAAGTATGATTTGAAAATCTTATACCTTGTGCTATATGGTTTGGAAAAAAAACCAAACATGTCAATATTTTTGTTCGAATTTCTTAAAGTTATGAATGAACTTTCAACAAGTGGTATTGGGTGTATAATAAAAGGAGAAAGTCGAAATATTAAATTATTTGCATTGAGCAGCTGCGTGGATACTATAGCTAGAGCACCTATACAAGGTATTACGCAGTTCAACGGAAAATTCGGCTGCAATTAGTGCAAGCATCCTACGCAATGGAGTCGGGGAAGGAAATACCCCTTACTATCAAAAATACCTGAAAGTAGAAATAAAGATGAAACGATACAAAACATGTTCAAGATAGCAAATAGTCCTCCTGAAAAATCTAAAAAGTCTAAAAAGCCAAAACGCATTTCCATGAATGGAGTTGTAGCAATGTCACCATTGATTGTCTCCAAAAAATTTGATATTATTTTTGGTTTTGTGCCAAATTATATGCGTTGCGCATTGGCGGGCGTGGGAAAACAAATAACTTATTACTTAATTAAATAAAAAAATATAGATTATTATTAATCTGTAATTGACAAAATTAAAGTACCACATCAAATCTGCAGATTGACGCGACCTTTATCAGAAAATAAATATTGGAAAGCAAGAGAATGGGAAAATTACATTTTATATTTCAGCTTACCATTACTATCACAAACACTCAATAAAGAATATTTAGATTACTGGGCTTTATTTGTTGAAGCTTTCCTTGCTCTTACAGGAAAAAATTTTTTCTGCTGATTTAGATCAAGCAGATGAATGCTTGCATCTTTTTGTAGCTCAAACGAAAAAGTATTTTGGTACTGATAGTATGACATATAATATACATCTACCTTTACATTTAAGTAAAAGTGTTGAAGACTGAGGTCTCCTTTGGGCCCATTCTACATTTGCCTTCGAAGCTGGTAATTATTATATATTAGCAGCAATTAAAAGTGGTAAAGGAGTGATCTTGCAAATGTTAAGAAGCATTAACATAAACCGCACTACTTTAATTTTAGAAAAACATGTTTTTCCTATGACATCTGAAATTGTAAAAAAATATTGCTCTAATACACTTACAACAAGAGTTAAAAAATGCATTAAAATTGCAAATATAACATATTTTGGTAAAGGAGATAATGTTGATGATGATTTAAAAAGAAAATATAAATTTAGTAACACAGGTACATGCTACTATCGTATTGTAAAAGATAAATGTATTTATGCTACATATTCAAAAATTAATCAACGCTCTGATAATTCAATAGCACGATTGGATGATGGAACATTTATTAAAATAGTTAAATTTATAATTGATAAAAGTGAAGGTTTAGAATATAGTCTGTGTAAATTAATAAAAGTTGATAAAAATAATATCAGTGATAACTGTTCTAAATTAAAAAAAATCAAAAATGTAAATGAATAACCCACAATAATATTTACAAAAAGCATTAAGTGCATTTGTGTAGTAATGAATGTTGGAAACAACGATTATATTTGTCCTGTACCTAATTTACTCTTATATTCAATGTTTATGAACTAAACGATTGTGAAAATGTAAATGAATAATGATTCAAAATAATTGTTTATAATTGTAATGAACTGAGTTCATTACCAATAAATGTTAAAAAAAAAAAATTTCTAATTAAAATAATAATAATGATAATAGAGTAAAAATAATATCGATCAATTAATAAATAAACAAATGCAAAAGACAAATAGCACGACGCAAGCAAATTAAGGTCAAGCAGTGGCTAAATGAAACAGTGAATGAAAGAAGTATAAGCTGAAGGAACAGAGTTCAGTACCAGTTAATCTTTCAAAGAAAATATAAAAGCTAAAATAATAATAATGAAAAAGTAAAAACAATGTTGCTAAATTAATAAATAAACGAATACAGAAGACAAATAACACGATGAAAACAATACAGGTCAAAGCGGCCGCCAAGTAAAACAGTGCAAGAAAGAAAAATACGCTACAGGAACCGAATTTAATACCAATAAATTTTTCAAACGAAAAATAAATGAAAATAAGAATAGTAATAATAAAAAAAGTAAAAATAATAGTAATAAAATAATAAATAAACAAATGCGAGAGATAAATAGCAAACAAATTCAGTCGACTTCTATGAAGATAAAGGCTCGGCGACCGAATGAATCAGCAAAGGAAGGAGAAGTACAAGCTGAATGGGATGCTAAAAAAAGATGCAGGCAGGCGGCAAGCTTAGAAAAAGCAATAAGCCTGACAACGATGAACGGCTTCACAGAAAATCGTGAACTTAACATAGGGGAGTATGAAAGAATTTCAGCTAAAAGGTAGGGGAATAAAGTGCAGGATAAAAATAGATAAGGCCGTCCCTGAAAAAAATACAAAGTGGAGGGACATTAAGAGGAGGTCGAGTATATCTGTCCTTTTCTAATCAAAAAATTGATTTTTTCACAAAAATTAATAATTTTAGCAAAAAATAAGAAGAAAGCCCCATCTCGTATAATAAAAAGCAAGATTTTCTTTTATGAGGAAAAATTATTTTTATCGCTTCGTTTTTAAGAAAACCTTGAAAAACTGAATTGTTCACCCTAACCTTTATTTTTTAAGTTTTTCAAGGTTTTCTTCAAAACAAATCGATAAAAATAATTTTTCCTCATCAAAGAAAATCTTGCTTTTTATTATACGAGATGGGGCTATCTCCTCATTTTTTGCTACAATTATTAATTTTTGCATGAAAATTAATTCTTTGGTTAGAAAAGGACAGAGATGTACGACCTGCTCTTAAATCCAATTTAAGTGGAGCAATTATCCGAAGTTAGTGCGAAATTGGAAAAAAAGCTTTGACGAAGTCCCAAAAACATGAAGTGGAAATGATAACGGCAATAATTAATTACCAATAAACTTCAAGCTGACCTCTTTCTATTCAACCGAAATTATGGTTTCCAGAAAAAAACATACAGGGAGGGCCGACTGGCAACCGATCAGAATAGCTAAAAATCATACCAATAGGCAAAAAAATATACCACTGTTAGCAACAACGAAGCTTCTAGAATCGAGACTTAGAGTACAAAAAGTTTTGAGCTTGTAGGCGAAGCCCTCTCTTTAGATCGAACCACCAGCGGAGCAACAGCTCTCTTCCAGATTGGATGAAAATGGAGCTAACCTTTTTTTCCCGACCAAACTCTTGCTAGCCACGTCGATTTTGCCAAGCAGCCGGAACATCAACAGATCCAGCAGCAGCCAGCCACCGCCCATCTGCAAGCCAGCAGCATAAGAGATGCAAATTCAATTAGAAGAAAGAAGAAGTTTTATTTTAACGTACGAGTTTCAGAGACAACCGTACCAACCAGAGAAAAAGGCTGACATTGTGGGGAAACGGAGATCGAAGCAGGAAAAAATAAAGGTAGAGAGTTTTTCGAATTGCTTCATTGTAAATCTCAAGGGGGGAAGCAAGGCACAAAAACGCGTTGCTCTTATTGTTTATCCGTGGATTAAATATCGAGCGTTTGTCGATTGTTGTAACTAAAAATTTAAGCTAGAAAAACATAACGAATGGAAATGCAAGAAATAATAAACAATTTGGCATATGGTAGTGTAGTTCGCCCTGAAGCGAAACAGTAAAAAAAAGAAATAATAAATAATGTACAGATTATGGAAAAAAAAGAAAAATAAATGTGTATAACCCTGGAAATTGCATGGGTGTCTACTAAATTATTCAACCTATCCTTGTTGTCTCTTTTTTCAGACTTCCAATCTTGGAGACGTAGCGCTCGCGCGTTAGTCAAAAGGAAGTCGATGGACGGCTGAATTTCAGTCATTCATTAAAAAAAATTTATTAATAATTTAGCTTATATGCTGAAAGTAACATAATCAAAAATTTGTATTTTAATATATAATATTTTGTAAATCAAAATAATTATGTTGTAAAATTTGTATTACTCTCATAAATTATTATATTCATAATGTCAATAATAATAATATTAATTACAAAAATACTTTATATAGAACTTTATATTATTTTTTATAAAATTACATGATATACTTTACGTAAGAATTAAACTGATTTTAGCTATTCAATTTTATGCAATTCTTTGAAAGAAATTTTACATACTTCTTTATGTGGATAAAATAATATATATTTTTATGATATATACAATTTTTTTATTTTTCAATAGTCATTTCATATGTAACGTATAAAATTGAACGTTATTTTTTTCCATAAAAATAAAATATTAGTTAAAATAATAGCTTTTTATGTTAAATGATAGCTTATATTATTTTTTATATCAAATCTCATATGATTTTTCATATAAGATCGATTATTATTTATATGAGATCTCGCGTACTATTTTATACAGGTAAAGTATGTTTTACAATAATATATTTTTTCATATTAAATGAAATATCATGTCATTTTTCATATGAGATCTCATATGATTTCTTATGTAAACTATGTTATTATTTATATGAAATCTCATGTTATTTTTAATATGAGATTTCATATAATTTCTTATGCAAACTATTTCGTCATTACTGATATGAGATCTCATGTACTATTTTATACACGTATTATACTATACAGCATGGAATATTTTCTATATGTCGAATGAGACTTAATGTTATTTTTCAGATGAGATCTTATACAATTTATCATATTCCAATTTCAACGTACATATAATATGAGATTCCAAATGATATCCCATATCAGAAATTATGTTAGGTCTTCTGTCATTTTTCATATCCGTTCTCATACGAAATCTCATTTAAAATTTTCAGTAGGGAAGATATATTTTTATATGGTCTGAATGGAATAAGGATTTAGGCTAGGTACACTTGTGCTAAATTTGAATCAATAATAAAAATGACTATTTTTTTCGATATTTCGTACGTAAAAATTCCGAAAAAATTATTTAAAATTTTTTTGGAGGTCTGATAACCATTTTAACTTATTATAAAATAGTTCAAACAAAGTTATTTTCTGAAGTTAATGTGCCTAAAAATAAGTATACCATTTATGATCTGTCAATAAGTCGTGTTTTGAGGTTTTTTGACAAAAAATATCATAATTTACATTTCGGCACGGGTTGATCGCTTAATTTAAGGGCTTTCGCGGCTTAAATCTCAGTTTTTTATAATATTATGATAATTTGGGAAATAAATGCTACCCTAATACATATAAATATATATTATATAAGATATATATATTTAACCTACGAATATAGACGCTTCTAGAAGTAATGCACCAAAATTGCAAATTAATGATTGATTCAATTATTTTAGAAAATCTAACGAAGAGGACTGATCTACTTTTACATGACTACAAAACTTGTCTAGACCAAATAATATGCACAAATGATAATGCAAATTGTTACATTGGTAAATGCGAAAATTGTCCTGGCATCATTTGACTCGAGAAATTTTTGAAAAAGCTTTTACAACAAAAATTGATTGATGAGGTACAATTTAATGTATGGACAAATACTGACAGATTAACTCTTCAAACACAAATCTTTACGTCAGCAGAATTTATTGAGATATTATATAAAAAGCTGTTTATACTGAAGCCTCATTTGTTCATTGCAAAAGAACTATCTCGATTTTTTCAAAAGAAAAAAATTAGCTTGGAATCAGGTGGAATTTTAGCAGTATTAAATTTTTCTGAAAATTATAAGTATATTGTACAAGATGCATCACAAGCATTCCATTTTAATAATTTTCAATGTACTATTTTGACTATCATATGCTATTAAAGAAACAGATCGGAAATTGTACATAAGTTTTATTTTCCTATCTAATAGCACACTTCATGATATAGCTACAGTGTATACTATGCAAAAAATGCTGATTCGTGAATTAAAAAATATTATTACTGATCTACAAAAAGTTATTTATTTTTGTAACCAAGCAAAAAAAGAATTTTAAAAATAAATACCAGATCATTAACCTAATGCATCATGAAAAAGACTTCACTGTTCGAGCCGAATGGCACTTCCACGCTACCGCACATACTAAAGGTGCTTCAGATGGTATAGGTGCAGTGTTCAAAAGAGAAGCTGCGTGAGTCAGTCTTTTATGTAAACTAAGCGATGCTATACTTTTTTTTGAAAAACTTCATAAATGGGGTCAGAAGAGATTCACAAAAATTAAAGTGCTATATTCTTCTTCTTTAATTGGCCTTTCGATTTATCACCATAGGCCAAAGTGCTATATTGCACTGACAAAGAGCAGTAGAAGACAAAAAGATTCTTAGATGGACGATTTGCTTCTGCTCCACCAGTTCCTGAAGTATCAAAGAATCACTGTTTCATACCAAATAAACAAGAAGAATTGGTGATGAAGAGATACTCCAAGACTTCTAAAAGTTCGATTTTGTCATATCAAAAATCGAAATAAATATTTTATTTATTCTTTGAACCTACATTATCATTAATTGTTATTGTTTAGTTATTTAATACGTTAATATTTGAGATGTTTCCTATAAAAAAATTTATTATGAATTATAACTATTTTCTACTATTCTAATAAAATATAAACGACTCTACTTACGGTATTATTTTTTCATGACTTTCCTTTGAAAAATTGTTATTATTCGTTTTTTTAAATTTATAAATGATGTATGTGCCCGAAACGATATTTCCTGTAGTTGGCTTGAGTGTGCAAACAATAAAGAGATGGATTGACCTTCATACAACCTTGGCAAATCTAACGAATCCCAATATGATACCTTATTTGAATGTAAAACTTTTCGTGAATTCCGAAGTCATAATGAAAAATGGAGATTATTGGTTAAAAAACAAGGTTGACCTTGCAATGACCTTAAAGTGACCATCAAGCTTGATAAGGTCTCCAAATAGTGGTCCTTTTTAAATCAAATAACTTTTGTTTGGAACAATATTTGCTAAAACTTACTTTAGTTGGGTCAATTAGATAAAAAAAAAATCAAAAGGATGATTGACCTTCATACAATCTTGGGGGGTCAAACGGATCCCACCATATCTAAGTAGAATTTTCCGTAGATTCTGAATCCGTAATAAAAAATGAGGGTTGTCAGTTAAAAAAAAATTCAGAGTTAATATGCCACTCGGCATCGAAAAGCTTAATTTTTTTTTTTTTACAAATTTTAGGTATTTTCAAAAATTTTCATATCTAAAAGAAAAATGAGCAGGGGGTTAAGGTTCAGAAAGAGTGCCCCATATATATATATATGTACACACACATATATATATATATATATATATATATATATATATATATATAACATACATACACTGAATGTAGCGTTTCATTCGAGCCTGTATACTTTTACAAAAGGATTCTTTAGTAGAGCGTTTTTTTAAATTTTGAAATACAGGCTCCGCTCCAGACGCTCACTCGTTTATTTTTATTTCAAATACAATATGTTTGGGCGTTTTGAATTTTTCGTATTAAACAATAATTTAAAAAGCATGATTTAATATGTAGCGTATCTTTATATGTAGCCGATTGTTACAGCGCAACCCCATATGCGGCCGATTATTACAGCGCATCCCCATATGCAGCCGATTATTAATGCGCATCCCCATATGCAGCCGATTATTACAGTGCATCCTCATATGCAGCCTATTATTACAACGCATTGTAAATGGATAAAAACTTAAGAAGCGGTTATTGTTCAAAAATGTTGAAATAGAGGTAGAGACAAGAATTAATAAATAAAATAATTCATAACTTCTATAAGCATATAAAGTAATTAAAATTGGAAGATTTATTTACAATTATATAGAAGGTAAACAAATTTGTAATTTATAGAGAAATTTTGATAATGTTAACCATCAATCGAATCAAATTAATAACTTTTTCAAAAAAATAAATATAAAAAAATTAAAAAATTGAAAAATTAATTTTTGGATTGATTTTTACGATTACACTTTTTCTGAAATTTTGCATCTGTTTGTAAGATATTTTTCATAAATATAACTGTAGTAAATAATTATATTTTATTGTTTGAATAAATAAATATATTATCATAAGAATTTCAACGTTCATTGTTAGCATTGCCTTCACCTGACCAGAGCACCATTAAATAAAAACATCGATTTGGTTTTAAGTGTTTTAATTTTTTAACTATTAAGTGTTGTTTGAATGTTACACTCTTTATAGAGACAGAAACAATAGGGTGCCAAACACTAAGATGGCTTACAAGAACTGAAACTACAAACTTATATAATAATGAAATAAGAAAGGCACATAATCTTTACTAACTGCACAGTCCAAGACGGAGGAGAAATCCAAGCGCACTCCACAGCGTCGTGACAGCAACTGACTCCCCCATAGGCGTCGCCTAGAGGATATAAGGGAAAGGATCCAAGGACGGGGGCACTCCCCACTCTCCCACACTGACTACGGCGCGAACATTTCGCCCGCCTCGTTTCAGAAACGATAACGAACCATGCCTGTTCGTCGACTTTCTCATGGTTCTAAACTCGGGCACATCCTGCATCCGCAGATGTCTCGTTCGATTCGATGAACCACTAGATCACCCGTTGTCAGGTTTGGGCGAGGGCGGGTCCATTTAGTCCTCTGCTGGAGGGTGTTTAAATATTCCCGTCTTCACTGAGTCCAAAATCTATCTCGGAGGATGTTGACAAGGCGCCGGTGGGTCGTATAGTCCTAGTTTTGGTCGGCAGAATCTGGCCGTGGCATGGACGTCAGTGATGTTCCGATAAGGAAGTGAGCCAGGGTTAAGGCTTCTATGTCCTCAGAGTCACCGGCAAGGGGCGCCAGTGGCGACAGTTGAGAATTGACTCAATTTCGATCAGCAGAGTGGACAGCTCTTCATAGGTGAGTTTTCGTGGACCCAATGTACGTCTTAGGTGGGTCTTGTTTGATTTTACCCCAGCTTCCCAAACACCGCCAAAATGGGGTGTGGCGAAAGGAATGAAGCGCCAAGTGACACCTTCTCGGGCGAGTTAGCCTTCTACAAGGCCCCGATCCATTTCGGCTTTATACAGTAGTTAATGAATCTCTGCATTAGCTCCGCGCAAGTTAGATCCATTGTCGCTCCGAATTTCCAGTGGACGACCACGCCGTCCAATGAACCTATTGAGCGCCCCGAGCAGGATTGCGGTGGTAAGGTCGCCGACAAGTTCCAAGTGTACTGCCTTCGAGCACAGGCAGACGAAGAGTGCGATGTAGCCCTTGGAGGACGTGACACCGCGCCCTTTTGAGCGAAGTACGCTGAATGGTCCAGCGTAGTCCAGACCGCAGTAGCTGAAAGGCCTTGATGGGACGACCCGAACTGCTGGCCATGGTGTGGCTTACTGGACGAGCTCTTATCCTGGAGCAAACAACACATTTGTGAAGCAAGGTTCGAACCCGGGCCCGACCGCCGACTAGCCAAGCGCGCTAAAGGACCCTATGATAAGTGAGGCAGAATCCTGCGTGCTGAACTTGTAGATGAGCCTACTCTATAACTAGCCGTCCCAGGTGGCTACGTGCGTCCAATATTACAGGATGCTTTTCATCCTCAGGTAGTAGGGAATGAGAGAGGCGACCCCCGACGCGCATGATATTGTCCTCATCTAGAATTGGAGCCAATCGTCGCAAGGAGCTGTTCGTTTGAACTGGCCGTATTTGTCGTAGCTGCTGTAGTTTCGAGGCATAGTCCTGAGTCCTGACCTTGAGAGAGATGAACCAGAGCGTGGAATTCCCGCCGGAGTTCTGCTGCTGTGACAGGTGACATTGGCCAGGGAGTTTGCGGATCGTGTTTGCACCGAAGAACGCGGCGACAGCGAGCTGTCGCTTTCAAAAGTCGATTCAAACTCGAAAACCGATCGATCGGATGAGCACCTGGAGATGCACCTGCGCGATTAAGCATTGCACTTCAGTGTTTATAGTAGGAAGGCCCGAATGGGATGGAAGCCAGGCCGGCCAAATCTCGATGGTCACTGCAGCCAGGTTGGTCCCCTCCACCATAACGCGAAATTGGTAAGGAGCGTAACATCCGTACCTCGCGAGGCAATGTCTACCGGGTTTTCTTCAGACGGTACATAGCGCCATGTGACACCGGGGGTTAGCTCCTGGATATGACTTATGTAGTTGTCGACAAAGTGGTTACCGGTAGGTCCGTCCGAATAAAGCCAATGCAGAACCACTTGAGAGTCCGTCCATGCATGGCTTTCCGATAGGGGAAGATCCAAGTTGGCTGCTATTGATTGAAGGAGCTAAGCAGCTAAGAGCGCTGTGCGCAATTCCAGTCGCGGAATGGTCATTCGCGCTGGGGACTGGAGCGTAGGCACAAGTCCCTTGATTGGTTTTGGCCCCTAGCAGATTACTGACAACCTCACCGTCTCCCTTTGTAGCTCGATGATAAACGGCCGCAGCCATCGCTCGATAACTGGCATCCGCAAAAACATGGAGATGCCCCATGTCTTTACAGCTACAGTGAAGCCAGCCTGGAATGGTGATGTGATGGATCTGTGCCATGCTTCTTTGAAATGAAACCCATTTAGTGGCCCATGGGGGTGGTATTGGCTCATCCCATTCCAGCTTGGCATGCCGGAGATCCTGGATGGTCATCTTCGCTACAACTGTCAACGGAGCTAACCAGCCATTTGGGTCGAAGATGCGGGCTAGCACAGCCAATGCCTTTTTCTTTGTGAGTGTCTGTTCTCTTTCGGAAACGGGTGATGAGAATCGGAAACAATCCTGAACGGGGTCCCAAGCCAGACCTACCTCGTTTGCCGGGCCACCAGTGACGAATTGGAGCCAGTAAGGACGGAGCCGATCTGCCTCGTCTATTTCCTCTAATAGAGTTGGCTTATTTGAGATCCACTTTTTTAGAGTAAAGCCACCGGCCTTGAGCAGTTGAGTAAGCTGGTCCTTTCGACGTTGAGCACACGTCAAGTCATCCGCATCACTCAGAAAATCGTCCATGTACAATTCATTCTTGATGGCATCAACGGCTTCAGGGAGGAAATGGCCTTCGTCCTTGCAAAGCTGATGCACTGTGCGCAGAGCCAGATATGGCGCACATGCCTCTCCATAGGTGATGGTCAACAAGAGGTAATGGACCTCTGGTTCTTGTGGCGAGGCATTCCAAATGATGCGTTGCAGATGTGTATCTCGGTCTTCAAGCCAGATCTGACGGTACATCATTTGGATGTTCGCACAGAAGGCTACTTTATGTCTACGTCAACGTGTGACCACCCCCGTGAGATTCTGTTGCAGGTTGGGTCCGGTATACAGCACGCTATTCAGATTGTGGCCAGTAGAGATTGCGCGTGAGGCGTTGAACACTACGCGAAGTTTGGATCCACCGACCTTTCGTTGCCATATTCCGTGGTGAGGAATGTAGTTGACCGGGATCGTAGTTTTAGCCATTTCCTCCATAGTTAGCGGTCTCATATGGCCCAATCGAATGTCTTTCTTTATAAATGTGTGATAAACAATCCTGAATGGGGTCCCAAGCCAGACCTAGCTCGTTTGCCAGGCCACCAGTGACGAATTGGAGGCAGTGAGGACGATTTGCCTCGTCTATTTCCTTTAATAGAGTTGGCTCGTTTGAGATCCACTTTTTTAGCGTAAAGCCACCGGCCTTAAGCAGTTAAGTAAGCTGGTCCTTCGAGCCGGATCTCGAAAAGAGCAAAGGTAAGTGGTTGATTTCTCGGTTTTGGCGGGAAATGGCGGGCGGCCGCGTGCGCGGGTATTATAGCGACTTGTCGTCTAACATTTCTCCTTGTTCTTTTTCTCTTTCTTTTATGATTTCTGGTTTTGGCGGGAAATGGCGGGCGGTCGCGTGCGCGGGTATTATAGCGACGTGTCGTCTAACATTTCTCCTTGTTCTTTTTCTCTTTCTTTTATGATTTCTGGTTTTGACGGGAAATGGCGGGCGGTCGCGTGTGCGGGTATTATAGCGACGTGTCGTCTAACATTTCTCCTTGTTCTCTTTCTTTTTCTTTATAATTTCCGATTTTGGCGGGAAATGGTGGGTGGTAGCGTGAGCGGGTATTATAGCGACGTGTCGTCTAACATTTCTCCTTGTTCTTTTTCTCTTTCTTTTATGATTTCTGGTTTTGGCGGGAAATGGCGTGCGGTCGCGTGCGCGGGTATTATAGCGCCGTGTCGTCCAACATTTCTCCTTGTTCTTTTTCTCTTTCTTTTATGATTTCCGGTTTGGCGAGAAATGGCGGGCGGTCGCGTGCGCGGGTATTATAGCGACGCGTCGTCTAACATTTCTCCTTATTCTTTTTCTCTTTGTTCTGTCTTAAGGGACAAAGGGGTCTGCCTTAGTTCGAATTGGTGTCGCTGAATGGCTCTCTCTCGATGCAAGCGAGGGAGTCTGCCTTAGTGTCGCCTTTTGGACGCTTCTGATCACTGTCTGGCGCTCTGTTCAGCAAACGGCAGAGTGCCTCAGTGTTGAATAATCTAACTGTGTGGCTCTCTCTAGTTTTCCTTAAACCAAGAGAGTCTGCCTCAGTTCAAAATGGTGACACTGTCTGGCTCTCTCTCGATTCAAGCGAGGGAGTTTGCCTCAGTATCGATTATCATGGTCCCTTCTCATAACACTGTCTGGCTCTCTCTCGACTCAACCGAGGGAGTCTGCCTCAGTGTCGATTATCATGGTCACCTCTCATCACACTGTCTGGCTCTTTTTCAACCCAAATGAGAAAACATGCTCTAGTTTAATTTAGGCAACGACTACGTACCGCTTCACGTCAGGCTCAACGTTATTTACCTTTCAGAAATGGAGCTACTACGTGGACAAAGGGCTCTTCTCAGAGTACTTGAGAAAACCGAAAGAAAAATTCAGGAAACACCAGCCAACCAACTGACTGAGGGACTGAGGGATTAATCGACAGCCAGATGTCGGCAAAGTAACAGGAGGACTCAAACCGGCCGACCCCGAATTCCTTAAGTCTCGAGGAGTTGACGTCATCCTGGGGGCAAACGCGTATGCCCAAATCCTCCTGACGGGCACAAAGCGGCGAAACAACCTGCTGGCTCAAAACACCATCTTTGGTTGGACCTTCACTAGCAGACTTCCAAGGGTACAGAGAGCCGCTTCTCAATCACCGACATCAGCTACGACGACTATCAAATCAACAGAAGATCTCAGTCATGAACGACTTCTCGACCTCGTCCAACGGTTTTGGTCAATTGAAACGATTCCGAAGACAGTAAGACAATCCCAGGCTGAAGTGGAATACGAACGGATTTATGAGGCCAGACACAGACGGGACCAAACTGGACGGTATATTGTACCCCTACCAACTCGGATTGGAGGCCTTGAACTTCTGGGGGAAAGCCTACCCCGAGCTCGTTGGGCATTATCATCCATGCATCGAAGGACACAAAGGGATCCGAAGCTTCGCGAGGCGTATCACACATTTATGATTAAGTGAACATTACCGTTTTCCCTTTTTCTTATATATATGTATATGTATTTTGCGTTGCTTGCCCCTTTTATTCGGCTCTCTTTTTGTTGTTGTACGTCCCTTAAATAAGAAAGGCACATAATCTTCACTAACTGCACAGTCCGAGACGGAGGAGGAACTCAAGCGCACTCTACAGCGTCGTGACAGCAACTGACTCCCCCGTGGGCGTCGTCTAGAGGATATGAGGGAAAGGATGCAAGGAGGGGGGCGCTCCCCACTCTCCTGCACTGATTACGGCGCGAACAAGTGTTTTAACAATTATAGTCATCAAATCATTGTTTGTAGATATTTGTTATAACAATTATTTTATTGAATGACATTACTTTATTGTTCGTATTTTTTAAAATTTTATTTATATTTCTTTATACACAATATTTTTAGTATGAATTTTGTCTTCATTTTTTAATTTATTAGGTTTTATTTTTGCATTATTTAGCAATAAAACTTTTAAATTTTTCCTATTCTCAACTATTGATAGAGCAACGTATAATTGACCATGACTAAATACTGGTTTTGGTAAGTATACACCAACATGATTATAGAATTGTCTTTGGGATTTGTTAATTGTCATAGCAAAACCTAATCGTACAGGAAACTATTTACGACACATATTGAATGGCATTTTTTGTTTAGGTAAAATTAATGTTATTCTTGGTATTAAAACTAATTTTTCTTTATTTTTTCCATTTAAAATTTCAGCGTGAAACGAATATTTCATTAGCTTTTTTATTGATAGTCGTGTTTCATTACAAAGGCTGTCGTTTAAATTTAAATTTTTTAAAAGGATAATAATAGCACCAACTTTTAATTTTGATTTATGCGGTGGAAGTCCATTAGGTATAATTAAATTTAAAAATTCTATTGGTAACATAACATCTATATTTTCATCATCATCATGTTCTATTGAATCTATACTTAAGTATTCATTAGTTTGTCCTTTCATAATATCGAGTATTTAATTATAAATATTTATTACGTCATTATTCGTAGGTGCTAATATAACTTCATCATTTAAATTTTTATCATTTATTTTTATTTCGTTTCCAAAAATTTCAACAATAATGTCATTTTCTTGTATCATTATATCGTTAAGTATTTTGACTAATTCATTTTCTTCTTTATAAACGTTTAAATATTTACCTTCACCTATATTCAATAACAATTGTCTAAAATGATTGTCATCGTTGGATACTTTTTACTCAATGTCATACGACTAAATTTTAGCCACAAATAGCTGTACTTGACAGAATTTTCAATAACTTTAGTGTGACTGCAATGTTTTGCAACTGGTAATGTTTGTCTAGAATCCCCTGATACAAGTAATATTTTACCACCAAATATTTCTTTTACATCACATGAATCTTGAAACAAACAGTCAACTGCTTCGAATGCATATTTTGATGTCATGAATATTTCATTCCATATTATTGTTTGTACTTCTTTTAATTTTTTACCTTCTATTGAGTTAGTTTTTACGTTGCATGTTGTAGACTCTGTGATATTCAGTGGCAATTTAAATGTATTGTGTACTGTTTTTCCATTTTTTAATGAATTAATAGCAATTCCTGTCCAAGCAGCGCATACAAATGAAACACTTGAAAAATTTAAATAATCTATTAATACGTTAAGTGAATAACTTTTTCCATTTCCACCTGGTCCATCAATGAAAATACAATTGTTTTCCTTTTTTCTCAAATATTCTAAAATACTATCGTAAATCATTTTTTTTTAATCTTTTATTTTATTTATTTTGATTTGTAAGTCATTTAACATGTCATATTTTGTGGATAATTCTGTTGTATCGATAAATGTGCATAAATCATCTATATAAGTTGATATACCTGGTAAATTAAAATCACTTAAACAATATCCATTAATTTATAAATTTTCTTCAATAATTTTTAAATATGTAATAAATGAATAATTACAGCGTACACTTTTATTCAATGTAATTATAATGAATACTTTATTGACTAACAAGAAGAGTGCATTGCATTTTGGTCTCGGATTTTCTTCTAACTTTGGGATATTTTTTCTTACATAAAATCATGAAAAAAGCCGCGTCCGTTCGGTCCAACGCTCGATTTTTTCGGAGTTATGAGCAGTTTTGTCTGTTTCGTTAAGAAATTTGCATTTGCTTTATAGTTTTACAGTTTTCGATATACTTATTCTATAAGGTTTTTACTAATTGCATTTTAAAGTTGAGATTAAAACCTATTGATTAAAAAAAAAAGTGTCCAAAAATCTCAAGCTGTTTATAAGTTATAATGAAAATAGGACAAATATTATTTGAAAATATGCATAGAAAATTAATGCTGTATTTTAGTCTGAATTTCACTTTAATTTTCATCCCTTCATAACTTTTGAACAACTTGAGATTTTTTGAAACGTTTTTTTTTAATTGATAGGTTTTAATCTCAACTTTAAAATGCAATTAGTAAAAACCTTATAGAATAAGTATATTGAAAACTGTAAAACTATAAAGCAGATGCAATTTTTTTCACAAAACAGACAAAACTGCTCATAATTCGGAAAAAATCGAGCGTTGGACCGAATAGATGCGGCTTTTTTCATGATTTTATGTAAGAAAAAATATTCCAAAGTTAGGAGAAAATCCGAGACCCAAATGCAATGCACTCTCCTTGTAAATACAAAGTTTAATTTTATATAAAAACGCTCCTCTCTCGTTTAGCGATATCCATGGACTGATAAGACTGACCTCGGAAAGTCGTCACGCTGTAACAGGTGGCGCTACCTTACTAAATATACCGGGTTAAGCGTGCATATATTTAGCACTCCCTCCCACGCTTGAATCGTTCAAATAAATACATTGATTAATATTGGATCAGCTTTATTCTTTGATAGATCGTGCCATCCTTTTGATATTGTTTCTCTTGAAATTTAAAATACGCACAAATTTAAATGATAAGCAAAAATATAAATACAATAAAAACATAGTCAGTCTTATCAGTCGTTCAGTGATAATTTTCACAGTCGTTCTTGCAATTCAAACAACAATAGTTTCTCAAGAATATAGGCTGTTTGAATTTTAGAGAAGATCCAGCTGACATTTGTTAATCCTTGTGTTACAGATTCTTTTATTTAAAGATCTTTGATTTCTGTCATAGGTCTTAGCTAATTTTCACAAACTATCGTTACATTTAATTCAGCTGCTTTATTATTGTACCAAAATATCATTGGTAACAGCTCTCGTTGCAAAAATTCTTTTAACATTAAATGCAATGATATCAGTCCGTATAAGCTGTCATTTTATTTCTTAAGCACACCTCCAAGATGTTTGGTTATTTTTAATTATGTGAAAACACATTTAATCATTTACCAGACCGATACATTTAATGTCTCTTCATGACATTTATTTCTGTCGGATTTAATATCTGCTCAAGACATTTACAGCATAACTGACGTCTGGCCTGCTTGCTTTTTCAAAATACATCAGTGTGTCCACTACTTCTCTATAACGGTCAATTGCATTGATTTTCTGTCATTGATCTCTCGTTTATCTCTTCAGTCAGTTTTGCTGTCTTCTCTTTCGTTTAGCCACGTGGTTTGTTATCATAGGTGTTCCTTAAGAATGTACTTGGTCATAGTGAAATTTTGTCAGCATTTTGTTCATATAATTTTCTTGCTTTAGATTTAGTAGTCCCTTCTGTCCGTCTCTTTTAATTTCCAAGCCTAAAAATATTTTTGGGCTCTCCATATCAGTCATTTCAAATTTCTGTTTTAGCCTAGATCTCATTATTTTCTAACATTTATATGCTGTTGCATATTAATACGATATTATCTACATAAATAATCAAATCAGGAGACTGTATTGGTAATACTTAATAAATAAAAATGATTAATTTAAAATGATTGCAGCCCATACTTTTCTACTATCATTTCATACCTTTCCTTTCAATACATTGTGCTTACGCTGTATTAGGCTTTTTCCTGTTGAAAATTTTTTTTTGGTTTCCTTAATTTCTTTATTTCATGTATTTATATGTATACCTCACTATTTAAGTAACTATTTAATAAAGCTGTCTTAATGTCCATTTGACATATTTTCAAATACATTTTGTTTACCGTCGTTAATATCGACTTTATCAAAGGTAGTGGTGACACAAGTACACAGATTTCTGGTAAATCGCAAACATTTCTGTCTTTGTATCTTTCTGTACTATAATTCAAGACAGAGACAGACTCCAGACTATTGAACATCAAGAGGAAAGATAAAAAGACAGTTTAATTAAAAAATCTGAATAGAACAAATTTATTAAAAATAAAAATTTACTAAAGTTTGGAAATATATCTTTTGACAGAAAATCAAACGATTCAAACGAGACTGAAATTAGTGGAAAATGTCATTGTGAATCGAAAATTCCTAAAATATCAGATAATAAGTCGGGCTTTAGGATTTTTCTGATTCAGAAATATCTATATTGAAATTGTTAGTTGAATTACCGATTGATTTTCTTCCTCCTGTCTCATCGTTCGTTTTTCTATCTCTTACATTACATATTTTGGCTTCACCTGTCAATTTTTCTGCCGTTTGCATTTCATTTACATCAGTCGTTATTTGTTCTTTATATATGAGTTTTAATTCATCCATCATTGAATCATTTAAACTATGCTACCATCGCTTGTTTTTTTTTTGATAAATGCTGCGATTAAGCTATCTATCAACTTCTGTCCTATATCATGAAGTAACTTTTAACTTTTTTTCTTTCAACTTCTTTCATTGGTTTCTTTGCAAAACCGAGTTCATCCAATTCGATTCAGTTTGCTGTCTGAATCTCGTATTTGTCCTTCTGTCTTGTTAGCTGATTTATTACATTCTTTTATAGCTGTGTTATGCTTCCTTTTGTCTCTTATACTGTCTTCCTTTTCTGACTTATCTTTTCTCTATCTTCTTTTTCTTATGTCCTTTTTTTCTTTCTGTCTCCTTTTCTTCTGTTTCCATTCTATCTGTCTTCTTTCTCTGTCTTCATTCTCTGTCTCCTTATAACTTTGTCATGTTGTAATGCCCCTTTGTCTCTTTGGCTCTGTCTTCGCTCTCATTCATATCCATCGCTCCATCTTCCATAATGTGGCCATCTGTCGTACAATAGGGCATGAACCATCGGTCTCCTTTTTCTTCCTTTAAAACGGAATTTCTGGTCTGAGCAATGAATCGTAAACGATTTCTGTCTCACTTTCTTTCTCTTCCACTGTCTTTATGACGAAGTTGAGTTCCTTGCTAGTTTCATATAGGTTATCTGGAAAACAAATGGTTAAGGTTATAATTTCAGAGCGACATGCCGAAAAAAAACTATATATCTCTTAATTTTACCTCAAATTCTACTGAATTTAAACAAAAATTAATTATAATTAAAAAATAATTCACTAGTTAATTAATTATTCTCTAAGCTACTATCACAATTAAAAAAAAATTTGATATGCTAAATACAAGCAGTATCAATTGATTTAGAATTTAGTTTTATTTGTTGAACATGATAAGTTTATTAAAAATTCAAAATAATACCGAAAACTAGTTTATCGATAATTCTTTGACTCTTTATAATTATTCCGGCAAAGAAATAGAATTTAATAGAATAAAATTTAAAATTTAAAGAAATAAAATTTAATATGCCGAACAAAAGCAATATTGAACGATTTTACCCTTTGAGGTTATAAATTTAGAGTGACATGCCGAACACACGCTATACTCCTCTTAATTTTCTTTAACAATCAATTAAATATGCCAAACACAAGTAATATTAAACAATTGGAATTTTTGAGATTGCAAATTCAGAGTGATATGCCGAACACAAGTAATACCTCTCTTCATTCTCCTTAATATTGACCAGTTTGTATTTATGCTGTATTTCACACACACAATACACCGAATACAGCGATATCATCCGTGAGAATCAAGCAAAAAAAATTTAATGTTGATTTTTAACTTATTAATTTAAGATAATAATTTAATTATTAGCGTATCCTTCCACATAACATATTTAGTGCACTTCATGTTATATGTACTCATACGCACAAGCTTGATTTAGAATAAGTTAATTTGTAATTTTTTTGTATATGTATACACATTCGTCTCAATCACATACTGCCGTTGTAATATCTTCATAATGTTTTGTTTAATCTATGTACGTATGTATGTATTCAATTAAACGCGTTTGATTTTAATTTTCATTGATTTGCATATATATATATATATATATATATATATATATATATATATATATATATATAAACACCTATCTCGACTCATGTACTGCTGTTGCACTGTCCTTACAACTTTTCGTTCTTTAGCCTATACACACACACATATATATATATATATATATATATATATATATATATATAGGGTGTCCCTTATTTACCAATGTTTTTTTTTCGTTGTGCCGCCCCCTGGATCTTTAATTTATGCTAAAAAATGAAGATTTTACTCGGAAAAAGTGAGAAAAAGACGTTTTAAACCGTGCCTATTTCGCAAAACGAGATTTTAGTCCACGTATACGCGTTATACTTAATCTAACGTATTTCATTTCTCTACTATGTTTAAAAAGAGTTTTAAACAGTTCAACTATTACATTTTTTTATGTAAAATTTGGCATAGAATTCGAATTTTTACTCATTTTAAATCAAAACGTACATATAGTAAGGTAAGAGACACTTTTACATCAGTTAAGGTCAGTTTTTTAATGATTATTTGTTTTTATTAATAATGAATGTTATTTATGATTTGTCTGATTATTTTGAGTAATAATTTTTAGAATATTAGACATGAAAATTCACAAAACGAATGAATCAACATACTTTGTATATTTCAAAATGTCGGAAACACGTAAAAGCGAATGGGCGTGTACGTAAAATTCACCAAAATTCTCAAAAAATATATAATATTAAATAAAAACAAATATAGTCATTATAAAGCAATAAAATTTATTAAAATTTTTGTTGTTTTGATAAAGTTTCAATTATCATCTTTTTCCTGCAATTTTATTTTTTTTACAATTGTTTGCTTATTAGCATCTTCAAAATCTTTACGAAATTGGCATACATTTTGTATCAAGAATAATTTCTGATCTTCATTCTTGGTTCTGTTTATATAATCTTCGGTAAGTTTTACAGCTCTTTCAGCAGCATCATTTACAACACGTAAATTTTTAACAATCTCTAAGCCTTTTAAATAATCATCATTAGTAGACCAAGTCTTACAATCAGTGTACAAAAAGTTTTTGTTAATATTAAATCTATCAAAAAATAAGAGTGATTGACGATTTATAAAGTGATCTAATTCTAGAATTTTAAAATTTTTTAAATCTGTAGGATTATTAATTATGTATTTTTCGGAGGTAAATCATCAGTGTAAAAGTCTTTTCTCTAACGATA
The DNA here is from genome assembly GCA_017163975.1 of Anastatus disparis. Classification (NCBI taxonomy): domain Eukaryota; kingdom Metazoa; phylum Arthropoda; class Insecta; order Hymenoptera; family Eupelmidae; genus Anastatus; species Anastatus disparis. Next base: position 5,452,643 of record JAFFSR010000267.1, on the reverse strand, counting down.
AAACCATCTGACATCTGACTTCAAAAGATAAAGCATCATCAAAAAATGAAATAGCACTTGCCTCAGGGGCTAAGTACCATAAATGCCTTTTGATCTTTTCTAAGGCAGCATTGGATACTAAAGAATCAATGTCAGCATAATCGTACAGTTTTTTAATAAATTAATTAAAAACTTGAATACATCGAAGGTAGGGGAAATCAGGGTAAATCGGACCCCGGGAAATCGGACCGGCATCACTTTATGTAAAAATATAGTAAATTTTTATTTGACCAATAAGATTTTAATATTGTTACATTGAATTACTTTTATTGCTAAAGTTTTTTTATTTAGTTTTAATCTTCTAATATTTACGTATATTCATATAAAGTAATGCTGGTCTGGTTTGTCCCATGGGTCCAATTTACCCCGGTTACCCCTAATATTATAAAAAAAATATTATCATACGCTTAAACCAACTATTGTAAACAAAAATTGTTTTTGGAAACAATCTTAGAAATTTCATAATGTACAAAATATGTTAATTTATAATTGTTGTGAATTTTTATGTCTATTTTTTGAAAATTATTACTCAAAATAATTAGGCAAATCATAAATAACTTTCATTATTAATCAAAAAAGCAAAAAATAATTTAAAAAACTGACCTTAATTAATGCAAAAGTGTCTCTTACCTTACTATATGTACGTTTTAATCTAAAATAAGTAAAACTTCGTTCTTATGCTAAATTTTACATAAAAAAAATCTAATAGTTGAACTGTTTAAAGCTCTTTTTTAACATAGTAGAGGAATGAAATACGTTAGATTAAGTATAATGCGTATACGTGGACTAAAATCTCGTTTTGCGAAATAGGCACGGTTTAAAACGTCTTTTTCTCACTTTTTCCGAGTAGAATCTTCATTTTTTAGCATAAATTAAAGATCTAGGGGCGGCACAACGAAAAAAAAAACATTGGTAAATAAGGGACACCCTAATATATATATATTCAATCGTGTGCACACTAATATTCATATTTACGAATATAACTATACACATAATAAATTTCATTACTGTCTGTCTATTTATAGCGTGTGTTGTATGGCGTTTTCTTTTTCATAATTAATTAATTTTTTTTTTAAGAGCAGGCCGGATTCGCTGTCTTTGTCTAATTGAGATTTTTGTCATTAACTCAAGTATTAATCAGTGTATCTGCAAATTGAAGGTTAAGCGCAATAGATATTATTATTATGAACATCTATGTACAAGAAAAAAAAATTCTACCGCTTTGTTTTTGAGAAAAGTAAGGAACGCCGAAGTAAAAGTTTATGTTTATAATATTTTCGCGTTCCTTACTTTTCTCAAAAACAATGCGGTAGAATTTTTTTTTCTTGTACATAGATGTTCATAATAATAATATCTTTCGCGATTAACCTTTAATTTAAAGATACACCGCCCTATTAAAAAAAAACACGTGTTTGTTGCACGTGAAAAAAACACGTGTAAAATACACGTATTTTTTACACGTGTTTTTTACATGTAAAATTTGCGTGTTTTTTCACGCATATTTTTCACGTGTTTTTTTCACGTGTATTTTTCAGGTGTATTTTTCACATATTGTTTTATAGCTTTTCGAAGAGCTTCTACTGTCCGGCCTCTTATATCTGCGTCTCCCAAATTTGTGTAAGGGATGACAAAACTTAGAAAAACGCCACCTAGCAACTTAAAGTCAAACTAGTCAAGTTTGACTTTGAGTCGCTAGGTGGCGTTTTTCTAAGCTTTGTCATCCCTTACACAAATTTGGGAGACGCAGATATAAGAGGCCGGACAGTAGAAGCTCTTCGAAAAGCTATAAAACAATATGTGAAAAATACACCTGAAAAATACACGTGAAAAAAACACGTGAAAAATATGCGTGAAAAAACACGCAAATTTTACATGTAAAAAACACGTGTAAAAAATACGTGTATTTTACACGTGTTTTTTTCACGTGCAACAAACACGTGTTTTTTTTTAATAGGGCGATTAATACTTGAGTAAATAACTAAAAACTCAATTTTCGCGCAGTCGGTATCAGATTCTACTCCGGCCTGCTCTTAAGCGTATATGTAATAATTATATATGTACCGTCGTGCTGTCTTTTTGCTAGCCAGTCTTTACATCTGTACACGTATATACACGTATTCACTCGCACCGTACTTTAGACGCTTTGTCCATCTGTTTTTCTCGTATGCGCGCACCCTTCTTCTCCGTTCGATATACGCCTTTCCTTCTCTCACTCTCAGCCGCCATTTTTGTGCGCGTTCCCATCTTTCGATTTCTCGCCACGGCCACGCCATGCACGCACATATATGAACTTGTAGAAACACTCCGTTTCTATGCATTTCATTCTGTAAACTTTTAATGTTCTCAAAATATTTTATCAAGAGTCGGCCACATCGCTCCGTCCCTGTCCAATCTAAATCCTCGTTTTTCTTTTTCAAACTGCCCGTCTTTATACGAGTACTATGCCTCAGTCGTTAAATTCCATTGTTTTACTAAACATTTGATATTTAATCTAACGCGTGCCGGTCTTGGTGGAAAGCTATTGAGAATTGGTTTTCTTAGCGTAGTTTTAATTTCAGAGTCATTTATGAAAAAACAGAATTCGATTTTTCATTTTTTTGGTATTTTTTGTATACTACCCAAAGAATCTGCTTAAAAATATACATAGAAATAATTCCTGAACGCCGTAATAAAATAAACTTCTGAAAATTGATTTTCTTAGCGTGGTTTTAATTTTAGAGCATTTTGAAATTTTTGAAAAAAGTGTTTGTATTTATTTTTTTTCTGAGATCTGGAAAAATACTCGATGAATTTTCATCCGATTTTCCATACCATTTATTTTTTTAATTTGAAAACAATGGGTAACTTATTTTTATCAACTTTGTATTTTTGTAAAAGAATTTTTAGTTGAAGTGATTTATTTTATTTTTGTTTATTTTAATTACATGAGTTTTATTGTCTTTCACATTTTCTATACTTTTTAATATTCTTAATGATTCTTCTTCATGTGGTATATCACCCAAATAAATATTTTCCAAATTTATAATGACAGTAATCAGTACCATTAAAGAATGGTTAGATGATATTTGGTCGTCTACTTCTATAAGAGTAAAAGAATTGACAAAAATTTCTCTTTGCTTTTTATCTGAATCCATTAATCTTATCTGCTTAGTAATCAATTGTTTTTTAATATTTTGTTCGATCATATGTATTTCTTCAGCGTTGAAATTTATTGTATTTTCAATATATGTTAATTTATAAAAAATTTTGTTTTTTCTTGGAATTATTGATGATTTAAACTTTTTATTTTCAAACATATAATTTTTTAAAGGGAACATTATGATATTATTTATTTTATATATTTTTAGTAAATGTAAACGCATTTGAGAAATATCAAAATTTAAATTACAAGGACATAAATTATAAACAATTGAAATTGCAAAAGCTATTGCGAAAATTCCACAATCATAAAAATTATTTTGGGATCGTACTGGTTAAAAATTGATTTTCAGATTCGAATTATTTGGAAATTAATGATTAATAAAAACCTTATGTTCATTTTGTAAACATTTCGTATTTAAACTAACATAAATATGTACAGTTCCATTTTTGTGATGCACACAAATCCAATGACCTTTTTCAAAATTTTCCGAAAATAACAATTGAATGTATTAACTATTTGTTCATACAGGTTGAATATTACAAGGATTTTGAATTAAGAGCGTTGATTGCATATTGAATATAGTACACGAATTAAGAATATTATTGAATTCTAAAATATGTTTGTCAGTAAACATAAAGGCATTTCCGCTAAATGTTTCAACACCCTTTACAATTAATTTTTGCTCTTCTGTTAAACCCATTATAAAAACACTAAAAAAATACTTTAACCTGCTAAAATTTTTTTCGCCATTCTAACACTAAAATCGCAACTTCGCTGCTCTTTTTGGCTCTCATGGCGAAAAATACACTACGCAACTAGTATGGAAAGGCTTATTTACGAAACTCGTTACGACCCTCACCTTCGGCTCAGGCCGTAAACTTCTCGTTTCGTGAATAAAGCCTTTCCATACCCGTTACGTAATGTACTATATTTATTTTCTAATTTCTAAATAATAAATTTATATTTTGTTCTTAGAATCTTTATTAATAGCTGAAAATTAAAAAAAATATATTATTACTGTAAGAATGTAAATTAAAAAATTACATTATTCAAGTATTTAATGCTTAGACTATGTTTATATTTTAAAATATTTTTTTTCATTTATTAGAGATAGAATAAATTATGTGAGAACATCAAATGATAAAATATAAAATTAAACTAAATATATATACAATTTAAAAAAATATCCATTTTTTTAAGATTCTTAACTTCCAGCAAAATTAAATTTTTTGATTCATCGTTTTTATAAAACTAAACCTTTATTAATAAAGATATATAAATAAAATATAAAATAAGCATCGTTTGAAAAAAATTTTTTAAGATTAAAAAAGTTCTAGTAATGAAAATTGTTAGGAAAAAACGCATGTTTAAAAAAAACCGACTAAACGGTAAATAGTAACAAAACTTATTAAAGATAGATTAGATAGATAATATAAAAATTTAAGAATTTAGATAATCCCACATAGCACCGAAGCTTCCGGAAAGCTTCCAAGAAGCTTCCATAAAAGGTTCGGAAACTTCCCGGAAGCTTCCATGTAAGCTTCCTGGAAGCGTAAAATGTCCCGCGCACTTTTCTTTTAGAAAGATTCAATGGAAGCTTCCAGGAAACTTCCATGGAAGAAATCAGTAAGCTTCCATGGAAGCTAGCACTAAGGTCTTTTTGAATCTTACAAGAAGCTTCCAGGGAAGATTGCCGTAAGGTTCCAAAAGTACTTCATGGAAGCTTTCACGGAATAATGCAAGAAGCTTACATGCAAGCTGCCGTATAAGCTTTAATTAAAGCTTCCTGGAAGCGTAAAATGTCCTTTTCTTTCAGAAAGATTCAATGGAAGATTCCAGGAAGCTTCCGTGGTAGAAATCAGTAAGCTTCCATGGAAGCTAGCATAAAGGCCTTTTGAATCTTACAAGAAGCTTTCAAGGAAGATTGTCATAAGGTTCCAAAAATACTTCATAGAAGCTTCCATTAAAAAATGCTAAAAGCTTCCAGGAAGATTCTAGTGTAAGGTTCCCGGAGGCTTTGGGGAAGTCAACAATTCAAATATCAATTGGTTAATTTTATCTTTTTTCACCGTTCGGAAGGTATTTTGTTACGATTCTGTTCAACATTCTATTTTGTATTTTTTATTTTACAAATATTTGCTGTGATAAACACAAATTTACTTACAACATACTATTTTATATATTATTATATCATATTTATGCGTCAATACATATTCACATACATTAGGATTTACGTATAATTATAGAGACGCATTTACATTTTTAAGGCAGGCGCTGTGGGTACATACTCAAAACCGCCAACGTTCGACTTATATAGTAAGTGTGGTATCATTTCACCACTTACTGATGAAACGCCCATTCAACGCGTATCCTCCTGCAGGCGTAACTGCAAATCGAAGATGACAGACTTGTAAGATATCTGTTGGTAGTTTCATTCCCCACTAAACATATTATTTATTTTTTTTTTCTTTATGAATTACATTGTAAATGCATATATTTCACTATTTTTTTTTTAATTCAAATATTTTTTATGTATACAGATAAACGTATATGTACATGTACTTACGTATAATTCACACACAAACATTTTCATGCTATATGAAGTCGAAAAATTCATTTTACATAGATTTTAAAATAAATTTATTCAGAAAAACCTAAATAAATAATACAATACTCTTTCTTAAAACTTTATTAAATTAAGGTAGTTCTATTGGTTTTTCACTTTTCTATAGAATTTTTTGAAATTGAAATATGTTGTAAATTAAGATTTGCGCTTTACAATGGTATTTTGATTTGGGTGGATATCCACCTTTATCTTTTAGATATTTTAGTTTAAACTTTGCTGAATTTAACATGAAAGTATATGGGCGAAGCGCTTGAAACGTAATATTTTATGAGATTGTGTAAAAAGTTTTCTATAGATTTTAAGGAAATTGAAATATATTATACTTCAGATCTCAAGGATTAAAATGGTACCTTGTAGATTACGGCAATCGACCCTAAATTCCGAAATAAAAGGAAAATAATGTCCTTACTCTATATTTATTTACACATAAACATGCTGTCTTACGATTCGCATTGTGTATACTTACAGAATCTGCGCACAAACATATTTTTGAATTATTGTGCAAACACAGAACTCAACCAATTTCTCTTTCGTATAGTGTGAATTTGTAAGAAACATATTACTTCACAATGAGAACCACTGGACCAATAGAACTACCTTAAAGACTTTTCTTTAAAAAAGCAACAAGATGTTTCGTGTGCTTATTTACTAACTTAAATTAATATTAACAGAAATTTTAAATCTGAAGTTATACAATTATAAAAATGTTTAATCATTTAATTTGTAATCTGTTTTATTCGTATCCCTATAATAATCCGATATTAATTTTTTATATTAAAAAGAATATCTTTATACATTAATTTAACGAAAAAAGATTATATTTTTAATTTATAAAATTAATGGGGGATCATTATATAAATACGGAAAAAGCAGATTACAAATTTGATGAATTAATTTTTATAACTATGTACCTTTGGGTAGAAATTTTTTATCACTATTAATTTTTCGTTGGTAAAAGAACACAAAATATTATGTTTTTTTGAGGAAAAATCTTTTATTTGATAAAATTCATGTATTCAAAACATTGTAAAGATATTTAGACTTTGTAATGAATTTATTTAATTTATAAAATTTTATTAAACTAACGACTTTCTCTTAAAAAATAACATATTTTTTTGTGTTTTTTTTTATTAATTAAAATCAGTAACAATAAAAATTCTTTATCGAAAATTATACACAATTATAAAAAATTTTCAATCATTTAAAATGTAATATGTTTTATTTCATATTTAAATAATCTGTCATAAATGTTGTAAATTAAAAAGAATATGATACATTAATTTAATAGAAAAAAAAACAATATTTTTAATCTATAAAATTAAATTAATGTAAGGCAGACACTACACCTGTACTCATAAATATTGCCTGACTTTTCATATTATTGTAAAATTTAAAAAAAAGAAATGCATTATGTTATAGCAAAGAGGATAGACGCTTATAGAAGGATACTTCTGGGTTAAATTTTTCGTCCGTAACGCTGGGTAACAGTTCAACATTGTTTGTATATCTATACATATGAAAAATATGATATGTATAGATATAAAAATACATGGGATCTAGTGGCGCCCTCAGTAGCTGGGTAACTCATTTTTGGCAGAAATTTCCCATTTAAGAGTACGCTTCTATAAGCGTCTATATTCGTTGGTGATAGTATGTACCATGAAGATTATCCTATTGAATTTTTGAATCAATTCATTTATCAGTTATTTAAAATGTTGGAGCACAATGATATATATTAAAATTGTTCGATTTTGTACCAGGAATACAAAATTCTTATAAACAAAGGAATAGATTTATTCAAAAATTCAACTGAATAATTTTCATGATATTTACTACAAGCTAATGTATTTTTTTTGGAAACTTTGCAATAACTTTTCGTGAACATTAATATAACCTCCCTGTACTATTCTGTGAAAGGCTGCAGGAAGTTTGAATAAAATCTCCCGCAAAATGTTACTGCAAGCTTCCTGCAAGATGTAAAGTAATCTTCCAAATAACATTCGGATATAACTTTTCGGAAGCTTACTGGAAGCTATTTCGTAATGTTTCATTTAGCCCTCATGGAATATTACATGTTAGCTTCCCTAAATCTTCCGTAAAACTTACATGAAACATTCCAATGGAAGCTTCTCGAAACTTTCATTTAGCTTCCGGGAAGCTTACAGCGAATCTTCTTGAAAAGTTATTGGCAACCTTTCGTGATCATTGAAATATTATTCCTTTAACATTCCGTGGAAAGCTGCAGGAAGTTTGAATGGAATCTTCCACAAAATATTACTGGAAGCTTCCTGCAAGATATAACGCAATCTTCCAAATAACGTTTCTGTAATATTGCATGTAATCTTTCCGGAAGCTTACTGGAAGCTATTTTGTAATGTTCCATTTAGCCCTAATAAAATATTGCATGTTAGCTTCCCTGAATCTTCCGTAAAGCTTACATGAAAGATTCCAATGAAAGATTCCCGAAACTTTCATTTAGTTTCCGGGAAGCTTACAGGGAACCTTCCTGACAAGTTACTGGTAACCTTCCGTGATCATTAAAATATTCTCCCTGTAACATTCCGTGGAAAGCTGCAAGAAGTTTGAATGGAATCTTCCACAAAATATTACTGGAAGCTTCCTGCAAGATATAATGCAATCTTCCAAATAACCTTTCTGTAATATTGCATGTAATCTTTCCGGAATCTTACTGGAAGCTATTTTGTAATGTTCCATTTAGCCCTCATGGAATATTACATGTAAGCTTCCCTGAACCTTCCGTAAAGTTAACATGAAAGATTCCAATGGAAGCTTCCTGACACTTTCATTCAGCTTCCGGGAAGCTTGCAAGAAGCTTACATTAGAATCTTTCTCGAATCTTTCGATGGAAGCTTCCCGAATCTTTCGTGCTATGTGGGATGTATAACATATTTGTTTTCTTCAATTAAAACTTATTAAAAATATGATAAATCAATTATTCTTTTGAAAATTAAATCTTTATAAGCATTTCACAATATTTTTGCAATATTTAATCCAATTCTAACTTATTAATAAATGATGCGTTTAATCGAGTTATTTTGCTACAAAGAAAAAATTTGTAAGATTAAACTCTAGTGCGGACAACTTAAGAAATCCACCAAAATATTATACACAGAAAGTTATAATAAAAACTTTGATTGTAACTTATTTTAAGGTTAGGTTTGTCGAGTTTGATATCTAATTTCCAATTCAAGCTCATAAAAAAATAACAAGTCCAAATAGTTTTTTATTTTAGCAAAAATTATTGTATTAATATAGCTTTAGTGCGGACAAATTATATTTGTTTAAGGAGGCTCATTAAGCTAGGACCGTATCATGTTTTGGGTTCCTTGGTGGTATTTGTATTACTGCAAATTTTTATAGATGAATACACTCTATGTTTCTAAAATATAATTATTATTATCTCAAGAACAAAAATCATTGCATAAATATATGCTAAGAAAAATTTTTTTTTTCTCGAAAAGCTCTTGTGACTATTTACTTATATACGGCACTATACAGCGGACTTCGTAATAGGTATACACGCACTCTGAGCGTCTCAGCATTATCACGCATGCGCAGTATATACCAGCTGATTCTTTCGATTATACGTTAATCAAATATTTTCAATTTTTACACTTAATTTCTCTTTATTTTGATGGCTTACCCCCTTTTTTCTTAATTGCACTGTAATCCTTATTAAAAAATCGATATCTCTCTAGTTTTTCATGAAGAACCTTTGCGTAGAGATTTAATTACGATAACATTTGTAGTTCAATCATGCGTTTTTCACATAAGGCCTGTGTATAAGAACAATGATTTGACACATTGATTTCTTTAAATTTTGATAGCTTACCCTATAATTTTTTTTAAGCAACGAAAAGATGGAAGGTCGATGAACATTTTTTCAAAGTTTTATAAAAATCCATTCAGTTTAGAAAATAACATTGGAGACTGAGGAGACTCCTTAATTTATGAATTTACAAAGATATTGATGAAATAAAAAAAGCAAAACTCGATTGCTGCAGCTCTGACATCCCGTTAAGAAATATCTATAAATAACAAGGGAAAGCTTATACATGAAATATAAAAAACACTGCCAAGTGCTTTGGTGCAATGCTTTCTCATAGAGCTCATTGATTAAAGTAATTTAATTTGATTTTTTTAAATGGGATTTCAATATTTAGAACAATTTCTATTTAATAAAAATTAGTGAGTGTAAGAGAGTGATTAGGAAATTGGAAGAAAGAGTCAGGGATGGATAAAAATAGGGTAAAAATGAGGATCAATCTAAGATAGAAAGACAGAGAGGAAGTGAGGAAGTAAAAAAAGAGTTGGTAAAAGCGTTGAATCAGAAACCAAAAGAAATGATCAAAGAACTACACTAAGAAAATTATTTTTTAAAAGCTTGTTTTATGAAGACAGAAGCAAATAACTTGTATACAAATTTGAGAGCAAATCTATCGAGTAGTTTACGTAAAATAAAAAAAAAGGGGAATGAAAATTTTTTTCAAAATTTTAAAAATTTTCTAAAATTAAAACTATGCTAAGAAAATCGGTTTTTAAAAGTCATACTTTTTTTGACAGATGCTAATAATTTTCATACAAAATTCAAAGCGAATTTATCAAGTACTTTACGTAAAATAGAAGAAAAAAATTAAAAAATCTAAATTTTTTTTTAATTTTTCAAATGGTTTTAAAATTACAACTACATTAAGAAAACCAATTTCTAATAGCTTCCCACGTACTTAGGCAAAAAAGTAGATAGTATGCAAAATTGAGAGCAAATCCATCAAGTAATTTTCGAGATTTAATTCGCGGATGAATACAATTTTCTTTTTCAAATTTCTTTTTTAAAATTTTCAAAATGCTCTAAAATTAAAACTACTCTAGAAAAATTGATTTTTAAAAATTTCACACCTTTTGGCAGTCACATATAATTTCCCTGCAAATTTTAGAACAAGTGTATCGAGTACTTTACGTAAAATAAAAAAAATAAAAAAGGGAAAATCGAAATTTTGAAGAAAATTTTTTAAATTCTCTGAAATTGTAACTACGCCAAGATAATTAGTTTTCAAAAGCTTGTTTTTTTTTAACAATAGCGAATTGATTGTAAAATACTAAACAAATGAAAAATCAAAAGTTTTTGAAAATTCTTAAAAATGGCTATAAAATGAAAACTACGCTAAGAAAACCAATTTTCAATAGCTTCCCGCCGAGTTGGACAATAAAATAAATTGTATGCAAAATTTCAAGCAAATTCATCGAGTAGTTTTCGAGATTCAACTGACGTACTGAATTCACACACAATGTGTGTGTGTGTGTGTGTGTGTGTGTGTGTGTGTGTGTGTGTGTGTGTGTGTGTGTGTGTGTGTGTGTGTGTGTGTGTGTGTGTGTGTGTGTGTGTGTGTGTGTGTGTGTGTGTGTGTGTGTGTGTGTGTGTGTGTGTGTGTGTGTGTGTGTGTGTGTGTGTGTGTGTGTGTGTGTGTGTGTGTGTGTGTGTGTGTGTGGATGTATGAATTCAGTTAGTAAACTGTATCTCGAGAACTACTCGATGGATTTGCTTCTAATTTTGCATGGAATTTAGTTTTGTGACTAACTTGCTGGGAAGCTATTGATGATTGGTTCTTCGAACGTAGTTTTCATTTTAAAGTTTTTAAAAAAAAAAAAAAAAAATTCGATTTTTCGTTTTTTTTTTTTTTTTTTTTACTACTCGATGAATTTGCTTCAAAATTTGCATGGAATTTATTTGTGATTGCCCGGATAAAATAAATTTTTAAAAACTGATTTTTTTAGCTTAGTTTTAATTTTAGAGCATTTTAAAATTTAAAATAAAATGTTTCTATTTATTTAGCCAATAAAATCTTAAAAACTACTCGATGGATTTACTTCAAATTTTCCATACAATTTTAAAAAATTTCGATTTTTCATTTTTTTTGTATTTTACGTAAACTACTCAAAGAATTTGTTCGAAAATTTGTATGGAACTTAATTTCGACTGCCAAAAGTATAAAAAATTTTGTAAACTAATTTTCTTAGCGCACTTTTAATTTTAGAGCATTTTTAAAATTTTTTAAAAAATTTTTATTTTTAATTTTTTTTTATCGTACGAAAACCATTCGATAGATTTGCTCCAAAATTTGTATGCAATTAATTCGCTACTGTCTGAAGAAAACAAGCTTTGGAAAACTAATTTTCCCAGCGCAGTTTTAATTTTAGAGCACTTTGAAAATTTTCAAAAAAATTTTTATTTTTCATTTATTTTCTTTTTTGCGTTAACCATACCATAAATTTTCTCCAAAATTTTTATACAATGAATTCGCTATTGTCTGAAAAAAATAAGCTTTTGAAAACTAATTTTCTTAGCGTGGTTACAATTTTAGAGAATTTTAAAGATTTAAAAAAAAATTTCGATTCTTCTTTTCTAATTTTTTTTTATTCTACGTAAAGTACTCGATAGATTTGTTCTAAAAATTGCAGGGAAATTATTTGCGACTGCCAAAAGAAGGGAAATTTTCAAAAATTGATTTTCATAGTGTAGTTTTAATTTTAGAGCATTTTTAAAATTTTGAAAAAGAAATTTTGAAAAGAAAATGTTATTTATTTAACCAGTTAGATCTCGAAAATTACTCGATGGATTTGCTTCAAATTTTGTATACCATCTATGTTTTTGTATAACTAGGCGGGAAGCTATTGAAAATTTGTATTCATAGTGTATTTTTTTTTATAGAGCTATTTTAAGAATTTGAAAAAATTTTCGATTTTTAATTTTTTTTTTGGTATTTTACGTAAGTTAATTGATAAATTTGCTTTGAGATTACCATGGGAATAATTTGCATCTGCCAAAAGAAGGGTAACTTTTATAAACCGATCTTTTTCGCGTAGTTTTCAGTTTAGAAAATTTTAAAAATTTTCTTAAAAAATTTTTAAAATGTTCTGTAAAAATTTTCATATTTTAGTTTTTTTTTATATTTTACGTAAAGTACTCGATAGAATTGCTCTAAAATTTGTATACAAGTTATTTGCTACTGTCTTTATAAACCAAGTTTAAAAAAAATAATTTTATTAGCGTAGCTTTTTGATCACTTCTTTTGATTTCTGAGTTACTCTTGAAAATTTATAATAGTACTACTGATTTAGATGTTGACTTGTATTATGACATTCAATAAAGTATTTAAATATAATCATTATTAAATATTATAAATTAAATTGTTTTTTAATAAATGGAAAAAATATTTCGACGGTGGCTACGAAAACAAACACAGATGAAAAGAGCCGCGAAAAAAAACACATCGAAATTGTGCCGCGAAAAAAAACACGTTTCCAAAAGTGCGGCGAAAAAAAACACATCTCCAAAAGTGCGGCGAAGAAAAACACATCTCCAAAAGTGCGGCGAAAAAAAACACATCTTCAAAAGTGCGGCGAAGAAAAACACATCTTCAAAAGTGGCGGCGAAGAAAAACACACCTTCAAAAGTGGTGGCGAAAAAAAACACATCTTCAAAAGTGGTGGCGAAGAAAAACACACCTTCAAAAGTGGCGGCGAAGAAAAACACACCTTCGAAAGTGGCGGCGAAGAAAAACACCTCTTGAAAACACAGTGACAATTTTCAAAAAGGGTGTTTTTCTTCGCCGCACTTTTGAAGGTGTGTTTTTCTTCGACGCCACTTTTGAAGATGTGTTTTTCTTCGCCGCACTTTTGAAGGTGTGTTTTTCTTCGCCGCCACTTTTGAAGATGTGTTTTTCTTCGCCGCACTTTTGAAGGTGTGTTTTTCTTCGCCGCCACTTTTGGAGATGTGTTTTTTTTGCGTTGCACTTTTGGAGATGTATTTTTTTTGCGTTGCACTTTTGAAATGTTTTTTTTTTGCGTCACACTTTTGGAGATGTGTTTTTTTTGCGTCGCACTTTTGGAGATGTGTTTTTTTTCGTAGTCAATTACTCAGCTGTGATAGTTTTCGTAGCCACCGTCGATTTGAAGAAGAAGAATGAATTTCGTTGTCATCGTTCTTTTAAAGTACAAATTTATTAATAAATATTAATGTTAGACAATTTTTTTATATTAAAATCACATTTAAATAAATATAAAAAAAATAATGAAACTCAAAGAGCTCTATGAGAAAGCATTCTGCCAAAGCACTTGGTAGCGTTTTTTTAAATATTTTTATTTTGGAAATTTTGGAAATTTTGGAAATTTTTTAATTTCCCGCTCTGACGCTACCACTATTTATATAAATGATGTTGCTGTTGATTTTAATTCTAGTGTACAACACTTGATATACGCTGATGATTTGCAGGTGTATATCCATTTTCCTCTGAATAAGTTGGATGTTTTTACGTCCATTATGAGCGCTCATGCAGAGATTATCTCTGATTGGGCTTCCAGAAATCATTTTGAGCTAAATGTTGGTAAGACAAAGGCTATAATTATTGGCTCTTATCATTATATTAACATGCTGTTTTCCTTACCCACTACTGGCGTGCCAATAAATGGCACCACAATTAAGTTTGAATCTAATCTGGGGGTTTGATTGGACAATAAACTGAATTGGAAGGAGCACATCACCAAAGTCTGTAACAAATCTTTTACGCTGCTTTACAGGTTAAATTACTGTAGGAAAAGCACTAATTTTGCTTTACGCAAGCATCTTGTTCAGACTTTGCTTTTTCCACTCATAGACTACTGTTGTCTTGTCTATTATGATCTGTCAGCGGAACTAGACCTAAAGTTGCAGAGAGTCATCAACTCGGGTGTTCGTTATGTGTATGGTATTGGTAGGCGAGAGCATATTTCGGCTTATCGTTCTGCACTGTGCTGGTTATCTACCTCTGCTAGAAGGAAATACTTCACATCTGCTTTCCTATATAAAATGTTCTCATCTAATGAACCTACATATCTCCACTCTGGTTATATGTGGAACCAATCGGTGAGAACGTTGAGGGGTGCTGTAAGACCATTAACTGTTCTTCCTGCTTCTACGGATTATTATAACGGATCTTTCTTGGTTACATCATCGTTTCTATGGAATGAGCTTCCCGTTTCTATCCGTAACTCTCAATCGCTTCACTCATTTAAATCATCAGCATTTTCACACTGCTTTTCCTTGGAGAATGGACCGCTGCCACTGCGATAACTGTTAATATTGCTAATTATAATTATTATGATTTCTTATGTTATCTGTATTTAAACATATTCTATTTTTATTTTTACTATTTGTTAAAATTTTTACTTTTTTCTGTTTATATTGAAACCATTATATTTATTTACTATATTGTAAAATTGTACAACATATTGTACATAAAATAAACAAACCTATCTATCTATCTACTATCGGCTAGAGTGGAGTTTTTGACTGTCACAAACTGTGTTTTAACGGTCAACAGTTTAAAATTCAATTCTCATTGTTGGATATTTTTATTATCGCAATTATACATTTTATTATTATATCTAAAAGAAATTTATTATAATGTCTCGAGGTAAATGCTTATCTGAACAAGAAAAAGAAAAAATCTTAGCGTATCGTGAAAGTAATATAAGTATTCGAGAAATCATTCGAACGCTTGAAAGATCGCACATTGTTGTTTTAAATTTTCTTAAAAATCCTGCTATTTATGGTAATAATTCTTAGTTTTCTCTCACTTATCTTTACTATATAAACCTTACAATTTTCAACTACACCATAAAATATTAAACCACGGGTCTGGCAAGTTATTTTGTACATATTTAGTAAAATTCAATATATTTTACAGCACTTCAAAATAAAAAGATAGTGTAGTGAGATAGAGAATGCATAATTTTATTTTATTAAAAGTATTACAATTAAAATAAGTATCTTTCTTCCCCGGAAGTTTTAAAAAGGCAAAAATAATTTTGAAGTTGATGACAGCCAATTCTCAAATGTAAGTTGTTAGAAGTTAATGGGTCTTCTGTCAAGTTTTTAGAAATAAAATTGTACAATTCTGATCTTCAACCATAGCATATTAAATAAAAAATTATTCCGAAACGTTAAAGTTAAACGTTTTGGAAATTTTTTATTAAATGAATCTTTCATCAGGAATAAAATAAAATATATATCACTAAGATCAAGTATAGTTCATCAATGTTTAAGTAGTAATATTCATGAATGAAAAAATAAGTTCATCTGGTATATCATTTTATTTTTTCAATTTTTATGTGTACTATCATCGCTATCTTCATCTCCATAATCACTTTTTTTCATAAATTATTTGGCAAAGTTTTTCCAAATATTCGTCTATCAAAGATAATATAAATTGAACATTTTATGAATTATATATTATTAAAAAGAAAGAAATAAATACAGAAGTACTCAACGATTGCTTCATTGATTTAAAATCTTTCTTTGGCCAAAACTGTAAATATATCATGAATTTTATATTATTAAAAAGAATGAATTGAATACAGAAGTACTCGACGATCGCTTAATTGATTTCAAAACTTTCTTAATCAAAAACTATAGATAAATCTAGTAAAAGGTATAAGCTTAATAATAATTACTCAATTCAGTTCAGTACTCTCAAGAGCTAAAATTTAAAAAAAAAATGATGTATGTAGTAAAAAAAAAGAAATATTTAGAAAAAATGTTCTGAAGAATACTATATAATACTATATATAAGAATACTATTGAATACCTAAACTTGCCTAAAATATACTTTTTCAAAACTAATAATAAAATAATAAAATTACACATATTTTATATTTACATATTTATAACTTGGTTAGTATGATATTTCATTTTCATAATTTTTAGTTATAGCGTAAAAATTGAATTTAATCAATGGTCGATTAACTAATTTTAGGTTATTAAAGAATTGAATCATTCTCCTATATGAATCAACGCTAGGCTCTTTACAGATCATTTCTTTCATTTACTGAGGATGTATATTCATGAATCTTGACTCAAATCTATGACTCTAAGATGAAACATTGTCATTTGAGAAAGCTAAATGATTAATTCATGACTTATAATTTGAATGATATTCTTACCTTTAGTAGGAACTAAAATTGAATAGCCATTCTAAAATTTGAATAGATACTTTTGTACTGAGAAAATGTAGTGGTATGAATTTTTTGGTGACGATTCGAGTATCTCAATTCATTATTATATGGGTCATATAGACATTTTATTTGATTTTTAGATTAATTTGACCACTATTTTCATTATTAGCTGGAAATAGGGTTTGATTGCTGTTCTGGGACACATACTAATACTTTTGAACTAAAAAATCTATCTTAAGAGGAGGTCACGTATCTCTGTCCTTTTCTAATCAAAAAATTGAGTTTTTACACGAACTAACAACTTTAGCAAAAAATGATGAGAAAGCCGCATCTCGTAATAAAAAAAGCAATATTTTCTTTGATAAGAAAGAATTAATTTTATTGCTTCGTTTTCAAGAAAACCTTGAAAAACCAAATTGTTCACCCTAACCTCTATGATTTAAGTTTTTCAAGGTTTTCTTGAAAACGAAGCAATAAAATTAATTCTTTCTTATCAAAGAAAATATTGCTTTTTTTATTACGAGATGCGGCTTTCTCTTCATTTTTTGCTAAAGTTGTTAGTTCGTGTAAAAAACTCAATTTTTTTATTAGAAAAGGACAGAGATACGTGACCTCCTCTTAATGAATTTTTTGGTGTGCGTTGTAAGAAGCAAATTCTCAAATTCATAGATTTTAAGATTTGAATTGGACATATTTAATTGTTAATGTGACTTTATAAATATTTTTATCTGAAAATTTGAAAATTTTCCTAAAAAAAGTATAAATAAACATATAACAAAAAATGCTAATTTATGGAGCTGGAAATAATTAAAAAGTATCAAAAATAGAAAAAATCAGGGAACAGCCAAACTTTGATATTGTATAGCTCCAAAAATAAGCGTAGGAAAATCTGAAAGAATTCAGGGTAGTTTGTAAACTAGAAAAGAATATGTGAACAAATTTTTAGCGAAAAAAAATTTTGGTCAGGCGATTTGTTAGGGAATTGCGCATGTATATATATATATATATATATATATATATATATATAAATTTCAAAGAAAGTACTATAAAAGCAGCTAATTATGACAAAATTACACCTTTATGTATATTTTTTCACCTTTTTGTACGTTAATACATATTTTTAATTTTAACTGGTGTACCATTATATACCAGCAACCAATTGTTTTAGAGCTGATAAATCCGAAAATTTTTTTTAAATAAGTTTGCATTGAACGTTCACGCTTCAAAACCTCGGGATAGGCGATTTTATCTCAATCAAGATAAGTTTTTTTTTCAAATTAATTTTTTTTCAAGTAAGGTGAAGACCTCAAAACGCGATCATTCTTCGAGAAGATATGGTTAAATCGGATAAAAATAAGAGAAAAAGAATGATCAAGATTAAATTCTTTTTTATTACTGTAAAGAAAGGTCTTAGCTATAAAATAAACACGAAAATAAATTCTTGTTACGTAAATCGATAATTTCACATCAAATAATATATAATTCAAATATAGTAACTTTTTTAGTTTTATTTTTTATATACATTGTCACTTATTAATTTATTTAGTTTAAATCATATATTGGGTACTGATCACGTTTTGAGGTCTTCACCTTATAATTTAAAATGATTCGATAAATAAAAAAAAATTTAATAATTGAAAAAAATTGTTTCGTATGATAAGTAAATTAAAAAAAATTCGAAGTCACAAAAACAATAAAATTTTTTTTCTATATATCATCTGCTTAACCAAAATTTACTATACAAAATTGTAATTCTTCTTGCAAAGCGATGTCACAACGTTACTATATTAAATAGTAATTTCATGTATGTTTGCAGTAAACTTTATCCAGATATTTTCTATCTCTATACAAACTTATTTTGAAAGAAAATCAAGGGTAATATCTCTTACGGATTTCATTTTTTTAAGACCTGCCGGGAAAATACAGTGACTTAAGTAGTAACTTTCAAGCTTATCCGGAATTTTTATGGACACTAATGGGCTAAAGTCAGTGGCAACAATTATTGGGATATTACAGGGTATTATATAATTTTCAGATAAAACTTTCAAGGTAGTAAGTTAGGATTTTGACTTGAAGGTTCACACTGATGAAATACTCAATCAAGCTGATTTAAATATATATATATATATATGTATGTATATAACATAAAAGCGCTTTTATACTTTACCATACAGGTTTTGGATTTTTCCCCAATAAAACTGTCTCTTAGAACTTGTGTTAATTTACTTGCTCTAAACGGTAAATGAGTGCCTTTTCGACCAAGAGCCCTTATACATTCTTTTAAGGCCAATAAAGATTTATTGATTTCAGCACCTTCCATACCTACAGAATATTTTAAGTTATTATATTATCAATTATCAATAAGAATCTAGAGTAATCAAATATTATTTTTGACCCTCAGGGCGCAAAATTCGATTTTATATGCTTGTCAAGCAGGCGCCAAATAGTACGTTCCCGCCCTAGGGCGCAAATGTATTATTTGGCGCCCGCTTGACAAACATAGAAAATCGAATTTTTCACCCTTTGGATCAAAAAACAGAATGTGTACCACGGGTGCATGGGAATTCGCCGCCCTCGCTTCGCTCGGGCGCTCATTCGCACTCTGGCCGGAATCCCATATTTTGCGCCCTTGGTACACGATGTACTATTTTAACCGTCCCTGCACAAAGTAGAAATAGTATATGCATCACAGACAGTATTTATGTCCCTTGTGTAAATTTGGTGCCCTTGCTTTGCTCGGGTGGCAAATTCACACTTGGACCGAAATTCCCGATCTTGCGCCATTGGTTCATAATGTACTACGCTGTTTGAATGGAATAGAGGCTTCATTCTCAGTCCGTAACGTGGGTCATTAAGGGCAAAAGCCAAATTTTCAGGTCAAATATCTTGCTATGAATAAATTGTTATAAACAATTTCATTCATTATAAATCATTAAATAAACTACTGGGCTATAAAATAAAAGTATAAATATGTATTTCAAAATTTTTTCAGACTTTTTTATCTCAATTTTTATAAAGAAAATATTAACACGACATCAATGACCCAGGTCAAGGTCTGTGTCTTTAAATTAAGGATTGGAGAAAGAGAATTGAAGAGGTTTATAAAGTTATTTTTTCTAGCAATAAATAATATTTATTCCTATCCCAACAGTGATGGCCACTTTAGTAAATCGAAAAACGGGCCAAATGTAAGATATAACTGACTTCTAACATATTAGTGGAAATAAAGTACTTTATTCCCGCTAAATAAGATATTTGTGAATTTGAATAATTTTTCTTAAAATTTTTAATAAATGCTCAAATTAATAAAATTTGAAAAAAAATCTAAAAAGTATGGTAGGAGAAGATAGGCAAAATGACACTCCTCGGGGTATGAAATTTGGTTGCATGAATGGTCGACATCTATCGAATAATGATTTTTGAGATCATCAAACCCCTCCCCCCTCCTCTTCGATCGCCCCCTCACCACCGGAAAAAGTTTTTTTAAATTAATAATGCTTTTTTACACCTTAATTACTATTATACAGTCTAAAAAAATTCTAAAATATTTTTTCTACAAACACGCATAAGAAAAATGTTTCATTTGAATTTCGGACTTTACGAGCCAACCTAAAAAAGCCCCCTAAAATCTTAAAATCACCCTAAAAATTCGCCATTTAAAGGCTTATAAGAAGATATTTGGTAAACAATTTTGAAATAATGGTCTTAGAAAAGTAGGATTTTTTCAGAGATTGTTCGGAGTAGTGCGCCATATCTAAAAGTTTAAAAAATCACTTTTTAACAGTTTGTGGTAGTTTTTTGCAATAAATCTGATAGCATAATTGAATTCTACAGTAAAAAATACGTCAAAAATATGTACTATACTTGTTAAAAATATTTTTATATTATTTACTAAAAATTGAAAACGAAAAAGTACTCTGCTTTAAACATGTTGGATGTACTATCTTTTCTTGTTTGAATAACTATTCGTAATCTTCTTATCATTATAGTATACATATTTATTTATTTATTCCAGAGTTACAATAACATTTACAGACAATTTCGAGTACATTATAATATACAAAAAACGCCGTAATCCTGCAGAGGAAAATAGTATTCCCTGTTCGCAAGTCTGGATTATAACAATAAAAACAAAATAATGCTGGTTAGTCATAGTGTGATATACACTTTATAACTTCGAGCCATTCAACATTCACTCACAACACTCATATTTTTTGTGAATTTTTTCTCGTAGAATGTAGTGATATCATAAGTCTTACTTTAAGTACCTTATGAAAGGACCCAAAGAGCAGAAGTAAGTCTTTTCTGCTTCTTTTCAAAAGTTTTAGCTCTACCTAATCTCAAAATGAATAGATTTTTTTTTTAAGCGTATGTTCTTTACACATTAGTAGATAAGCTAAGCCGGTTCTGTATCACCTGATACAGAAGCGGCTGCCGTTTCTGTATCACTTGATTTAGAAGCGGCAGTCGTTTCTGTATCATCGATACAGAACCGGCTTAGGATTTTTTTAATTTTTTTTATTTATCATTCAAGCTAAGGTTAGCCAAAGATAAAAAAACCTGAAAAAAATTATCATATTAATATGTATTATTATTTAAAAGATAATCTGAAAATAAAAAATTATTAATTATTTATAATATATATTATTTAGAAACAAATATTTGTTCCAATGTTTAAATATTTATGGCCCTGAAAAGGGCCGATTGTTTTTCATGATGGTCCTGAAAAGGGCCGATTGTATATAAAGCCATTGTGGACCTGAAAAGGGCCACAATGGCATCCTTTTTTTTATTTATTATACCATTAGATGGTATAATTCAATTTCCTCTTTACTTTGCGTAAGCACACCTCATGATTATGGGAGTCATCCAACTCCCTTTTCCTCTTTGGCGTTGATGTGATCAACTTCTCATATACAATCTCCGGTGATGATGTAATATTGATTACTTCAATAGAAGAATTTTTCTCCACTGGTGAGAAATTGGGAGAGTCCCAATTTTCTTCTTCGTCATCTTCTTCTTCTTCCCAATCCATTTTTTCGCATTGACGAGAAAATGGGTTATGAATCAATCTCGGCGATGCTGGTGCAAATCCTGGAGAGGCTGGTGGCGAAGTCGCTTTCACTAATGATTCTATAGGCCTGTTGTTTGGCCTCCTTAAGAGAGCTGCTGGTTGAAGCCCTTCGGTGATCGCTGGCTCATGTGGTTCCAAGGCTTCGTTGGTATCATTATGAAAACCGGACATGTAGACATCGTCCAGCGGCAGTGGCTCCAAAGTTTCGATGTCGACATCCATAAGGTCCAAATCGTCATCCAGAAATAGCATTGGAATATCGTCAGTAAGAAGAGGCTGAAATTCGCCTAGACCTTATTGAAGAAAGGCAAATGTCCGCGGACTAAATATTGGCAGATTTTCTAATTCTTTTTGATCCATTGTAATTAATTTCCAAATGAAGTCATAAGAATGATTGAAGTTACAGCAAACGATCGCTGTATATATACACGCGACTATGACCGCAACTGGGGGTAAGCCAATGCGTGACTGGTGCGGCGCTGCTGCGCGAAAGCGCGTAAATATCAACAGCTACGCGTTTATAGACTTAGTGTAAAGGAATCGTGGCGAGCGATCAGTTGCGGAATTCTTTGCTGCGAGCATCAGGGCAAATATCAACTGGGGGTAAGCCAATGCGTGATTGGTGCAGCGCTGCTGAGCGAAAGGGCGTAAATATCAACAGCTCTACAAACTTAGTCCAAAGGAATCGGGGCAGGCGACCAGTTCATTACTCATTACTTCATTCAACGATGTGACATCTGATTTTGGTTATAGTTTCCGTGCAATGGAAACTCTAATATTAATTAAAAATTATTGAAAATAGATTCAGTTGAAGAAGAGGAGATTTAGATAAAAAAGAATAAGAGATTTATCTTAAAAAATAAATCATAGTCATCAAGAATTATTTAGTGTACTTAAAAATTAGTGAGACTTTTTCTTCTTTTTCTTTTTCTTCCCTCTCACTTATAAGATATACAAAAAGAATAGAAAAAAATCGTGAGTTCTTTTCTCTCTCTCTTAAATACATTTTTTTTCGAATGCAAAATGTTATCTAAGAGATTTTTCTTTCTTCTTACATATACAATTTTCGAACGCGCTCGTGATGCAAGAAATTTTTCTTTTCATTTATTACTTACTTTCTTTCTTTCTTTTCTTTTTCTTTAATTGGCCTTTCGATTTTTCATCATAGGCCATCATCAATTTTTGCCCCGAGGGGACTTTTTATTATTAATTTTTTGTGTTGTTCCGAGGAACTCTCTATTTTGTGTTTTGTGTTCTTCGGGTTCTCATCCCCACGGAAAACTACGAAAATTGTTTTTTCCCAATTTTCCCAGAGAGTCGAAACCCCGATCCACTAGGACGCAAGCCAGCTGCCTTAAGCAACTGAGTTACTTTTCGTCCTTTAACGACGGAGCTCGTAAGTGTGTTCATAGGAACAAAGCACATGCAACAGAGGTGCTTGCTTGAAAAACAGCCGCGAGCGGGATTCGATCCACGGTCCCCCGAGAATACGAATCCAATGCTCTTACCGACTGTGCCACAGACCGGCTCTTCATTTATTACTCTCATGTTTATTATAAAATTTATTTGTAGTACTTTTCAGGACCGTAGGAACAAATACACATGAGAGTTTTCTTCTTCTTTTTCTCTCTCTCTCTCGTTCTTTTATACGCTATGTTCGCGTGAATGCACAAGTCGTTCAGAGCAGCTTCGCGAAAGTCTTTAAATATAGGTGTCGTCAGGCTTACAGGTTCAGTATTTGGAAGAGCAGCGGATGATTACTTTCGCGGCGTAGTTTCCGAGCAATCGAAACTAATATTCGCTTTAGAGTTTATTAGACAATCAGACGTGCGTCTCTGGTTGCCAAATATTTTAATATTTTTAGATGTTGTATAGTGTTGTGCTTCGCCATGTGTGTGTGTGATTCTTTTCTATTAATACTTTTTTCTCATCTGTCTCTTTCTCTCTTAATATTAATATAGTCTCGCATGCAATTTTCGAACGCTGTTCGCAATGCGAGACGTTTTCTTTTTCTCTCTCTCTCACTCATGTATCATCATATTCAATAATGTCCTTTTTAGGACAAATACAAACGTTAAGAACAAACTGTACATGAGTGAGTTCTATTTTTTTTCATATCTATCTCTTTCTCTGTCTTTGATACTCAATATGTGTGTGTATGTGCGTATATATATATATATATATATATATATATATATATATATATATATATATATATATATCTATATCTGTGTGTGTATATATGTATATTTATGGGACATTTCATGTTAACTCACCTAGTAGAAATATTAAAATCGTTCAAAATCTGTGAATATGTTAAAACATTTGATACCCAAAACATACAACAAAAATTTTTAGAGGTCTAGGTAAAAAGGGTCAAAAGTTAGAAGTCGAATTTTTCGAATTTTTGTTAAATAAGTTTCTTGATCAATATTTTTCTTAAAAACTATTAACTTGTGGTAAGAACTTGACAGGATACTTTTTGTTGGAAATAACATGTAGAACTTACCCAAATTTTTACAAATTGCAGTATATGAATATTTAAGCTTACCTGATTGATTCAGACATTGTGAAGCAGAATCATAAGAAAGAAATTTGAGTATTTAAAAATTTTCTTTTTAATTGATGAGATTCAGCTGGTGATAATGTATCGAAATTCATATGTATTCAACACAGAATTCGCAATAAAAAACGTTTCTGTAAGCCGTATGATTCTCAAATAGGGAGTTGGGTAGTCTAAAAAAAAACGTTTTTATGAATTCCTTGCTTAACAGGGGGCCGAACTATCTGTCTTTGTCTAATAGCGTTTTTCATCATTTGCATAAACACCATCCGTTGTATCAAGAACTAAATAGTAGCCCCGCTGGATATTAGTATAATAAGTAAATTTTGTAATAACAATCAAAATATTTTATTGTGTAGTTTTTGAATAATATGTGACCTACCATAAAAGAAAGGTTATATTCTAGTTTGTTAGTAGGTCTTACATTATTAAAAAACTACACTATAAAATAATTTGATTGTTATTACAAAATTTACTTATTATACTAATATCTAGCGAGGGCTACTATTTTTTTCTTGATACAACGGATGGTGTTTCGACAAATGATAAAAAACTCTATTAAACGGAGACAGATAGTTTGGCTTGGTCTTAATACTTCTCGAGAAAAAAAATTAATAATCTCATGATGTAGCCAAAAATGACGATTTTTCCTGACTTTTTCGCGAAATTGAGTAACATTCAAAAATTCACCTGAAACATACCTTAGCTTATTTTTTTTTGTTATGAAAAAACAAAAAAAATAAGGCCTTAAAAAGCATATTTATTCTGCTCAGTTTTTGGGTATGTTAAAAAGTATGATTAAATCAATCAGATAAGCCTAAATATTTATATATTGCGATTTGCGAAAATTTAGGTAAGTTGTATATATTATTTCCAACAAAAAGTATTGTCTCAAGTTTTTACCAAAATTTGATAGTTTTTGAGAAAAATATCAATGAAGAAATTTATTTAACTAAAAAATTGAAAAATTTGACTTCTAACCTATGATCCTTTTTACCTGGACCTCTGAAAATTTTTTGTATACTTTAGATATTAAATGGAACATATTCACAGATTTTCAGCAATTTTTATTTTTTTACCAAGTAAGTTGACATGAAATGTCCTATATATATATGAGAGTCATTCTTGTGGATTTCGTCATTTTGAGGTCGCAGGTGGGTTCCCAAAATCAATTTCTAGCTCTATGACTTTATAAAATAAATGTACTTTATGAAATATTAAGTTTTACAAAAGGGTATCCTGGGTTAAGATAGGCGAAATTTCCTTAATTTTTTTTGCTCCTGAAGAAGATAAAAGCATTTGTTTAGACACAAAATGAAGAGTTAAGGTGGTCCGATGACTTCAATAATTATTCCCTTATCTAGGGACCCTAAGAACCTCATTTTTCTCGTTTTATTTTATATCTCGCGTTCTAATTAACAAAACGATTTAAAAATTTATATGAGTATAGTTTATCTCATTACTTTTAAGCACATTTTTTGCTACGAAATTAGAGGTCAACAAAACCCCAAAAATGTTATTGAATATTTAAAATGCAATTTTGACCATGTAGATCAAATGCAACATAAATCTTTTTTATTTCATCATATAGAGCAGAAAAAAATACAAATTTTTTATATCTTGGACAATTTGATTCTACTGGTAGGCCATGTTGAAAAATGAGAAACACCGTTTTTCGCTGATTTAAGCACTAAAATACAGCATTTTGTTTTTTGTTCTTGCGTCCTAACGACTGAAAACAACTCATAACAACATATTATGTGATTATAATTTAGTGAAATTTTTTCTCCTAATTCCAAGCCCAACATAACCTAGAAATAAATTACTCGCTCTTTAAAATGCGATTTTAATCACTTATATGAGCTGGAGCACAAAATTCAATTTGCTTATTTTGTAGAGCAGGAAAAATAGCACATTTCGTAACGGGTATAAAGAGGCTTTATTTACGAATCGAGAAGCTTACGGGTTTCGTAAAAGCCTTTTCATACCAGCTGCGAACCGTATTTTTTGCCATGAAAGCCAAAAAGGAGCAACTAAGTTGCGATTTTAGGATTAAAATGGCAAAAATACAATTCTTACATATTTTTGGGAATGTTTTTAAATATTGTGGTATGTCTTAAAAAGGAAAAAAATAGCCATGGTAATATAAGCCATTGAAGCAAATAATTGCATGCAGTCTATTGGCCTATGATTGCAACGTACTCGCAGCACTTTCTTCCGTGCACGTGCGTGTGAAGCACTATTGCGCTAGAATTGCGGTGTAGTATGAAAATCTTAGGCTTTAGAAAGATCAGGTGCAGAAAAAGTATCCCTACTATATATAAAATAATGAAATAATGTTTTATATCATATTTTACAGTTATTTATATTTTAATTATGGATTACAGTTATTCGTAAAAATAAGAATTATATTTCTCTTTGAAACAAATATTATCATAAGAATATTAGAATTAAAAAATAATTTATTCATTACATTTGAAATAAAATTGCTATTAAAACATAGTTTTACTATTTACATTACGATTTAAAATTATTGATCTAAGTATTCGTATATGCATATTGGTTGCATAAAATTCACTGCCCTCATATGGACTCCACGGATGTTTGGCTTAAGCCTCTACGGTGGCCAAAGTCGCTCTTGTCTTCGATAAATAAACTGCAACAAAATTAACGTTTATATGCATTGTGATATCGAACAATATTATCCTTACCTAATATAGATAAACATAATACCTATCCGTACAATAGCTGACTTGAATTTTCAATCTTCGTCACTGTCTTCATCAATTATAGGATATACATTATTGATTTTTGACGATCTAAATCACATCTGATAAGTATCTGCCATATGATAAATGATACAAAAGTGCAGTAACATGTGAGCAACATCTAATTGTTCGCAAACCATTAGCACAAGTGCAGCAGTATCCTTTAATTACATTTATACCTTCACCATTCGGATGATACTGAATGTAAAATTTATAAGTTTTGCGGTTCATATGTCGCGATTTCACTTTAAACCTCACTATTCCAGAATTTTCTTTCAAATAACTTATGTTCAAAATTTTGTCACCATCCAGCATTTCTCCTAGGTAGGGAATAGCACGTTTTAATTGATACGATCCCGTGAAAATGAGTTCTAGTTTATCTAAAGTTAATTCTGGAAAATCAAATAAATCAGATGAAGTTATTCTTTGGAAAGATACTGATTTTTTATTATAACTGGAATCTTTTACCATTTCAGCTAAATGATTTACGATGTTTTTCTGTGACTTCATTCTCTCAATAATCAACGTTAATTTACCTACATCTGAATTAAGTCCAGAGAGACAAAAAAATAATATTCTTGACGTACCATTTAAGGCTCGTCTTCAAGTTTTTAAGAAAAGACGTTTGCTATTTAAATTTTGTATTTCATATATATAAAATACATTTGTGAAGATATTTTTATTAGAAACAAACACAAAATTTTTTTAAAGCATGTTTCACGTAAAAATTAATTTCATAATTCAAATTCATTGTCATATATTAAGGTCTGCAAATTATAGTTGTTACTCAGTTCTCAGTTCTTAGTTTATTTATATCAAATATCGTACTATCTTTGTTTTTCATATTGAAGTAGAGTGAGAAATAGTCACTTGATGGAATAAATTACACGCATTTTTACTTTAAGCACATGTGTATATATATTTTTATATTATGTTCCTTCAAATTATTTTTAATTTTATTCAGTACTCAAAATAAACTCAAATTAATTAATTCTTATTTACTTAAAATTAGTCATTTATACATAATAATATAATAAAAGAAAATTCGACCGAGCGACGTTAGGAGCGGAAAGCTTCAATATAATTAATACCTATTAACTCAAAACCCATTAAATTATGTAACAATTTTCAACACTTGATCATATATATATATATATATTTTACTAATAATCAATTTTTTATATATATATATATATTACTAATAATTAATTTAAAACTCAAAAGTAACTATTTTAAAACGGAATATGGAAGATAAACATGTATCGTTTTATTCCTTAAATATCACGAATTTAAATATTAACTATTAGTAATTTTAAAGTGTTATATTATGTAAATAATTCTATATTTAATAACTTTCAATTTTAGTAACAGGAAAAGCTGCACGAAAAGAGATTAATAATTACATTTTCTGCGAAATGTTGCCCTTGAATCGAGTAAGTAAAATATGAGTCTTCGTACCAAAAAAAAGACACTAAGCATCGCAAATTTATGCTCTTACTTTATAATATAATAGTACCAATATTGGTCCCTAAAATTCAAGTTATAGTACTAATTGAAATTATATTGTCACTCTTTTTTTAAATACCTTATTACATAAATTTGATATACTGGATTTAGAACGTATTTTAACAATACTTTCCTTTCTCCGTACAGTTGTTAGTTCTAGTAAACGTCAAATACTGTTTTCGATTATTTCATGGTTTGTGATTAAAACACGTAATAAAAAAGAATGAATTCCTATCATATTTTTTTATTGATTCAAATGCAATTAAGTAGAACAAATTCTTAATTCATCATGATATAATTTGTATTTAAGAGGAGGCCGTATAGCTCTGTCCTTGTCTAATCGCAATTTTCGTTATTATTAATAAATTAAATATTGTTATAGAAAAGTAAGGGCATAGCCCAATAGATTTCAGGACGAGCAAACGATTCTATCCTATGAAAAAGTATGAAATTTTCATCAGTTTTCAAGTGAGAACTGAAACAGAAAAACAATTGAACTTAATCACTGTTTTTCTGTTTCAGACCTCACTTGAAAACTGATGAAAATTTCATACTTTTTCATAGGATAGAATCGTTTGCTCGTTCTGAAATCTATTGGGCTATGCCCTTACTTTTCTATAACAATATTTAATTTATTAATAATGACGAAAATTTAGATTAGACAAGGACAGAGCTATATGGCCTCCTCTTAAACAATTTTTATGCACATTGTAACTTTAATTAATCTTTTTTATAAAAATATAAAAATTTAATTTAGTGCAAAATTACAATATCAAAATTTATAAGTTGCGGCAATTCTTTTATATTTTAAAATTGGCTAACTTATACATAATAATATAATATATGAAAATTCAACCGAGCGGCGTTAGGAGCGAGGTATTTTTTGCTAGTTATCAAATAAAAATATTAATTATTTTATATTACATGTTATTTTACTTAAGTGTAATGTGTACGTCGTATAAAGTTTTTTTGAATGACAATTTCATTCCTTGACAATCGATAAATTAATTCACTAGAACATTCATTCGGGTGTGTGTGTGTGTGCGTGTGCGTGCGTGCGTGCGTGCGTGTGTGTGTATGTGCGTGTGTGATCGCGTGTGTTTGTCTGCACTTCAAAATTAGATGTACTTTTTGAAAAGCATAACAATGATATTTTCTGTCAATGGGATGATTTAAAATTAACTAAAAATGATTTTTAGTTAAACTGGGAAATTTACAAAATTTATTTTTTGTTTATTGCAGTTTCTAAAATGCATTTAACTGATTCAGAAAGGATCACTGTACTGATGATGAGAGGATATGGCGATAGAATAAGGTCCTACCGAGAAGTAGCAAATTTATTTAATGCTACATATCCTGATCGTGCTCCGATTTCAAAATCTACTGTTGAAAGAACTGTTGCTTGTTTTCAAAGAACTGGTGAAATCAAAGATGCTCCTAGGTCTGGGAGACGTTAAACTGTGACTAATGACGAGAAAGTTTTAGATGTTTTACTAAGTGAACGGAATAACGTCCACGCATCAATCTCAAAAGCAGCTCAAGAAAATGCTATAAGCTCAACATTAGTCCATCGAATTTGAAAAAAAACATCATTATCATCCTTACAAAATACGTCTAGTTCAGGAGTTATCTGAAGACGATTATGACAAAAGAGTGAAATTTTGCGACACAATGATGACACGATTTGCTGAAAATCATCAATTTTTCAACTGGATCTGCTTTTCGGATGAAGCAATATTTGAGTTGAAT
This sequence comes from Anastatus disparis, assembly GCA_017163975.1. Lineage (NCBI taxonomy): Eukaryota > Metazoa > Arthropoda > Insecta > Hymenoptera > Eupelmidae > Anastatus > Anastatus disparis. The sequence goes on along the minus strand of JAFFSR010000267.1, from coordinate 5,422,166 downwards.
GGTTCTGTAAATCGACAGAATATGAGATATTGGTCCGATGTAAATCCACATTGGATGAGCGATACTCATATACAGTATTCTTATGAAAAATTACTGTTATTTGTTGAAAAATCAAGTAATACCGGCTATACAAGATATTGTTGGAGAAGCTTTTCACAATGTCTGGTTTCAGCAGGATGGGGCATCGGCTAACTTTTCACATCAAACTCGAACTATCCTAAATAATGTTTTCACTGATCGATGGATTGGTAAAAGAGGCACAATAGAATGGTCAGCGAGATCGCCAGATTTAGCTCCTTTGGATTTCTTTTACTTTGGGTACTTAAAATCAAAAGTTTATAAAACTAGGTCCGAAAATTTAGAAGAGTTGCGTGGAAAAATAATAAACGTTTCAAATTCCATCACACCCGATTCCTTAACTAATGTCATTGAAACGTTTGACGTTCGCTGAGAACACTGTCAATTTGTTGAAATGCATCAATTTGAATATTTATTGAAATAGTGTTCTTGACATACACTCGTACACACATAGACATGCACATAAACACACGAACAGGAATGCACACTCGCACATGTGAGAGACAAGGGGACTCACATTAATAAAGCACCCCAAAATGTGAGAGACAAGGGGACTCACATTAATAAAGCACCCTGAAGGAAAATAAAAACAGACACACAGACACACAGGCACACAGACACAGACACAGTCACACACACAGACACACAGACACACACACAGACACACACATACTCACACACACACGCACGCACGCACACACACACGCACACACACACATACACACAGTTGTTGGAGTCGTGTACCTTGATGGACCTTGCTTTTACAGAAACTACATGTTTAAAAGATTATAACTCGGCGAAAATAATCGTAGAGACCTCTGCAATCTCGCGTTTTTTTTATCTCGAGAAGCTCTTTCGAAAGAGCCCCCACTCGACCCCCATCCTATTTAAGATTTTTAACTCCTTTCTTTAAGATTTTTAAATCCCTGAAAATTTCAATTTGATATCTCGATCCGTTCTAAAGTTATTCAAGTGGCCCGGAACTTTTGGAAGGCACTGTATAGTTCGCTACACATGTGTTAAATGCGTAATATGCGTATAATTTCTAAGGATAATATATTATTTGATATTTTTTAGTGCAATGTTTTCGAAGTCAATTTTTTTTTTGTAAACAATTTTTTATTTTTTACTTTCCAGTGAAGCTCCTTACTAAAAGAACAAATATGAGAAGACCTTCTAATCAAATATTTAACGCCAGCCTAAAAAATTGCCTCAAATCTAAAAAAAAATAGGATAAAAAATATTTTTATAGCTTTCTTAATATTTTTTAACGTTTTATTAGGTATCTATCACTTCCTTTGTTTACTTTCAAAATTTGTTTTTAAATATTTATCAAATATTTTTTTTAGTTTTTGATGTAACGAATAAAATGTATTTTGTTTCACATCGATACAACAAAAACTCGCGGAGAAAAAAGCGATATGCCCTTTTTGCTTTGGTAAAATTATAAGGCATTTCGTGGAGCGGTCGTGCCTAAAAAACCTGTTTTGGCAAACTTTGCAGCCTCCTGGAGCATTTTCCACCGGTTTTTTTTATTACATTTTATATAGGGTACGTTTTTTTATCACCCTTAAGAGAAGGTCGTATATCTCTATCCTTTTCTAACCAAAAAATTCATTTTTCTGCAAAATTTAATAATTGTAGGAAAAAATAAGAAAAAAGCTCCATCTCGTATAATAAAAAGCAATATTTTCTTTAATTAAGAAAAATTATTTTTATCGCTTCGTTTTTAAGAAAACTGAAAAACTAAATTGTCCACCCTAACCTATATTTAAAAAATTTTTCAAGGTAAAATTTGCTGCGCTCTCTCTGATGAAAAGTTTTTATCGCTGTAATTGATAAAATTCATATAGGCTACGCGTTTGACAGTGTTGTGTAAGTGTGTGTATTAGTAGTGTCAAATACTTGTGTGTGTAGGCGGATCGCTGCACACAATATTTAACACAAAATCTTTGTTTGATTTTAGTGGAATCACCTACACAACAACGAGGCATATAGATAGTGCATAAGAGAGAGACAGCAAGCCGGCTTTTTCCCTATCTTCTCTTTGTATTTGATTGCGCGTGATCGCCAAATGAAATAAGGTACGTTGGTTGCAACCTCGTATGCGTTTGCGTATAATATTTAATTGTATTTTTGCAGCGCTTTTATTAGTTAAGTTATTATTCTATTAGTTAGATTTTATAAGCTCGGCCTGAGCGATATATTTAATCTTTATCTTTATCTTTATCTTTGTTTTATTTCTATTACTTTTAATAAACTTAATCATTAATTTTATTTTTAAATAGAGCTTTGTTAATGTTTATTTTATCTGGTGTAATAAAGATTTACCACGCCCGAGTACCGAATCTTACATATTATACATTTGATTCATTTCATATGGCTGATTCCATTCAGATTCATGCAGGCCGTCACTAATCGAATTTTTTTTTTTTCTAAGTAATAAAAATACCTTTTATTATGTATATGAAGATAAAATTTACCTCGTAGAACGCTCAAAAAAAAATTTTTTTTTCTTACTACAGCAATTCTAGTGTTGGATGTAAAAACGAAATTCAAAAATGGAAAATGAACCTCTACTTTTAAATGACTATAGCTCCGTCAATTTTTAACCTTTTTGAGCGTTCTTTTAACAAAAGTGTGCGGAATTGCGTCTAGTTTTCAATGCAATCTCGATTTTTGTAATACAATTTGATCTCACTGAGTTATTTACGAAAAACCGAGAAAAAAAACGATTTTTTTCAAACATGATTTTCTCAAAAACTATATATTTTATTTTTGAAATTTTTTTGAAATTGCGATGTATTTAATCAAAGTAAATTTTTGGTAAACGGTGTTGAGATGCGAGTGAGATTCGTTCGTAGCAAGGACGCGTTTTGTTTGATGGATTTCACCGATGATGGAAAATTTTCAGTGCGCATCAGAGAAGCGACGCTAATCGTCCGTCGAGCTAAAATAAGTCCAGCCATACTATTGGCTCAAGCTAATGCTTTGAACAAAACTACTGCAAAATACCCAATAACAAAAGTGGAAGTGAAATCATTCACTTTACATAGCGAAATTTTAGGAGATACTGTTGATAATGTTATAATGGGCCAGTTGCAAAAAGGATCATCATAGGTCTTGTGAGTAACCGAGCCTTCAACGGCAATCGTCAATTGAATCCTTTCAACTTTCAACATTATTCTATCAATTTTCTCTCTCTTTACGTCGATGGAGTACAAATACCAAGCGAACCCCTACAGCCAAAATACACAGGAAATAATAAACTCTATGTAGACGATTATCACACGCTATTCTCTGGTACTGGTATACATTTTCTCAACGAGGGTATCGATGTTAGCCGAACCTCTTATCCAGAAGGTTACTGTCTCTTTGCATTCGACTTGACGCCTGATTTGTCGGCTCATTTTTCATCACATTGGAATCTCGTGCGCTCAAGTGCTCTGCGCATTGAAGTTCGCTTTGAGCAGGCTCTTAGGGAAACAATCAATTGCATCGTTTACGCCGAATTCGATAACGTGCTAGAAATCGATTCAAACAGACAAATTATTACGGATTTTAATGCCCAAGGTGGAAGGGGTGGAGAAAAGGTGGGAAAAACATTATAAGACCATTCGTTTCATTTCTCATTGCTCTAGTTGCTTCTTATACTCAGTCGTAGTAGTACACACGAGCTCGCGTTCTCACCATGATGGATTACGTAATAGATATTCAAGGCTTAAGCGATAAAAATAATAAATTTTCACCCAAAGAAGTGGCAGTAGTTTCTCTGCAAGAACAAGTAATTGGTCATTGGATAATAGCACCACCCTACGAATTTGATAATTTACCGGAAGATATAAAAACTAGTAACGATTACGTGTCGTCACGTCTACAAGGTTTACAGTGGTTCGATGGTGACGTTATTCTACGCAAATTACGGTATCATTTTTACAACATAGCGAGAAATGCTGTAAGAATTTGCGTCAGAGGTGCTGAAAAGGCTAGATACATAGAATCTATTATGGCACGTAACGTTATAAATATACAGGCTTTACCGACTTACAAAGACAGTTTCCTTCTCAGAAAGTTTGCTGTTTTCACGCTTGCTAAGAAAACTTCTATAAAAAAGAGTACTGTGCCATGCAGGGATCACATCTGTTGAGAGAGTGGCTTTATTCACTACTCGCTCAAGAATCTTAACAAAATCTGCCTAAAAGAAGTTGTGAACTATTCTATGACTCTCTTCAAAAACTTGTTTACAAGAAAAGTAGCATCGTAAGATTTGGATCAAGTGTGACTTTAACGGGAATTGACGAAGTAGACGATGACGATGACGACGATAAAACCATAGAATACGCGAGTGATGATGATCAGAATTGTAGTTTAACACAGGAAAATAATACAAATGGACACCAGTCAGATAATGAGGGCCCTGGAAGGGCTGAAAGCCAAAACAATTGGCGTATACGCAGCAGATCGAATTCCGAATTTAATGATAACACCGGTCGCTGCTGTGTGTAATATCGATGATCATACCAAACGTGGTACGCATTGGGTGGCCATGCATATCGATAAAAATGGATACGAAACTTATTTCGATAGTTACGGTTTCCCACCAGTCTCAAAATACCATTTTGAAAGACTCAGAAGAAACTGTAAAGTTTTTCGATGGAGCACTAAGAAACTGTAAAGCATCCATTCGACGTGTTGCGGCCAGTATACTATTATGTTTCTATATCATATGTGTAGCGGTGCTAGTTTACGCGCGTTTTGTAGCTTCTTTTCAAATAACACGAAAAAAAATGATGAAATAGCTGAAAATTTTTATAAAAGAATTTTAAATAAAATTAAACGCAAAAGATGTAAGCGGGCAAGTACATTCGCCGGAGAACGTTCTCGAGGTTCAGGCCTTTCTAATTAAACATGTACTTCTAGGTTAAGATATTAAGATAAACATAATAATATTCATAATTTTACTTCAAAATATTGTAATCAAACATGTGTTTTATATTTAACTGTAATCAATGTCAATTTTGAAATTTATATGTGAATAAATCTTCTTTTGTGTACATGAAAATTAATTTATAATTATTTACTTACCTTTACATCACCCTCCCATCCTACCTAAAATAGTTTTTTTGTACGTAGTTTGTACTTATATATATATATTTGTATTGTCTACAGACTAGAACAATAACACCTGATCTACAGACCAGGTGTTATTATTCTATTACAAAATTTATCCACCCCTAATGATATTTCTTTTTATTTAATTTGTATATATATATTTTGTATTGCACACCTGATATACAGACCAGGTGTTAGTACCCTATTATAAAAGTATTTACCGTCCTCTACATTCTAATTTTTCATATGCGCAGTAGGGTAAAATGTTCTTTTTAAATTTCAGTACAAATTCAACTTCGGATAGAGCAAAACATAAAAATGGCTCCTTGTGAATCACGCGATCCGGTAAAACCGGAATTGCCAAACCTTTTATTATCTACTACCTATGCGCTCAATAAGTCGAACTCAAAGAGAATTTGTGTCGGTCTTGAATATAGTGGTGGATACTATCACGAAGTTATTAAACTAGTTTTATCAGGTGGCTCGCACAAAAGTATCTCTCTTGATCGCCGTAGCTAGGATTTTCTCAAAGATCAATTTGACGTCATAACAGCTTATTTTCATAATTCTTATTCTTTTTATCAAGATTTCGGAAGACCGACTAAATTGTTTCTAACCAATCATGATTTAAATTTCACCACATCATACGGCACCGAATCTATCAGCATTGACGAAAGACCTCACCCAAACGAGATACACGTCTCCGAGGAAGAAGAAGAGACTCCAGGACAATCGCTCTGCAAAAAAAGAAAGACTTTCAATCATCCATCAGGTATAGTCATGCAACAGTCAACATTCGAAGGTCTTCGTCAACAAAGTGTCTTGGTAGATATTCTTCTCAACGATTTAAGCGAGCGTGTCGGTAAGGTCAACCGTACTACTGATCACATACTAGACTTTTTAAAAAATAAACTTGGACAAGAAGGACTGGACAACGCAAAAGTAATTCTTAACGACTACAAATCATTTAAACAATACTATTCTATTCTCAATACCGAATTAGAAGGTTACGTCACAGAAAATATGGTAGATGATACGGATCATTATAAAAGCTTATATTTAAAAATTGTTTCATCTGAAATATCCGCATTTAGTTTACTGATGATTGTCAAAGATTTAAGGGATGTAATGATTCCTGTATAAAAATATATGTTAATATTAATAAATTGCTTTGTGTAAATAATTTGTTTTTTTTTAACTATAAAAACAACCACCCTTCCCAATAATACTTCATTTATTTTATAACGATTGCTCGAAACAGACATGGGGCAACGCGCAGGTAAGATCGCTTCATTACGTTCTACAGACAGCGCTATAAAGAGAGAAAAATATAAGGAGCATTATAAAAAAGAAACAGTAAAAGTAGAACGTTCTCAAAGACATAATAAAAAAAATAACACAAATGAAAATATTCATTTAAATAATAACTTTTTAAAATAAATAATTTGTCTCTTATCATATCTGTATATCACGCGTTTAACACTATGGGTCAAAATAGTTCCAACACCGCCAAAACACCTTTAGTACAAGGTGACGATAAGAAAAAGAAGGAAAATCAATCATCATCAACCTGGAAACAATATTCTGATAAATTCTCAACAAACACTTATTCTATTCCTGAAAGGAAAGGATACAAAAAATTTTAATTTAAAAAAAAAATTCATATACTTACCTACGATCCTTTTAAGGACCAACAAAAGTTTATACGTAAGAAATAACAATTGATAGATAAAAAGTACTATATAACATTCAGGCCTTCAATATTATAAAATATATTTTTTATATTAATATTTTTATGACAATGTTATATGATTTTTAATTACTTATTTATTTAATTTTTATAATGTTACTCACATTAAAAAATATACACATACACACATACATATATACTATACTTACGGCTGAAGAAAAAAAGACAGAAGATGCAAATCATTTTGTGTTTTAAGGTCACCATAGAAACTATAACACCCTCAGACAGGTGCGGGAGAGAGGACACCTTATTCACCAGAACACCCAGACAGGTGGGGGAAGAGAAAGTGTGTCAAATCCATTCACGATTATACCACCCTTTTTTACTACCACACCTGCCAGACATGTAAAGGGGAGCGAGACAAGGGGTCGAGACAGGGGGAGAGAGACAGGTGCAAAAAAATCGATATGTCTCGCTATACCAGTCCATATACTACTAACCATAAATTATTTCTTCATGTTAATCTTCTTCTGTCAAAGAAATCACTTGTAAATCAATAGAATCTCCAATGGGACATTCTTTACATCCTCTTAGTACACATTTCATATCATCTTTTGAACAAAAAAGTGAAGAACATATTTTCAATTCCAAATCTGCAATGTCTTGTTCATTCTCTTTTTTATAATTATTCAAAGCATCTAACATAAGTTTAAGATCCTCGCAGTAAACGCAAAGACACGAATCGGTAGGTGAATATGGTATAACCCACTTCGGTCTTAAAGCGTAGAATGCTGATTTACCAATTTTTGTTTTCATTTCAGGATTTTCGTCTTTAAATAATTGATATATTTCTTTTATACTTCGCGTAAGAAAGCGTTAGACTTTTTTAGTTTTTATACCATTTTCTTTGATAGATACTGTGTCGCTTTCATTCGCACTTTGACGAGAACAATTAGAATCATCGTTTAGATAATAATCCTTTACTTTTATTACAATTTCACTATCCAAAGAATGGCCACAATAGTTCTCAGACTGCTTGTCAATTTTTTTATTATTTACCAATGATCGTGCTTGATCAATCATATAAATAGTTACATTTGGTAAAACTGATAATAAATAATCTTTGGAAATATCACTTGGTATAATACTCAGCAATCGCACTTTCTCAAGAAAATTGGAACAATTATCTAATGCAATTTTAATATTCTCAAGCCATTATCATTTGTTTTACATTCATTATTTTCATTCAATGCGGGCAAATCCGTTATATCGTAGACTTTCATCATTTTACTTGCTATTTGTGAATCAAATGCATCGTTTATTTGTTTTCTTTTTCGGAGAGCATAAGATTCTCGCATCTTGATATTGATACTTTGAGGCATTTTAATTCGTGAAATGTTTAATTTCAAATTACTTAAAGTCTCGTTGAGCTGTTCTACCACAGCCTCACTATGAATAAAATCTTTCGAAGATTGTTGACTGCTTGAAGTCGATGAAATAGGCGCATTTTTCACTTCATCTAATAATATTTTGTAACACGAAGGGCATACTTTATCTTTTCTAGAGAAAGAAGTATTTGGATACAAGCGCTTCAAAGACTCCGTTAGATCACCTAATTCTCTAAGCGGACTTTTGGAGCAATCATAAACAACTTTTTTGTGCTTTTCTCTTAAATCCTTGCACTTCATTTTAACAATCAGTGATGCCATTATTGATATTCTGTTCAATGACAGATCGAAAAAAATAATTTTTCTTAAACAACTTTATTTTTTATCTTCCTTTTCTTATATTTTTAAACGCGTCAAGTCGTTGATGAGAATGCAGAGAACGAATCATCGCCACCTAGTAGTGACATGCGTCAACTCCCTACAAAATAAATTCAAATTCTAGGCGGGAAATCCAAACTCATAAAAAAATTATATTCTTCAACAAAAAAAATTTTTATTATAATAATGTACCATAAAAAGAGGATAAATGGTTATATATTCTTTCATCAAAATAACTTTTTTTTTTAAATTACAAAATTTATATCTCCAGATTTTAATCTTTAACGAAAATTGCGTTTCCTCAATGTAAATATCATATTTATTGAGAGTTTCAGCATTTTTTTTAAACTTTAAATCGTCATAACTTTGGTTCTAATTGATCAAAATATTCGATCCAGGGTTTATTTTAAAGATTATTGTTGATATTTTTGATATATTTATGAATAAAAGCATAATAATAGTTGTAAGAACACGTAAAGTTGGAAAAATAGTACAATGCACCATGGTATCAATGTTTTAAAATAGAAAATATAAAAAAAACGTTTAAAAATCTGTTAAAAAAAATAAGGCAAAATCGCATATTTTCACCTACCCTAAAAGTTAGTATTTTTTATGTATAAAATCATATAAAAATTAAAAAAAAAAAAATATATAGTTTTTGAGAAAATCGTGTTTTTTCGGTTTTTCGTAAATAACTCAGTAAGATCAAATTGTATTACAAAAATCGAGATTGCATTTAAAAGTAGACAAAATTCTGCACACTTTCGTTAAAAGAACGCCCAAAAAGGTTAAAAATTAACGGAGCTATAGTCATTTAAAAGTAGAGGTTCATTTTAAATTTTTGAATTTTTGTTTTTACATCCAACACTAGAATTGCTGTAGTAAAAAAAAAATTTTTTTTGAGCGTTCTACGAGGTAAATTTCATCTTTATATACATAATAGAAGGTATTTTTATTACTTAGAAGAAAAAAAAATTCGATCAGTGACGGCCTGCATGAATCTGAATGGAATCAGCCATATACAACTGGCAATTTGCACGCTTTTGTATTAACAAAAGCAATTGCACAGGTGATTATTATATTTGATTTTTAAATTGAAGTACGAGTTCTGAGCGACTAGGGAAAGTGATCAGCTGATCACATTATAACAGGTGAGATACTTGTAACAGATAGTATAGTTATTTTAGTCGGGGTATAGCTCCGACTACTAGATGGTGCGCAACGAGTCCTTCACCGGTGTGTCTTTGTCTACAGCTTTCTTTAGTGCATCTTTTTTCTATTTTGATTTTCTTTGTGTGCTCTTCGAGTTGTTCTTTGTTTCAATAAAGTGAGTTCCTTGTTTCGTCTTTAAGCCGTGCAGTGTTCTTTTGTTTTGCCTTGCGTTTCTTGTCAATAAGTTTAGTGTTTATAATTCAGCAAACATTTTACTTGTAACCAAAAACTGTTCGCTCCTTTTCTTAGGTTCTAGAACGAGACACAAAAGGACGGTTCAATGAGAAAAATGAGTTGAACTGTATTAACTTTATTGAAAGAAAAATAACACTTGAAGAACACTAAGAAACAGAAAAGGGAAAAGGTTAAGAAAAGCACTAGACAGAAAAAAAGGCACTAAATTGAGAACAGACAGGGAAGCACTCGGTTCCGCGACGCGGTGAAATCTCGGAAGTGAAAGACACAAAGGGTCACATCTCACCGGGCTCCAGACCGCAACTGAACTTACTTATCCCCCAACTCCTTATTTTTGTCTAGACAAAAAGTTACTAGTATATCATTATTGAATTTAATTTACCACCTGTTACAGGACTTATAAATGTTTTAATTAGAATAAAATAAAATAAAATTTAATAAGAAGCTATATTTATTAGGAATAAATAATGCTTGATATCAACTAAGTAAAACAGACATAGTTCTTAATTCACAGCTCTGCGCACTTGAATCAAAAGGTTATTTTAAAGTTTATGTAAATTAGAAAAAAATAATCTTTGAAATAGTAATTTCTCAGGGATTGTAATTAGAGTTATTTCAATTACCATATGATTTACATGAGAAACAATCATCAAACTGCAAAATTGAGGTCTGTAAAAATTTATCTACATTTTTCAGATTGTTCAGAAAAAAAGTGTTTCTATAAATTTTTTTTTCTGAGAAATCAAGATTTTAACTAAAAAAATCGTAAAATTAAAGCTATATTAAAAAATTTTGAAAATTTTGAAATTTTGAGGATTTATAACTCTTGGGCCTTTTGATTTTGATTCCTAAAAATTTTTCTGTGTATTTAAGGTAACAAATAGAACATTTTCTTAGAATTTAAGCGATTTTTATTTCTTTGCTTTTGCAGTTGACGCGAAATGCCCAATATATATGTGTATATATATATATATATATATATATATATATATACATATCTCCCTATAATATATAGTTATATTAAAAAAAATTTCCCGCCTTTCTATCTCTAATTATTCCTTTCCCCACTACGCAGCCGCAAAGCGCCACAAGTTATCCCTCAAAATAAAGTAAAAAAATATTTAAACATGTTTTTAAAAAAAAAATTCGCCAGAACTCTACTCCTTTGGCTACCTTCTCTTTTTGATCACCCCTTATTTAAATAATGCATTTGTTACTTATATTTATTGACGTGGTGAAAAATTTTTATGACACTAAGAATTTTCATACCACCAACTGAAGTAAATATAAATGGTGTGTTAGAGTTTATATAAAGAAATAATTTGTAACAATAAATGTGCAAAAAAGATTTATTTTTAGTTAAAAATTAATTTTAATTTTAAATATTTTTTATGCATATTATATTTATAAAATAATTATCTAAGGTGATATAATGGGGTATATATTTAATACATAGTAACCGACATTGTAGTTTTCCAAATTTTTTATCTTTAGTCAAAAATTTTCTAAAATACCCCTATATTATGCTTGATTAAAATAATATATAATAATAATAATAAAAATATTTTCAATAACACTCCACATATCCAAATAAGATATTGTTGAACTACTTTTTAACCATCAACTAATACTTACCTTCCTTAGACAACTTTCCACTTCACCCATACTATGACAAATGTCATGTGAAAATTTTGGTTTACCTGAACCAAATGAAAACTATATTGAAGAAAACGATGAATTCAATGATAAAATTATAAATTTTAGTAAAAAAAAACGGATAAAATGTGCAAACAATTGAATAACGATTGAAAACATTTTTGAACAAATAATAAATAATAATCATACAATTTTTTTCATAGATGGACCAAGAGGTTCTGGAGAAAGATTCTCATATAAAACATTCATATATTATTTTATAACAATAAAAAAAAATTCTTATCAATGGCTTGGACAAGTATTGCTTTAATTTTATTACCAAGAGGTTTAACAAGTCACCAGACTTTCAGATTACCATTAGATTTAAATAACATTGGAAGTGCATTTTTAAAATTTGATTTGGATAAGAAAAAATTAAGAGAAGCGAATGTAATTATATGGGATGAAGCGTACTTGATTCCTAAAGAAGCTTTAGAAATAGTTGACAAAACATTAAAAAATGTCTGTGGCAATGATGAAATTTTCGGAGGAAAAATAATTATTCAAGATGGAGATTTTCGTAAAATTTTAACTGTATTGAAACACGGACAGAAAAATACAATTATAGAACAAACTATAAAATATTTGACCCTTTGGCCTACGTTTCAGATTTAAAAATTTAAAAAAAATATAAGATCTAATGACGAAAATTTTTCTTCATTTTTATTAGATATCGAAGAAGGAAAAGTTGATACATTTATTATAGCCTTAGAGCATATACTACTGGAGGAAGCACGCCTGAACGAAAAGTGTAGACGATATTGAGAGAGAGGGCAATAGTTTGGGTAACCGTTTTCTCTTAGAAAGAAGTGGCGTCAACCAATCATGTGCCTGCACGAGAGAGAAAGGTGCTACCCAAACTGTCTCTCTTTCTCTTGCTCGTTCGTCTACACTCTTTCCATAAACGTGCTTCCTCCAGTATTATATGCTCTAAGATTATACCAGAAGAATGGAAAACTAATAATGTTCGTAATAAAATCCATGAAAACATTAACAAAAATTATTGTTTTTCAAAAAATGTTATTTCAAGTACACATAATGAAGATGTAAATATTTTAAATAATGAAATATTAAAATTAATTAATAATGAAACAATGACACATTATATTATTGATTATGCAATATATAAGGGTGTTGACACACAGATGATAATACTCATTTAAATTATCCAATAGAAATATTGAATAATATAACTGAAAGATTACCTTCACATTAACTTAATTTAAAAATAAATGCAATAATAATGTTGATTAGAAATTTAAGTACAAAAGATGGATTATGTAATGGAACACGATTAAAGATAACAAGATTATTTAAATATAATATAGAAACTGAAGTAATTACAAAAGAAAATAAGGGAAATAAAGTTTCTATACCGCGTTTACATTAAGCGCAAATGAATCATCATCTACACCATTTATTTTATGTAGAAAACAATTGCCAATTGTACTAGCTTTCGCTATAACTATAAATAAATCACGAGGTCGAAATTTTGAAAATGTAGGAATATTAAAAAAAAAAACATTACTTTCACATGGACAATTATATGTTGCTCTTTCAAGAAGTAAAAATCCTTCTAAAATATATATTCAAAATGAATCAGAAACTAAAAATGAATTAACTAATATAGCATGGAAAAAAGTACTAAAAGAATAAAATAAAAAATAATAACTTAAATTTTTTTAATATTAAAAAATTATATATGTATATATATATATATATATATATATATATATATATATATATATATATATATATATATATGAAAGCGTGGTGGCGTAATGGATAGAGCTCTTGCCTTCAACATGGAGGGCATGGGTTCGAATCCTGGCCAGGTATCTCTAACTTTTTTTTCGAAAGAAAATTAGTGTATGTACCATTTATATCGCGACTCTTGAAAAATCCGACCTCATTGGGTATCGGTTGATTGTTGGTCACAAAAGTGGCTGACCATCCATCGGTAGTCAAAGTTTTCGGTATGGTGGGTTTGACAATCTAGCCTGATGTAATGTGTTAAGCGGGAACCAGGCTGGGCTCCCTCGACATCACCATAGAAAAAGGTTAATCATATAGAGGACAATATCCTTTATATATCAATCTTCTTTAAAAAAAATATATATGTATATATATATATATATATATATATATATTTACATTTATTACATTCTAATAAAACATTTGTTTTTTCAGGTATAAAATAATTAAAAAAAAAATTTTAAACTAACTTCAATTTTTTCATAAAAAAATTATTTAAAAAACTACTCAAAGTACATTTTAATTGATTTCCGTAATAATTAAATTATTATAAAATGGAATGGGATCCAATTTCAAACGAATGCATTATTGTAGAAAACTTACAACATCAAGAAGAATTAGATTAATCAAATAACCAAATAAACGAATTTGAAAGATTTCAAGAACAGTACGAAAAATATATAGAAAATTTTAATAAAAATACAAATTTATCGCGATTGAATGACGCAATTGATGACTATAGTCGGTATTGAAAATGAAAAATTTCATTTTAAAAATTGGAACAACGTAAAATATTCTTATAAATATATGACAAAATTATTCAATATAAGTTAGAAATGCGTGATCCAATAACGGAATATATTACAGCTCATAATACAATATATTATAGATATTTATTACGTATTGCTAATAAAATTTTCTTTGTATTATAAAATATAATATAAAATATGTTTAAGTAATAAATTAAAAATCAATTATCTAAAAAAAATAGATCAAATAAATATTTTAAAAATCTGTTACATTTGTAACGAGGGTAGCGAATTACGTGTATACTGGGTGATGGAAAACATATATCTGTCCTCGTGGTAAGTCGCAGAGCACAACGTAAGTTTCTATATATGATTTGCGAGTATAGGAGTGAGACAGAAAAAGTCTGTTTCGGCTGCTTAGATGGTGGATTGTTGAAGAGAGCGCGCGCAGGGCATGACGGAGAGATTCAATCGAGAGAGGAAAGCGAACGCGTTGAGAGACCGTTATAAGCTGCCATCTTGGTTTCGTTTGTACTTGCGTCAGCTATTTTCTTTTAGCAATTATTGAATACACTAATTATTATTTAATTCGTACGAATTGTTGATAAAGTGAAGTGACGTTTCTCGTGGACAGCATATCATTTTTGTTGGATAAAAAACAGTCAAAGAGTCGTCATTTGCCGTGCCTTGCCTTGGACTTCAAAGTCGATCTATTATAGAGAGCAAGAGAGACAGAAAGCTACACCGCGTGTTTACAGTGCCGCTTTATGAGATACTCCGGTCGCTAATAAATGAAAGGAAATATTAGGAGGCCTCTGAGTGAACATTTTTGAATTTTACGTAAGTCAGCAGACTGCTGCGTCTATTACTTATATGTATTGTCGATTAATTTGCGATGTTAGAGACCGTTATTCGCGTCAATGCTACGTAAGTTAGGTTAGATTTGCTAAGTTATAAATACTATTCGATGAATTTATTTGATTTTATATTTGACGTATTACTTTTATAATTTTAGTTGTTTGTGATGAATTTAAGTAATTATTTGAATAAAGTAGAATAAAATCAAATGTAAATTTTGACTGGTGCTTAGTCTTATTTTTTACTGAATAAATATTATCTTGTCCCTATTTATATGAACTGAATAAATTACATTCTTTCTTGATCGACGATATTTGATAGAATTCTTGGGCACACACCGTGGGTTTGTACCAGACGTCCGGGAGGCAGAACTTCTAAGCAAAGTTCTGCTATAGTATTAAAAATTGTTTAATTGATTTTCTTTATTAGAAAAAGATTATCATAGTAGAACAGCTGTATTGAGTTTAACTGATTGACTGTATATCGAAAGTCAGTTGTTTATCGGTAAGTGCACGTGTACTTAAAGCAAGTACACGTGAAACGCATAAATATATTTCATTTTATTTATTTGAATATATTTACCGTTACACATTATCATATTTTATTAATTTTTTAAATTAAAAAAATTTATTATTAAATAAATAATACATACTTTAGATTTTTTTTTTGCCCTATTGGCCCGGGCGCAGCCTGACTTGGCCTAGCACCCGCATCCTTACCACCTCTGTGTGAGGATGTTCCGATCACATTTTTCCTATTTTTATCATGTTTTTCCTATTTTGCTATTATCCTATATTTCTTTTTCCTAAGCTATAATTATTAAAACCCACATCCCCGAGAAATCTCTGACTGCCGTGTTCCAAGAGCAGTCGGTAAGTAGATTTCTACGGTCGATTCCTGCATTTACCCAGGTTTTTTAGAACTGTGACGTAGGGAAAACTCCCCCAGGAGAAAACCCACGCCAGGAACATTAACTCATCGCACTCAGAGATTCTTTTTCCGATGAAAAAAGCCTGAAAAAAATTTCAGGTGTTTTGACCGGGAATCGAACACCCGACCGCTTGGAGCGAAAGTGTAGAGACCGTATAAGGCGTGCGCCTTAGCCGGTTACGCCACTGACGCTCCTAATACATACTTTAGATAAAAAAAAAAGAAAATATATTTCTTTAGTTTTTCAAAATTGTTTTTAATATATCTTTTATAATAGGAACGATGCGTTGGCCGAGTGGTTAGGCGCGCACCAGGCGATCTACTAAGTTAAGCAGCATTGGCCGCAGTTAGTACTTGGATGGGTAACCGCTCCGAAGAACGCTGCGCGTCCATTCTGGACTTGCTTTGTGTGTCGATCGCTTGGGCGATACTGATCACATGACAATGTGAGCGGGAGGTGTGGCAGATACGGTGGAGGTATCCTGATACAAGGATGCCTAATACCAAATCTGCTATATACACCGACCCATTCCGGAGAAGGTTTTCCCAGGTCTTATCCTACTGGGTTTGCTTATGGGGTTTCCCCTCTTCACGGGCATTACCCCGGGCGAATGCGGAATGGGACGGGGTAAAATAGGACGGGTAAAAAACCAAATCGAATATAAATAAAGATGTGGGGTAATACTGTTACGTCACAACGTATCCTTATATATTATTTTCAACTTACAATTGTTAAAATATCTTTTTACTAACATGATATTGATGAACTAATTAAACAGTCATCGAACAATAAAGGAATGTGTTAACCTAAGCAGTAAAGAAACTTTAAGTTTATATTAAGCAACAAAATTCGTTACTTCAAAATTACTAAATCATAAAACAAGCAAGATCCACTTATTTTGTAATGAAATCATGTCAAGATAAATCTTATAAAAGCCAACTGCAATTAACGACAGGGGGCACTACCCCAGGATCATCGTTGGTACCAAGTCGTAAATCCTGTAATTCAAATTCCAAATTCAAATTCAAATTCAAATTCTAATGAAGTTATTGTATTCAATATTTAATTATTTTTACAAGTGTCAATAAATATCTTAAAAGTTTCTTATATTCGACTGGAGTCTTATTTCAAATCGTGCCTATATCTATTCTTTGTCTGTCTGTATCCAGCCTTCATCTACTTGAATCAATTAAGGTAAGGATATTCAATTTATATATTCTCTATTCAAATACTCTACATAAATATTCTTCAATATATTTCAATTGTGAGAAACGGTTTACTCAATTAAATATTGGTGGAGTTCAATTCACCACTAGATTATACATATATTTATCTTTCATAATTATAATTTAATAATAAATTCAATTATTTCAAATTAATTCAAATTCATATTTAAAATCATACAAAAATATTCAACATAATAAAATCATACACTTTTATTTAGTCCTGGTGAAAGCCAGGACTTAACAATACGTTAAGATCGTAAAGATGAACGTGGAAACCACCAAATTAAAAAAAAATTTTTATATCTTTTATAATAACAGAAAATTAGTCAAAGATAATAAAATGAAATATGAACATGGATCGCATACATCCGAAGGACTTAACTGCATTAAGATATATTGAAAAAGAGATTAAAATAATTTAATAAAATAGAAAATTTATATTTTACAAATTTTTTTATGAAGTGTATGAATCAATAATTGATTAAATTAATATTATTGTGGTTATGATAATGGCATTGAAATTTGATTAAAAAAAAATTTTTAGTCTTATTATTGCTTATTGTTGAAAATATGCACACTCATACTAGGTGTCGCCACCTATTGAGAATATTCAGTAGACAGTTGAAGAGCATCAAGTTGCGTCTCGTCGTCGTTCAGTTAAAGTCCGTCTGTCAAAGATTAAACTTGTGTTTGTTTATCAGAGAGATCTTTTCATTAATTATAAATTGTATCAGATTGAAGTAAAAGCTTCTTATTTAAATAAAATTGTGCTCTGCATTTTAATAATTATTTATCAGGTTATGGGCTCAACATGCTTTTAATTGCGCGTTTTATTTAATTCAATTGAGAAAGGGGTTAGTGTAGTTTGGAGCGTGAGTCAGTCTACTTGGTAAATTGTTTTATTGTTCTTTATCTCCTAGTGGAAGCGATGGCAAGTCAGGAAATGAAAAGACAGGATGAAAGACCGCAGAAGGAGAAAAAGGAGTTGACTCTGAGTGAGAATTTTTCTTTACTCCCTTTCAGTTCTATAAGGCAGTAATGGCGTCGCATGTTCGCTTATAGAACGAAAAAGAAGGACAGAGAAAAGATAGCGTCGTGCGCTCGTCTATAGAGAGAGAGAGAAAGAAATAAAATAAGTCGCCATGTTGGGTGAAATGAAACGATGTAAAGCCGGAAAGTGACAGGTTCATGCATGCTTGAGTGAATTTCTTGTGTTTCGTATTTGAAGATGTATACATGCATATATAAATGTCATTTCAAGGTCAAGTTAATTTCTTTGAATGAGAACCCATAATTTTCCCCTCAGAAATGAAAAGAGCGAAAAATTTTACGTCCGGATATGTATTTACGTAAAATTTTCCGCTCTTTTCATTTCTGAGGTGAAAATTATGGGTTTTCATTCAAAAAAATTAACTTGACCTTGAAACGACCTTCAAGGTTATGGTCAAGGTCATGGTCATTATCACCGTCGAATAGCCAAGAAAATATCCTCTATTTTTTGTTTTAAGCTTTTTCTCCTAAAATACAGTCCCACAGAGTTATTTCGCCGTTCCGGTACTTTTGGCCCACCCTGTATATATGTGAGTGTGTGTGTAAATATGTATGTATAAATATATATATGGAATGAATGAAAATGACCGTGCACGCACAAAATAAAAATAGTTTTTTAACAAAATAAATGAACGACGGCACAGAGTGAAAGAAAATTATGTAGATATGTGTAAATATGAATGTATATGTATATGTATATATATATATATATATATATATATATATATATATATATATATATATATATATATATATATATATATATATATATATATATATATATAAAGTATATATGTATATATATATGTATAAATGTATATTTATATATGTATAAATGTATATTTATTTATATATATATGTTTGTATGAATGAGGACATATGCGGCCTTCGGCCGCATGAGTCCTTATTCATACATTTTTTTAAAATATATGTCAGCATTAGTGTCACTTCACTAAAGAAATAATTTGTCTATGCAGACGTCAACATAAGTCCGCCGATGTCTGCATAAGTCCTCATTGATGCGAGATTTTGTCTGCATAATGCCCCATTCACACTTATATGTATATATATATATATATATATATATATATATATATATATATTCTTAGTTCAGAGTCTGGATAAATTTATGACAGTACAGACAGAAATAGATACATAAAATATGACTAATGTATGCGGATAAAAACTTGAGTCTGATTTTTTTTTACTTTACAATCGTGATTGTGTGCGAATGATTGATAAAGAAATTGTCAAAGTAAAAATGAAAGTGGCTGACATGTATGTGTACGTGTATATATGGTTTTGTGTATGCTGCGTACTCATGTTTAAGGCAAAATATATTGGTCTTGTGTCTGCAGCAAAAAACTTAATAAAAAGTTGCAAATATACATGGTCAAATAAAATTAATCTATAAATTTAATTAATTTGATCTTGATTTAAATGAAATTGAATAATTAATGTGTTATGCAAATAGATGAAACGAGCCTGCTATTGTTTCTTAAAATACAAGAGGCAATACTCGATCTTAGATGCTCTATTTTTGTACATATAATACAAAAATAAAAATATATCTTTCTATATATCTATCTATGGGATAAACTACTTACTAGGAGAGTGTCACACCTCCGGATCACGGATTTTGCTCAAACTTCGGGATAAGTTTTCAGATGATAAAATATGAGAAAAGCTAAAGTTATAGTCATAAACACTCAATATTTCCTTAGTTACAGGCAATTGAAAAAAATCACTAAAAAAGTTACTAGATTTTTAAACGCGTATCGTTCTTTAGCATTGATAGCTAGAAGCTTAAACCCTTTTTTAAATTAAAGCTAAGCTTAAATCCTTTCGAAATAGTAGTTATAGCATGTAAAAATATTATTTTTTCCTAAAGTTATAGCGTAATAAAGATTGAACCTGAATTTTTATTTAAAAATATTAATTAATAATAAAGCTAAAATTAGGTCCAATCTTTATTACGCTATAACTTTAGGAAAAAATAATATTTTGATATGTTGTAACTACTGTTTCGAAAGGATTTGAGCTCAGCTTTAATTTAAAAAAAGGTTTAAGCTTCTAGCTATCAATGCTAAATAACTATATGCGTTTAAAAATCTAGTAAATTTTTTAGTGATTTTCTTCGACTGCCTGTAACTAGGGAAATATTGAGTGTTTATGACTATAACTTTAGCTTTTTTCATATTTTATTATCTGAAAACTTATCCCGAAGTTTGAGCAAAATCCGTGATCCGGAGGTGTGACACTCTCCTAGTTAGCGCTATTACTAATAATTGAAAGAAATTTATTATCTACTGATGAAACATCAAAATGTTTTTGACAATTAAGTTGAGGTCAGTACAAATAAATGTGATTCCCACGAAATTCGACTCTGTGAATTTGCTTCCATCTGTGTAAATTACGGTGGTGTTTTTTTCATTGATTAGAGAGGTAATAATAGTGTTCGAGTTTTTATTTTTTGCTAGCATTCCACCAAACTCGACATTTATATGAGCGTCGCATTTGTTAATTTCAAAGTTATAATTATACATGTTTTAATATTTCCTGGCTAAAATATTTTCCATTCCTTGTAAATTCTTTATTATTTCAAAAAGAAGCCCTATATTGTTTTTAAATTTTAGTTTCAAATTTTTTTTATCATAGTGATTTTTTATGGACTGGAATTCTGAGTGAGGCATTCTTTTATACAAATAGCATTTGCATAAGAGTATTATTTATTCTTTTATAGTTGTTAGTTTAGATTCTGCTGTTAAGAGGACGTTGGATCTCTCTATCCTTTTCTAATTGAAAAATGTAAGTTTTTGGAGAAACTAATGATTATGATAAAAATTAAGAGTTGTCCGAAACTCGTACAGTAAAAAGCAATATTTTTTCTGATAAGGACAAATCAATTTGAATGCTTTGTTTTCAAGAAAAGTTTGACATACTTGATAAATCATATTCTCTAGCCTAAGTTATGATTTTTTAAGAATGTCAAACTTTTTTTGAAAACAAAGCATCAAAATTAGTTTGTTTTCATCAGAAAAATATTGCTTTTTACTGTACAAGTTGCGGATAACTCTTAATTTTTATCAATAATCACCAATTTTTCCAAAAATCTAAATTTTTAAGTAAAAAAGGATGGAGAGATTCAGCGTCCTCTTAATATGTTAGTAGGTGCAGATCTTCTGTAACCTAAGGTATATCTTATAGCTGTATGTTGTATTTGCTCTACTTTGTAAGTAAAATTTTTTTGACTTGGGAAATAAATAAAAGAGTCGTAGTCTATGATAGGGCGCACAAAACTCTTATATAATAATATAAGAGTGTCCGTTCTACACCAGATGGTTTTCATAAATTTTATGATATTCAGTGATTGTAGGATTTTGTTATTTACATATCGACGGTCGCGGGGAAGAAGGTATCATTTTATTTTTGGTTGTAGAGAGGTGCCATTTGAATTTTGGTTGAAGAAAGGTGTCATTTTATTTTGGGTTAAAAAGAGGCTTGTTTTTCTCAATTTATATAATTATTTTATCATAATTTTGTAATAAATTAATTTCTTTTGGAGTTTACTACATGATTGAAAAAAAAATTTTTTTTTGATATAGCACTTTTCTTTAATTTAAAATGAAACGAAAGCCCTTTTTTAACCCAAAATGAAATGACACCTTTCTTCAACCAAAATTGAAATGAAACCTCCCTACAACCAAAAATGAAACGACACCTTCTTCCCCGCGACCGACGATATGATGTGTGTTCTTTAAATGTCAGTTTATTATCAAATATTATGCCGAGGAATTTAACTGATGTGCTAGCTTGAATTTCAATATTATCGATGTTAAATGTGTCTTCGTTTGGATCATGATTTTGCTTGCTAAATTTAACAAAAGTGGTTTTACGCAGATTCGGGCTTAGTCCTAGTTCGTGTCAATTAAGAAATATTTTATTTATTGATTCAACTAGTAGGTTCTTGCTCGAAGAATGTGAGGCGCGACTACAATATAGTACGATGTCATCAGCGGATTGCGATACTACAACCAATTTCGAAAGATTTGCCATGATATTAGATACATATATACAGTATAGCAACGAGCTTAATACCCCCTTGTGGTACTCCTTAATTTACTAATCTTTCAGATGCTTCCACAGAACCGTAAAAGATCACTCAGTCTGTTAGTAAGAATTTAATGAATTATATTAAGTTTGAAGGACAATTAATTTCAGCTAACTTTTTTAATAGTATTTCAATGTTAACATTATCAAATGCGGTGCTGACATCCAAAAAGACGGCAAGTATGTCTTTATTGTAAACAAAAGCTTGGTTTATATAAAGTGTTGGGTTCACAAGGTTATCAATCGTACGTTGTTGCTTTCTAAAACCGGTTTGAGAATTCGGTAAAATGTTATTTGTTTCTATCTAATATTGTAATTTATTTTTAATTAAAGACTCGAGCCCTTTACATAGACAGGACGTTAAGCGAATCGGTCTAACACTTTTATCACTTTTATAAAATGAATATAGGAATTTTTCCATTTATCAGGATAGAAGTTAGTGGAAAACATTTTGTTGAAAATGTCTGAAAGAATTAATTTGTATTTCACAGGTAAACATTAAATAATTTTATAATTGATTCCATCGATACCCGGACTTGATCGTGTGCTTTTACTATATATTACCGCATACAATTCTGCGGAACTAAATGGGGAACTTAAGAATTCATTCATATTACAATCAGGTGTCTACATAGGATTTGTCTTGCACCAAGAAGGGCTAATTTTATCTAGTGCATCATTAATTTTTTCTTGGTCTTGGTGGTTTTCAGGAGTGTGACTAGGCTTGATTTTTGTCCATTTATTTTTCAGAATTTCGCTTATTTTCCAAACGTAGCTTTAATTGGTATTCATGTCAATTTTTTCTGTGAACTTAAGATAATAATCTCTTTTTTTTTCTTAAAAGTTTTACGCGCTTCTGAGCGATATTTAATATAAATAAGCCAATCGTTTTTTGAATTTGTGAATCTGTACTTTTCGAATTTAGCCTTTCTTAACCTTCTGATTCTGTCACACTCTGAGTCCGACCAGCGAACAGAATTGTTGTGTAATTCGATGTCTTCCTTTTTCTTTATTGGCCTATTTTGTTTGATTGCCTCTCATATAATGTTAGTGAATATTTGTATTTTTGGTTAGCACTAAAACAATCATAATTGCTTGTGTATAGCTGAAATATATTATCGTCTAAATACAAATTTACATCGCTCCAGTTTGTTCAAACTAATTTAATATTGAACGATTTTTTACGTAGATTGATTTTTCTGTATTAATTTCTATGTTTACAGGATAATGGTCAGAGTTCCACGTGTCATCTTCTATAGTTATATTAATTTTGTCTGCAAAATGAATATTGGTAAAAATTAAGTCCAAGTTTGAATGTTTTCCCGTGTGTGAGTCTAGGTGAGTGAGTCTGTCCGAATTGTGCAAGATTATATATTTGCTAGCAAAACTGTTATAAAGGTTTTCTCCATTTTTATCAATTTTTGTCTAATTCCAGTTTTCATGATGCGCGTTGAAATAGCCCAGGAGAATGGAATGTTTATCATTGTTAATATTTTCAAGAATAGTATCTCATTCAAGTTCTGATAAAATAACACCTGGAGCTCTGTAGCAAATTATAAATCGTATAAAGAATTGTAGGTTCGTTACGCATATACCTGCTAATTCTGTTGAAAACACGGAATTTTTTATGTCAGTTATTTCGTAAAAAGCGAGGTTCTTTCGGATTAGAAGTAATATGCCGCCTCCTTTTGAATGTTTACGATCTTGACGGTGAGTTTTTAATACAGAAAGATTAAAGTTTTCTTCTGAGTCTATTGACCAAGATTCTACACATACAGTGGGGTCCAATAAAAAAGAACCACCCTTGAGAAAAAAAGTACTAATTAAAAAATTTTGTATCTCAACAAATAAGGGTTGTACAGAACTCTACGACCACTCATTTTAAACGTATTGGTAAGGACTTTTTAATGGTGTATTGGAAATTTAATTTTGAGTACTTGTCTGGGAAATATTATGACTTAAAAATAGAAAAAAAATTTCATCAATCATTTTTCGGAAAATTATGGTAGAAAAATTTTACACGGCTAGTTTTAAATGTATTTTGCTTAACTTGAAATTTATATTTTAGTTTTTTTTCTAGGTTCAAAATTGACCGAGACTTAGCAATTTTTGTTGAAAAAAGGGTTTTTTTATTTTTCCAACATCTGCTTAATGAGAGGAGATATAGAAAAATGCTAAATAAAAAAGTGTATTTTAGTATGTAAAATAACCTTAAATTTTCTGAAAATTTTTTGTGCATTTTAATTTTTTTGATATTGTTGCGGTATTCTTATATACATGTATACCATACTCTTATAAGAGTACCGCAACAATATCAAAAAAATTAAAATGCACAAAAAATTTTCAGAAAATTTAAGGTTATTTTACATACTAAAATACACTTTTTTATTTGGCATTTTTCTATATCTCTTCTCATTATTTCAACAAAAATTGCTAAGTCTCGGTCAATTTTGAACCTAGAAAAAAAACTAAAATATAAATTTCAAGTTAAACAAAATACTTTTCCTTCATACCCGTGCCGGAACTTCGCCTAAAAGTGCCTCTCGTGCGGCAGGGAACGGGCAAATTACATTCGCGTTTTTCGTTACAGTCACATGCTCAGAAGCTACTGCGCACTTCCATACTACAACAGTTTCGCTCGCTTAACTGTCTGCTGTATGTTATAGATATATACTCAGTATGCCTAACCTCTGTTATACATCTAACATTGTTAGACTTATGAGTATTAAAATTATCAAATACACACACATCATAATTGCACGTTTTCTTTTTTCTATGAATTATCATTTAAATATTTACTGTATATCCTATGTGAGCAGCTATAGGATACACATGTTCGGTTTTCTCACATATCTTTCATATATACACAATTTTTTTTTAACGCACAATATTTTTTTCACGAGACTCAATTTTAGACACTTCAGAAATAAAAATACAAATGAAATACTAAAATATTCATGTTCTTACACGTATTTTTTTGTTTTTTTTACACGTTTTATTTATTTGAAATATTAAATAAAACGAATTATACATTTTCGATTCTTTCTTTCTTTCTGTCTTTCTCTCTCCCTTTCACGCTCTCAACATATGCTATAGTTGCTTGTGCATGCGCGCTACAACAAACTAAAGCATCAAATGACTTTTCACTCGAAGTCGTTTTCGATGTATTTTTTTACTTAAAAATGAATTTTTATCTTTTTGGGATGGCGAAGTTTCGGCCGGGCATGAAGGAAAATCGTATACGCTCCTCGGCACGAAAAAGGCTCATCATATGCGCGTGTTTTGCTTTGCTCGGCTGACGCCTCGCAAAGCAAACTTACACGCGCATGTAATGAGCCTGTTCCGTACCTCGGAACGTAATATACTATTAAAACCAGCCGTGTAAAATTTTTCTACCATCATTTTCCGAAAAATGATTCAAATTTAAACACAGGCAAATAAAAATTTTTTTTTCTATTTTTTAGTCGTAATATTTCCCAGACAATTACTCAAAATTAAATTGCCAATACACCATTAAAAAGTCTTTACAAATACGTTTAAAATTAGTGGTCATAGAGTTCTGTACGACCCTTATTTGTTGAGATACAAAATTTTTTAATTAGTACTTTTTTTCTTAAGGGTGGCTCTTTTTTATTGAACCCCACTGTATAAATATGTCGATGTTGACGAGATTCTTTTTCAGATCTTCTTTTTTATTTACTATGCTTCTCGAGTTCCAGAAAATAATTTTTAGATTTTTTGCTTTCTAATTGCTAATTTTTTTTATTTTAAGTATATTTTTGGATTAAGGGGATGTAAAATGGACACTACACCTGTACTCATAAATATTCACTATCTTTACATTTTATTGCAAAATTTTTAATGAAAAAATGCATTAACTTGTAGTGTGTACCATGAAGATTATTCGGTTGAATTTTTAAATAAATTCATTCATTAGTTATTGAGAATTTTGGGTTCCAAAATTATTTTTTAACATTTTTCAATATTGTACAGGAATCCCAATATCTTAGAAACTAAGTAATTAATTTATTTGAAAATTTATCTAAATAATCATCATGGTACATACTACAATCTAATGCATTTCTTTTCTGGAAATTCAGCAATAAAATGGGAAAGAAGCTAATATCTATAAGTACAGGTGTAGTGTCCGTTTTACATCTCCTTAATATACGTTGTTACTTTTCATCCATTTTTTGAAAGTTTTCTGAGTCCCTATCGTGCCGATCAGAACTGCCTAAGAGTTTTTTAAAAGTATGCATCTTGACTTAAGGCAACGATCATCGAGGAATGGATAAACACTTTCTATTATTTTTATTATGTTTTCGTTATTGTTAGTGTAATTATTAAAGAGAGACACTACATTAGGACATCTGTGTTATTGTTCAAGGAATTCTATAAATTTTTAGCCGTCTAGTGTGAGCACTGTATTAGAATCAGGGTTGCAAATATTTAAATCATTTTGGGCTTTAAATAAATTTTAATTCACAAATCCTTTTTGAATTCGTAATTAGAGTTTTATTTAATTAACAATTCCTTTTAAATTAATAATTAAAAATATTTTAATTAACAAATCAAAATCTAATCGTGAATTGAAAAGGCTTTAATTAAAAAATCAAAAGGAATTCTTAATTAAATAAATTTCAATTAAGAAATCAAAATGTAATCGTGAATTGAAAGGGCTTTAATTCCAAAATCAAAAGGAATTCTTAATTGAATAAATTTCAATTAAGAAATCAAAATTTAATCGTGAATTGAAAGGGCTTTAATTCCAAAATCAAAAGGAATCCTTAATTAAATAAATTTCAATTAAGAAATCAAAATGTAATCGTGAATTGAAAGGGCTTTAATTCCAAAATCAAAAGGAATTCTTAATTGAATAAATTTCAATTAAGAAATCAAAATTTAATCGTGAATTGAAAGGGCTTTAATTCCAAAATCAAAAGGAATCCTTAATTAAATAAATTTCAATTAAGAAATCAAAATGTAATCGTGAATTGAAAGGGCTTTAATTCCAAAATCAAAAGGAATTCTTAATTGAATAAATTTCAATTAAGAAATCAAAATTTAATCGTGAATTGAAAGGGCTTTAATTCCAAAATCAAAAGGAATCCTTAATTAAATAAATTTCAATTAAGAAATCAAAATGTAATCGTGAATTGAAAGAGCGTCAGTTATGATTATGATTTGTGAATTCGAGGGCTTCAATTAAAAATTCCATAATTCCTTTTTAATTAAACGTTTTAAAGGAATTTTTATCATATATATGTATATAGAAAAACAGATGTGGACGCGCACATACATACGCACCTGGGCTCATATATATGCAACATTTCGTGTCGACCCAAACGCACACATACAGACAAGTTGATATATATATATATATATATATATATATATATATTTATGTATATATACATACATACATACATACATACGTGGGACATTCCACGTCAATTAGAACGCACCCACAGACAGGTTTATATATATGGAACATTTCATGACAACTCTCACATACCTATCCGACTTCCTTCAGGTTCGCATATATGGGACGTTTCATGTCAATTTTCATTCATGCACACACACGTTAATATACATGGGATTTTTTATGTAAATTTCAACGCTTACACATACAGGTTTATATATATGGGACATTTCATGCCAATGCGCACGCACACATACACACACACAGCATTAAATATATATATATGGGACATTTCATGTCAACTTGTACATACTCATAATCACAGGCTTATCTATATATATGGAACATTTCATGACAACTCTCACACACCTATCCGAGTTCTCAGGTTTTCATACATGGGACGTTTCGTGTCAATTTTTATTCATGCACACACACGTTGATATGGGATTTTTTCTGTAAATTTCAACGCACGCATATACAGGTTCATATATATGGGACATTTCATGCCAATGCGCATGCACACACACAGGATTATATATATATATATATATATATATATATATATATATATATATATATATATATATATATATATATATGGGACATTTCATGTCAACTCGTATGTACTCATAATCACAGGCTTTTCTATATATATGGAACATTTCATGACAACTCTCACACACCTATCCGAGTTCGTTCAGGTTTACATATATGCGACGTTTCATGTCAATTTGCATTCATGCATACACGCTTTTATATACATGCGACTCTTCATGTCAACTCATGTACGACCTTACTGACAGGTTTTTGCATATGTATATATGGTCCATTTCATATCAAATTGCTCACGTTCACCCGCAATTTTTTTGTTTCTATATATATATATATATGGGACATTTCATGTCAACTTGCACGTACTCGCAAGCACAGGTTTTTCTATATATATATGGGACATTTCATGACAACTTGTACACACCTATCTAAGTACCCTTAGGTTTATATATATGAGACGTTTCATGTCAATTCGCATGCATGCACACACGCGTTCATGTACGTGGGACTTTTCATGTCGACTTACAAGCATGATATAAACATATATATATATATATATATATATATATATATATATATATATATATATATATATACATAAGGGACATTTCATGTAGAATCGCACGTACACACACAGGTTTATTCAAGTTTATATGGAACATTTAATTTCAACTCATACGCACACGCACACGCTCACACATACAAACACATATTTAACTTTATATATATATATATATATATATATATATATATATATATACATACTTTACCTTATCGATGTAGACAATATTTAAAAAATAGTTATTTATTATGCTGTGGTACCCACGATCGCCGTCTTTGGATACCTAGGTGTTAATGACAACTTAAACATCATCTACAGCTAAAACTTTTGAAATTTAACTTATAGTTTAATAACTACTTTAAAGTTGTTTCAAATGTTATCTAGCCAAACATGGATGTTCCGAGTAAGATAAACATTGTCTACAAGAATATCTTTTGAAATTTAGCCATTATTTATTAATAACATGTACGTTTCCCGAGATGACATCTCACAATATCCAGGTGATCCTGGCTACCTGGAAATCGTCTATATGAATGAATTTTGAAATTTTCCATACCGATTATGAAGTTTACAGATATTTGCAGGGACTACGTCAAATGAAACTTGGAGATTCTTTTAGATTTCGATTCTAAGGTTGTTTGATTAGGTCGGAGAATACTCGGAAATAAAAAGATTTTAAAAGAACAATTGTTTAAGATTCATGCAAGTTCCATGAAATATGTTGATTTACTCGTAGTCGATACCCATATATAAAGATCATTCATACAAATCATCTCGCATATAAATTTGCGGTAGTATCCCTACTAATTTATGAATTTTTCGTTCGAATAATGCCAGCGAAATTTAACTTCGAGAAAGCATATTACTATTGTAATTAGTGAATAATTTTAACATTTGTTCATCAAACATCATTCCGATATACAGGTAATAAGCGCTATTATTTAAAAAATTTAAAAAAAGTTAATTTATTTATTTTATACTTTTTAGTCTATTTATTCAGTTATTGTATTTTATTTTTAAAGCATGTTTTTAAAATTTTGTATTTTCTATTTTTAAGTTAAAATTGTTTTTATTATCATTTAGAGTTACATTGCAACCAGACTTTTCGAAGATTACACTCAGGTACATCCGTTATCGGTGACTTGGTACTCCAGTTCGACCTCTTCATCCTAAATCATTATTATGGATTATAGATTCACTTTTAAACCTTGAATTAGGTTTTAGCAGCCCCGAAATCCCCCGGGGAACCCACCTCGACCCAGAGAAAGCCTCCCCACTTGTACTTCCTCGGAGACGACGTCCATGCGTATTCTGGACAACGTGCATCACTTTGTGGCAATTGTTTGATCTCAAATTCGGTTTTAGCAACCCTGAAAACCCCCGAGAAACTGGCCTTGACCCAAAGAAAGCCTCCCCATTTATACTTCCTCGGAGATGACTTTTCACACCCATTATCATCGACCTGGATGTCCAGGTACCAAAATGACAACTGATTATTGTATTGTCATCCAAGACCAAAGTCTATGCCAATTGTCAGAATTTATATCTGTCAAAAAGTGCCTGAAATCGAGCGCGCAAGATTTGATTACAGACAGACAAACATGCAAACAGACATGAAGGCGAATATAAGAAAAGCGTATATAAAAAAATAATATTTACCTACGTTAAGTCTGCTTTGAGACTAATTATCTTTCGTTTTTATGACAAAAACAAGTAAATTGAATTTGAGAAAATTCCTATAAGTTACTTAAATTTATGAAAAAGTCAATATAAATCGTCATTTTTGCAGAATTATGAAGATTATGATTATTTTCGCGGAAATTATAAAGTTATGGAAATTATTTATGGAAACGTTTTCGATTGGAAAATTTGTGATTATTGCAGTTGAATTTTGTTACATCATCATCAGTTATATCCTCGTTAAAATGACCCGAAAATTTCTAAAAGTATCGGAACAAATATTTTTCCGGTCTTTAAAGAATGTTTAAGAACTATTATGAAATGAAAATTGATAAATGTTTCAAGTTTTTCGAATCGTTCCGACATTGAAATTTCAATTATAAGCCGTTACTCATAAAATTT
Organism: Anastatus disparis; assembly: GCA_017163975.1. Taxonomy (NCBI): domain Eukaryota; kingdom Metazoa; phylum Arthropoda; class Insecta; order Hymenoptera; family Eupelmidae; genus Anastatus; species Anastatus disparis. The sequence continues at coordinate 5,391,121 of JAFFSR010000267.1, read as the reverse complement.
GGAAAAGTCTATTGTATGCAACTATTTTTCCAGTGATTCAGTTGTAATTTATAAAATTGTGGATTTGGGTGATTCATTATGTTTCTTTCCGTAATATTTATCTGATGTTGGAGCTACAGCAATCAAGTTTTGCTTTTTTTATTTCATTTATATCATTTTAAATTCGTAAATTAATAGTATATTGTGTAACGAGTAAGGTTTAGTTAATTATTGCGCACGAGGGCAAGTTGGCGCACGAGCGTAGCGAATAGCGCCATTGCCCGAGACTCTCTCTCTCTCTCATATCTGCCGTACGACTGACTCGCAATAGTATATTTCAATACTTTTTGGTACTATTATTTGTAATTAAATTACATACTTTTAGTTTACCAATTTCACGTTTATACGGAATAATTACGATTTCGTTAATGTAAAAATAATACAAGAATAGATGATACGATTTACTTTGTCAGAGGTTAAAGCGAGATAGAGTATAAAATTCATCATATGGTCGATGAGATACAGTATGAGGGCGCTGCGCTTGTATAAACCTTTGCGATTTTACATTAATTAACGCTTTTGCGTGACATTATTTTACAGAATGTAACGTATTTACGTGATTTAATACAAAATAATATTATACATAGCTGTGAAACACACGCCCTCAAAAAACAACACACGCAGCGCGCGCTATTAGCTCCTTACTTCCCCGAAAACGCATGCGCTATAGGCCGCTTACTCAGCACGGATGAGAAAAACAAATATAATGACTTGTCCGCACTAAAGCTATGTTAATACAATAATTTTTGTTAAAATAAAAAATCATTTAAACTTGTAAATTTTTTATGAACTTGGATTGGAAATTATATCAAGCTCGACAAACCTAATCCTAAAATACGTTACATTGAAAGTTTGTATTATTACTTTTTATGTAGTAGTTTCGTGGGTTTCTTGAGTTGTCCGCACTCGAGTTGAATCTTACAAATTTTTCCTTTGTCGCAAGAAAATGTTATTAAACGCATTGTTTATTCATAACTTGGGATTGGAAATATTATTAGAAGACTGGAAGCTTCGTCATGCTCTTAAAAATAAAAATAATGTTATCTAATTTTAAAAATAATATTAATCTGAATAATATATCCTCATCTGAAAAGTTATTGTAATTTATATATTTTTAGAACCTTTCCAATTTCATGTGTACCACTATGGTATTATATGGGGATATCCATCCAACTTTAAATTCTCTAGTAACAGGTCATTATTTAAACTAGGTTATAATCTTTTGTGCTATCCTGTAACTCTATTTCTGATGTATTTTATAAATGTGCCACAAACGGCGCAGCAGATAATTCTATAAAAAGTAAATTTACACATAAGATAAATTACGGTAATTTTTTATGTGTAAAAATGAATGTTTCATAGAAATATCTACTGCGCCGTTTGTTAAACATTTACAAAATACATCAGAAATAGAGTTACAGGATAGCACAAAAGATTTGAACCTAGTTTAAACAATGTGCATCATGCGGTAACCCAGTAACAGCTGTAATATGACCTGTTACTAGACAATTAAAAGTTTTGTGGATATCCCCATATATCAAAAAATATGATTATGACTTTTTCAGATTCTTTATGAATTTCTAATATATTGAATAGTGATTTTTGAAGGGCATATCATAGTATTAATTAAATTAACTTATTAATGAACTGAAAAATTGCCTAGTATTAATAAATTAGTGCGATTTATTGTATTTATTCACAAAAAAAATTTATAGCTTAGTCGTGTAAAATGGCTTTATTTCCACTATCAAACAATTCCATGGTATGCTTAACTATTTCAAGAGTTAAAAAAATTTAATAATATGTATATTTTTTTATAACTTCAAGATCGTTACTGAGAATCATAAATAATTTTCACGGTATTTTATTAATAGCAGGTCGTACATCTCTATCCTTTTATAATAAAAAAATTCAATTTTCTGCAAAACCTTATGATTGTAGCAAAAAATAAGAAGAAAGCCCCATCTTGTTTACTAAAAAGCAATATTTTCTCTTATGAGAAAAAATTATTTTTATCGCTTCGTTTCAAAGAAAACTTTGAAAAACTGAATTGTCCATCCAAACCTTGATATTTTATGTTTTTCAAGGTTTTTTTCAAAAAGGAATCGATAAAAAAAATTTTTTCCTAATCAAAGAAAATATTGCTTTTATGATACAAGATGGGGCTTTCTCTTATTTTTTGCTAAAATTATTAGTTTTTGTAAAAAAATCAATTTTTTGATTACAATAGGACATATATACTCGACCTCCTCTTAAGGATCTTTAATAGCTATTAAACTCTTTATAAGATTGTAATAATTAATCTCGATTTACTTCCACAGAGTTCGTGAAGTTTCATTAACCTTTCAATCAATATACAGAAAATATAAAGATTCATCCGTATTCTTAAATGATCTCATAGGAGTCGGTCTGTGGCTCATTCGGTAGAGCGTTGGATTCGTAATCTCGAGGTTCCGAGTTCGAATCCCGCTCTCGGCCGATTGATACAAGCACCACTGTACGTTACATGTGCTTTGTTCACAAACACACTTACGAGCTTCGTCGCTGATTAGCATAGCAATAATAGCATAGCATAAATATAGCGACGTTAAAAAAAAAAAAAAAAAAAAATGATCTCATAGATTTATAATCATTTATTTACCAATAATTTAATAAATATATTCATACGATGATAAAACGTGAAAAATATTTCTGAAGAATTTTTTAAAATACAATCTAGAAGGATTCTCCTGAAAACTTTACAGTGCTATTCAATTCTAAAGCGATCTTAATTGTTCATTAATTGCGAATACGATAAAATTAAGGTTACTGTTCCTTAGTAAAACTTAATGAACCAAAAAAGTTCAGAAGGTATCAACGAAAATCATGACAATTTTTTTCATAAGAGTTCACAAAGTTGTATTATGGACTGGTACCAAAAACCGCAAAAAATTAGAAAGGTTCTTTTACATCAGAATCTTTCCAAACCTTAATGTACATGTTCACCGGGGTATTTCACCTGAATACGGAGGACATTTATAACTAATATAGGTAGCTAGGAGAGTTTCCGTAGCCGATGGAGATTCATGGCTCCACCAAAGTTTTTCCTATGTATTTTGGTGCCTTGAACACGAATTTCGAGGGTGGATAGCTGGAAAATAGTTAGGAAAATCTCTAAAGTAAATTTTCTGGTTGTTAATTCTTCGCAGAAAAACATAATTTTTCGTGTTTTTCATCAAATATTAAGTCGAAAATATTCTTATCAATTTTGCCGTACATTGCACCATTTCTCTGTAAAAACATCATAAATATAAAAAAAAACTCATTTTGCCATTTTTAATGATTTTTTTTATTTTATTGCACTAATCATTGGTGACCAATATAATTAAGAATTTTTACATTTTAATTAGCTAAAATTATTCTTTAATCCACCAACTGTTGATAAAAAAAGAATGGTTTAGGCTGGTTGCGGTCTTCCTTTAATTTTTCACGAATAATTGAACCGCTTATTCAGAAAGTACCGCGCAACGGTGCTCACATGAAAAAGTCAGGTCGGAAAATAGGGGAGATTGCTATAGTAACATTAAAGTCCACGGTTCCAAAAATTTTTTTTATATTTTTTGTCACTAAACATTAATTTAAAGGGGGTGAAGTCTAAAAATGTCCAGGAAAATTTGTATGATATAATTTCCAAAAATTTGAAAAGTCTATTTTTCAAATAAAAAACATTTTGTCGCTTATTTCATGCAATTTTCATGCCAAAGTTATAAAAAAGAATAAGTTTTATAATTTTTTTCAATTTTTCATATTAGAATGAGACTATTGTTACAGTGCAGCAGAGATTAGAATAGGATTTCCTAAAATTTTATTTCATTTGCTAAATTTATGTTATAATTTATAAATACGTTTAATCAATCGTTATTTGTATTTTAATCTTATTACATTTTTTACATGTAGAATTTTTGCTACAAAAACAATATGTACAGTACGCTATTCATTATTTTATGAAGTTTAAAAAACTTGTGTTTTTATAATTTATAAAATTTTTTAACGAAGTACAATTTTTTTCTGTGAACTACTCTTTTACTGTTACATATTTTGTAAAAATATATCTTTTTAATAAAAAAAATAGGTATATGATTGATTGAAAATATTAATTTTATTTAATTTAATTTATGTATAACCCTGTTGAAAAAACTCACTGACATGGTAACATTTTTTTTTAACTATTAATAATTGAATTTATTGATTTGTTGATTGTAATTCTTTAATCATTTATTTTATTTCCGCAATTCAATCCAAAATATCCTTAATTTATAATCCTTCAGTTGAAAATTGAGGCAGCACACTAATTATAACACATCCAAAATAATTTATAGCAGCATCATCAGTGTCACAACCAAATTTTAAAATTGCTAAGCATAAACTTTCAAAACGAATGTCAGGAAAAAGTAATTAACATTGTAAAAGAATTTTTTTATTACAGATAACTATTATGGGAAAAACTTTTTTGAAAATAAAATCATATAATCAAATTATTCATCAAAAAGTAAAACTATTCCTTAAAAATCTTTAAGATTTTTATCAGTATTAATATTAGCAATTTTTCCTAAATTAGAATTTTTTTTATTTTAAGTAACATAGAAAAAATATACCTGTGTGTGTGTGTGTGTGTGCGCGCATGTGAATTGACATAAAATATCCCATGTATATGTATATACATATATTCATAAGCCCATGTGTGTGCGTGCATGTGCCTTGACAGGAACAGCCCCATATATATATATATATATATATATATATATATATATATATATATATATATATATATATATATGAGCATATCTCCACAACTTTTAATTTTTTTATAATGTTTTTGAAAAGTCATTTTACTGTTGTTACTGGGTAGCGAATAATGCACACTATTCAAACTAGGTTTACATCTTTTGTACAATCTTGTTCCTCTATTTTTTATGTATATGGTGAATGTGCCACCAATGCTCCAGTAGATATTTCTATAAAACGAAAATTTTTACATGGATAAAATTTCCGAACTTTTATCCATGTAAAAATTTACGTTTTATAGAAATATCTACTGGAGCATTGGTGGCACATTCACTATTTACATAAAAAATAGAGGAACAAGATTGTACAAAAGGTGTGAACCTAGTTTGAATAGTGTGCATCATTCGCTACCCAGTGACAGCTGTAAAATGACATATCACCAAAGGTTAAAAGTTGTGGAGATATGATCATATATATAAAGAAAAATATATACAAACTCAAGTACGTGTGTCATGCATGTAAATTGACATGAAACGTCCCGTGTATATAAACCTGTGTGTATCTGCGCGCGTGTGAATTAACATTAAATATCCCATGTATATGTGTACACAGATATACACACATATATATGTGTATATATATATATATATATATATATATATATATATATATATATTTATATATATTCATAAGCCCATGTGTGTGCTTACATGCGAATCGACAGAAACGGTCCCATATATATAAATACAAATTTCAAATACATGTTTAGATGTGTTGGCGTGTTCGAGTTGACAAGATATGTCAAATATATGAGAACCGGTGCGTGCGTGTTGACATGATACGTCCCATATATGTGAACCTAAGGGCGCTTGGATAGGTGTGTTAGAGTTGTCATGAAATGTCCCATATATATAAACCTGTATAGGCGTGGGTAATAATTGACGTGAAAAATCCTATGTATATTAACGTGTGTGCATGCATACAAATCGATATGAAATGTACCATATGTATAAACCTGTGTGTGTGCGTGCGTTCGAATTGACATGGAAAATCCCATGTATATTAACGTACGTGTGCATGCATGCGAATCGACATGAAATGTCCAATATATATAAACCTGTGTGTTTGTATGCGTTTGAATTGACATTAAAAATCCCATGTATATTAACGTGTGTGTGCATGCATGCGCAACGACATGTACTGTCCCATATATATATATTAGGGTGTCCCTTATTTCCCAAACTCAAAAAGTTCATTCTCCAGAAGTTTAGATGAGTTATTTGTCATAAAAAAACAAGATCCCAATCGCTAATTACCATCAGGAAAGGGTCCTAACCCTGCCTGTAATCAAAAATGGCTTTTTTGCCATTTTTAGGAGATATTTTCTTCAAAAGTTATTTTAGGCCATTAGAATTTATTTTCCCGCATCAGATTCAGATGAAATTTCAATATTTATATATAAAAAGCTAAAAAAAATTTCTAGGTCAATAAAATAAGCTAATAAAAAAAATCATGAACCCAAAACCCAAGAAAATTCTCCGAAAAATTACATTTTTTTTTTACATAAATTCATTTATCAGTATTTAATTCTATTGACGGACCTTTTATCAACATTTTATCTAAAAGTTGACCTCATAACCTTTATTTTCTTTTTTTATACGTCCATTTTCGTCCACCGGGAGCTGAGATATAACACTTTTAAAATCGATCAAAAAAGCTAATTTTCAAATCCGTCAACAAGGATTCACGAATTTCAAGATATTGAGGTATAAACTTGCATCAGTTAACTTCTCTGCAACATTCATTCAGTAGCAGAGATCAACACCTTCATTTGCTATTTTCAAACGTCTTCCCAAACCTTTTTGGATCCGAGATACAGATGTTATTAATTAATGTGAAAAATGAGGTATCAAATTTGTGAACTGGGGTCATTCCTTAATGGTTTCACTCTTCTAAATTCCAACTTCAAAAACAGCCTTGATTTTAAAGCTACTAATATGAAAAACTTTGATTCATACACTCAATGAATTATGTAAACTGTGAATCTTATGTATGCCGCTATCGAATTTTGCCGAAAACAATTAAGATATGCTAATTGGAAGACCTAAACAGAAAATGCTGTATCTCGACTTTAGTACCCTAAGAATTTAATTAGTAACATTCACAGGGGTTTTCTCAGAATATAAGTTATAATGATTTATAATAATTTGTACACAAGTGGGGCATCGAGCACTGCTTTGATGAATCGTGAACAAACAATGCTTTAATTCTATTTCGTAGACTCATGTGTGACACCTGAAATAAGGCACATTCTCTTTAATATGGACCTTAAATGACACCAACGCATATTTTACCATAGATTTGAGACAACTATGAATCATTCAGCAACTTTTACATCTCCCTTACTTGATTATTTAGTAGCAAAAATTAATGAGCACACAATATTTCATTATTTTTTATTATTCATATCATAAATTTAAAAAACGTATTTCCAATATTATGATCATAATTATATAGCATAGGATACTATTTACTTTAATGTTATTAACTTAATTTATATTGAACAATCTGAATGCGAAATTCGATTCATAATTTTAATTTTATTTTATTCCTATGGTAAAATATGCATCTTTATCATTCGAGGTACATATGAAGCGACGCTAGGAAGAAGGGCACTTCTCGAGATGTGCCCTTTTTCCATATCATGGCTTTTTGAAATTTACTCATTTGCTACTATATTCTTATATAATATTATGAAGATATCAGTTGAATTGACAAAGATATAAAGACATGTTTATTTATCGACAGGTTTAAATTTATAAGTGATTCAAAACTTCAAATTCAATTTTCTCAAAAGACACTTTTTGAAGATGTGCCCTTCTTCCTAGCGACGCTTTATATTTAGAAAAATATTCTATTGGCTAAAAGTGTCACATTACCGCCTAGCACTGATTCAAAAATGTCGTATTTTTATCAAAGTTGTGAAAAATAGTATACTGACCTCAAGAAGAAATTCGATTAGTCCTAAGTACGCATTACCAGGATCTTTAATTCGGATGTTAATATTCGCGTACTATGGACTTATCAAGTTTTTATCGAGCTTACATCGTAATATACTTTCTTAATTGTTAATTGTACTTTGAAAATCTGCAATAATGACCTTAAGAGTAGGCCGGAGCAGTTTTGATTACCGACTGAGAAATGAAAATGTTATTTTATTATAAATAAAATAATTATACTGTTTTCAAAAGAAATTGTCATTTAGCGCAATTTTTTATACATACATGATTGTATAATAAATGTTTTTTTAAATAAAATTCATCATATTTTAAACAAAAAGTAAGTAACCAAATTTAGAGTTTAATAAACAACTGTAGTAAAAAATTTTTAATTTATTTCAATTTTCTTTAATTATTCTTGACAAGCGCAATAGAGAAATAAATTTCATGAATGTATTTAAAATTTTAATGCATTCCATTATGTATAGTGAGAGAAAATTAAACAACGGATTTTCGATTCTCGGTCGGTATCGAATCTGCTCCGGCCTGTTCTTAACAGGATAATTTTAAATAAATACATTTACTCTCGATACATTAAAACACAACTTTTTTATTCAAAATATAGTGGTAGTTAAATTTATTATTTAATGTTTTCTTTGTACATATAATTTATGAAAAATGATATAAATATAATTAAAATTCATGATTTTTTTAATTTCTTCACCAAAGTCTTTTTATTCATAGTAGTCATTTCTTTATTGAATTCATCGACGCATGTAATCAAATATTGTTTCTGTTCCTCATCTTTCGTTAACACATTGATGTACTCTTGACAGAGATGCACAGCTCTTTCAGAGCAATCATTAACAACCCTTAATGTTTTTATTTTTTCTCTACTCTCAATATATGATTTCATTTTACTCCATTGACTGCAATCTTGTCTTAAAAATTCTGTATCTAATTTAAATCTCTCAAAGAAATGATGAGTTTGTCGATTGATAAAGTAATCAAGATCAAGTTGCATGAATACTTCCATACTGACGTCAAATTCATATTTTTTGGGAATGTAGTCATCTTCATACGTAGTTTCTTTCGTTAGTGCTGCAACCATATTTCTTTTACTTGTCCAAGATACTTTATCGTCAAAAAAAGATAAGGCACATAGCTCTGGTGACAAGTACCACAAGTGATTTTTCATTTTTTTTATCGTTGTTCTTGAAATTTGAGCATTAATACTTGAATAATTTTTTAGTGCTTTGACAAGCTTCAAGTCATTCTTTGGAGCAGCAATAGGTATCGGCGCTTCATACCACGCTTCTATGTAAACAAACACAATAAATTTAGATACGCTGTAAAATTTATCTATTTGCTGAAGGTTCAATTTAAATGGTTTCCTCATTAAGTAAATTTTCAAAGTATAAATTGCTTTAGCCATCCATCGTGCATGATGACAGGCACCAGGCCTATTAGGTATAAATGCATCTTTAACTCCTAAAAATTGTAGACATAATTCTAATAATTCTTTGTAATCCTCTCGAGGATGCTGTATTTCTAAATAGCCATTTATAAATTTTACGATTCGGGGAATTTGTAATTTTAATTGTGGTTCTAACTTCTCTAAGCCATTTTCTGGTTTTATATCTTTCATATTATCCCATTCTGCACGGAACCTTAAAAAAATGGGATTATTTGGTCCAATAGTACCAGGAAATTTTTCCGAAAAAGCCGCTCCTAATATAAGCTCAAGAATATGGTGCCTGCATGCTATGTGTAATAGGTCTTTGTCGATCATTTGTTCGAGTATGGTAGCTGCTCCACCTTTTCGCCCTAAATTTGCGTTGGTTGTATCGACGCAAATTCCTTCGACTAAATCGATTAATCCCCAATCATCCAAAGCGTGGTAAACTGAATTCGCCATAGCTAATCCTGTTTGACTCTCTAGACCTGGTACATCAATTATTTTCACGGTACTTTCCACACTTACTAGAATAACTAGACGATCGATCTTTTTACAGGAAAACCTATCTGGTATTATTTTTCCATCCCAGTGCACTATTAAATATGGTAAATCTTGATCTTGAAATATTAATTTCAATTTTTCGGCTTTCATCTGTCTAACTTTCGCTCGTGCTCTATTGAAAGACGATTTATTCAATATTAATGATTCGATATCAAAACCTAAGGCATGTGAGACTGTTCCAATTAAATGTACTGTATTTCTGTAAGATATTCTGCATTTATCAAATGCATCAACAACTTCCCGAGTCATAATATCTACAGATCCTCTGACATTTTTAATAAAATAATTCCGTCCTATCGGAGAATAAACCGATCCAGTGCTACTCTGTGAAGGCAGAGGTTCATCACTCGAAACATTTTCAGATTCTGGTCTTGGTAAAATCAATTCCAATTTTTTTTCTGAAAAATATATTTCCTGTTTTAATTTAATATATTTCTATAAAAAATGTTATCAATCATTGAAAATTATATTATTTAAAATTCGATTCATAATTAACTGGTAGAAATTTTAATGAAAGAATACGAAAAATATAGTTCTCATCAAAATATTAGAAATAATTACACAATTACTTTTAAGTTTAAAATTAAAAAAATTGATAAGATCAGAGCATTCGCGGCAAGTTTTCATATTGGTGGTAAGGAACTATAGTCGAAAATATTATTGGAAATAATTGTAAATAAGTGTTAATAACTGTAAATAAATGTAAATAACTGTAAAAAATGTTAATAATTATAAATAATTGTAAATAATTATTAGTAATATTAAATTATTCACTAATTAAAAAAATTTTTGGAAATGTTAACAAGTGTTAATAACTGTAAATAATAGTAATTAATAGTAAATAACTGTAAATAACTATTATTTATGTCTCGATTTCAACATTTTTTAACAGTTCTTTACAATTATTTACTATTATTTACAGTTATTCACAGAAATTGTTTCCATATGGAAAAATGTAATGAAAATTATGAACATATTGATTGATTTCAAACATTTGTTATAAAAGTTATTAAAAAGAAAATATAAAATATCTTATTTTTCTGTGAGGTTACTGCTTGGCACGACATCAACCGATGATGCTGTCTCAATATTCATTTCATGCTAAGATAGTCATATTAAAATTATAGATTATTCTTTAATAACAGATAATTCACAAGAGTTTAAAGGATTGTTACTCAAGTGAAATTCAATTATAAAATAGTAACATTGTTATGAATATTCTCTTGTTTCATAAGTAAAAATACCAATTGATTCCAAATTTTGAAAGTAGGTAAACAGAGTTAGTAAAAAATTATTAATTGGAGTCATTAAAATTAAATATAAATAACAATATCTTATCCAAAGTTTTTAAAGACTATAATTTAAAAATTATTTTCCCATTTTTTAATATTTTATTTCAATTTCAAAATAAACTAATGTGTATTTCTTTTTTCATATTAGTAAAACATTACTAACAATTGAACCAAATTTAATGAAAGAAGACTTACATTACTTATAAGAGAAAAAAGAGAAAAAGTTAATACTCGAGTATGATCATGATCATATTATCAATAATGTTTCTTAAAATTGTATAACTTGAAATATGATAAAATATTAAGTCTTGGAAAATTTAAAGAATAAGATTTCATGTTAGATTTTGAAGATTACTATATAAAGTTTTCATATATTTAGAATAATATATTTTATGAATTGGATTACATCAATCATGTTTATATATCTCAAATAGTTCAATAAAAATTATTTTATATGAATTTAATTATAACTTGATCAATATTACTAACAAATTTGATAACGAGTATGTAAATAAAAATTTCTAATTCATAAAATATATCGGTGAAAGATACATCTGATAGCAAAAATTTTTACATTATTCTATTTTTATGAATTAAAATAAACTTTTTCATAATGTGTCTAAAATCTGTAAATAATTTTAAAATTAATAACATTAAATACGTACTTGTAGTTATTTCTATTATATCTTCTACGGTTGATGATCCAGCTTGAGAAATATTTTTTCCAAATCATGCGTAGCAAGAGATGGATCTTGGTTAGGCACCTCATATTCTAATTTTTTATTTCTTTGGTCACCCTCATCGATAACAAATGAGTCCTCCAATTTATCTAGAATGGCAATAATCATACAGTTAAAACTAAAGTCATTGTAAGACATATGACATTACTGTTAATAAAAGGTTATTTTTATAAAACCTTTGGTTCTTAACCTTAAGAGGACCGGAAAACCACTATAGTGGCGTGACCCCTGATCGACCTTTACCCCAAAGTCAATTAGTGATATCAGATACCTTTTTGGACCACTTTCTTAGAGCGATCACAAATCTCAAATACCGGTCCTCTAAAGGTTAATATTTTCATTTCTTTTATTATTTCATCAATGGACTGAGAAAATAAAATCTTCTTTTCATCATCAGTCATTGATAAAAAAACACTTTCTTGTGAGATGTCAAAAACATCAGATAGATTTTTTAAAAATTTGGCTTTCTTTTCATTCATTGATGAATACTTTTGAAATTTGCGAAAGTCAAGATATAATTTCTTCAATGTTTCACAACAATAGTCATTTCTAGATATTTTAATTGAAGATTTATTCCATAAAATTATTACTTCATTAATGACTGATTTTATAGCATCTGCAACTGTTTTTTTTTCCTCTTTGGTCTTATGAAACATAAGTCTAAGGACTTCTGAAATTTTTGGTAAGTGATGAACATTTAATTCACTGACAGTATTACAGCATATAAAAGTAAGAGTTTCATGCATTGGTAGAGAACTCATTGTAAGATATAAGTGAAGTTGTTGAACGTCGTCCTAAACAAAATTAAGTTTCAGATAAATTATATTTGCATATCTATTATTTTAGAAATCATTTAATTTATTACAAAACTTTGAGTAACAAAAAAAATAAGATCGAAGCACTAATAAAAAGAAGTATAATATCATATTTAAAATACAAACAAGAAAACTATGCATGCCAAAAAATGTATTTAAGAGGAACACAGTAAATTAATCATAGTGAAACCTGTTTCTCTTTTTAATCCAATAGCTATTGTCTATATATTCTCTCCTTATAAGAAAATTATAGGCAAATTGTACTTTAAAGGAAACTAAATTGTCAATCGACTATGAATAATTTGCTATTTTCATGAAAATACAAATAATATATAATCAATATTTTTCATAAAATGAGAAGGAGATAATTATGATAATGTTAGTGGAAGGCTTTTATTATTAAAAACAATCTCCATGTAATACTTGCTTGTATGGCCCACACTGTATATTCCAACAATGTACTAATCTATAACATCATTAGTTTAAGATATTTTATCACAATTCCATTATGTACGAAATCAATATTTCAAATATAAAAATATTCACAATCCTTAATATATAACAGTGTACCCTTGAGATAAATATTATAAATTTTTTTTTAAGATTTGAGAAGGGAAATAGTTCTAAGCATCCAAAATTTTAGACTTATAAAGCTTTCTTAAGTTAGCATCCAAAATTATCATTTATAATAAAAATTGATATAAATCAATTGTTTATAAGGAATAAAAACATTTTATTATTACAACTGGTCTGAATCAACAATTAAAAGTTATTTAGGCTTCAATGAATAGACCAAACTCAAATGAAGATTATTACACAAACCTCATTCTGTCTTTGTCTCTCTCGTGATAAGAATAAAGGCAGATGATACCACCTTAACTTGAGCTGGGGGTTGCTCCGGAGTGATAAACTTAGGGTGAAATCAGATGGTACGGAAATAAGGATACGGAACGTCACAAAACATCAATTCCGTATCCTTTAATTCCGTCAAAACTGAAACGGAGTAAAGGCGACGTCAAATAAGCAACGTCATATTGATTGTATTGTTATTTACTTTATAAGCTAGGTTATGTATACTGATAGTTAATAATAAAAAATAAAAAATTATTGAAAGGAAGTTAAATAAGTATAGTAAAAACAGTTTTGAAGTAAATATGTCAATGAGTGAAGATGGAGAGTATTCTGGAGTAAGTATTAACAAAAAAACTTTCGTTTTAATTTTAAAAAGTCTATGACGCTTCTGTTATTCCGTCAAATTTTTCTCCCTATAGTCACATGGTGCGGAATATAAGTTCTGTGACGTCGATTAGCAATATTATAAATAAAAAATTATGATGTTAATTAAAATATTTGGTTGTTATAACAAAATATATTTTATTTTTACAAGAAAATAATCTCATTACAATAACATTTTTTTATTATTTCTAACTTTTTTAACATTTTTGTTGTTAATTTGAAATTCGCGGGCACATTTTTAGGTTATTTTTAACAGTTTTTCAGCTAAATTCCGCACCATGTGACTATAGGGAAAAAATTTGACGGAATTAAAGGATACGGAATTGATGTTTTGTGACGTTCCGTATCCTTATTTCCGTACCATCTGATTTCACCCTTAGTGTATCGATATATTCTATCTTTGTTTAGCACATTGATTTCATATCTTCTGTCTCTGTGTTACAGAGTTGTGCAATTTTCTAGAGCAACCCCTCTGGGTCTATGAATTCAAGCTTTAATAAAACATTATGGGAACTAAACGTATAGTTTTTATTTTTCTACTTATTCTATAAAAAAATGTGTTATTTTTAAAATTGTGCTAATGCCATTTATCGGTGCTTTATGTGCGCGTATCGCCTTCATTTTCCGAACTAATCATTAATTATCTATTTATTGTTTTTTATAAAAAAAAATTTTTTCTAACGAACAAAATTATCTATTTGTTAAGAAATAGCCGTGGCAAATAGACCGTGTCGTTTCGTGCACTGAAAAGACATCGGCGCTGTTACAGGCACCTGTCTGTAGTTACGCCAAAATTTAGGCTCGAATTCATAGTCGTAACTTGAGTATTGAGTATCACTTGTAACTTAAGTATCGTTACTTGAGTATTAGCTGTTACTTCAATTGAGTATTGCATCTTTACCGACATTGAGGTAACAGCTGATACTCAAGTAACGATACTTAAGTTCCAAGTGACACTCAATACTCAAGTCACGATTATGAATTCGAGCCTTACAGTCCGTACAATTCGTAGAATCGGTGTCGTGCGAGTTTGAGCCTGTACCATGAAAGTGCTGCAACGTCCTCTTGCGATGTAGGTTAGCACAGTACGTACAGTGCGTAAAATTGGCGCCACTCAAGCGCCGGTCGGCACCATATAGGCTGACAGTACGAGCGTCACCACAGCCATACCTACGTGGCGAGTAACGCCCGGATGTCTATTTAGTGTGTGTAATGTCGTATCGTCATCTTTTAAAAATGAGTTAGACATCTTTTAAATTCAGACTCTATGCTCTCTTTGCAACGGTCACATTCATAAAGTCTGAATATAAAAGATGTTAAACTCATTTCTAAAAGATGACGACACACACGAAGCAACACGGCCTATTTGTGGCTACTCCCTTTAAAGGGATGTCGGAGCTGCTGCAAGTAATTTTTGGTTTATTTTGTTTATTAATATCTTTTCAATTTAATTATTTGAACAAATATAATGACTTATCTGCACTAGAGCTAGGTTAGGAGAATCATTTTAGTATATTACAGAATCGATTAAGTTTATTATTTATTTATAAGACTAAAATGAAAATTATACATAAAACTCCATAAACCTATCCAAATAACTTTTTATCAATGATCTGATTCATCAATGCAGTGCTCGATGCCCCACTTGTGTACAAATTATTATAAATCATTATAACTTATATTCTAGAGAAAATCCCTGTGAATGTTACTAATTAAATTCTTAGGGTACTAAAGTCGAGATACAGCATTTTCTGTTTAGGTCTTCCAATTAGCATATCTTAATTGTTTTCGGCCAAATTCGATAGCGGCATACATAAGATTCACAGTTTACATGATTCATTGAGTGTATGAATCAAAGTTTTTCATATTAGTAGCTTTAAAATCAAGGCTGTTTTTGAAGTTGGAATTTAGAAGAGTGAAACCATTAAGGAATGACCCCAGTTCACAAATTTGATACCTCATTTTTCACATTAATTAATAACATCTGTATCTCGGATCCAAAAAGGTTTGGGAAGACGTTTGAAAATAGCAAATGAAGGTGTTGATCTCTGCTACTGAATGAATGTTGCAGAGAAGTTAACTGATGCAAGTTTATACCTCAATATCTTGAAATTCGTGAATCCTTGTTGACGGATTTGAAAATTAGCTTTTCTGATCGATTTTAAAAGTGTTATATCTCAGCTCCCGGTGGACGAAAATGGACGTATAAAAAAAGAAAATAAAGGTTATGAGGCCAACTTTTAGATAAAATGTTGATAAAAGGTCTGTCGATAGAATTAAATACTGATAAATGAATTTATGTAAAAAAAAATGTAATTTTTCGGAGAATTTTCTTGGGTTTTGGGTTCATGATTTTTTTTATTAGCTTATTTTATTGACCTAGAAATTTTTTTTAGCTTTTTATATATAAATATTGAAATTTCATCTGAATCTGATGCGGGAAAATAAGTTCTAATGGCCTAAAATAACTTTTTGAAGAAAATATCTCCTAAAAATGGCAAAAAAAGCCATTTTTGATTACAGGCAGGGTTAGGACCCTTTCCTGAGGGTAATTAGCGATTGGGATCTTGTTTTTTTATGACAAATAACTCATCTAAACTTCTGGAGAATGAACTTTTTGAGTTTGGGAAATAAGGGACACCCTAATATATATATATATATATATATATATATATATATATATATATATATATATATATATATATATATATATATATAAACCTGTAAACGACATGAAATATCTCATATATATATATACCTGTATGTGCGTACGTTCCAATTGACGTGAAAAATTTAATATTTATTAAAGTTTGTGTGCATGCATGCGAATTGACATGAAATGTCCCATATATATGTAAACCTGTGTGTGTGCGTTCGAATTGACGTGAAAAATCCTATATATATATTAACGTGCGTGTGCATGCATGCGAATCGACATGAAATGTCCCATATATATATATATAAACCTAAGGTTACTAGGATGGGTGTGTGCGTGTTGTCATAAAATGTCCCACATATATAAAAAAGCCTGTCATTATGAGTATGTACGAGTTGACATGAAATATCCCATATATAATCCTGTGTGTGTGTGTGTGCGTGCGTGCGCATTGGCATGAAATGTCCCATATATCTAAAACTGTAAGTGCGTGCGTTCCAATTGACGTGAAAAATCCCATGTTTATTAAAGTCTGTGTGTATGCATGCGAATAGACATGAAATGTCCCATATATATAAACCTGTGTGTGTGCTTTCGAATTGACGTGAAAAATCCTATGTTTATTAACGTGCGTGTGCATGCATGCGAATCGACATGAAATGTCCCATATATGTAAATCTAAGGGTACACGAATGGGTGTGTGCGTGTTGTCATGAAATGTACCACATATAAAGAAAACCTGTACTTATGAGTACGTGCTAACCGACATGAAATATCCCATGTATGTATGTATGTATGTATATATATATACATATATATAAACCAAAATATATACGGGTCAACGGGTGCAAGTTGACATGAAACGGACCATGTATATATATATATATATATATATATATATATATATATATATATATATCAACTTGTCCGTATGTGTGCGTGTGGGTCGACATGAAATGTTGCATATATATAAGCCTAGGTGCGTATGTATGTGCGCGTCCACATATGTTTTTCTATATACATATATATGATAAAAATTCCTTTAAAACGTTTAATTAAAAAGGAATTATGGAATTTTTAATTGAAGCCCTCGAATTCACAAATCATAATCATAACTGACGCTCTTTCAATTCACGATTACATTTTGATTTCTTAATTGAAATTTATTTAATTAAGGATTCCTTTTGATTCTGGAATTAAAGCCCTTTCAATTCACGATTAAATTTTGATTTCTTAATTGAAATTTATTCAATTAAGAATTCCTTTTGATTTTGGAATTAAAGCCCTTTCAATTCACGATTACATTTTGATTTCTTAATTGAAATTTATTTAATTAAGGATTCCTTTTGATTTTGGAATTAAAGCCCTTTCAATTCACGATTAAATTTTGATTTCTTAATTGAAAGTTATTTAATTAAGAATTCCTTTTGATTTTGTAATTAAAGCCCTTTCAATTCACGATTACATTTTGATTTCTTAATTGAAATTTATTCAATTGAGAATTCCTTTTGATTTTTTAATTAAAGCCTTTTCAATTCACGATTAGATTTTGATTTTTTTATTAAAATATTTTTAATTATTAATTTAAAAGGAATTGTTAATTAAATAAAACTTTAATTACAAATTCAAAAATGATTCGTGATTCAAATAATTTTTAATTACTTTTTTCGCAACCCTGATTAGAATCTTGTAGGGCGTTGATGCAGGTATCACTATATTTCTTATGTTTGGTTTCTTTGCTTTTTTGTCTTGTATACCATCGCTTCGTGGTCTTTTTGATTGTGGTGCTTTTAACCTTTAGAGGACCGGTATTTGAGATTTGTGATCGCTCTAAGAAAGTGGTCCAAAAAGGTATCTGATATCACTAATTGACTTTGGGGTAAAGGTCGATCAGGGGTCACGCCACTATAGTGGTTTTCCGGTCCTCTTAAGGTTAATGTTTTCTTTTCGCTGTTTGTTGAATTCTTTTCCGGGTTTGCATCGTTTGTAGTAGTAGTATGATTTTCTTGTTCACTGATGGTCGATTTGTTGCTTTCGGTGGATGATGGCGGTGGGAGCCTTTTTATTGTTTTGCCTATATTTATTACTTGTTCTGAGTTGAGGTTATTTGAGTTGCCGTTTTCTTATAGAGATTCTAATGTAATTTTGTCGTTTATTGTTTCTGTGTTGATACATTGCATAATAGGACTGGGAGCTACTGGGCATAGTTTTGCTATGTGGCCACTTTGTTTACAAATGAAACATCGTATCGAGTCTATACTAAAATAAATCCAAAATTTAGATTCTTCGTAAATAATTTCCATTGATTTAGGTAGTAAATGAATTTTTTACACAGGGCGCGTACAGTGGGTACTTTACTCCCTCCCAGCGAAAAGTAAGGTACCCACTGTACGCTGCCTGTGTAAAAAAATCGTATATTCTCCACGGGAGTAAATGAAAAATCCCTTAAATCGTATGTTTGTCACCCTCGCCTTCGGCTCGGGTGACATTTAACATACGATTTAAGACATTTTTCGTTTTTACTCCCTAGGTGAATAATATACTATTCTTCTTTCTTTATATAAATTTAGCGATGGAACGATAAAATATGCACTCTGCCAGGTTTTGCTAGGCTTGCTTTTAAATCATGTATGCTTGATACGGGTGTTATGCCTTTATTTTTAAGAGCAGTCAACACTATTTCGTCTGGGATGATTGGGTCAACGTTTAAAATGACTACCCTTCTATTTCTCTCGCTATATGACCCGATGTTTAAGATCATGTCTTTAACATTCACTTTTTTATTGGTTAATTTTTCAACCCACTCTTCACTTGACAAAAATATACATACACGTTCTGCTGACATCTTGGAGATGAAACGGATTTTTTTAAGATCGATTAATTTTTCGAATCCATCTATATAGTCGTCATTCCTTCAACTGATTCGATTACTATTCCTTATTGCTTTGATGGGCGAACATTATGAGCTGCTGTGCTAGCGTATGATTTTACTTGGGTTTGAGTGGAACTTCAATTTGGTAACTGGTTAATTGCAGAGCCGTTGTAGTCAGAAGCCATGCTGAGAGAGTGTACTAGCCTATCAATCTGCAACATATTTAGAAAATGCCAGAGCTTGGACTTGGTTTAAGGACTATTTCACTCAATCACTCCAAACTGTATTCTTAGTTTCCTCGAATTAACTCTCGGCGACTTAAACCGAACTCCCATTTAAATTTTGAAAAGTGCTTTTCTCACTTCATTTTCGATAAAATGTCTATATCTTCGTTTCTCAGAGCTCTTAAACGTAAAGAAAAGTTTATTATTTTTTCATCAAAAAATCATATCTTATAGTCCCAATTAAATCTGTTTTCCGAAGGTGGGGATCTCTTTTTGTTAAAATTGGTACAATTATTGGTAATTTAAAGAGACATGTTATATTCTGGAGGATGTCCAGATCGCAAAATGACGCTCTATCCATAGGACAACATCTGCGAAAAGGAGCACTCATCAAGAGAAGATATGACCTTCAGGTCACAGATCTTGATAATTGGATCCGTTTTTAGGTTGCAAAATATGAATAAAGCCGCAGCGGTATGGTCTAATGCTTTGAAAAATTAAAATTATGGACATTTATAGTCTAATTTTTAAAAAATTGTAAAAAAAAAAATAGCTTATTTGAGTGTGAATAATTCAGTTTATAAATATCTTAGATAAGTTAAAGAGAACTAAAATAAAAAGAGAAAAAGCAAGTTTTATTTTCCTTTTTCCAGAATTGAAAAATAATAAACACTTTCATTAGAAGCTCTTTTTCACATTGTTCTTAAAATAAGACTATAAACATCCATAATTTTAGTTTTTCGAAATGTTAGACCGTACCACTGTGGCATTACTTATATTTCAGTACCTCAAAACATATCCAAATGTTTCATCAAGATCGAGGTAATAAAATTTACCAAAAAATGTATTTGATGTTATAGCTAAAAGTCATAAAAGATTCGACACATTTCGTAGAGAATGTTTAGGTACCAAGGTCACTCCTGGCCGATGGAATATCGTATGCGAGAAAATACTCTAAGGCGTTATAACTAAAAATCTAAGAAATTAGGAAAAATGTGGGTATCACTTTAATATATTATAAGATTAGATTATATACTATAGATGAATAAAGAAACTTGAATTCTGAAGACCATATGGAAATAAAGCTCATGAAAAGACCTATTACCGATGAATCGATATAGAAATCATGCATGATAAAAATTTTTTTTTATAATTATTAATTCTTACGAGTTTGCCTGTTTGCAGAAGAAGTATCAGCACCACGTTCATTGCCAGCTAGATCAATAAGTGAAAATTTTCCGTAGACTTTATGCATTCCAGGATATCGAACTATTATTTGAAAAACTGCGTGTGATCTTGAAGAATTAGTGTTGGCACTTGTTTGACCACTTGTTCTTACATTGTTTCCATGCTGTATCAGTTTTAATACTTCATCACAATTCTCAACCACCTTTTCAGTTAATCCAACAATTTGGACCTATAATAATATAAGAAGGAAAGTTATTCGCTCTTAAATTCATTCTTCTAAAAATATAAATTAAAAACCCTATTATGTTCCTATATGTTTTTTTTTCATATTTGTTATCTTAAAATTTATTTATCCGTTATTTCTGAACTGATCCAAAGAAATCTTTTTTTATCTGATGGAGGATGTCTCCAAAAAGGTTCCATAGGTGTTTTAAAAGTACTGGGCTAATACTCACAGAAAGAGTGTTTCACCTTCAGGAATGTTTTTTGAATGCAGAAATATGAAGAAAGTCAAAATTTTAGAGGCCTACGCTCAATATTTCCCTAGTTACAGACAATTAAAGAAAATAACAAAAAAAGTTACTCGATTTTCAAACGCTTATAGTTCCTCAGCATTATTAGTTAGAAGCTAAAATCATTTTTTTAAATGAAAGCTGAGCTAAAATCTTTTCGAAATAGTAATTATAGTACATCGAAATATTATTTTTTCTCAAATTGATAGCGTAATAAAGATTGGACCCACTTTCAGCTTTTATTATTAATTAATGTTTCAAACAGAAAATTCAGGTCCAATCTTTATTACGCTCAAACCTTGGGAAAAAATAATATTTTGAGATGCTATAGGTATTTTTTCGAAAGGATTTGAGCTCAGCTTTCAATTAAAAATAGGTATAAGCTTCTAGCTAACAATGCTGAGAAACTATGAGTGTTGCAAAATCTAGTAACTTTTTTAGTGATTTTCTTCAATGGCCTGTAACTAGGAAAATATTGAACGTTAGCCTCTAAAATTTTGGCGTTCTTCATGTTTCTACATCCAAAGAGCATTTCCAAAATTTGAGCAAAAACGGTGACCCAAAGGTGTAACACTCTCCTTGTCAGTTAGTACGAGCAAAATATTAAAAAAAAATTTTTTTTTTTTTAAAATTACTATAACTGTGCATAACTCTGAAAGTGAAGGATCGATTTGTATGAAAATTATTTTTATATGAAGAAGGGTGTATCAAAAAAATATTTGATAAATATTTTTAAAAAAATTTTGAAAGTGAATAAAGAAAGCGATAGATACCTAATGAAACGTTAAGAAATACCCACATAGCATGGCAGCTTCCCGGAAGCTTTCATGCTATGTGGGTATTTAGAAAACTATTTATAAAAATATTTTCATAGGCAATTTTATCAGGCTGGCACCGACTCCGAAATATAATATTTTTATGTATATTGTAACGTTTTTTTTCTTTTGGGAGGGGGAAATACGTGTTTCTCCTGTTGCCGGACGCTTCAATGAGTTACCAGAGTAAGATCAGCAGGAGTGGGAGGGATCGGACGGTGAAAAATGTAGGAAAGTAACCGGGCTTAACACGTTTGGTTATGCTAGGGAGTACCTTGGCTTTATTGTACTCATTAAACTCATGTACAACGACGATTACAATAATAAAATAATAATAATTTGTTAATCAAAACTAAACCTTTTATTTTATATAATACAAACAAACTAACCTAACCTTAAATGAAATGTAATTTACAAAAGTAATTAGTTCTTTATTTACCTTGGCCACTTGACGGCTATTTAATAAAAGAATCAAATCAATTAATAAATCTTTAAATGAATCTAATTAATAGTTTATATTTAACTAAAAGATTCTTTGGCCCGGACGGTCTAATTTGTACCGGCGGCTTTTACCTGCAACAATGTGCAAAAAAGAGACAAATGATTATTAGTTAAATAATTATGATATTCATAGGCGAACGACATCTAATATCGCAATACTTAAAACTACGGCAGTAATGGGCAGCCAGCTCCCTTGATTATCTGAATTACTGATCTCTATAGGCACGCGGAGCCCTTAAGTGATGTAAAGACAATGGGTGGCCGACACCCTTAACTTATTCTAAGATCTTAATAACTACGTGACGGTCGGACGGAGTCCTTTAATTAACATAAAATGCAACAGGTGGACGACACCCTTAATTTATTCTATTGTTCACGTACACACGGACGCGACAAGCTATGGGTGGACGAAACCCTTAATTGAGCTAGTGGCGAAATGTGAAATAGAATATGATATTTTGGGTGGACATCACCCTTAAATTCAGCGGCGCAAGTTCGGCATTGCGGCGACGGCAAAAGGTTGCGAGTGTGCTCTAGGCAGCATAGATTTACGCCTGTGTGCTCACTTGACGTGACTCTAGTACTGTCCGCATATGCACTGTAGTGTAGACCTGTGTGCGCACTTGGTCTACTATCATGTGCAAGAGAGAGAAGCTCCGCCTAAGCTGTGGTGCTCCACAAGCCAAGGCAGCCAGCTACTACCTGTCTCACTATCTCTTAGCCTTATGTGCTCACCTAGGTAAAGAGAGAGGGAAGACCGTAGTCTACACTGCTCTGCTCTGGTTAGCTTCTCGGCCTCTTATATACTCTGGCCTCATTTTTCTCGTTGCGTGCAACGATGTTCGAGGTTGCCGCCTAGCGGCTGAGCTCATAACTACTGTTCCATAGTAGCTTGGCCGTTAGGCGGGAGATTTGAAAGGCGCGGGTATGTATACTCGTCGCAATATATACATTGTCTTAGCTATTAGCTAATTTCTTTGTAAGCAGCCTTATAAAAAAATAATTCGTTTGTGCTCTTGCAAATAATTAGATAATCTATAATATGTTCGCCACACATATACGTGGTATGCGTATAATTTTAGTAATTTTAATTTTAGACTAATAAGTATAATACATTATTAGTCATTTTTTAGTGCAATGTTTTCGAAGTCAGTTTTTTTTTTTGTAAAAAATTTTCTATTTAAGAGCTTTCTGTATCTCTATACAGTCCCAGTCAAAAGTTCGAAATCATTTTTTTTATTCAAAGACTCAAATTCAAATCCTGATATCTCAGAAACGCTTTGATTAATTAAAAAAATTCAGACGGCGTTTTAAAGATCAGACAAAATACTATCTTTTTATAAGCTGTAGAATATTTTAAACTCTTTTTCAACTAAATTTTTCAATGATTGAAAATTTTTGAAATTTTACGAATTTTTGAATTTTAGTCAATCAACTGTAACTTTTTAAAGAATTGATAAAATTAAGACATTCAAAATCGATTGCAAAGTAGAGAAAATTTTCTGAAAGATTGTCTTTAATTAATTTTTAATATCTATTTCGTGTGCAGAGTTACAAGCGTGTGGAAATGGAGCAAGTAACAAAATAATTTTTCAGGTGCAATAACGATGATTGACTTTTTTTCTTGCTTTCACTTCAGTCAGTACATGTATAGCTGTTCTGCCAATAAATATATGTGATTTTAATTTCCAAAGTCTTTCTAACCACATATGACTTTTTTAAATTATATTTAGGAACTCCGCTCTATTCAATATTTTTCTCTTTTGTAAATTTTTTAATCTCATTTATTGGTAATAAAATGATTTTGATTGCATTGGTGTGATTTTAAACCTAATTTATAAAATCGTCAGCATTTTGTATTGATTCTTCATAAACTCTCAAGTTATGTAATGTAGCATAATGCTTTCGAAGCCCACCTATTCCATCAACAATTCCTTTTCCATGACCAGTCGCAGAAAATAACAATTTCATAAAATAAATGTTTGAATTCATCTATCTGAAAACGATTTTTAAATTAGTTTGGAGCTCTATCTGCTATGATAGTGACTTTAGTAACTTAAAAATCATTTTTCATAAGATCGATAATTTTATTTATTGCTAGCGGCGCATATGCAGATCATGCTTTTCATCTTCACTAACGATCGCAAAGCTTTACGTTATCTCTCCTTAGTAACAGCCTGCGTAAAAATAGAAATTCGGTTATTTACCCAATGATTCCCCTGAAAAGCTATGTTATTTATTACAGACCAATTTTCTGTAAAATCAACGTCAAAAATTTACTTACAAGGAGAGTACCCGACCTTCGGGAAACGGATTTGGCTGAAACTGCAGAATATGATTTTTTGATGAAAAAAAACCCATGTCTTTTCTTCTCTTTGAATAGGCCCCATAGACGGAGATATAGACATTTTTTCGAAAATATAATAAAAAGGAGCATTTATAAGATCTTAAATAACCAAACAACTAAGACTCTTACGAAAAAATGTATAAAAAATAAAATAAAGTACAGATTGAATACTTTAATTTAAGCTGTACTGCATTAAAAAAGCTTATATGATTCAAAAGTTGTGCCTAATTGAAAATTACTACATATTTTTAAATATTTTAAATGCAACAAAGCTTAAATTAAAGCATTGAGTCTGTACTTTATTTTATTCCTCATACATTTTTCTGTAAAAGTCTTAGTTGTTTGGTTATTCAAGTTCTTATAAATATTCTTTTTTGTTATACTTTCGGAAAAATGTCTATATCTCCGTCCATGGAGTCTATTCAAAGAAAAGAAAAAACACAAGTCCATTTTTTTTCATCAAAAAATCATATCCTGCAGTTTCAGTCGAATTCGTTACCCGAAGGTCGGATACTCTCCTTGTTAATAGGATCAGCTTTACCTTCTTCTTTTTCTTTTTTTATAGCTTCATATTGAATATTTTTTATGTATACATGACAGCTTGCTTTTAGTGCGCAGATTAAAAGTTTTTCTCTAAAAACTTATAAGCTTACTGTTTGTTTAATAAGATTACTATCATCACACAGAGCAAACGTAATTTCATCTTCACAAAATTCTTTTAGTTCAAACAATTCTGATGGGATATTAGAATTGTCTGTACATCGAAACGTACAGAATATAGATATAAACGAATATAATTATTTTTTTCTATTAAGGATTTATTTTTATATTACGAATTTACACACATACACATACACATATATATATATATATATATATATATATATAGTAAAAGTACGGAATCGAACAGGTACCATTAGATAGGTAATTTGATCCTCTATCAGCCAAAAAAATTGCATGAAAAAAAAGATGGCCTTTTTGAGAAAAATGCATGTGCATAAAAAGTGCATTTTTTGGTAAAATGCATATATCTTAGTCATTTTTTAGTCTTTTTTTAAATTTCTTGCACTGAATTGGAGAGGGCTCAAAACAAAATAAAACAAAATGGGTTTACCAAAATTTATTTAAAATTGGTGAAAAGATAGCCTTCTAAAGTTATTGTGACCATTTTTAGTTTAAACATTTAGTTTTGTATGCAGTTTTTAAATGTGCATATCTTATGCAATTTTGATATTTCAGCAAAAAAATTTACATGTCTCTTTATTTTTAACAGACTTCAAAAAGGAGGAGGTTCTCAATTCGATTAAATTTTTTTTTAGTTTTTTTTTTATTTATTTATTTTAAAAAAATTTTTTTATTTTTATGTCTGTAACCTCATAACTCCGTCATTTCTAAGCCAATTCGAAAAAACTTTTTTATCTGGTAGAGGATGTCTGCAGAAAGGTCCCATACGTGTCCTATAATCATTGTGCCAATATTCAGTTGGTATGAACAAATTATCAAATGAAGAAAACCCGGGTGTTTCGTTTTCTCATTTACCTCCCTTATACTTTGATTAACAAAAAAATATAATTTGTTTGTGCTCTTTACAAATTATTAGATAATCTATGATATGTTTGCTACACATGTGTTGAGTTAGATGCGTAGTATGCGTATAATTATTGAAGATCATAAATTATTTGTAACTGTTTAGTGTGCATTTTTTCGAAGTCGGTTTTGTTTTTTGTTAAAAAAATTTTTCTAAGTAGAATAACATACTTCATCGTTACAGTGATTGGTGACTTGAATGTATATAGGCTGTTCGATTTAAAATGGAATCAGCCTAAAATAAAATACCTTTTAATATTGCTTATTGTTTAATATCTTCATATGTCAAGTTTGTAATTATTTTTCCAATGCGTTACAATCTAGCAAGTGAAAATCATCAAAGTTTTAATAATCTTTTATATTCGATAATTTTTATTTTTCATTATTTTCAATACAATGAATTCTGTTGCTATTTTATTAAAAACCTAATAATAATAAAATTAAATAAGTCTTAAATAATTTCAATGCATCTTTTTATTTATGAAGTTTAATGGCAGTTCGAACTAAATTTTCTAAATTTTTTTTTAATTTCTTGTAAATTTTTTACATTTATCTAAGAAATTAAATAATAAGTAACAAACTTTATGAAAATTTTATTTTTTCTTGCCTATATTAGAATATAATAAGCAACAAACTATCATTAGTCACCTTGAAGCAGCAATTCACACTTTACCTCAAGACCAAGCCAACGACATACTGTTAACCGGTAGAACTGAATTTATTCATTTGTAAAGTTTAATTTAATAAACTTTTTTTAATGAACTTGATTTATTATTTTTATGAATTTTCAATCGTTATTGTAATTTTTGTAATTTAGGACGGTTCTTTAGGATAGGTATCCAAGAATAAAAGAATGTGTATATATATACAGTACCGGGCAATAATTCTGAGCAGGTTATCAAATTTTTGCTCCGACTTTGAAAAAGCGTATCTTCTTGAATTTTCATCCTAGACAAAATTTAAAAAAAGCATTTTAAAGTATTCTTTAAATGCTTTCTTTTTAGCTTACTTACATTTTTTTAACGATATTTAAAAAAAAATAATTGCTTTAGCAATTTTGAAATTTTTGCATTTTTCTTCAATCAGCTGTAGTTTTTTAAATAATTGAGCTAGAAAAAATTTGAAAAAAGATTTGAAAAGGGCTTAAAAAATGCTATTTGCAGCTATTTTTACAAAAATTTTTAAAATATTTTTTGTCAAGTTATAAGCATATAAAGTTATCGATCTGTTGAGACGAAAATAAGGAGTGGGGGAACACTATCACGAGGAGTGGGATTTCTGTGGGTCGAGGCGGTGTGAGTCGATCGAGCCAGTTTAGTTGCGGCCTGGAGCCCAGTGAGATGTCACCCTTCGTGTCTTCCACTTCCGAGATTTCACCGCGTCACGGAACCGAGTGCTTCCCTGTCTGTTCTCAATTCAGTGCCTCTTTTTCTGTCTAGTGCTTTTTTTAACCTTTTCCCTTTTCTGTTTCTTAGTGTTCTTTAAATGTTATTTTTCTTTCAATAAAGTTAATACAGTTCAACTCATTTTTCTCATTGAACCGTCCTTTTGTGTCTCACTCTAGAACCTAAGAAAAGGAGCGAACATTTTTTGGTCCTTCGAGCCGGATCTAAGAAGTTTGTGAGCCTTTTTTGCGGTCTTTGTGAGGTGCTGTGATAAACTTAAGGCCGTGCTTCCCGCCTCTTTCTTTGTCTGTCTTTTGCTTTCTTTCTCTCTCTCCCAACAAGGGAATCGAGATTGAGAGTCGAAGCCACGGTGAAGCCGTGCTTCCCGCCTTTTCTTACCTTTTGCACTCTCTCTCCCTCTCTCTCTCTCTCTCTCTCTCTCTCTCTCTCTCTCTCTCTCTCTCTCTCTCTCTCCTCTCCCTCTCCCTCTCCCTCCCTCTCCTCTCTCCTCTCCTCCCTCTCCCTCTCCCTCTCTCCCTCTCCTCTCTCCTCTCCTCTCTCTCTCTCTCTCTCTCTCTCTCTCTCTCTCTCTCTCTCTCTCTCTCTCTCTCTCTCTCTCTCTCTCTCTCTCTCTCTCTCTCTCTCTCTCTCTCTCTCTCTCTCTCTCTCTCTCTCTCTCTCTCTCTCTCTCTCTCTCTCTCTCCCCCAACAAGGGATCGAGATCGAGAGTCGAAGCCACGGTGAAGCCGTGCTTTCCGCCTTTTTCCTTGTCTGTCTTTTACTTATCTCTCTCTCTCTCTCCCAACGAGGGAATCGAGATCGAGAATCGAAGCCACGGTGAAGCCGCGCTTTCCGCCTTTTCTTACCTTTTGTCATTTCTCTCTCTTTTTCTCTCTCTCTCTCCCAACAGGGGATCGAGATCGTGAGTTGAAGCCACCGTGAAGCCGTGCTTCCCGCCTTTTCTTACCTATTTTTTTTTCTCTCTCTCTCCCAACAGAGGATCGAGATCGGGAGCTGAGGTCACGTTGAAAACGTGCTTTGTGCCTTCTCCATCAAGAGCGGGTGCCGCATCCTTGTCCACCATCAATTCCACGGCGGGCGGTCTGCTCGTGTCACAAAGATGGAAGAATTAGGTCGACAGGAGAACCTTGCTACTGAAATCGTCAACTGTGGGGTCAGCGTATTGACAAATCGCGATGAGCTCACCCAAGGCATCATCAAAGCTTACATTGGATCACTACAGGATATGTGGGAGCGATTTCTGAGGAAACATCATAAATTGTTGAAGAAGCCAACACTGGAGCGGGAACCATAGTTCACCCGCAATGTCTTCAACATCACACAGAAGAAATATCATCGCACTCTTGGCACGTTCTATGATCTCCAGACTACGCTAGGGGGGGGGTCAAAGTCTGACCTGCAGAGCAACCCTCCCGATCCAACCTCCCAAAAATAAACCTGCTTCGGTTCTCTGGTACACTTGAGGATTGGGAATCTTACGTTTCTGTCCCTTGTCGACAAGAATCCGGGTTTATCTGAGGTGCAGAAACTTCACTATTTAAAATCATCATTGGACGGTTCAGCTAGAGCGGCAATTGAGCATTTGCCGGCCACTGCCATCAATTACTCGGTCGCTTGGCAGATTCTGAAGGAACGGTTTGATAACACAAGACTACTGGTGATGAGACATCTGCAGCATCTCTCAACACTCCCCGTGATGAAAAAGGAAGATTCAGCCGAGCTACAAACCATCCTTGACACCATCTGTGCCAGAAGAGTATTCCTTCGCACTAGCGGCCGAGCAGTCGAACATTGGGACGACATATTCGTCTTTTTCAGCACGAGAGCGCTCGATCCGACTACCAGAAAGGACTGGGAGAAATCTCTCGGTCACGGACATCGACTTCCCACCTACAACGAGCTATCAGAGTTCCTTCAAAGGCGGATTCAAGCCTTAAGAACCAACGAGCTCTCTGTAATGATAACCAAGGACATCGAAAGGGCCAGACTTCATTCCCAAAACGGATTCAGACCAGCACACCCTGGATATCGACTGAAGTCCCTTTTAGTGTCCATCCGATCAGTAGATTGCCCTTTGTGCAGAAAGAATCATTACCTGGGTCAATGCCCAGAGATCCTGCAAGCCTAGGTGGAAGAGCGATTAAAACAAGTACACCACTTGAAGGTATGCCGGAACTGCCTCCGACCAGGATATCTTGCCATTAACTGCTCTTCGAAAAACTCCTGCAGAGAGTGTCAAGAACGTCACCATACTCTCCTTCATGGTGCACGCAAAAGACCCTTGCCAGTCTCCTCAGACAAAGGACCTAATAAAAAAGCCTGCCTTTGCACAGGCGACAGCTCACCGGCATCAACAATTGCCAACACTTCATCGGAATGACCAATCCTTCTAGCCACCGCGGTCGTCTCACTATTGACCACAGGTGGCCGTGCGATTGCAGCAAATGGACTCATAGATCAAGGCTCCGAGGCCAGCTTCATTGAGCTCGGTCTAGCTCAGAAATTAGGTCTTGCATACCAGGATGCAAACGTTGTAATCCCTGCCATCGAGAATCGATCTATAAGCACGATACGGCGAAGATTCATGATCACCATTCAACTCAGAGATGGAACCCTCTAGACCACTGTTTACGTTCTCAAACGGCTGGGTATCACCACACCTCAAACGAACCTCGAGGATTACGATTGGCAACATCTTCAGAACTTGGATCTCACCAACCCCGGATTTAAGAAGCCAAGCCACATCGACCTGCTAATAGGAGCAGATATCTTCAGTGCTCTGATCTCACCCGGTATACGAAACGGACGCTTGGGCTCCCCTATTGCTCAAAGGACGAAACTTGGATGGATTATCTCTGGACCGGTCGCTGGTGGCCTCACAGGTTCAGTCACTAGAATTTCCGCCACGCTTGGTTTTCATGATGAAAGTAAAACCAACCAGTTATTACGAAGATTCTGGGAACTCAAGGAACTCACCGACACACCTCCCCTGACCCCAGAGGATAAGATCGGCAAACAGTTATATGCACAAGGATGCCACCGAGATGCCAATGGAAGGTACATCTTTCGTCTTCCTGTCAAGACGCACTTACTGGGCTCTCTCGGGAGGACTCTCGGATCGGCTATCCATCAAATGAGCAATGCAATCCGCCACATGGCCAAGGATCCTCACCTTCACGACGAGTATAAAGCATTCCTGCTTGACTACGAACGATCAGGACACATGGAGCAGATAAGAGCCTCACGGACAAACACAACGGACAAACCAAAATTCTATTTGCCACACCAGGGAGTTTGGCAGAATCGCGATAGTCAGAAAAAATTGCGGTTGGTTTTAAGTGCATCATTCCGATCCTCCTCAGGAGTTTCCTTGAATGACGTACTGTTCACGGGCCCCTCACTTCAAAGAGATCTTTTAATCATCGTGATACAATGAATGTCTTATCGTATCGCGTTTTGCTGCGACATCGCCCAAATGTATCCCCAGATCAAAGTGGATGAGCGTGACGTTGATCTACAGCGAATTGTTTGGCAAATTGATAAAGATCATGTGACTTCTCATTATCGTTTGAAGACTGTCACATACGGACTCTCCTGCGCCCCGTATTTGGCCATCCGGACACTGCAACAACTGGCTGCTGACGAAGGTCATCGGTATCCTAAGGCAGGAAGGGTATTAACAGCACATACATATGTCGACGACATCATGACTGGAGCTGACGACATCCCATCAGCGAATGACCTAAGAGATCAAGTAATCTGCTTGCTTCAATCTTGAAGATTTAACTTAAAATGGGTTTCAAATGAACCTGCTATCATAGAAAGCCTTTCCGAGGAGGAACGACTACGTCCACAATGGAAAGACTTTGAGAATTATGGACTTGTCCAAGCCCTGGGGAACTCCTGGGACCCTGTTCTAGACGAGATCAGATTTTCCACCCCAACCGCCAATCTGTTATCGACCAACACGAAACAAGGAGTTCTGTCAACAATTTCAAGACTTTTCGATCCCAATAGCTCGCTAAGCCCGTCAAAGATGAGGGCGAAGATGCTGCTTCAGCAACTCTGGAAACAAAAGCTCGAATGGGACGAATCTCTCCCAGCAGATCTCTCATCATCATGGAATAATTTCCTATCAGACCTTCGCTACCTTGCAGACATCCGGATCCCTCGTTGGTTGGGCACCAGTCCAAATATCACACTACTGGTTCATGGTTTTTGTGACGCAAGTCAGTTAGCATACGCTGCCGCGATTTATTTACGTCTGGCCCATCCTAACGGCGAAAGACATACCAGGCTCATTATGTCGAAGACTCGTGTTGCTCCGGTCAAGACCATAACTGTTCCAAGACTCGAACTGTGCGCCGGCATGCTCCTGACACGAGCATTAACGAAGTTGTTACCTAACTTTGAGCAGTCGGTCGAGTCAATCTACGCTTGGTCTGATTCTAGAATGGTTCTTTCGTGGCTCGACTCGGACCCCTCGAGATGGACCGTATTTGCGGCCAACCGAGCCAACAGTCGAATATACCATATGTAAAATGGAGGCATGTTCCCTCAGTCTCGAACCCAGCTGACCTGGCATTCCGAGGCACTCAACTGGCCAAACTTCGGAGCAGCGATCTTTGGTGGCAGGGGCCTGCTTGGCTAAAGCAGTCTCCATCCTGCTGGCTTAAACTCTCTGAGCCAGCACTTCACCAAGCTTCACCTACTGAAGAATTCTGTCTTAACGTTTGCCATACCACGCAGAAGCAGGAAGAAGTAGTTAGCCAATTTTCAGCATTAACCTGACTCATCCGAGTCGTTGCATGGTGCCTTCGGTTCAGCCAAAATTCAAGAACAACACATCGAACTCAGGAGCACCGTCATCTCAAGGTCCCAGAACTTCAGAAGGCCTTCCTGTGCTGTATCCGACTATCCCAAGAAAATTCCTTTCCGAAAGAGCTCAAACGACTGAAATGTGGACAACCAATAAAGACCTCCAGCAGACTGACCAATCTTACTTCCTTTCTCCACACAGATGGAGTTCTGAGAATTGGAGGAAGACTAGAAAATTCTAATTTGCCTTTCGCAGAGCGCCATCCACCTATCCTAGCAAAGGACTCTCATTTAGCCAGACTGATCATCGAATGGGCTCACAAGATGGTTCTTTATGGGGGTGTGCCTCTCACCCTTCCCCAAGCAATCAAGAGGGCCTGGATATTGGGCGGACGACAGCAAGTTCGATATGTAATACGACGATGCCAGACATGCGCTCGAGCCCGCGCAAGAGGCACCACGCAACTGATGGGCAATCTACCTGCTCCTCGAATCGAGGTATCAAGACCCTTTATCAAGACGGGTATTGATTATGCAGGGCCGATTCTTGTAAAAAGCTCACCTGGACGTGGAATCCGATCCTCTTAAGGATGCATTGCCTTATTCGTATGCCTTAGCACCAAGGCAGTTCATCTCGAGGCTGTGAGTGATTTAGCAACCAATGGCTTCCTTCAAGCCTTTCGCCGATTTAGCAGTCGCAGAGGAGCTCTTAGTGAAATGTGGAGTGATAACGCCACCACCTTTCACGGAGCCGACATAGAACTACGAACCATGCTTCGAACGTGGAAATTCAGTGGAGCGCTGTGACTGATACACTTTCGAATTAGGGGACAAAATGGCGATTAATCCCACCCTCCGCTCCTCACTTTAGCGGGCTCTGGGAGGTTGCGGTGAAATCAGCTAAGTAACACATGAAACGTGTGATTGGCTCCCGCATGCT
This sequence comes from Anastatus disparis, assembly GCA_017163975.1. Taxonomy (NCBI): domain Eukaryota; kingdom Metazoa; phylum Arthropoda; class Insecta; order Hymenoptera; family Eupelmidae; genus Anastatus; species Anastatus disparis. Next base: position 5,357,350 of record JAFFSR010000267.1, on the reverse strand, counting down.
AACCTTCAAAGAATTCAGCACCCTCTTGGTTCAAATCGAGTTCTGTATGAACTCCCGACCCTTCGTTCCTCCCACCGGCGATATTGAAGACCTCGAGATTATCACCCCATGGCATCTGCTCACTGGGTCATCACATCGTCAATTACCTAAACCTCTGGATCTACCACCATCACTGGATCATCTCACTCACTGGCGCCTGGTCAAAGCGAGTCGAAACCATTTCTGGTGTCGCTGGTCCCGAGACTACCTACACACACTTCAGCAGTGGGCAAAAAATAATCAAAAATTTTTTGTAAAAATAGCTGCAAATAGCATTTTTAAGCCCTTTCCAAATCTTTTTTCAAATTTTTTCTAGCTTAATTATTTAAAAAACTACAGCTGATTGAAGAAAATGCAAGAATGAAAAAAATTTCAAAATTGCCAAAGCGATTATTTTTTTTTAAATATCGTTAAAAAAATGTAAGTAAGCTAAAAAAAAAGCATTTATAGAATACTTTAAAATGCTTTTTTTAAATTTTTTCTAGGATGAGAATTGAAGAAGATACGCTTCTTCAAAGTCGTAGCAAAAATTTGATAATCTGCTCAGAATTATTGCCCGGTACTGTGTATATATATATATATATATATATATATATATATATATATATATATATATATATATATATATATGTCGAATTGAACTCATCTTTATTTCTCCTTATTAACCTTTAATACAATAATTTTAGGCGAAGCGTAGCCTTAGACGGTAAGTATGAAATTAAGCTTGCGAGCTGAAGACTCTTGGATTTTTATACTATTATATATTTTTTTTTTATACTTTTATACTTATTTTGATATATCATAGGTTGTTAGTACATATTGATTGGTTATGTCTAATATTGCCGTGTTTTCAAACCGTCTTTCGATAGGTAAAGGTTCGTATTTAAGAGTCAGCCGTATAGCTTTATCCCTGTCTAATTTTAATTTTCGTTATAATTAATAAATTTAATATGTGTATACAAATACAGAGGCTGAGCGCTGTAGAGCAAAAAACGAGCGAAGGATTCTATTCTATGAAAAGTGTAAGATTCCGATTATTTTCCGAGTATAGTCCAAAACGGAAAAAATGAAGTCAACTTTTTTTCCGTTTCGGACTATATTCGGAAAATAATGGAAATCTTATACTTTTCATAGGATAGAATCCTTTGCTCGTTTTTTGCTCTACAGCGCTCAGCCCCTGCATCTGTATACACATATTTAATTTATTAATCATAACGAAAATTTAGATTAGACAGAGATAAAGCTATACGGCCGACTCTTAAGGATTTTGTACGGATCATTGTGGATAATGGGATATTTAGTAACTATTACGAGTCTGTCTGTCTTAATGTATGATGTAAACGTCATAACTTGTAATATTGAAAAATAGTTTTTCATTGTCGGTGTTATTAACATATCATCGTATTGCTGCTTTTTTATATAATCTTTGTGGACCATTTATTAAAATTTCCGGTTTTAATAATGCAGGTGATAATATTCAATTTCTTGCTATATTTATAGAATTAAATAGGTCTATTATATAATCCTCGTACTCCTCTAGCAATCCATTAATTTCTTGCAGACTGAGTAATACAATTTGGTTGCCTTGATAATTGTTAAGCATTGTTGATATTCCAAGACTCCAGTTTATTAATTTATTTTCATTTTCTTTAAATATATAGAATTTTTTTGTAAATGAATCAAAGATTTCTTTCATATACAGTATTTGATTTTTAATTGCTACTAGCGAGTCTTCTGTATGTTTATATAGCTTGTCTATCTTTTGATTTATAGAATCGGCATCATCAGAATTTAAGGTACCAAATAAGAATTTGCTGGCTGTTCCTAAAAAGTTGAATAATCCTCTCTTCTTTCTGTTGCGCTCTGAATGTAAAAATAAAGATAATCTTGAGAATAGTTCATTTAGACGTTGTTCTTGATGCATTATGAAATCTTTTGCAGTACAGTGGACATTATTACATACTTCTTTGATTCTTATAATTCTATTTAGCATGTCTACTTTATTTTGTATAAGGGATGTAAGATTTATGTAATTAACAATAGTCCAAGTATCTTCGAACACATAAGCAGTTCCATACTTTTTCTGTAATACTGGTATATTAACTGGTGTAATTTCTATGTCTGCTTTGCAGTGATGAAATATATCAATCAACATGACTGTTAATATGATCATCGCCCTCATCTGTAACAAAGAAGGGATTTGAGATAAGCATAATCTCATTGAAATGTCGCCTGAGAATTTTAGTTTTGAACAAAAGCTGGACGGTAAGACTTTCATTATTGACTGAGAGAATTGTTGCTGGCCCTATAAATCCGCGCGGTGTTTTAAAATTGACCCTATCCCCTGGTTATGGGTTGATTCTTGAAGTTCGTCTGTTCTAACCTCTTCTGCTTTTGTTTCCCAACAATACTTACGCAGCTGGAACTTCGTTTTATCATAAGCCTAATGAGCTTCGCTATGGGCTCTAGCTATTAATGTTTTTCTTGCCTCTTCACAATCCACATGAGTCTGTGCTAGACTCTTGATTCGTATTCTTCTTGGAAAACAAGCAAGTTTTGGTAATAAATCTTAAGCTGAAGCATCCTCAAAATTTCTTAATTCTATGATTTCTCCTTTATAATTAAGGCGATGACAAAGTAAATAATTTATTAGTGATCGTATTAATTCTTCATTTAAAGTTAGTATAGTGTCTCCTTTACATGCTTGTTTTATTTCTATCTTCCCATATTTTGGTTCCTTTTCTGCCTGAAAGTATACAAGTGTTATCTCCTTTATACCTGTTTTGGCTGCTATAGTTTTTAAATGGTTTGTAGCATCGAAGAATTTCTTTCTGTTAAAACCTCTAAGTTCCAATATTTGTCCCTCTGTGTATTTAGACAGTATTTCTTTTGAAACTTGTTTTATGTTTTTATTATCAGTATTGTTATATATTATATCACCTTCTATATCATTAACGTACTTTATTCGTGGATTTTCTCTTTTTGCAGCAAATGCTCGGCTAACAGCATCGGCATTAGTATTCAATTTGCCCTTTTCATATTCTACTATAAGTTCGAAGTCTATGATTTTTAACAAAAGTTTAAAAATTCTAGATCCAATTTTCGGTGATTTTGATTTTATGATATCTGCTAATGGTGCATCATCTGTTATTAAAATAAAAGGTTTTCCATATAAAAAATATCTAAAATGTCGCATTGCTCATACTGCTGCTGATAATTCCTTTTAGGTGGTTGAATAATTCTTTTCGGCTTGATTGAGTGTTCTTGAAGCATAGGCGTATGATGAATCTTTTCTTTTCTTGTAACCACCTTTATTGAAAATTGCACCGAGTCCTTCGTTACTTGCATCTGTTGTTAGTATGAACATCTCTTCCAAATTAGGATATTTTAATATAGGCGATGATGTGAATTTCTCCTTTAATATTTCAAAAGCCTTTTAGTATTCATCATCAAAGTTAAAAGTGACATTTTCACTCATTAATTTGTTAAGAGGTGCTGTGATCTTACCGTAATTTTCAATAAATTTTTTATAATATTCACATAATCCTTGAAATTGTCTGATTTCCTTTTGATTGGAAGGTTGTTTATAATTTCTTATACATTTTAATTTGTTTGGGTTAGGATATACTCCCTTCTCTGTGATGAGATGTCCTAAATATTCTAGTTCTGGTTTTACATATTCGCATTTATCGGGTTGCAGTTTTAAGCCTGCAATTCGAAGTCGATCAAATAATATCTGTAAGTTCTTTAAATGTTCTTCAAACGTTTTCGAGTATACTATGTCATCTAAATATACGAAACATATAGTGCCTATTAATCCTTGTAATTATAAATTCATTATCCTTTAAAATGTAGCAGGTGCGTTTCTAAGGCCCATTGGCATTTGTCTGAATTCCCAATGCCCTTTATGAGTAGAAAATGCAGTACGCTCTCTGTGTTCTGGTAAAACCGGTACTTAATAAAAACCTGAGGCTAAGTCAAATGCAGAAAAGTATCTTATACCTCCCAATTGATCAAGGATCTCATTTATTGGCGGCAATGGGTATTATCTTGGAGTGTGTATTCATTTAATTTTCTGAAGTATTACGACTCTATATTTTTGTATTCCTGAAGCACCCATTTTCTTTGGAACACACCAAACGGGTGATAGAAAAGGCGAATTTGACTTTGTTATAATACCTTCATTTTCAAATTTTTCTATTTGTCTGTCTATTTTCTTATGTAACGATAATGGGTGTCGATATAATTTTGAAACAACTGGTTGATTTATTGTTAAATCTATACGGTGATACATGTTCTTGAGTGATGGTGCATTATCTCCTTCTAGTTAAAAGATATCATTATATTCTTTAACTAATGTTTGTATCGCTAAGGCCTGTTCTTTCTGTAAATTTGATGTACGCGTATTGTCTATAATAAGTCTGTCACGATGATGCTCTTCTGTCATGAATGTTTGTTTGTTAACTACTTGTTTCTGTAGAAAAATCGTTTCATAAATATTTTGTTTCTGTTCTTGAAATTCTTCTATCTCTATCTCAATATTTATTTATATTTCTTTTTTCGATTCATTAACGATGTTAAGAGTTATTATATCTTTTGGATCGGTTATTATGTATTCTCCATCTGGTACATCTATATCTATTTTCATAAGATTGACACCTTGATTTACATAAACAGGTTTTTCATTAAACGTTAATTGTCAAGGGTTATTTTCTGCATCGAAAATTCTTGTTTGGTTTTTCTGTATCCATCCATGCTTTATATTGTTGTAGCCATCCCCGGCCCAACAACCTATTGGCATCAAGGGATATTTTATTGCTTGAAACGTGATGTATAAAGTCTCTTCCAAAAACATTTAATTCGCATTTACCCAGCATTGTGTGATTTCCGTTGACTATCTGTATTGTTTGTCTTTCTTCTAGTCGTTGTTTTATAGGGTTACAAGTATTAAGATCCAATACTTTGTCTTTAATGAATGTTATACCTGCTCCTGTGTCTACTAAGAATTTTAATAATTTTCCTCCTGTTTCTAAGGGTCGCATCCAAAGATGCCAGTGTTTTCCATCTGTTAGAAAGATAGCGTCTTGCAATCCTGATCCTTCCAATAGTTCTGACGGTCAGGTGGGGTCTTCGACGATGACGCCGAATCCTCTAGATATGATGTTTGAAACAATGTTCTTTATCATGGATGTATGTATTACAATGAGAGCATGTAGGTTCATTCTCCCTTTTATACGATCGATAATTTTCTTGTCAATCACGCGAAAAACTTCTATCGCGTGTGTAATTTTTTCGAGTGTCGAATGTTTCTCACGATTCCTTGAGTCATATCTAAAATGACATCTATCTTTTAGATATTTTTCATATTTGTCTGTCCTAGATCTCTCATCATGCTTGTTGTGACTTCTGTTTCGAAGTTCTTCGTCTTCTTTCCGGAGTTTTTCTTCGTATGAAGCTTGTTGGTAGGCGATAGGTAAAGTGTATGGTCGATTTTGTTAAACAGCAGTAGTATAGGTACCACTATGGCGCGTCACAACAAACCCCCACTCCAGACCCTCCGCAGAGGTGAATGATCTCCGAGCGACATCAGGAGCGGGATGACCCACTATGACACCGTAATATATATATATATATATATATATATATATATATATATATATATATATATATATATATATATATATATATATATATATATATATAATATATATATATAATATATATAATATATATATATATTATATATATTTAGATGTCATGTGCGGAAGGGTCGGAGAGGAGTTTGTTATGACACTCCATAGTGGTACCCTGATTTTAAAACACACACACACACACACACACACACATATTTTTAAAAATTTATAAATTAAAAAAAAAAGGTACTTACCATTTTTTTTTCATCAGCATCAACAGTTTTTTGGACGCCTTGCACTTCCATGAGTTTTTGCACTCTATTAGTTTTTTAAAACACTTTTTTATTTTTAACCACTGTTTTTTTTTTTTTTTGAGTTTCACTGTTTTTCACTTTACACAACACAGTTTTTTACACTGACACACAAATTTAATATTCAAACCGTCGACGGCGAAGTCGCACGGCCACTTCATACCGACAAGAAAACATCTTCGCCCAGTGTGTTGCTGTCAAGAATATTTCTTGATACACCGGGTCCGAGGTAACGGCGGTGTTTAGCGCGACGTTAATAAATGGCCGTGGACGCCACTCCAGTGAGCTTGGCCCACGGCTTCGCCGCCGACAAAAATCGTCCAACACCACCGGGTGTTCATAGGAATAAAAACGCCAGTGGTCCGCCCATAATAGAAGGACCACCAGCGTATTATCGCCGAAACCGGAGAAGTCAAAATTGCGGAATTGCGGGTACATCCGCATCCGTCGGATCATCACAAGATGTATGTACCCGATCGGTTCCCGCGGTACAGTTGCCGGCTCTAGCGCGGGGAGAGGATTAGGGTCCTCTCCATCAACCTCGCGAGGCTCTTTATCGTCCGGCAACATCTTGAACACTAAAATCATTGTCTTGATCTTAGTGTCATCCTCCTATCTTAATCATATACCGATGATCTAATAACATCAAAGTTTGACGTGTGAAAGAAAGTTTCTTTCACACGTGTAGTTTTCTGCTAAAAATCAAAACAAAAATACACAGCTGCAATAGGCCGTCATGATTCTATAAAACATCTACATCAGCACTTTTAAGACAATATTGTTACAATGCAGCTGTGGTTAGTCTATGGGAAATTAAAAAAATACATTTAAAATTCTCGTAAAAATTGCAGAGTTGAAATCCGCATGTGGATAAAAGATAAGTCTGCATTTTGGTATCATCTTCAAGGATAGGAATATGTATCAAAAATCACCTTGATATTTTTATTAGATCAATAGATAATCGATCATGTATCGATTCTTGATCTATTGATCCTAGAAAGCTGATTTTTTTGAACATATAATAATCTGAACATAAGAAATCAAATGGCATCCTAATAAATCAATTATATTAAAAATTGATTAATTTTAAAAATTGTAATTACGGTATAAGTCATCATACATGCTACTGAAAGCACACGAACATCCTTATCTTATCTGATGAATCATACACAAATTACAAATTTTAAAATTCACGAATTTCGGAAAAATAAAAAATTTTACGATGCCATTCGATTTTTTCCTATTCAAATAACATATGTACCAAAAATCACCTTGATATTTTTATTAGATCAATAGATAATCGATCATGTATCGATTATTGATTTATTGATCCTAGAAAGCTGATTTTTTGAACAAATACTAATCTGAACATAAGAAATCAAATAGCATCATAAGAAATCAATTATATTAAAAATTGATCGATTTTAAAAATTGTAATTACGGTATTAGTCATCATACACTGTACTAAAAGCACACGAACATCCTTATCTTATCTGATGATTCATACACAAATTACAAATTTTAAAATTCACGAATTTTGGAAAATTAAAAAATTTTATGATGCCATTCGATTTTTTGCTGTTCAAATAACATATGTACCAAAAATCATCTTGATATCTTTATTAGATCAATAGATAATCGATCATGTATCGATTCTTGATCTATTGATCCTAGAAAGCTGATTTTTTTAACAAATACTAATCTGAACATAAGAAATCAAATAGCATCATAAGAAAACAATTATATTAAAAATTGATCGATTTTAAAAATTGTAATTACGGTATTAGTCATCATACACTGTACTCAAAGCACACGAACATCCTTATCTTATCTGATGATTCATACACAAATTACAAATTTTAAAATTCACGAATTTTGAAAAATTAAAAAATTTTATGGTACCATTCGATTTTTTGCTGTTAGAATAACATATCTACCAAAAACCACCTTGATATCTTTATTAGATCAATAGATAATCGATCATGTATCGATTCTTGATCTATTGATCCTAGAAAGCTGATTTTTAGAAATCATACTAATTTTAATATAAGAAATGCAATTGCATCATTAAAATTGTAATTACAGGTTAGTTATATTACCCGCATCATTTACTCTTAAAGATTTTATTTTTTATTTTAATACTGCTTAATTAGAAAATAATTTAAATGAAAGTACCATGTGTAGCTTGCAATTTTCAGAATTCTTACTATTGATATTTTATAGTTTCTTGGTATAACACGTGTGCTTGCAATTCTCAGAATGCTTACAATTATTCTTTCATTGTTTCTTAGTATAACACGTGTTCATCACATATCATCATCACACGTGTGCTTGCATTTCTCAGAATGCTTACTATTGCTATTTTATTATTTCTTGGTATAACACGTGTTCATCATCACACGTGTGGCTATATTTTTTAGAATGCTTACTATTGGTATTTTATAGTTTCTTAGTATAACTCGTGTTCGCTACATATCATCATCACACGTGTGCTTGCAATTTTTAGAATGCTCACTATTGGTATCTCATTGTTTCTTGGTATATAAAATTGTATTGTCTCTTTATTTGCGCCACAGCTGCTCCTCATTTCTTTTATTCTGACAGCTATAAAATGCACTCGAAACAGTGCTTGCTCCATAGTTGTACTTGAAGGCTTGATAGATAATCATGGAAAACGTATCTAGATTTCACGCTTTTAGTGTGCTCAATTGTGTGCTACGTTTCGCTATTGCACACGAACCGATGATACGCACAATTTGTCAAAATATACAGCGTGGCAATTTAAGAAATTTACCGACAGAAGCGTTATTAAGTAGATTACGTTTTATTCTATTACATTGTACCGTACGAACAATAATTTATTTACAACGACGAGGATTATTTTCCAATAGATTTATACTTGATATGGTGGACAGTGTCATACGACAAAGAAATCTTTCAGACCCAGATTCGAACGAGGTGCTGCGACAAAATGGTAATTAATTAATTTAAATGCTTTAATCTATATCTACACATAATTAATATATTAATCATTTTAGCACTAAGACGGATGGCAGACGATATTGAAGGTGACGAGGTTATCGCTGGTTGTGAATACGTGTTTGGTGAGTGAGAGAGATTTTTAAAAGCTAGAAGTTTTTTACAGAAGAATATTTTTTAACTTTTTATAATTTATTTTTCTCGTATTTCTAGAACCTACAAGTGCAAGTGTTGTGGAAGAAGAAGATGATGATAACCCTGTCATTCCATCATCATCATCAAGAAGAGTGTCATCCAGAAGGTTATCATCATCATCGTCATCGTCATCATCTTCATCTTCATCGTCATCATCATCTACTGATAACTCTTTATCGTCTTCCAATGATGTTGAAATGGAGCGTAAGTATAATCGATATATATTATTACTTCTATGTTTTTAGTAATACATATAGATATATATTAAGATTAAAAGAAAAATATAGTTGATCTGTTACAGAGCAGTGAAGGTATGGAGCGAGAAGTGGAGGAACCACAAGAAAGACCAATATTCTTAATTGAAAACCAAACTTCCCAATTTTACCAAAGGTTTAATGCAGAAGGTGTAGAGATTTCGGGAAGAATATCATCACCACCAGCAGGAGCAAACATTTTTGAGTGGTTCAATGGATCTTTAGATGATCTGCGTAATCAATTAGTGAATGGGCGTAGTCCTTCCGATTTTATAGGTGTAACGATACTATCTGATCATTTTGTTCATGGACCATTATGGCTATCTTTCAGACCTATTAGAAATTTCACTACTCAAGATTTGTGGGAAATGATATTTAGTGTCGCACAGAGTTCTCAAGACTTTGTCATAGATGAAAACTTTGTGATCAAGTGTGTTATAGTGCCGGACATGAGGGGAAACGGCCGTGTTCGATTAAGTGATGATCACGTGTACAAAAAATCAATTTTAACTATACGCAACGACGATAATCTTTGCTTTCCGAGATCATTAGTTACGGCACTCGCCTATGCTGTAAGAGGACAAATTCGCTCTGGTACACTACACGATTACTGGAATAGTATTAGACAGCACAATAGTAGGGAGCAAAAAAGAGCAGCTCTTGATCTCATTGACCAAGCACAGGTTACTATACCATCAACAGGGTGTGGTTTACAAGAAATTCATCAGTTTCAAATTTTTCTTGCCACAAAAAGCACAGCTATTGTGGTTTACTCTTTCCAGAATTTTGGGCGTGGGGATATACCTTTTTATGATGGTACAAACGTTGTAATTGATGCCTACCAAAACGGATCTTATACACTACGTATAATGTATTATGAAAACCAAGGACATTATCAACCTATTCTGAACTTGACTGGTGCAGCCGGTAGTAGGGGATATTGCATACCATGTAATAAAAGTTACAAGTTCGCTATGGATCATAGATGTTCTAATAGATGTTTTAAGTGCATGCAATCACCAGTTTGTGACAACAGTGCGGATATAAAAAAGTGCTTAAATTGCTTTAGAGAGTTTTTTGGTAATACATGTTTCGAGAACCATTTGAAATCAGGATCGTTTAAAAGAAACGTAAGTGTTTGTAAAGCGGTGAAAATTTGTCAAATTTGTTGTAAAACTATCCGTGTAAAAAACCGCGGTGAAAAACATGAATGCGGAGTTGTATTTTGTGACATTTGTAACAAACGGCTACCGACCAACCACTTTTGCTATATTCAACCTGTAGAGCAAGGTAAGGAAAGATCTAAAATATTATATTTATTTTATGATTTTGAAACACAACAAACTCTTTCTGTGTTAGGTGATGAAAATAAAAAAATACATGTACCTAACCTGTGTGTTGTACAACAAGTTTGTAGTTTTTGTCTAGAGGATACTAATATATCAAATATGTGTGAAGAGTGTGGTATTCGTGAATTTGTATTTCAAAAAGATCCAGTAAAACAATTTGTCGGGTTAGCTCTATCACGACGTGAAAAGTTTAAAAAAGTTATTTGTATAGCACACAATTCGCAAGGGTTTGATTGTCAATTTGTATTCAAGTATATCGTAGAAAACCATTGTTCACGGGAGAAACCAACGGTGATTTTAAACGGTTCCAAAATAATTCTGATGCAAATTTCAAGCGTTAAATTTATCGATAGTCTAAATTATTTTCATATGCCACTATGTAATTTACCAAAAGCTTACGGGTTGTCAGATATAGAAAGAGGAACTTTTCCACATTTATTTAACACAGAAGAAAACCAATTATATATCGGTCCTTTACCGAGCCTAGATATGTACGGTGTCGATGGTATGAACAGTAAAGAAAGAGAAAAATTTATAGAATGGTATACTCGACAGACAGATACAGGATACATATTTAATTTCCAAGAAGAAATCGTAAAATATTGTAAACAAGATGTTAAAATACTGAGAGAGGCCTGTTTAGAATTTCGAAAAAATTTCATGAAGTTTAATGTAGACCCATTCGAAGAGTGCACAACCATAGCTTCATCGTGTATGCGTGTTTACAGGAAAAAGTTTTAAAAAAAAAATCAAATAGGTGTTATGCCTGTGAGAGGGTACAGAATGGCTGATAATCAATCCATTAAAGCTATACAATGGCTTTATTGGATGGAACAAAAGGTTCTACAGTGTCGAATCGAGCATGCAGGGTATGGACGCGAGAGGAGACTTATTGAAGGTATTCTTGTTGATGGATACGCTCTACCACGGACAGATGAAAATCATAATGGTACAGTTCTTCAATTTTACGGGTGCTACTGGCATGGATGTCCACGATGTTACAGAATAAATAGAAATGAAACATTATCATCAGGCGAATCGCTTGACGACAGATATGAAAGAACATGTGCTATATCCTTAAAAATTAAAACAGGCAATTATACACTCATTGAAATATGGGGTTGCGAATTTGAGCGGGAAATTTCACGTAACCAGGAATTGAGAGAATATATAGATGCGAATATCGATATTGTTTATCGTAAACCGCTGGACCCCCGTGATGCATTTTTCGGTGGTAGAACTGGTAACACGATAAAATTATACGAGTGTGAGGGTGATGAAAAAATTAAATACGTTGATGTATGTTCATTATATCCATACATTTGTAAACGAGGTAAATATCCTGTGGGTCATCCAACGTTATATGTGGGTAATGAAACTCAAACTCTCATAGGGGTTAACAACGACATCAGTAACGTTGAAGGTCTTATCATGTGTGATGTACTCCCGCCCAGAAATTTGTATCACCCTGTTTTACCAGTTAAAATGCATGGAAAATTAATTTTTCCTCTTTGCCGTACGTGCTGTGAACAAATGATTCAAATGGATTGTATGCACGATAATACGATGTATCGGGTATTACACGGAACATGGGTGTCGGAAGAGCTTAAAAAAGCTGTAGAAATAGGATACGTGATTCAAAACGTTTACGAAATATGGCAATATGAGATGGTACAATATAATCCTGTCACGCGAACAGGTGGTATTTTTACCGAGTACATCGATGAATTCTTTAAACAAAAAACCAAGGCTTCTGGTTACCCGTCAGAGTGTATTACCGAAGATCATAAGGACCGATATATAGAGAACTTTGAACGTGAAGAGGGTATTCGTCTAAGTAAAACTGATATAAATTTTAATGCGGGTTTGAGATCGGTTGCTAAACTATGTTTAAACTCGTTATGGGGAAGCTCGCGCAACGAGAGAATATGGCTAAAACAGAGGTTGTTACAGAGCCAGCAAGATTGACAGAACTACTTACCAATGCTGAAGTGGTTGTAAACAGTATCATCCCAGTCAACGATCAGGTATTGTACGTGAACTGGCAGTATCAGGATGAAGCTCTCTTGCAGTCACGCACGACAAGTGTTGTAATTGCAGCTTTCACAACAGCACAAGCCCGGCTTAAACTTTTTGATTATTTGAACAAACTAGGATCGCGTGCACTGTACTACGACACAGACTCCGTTTTCTATGTCAGTAAGAACGACGAACACGATTTGCCGATCGGTACACTGCTTGGTGAACTTACTGATGAATTAGCGGAGAAAGGTGTTGGTACATACATATCATCTTTTGCCTCTGGTGGGCCGAAATTTTACGCGTACAAGTGTAAACTTCCAGATGGTTCTGAACAAACAGTATGTAAAATTAAAGGTATAAGACTAAATCATTCAAATAGTCAAAAAATTAATTATGAAAGTATACGCGAGTTAATATCGGGTAACACGGACGAAATTATTATATCTTCATCAGCAATAAGAAGGACAGATTTTCACGAAGTATTATCACTTACAGAGACGAAAACTTGTAAAACCGTATATGGTAAAAGAAGATTTGTCGGGTTGAAAAAAAGCTACCCGTACGGATAAAGACACAGTTAACGACTGAACTGTACATCGTCTGAGCAGGTATACAATGATAAGAACGCATGCGCAGAACAATTTCCAATCCTAAACGCTCGTGAGACCGTGAGTGGTAGAGGGAGAGAGGTAATATTGCAGTGGTGGGGGGGGGGACGAGCTCGTCTCTAACGCGCTCACGGTTGTGGGAGCCAATCGCGCATGCACTAAAAAGCTAGTTGTTCTGTAGCGCTCGCAAGCGGCGTGCGTTAATATTACGACAGTGGGAGGACGAGCTCTTCTTCAACGCTCTCGCGGATACGCGAGCGACCGCGCGGGGGCCCCACCGCGATCACAAGATTGTCGTAGACTCCAGAAAAACTTTAGCTTTGTCAGCAGACAGCTCTGGTAATATGGAGAAAAAAAGTGTGAGATTTGATCCAAACTCACCAAGTATTCGTATATTACACGCGTGGAATTACGCCAGTCGTGCTGCACGGCGTGGCGAGTGGGAACAAGCGGCACGAGATCGGGTACAGTTTAGATGGAGGATCGAGAGAATTGGTAACATTATTGAAGCTGTGTTGGTGAAAAAGTACATGGATTTTACAAAGTCATAAACTATAACTATCAGTGTTTTTTGTTGGAACGTTTAGTATGCTAACAGTTTCAAAGAAGAATAGTAGTTGGTATAGCAGTAAGTCATGGATATTAGATGGAAACACCTGTGGACATCTATGCTTTGCGGGCCTACCGGTTGTGGCAAAACAGTGTTTGTAAAAAAATTTCTAAAATACATCGATCGTATGAGTGACACACGTTTTGACCGCGTGATCGTTTACTATGCTGAATGGCAGGCAGGTTACAAAGAGCTTGGAAGACATATAGAATTTCGCGAGGGGCTTCCTCAAAGTACGGACTACGCTGCTGACTCACGCCCAAAGTTATTAATATTGGATGATCTGATGCGTGAATCATCCTCAAGTAACGCCATTGTCAACTTATTCACAAAGGGGAGTCATCACAATAACCTAAGCGTCATATTTATTACACAGAATATATTTCATCAAGGAAAAGGCCAACGAGACATTTCGCTCAACGCACAATACATGATCGTGTTTAGAAATTCACGCGATCCTACACAAATACAACATCTTTCGCGCCAGCTCTGTCCTGAAGATCCACGATTCTTACAAGAGGCGTACTGGGACGCCACCTCACGGCCATTTGGATACCTTTTTCTAAATTTAAAACAAAATACTCCAGATAATTGTCGTTTTCGTGCTTGCATCTTCCCCGATGACGAATATCAATACGTTTACGTACCTCGAAAGCATTTTAAAGGCGTTGATTTGAGTAATCACCTTCCAGTCGTATCTTTGTGATGGAGCGGAAAACTAGAGGTCCTATCGGGCAAAAGCATACAGATATTTTAAGAGCGCTTTACCATTTTAACAGGGAACAACGCGCTGCCGTGCTCCGTAAGGCCGATCCCAAATTGGTCAGATACATTTGTGAGTGTGCTCTCAACGTGTTGCGCGGTAACGTTTCTCTTAACAGAACGCACAAAACTCGATTACGTAAACACGCAGGCATTCTTAGACGGTTGGCAAGTCCTCAAAAGAATCTAGCTACGAAAAAGAAAATTATCGTACAGCACGGCGGATTCTTGCCAATATTGTTGGCACCGCTCATTGGTACAGTATTGTCAAGTCTTATATCAAAATAAAAAAAAAAAATGGAACACACCAAAAAAATGATTTTGTTACCACAAGAGAGTGTGGAACGCTTACAACAAAAACTTTTCACCAACGCTGGGTTAAAGTCGGTGCAAACACCAGGAACTGCTGTTAGCAGGCTGGATGCAGAGATGAGTGATATCTTGAATTCTACGGACGATATGAGCGAGCGGGATAAATGGCAACGATATTCTCAAGCATTACAACGTTATCTACATTTTAAAGATATTAGTAACAAGAAGACAGAAACTACAAAGAAAAACGATGATATGCAAGATGCTGATATTATCAACGATGATAATAATGATGATGCTGAGGCTGAGTCAACACGAGTCGTCAAAGAATTAGAAGATCGTGTAGATGCACGAATTGCGGAAAAAGTACCTTTAAAATACCGGTCCAATGCAGCGGGTCTTTTTTAAATGGAAAGGTTACCCCGATAAATTTAATTCCTGGGTTGCAGCCAGCCAAATCGAAAAAACATCATGAAGGATCAATTTTACATTATACTACCTAGTAATAGTAGTATGCATTATTTCCCTGACAATACTACAACACGGTTCGTTACTCATCTACCACAACAAATACGACTGCAAGGATATTGGTGCGTTGCACTTTCGGAGATCCAAATTCCTATGACATTTCAACATGTTCCACCAAACGAGGACGAAAGATTTGTCTGTGTAAAAAATATACCACCATCGTCGCTGGGGACTAATAAAATTGCACCGGTCGTTTCATCCATTAATTTTATACGTCCAGGTGTTTACAAACATTTAGAAAGTCTCGTGGAGGAGGTGAACAATCTGAGCTGTGTAAAAGACCATCTACGTTTCCAGATAGAGCGTGGTGGATACGTATCAATCAGACGCGTTTGTTTAACAGAGGAATGTACGCCAATTGATCACGTTTTAGAATTGTCAAGGAATTTGAGAAAAATTCTCGGGTTTGAAACTGGAAAAAATGAAGCTATCAAGGTTGATAAAGAAGAACCTACTTTAGCTAATTACCCTGCTAATCTTTCTAATGGGTTACCAACAACTCTAATGGTGTACAGTGACATCTGTGAACCTTATGTAATCGGAGATGTGCAAGGTAAATTATTAGGTATTTTCTGTAAACTACCTGATGAACCTTCTTAAAAATTTACATGGAAATAATTTTCGATCCCCGAAATAGAATAAACTTCTAAAAATTGATTTTCTTGGCGTAATTTTAATTTTAGAACATTTTGGAATTTTTGAAAAAGTTTATGTATTTATCTAGTCAATTAGATCTCGAAAAGTAATTGATGGATTTACTTCAAATTTTTCATACAGTTTATTTTTTTGATTAACTAGGGCGAAAGCTATTGAAAATTGGTACACTCAGAGTAGCTTTAATGAAATAGCCATTTTAAATTTTATTTTTGAATTTTATATTTTTTATTTTTTTATATTTTATGTGAACTACTCAATGAATTTTCTTAAAAATTTAAAAAAAAATTATTTTTGATCAACAAATTAAAAGAAATTTTTGGAAATTGATTTTCTCAGCGTAGTTTTAATTTTAGAACATTTTGAATTTTTGAGAAAAATGTTTGTATTTATTTTGTTACTTAGATCTCAAAAAGTACTCGATGTATTTGCATCCAATTTTCATATCATTTATTTTTTCAATTGACTAGTACAGAAACTATTGAAAATTGGTTTTCTTAGTATAGTTTTAATTTTAGAGCCTTAAGAAAACATATACTAAACATTAGTGATCCAAGTTACAATATATGACCTTAAATTTATGATCACTGGTGGAGGATTAAAATATTAAATATCATAAAATTTATACTAAGTATAGTCCGGATTCACTTTCATTGTCTAATTGATTTTTGAGTTATTTATTAAAATATTATAACAACTACGTAAGCGCTACTTCGAGATCGTAATAGTATCTTGACAATCTTCATTGTTCATGATTGCGATACATTTTTATATTACAACATTATTGATGTAAGATCATTGTTTTTTTTATTAGCTGTGATTGAGCTATGATATACACTGTATCCCACACAGCATGGAAGATTTGGAATATTTCCGTAATATTCCTATATCCACGAAGAACCCATGTAAAAGCATTTGATGAAATGTTTGTGATAGGATATTTCAATTTAGGGGCGAGGTTGTTAATAGTTTTAACTACGTAGACACAGCAAAGAGTCACACACAAATTGTATTTAAAGTATTTATTGTTTTAACAATACACTCCCTTTACAAAGCACACTCGTATAAAACACCAAGAATACAGATCTACGCTAATAAAGTCTGGAGGCTCTACGATGTGTCGCTCAACAAGGACTGACAGACCGACCGACGCATATACAGAGAGAGAGAGAAGCTAAGAGGGCGCTTCTGCCCACGGCAGCCTTCACAAAAACCCAAACGTAAAATATGCGCACACTCTTGACACTCCCTCCCGCATATTTAAAGAAAATTAAAAGAAAACCTCTGACCGACCATCACTCCCAATTACTTCTTCAAATTTTTACTTCCTGTAACAGAGAAACAATTTATAGATTATATAAAAACATTTTATATATTTAAGATTAATTTCATCAATTTAGCGTGCAACTCGAACGATAAGGGCTTAGTCAATACATCCTGTATTTGCTCTTTCGAAGCTAACCAATTTACTTTAACCAGATCTCTCGTGACACATTCTCGAACGTAATGCTCCTTGATCTCAGTCATATGTCTCAATTTTCCTCCTCCTCCAGTTTTAACACTTGCTTCCGCAGCTCGATTATCACACCATAAAGCCATGGGTGTGAACTCGTTCTTGAGAAATCTTTTTAAAGAGTTATATAAAGAAATGAGCTCCTGACAGCAGTCGCTCATGGCTACGTATTCAGCCTGACAAGTTGATAAAGCAACATACTGCTGTTTCTTCGTTCTCCAAGCTACGGTGTCTCCATACAACTTTATGACGTACCCACTCGTTGTCAGAGATCCTTTACAGTCTCCAAAACTCGCATCTGAAAAGCCTTGCAAAGAGTCACCTTTACCAAAGTAATTTAAGCCTATATTTTTTGTGCCTTTCAGATATCTGAAGACTCGTTCTAACATTTTCCATTCCTTTTCAGATGGGTTGATTTGATGTCGACTGAGAACATTCACTGCGTAAGCAATGTCCGGTCTGCAAGTGTTAGCCAAGTAGAGCAAAGTACCAACAGCCTCTCGATAAGGTCGATTTGAACTATTTTCTGTGTTTATAATTGTGTTCAAATCCTCGTTTTCTTCGTGATCTTTTCTATCTCTGTTGGCTATTTGATTTGTGACCATAGGAGTCCTTTGAGGATGTTCCTTATCGAATCCAAACTTAATCAGCATCTTATCATTGTATTTCTCTTGTTTGATACTCAGATTCTTCTTTTCTCGATTTCTGTGTATCTCAAGTCCTAGAAATACTTTAGGTTCTTCGATGATCGTCATTTCAAACTCCTTCATTAATTTTTGCTTTATCTCGTTCAATTTTCCTATGTCGTTACTGACCAGCATCACATCGTCTACATAAAGCACAAGAATTAAAAGTCTGTTGTTTTCGCACCAAGTAAATAGACATGGCTCATCGTCATAGGTTTTTAAATTAAGTTTGAGAGCGGTTGCACGAAATCTTTCGTTTCAGCACTTGGGACTGACTTTCAGTCCGTATAAAGCTTTTTCAAGTTTATACACTTTGTCTCGTCTCGTTTCTGCTGTGCAGTTTACTCCATCAGGAATCTCTATGTAAACTTCATTATTGAGAATGCCATTCAAGAACGCTGTTTTAACATCCATTTGACAGATGTCCATATTAAATCGATTTGCGATGGCTAGCACAGATCTAATTAAGGGCAGACGTGAAACTGGTGCGTAAGTTTCCTGCAGGTCATAAACATTCCTATCTTTAAAACCTCTGATAACAAGCCTAGCCTTGTATTTTGTGTTACCATCTGGGTCCTCCTTTTTCCTCAGAACCCATCTAGAATCAA
Source organism: Anastatus disparis (assembly GCA_017163975.1). NCBI lineage: Eukaryota > Metazoa > Arthropoda > Insecta > Hymenoptera > Eupelmidae > Anastatus > Anastatus disparis. The sequence goes on along the minus strand of JAFFSR010000267.1, from coordinate 5,338,287 downwards.
TGATGTTGGGTTTCTTTCCATTTCTCGTCTCTGGTCTATCAACTGTTCTCCAAACGTTGTTTTTATGAATGGAATTTAATTCGTCCTCGATAGCCTCCTTCCATCGTTGTTTATCAGTTGATGCCATGGCTTCTTGATACGTGGCAGGGTCTCCATTTAGTTTAGCAATCAAAGCTGTAGTAGTTTCTTCAGTTAAAATTTCTTCATTAGTGATATTTTCCTTCACTTTCCTTGGACGACCTCTTCCTCTTTTAGGCACTCCCTCCGTTCTCGTTGTCTGATTCTCCTTTTCATTCTCGAATTCAGTAAACCATGTATCACGATTTACCTCGCTGTCCAGTGTCTCCCAGTTATTTAGTTCTCTACGTTTATACTTATCAGCAAAGACTAGCTTCTCGTTGAACCTGACATCTCGACTCTCGTAGAACTTTCCTTCTTCAGGTTTGAACAAAACGTAGCCTGTTTCCTTGTATCCAACCAAGACAGTTCTAATTCCAATACCTCGAAATTTAGGACCAGTTTTCCTTTGCACCTTCATGTAAGCTAGGCAGCCAAACCGTTTTAGTTGAGTGATGTCTATCTTGTGATAAGGAGCAAATTTCTCTAACGGTGACATCATATCATTAGAAGCATGTGGCAATCTGTTATATGCGAACACAGCAGATCCCAGAGCCACATCCCACATGTTTTCTGGTATTTTAAAATTATAATCCTTGATATATTTATAAGTTCTCTGTAACTCCTTAAATCATTTTAAAAAAATGTCTTATCCATATCAAATCATCGTTCTTCTGTTAAGAGAAGTTATCTCGATATTCTCTGCAGACATGATTTCAAAATCTATCCTTTTAATTTCTATTGCCTCCTTTATAACACTTATTATTTTCACTATAGTGTCATTGAAATTTGAGTATAACTTAGCGCTTACGCATCTATACTCATTTCCTACAATTTTTATTATTTTCACTCATTTCTTCTTTATCTCTTGTAATTAAGTATGTTGGAGTTTGTTAAGATTGTATACTTATTATCAATCTTTTCTCCGAACGCGAATTCTATTAATCCATAGAATTTTATATTTGTACTCCAGTAATAAACATTTTATTTGACACATGACCACGTACATATCAATTGTCTCGTTATTTAAATATATACACAACTACTGGTCCGTAAACTTTGACTTATGTAATTATCTGTAGAGCATCTGCATAAAGGTATTATCTGATAAGATAAATTTTATATTGGTCAGCAGTGCCTAAACTCGTATTTACTCCCTCCGATCCTAAGTTCACGATGTTGTTTTGTTAACAAACTTAATCTCGTGAATATTCTCGTTAGAAATTTAAAATTAATTACGAACTCGTTAATTAATATGTCACATCAGAGTCAGCGAGAATTTTGACTTAATTTAAAACAGTCATTGATTATTTTCACGTTGTTTTAAATCGATTTTAATTTCAAGATCTTAAACTCATTTTTTTTTTTTTTTTTTTTTTTTCTTTTGATTTTAAGTTTTCATCGTTTCCATTGTAAGTCTTTTCTCTTACTCTTGGCTCCCAATTTTAAATCGTTAATATTTTTCTTAGTATTTCTCGTTTTGCTCAATCTCGTGATGTTTCTACTTTTGTTATTAAATTTAACTCGTTTCATTGAAATTTCGTTACTCGTTTTACTTATCCTCCCTTTAATAATTTTCAAGAATTAATTAACAATGTTGCGTTAACAATTTCATTTAAATTTATTTTTATATTTTCTTTATTTTCCTCGTCTTTTACGTTTTGAATAATCCTTTTCTGTATAATTGGTCATCCAGTTGCTCTTGCAACACAATGAAAATTGTTAACTAATTACTGTATACATATAAGTATCAACTATGAAAATCGATAGAATCTAAGTCTTTTAATCTGTAGTCTTAGCTGCTGTTACGTTGCTCGTCATGCATTCCAATCAGTTTTTGGTATTTCCGATATATTTATCAACTAGCCATTTTACCTTTGATACTTATTTTAATTCCTTTTTGACTTATAAAATTAATCCAAAATATACTCGTTAATTTCTTTCTCAGATTATATAGCGAACTATAAAATTATTTCTTTATAATCGCTGAAAAAGCATTTCTTTTTCATAATCCTATTTCTTCATTTATTTTAAAAACTCCTTATGGTAATCAGTGTCTATGCAGTTAATAATAATATCTCATGTTCGAACTGTATGATTTTCTACGACACTCTCCTTTAAATCATTTTTGAGCCGATGAGCCCATATATCGATATAAGACGATACATGAAATAATGTATTTCCATTAATTTGATCAATTGAAAATTAATTCTTATTGATCTCATCGATCTTATTAATCAATTCACGAGAAACAGATCTATTGATCAATTTTTGTTTTAAAAAAAAAACTCCTTTAATTGTACTATAACGTTACAAGAATCGTACGTTAAGTTACTCTCGTTAAAGACTTTTATTCTGCTAGCACAAGCAGAGTTGTTTTCGATTTTTCAACTCGTTTAGTATCGATCTCCATAGAATTACAATAAATCGTACTAAATCAAACTCGGTTATCTCGTTATCAGATTTTCAATACTATTCTTATTTATGAAAGTATTTCATAAGAATTTATTATCAAATACGTCAATCTGAATTTTCAAGTTTTTGGACTCGTTATACATAGTTGCCTTTGTTTTCTCCGCCTCCTTGCGACCAGCCTCAATTTAGTTCAATTTTAGATTACGACTTCTTTGCAGATGCCTCCTTTTCGAATACATAAACTTGAACCATGAAGGTGGCCATTTGATCCTTGATTTCTACAAAAGAGTCGAAAATAAGACAGTTTTTATCGTTAATATTAACTTCGTTATGCACTCGTTTAGACAATGTTTCATTTTCATTTAAGAGAACTTCGAATTTGATAATGGCAATTTTCTATATATATTAAATTTTAATTTCTGTGGATCCTTTTAACATAGAAATAGTTGCCTGATTTATATCTTAGTTTACAATTAAAAACTGGTTATATACATCGTTTACCTTTTGGTCTTCGTTTCTCTTTGCGTCGTTGTTTGGTCTCGTTTTACTCCTTTATTCTCTCGTTCCGTTCTTCGTTCTATTCTTCATTTTCTCGTATCATTCCTCATTTTCCCGTATCATTCCTCGTTCAATTCCTCATTTTCTCGTATCGCAGCTGCGTCTCGTTTTGAATAGGTCACGGCAGTAAGATACATAGAATGACAGACCCTTTTCTCGTTCCTAGGTAATTTCTCTCGTAAGTGCTGCCATCTACTCGTTAGGTATGAACTCCTTTCCTGTCAATCAGTTATACAGTTAGAAATTCAGATATCACTGAACACAAGTACTATCTAAATTTAAACTGAAACTAAAATTTATTTAACTATGTATTCGTTATTCATCGTATTAAGCATAACTCTATTTAATAAATTTCACTGTCAAGACTCTGACATGCTGAACGCAAGCTTGTCAAACTCAGAACAGTTGAGATTTTTATTTGCATTATAAAGATTCTGATACGCTGGACACAAACATTATCAGACTTTAAATGGTTGTAATTTTTAATTTCGTTATTAAGATTCTAATATACGGAACACTAGTATGATCAGTATCAAAACAACTGCAATTAAGTTAATTGTTAAGATTCTGGCATACCGAACACAAGTATGCAGTTTCAAAACGATCAAGATGATTGCTAATTTTAATTTTAATATAAAAAACTCGAACTCGGTTACATTTCGTTTTAAAGTGGGCGCTGTTATATATTTTAATGATTTAAGCATAATTGCTTAAATGTGTAAATTAAAATTATTTACAGCGCCACTGCCGACCTTTATGTTAACATTTCTATTTTTAAAAATCACGTGAAAATATTATTTTAATTTTTATTTAATTTAGTTATATGTATATGAAATACATACTATGAAATAAAAAATACTTGTATATAATGTATTTACAAATATCTACACATGTACTTAAGGTTTAGACTTGGCCAGAGTCCATCGTAAATATTGCTTTTTCGTTCTCGTCTGAGCAACGATTTTCTCGTTACTGCCATACTACTCCTTAGATTAAACAAAACTTCTAATAAAAGATTTTTATGTCTCGTTCTCGTTCTGTATATGAATTTAATAATTATTCATTTACATTTATGTGTATACATATACACGCATATATACGTATACATATGTACACTCGTACGTAAGTTCATATCTCGTATTCATTTACTGCTTATATTTGTGTCTGTACACATATAAGTTACAAACTCCTCGTATATACGTATATACTCGTCGCTCTCATATAAGTGACATAGTTATAGATTTATTTTGCACTGGTTTATTTTAATTTAATTTATTTCACCACTCTATTTGTAATTTAATTTATTTTATATTAAATTTGGCATGCATTATTATTTAGACCTCGTTTGATTATATGTTTGTGCGTTTTTATATGCTATATGGCGTCCCATAACTATCATACAGCACACATATACAACTCATTCCTTACATCCCTCTCGTTCATCGTTATAGTCTCCATTTGCATTTCTTGTTTCTCGTTTCTTACTCGTGGCGACAAGTTCGTCGTGGCATCGTTCATCGCGAGCTTCTCTTTATGTGCCATCTTTCTTTCACGCGTGCGTTCCTCGTTCCTCGTTTCTCGTACAAGCGCGACATCGTTCTCGCGCGTGCTTGACGCCTCGCGCCATCTTTGCACTGTTCTTCTTTATCTATCTCTTTCTGTCTCTTTCCTTGATCGACGCAAATCCGCCATGTTGATTTGCCTCGAAACAAAGAATTTAGAGAGAACGTCAATTTCGAAAAAACCCAATTGACATCTCAGTTCCAATTTTAATACGAACTTCGTTTTGCTAACAATCATTTTTGATTTACGTATACATATACACATGTGCATGCACATCCATACATATACCAATGCACATGTGTGTCACGCTTATGGCTCTCTTCATTCCATGACACCGAGAACCGCGCACTAATTGTTTTACGCTTTCTCTTAGCAAAACAAAACTCCTCCTCGCTCTCCTCTCTCGTATATAATGCATTTTTTCTTTTAATTTCTTACCTCGCTCCATCTCCCCTGTTGCCGGGCTTTGCGCAGTTGAAGCTTGCTGGGCTTCCATAACCTGATAGGATATTTCAATTTAGGGGCGAGGTTGTTAATAGTTTTAACTACGTAGACACAGCAAAGAGTCACACACAAATTGTATTTAAAGTATTTATTGTTTTAACAATACACTCCCTTTACAAAGCACACTCGTATAAAACACCAAGAATACAGATCTACGCTAATAAAGTCTGGAGGCTCTACGATGTGTCGCTCAACAAGGACTGACAGACCGACCGACGCATATACAGAGAGAGAGAGAAGCTAAGAGGGCGCTTCTGCCCACGGCAGCCTTCACAAAAACCCAAACGTAAAATATGCGCACACTCTTGACAGTTTGAAATGTTTTTACATAGATTTTTTGCGGACATAAGAATATTTCGGAAATATTGCAAATCTTGCATGCTGTGAGAGATGTTTTTACTAGCGTTTTGTGTTATTTATTTTTACGTGAATTAAGAAAAAAATTATTGAAAATTAAAAATTGAACATAGGCTTTTCTGGATAAAAAAAACTTTTATGCTTATAATTCAATAAATAGGTTTAAGTTTCAAAAGAAATTTTTTTTGTGATCAAGATAGTAAATTGACAATCTTTGTGCTCAAGATTGAGATTTATTTATTAATTACATCCTCATAGATGTTATATTATTGATTTTTTTCAATAAAAACTTTAAATATTAAAAAGAAGAGAAAAATATGACATAATTTATGGAAAAATATTTATAATGCTATTTAATAAACTGTAAGCGGTCACTTAGATTAATTATATTTAGTTTTACGTTTCATGATAGATAATATGATCAATTTTGTAAGCTTATATATAAAAGATATTAGGAAAAATTGCTAATGAATAATTTTTTCTACATTAAAGTCACATTTCAAAAATAAAAATAAATACTAACTCAATGAACTCTATAAGAAAGTATTGCGCCGAGCACTTGGCAGCGTTTTTTTGTTTTTGCATTAGCACAATATCGTTTTGTAGATAGTGAAGAGTTACTCCAACATTTGTAGATACAACAGATATTAATTTTGAGTCTATGGTTATTAGTTTTTATAAAAAAATCAATTCTTTGATTATAAAAGGACAGATATACTCGACACCTCCCCTTAAGTAACTAGCTCAATAATATAAAATTTCTTTTGTTTTCTTTTAATTTCTTTCGCACTGGATCCAGTTTAAAAAATAAAAACCATCAAAGGCACCAAACCAAGCTAACGCTAGAAAAGAGCCAGAGCATTAAAAAAGCTATTCAAACAGTGCAGAGCGACCAGGAAAAATCTCACAACGAAAAAAGAATGCGCAAAGAGTCTAAGAACGAAACCTAGTTCCTTGACATTAAATCAAAGGATTGAGTGCTTTAGGCAATCAGTCTGGATAAAAGACACCTAAGTCATGGACGTTTTGATGTTAAATGCAAAAAGAGAAAGTTTATTGGACAGAAAAGAATTACAGACGATACTACTGAGCTAGAGAGTATCTGGAAAGTTTTAACTGATTGATAATTCCTAATTTAGTACTACCACCTAAACCTGCGTCAACTACAAGAGAGACGCAAAAACATCTTGAATCATCTTACAAGGTTGAATTTATTGCGCAGAAAGAGTACCCCCGTTAACATGAGCAAAATGCTCATCCTCCAAAATTTCAAAACTAATATTCTTTCTGGTTTTTATAGTAATTGAGATTAGGTTTTACAATATTTATAGTTCTCAAACTAATAACTTAACCTCAACATAACCTAAAACCACTTCAGAGCCCTGGAAAGCAATTCCACTAACCTAAAAAAATATTTCAATAATGAAATCGCCATAACTTTGCTCAGAGAGGGGCTATAAGTAATTTTCTGGGCTTGAAATTTGTATTTTTATAAGACAAATACATTTTATAATAACCGAAAATTTGATTATGGCATGGGGCCATGACAAAATAATAAAAAAAAAACATTATTTTCTGGGTTTTTTGGCGATTATTGGTCTCCATCACTTCACAAATTTATTCAGAGAAAAAAAATAGCTCCATTGGATTCTGCAAGAAAAAATACTTTTGAATAATGCATGATGTCTTTGAGAATACTTGGATGCTGTTACGAAACAATTCAAAAAATAAAATAATTCTGAAATTGTGACATAGCTACTTGGGAGCGTTTCTGTATTTCATGTTTCTATGACCTTGGTCATCTCTTCAGAGTCACAAATCTACTGTTCGATGTATCTACAGGCAAATTACGCCCATCACACGCTAAAAAATATTTTTAAACAAAACTCAAGTAGCAGCTGTATTATCTGTCTTAGTGTATTGTTATGAGAAAGACAAAGACAGAATAAGATTTAAGTAACAATCGTTACTTAAGTTGGACCTATGAATTTGAGTCTGAAAGTACGCTTCTATATAAAACTACGCTAAGAAAACCAATTTTCAAAAGCTTCCGCACCAGTTAATCGTAAAATTAAATTGTATGGAAAATTTAAAGTTAATCCATCCAGTAGTTTTTAAGATTTTATTGGCTTAATAAATATAGAAATTTTTTTTTTAAATTTAAAAATACTCTATAATTAAAACTAACCTAAGAAAATCAGTTTTTAAAAATTTATTTTATTTGGGCAATTGCAAATAATTTCCATGCGAATTTTAAAGCAAATACATCGAGTAGTAAACGAAAAAAAAACAGAAAAATGAAAAATCGAAAATTTTTTTTTTATAAACGAGATATTGCGGAGAATTTCGATAAATTCTTCCGGAATCAGCGATTTTACGCTGGGGTTAAGTTTTAGTAGCTAATGTTTCAGATCAGCAACGTTATTTAGTGCACACACGTAATTTGAATAAGGTGATTTTAAGTAATGATGCATGTACAGTACACTGCTAAAATTCAAATTTCTAGGAGTTGCACAATCTTGTTCTTTTTCTAAATTTTCAATCTTACAGGTAGTGAGCTTGGAAAGTAATTCAACCTTTTCTTGACCTCGCATGATAATTGTACGACAATTCATGCAAATATCTTCCAAATTTTTGTATAATCTGTTTATCGATATATCACCTTCGTACCACTCCAGACCATAATGATTTAGTGTCACCCAATAGTTCTAAAGCATTTTTAGGAAAGCGTCTTAAATTACAAGGAGGCGCCACAACTCAATAAGCGATGTTTTTAGTTGTTCAAGTTTGTTGTTCAAGTTTTTATGAATAGCAAGTATAGCCACCTCCTTTGGAATCAAACGATTTTTGTTGCCCTTTAAAAACTGCACGTCAATTACCATGTCCATACTGTTTGCAATGAAAGTTGCTTGCCGACTGAGATAATAAAAATGGCTTTGCTCCACTTAAATAGCGAGAAATATATCCCCACCACCACTACCTAACCGCTATAATCCAAGACAACCTGTCTCGACGAGTCAGTTTCGAGCAAATTGTCGTATTCAGCATAAATTATACAATTTACAGCGCCCTCTAGCGGGTCGTCGAGTCTAACATCAATTCGTACATTACCATTTTTTATCAAATTTCAATGACTACCACCACTCGCCGATAAATCAGGTGTCAAATCAAAAGCGAATAGGCAGTAACCGTTCGGATAATCTTCACAGGTTATCGAGTTGCCGGAATTCATGAAGTAAATACCAGTGCCGAAAAAAAGTGTATGATAAGCATCAACGCACAATTTGCTGTTTTGAAATCTGGCGGTAAGGGTTTCGATGGCACCTGCATTCCATCAACGTACAGACACAAAAAATTAATATTAAAATTCTTAAAATTGAACCGGTTAAGACTTTTATCGCCATTGTAAGCTTTATTCTCAACAAAACCGAGTATAATTCTTTTTAGCAGTTTACCTGATGACATTTTCTATTGTTTACCCATGCACACTATTATGTAACGTAACAGCCTTAACTTCTACACGTGTCAGTGAGTATTTTGCAGTAGTCTGCGACAGTAGTTTTTTGTGTGCTAGCATAAGTGAAGAAGTTAATCTTATCCGACGTACAAAAAGCGTAGTCTCGGTAATATTTACCGTGAAAGCACCAGCGGCATCCAAGAGACAGAATCCATCACGAAAACGCGCAAGCCTTACTCTAACTTCAACACCACCCAGTAGTGTCTTGATTTAAAACATCACAATGTAAATGGCCAAGTAAATCAATCTTCCTGTCAATCATAATCGCTTTACGCTAACTGAGACCTGCATTACCACCTGTGGTATCGTCCATTTTTCCTGCTGTATCATCGTACTACAATCCACTCGTTAAATAAGACTTTTTAGCTATTGGGCCATAATTTAGTAATGTTTCAATGTAAGCTCTGTACGCATAAGCATTGTTTTGCGGTGAAACAGGTTTCTGATTGAATAGCAAGTCGACTTAATTAAACGGCGACTGCAAAAGATTATTTATTGATCCAACGTTCGGATCTTCAGGTGGTTCAGCACTAGTGCATGTTACACTTACACTCACACTTAACATTGTGTAAGCCAAGTCTAGATACTCAGTGTTCCTAGGGATGGTAGATTCAATTGGGGATTGGTCGTTAAGTTAAGATGTCTGTTTGTACTGTATCCAGTAAGAACCTTCAATTGCAGTCTGTGTCGAGGGTGATTCGAAGAGTGGTAATTCCGACTTGATCAACTGACAAGATTCTGCATGCAACAACGCCATATTGAAATTTTAATTTTTAAAAATATCTCTAGCTACACGTGCTTTCTTATTCTCCTTCTTCTTCTTTTTCGCAACTTCACTACTTTTCGAGCGTTTAGCCGCTGAGGTGTTTGTAGTACCAGGTGCACTTGGCGACTGAGCTGACAATGTCTCGTTCTTCTTTTTATATTCTCCTCCCCCTCTTTCGCACTTGACTCACCCGAGAGCAATTTGTGCAGAACGTCAGCTGTTCTTTTAAGATTTTTACCACTCTCGCGAATATGCTCGTTGGCCGCCGCTTCGACAGGTCTGCCACCTAGAGTGACATCATCTAGGATACTTTTACCTGCTCGGAGAGCCTCTTTACCGACCACTTTTGCACCTTGCTTGATCTTCGGTATAGCTGCTCGAAAGAGACCTTTCAAAAAACTACCTATTTCTGCACCCGACTGGTGATAACCGGAAACAAGGTTTACCAACTTACTTCTACCACCAAACATTTGGTTATTGAAAAAATCTTCAAACTCAGACATTTTATCAAATGCGCTTAAAGTGAAGCGTTACAGTCAACGTACCGAAGTCGAATGAAATGGGAAATCCATGTTTGTCTCTTATATCTATTTCGATCGACTAAAACGCTGAAGACAGCAGTGGTAGGTACATGGGTGGTGAAAAGTTTTTAATTTCAACGCCTCCGTGAACGTGATCGCGCAAATAAAGTGAGACTATACGTAGTAAGTTCGTGCGCATATCACCAGTTACGTAAGGCTGGCAAATGTTGCTGTAAACCATGAGTACGGTTGGCAAGCCGCTTACAAGATTCGCTGGATGAGAACCGGTAATGTAGTGTCCTCTATGACCTTTGCAAGAGAAAATTGGTACATTTTCCAGACCTAAATATCTTAGTAATTTCTCCGATAGTGTGAACGTGTGCATATAAGTTGTACAATCTTCTCCACATCGACATCTATTTTGTACATAGCCACCAGCTTGGATTTCAAAATATGAATGATTTTTCACATTCTCGAGATTATTTATTTCTTCTAAGAGACTTTCAATGTTACGATAAACACCAGGTTCAACTCTGGCAAACACCTCGATCCTCTGTTGACTCTTCTCTGTTTCTCGCAAAACATTTTCCATTTCACGTTTTGCTGTTTTAACAGAAATGACTACCTTCCGCTCAACTATTGATATATGCTGAAATGTGAGAGGTATTTGAACTTCCATGAGCCCTACACACTAGTCGCCATAAAGATAAAAATTTTGTGATGATTGTGTTGTAAAATGTATTGCCACATTGTGCGGAAAGACAAACTTGCTGCTGTTGCTCGGTAAAACCATGTGAAATTCATCGTTTATTGTAAATTTTTTATATCTTTAGCCGCTATCCAAAAACTGAATTTTTCTGGATACTTCCTCCAACTGACCAAATATTGTTTTTTTCACCCCCTACCTTAACTCTTTAAAATCTTATCCACCTCAATCGCTTCACTATCTAAATCCTTGCGCACTCTGCTCAACTGTTCTTCGTGAAAATATCCGTCAATTTTTTCTCCATCAAGATCTGTCAAATATAGACCGGTGGTTGTTGTCTTGTGTAGACTCTAACAATTTTAAACAGCTCTAGAGTCCAGCAACCCTTGTATGCTTTTCTGTAGGCTGTCTTAGCACGACTGACACGAACCAAATCACCAATGCTGTATTTAGCTTCTCTAAACGGCTCTTTTTCGCTGTAACGCAACGTTAAATTTCGACGTACTACGTAAGCATTATATAAGTTGACCTTGGAAGGGGGTATTTTTATGGCTCTGTGCCACGACTCGTTGTAACACGTCACAAGTTTTCGCAAAACATCTATACAACGTTTTGTTTGCAAATGAGTAAAGTATCGCCAGATTTAACCATTGAAAGTTCAAATAAAGCGTTCAGCAATGGCTGCTTGTATATCAGGGTCTCTGACGACTCGGTAGGTGATATCTTTCTTTTTTAGCACCTCTTGCACCTCTCGATCGATAAATTCCTTACCTGTATCAGTTTCTAGGTAAATAGGATGTCTATTATTACATCGTGATAAAATTTTGTCTAATGCTACAGCGACGCTTCAAGTTCTGTCTAGGAGAGGCTCTGCCCAGGAAAACTTTGAAAGTGCATCAATGACAATGAGAATATAGCTGTACCCATCATTGTAGGTTTTAAGTGATCTAAACTCTGCCAAGTCAGCTTCCCACACTTCAAAGAGGCTGAAAACGTAATGTCGACGAGGAAAACGATGTCTCACGAGTTTGTGTAAGGTATGTGCATCCGACTCTTCGGCCATTTGGCAATCGCATTGTTATCAAATTTTTTGGGTTTCGCGAGTTTCAGTAGATGAGCACCAGCGTACGCTGATGGTGCAGAAAGATTATAGTAATGATGCTCAAGATTGTCCAGCTTTGTAGTCTCGTTCTTCCTTTTCTCCTTCTCTCTCATTGCTCCTCCTCCTTTTATAAACTAGCTTTCTCTCTCTCTTTTGCTGTTTCTTAAATGTATTTTTAATACGTTTCAAAAATTTATCAAATGCAATTTTGCTGATCATGCACAAAACAGGAATACCAGCTGCAGTCTTTTCATTACCATCCGCAGTCTCCGAAAGCATGCGTGAAAATGCTCGTTCAGCCAGCAGTCTGTCAGCTTTTATATGATCCGTTATTTTTTTATTTGAATATGGAATATCATGCTCTAGACAAGCATTGTCAAGAGGGTTTTTTCCTCTCTGACCACGTCAGAGACGCTCTTCGAGATGCCTGCCAGGGCCGGGAAACTGGTAGCCTAGTAGATGCATTTAAAAGGGTACAACTAAAATCAATCGGTCTATAAAAGTACCAGTATTCTCCCCCTTCTCCTTCTCCTCCTCCTCCATCACTTTCTTCCATACTTTTACATACGGTTATATCTTAGCTGTTCGATGCGACTCTTTTTTGCAAGAGTTGATGGCGTAGCTGCCAGCTCGCTACCAACTTTTTGACGCTTTTTCGCAATCTGAACTCCTTTCTCCTTTGCGTTCGTTTGACTAATAGCTGTTAAGTATAATAACCTTCGTTTTCTGACGACGGTGACAGCGAAGATTCAGGGCTATAAAAGCTATCTTACGCCACAGTTTATCGTTACCAATGAATTCTCGAGGTATACTAACTTGTCGCAAGACGCGTGCAAACTGTTTGTATCCGCGCGGTGGTGGTCTTTTTCTGCTTCTTATAGCCTCGTTCACTAAATCGACAGTATTAGTACCCTCGACAACAGCGCCATCTAGCTCGATTATACCACGACTATCCCATTTAATATTACCAGCTTGCCGCAAGTATCTAATAAAATGTCTGGCATTGCTTCGAAATTTCTGCAGTATTGACTCGACACTTTGTTTGTCGTCGATTTCGTCATTATTGTCTGTACCCATTGTCGTTTCCGTTTCTAATAATGTTGTCTCGTTTGGACGTATTATACCCTTACTCTCATTCTTCTCCTTCTCTTTTAGATGCAAGTAACGCTGCAAGATTTGCTGATATTGCAAAGATTTTTGGCGCTCATCGCCGACAGAATGTAAAATCTTACTTTATTCCTCCTCAAGGCGTGTCGTGGCTGTACCAAATCTGAACACTGGATAGTAAAGTTGTATGATTGGTACGTTATGCTATTGCCGCAGCTGTTGCTCCAAGCACTCTTGCGGTACAAAAATCATTTTTCTTGCGTACTCCATGCCGATAAAACAGGTTTCACAATTAGCCGCAGCAAATATGCTGATTTTACCATCAATTTCATTTTTACCTCTAAACTATCCAGTTTAGAGAGTTTTCGCAACAGAGGTGCGAATTTTCACAATTATCTCTTATATTACTTGCTGAGTGAAATATTTTCACGTAAAATGTTCAAAGCACACTCGCAAATGTACGTTATAAGTTTAGAATTTGCTTCGCGTAATATAGCCTTAAGTTTATAAAGTTCGATTTTACACAAAAAATGTAGCTGAGTCCAGTACTTTTCTGGAATTGGTCTGCTCCGACTACGTCTTACCGGCTTCATTACAATCGCACGACTGGTACATTATTCGAGCGAGCACCATCTTTTATGGGTGTGTAACGAGTCACATAAACGTACTGATGTTTGTCAAACGGAAATATACAAGTACGAAATCTCACATTTTCAGGCGTACCCTGCTTCAGATCTATGAACAAATAGCTGCGTGACTGTGCTGTGGCATCGAGATATGCCTCTTGCAAAAAACGAGGCTTCTCGGGGCAGACTTGACGCGCCAGATGATTTATTTGCGCTCGATCGCGCGGATTTTTAAATACCACGACGTAATTAGAGTTTAAAGAGATTTCTCGCTGACCTTGATAAATAAGATTTTGCGAGATAGAGATGATGCTCAAGTTATTGTGATGACTGCCTTTGGTAAAGAGATTGACTACAGCTCTGCTGGACGATTCTTTCATCAGATCGTCGGAAATCAATACTTTTGCTCGTGGATCATTGGCATAATCTTTGCTCTTTGATAAACCCTCGTGAAATTCGATTCTCTCAACCAACTCCTTGTAAATTGGCTGCCACTCGATATAGTACAACAGTACACGTTCGAATTTTGTATTACTCATGCGATTAATGTAACTCAAAAATATCTTCACAAATACTGTTTTACCACACGAGCTGGGTCAACAAATCAATACAGTCCACGGATGCACCCACCTGCAAACGTCCATGGTACCGCTGCTGCTAAACTTCTACTACTAACCTCATCACATCCTCGAACCACTCTACATATACGATCATTAGTAGTGATGAGCAAGAGTGAGGGGCGGCGGCGGCGCGCGCGCGTGTGCGAACAGCATCGTGCTGGCGCTAGCCAATTGTTTAGCTGATTAGCCATAAAGCTGGCTGACGCCAACATTATTCCGCTCCTTAGCTATATGGCTGGAAGAGCTTAACAAGTATTAACTTGTTATTTGCTCAAAAGCGCTCATCACTATCACTACTTGTACCTCCAACCACCACCACCACTCTACTCGTCACTCCGCATTTCCAGTATAAAAGTAAAAGCGGCAGCATTTATAGGTTAGTGTTGTGCAAGTTTTGGTATCGTGAAAATAAATAAGTTATAGTCAACAAATTTGAGCAAAAGGTGATCAAATTTTAGCAAAAAATTCATTAAAGACTCAAATTCTTAAATTTCAATAAAATTTTTTAGAGAGTTGTCGTGAGAAAGTGTGGTGATTATACGTATCTCGCAAAAAAAAATAATAATAAATCAATTAAAAAAGGTGCATTTCAAGGAAGGTAAACCGGATATTTACGCGATACCCGTGCGGGATTATGCGAGTCGTGCAGTGCGACGTGGGGAATGGGAGCAAGCGGCTTGTGGCAGAGAGAGATTTAAAATGAGAGTGGAAAGAGTGAAGATTATCCTGGAACCTGTAATTATGGAAAAAATTGACGACTACTTAATCAACAGAAAATAAATTTACTATTTTGTTATATTATTTTTTGATTTCAATAAATTATAAAATTTATTACAAATTGTTTCTGTTTTGATTCTATAAACTATATATATATATATATATATATATATATATATATATATATATATATATATAACATAATATTTTTACTTTGGTAATAATAATAATATATCAACATTTATTTATTATTTAATTAGATTTATAGCCGTATGGAAAACTAAGCTCTATATATATATATATATATATATATATATATATATATATATATATACATAATATTTTTACTTTGGTAATAATAATAATTTATCAACATTTATTTATTATTTAATTAGATTTATAGCCGTATAGAAGACTAAGCTCGTTATTTACAAATCGTCTCTTTGAATATACGGGTTCACATATTTTACATTTAGGTCGTGTTACAATATCATGAAATTGTGTACATCTTATAGCGTCGTAATTAGCAAAAAGTGGTGGATTTCACCAGTAAAAAATTTCCGTATGGAATCGAAGTTCATTTTTTGACTTACCGACGAATTAAGTCTGATGCCTTTGATTTTGCAAACCCATCCTTCGACGCCATCTGGCGTCAAATATTTGTACCCGTAAAATTTTGGTCCTCCAGAGACAAATGATGTAATACTCGTACCAAGGCGATAACAGGCCAATTTGTCGGTTAAGTCACCCAAGAACGGTTAGTTTCCGCATCGTACTCACCCATGCCCCTTACGTACACAATAGAATCAATATCGTAATACAACACGCGTTTACCCAACGGTTGCAATTCTTCGTAAAGTTTTAAACGTGCTAGAGCTGTGGTGTAGGCAGCTACTACAACGTTACATAATGCCGATGGCTCGACAGCCGCATCTGTGTTGTGCCAGCTTACGTAAATTGTCGTATCGTCAATCGGTGAAATTGAGTCAACCTCGGTCTCAGCACTACAGAGTAATTCAAACAACCTCTGTGGATCATCCACCACTTCGGTCTTTCGCATATTTTCTCGTTGACCAAACTTACCCCACAATGAATTTAGACACAGTTTTGCTACAGATCTCAGGCCAGCATTATACTTTATTCGATTTTGTACTCTAATTTTATACCCTCTCTTCGCACAAATTCTTCAATGTATCAAGCAATCGCTCATTTTCATCACCGTCAGCACATTCCGATGGGTAACCCGACGCGTACGTTTTCTTAGCGAAAAATTTATCAATATAAGTTGGAAATAGGCCACCCTGACCCGTGGCTTTGTTGTACTGACTAGGAGAGTATCAGACTTCCGGATCACGGATTTTGCTCAAACTTTGGGATAAGTTTTCAGATATCAAAATACGAAAGGAAATAGAATTTTAGACCCCAACACTTAATATTTCCCCAGTTACAGGCAATTAAAGAATATCACTGAAAAAGTTACTAGATTTTCGAACGCTTACAGTTCCTTAGCATTGCTACTTAGGAGTATAAAACTTTTTTTAAATGAAACTGAGCTCGAATCCTTTCGAAATAGTAGTTATCGCATGTCAAAATATTTTTTTTTCCCAAAGTTATAGCGTAATAAACATTACACCCAATTTCAGCTTTTTTTATTAATTAATGTTTTAAACAGAAAAATCAAGTCCAATGTTTATCACGCTATAACTTTGGAAAAAAATAATATTTTGACATGCGATAACTACTATTTCGAAAGGATTTGAGCTCAGTTTCATTTAAAAAAAGTTTTATGCTCCTAAGTATCAATGCTAAGGAACTATATGCGTTTGAAAATCTAGTAACTTTTTGAGTGATATTCTTTAATTGCCGGTAACTGGGAAAATATTAAGCGTTGGAATCTAAAATTCTATTTTCTTTCATATTTTGACATCTGAAAACTTATCCCAAAGTCTGAGCAAAATCCGTGATCCGGAGGTCTGATACTCTCCTAGTGAGTAATTTTATAAGACCATATTTCAAATATTTTTCTGATTACATAGCCCATTTGAACGGCTTTTTTTAACTCGTCAGCCACCCACATACCGGTAAAAACTCGATCATCAACATTTTTATGATCACAATCTGTGCTATACAACGATTCAACGCATGTTCGACATAATGGAAATAAAAGCTTATCATGCATTTTGACGGGAAGAACAGCATGATATAAATTTCGCGGCGGCAATACTCTACATTTGATAAGACCTTCAACGTGACTTATGTCATTTGTTTGACCCACGAGAGTGCAACACTCATCCTCGCCCACGTAGAGAATTCGGTGACTAATGGGATATCGCCCATATTTACAAATATACGGATACAACGAACACACGTCCACGTATTTTATTTATTCCCCCTCTTTTGCATCGTAAATTGTGACTGTATTGTCCGTTCGTCCGCCAAAAAATGCTTCTCGAGGATTCAACGGGGCCGTGCCATTTTCGTGTCTTATCTTTAATGTGCGACCTCATATTCTCGTTTACCGAGTACTCTCGATCGAAATCGCACTCTAGCTTTTCGATAAGTTCATAACTATGGGTTTGTATTATTCCGATATCCTCGCGGTTCTCTCGAAACATTCGTCCATATTTTCACCGTTTACGAGCCTCGTGTCTCGGTTTATAGTGTAACACCAGACACAGCCATGCCAATAACACCCGTAAAATTGTAAAACAATTTTCTTTTTATTTTCAAGTAGGCAATGTCCGTCCACTAGAGGGCCTTCGGGGAGCCTCTTTTCTCGTGCACGAACGGTATACTGAATTTGACGGTTGAGCACATTTTCCATCCAACACAACCATCGCATCGCCTTCATAGACTGTTTATTTGCTTGTCTATAACCACCTTAAGGTATAATACCTATCCTATCTTTTTGTGAAAATTTTTTTTATACACACACATGCAAGAAGATGCGATGGTGGCGCACTCTACAAACGGATCTGTATTGCCACATTCGATGATAGTCTTGCGAATAGCCAGACATGCTAAACGTTAAATTTTTACATTTTGCTTACAGTATTTTAAAATTTTATTTCTAAAATTGAATATATAATTTTCAACTTTTTTTTCGTTATACCACTGCATAAGTTCGCGTCGCTCTTCGATCTTCATCGAATCTGGCGAAAAAGTACATATCGGTGGCATTTCTCCCACGTAATTCTGATTTTCCGGTGTATTAAAAAAAATGAGGGAACGTAACTTTCTCGATATTAACAAGACCGTAAATTTTGGTAGTGCAGCTCAACTCATATGTAGATAATTTAAACTATCTATGAATTTAACCGATAAAATTTCCATTATGATTATTTTTGACCCGTTTAAAATTACATTTGGCTTATTTCTGAGATCTTTACGTTCTGTTAAATGTTTAAGAATAAATCGTGCATCAAAACCCTAAGCATCGTGTGCCATACAAATGATTTGTTTGAAATTTTTTCTTGGTGCCAAGGCTGAATCGACTAGCTGCTTCACGGGGTCGATTTCAAACACATACTCGCGCATCTCACATACTTCGCAAGAATTTGATACATTTTTATCGTTCAAACAGTAACTACACACTTGCTGAACAGCGCACAAATTTGGTACATGCAGCCTTACTTATTCAGCTTCACAGCCTAAGATGCTCTCTGATTGCTGAGTCTCAAAATCATAAAATAAATAGAGAATTGTTTTTTTATTCATCATGAACCCTAAACTATCAGAATGTTTTGAATTTTTATGATTTTCTGCTACATTGAAAGCATTTTATTTTTTCCTGATTTATATCACAAGGAGGCTACTGTGAACATTTATAGCATTTTTGCTCACATTTATGATTCTTCGTATGACTAAATTTTTTATTGCAAGGTATACAGTAGCCTCGACTCCCAACTGCTGCGAGTAAATTGGCTGGTAATGTCAGGAATTTTCATAATACATGATATTTAGAGTATGTCTAACGACATTACCAACATTGTGTACGAAACGTGTACCATCGTAAAGCGGCCTATATCCACGAGCAAAATTTTAAATTGAATTAGCAACGATTGCGACTCTAAGAGTACATAATATTCTTGAAATAATTTAATCTCTTCTATACACAGCCCGTCTCGAGTATCGCAACTCTCGCAGCTCTGACAAGTTTCAATGCTTGCACTTTCTGATATTGTGCTGTATAATGTCTTATTTTATTTCATCTGTCATAAAAAATTCCACTACCCGTTTGACCACGTATGGCGTATACGTGAGCAGCGACTAGCGAACGTGGAAGACAAAGACTGTCGCTATTTTCAATATTTGGAATGGATTACTTAAAAACTGATTCTTTAGGGAGAGACATACGATCCCGACCCTCTGGTTTAGCCATAGTACTGACTTTAAGAGGAGGTCACGTATCTCTGTCCTTTTCTAATCAAATAATTAATTTCTAGCAAAAACTAATAACTTTAGCAAAAAATAAAGAGAAAGCCGCATCTCGTATCAGGAAAAGCAAAATTTTCTTTGATAAGAGAAAATTAATTTTATTGCTTTGATTTCACGAAAACCTTGAAAAACCAAATTGTTTGCCCTAACCTCTGTGTCTTAAGTTTTTCAAGGTTTTCTTGGAAACGAAGCAATAAAATTAATTCTTTCTCATCAATGAAGATATTGCTTTTCTTGATACGAAATGCGGCTTTCTCTTCATTTTTTACTAAAATTATTAGTTTTTGTAATAAAATCAATTCTTTGATTAGAAAAGGACAGATATACTCGACCTCCTCTTAACATTTATAACATCGTCAATTTCGAAACCATCATTACTCTGCGCTATACTGTCCATAAGTTCGAGTAAATCTACCGGTGAAACATCACGAAGCAGTCTAAAATAAATCCATAGAGGTTCGTGCACGAAACGTTTAGAGCTTATAGTAATGCCGATATAATCTGATGGCTGTGCATATTCACGTATGTGATGATATAAATCGTTTATAGCGGTCTGCAACCAACCATATACATTTGCATTAGCTGGTGGAGAGAATATCGACACTCTTAATTGTCGCCCTTGAAGCTTAAACTGTTTGTAATATCGTGAAGTTTCTTCATGAATGGTAATGTGTTCCTGAGCAGAAGTACTATCTCCCTGTTGAAGACATTCATTTACAATACCATGCAATAATATATAAGAATTAATACAATTATAAAATTACATATATCTCAATAGTCGAGATCTTTTGTACCTGATGACGATATTGCAGATAATGTAATTTCAGGTGAAACTATTTCATTCGACGTTTTTAGATCCTGGTCATTCCAGTAAGAGCAACCAGGCAATGGTTCGTTAGGTCGTGGTAGCGCTGCAGTATCAGCAATCACCCCCTCCAACATCGCGTTTGGAGTACTATGATCATAAGTCACGTGATCATCTAACGAATTTATAAATTCTCGTACTTCTTCGGTGGGCGGCGGTAGTGCTGGATCTCTCGAACTAAGCAGCTGTTCATCTGCTGACAGAAGATTCATCAGTAATTCATCCCCACCACTGTCCTCCATCATGTTTTGCAGGTCTGAAAATTTTTTAATATCATATCTATTAAAGTTACACTATTTTAAACAAAAAAGTCTTATTCCGCGAAATTTTTCGACCATAAATAAAAAATCTATAGATTATTGATCCGATATTGGGAATCGATATTTTTTTGTAAAACATATTTTTGGATTTAACATTGTATTTACAATATAAAAGTATTAGCTTGCAAAATTTTTGACTGTAAATAAGTAAATTATTGAGTATTGGTTCGATATGCATCTTGGTAAGGCTGAGTGGAGTCTCTTATAAGATTCGTGAATCGAATAGAGCCCAATCAGCTTCACCTATTTTTAACAAAAGAAAACTTAATACATTAGACTTAGATTTATACAATTATTGCCCTCACAATTTTTTCTTAAATCTATTTACATGATTGAAGTGAGAAACTGTACAAAATCTAATTTTTTCAACGCTCGCTTTATATTTTTTTACTTTACATCTTTTTTACCTATTAATATACTATTTATCTTTTTTCTTTTTAAAATATTCGGTATGAATTTCTTTTCTTTTTCTAGTTTTTTCTTATCCTTTACTTTACCATTATTTGTATTTTGTACTATTTCTGTTTCTATTTTATCGTTTTGATTTTTTTGATTAGTGACGTCATCTTTGTTACTAACTAGGAGAGTATCACACCTCCGGATCACGGATTTTGCTCAAACTTCGGGATAAGTTTTCAGATGATAAAATATGGAAAAAGCTAAAGTTATAGTCATAAATACTCAATATTTCCCTAGTTACAGGCAATTAAAGAAAATCACTAAAAAAGTTACTAGATTTTTAAAGCATATAGTTCTTTAGCGTCGATAGCTACAAGCTTGAAACTTTTTTTAAATTGAAGCTGAGCTCAAATCCTTTTGAAATAGTAGTTACAGCGTATCAAAATATTATTTTTTCCCAAAGTTAGAGCGTAATAAGGATTGGACCTAATTTCAGCTTTTATTATTAATTAATGTTTTTAAAAGAAAAATCAGGTCCAATGTTTATCACGCTCTAACTTTGGAAAAAAATAATATTTTTACATGCTATAACTACTAATTCGAAAGGATTTGAGCTCAGCTTTAATTTAAAAAAAGTTTCAAGCTTGTAGCTATCAATGCTAAAGAACTATATGCGTTTAAAAATTTAGTAACTTTTTTAGTGATTTTCTTTAATTGTCTGTAACTAGGAAAATATTGAGTATTTATGACTATAACTTTAGCTTTTTCCATATTTTATCATCTGAAAACTTATCCCGAAGTTTGAGCAAAATCCGTGATCCGGAGGTGTGACACTCTCCTAGTAAGTAACTCATCGTTATTACTATTTTCTTTATTGGCAATATTAATTGTGTCATAATGTTCTACTTGTTGCTCGGGTGGAGCTTCATTGTTAATTTCTATTTGTGTTGTTATCACATTATCTTGCTCATCTACAATATTAGCCGTTTCATCATCATTAACATTTGCCTATCATTACCAATTTCGCTATTTTTATCAATTTGCCTATCATCGTTACTATCTAACTGCCTTTGCTGGTTGTTATTCGTTTTATCCTCCTCCTCTACTTCATTATTTAATAAGTAAGCTGATTTTAATCTCTTAAGGTTCATTGTCACATTATCACCTTCTCTTATCACAAAATTGGCCGTTTTCATGTTTTGATGTAACCTTATGAGGTCCTGTTTACGGCTGAAAAAGAGCAGGTTTTACTGCTTTTATTCATTTTCACACATGTATGCATCTTTTGAGGCGCTTAAACATAAATGTTTTCATTGAATAGCTGTGCCTTACTGGTACAGGCTTAACCTCATTCATCTATTCCGTGAATTCAGATAGAAACAGGAAGTTAATCATGTCTCCAGGTATAATTAACGTCGTCCCGTATAGAAATTCTGCTGATCTAGCATCCGTATCTTTTCGTATTAGCATTCTCAACCCTAATAAGACAGCAGAAAGGACTTTGGTCAATTCACATCCATCCATGTGACACGTGAGTGCCGTCTTAAGATCACGGTGCCACCGCTCTACCATGCCGTTAGCGTCTGGGTGATATGCCGTATTATGCACTTTTTTCACAGCCTATAAGTTGTAACAATTCTGAAAACATGACAGACTCAAATTGCTTGCCTTGATCTGTTGAAATGATTACCAAGCGTGAGCACCTAAGTTGAAATGATTACCAAGCGTGAGCACCTAAGTTGAAATGATTACCAAGCGTGAGCACCTAAGCGTGACACCCACTTATCATAAAAAAAGTCTGCGACAGTGGAAGCTGATGCATCGTAAACGAGCACCACCTCTAGCCACCTAGTTTACTTGTCTATCATGGTCACTAGATACTTGTAGTCTTCGCAAAGTGGCAACAGACCTACTAAGTTTACATGGACGTGAGTGAACCTCCTATCTAGTTCATTAAATTTCATGGACAAAACCTTGTTTTCCCTTGTTACTTTAGATCTTTGGTATTCCACACATGTTTTACACCAAGATGTTATTTATCTGTTCATATTTGGTCACACATATTGTTTTCTAATCATCTTGCTTGTTAATCGAACGCCTTATTGTGGAAGAGCTAAAAGATGACTGCTCTTAGCGCCTCTGGAATATATGGCCTGAGTAAATTTTATGCGATTTTGCAATAAAATGGCGTATTATCTGCACCATACTGCATTTTAACCAACTTCAGTTGATATTGCAAATTGTTTATAATCACCTGCAGCTGCTGATCCTCTCGCTGATGTTTAGCTATTTTGTCGAAAGAAAACATAGTGGGGGATTTGAAATCATCGATTCTTAATAGCGTGTTTGTTACCACGTTACTCTCTCCAGGTGAACACCACATTTTAACGTTCAATACCACAATATATACAAGCTTACGAACCTTTGATCCTGGGCTACTCTCAAAGCTTTGTTTCAGTGTATATATCAGTGGTTTATGATCAGTATACATTTTTATCTCTCTCCCTTGTAGGTAGTAATCAAATCATTTTATCGCTGCATATATAGCCATTAATTCGCGATCATACGTAAAATATCTCGGTTGTGCGAGGGTGAATTTTTTAGACAAAAAAGCTAAAGGTTTCCATACACAATCTACTTTTTTTACGACCGATGTGCCCATTTTCATCTTTCGCTGAAAACGCAAGATACGCAACATTTCCTAATTCTTCTTTTATTGTATTAAACGCCTGTTCTGCTTATTCTATCTATTCTACTGGCTGTTTGCCTTTCTTTTTTATGTCTTTTACCAAAGCAACAAGCGATTTTTGTACCTCTGCAACTCTTGATGAGCTTTTCCTATAAAAGTTTACCATTTTCAAGAACCGTCTAATCTCATCTTTTGTCTCAAGTATTTTAAAGGCCCTTATTGGTTTCACTTTAGATAGATCTGGTTTAAATTCGTTTTCATCTATTTGATGGCCTAAAAATATAAGTTCATCTCCTCTAAACTGGCATTTATCAATATTCAGTTTTAAGTGTAACTTCTCCAACGTTTCTAAGCTGATCTTTAGATAAAATTGGAGCTCTTCTTCTGATGAAGATTAAACCAAAATATCATCTACAAAGGCGAATACAAAATCCAGGTCATCCACAGCCTGGTTGATGTAGTGCTGTAACGTTTGGGCTCCGTTTCTAAATCCGAAGGTCATAACCAAAAATTCATAAAGCCCGAATGGAGTTATCACTGATGTTTTCGGTACGACTTCCAGATAAATAGTTATTTGTAAAAATGCTTTTTCTAAGTCGAGTGCAGTAAAGATAGTCTTTTTTTCTAAATTGGACGCAAAATTATGGAGGTTCGGAATCAGATATTTATCTGGAACTGTGACTGCATTAAGTTTACTATAGTCACCACAAATTCTCCACTCTTAATTTTTCTTCAGGACCATATGTATTGATATATCTCAAGGGCTTTTAGGTCTGCATACCCCTTCCTTGCATCACTTTTAGGTGTATACTTTTCATAGCCGACCAGTTTACTCCTCTACCTGCCGGTTTGGAAGTTCAAATGTTTCCTATTTACCGATTGTTGTGTATTTACGTCTATACGATTGCTTCTTACTTAATTTCTTCCAGGCGATTTTGCTTATAATTATTTCTCTTGTTAATGGGAGAGATTGATCTATGCCTCTGTCCACGTTGCACCCAATCGCATGGCTACCAAGCATGCACCAGCATCTATATCGTAAATAATTCTATTATAATTTTTCTTGCTGTTTATCTTACGTTTATCATTTTGTCTATTGCGCATCTCATTTTTATCGAATCTTGACCTCAACCCTACTTTATTCATCCTTTTACCTACTATTGCTTCTATGTGCGCATCAATATCTACTCCATCTACACCCGGCCTATCATACATCATATTGTGGTCTATTGCACCCACGTTTTTATAAACTTCGTCTGCGTACTTCACTGCTTTGTTTGCTGAATTCATCTCACCTACAAGGAACTTTTTAGTTTTTGATGGTGAATTAAAATTCTAGGCTTTTAAAATTATTTTCCGTTTGATGTTACTGCCTGCGACGTCTAACATTTCTCTCAAGAAATCGGACTGTTTTTCTCCTCGCATGCGACATTTTCTAAATAATCCGCTAAAGCAATCTTCTTGCGATTGTCCGAACTTGTTGAGCAAGTATTTCTTCTTGCTATTATATCTCTATCCATGTTTTAAGGTTTTTACTAAATTCGCTGTATCTCGAATTATGTCTCTATCCTAATTGCCGATTAATAACATGAAGCCTACGCTATCATTTATAACGATTTGCAACGTAATCTGTTTCTCAAATAACTTGAACCACATTTTCGAATCATGTTTTCAAAATAGAAAATTTATTTGCGGGGTTTGTAAAAAATTACCCTGGACTAATTGCTGATAGTCTATTCTAGTATCTTCCACTTAATTCTTATCATTCGTTCATTTAGTGTCACGAATATTACTATCTACGTGCGCCGATGCTCTTGCGTTCTGTTAGTTACCGTTAACCTCTAATGCTCCTATTCGTTTTCTTGAAATATTAATATTACTTTCATAATCATTTTTTAATTCGTCCATCTTGCGTTTATAACATCTATCTAATCTTCGCATCTCTTTAGCTAATGCGTTATCATGACCGCCATTTTCCTCCATGTAACAGTAAGGAACGCAAACATTCTATTATGGTCGATTTGATTTTTAAACTTATGGCGTTCATTTTCTTCTTCGTAACTTTTAAGCGTACAACTGCGCACATTTGATGCAAATTTATCACCGTCTCCCTCTCTAATTATATTACTAACATTACTCGCGTCTTCCGCCATTTTGTGGTTCAAGGTTCCTACGCTCTTAAATCACGAATTACAATCACTTGTTACAAATACTTTAAGCTAACATTTTTTGATCAACTGTACTACCGATATTAAAAACAGAAAATACTAGTTTTAAATGACTAGAATGAATAAAATATCAGGACGAAACAAACACGTATGTAAATATTGAAATATCAAATAAATAGACAACACGCGAAAAAATTGACCCGAAATTAAATTAATATATGTACGATTTTCGAACTCAATTAGTTAACATACAATATGAATAAAGTTAAATAAATTACTCTAATACTGATACTTTATAGGGGTGAGAAGGCTATTGTAAGAAATGAAATCGAGAAAAATTATTGCACAATTAAGGCACAGTACAGTGATATTCCCAATATAAAATAATATTATATTTTAATTAAACTTAGAATATTGTGTGCGCTCAATCAAATATTATTTCCAAATTTCATTTAACATTTCAAAATGTAAACAATGTTTATAAAATTATTATTTAAGGTCTTGTTTGTATTAAATAATCTCTCTCTCTCTCTCTCTCTCTCTCCCTCTCCCCCCCCCCCACCCCCCCCCCTCCCATCCCTCTCCCTCCTCCTCTCCCTCTCTCTCTCTCTCTCTTCCTCTCCCTCTCCCTCTCCCTCCCCCTCCCCCTCATTGTCTGGAAATCATATATATATATATATATATATATATATATATATATATATATATATATATTTCGATGGACATTAATTCGTGTGGAACGTTTTTGAAATCCTCCAATGCGAATAATCGATACAACAGTATTATCCAATAGCATTGTACAATTTTAAAATGTTCCACACGAATCAATGTCCGTCGAGTGTATATATATGTATATATATTAGGGTGGCAGTTATTTACCAAGTTGTTCGAAAATTAGTTCCCAAGCCTTCGTTTGAAAGTTAATTATCCAAAACTGAAAACCAAAGATAAAAATCCTATTTTAAAAGAGTTTAAACAGTGACAATTTTCGAAAAATATTTTTTTTTACTATTTTCACCCTATTTTTACGTATAGGCATTGTAAGATAATTAAAAAAATTTGTTTTCTTCTTATGATGACTCAAACTTTTTATGGGTAGGAAATTGAAATATTTTATAGCAAATCTGGAGCTTGAGAATATAAATCCGATTCAATATTAAAGTTTTAATTTACAGAAATCATAGAAAAATCAGGTTTATTTTTGCTTTTTCAATTTTTTTTGCAATTTCTTAGAATATCTGAGAAATGTCTCAACAATAAATCAAAAGTAGACCTAAAAACCTACAATTTGCTTTTTTTAAAAAGTTTCTAGGCGACTCAGAACTAAAGTTACGACCATTTGAAGTTGGTAAAAAAATCAAACGATGAAATCTAGGAGTAGCGAATTAGGATTTTTTGTAACAAATTGAGAAAAAATGAATTTTCAAAAAATGTATGCGAAATTAAAGTTATAGAGAATTATTTACTTCTTATATTATGCATTCATTTCTAAACTTAATTTTTTCCAAGTTAATTATAGGAGAATTTTAAATTGAACAAAAGTTTTCATTCAGGTTTGCATGTTTTCAGTCGGAAATTGTCTTCCAGGTAGTTGTAACCAATTGCTTCTAATATAATTTTAATTGCTCGAATTGATTCTATCAATTATTCAATTCGCTTAATTTGCTCACACGAAATTGAGAAATTGTAAAAAGGTACTGCATGGAAGTGCATGACTCGTATACATACTTCATTCATGAACTATAAAAATAGACTCTTCAAAAACCTAACGCTAGTCCCTACTCTATATTCATTTTATGATCTGAAAATACCTGTAAAAACAATCTTTCAAATCCAAATATGTTTGTTGATCTCTATAAAATTGAGATTCATTTAATATATATATAATTTCTATTATTTAATCTCTATAAAATTGAGATTCATTTAATATATATAATTTCTATCATTTGATCTTTATAAAATTGAGAGTTATTTAATATATACATAATTTCTATTATTTTATGGATGATATTTTAAGTTCAAGTAAGTACGTATTTTTTACAAAAAATTTTAAGTGAATATGCAAGCTAAAGTTTGTTTGGTGTGTATAAGTTTTGATTTAGTTATAAATTAACCAAAAAAAAATTATGATATCGAATTTATAAAAGTGATTAAAGATATATATTTAGTTTTGTGAATATTTTTGTAAATTTATACATTTCAAAAAATATTTTTATTTACTATAATGAATTTTAACCTTTGTTGCTTATCGAAAAATTCTCAAAAAATCTTATTTAGCAAATTAGTTTGTATACAAGCCTAATTTTTATCTTTATTTAAATTAGTTATATTAAGTATATCATTTGTTTAAAAAATCATTTGTAATTTATCTTTTCTCACTGGTAATATAAGATCAATTTTTCCTAAAATTCTCCTATTTATAATGATTTCACTATGTAAAATTGAAAGTGCGTATACACAGTGTTATCGATGGTGCTTAAAGAATAAATCAATGTAGATCCATTTATAATCAATGGATTTCTATTTCTAAAAATATATAATTATTACTTTTAATATTTTTACAAATCAGAGAAGTAAATATTTCTTTTTCATTTTCATATAAGTTATAAGTTATTGATTTACCTATTAACTGAATTTTAAAATTGTGTAATACTTTGTTTGGCGAACCATTAATTTCAGCTTTTGCATTTTCACATATACTGTTGCATTAATTCAAGTAATAACTTCTTTTATTACATATGTAACGATATGTTTTCTTGAACTGTCGTATCTTAACAAATATGTGTTTATATGATCAAACCTTTTTCAAATTTCTGGATACTATGTGTACTTATATTCAATCACATATATATATATATATATATATATATATATATATATATATATATATATATATATACACGGAGCGAACAAATCAGGAATACTTCCTTGCGCCCTCTACTGCTATAGTTCCGTACACATGTTTTTGGAAATAGACCTTGTGTATAAGCAACGATTCCATAACCCATCGGGAAAAAGTCCGAACGCTTATAGGAAAAAGTCCGAACGCTTATAGAGCGCTCGGACTTTTTCCCGATGCCTTATGGAATCGTTGCTTGTACGCAAGGCCTATTTCCAAAAACGTGCGTACGGAACTGTAGCAGTAGAGGGCGCAAGGAAGTATTCCCGATTTGTTCGCTCCGTGTATATGTATATAATATTTTTTAATACTTAATAAGCCTTTATTTTGTAGTAAATAAAATATCAAATAATGAAACTAAACAAAAACATTTTTATCAGAGTTTATGAATCTTATATCATACATTAAATTTATGATAGAGAGTTAAAAACTTGTATTAAGGTGGCTCTAGCGTTTGGTGCCGTATCAAGCTGGGGCTCTGGCAAAAAGAACAAAATAAATTTTTGTTTTAATTAAATTCTATTAAATTTATTTTTTATTGATTAGTATATTAATTATTTGTAATACATTTAATTAATTGATAAGAAATGTTTAATATTTACGCTTGAAAGCATTCTAATCGTATCAATTTCCATCAATTTTTTATATGTCATTTTGTTTTTATCGATGACATGATACATTCTTAATTCATTTGAATTTGTAATAAAAAATCTACGATTTCATATTTGGTTCATGAAAAACTATAATTTTATTAATAAATTATAAACATAAATGTCGTTATTGTCATAAGAACACGTGTTAAATTTCCAAAATTTCAGAATTTTTTTCTCTTGAAATTGGTCGATGACCTTATAATTTATGAATTGTTATAAAATACTAGTGGCTTATACATTTCATAGTATTTTTTTTACTAAACATCCTATTTTTTATCAAAAATCACTGGAGCCACCTTAATACAATTTTCTTGAATGAAACATTCCCAAATTCACACATTCATAGATTTAATAATCGATCAACTTCCAATTACTGAAACGTTTAAAAAGTTCTTATAATATGACATTCTTACACTATACATATTTTTATCATAGATTATACAGAGTAGTATTTTCTTAACATCTGACATGGTTTAGTATAAAAACAAGATGACCTCTCAAATTAAAAATTTAGATCTATCAAATGTAAATGACACTATTTCTAAATTTAATGAAGAGAGATTACCAAATAATTTGGATGTACTTCGGCGACTATTTTATAAAACTAGAAATGAGAAAGCCAAAATTGTTGATGCAGTAAAAATAATAATTGAAGAGGTAGTATGTTTGTGGAATAAAGTATCTATACAAACAAAAAGAAAAGATTATTGTTGTGAAAAATTTCATAAATTGTACAAGGATTTTCGAGTGGTACAAAAGATTCCTAATAAATCAAGCACGAAAGTGGTCGATTTTTCAAAAGAATTATCTACTGTATTTCATATTTTTCAAGATCTTTCAATCAAACTACTTGATTCTATGGATAATGATACCAAAAACAGTTTTTATCTAAACCACTAGAATATATCAAGAGAAAATTATCAGTTTTGAAATCTGAGAACGAATCAGGTGATAATTTATCTATTTAATACTTTAGATGATGTGATATTACCTCATTATTATTTGATCCAAACTTTTATGATTAATTTTTGATTATAGATGAAAATATTTTTTCTCAAAATTATGAAGCATACAATCTATCTCTGTCTTCAAAAAGCAATGAGTCCGACTCATTAAACCATGGACGTGATATGTTGAACCAAGGCGTTGTAATTAGTCCCGATGATGTTAATATATCTTTGAAATCTCTTCCATCATCTAGTAAGGATATAAGCATTAAACCAAAGAGAATTGTTACAAGTAAATATTTTCTTATTTATGTTTATGAACGTTATTTCTTACCTTCAAAAGTAAATCTTTATTTGAATTTTATTAAATCAAAGAACAAAACCCTACTAAAAAAGCTCATATGAGATCTCGTGTGATATATCCTATGATATCACATGACATATCCTATGATAAATCATATGACATATCAAAAGATGTATGAGAACTCATGTGAGATCTCACATGAGTTATCGTACCAAACCTCGTATGACAAATCATATGATAAATTACTATAGATTAGAAAAAAGAAAATTCATATGATCAACGAATATAGACGCTTGTAAAAGCGTACTCTTAAATGGGAAATTTCTGCCAGAAATAAGTTACCCAGCTACTGAGGGCACCACTAGATCCCATGTAATATATAATAGAATTCACTAATCTATACAATAATAGGTAAAAGTACCAATAAAGGAACATGGTCGTGTATCGTACCCATAATGGAACAGTATTACAAAAACTAATATTTTACAATTATATTAAATAATATATACTTTAAAAAAATAAAATAATTTTATTCAAGTATTCTAATTTAAATTCGAATATTTTGTAAAAAACATTGACAAATATTAGTCACAAAAAAAAATAAATTTTCACTAATGGTACTTTAAACTCCTAAATTTGATTAAATTTTGCTCTAAAAGTATCTTAGAAAAGTATTTACATTTCTAAAAATATTTTAAAATATAATGAGTTTTCATGCATAGAACGCTTTTTAACTTAGTGTATAAAGGTCAAGCTTTGTAATTTTTATCGAGTTTTTATTTGTTACTGGTAAATAATATATTTTTAAACGAGTTTTCTTCTATACGTTCATAGATTATACAGACGCCTAATACTAGAACAGAGGATTATCATGTTTCACTTCTAAAAACTGTAAGCTTAAACACGTGGCCCAGATGTGTAACAATACTGGTCGAGACTTTTATTTAACTTTCAAGTTTTTATCCAAAAAATTTGAATTTACCATGATATTGAAATATTTTAAAATAGTAAGTAATTTAAAATTCGTAGAAAATTGTAAGAACTTAAAAGTAACCTATGAATTCATTTCAAAATCTAATTGATTCTTCAGATCAAAATAATTTTATAAAATGGGATCAGCAAAAAAAACAAAAAAGCAAAATAAATTTAAATTTATTGAAGATAAAAGAAAAAGTAGCGGTATAAAAAATGACATTAATAAAAAGAATATCAAAAGGCCTTATTCCTCTTGAACATTTCAAAGTGCAGTGAATGCAGTTTTTAAAAGAGGATATACGATTAGAAAAGTTGCAAAAATATACGGAATTCTTTAGACAATAATTTTTAGAATATGCAACAACATAAGCAATATAATAGAAAAGGTGGAGCAACAGTTTTATCCACACAGGCAGAACAGGAAATTGTGAACTAGATTATTTGCAGAACAGATAGAGGCTTTCCAGTAACTAAGTCTTATTTATTAGATTGTGTGCAAAACTATACTTCAAATTTAAGAAAAGATACTTCGTTTAAGAATAATAGCAACTCGGGCAGAGTATAAAGTAGTGGGTGTAAATAAGAAATTATGTATTACCACATTATTTATGTATGGTGCTGAAGGAACTCGTGCTCCGCCAATTATTTTATATCCATACAAAGAAAAAGTATAAATTCTCCTAACGGTTGGGTATAGGACTTGCTGAAAATGATTAAATGACTATTGAAGTATTTTACGGATCAAAAAAGAAAAATGTTAATTTTTATGTTAAATAATTTATTTATGTTCATTTAAATTCATATTGTTACATAGATTGAATAAATAAATAATGATACTAATAAATTATTAAATAAAATTTCTTAAAATACAAATTTCATCTTTACAACCAAATTTTACTTCTTTACAACAATGTTTCACTATAGGGTCAAGACAAGTGGAACACGGGTGCATGGTGCGCAATCGTCGTTCCACTTACAATACATATGAGTGATAATGATCTTTTGTTATTTGATTTTTTACAGCTTATTAATATTAATTTGGAAGTACTAATTTTAATGCAAAAAACACCAATCTTTTACGTGGTGTGAAAATTTATTATGTAAATGCTTTTATTAATTGATATTTCATTACAGTTTATAATCACTACCAAATCCGTTCCACTACTGGTACTTTTACCTTGCTTATTCCCAAAATTGAAAAAAAATTTATTGAGAATATTTTCATTTATAAAATATAAAATGTATATTTTGCAATAAAAACTTCATCTTTAATATACAATAACTACGTAAAATTATAGAAAAGAATATATTAGAAGCGTCATAATAATGTTAGTTTAATGCATGGAACTACAACATTAAAATATATTGAACTTGGTAAAGGGTGATTCAGTTTTTTGTTTTTTTATAATTTAGAGCATTAAAATGTATATTAATTAATATATGAATCCATCAAAGAGCTATATTACAAGAAAATATATATAATTATATGAGTTTAGTAATAATGATCATTCTTTATTCATTTTTAATTTTTTAAACGTTGAACAAATTAAAGAAATTTTGTTAAAATGTATTGTGAATGTAATTAGCATAAATAAATATTAAAGCCAAATATATGCTTTACATTATAAAAACTCCATGGAATGTAAACCTTCATAAAATTCAACTTGGAAACGAAATTTTACTCGTTTTAATGCAAAAACAATGATTTATAATGACTTTCACGACTTAATTTAAATAAAAGTTAAATGGAAAGTTTTCAAGCAATTCACGGAATAATGAACAATCTATTATATCTTATAATCATTGTTTCTTCTTTGCTATCAAATGATCAAGGTTTCGGATCGATATGAAATTTAGATTTAAATTTCTAAATTCAGTGAATAAAAATATTTTTTTTTATGGGAAACAAAACTTTTCTATGATTAGTCTCTTCATGTATGTTTATTATTCACTTTGTAAAATAAAACTGAATTTTAATTTTAGGATCAGTAGCTCGATTAATGTCCGAAGAGCTACAGTTAACATCAAGTGAAAAGACAAATCCGAATTCACAACAAAGTTCCAGTTCAGGCTATAGTCCACATGGAAGATATTTTACGGAACAAAATATACGAGGTTCTATTAATATCATGACTCCAGAAGTTGTCGCAAGTTTCGATAAAGCCAAAGTGTCTGACAGAGATGTACTATTCATAACTGGTACCATAGCTCATGCCTTAAACTTTGGCGTCAATTCTTTGATACTAAACCGAAGTTCTATCAGAGAGTCACGGACTAAAATACGTAAAATGGAATATGAAAGAATGAAACAATTGTCTCAGGGTATATCCGTTTCTTTCATAGTTGTACACTGGGATAGGAAACTTATTCCCGATAATATCACTTGCAAAAAATTAGATAGACTCCATATTTTAGTATCGAGTGAGAATTTCACAAAAATTATTAATGTTCCGGCTTTGGAAAATCAAAAAGGCACAACGATAGCATCGGCAGTTCATCAGGCTTTAAAGGAATGGGGTTTAATCGATATGACGATTGGTGTATGCTGTGATACAACCAATGCATATTTGGGACGGAAGGATGGTGCAGTTACTCTTTTAGAACAGATAATAGATAAAGATTTGGTGTATCTGGCGTGTCGGCATCACGTGTTAGAAGTTATTTTAGCTGCAGCATTCGCAGATAAAATTCCAGGTACTAGTAGACCAAATGTGCCCATATTCAAAAGGTTCTAAGATGAGTGGCCTAATCTCAACCAAAATAATTACAAAAATGGATTAGAGGGTTTGGAACCAAAGCTGAAGAAAGAAATCCCCCGTATGATTGATTTAATAAACTCTTTTCTAAACGAAGTGCAGCCTAGAAATGATCATAGAGAATTGCTGCAGTTAAGTCTTCTTTTTCTAGGGGTTGGAGATTTCAAATTAAAAAAGCCAGGTGCTCGTCACCACGCACGTTGGATGGCTAAAGCAATATATTCGCTAAAAATATTTTTATGTAGAGATGCGTTTAGATTGGAAGAAAAAGAAGTGGCAAACTTTCATTCTTTATGTAAATTTATTGTCTTTGTATATTTGGAACCGTGGTATACATCTTCTTTACCCATTGCTGCACCAAATAATGATTTAAGGTTAATCAAATCATTAGTAGATTATAAAGATATAGACCAACATATATCTGACACTACACTGAATAAATTTAGGAATCATCTATGGTATCTGTCACCTGAACTTTGTATGCTTTCACTGTTTGATACAGGTGTTGCAGATAGTGTAAAACGCGAGATGATCAAAACGTTAAATAACGAAGATATGGATCCTGAAGAGGAAGCGCCTAAAAGATTTGACGCATCTGATATCGGCATCAGGATGCTACGGGAAAAAAAGCCTTGATTATTTCACAAATATCCGAAGTTTGTACTCCGTCAAAAGGTCTCAAGTTAATAAAGAATTTATGAATCATGATTGTAGTACGTGGGAAAATCAACAATCGTACTTAGAGTCTCGAGAAAAATTAAAGAAACTGATAGTTGTAAATGATTGCACAGAAAGAGCTGTTCATTTGACTCAGGAGTATGTAAATCAAGCAGCAAAAAATGAAGATCAAAAACAATACATGCTCCAGTTGTTAAATGAACACAAAAAAAATTTATTAGTTAGTGCTGATAAGAGAAAATTCTTAAAAAAATTAAAAATTGATTAATAGATAATTAAATTTTATTGATATATAAAATGTAATTTTATAAAGTTTAAAGATGGGATACATTTTTGTTATATTTTATAATAAAAATCTTTTTTAAAGAGAATAACTGAAAATTTATTTACTATAAACCAAGATTCACTCAAAATTCAAAATATAATTTCAAAAATTCATTGAAATTTAATTGATCAAAAATTTGTTTAATAACTAACATCTCCAATTTTCAAAACTTAAAAGTTTTTCTTATTTTCTCGTCTTTCAGACATATAAAAGTATTGGAATTACTAAAAATTATTATAAATAAAATCAAAATCTAAAATTTAGTTACTCCATAAATTTATAGAATAGTATGGTTGCTCGAGTACGTCTTAAATTTAAAAAAACTTATAAATGTCTGAATTTGCTATTCGTAGATTTCATAGTTTGATTTTCTTATCAACTTCAAATAGTCATAACTCTGGTTCTGAATCAGTCAGAAACTTTTTAAAAAAAGCAAATTGTAGGTTTTTAGGTCCACTTTTGATTTATTGTTGAAACATTACTCAGTTATTTAAAGAAATTGCAGAAAAAATTGAAAAAACGAAAATAAACCTGATTTTTCTATGATTTCTGTAAATTGAAACTTTAATATTGAATCGGATTTATATTCTCAAGCTCCAAATTTGCTATAAAATATTTCAATTTCCTACCCATAAAAAGTTTGAGTCATAATAAGAAAAAAATTTTTTTTAATCATCTTACAATGCCTATACGTAAAAATAGGGTGAAAAAAGTAAAAAAAATATTTTTCGAAAATTGGCACTGTTTAAACTCTTTTAAAATAGGATTTTCATGTTTGGTTTTTAGTTTAGGATAATAAACTTTTAAACGAAGGCTTGGGAACTGATTTTCGAACAACTTGGTGAATAACTGCCACCCTAATATAAATATATATATATATATATATATATATGTATATTGCAACGATTATTCATAATCGTGCAGACAGGATATTCAAATCTTCCGCCACGGTAGTAACAGGCTCAGATTGTATTAGTCTGTACCACCGAGCCGCCGTACCAGCCGTTGGTAAAGTAGTAACTTTATTAATTTAATATTAATTCATATTTGACATTAAGGTTGATTTACAATGAACCGTCATAGTATATACTGCCGAGCCGCCGTGCCGACCTGTGCATAAGACATTTTTGTCTAATATAAATTCGCAGGAATGTTAAAGGTGTTTTCCACCTATTGTAACCGTAGTATTAAGTTAGCATTAAGGGTGCTTCCCACCTATTGCCGCCGCCGGAAAAAGGCAAGCTAAGATTACTCTACCCATGTGCATCCGCCGCGCATTAGAGAATCATAGGCCTTCAGCCACATTCCGTGTTACCGCAGTAAGAGTACCGTCCACCCGCCGTATATTAATAATCAATTTATTAATATTATATTATTGTTTGTTCGTTACACGATCACCGAACTAACCCGGCCGACCATTAAATATCGTTTAGTCTAATTTGACTTATTATTAAAGATAGAATTTATTTCAATTAAAAGAAAGTATTATATATTAGTTCAAAATATTTTTTATTTCATTTGTTTCCGTCGCCGACAAGAGGCGCATAAGCCGTCAAGTGGCTAATTATAAATTCAATCTCTATTTCTTTGTATGACGCGCACAATTTAATTAGGTTAGTTCTTTGATTTATATAATTAAGGTTAGTTTATTACTTTTTATTATTATTGTTATACGTCATTGTAAGATATGAGTTTTAGAGTACAATAAAGCCCAGGTACTCCCTAGTATAAACAAACGTGTCAACCCGTTTACTATCCTTTATCTTTTCACCGCCCGTCCTGTCCGACCTTCTGCCTCGAATCCTGGTCACTTACTGAAGCGTCTGGCAACAGGAGATAAGAACGTAATTTTCCTACCCGGAAAATAAAAACGTTACAATAAATATATATTGGTGGAATTTCTGGTAACCGCTAAGATAAATATGTTGATTTTTTGATAATTCTAATATATTTATACACTTTCCAGGAGTTACCAGAAAACCGGTTTATATTAGTTGACTTTCTGGTAATTTAAGTAAAATTCACAATAGCCAAAAAATAGAAAACTAAGCTAAAGAATGAATATTTCTTTAGTGAATGATTGCTTATTCGCTGAAAAAAACCTTATGTCGCGTTCACAAAAGGTTTAAGAGGAGGTCGAGTATATCTGTCCTTTTCTAATCAAAGAATTGATTTTTTCACAAAAATTAATAATTGTAGCAAAAAATAAGAAGAAAGCCCCATCTCGTATAATAAAAAGGAAGATTTTCTTTTATGAGGAAAAATTATTTTTATCGCTTCGTTTTTAAGAAAACCTTGAAAAACTGAATCGTCCATCCTAACCTTTATTTTTTAAGTTTTTCAAGGTTTTCTTCAAAACGAATCAATAAAAATAATTTTTTCTCATCAAAGAAAATCTTCCTTTTTATTATACGAGATGGGGCTATCTCCTTATTTTTTGCTACAATTATTAGTTTTTGCAAAAAAATAAATTCTTTGATTAGAAAAGGATAGAGATATACGACCTGCTCTTAATATTAGAAATTGACCAATACGGATGATTATTTCTTTAGTAAAATTTTGTTACTGTTGTGATTTTCCTTAATTACCAGAAATCAAACCAACACGCATATATATATATATATATATATATATATATATACTAGGGGGGTACCCCCCTGCTCGCCCTGCTCGCCAGCCCCCCAATTTGTGATGTACTTATTCTTGTGTATACATACGTATAAATGCCTCATCTCTGAGGCGTACCCTGAGGCGTTGTAGGAGGGGGGGATGAGGAAACATTGAGGCGTCTCTAAGGCGATGTATAAGGCGGGACAAGAGGCATAAAAAAAAATGCCTCATCTCTGAGGCGTACCCTGAGGCGTTGTAAGAGGAGGGGATGAGGAAGCACTGAGGCGTCGGTAACTATTTTTACGTTATTTTTGAAAATTTTAAAAAATATCACTCTCACAAACTTGAGGCGTTTCGAGGAATTCTTAAGGCTTACCTGAGGCGTCTCTGAGGAGTCTTTGAGGAGACCTATGAGGTAATATGAGGCGACAAACGTTGAGGCGATGTCAGAGGCGGGTCGAGGAGGAGAGAGGAGGGGGGAGGCATCTCACAGAGGCTGAAAAAAAACCTATATTTACGTTGAAAAAATTTAAAAATTTGAGGCTGGGGGAGGAGGGGGGAGGACGCAAGAATGCTATTTTTTGAGGCTTACGTCTATATAATATAGGAAGATATATATATATATATATATATGTATATATGTATATTGCAATTATATATATATATATATATATACAGCGACAAATAATTAACAAAATATTATGAAAGTTACCACAGAGGAATTTCTTATTACCAAAAAATTTTATTGAAAAGTACTTTCTACCAGCCGTGCGTAAAAAGTTACCTCAAGAACGACCTTCACCTGATTGAAAAAATTATCAACTTTGGAAATTTCTTAGGTGTATCGTTA
This sequence comes from Anastatus disparis, assembly GCA_017163975.1. Taxonomy (NCBI): domain Eukaryota; kingdom Metazoa; phylum Arthropoda; class Insecta; order Hymenoptera; family Eupelmidae; genus Anastatus; species Anastatus disparis. The sequence goes on along the minus strand of JAFFSR010000267.1, from coordinate 5,299,216 downwards.
CTTTTTGACACGCTGTATATGTATATGTGTGTGTGTGTATGTATAAATATTATTTTGTCTTATGTATTTTTGGGAAGAAATTCATTGTGTCTATCACTGCCCCCGGTCTGTACGCGCATTAAATATGCTGAATATATATAAAAAAAGCTACTAAGCTTCATTGGCCTTTTCGCAACCTCAAGGTTTCGGATTGTGTGCCACTATAGGGAACGCGTCCTGTGGGGTGGTCATAGTCTCGTTCACTCTGAAACGCTCACACCAGAAAACATAGATAATGTCGAACTGAACCCTCGCGCGCAGTCGGAGAGAATTTCAGTTTCTTATCTTTTTTTTGCTACTCTTTATGTAAAATTAATTAATTTTGTATTTTTTGTTATTTTATATTTATAAGCAAAGCGGCAATTTTATACTATTTTACTATCCATTTACTTAATATTTATTTGCTCTACCGCATTGAGCAATTTATCAAAAAAAAGGAAAACAGAACGTTATTTTTGTGATTTATTCACAAAAAATTTTTGTATGTATCTGCTTACAACGCGGCACGCGAAAATATAATTTCTAACCTTCATCAAAGAGTCCCGCGGTAAAATGGCTGCCTCACTGCTTTGCGTCGCCGTGCGTACGTTTTGCTCGAGTCGTTGCTCGGCCAAGCTGCTTCTTCATCTCCAACGGCAGACGGGGTCACCAATGTTACCCCCTGGGCAACGAGGATGAGGAAGTCGAGGTATACAAATGCCAAACTGTAATTATATACAGAGTGTCCCAAATGTATGAACACACCTAAATATTTTGGAAAATAAAGGCGCTAGAACAAAAAGTTTAGTTAAAAGTTTTGAGAAATCAAACGGTGCATCTGATGGTAACCTTGACTTTGACCTTGAGCTTCATCTTCAAGGTCATTTCAAGGTCAACGGAATTTTTTAAAATGGGGACCTTTATTTTTTATACCAAATTCCGAAAAAGCGAGAAATTTACGTGCAAAACGATGGTTTTTATTTTTTGTTAATGACCTCCAGTAAGTAAAATAAAGGTGCAATGTTGAACAATTGTCAAAAAGTTGATTTCTTCCAACATTTCAGGATTTATGGACAAATGAATATAAGATTAGATTTTCAAGCCAAAGATCTTGTGCATCTTGACCTTGAAGCTAGTTTTTAAGGTTATTTAAAGATCTCCTTTTAGGGGTTGTAATTATGTACAGTGATTTTCTACTGGTTATAGGCTGCGTAGATGGTTTGCAGGGCTTGTGGGTATGCGCAGTAAGTCTCTGAAATCTATAAACGTGCGCAGTCGGTTTCTAGGGATAATCGGCATGTGCAGTCGAATCGTAGAGATTGTAAATGAGCAGAGTTTTATTAATGTATTATTGGCTTTTGATAAAGATTTTACAAAGCTTGGACCAAAAAAAGAAAACGGATAAACTCCGCAAAATCCGTGTTTTTTGAGCTTCCAGCGCCTACACGGCTCACTAAGGTGTAATTCAACTAGGTTATAAGTTCTAAGGCATGAAACTCACTAATAACTTAATATATAAACCTGTTTTTGAAGTTATGATGAGAAAAAACTATGGAAAAAACCGCAAAACTCCTGTTTTTTGCTGTTTTTTCGATTTTTGAGCATGTTCTGGTGGGAAAATGATTTCGACGACCCCGGCATTAAAAGTACCGAAAAAAATAGAAAAAAAAGTATTTTGATTTTGGCTAAATATTTTCTTTATAGCTAAAAGAACGATAAGAAACTTCAAATATCATTGACAATTCCGGACTAAAAAAATTTGCAAATAATCTGGAAAATTCTTAATATAATTACAAAGCTATTTGCATATTTAGGTAAGAATTATTTAAGAAAAAACATGTTTTGGACATTTTTGGGGCCCCCGTGGCAGCAAAGGAACTAAAATTTTGCACAGAGGCATTTTTCAGCATACTCTATTAAAGAAGCAGCGATCCGTAAAGATCCCGGTTAGGGCCGATTTGACCCTCTTATCCCGCTAAAGCCTTTGCAAATTGGTGAATATTCAAGGGTTTACCTGACTCTACCAGGGGCGCCCTGTTGAAATTCTGATCCCAGATTCTTATCAACAACTCCAAGGATCCCCGAAATAGTATTTTCATTTTTTCATCGAAGTCACATTTTCAATGTTTATGGTGTGTACTTCTTTGTAATACCATAAAAGGTGACCACTGTATTTGCTTCATGCGACCTCGAAAATCACAATTTAGAAATTTATAGCCAGAATCATAGTTTTAGCAATAGAAAAGTTCTATCTCCCATAAACCACCTCTCTATTTTTCTCAAACTGATTATTATGAAAGTAGTTAAATATGAGTTCTTACTAGCTGACATATAAAAAAGAGTTATCAACTTTCGTGAATATTCCTATTGTATAATTTTCGGTTTTAATGGTTTTTCTTCTTTTTTACTCTGAATTTGGTCTATCATAGCATTGATTCTGTTTTATATTGCTAGTTTCGTTCTTAAATTATTAGATTATTTATACAAGGAGAGTGTTTGATCTCCGGAAAACGGACCTGGCTGTAACTGTGAAATATGATTTTTTGATAAAGGAAAAATGAGCCCGTGTTTTTTCTTTCTGTCCAATAGGCCCCCTAGACAAGAAATAGATATTTTTCCAAAAATATGGTTAATAAGAGCCTTCATAAGAACTTAAATAACCTAAGAACTAAGACTCTTACGGAAATAATGCATAGAAAATAAAATGAAGCACGAATTGAATGCTTTAATTGAAGCTTTGTTGCATTAAAAAAGCTTTTGTTTTTCGAAAGTTACAGGCAATTGAAATATGCTAATGAAATATCATAAAAAAATTATCATATTTTATGTGCTAAAAATATTAAGCAAATATATAGTAATATTTAATTAAGAATAACTTTTGAAAAACAAGAGCTTTTTAATGCAATAAAGCTGAAATTGAAGCATTTAATTCATGCTTTATTTTATTTTTTATGCATTTTTTTAAGAGTCTTACTTCTTTGGTTATTCAAGCTTTTATAAAGGTCTTTATCCACAATATTTTCAAAAAAATGTCTATATCCTTGTCTAGGGGGTCTATTGGCCAAAAAGAAAAAATGCGGATTCATTTTTTTATCAAAAAATTACATCCTACAGTTTCAGCCGAAACCGTTTTTCGAAGATCAAAAACTCTTGTTAGTTTAGTTCTTTTTATTTGAAAATAAATTGTCTTAAAGAACGTGAACAAATAACTATTCTAATGATGAGAGAATGGGGTAATATGGTCAGGTCATATCAGCGAATTGCGGCTTTATTTAACGCAGAATACCGTTTACCTTCGCAACCAGGAATTTCACAAAAAACAGTATGAAAAACTGTTTCTCGTTCCAAGCAAACTGGTAGTGTTAAAGATCGCCTCAAAAGTGGAAAACCGAAGACAGCGACTTATGAAGAAATATCTTTAAATATGGCATTATCTTTCGTCGAAAATTCCAAAACCTCTATTAGGCAAGTATCTTGTGAAACTAACGTTAGTAGGACTTTTATTTTCTGAATAATGGAACTGATGGAGTTTCACCCATATAAAATCCAATAAAGTTAGCACGTTCAAAGCAACAACTTTTGAGTGCTTGTGGAATATTTAGTTTTCAATTTAATTTTTCAAGGTCACAACGACAAACTTTAAAATATCATTTTTGACGTTATGTTTTCCGCTGTCTTCAAAACTGATGTCAAAATATTAAAAATAAAAAAAAACTTTTTAATGTACTACGTTTTTATAATGAACTAAAAAGTATAAAATAATGTGTAATAAAATGAGAAATGAATACTGATTTGAAATAAAAAAACGTGGGGCGCATGTTTATTATTATGTATTGTATGCGCCCCACGTTTTTTTTATTTCAAATCAGTATTCATTTCTCATTTTATTACACATTATTTTATACTTTTTAGTTCATTATAAAAACGTAGTACATTAAAAAGTTTTTTTTTATTTTTAATATTATTTTATACTTTTTAGTTCAATTAAAAAACGTGGTAGATTGAAAATTTTTTTTTTATTTAGATATTATCTTATACATTTTGGTATTATTATTATTATTATTAATATTATTTATCGTGTTGTCCAACAGTGCATATTATATAGCATATATATTGTTATCAAGGGACTAAAACGTGTTTCATCTATTTTTTTTAGAGAACACGTAATCGCATGCTGAGTTTCCCGCCATTTTGACGATAATGACGCTATTAGAAATTCAACCAAAATTTATTGTTTTATGCATTGATAGACCATAAAATGAATAAAATACAGTCTCAAATTTTATATGTACAATACAAAATGCTGTAATTTATGTCTAATTGCAATATGAGAAGTTAAAGAATTTTAAAAATTTTCGAAGATGGTTAGACACTAATGTTAAAAGTATATCTATATATAAAATCTTCAAAATTTCAATTTTTCCAATATCTCCGTATATAATTGTATTAATATATTTTTCGGTGGGAATATATATTTAATTATATTATCCAACAATGCATGCAAAAATATAATATTGAATATATTAATATATTAATATATTTGATATATTAATATATTAATATATTAATATAGTTGATATATTAATATATTAATATATTTGATATATTAATATATTAATATATTTGATATATTAATATATTAATATATTACTATATTAATATATTACTATATTTGATATATTAATATATTAATATATTAATATATTAATATATCAAAAGAAGATTTTTAAAATTTTCGAAGATGTTTAGACACTAATGTTAAAAGTGTATCTATATATAAAATCTTCAAATCTTCAATTTTGCCAACATCTCCGTATATGATTGAATATATTAATATATTGTTCGGTAGATATATATATTTTTTTTATAATATTGCATTGTCATCCAGTTCCGAGCTATATTTAAAATTTCAAGTCTCTAGCTCATCAGGAAGTTAGTTTACAATCGGTTGCAAAATTCGTACCGAACAGACAGACAGACAGACACCAAAGCGAGTTAATAAAAACGTAGTAACAGACACCAAAGCGAGTTAATAAAAACGTAGTAAAATAACGTAGTAATAAAAAAACGTAGTAAAATAGGGATTTCCATAGAAAGTAACATTCTGACCTTCAAATAACCTTGAAAATTAGCTTCAAGGACAAGATGTACAAGGTCTTTGGCTCCAAAATCTAATCTTATATTCATTTCTCCATAGATCCTGAAAAGTTCGAAAATAACAATTTTTTGACAATTTTTCAACATTTGATCTTTATTTTACCTTCTGCAAGTCAAAAAAAAAATTATCGTTTTGGACATAATATTTCCCGCTCTTTCGAAATTTGGTCGCAAAAATAGGGGTTCCCATTTTGAAAAATCCCGTTAATCTTAAAATGACTTTGAAGATGAAGCTCAAGATCAAAGTCAAGGACACCATTAGATGCACCATTTGATTTCCTAAAACTTTAAACTTATTTTTTTTTCTAGTGCCTTTATTTTCCAAAATATTCAGGTATGTTCATACTTTTGGAGCACCCTATATATATTTTTCTTATGTGTATTTTGACTAGAGAGTGCCTATAGAATCACAATATAGCTTCGAAATATATTATTTTAATAAAAAAATCTAATATCAACTACATTCTAAGTTAAGGGTGTAAAATTTTATTTCTGCATTTTAAAGAACGAAAAAAGATACAGTTTTCATATATTTTTTAATGTTTCTTCGATTGGTGCGTCATAACCTAAAATTTAAAAAACCGCTATTCTAACAATTTATTTTATTTAATTAATTCTGGATTAAATAAAAAAACTAATTTTTTTAATTTTGTTTATTTAAAAAAAATCACCTTGAAGTAGTAACTTAAAATAAATTTATGTAATATAATTATATAATATATTCGTAAACAATGTGCGAAATAGTACACAGTGGAAAAAATTTGTAATTTTAACACACATAAGTGTTACAGATGAAACTCAAATTTTTTTGTGTTAAAATTTACAAATTTTTTTTGTGTAATTTTCGAAGTTAAAATTTTAACATAAAAATTTATGAATAATACAATATTTTGAATAATAAAATTTGTAAATTTTACAAATTTATTTGTGTTAAAATATAATGATTAAAATGATGATTAGATATCAAATAATGACTTTCTAGTATTTCTTTCTGTTAATATATTTAAAAAAAAGAGAGAGAGATAAAGAAATATAAGAAAAAGAATAAAATGATGGATGTTTGCGTGGATCAATTAAATCATAAACAAACTAATCTCATTTGATAATATTACATTATCGTTCAAAGGCGAACGTAAACGAATGATTACGAAAAAAGTCGATTATTTTTTAATATGAGTACATCATAGGAATAGAGCCGGTTAGTAGCTCAGTCGGTAGAGCGTTGGATTCTTAATCTCGGGGTTCTGAATTTGAATCCCGCTCTCGGCAACTGATTGATAGAAGCACCACTGTACGTTACATGTGAGTAGTTATTGGGGCACCATGGACCGTCAAAACAAACCCCCACTCCACCACCCCAAAGGTTACTGACCGGAAGGTCAATGACCTCTGAGAAGGCTAAGTAGGGGTTGTTGAGACGGAACATTGGTGCCCCAAGAAATAAATGCACACGCACACACACACACACTCACACGCACACACAAATAAATAAACCGTATTTTATATATATATATATATATATATATATATATATATATATATATATATATATATATATATATATATATCATAAAATACTAATTTAAGGTCGATGACCTTAAAAATAGAGTATTATACATAGCTGTAGATAGAGTAATATACGCATACATAAACACACACCCATTGTATATATACACAACCATTCACACATTGTATACCACAACATTTAACCTTGGTCCAAAGTGCCACATAATGATTGCTTACCAGTTAATCATCGTTGCAAACACATCCCGATCTAGACCCACATTGTAAAACAACCTATCTGTGCGGAGTTTCGATGAAGACTGATAGTTAAGTCGAATCTTCACCCTTAATAACCTAACTCCCCCACCGAAAAATAAAAATATTACATACCATTCTCACACTACGAATAGCAACTTGATACTCTTTGCAAGAAAATATTAATAAGTGTGTTTTGAGAAGCATATTTTAAAATGAAGTTAAAATAATCATAATTAATAAAAAATCACATACCATTCTCACACTGTTAAAAAAAATATTAAATTTAATGTAAAATATGAAACTAGCTTCCGATCCGTGTTATTAATTTTAAAAATTAATTCTTAAAATTACGATAAAATTATTAATTTTTATGCAATTTTCTGGTAAAATTATTAATTTTAAGAATTAATTTTTAAAATTAATAACATGGATCGGAAGCTAATTTCATATTTTATATTAAATTTAATATTTTTTTTTAACAGTGCACGCCAAGATTGTTAATCTGACTCTTTTTGCAATTAATTTTATAATAAAGACGTATTTTAGGGTGCTGACATTATAAAATTTAAAATTTCAACGAAAGAAATCTCTCTCTCTAAGACGTATGTACGGGTGCTGATTTTGTAAAACTTAAAATTTTTCTCTCTCTCTCTCTCTCTCTCTTTCTTTCTCTCTTTACCCTATTTTATTATTATGAGATAAATAAAAAATATGAGTTTATATAAGCCTTTCTCTCTCTCTCTCTTTCTCTTCTCTCTTCTCTTTCTATCTTTCTAATATGTATGTATATACATACATACATACATAATACGTGTACACAAAAATCTGTATAAAATATATACATTCGTATATATATATATATATATATATATATATATATATATATATATATATATACAAATCGTATGCAGATGATATGCAAATGATGGACAAATAAGTCATGCATTAGAATTGGTTATTATATTTTAAATATAATATATATTTATTTCCATTACATTACATTACCAAGAAAAAATAATATAGTAAAAAGGCATCAAAATAATAAAGAAAACGAAGAAAGTACAGCGTCAAGCGAAAACGACAACGAACAACGAGATAATAATGTCAACAAGCCAGGTACTCTTATTACACCTACGACAGACGTACTGGCGCAAAGAGAAAAGAGTCAATCACATAAGATAAGTGATGCGCTTGAGCGTTGCCTTGTAAAGAATGCAAGGCCGCCGCGCGAGAAACCACCTTGGAAGCTACTAGATAACGAGTCCTCGGAACCATTGCAGAATTATGTTAAATGAAATACCAAAAATTTTCGTAAAGGAGAAAACGTATATTTATTAAAGCAAGAGCGAAAAGAGAAACACAATGTTCAATACGGCGGGCCTTTTAAAATCGAAAAAATAAACCACGCGAAACATAATATAATGCTAAAAACGCGAATAGAATCAAACAGATAAAACCAACGAGTAACTAGTATAACATAAAACCTCTTCCCTTTTGAAGGAATCCAATTAAAATTATTAAGATATAGCAAAAAGCTTTATTTTTTTTTTTTCCGCGGCCTTCGGACGAGGAAAAAGAAAGAACGACATATGATCACTGCTTATTTTTACAGAAGAGAAATAGAAAATATATAAAAAATGAAAATTAATAATAATGGTTGAAATTAAGAAATGAGAATAATAAGATATCCTTAAAGGCGCGACGTTTCAACAAAATATTGTATAAGTGAAAAAAAAGAATCAAATATCTTTTGAATAAAAGCAAAAAATAAATAAGAAAAATAATTAGTAGATAAGATTCAGTTGTAAAGCAAAGCGTCAAAAGAATTGGCCGCAAGAGAAAAGGAAACGGTTTTCACTAATAAATAAAAATAATAAATTAGCTGATTGTTTTTGAGGATAATTGTGATAAAAATATTTTTATTATCAACAAAATTGTAAAATTAGCAAAAGTTAGGAAACTCAAATAATAATAACAACTATAAAAGAAATGCAGGATCTCGCCTAAAATTCCCTATGAGTATCCTTTTACCCCTTACCCCTTACGGAAAATAAAAGTCCAATGAATAAAAAAAAAAAAAAAAAAAATAAGGTAATAACAGGCATGAGTTCAAAGAAAAAGAATAAATAAAATGTAAATAAAAATTATAACGAGAAGTAAATCTTCTCTATGTTGTAAATAAAGCAACATGACACGCATAGTTTAATCAATAAAACATGCAAAAAAAATTGGAAATAAAAGTAAAAAAAAAAGCAAAAAAAGACTGTTAAATACAGTGAACCATTATATGCGTGTGTTATCAACTTCGTGATAAAAGAAGTTTATTTATACTTAATTAATAAGTATAATTAATAATAATTATAAATTATTAAGAACTCAGCTAAAGGACTAAGATCTGAAAAAAATATATCACCTTAACAACCGAACATATCCCAAAAACCCATGGGAATCGAACGCAAGTATCCTTTACAAATTTGTTCGAAAAAGAAGTAAAATGAAAACCCAATGAGTTTTTTGAGTTGAATAACATTGCTTATAAAATTAAAATAATAATACATAGAAAATACTGGAAGCAAAGTAAAATTTTAGAAAAAAAGGCGATTATCAAGCCAATCGTGGTCGAAACCGTGGCCATATTCTAGTTGACGCAGCGCTTCTTAAACGATAATGTTAACAAAAAAAAAAATAAACAAAAGAGAACACATAGAGTTAATAAATAAATTTTTTTGTAAGACGCAGCTTTGAGGATACTTTGAGGATAGAATATTAATCAGTGATCAATTTAATAAAAGGAAAAAAAGTATTTTATAAGGAAGGAGGAATCAAAAGATAAATATATAAATGACGGTTAAACAATTAGAAATAGAGGGGGGACCACCCGTTTCCACTAATAAGTTAGTTTTCTGTTTCAGATAAAATCATATAATTATTGAAAAATCGTATACAAATTTTATTATAAAAGTTCGACAAAAAAAGGAGTTCGAATCCACGCTCGAATCCCGCTTCAAACCCACACAAAAACAAGTAGAAGGTTCTTTAAATCACTTTAGAATAAAATTAAATATCATCCGAGGAAGAATGCATTTCGTGATGTGAAAGGCTTCTTATCTTATCAAGAGTGCAACATGATGCGCACGTGTATCTTCAGAAGAAACATCTCTTAACATTAGAAAAAAAGATAATGAATTTTGTATTTAAAGCTATATTATATAATAATTTAAAATTCATTTTAATTTTTGTACAATTTTGTAAAATATTTTATTATAAATGTCATATCTTTTTGAAAAAAAAAGAGAGAGACCATAATTTCGTAGTTAAAATGAAAAAGTATTTAAAAATAAAACAGTAGAATAAATTAGAACGCAAACAACACAACACCAACACAAAACAAATAGAAAAAGCTAGAAATTTTTGTAAGATAGGACGGGCATCGGCTCGTGTAGGTACACAAAAAGTACCAATTACACTTTAGGGACTTAATTTTAATAATTTTTTTATTATTGTATTCATGTGTACGTTCTTGGCTTCGGGGGCCGAAGCCTCGCGGCCTCGGACGTGCTACGTACATTATATTGTACGTATATTATAGTATAAAACATAAAATAAGGTAGAAACTCAGAGAAATGCGACTCCGAGTTTCCGAACCAAGAGTCGCACGACGCGCGAAGTGCTGATTCGGCACTTCGTCGCGGGCAACTTACATCCTCGTTTTAGTCAACGACGAGCGACAGACCATCGCCGGACGCGCTAGAGTACAGTAGTAACTAATCTCTCTCTCACTGTATTTTTGGTTATAATAAATAACAGTTAACTTATATTAATTCTCTCTGTAATTATTTTTGCATCCTCACACTCCCCATATGAGTGCGTATCAAAAATCCCACGTAACAATATATACATATGCAAATCATATGTAAATATAAATATTTATCAAAATCGAATATATTATATTGAAAGATATTTATTATTTAAAAATTATTATTCATAAATTATCAATCATTGCACAATGAATATCGATAATTTATGATAAAAAATAATAAAAAGTATCAGGCTATTATAAAAAAGAAAGAGGTATACCATTCGTTATTTTGACAGTAGATGTGTATGTAATAAAATAATTCACAATTTATATATTAAGGATATTACCTAATATCGATATTTATTAATAGTTTAAGTACGTATGCAAATTAGGTGCATATGCAAATTAAGTGTATGTATAAAGTATGTAAAGTACAAAGATTTAAGAAGTATAATAGCCATTACAACGACAATGTGGGATGGGTGTTCTTAAGGTGGATCATGCATGTAAGACCGTATCATGTTTTGGGTCCCTTGGTGGTATTCGTATTATTGCAAATTTTTATAAATTAATACACTCTATATGTCTCAATCATAACTATTATTATTTTGAAAACAAAAATCATTGCATAAGCAAATGCGTAGAAAAAATTTTTTTTTTCTTGAAAAGCCCCTTGTGATTATTTACTTATATACGGCACTATACAGTTGACTTCGTAATATGTATACATGCACTCTAAGCGTCTTAGGATTATCACGCATGCGCAGTACATACCAGCTGATTTACTCGATTCTACGTTAATCAAATATTTTCAACTTTTACACTTAATTTCTCTTTATTTACATCATTTACTCCCTTTTTCCTCGATCATATTATAATCGTTATTAAATCGTCTGTCTTCCATACTTTTTTTATCAAAAACTTTTAAGTAACAAAAAAGTTATAATCAACTTTATGCACAAATCATCATTTTTTCAGTTTACGCGTGTGTATATTATTTTTTTTCAGACATTGATTACTTGAGATTTTGATGGTTTACCTTATGTTTTTATTATACCAATGAAAAGATGGGTATTTCAAGATTATTATAGTAAAGTTTCGTCAAAAACTTTTAGGTTTACAAAATATTATTGGAAACAGATGATCCACTTTAAGAGATGCACTCAAGTCATTCGTTGTAATAAGATCACCCCAAGTTTGATAACGCGACACGAGAGACGAATGAAATTGCATAACACACACCTTAAAGAAAAAAGTCCCACCTTCTTATAAGCGAAATAATAGCAACCCGAGTTTTAATTATGTACATGCTAACTAAATATCTTATATGAAATTTTTACTAAATTGTTAATAATTATTAAAGATTATTAAGAATATTGAATTTAGTACTCACAACTCGGTGGTTCCCACAAAACTGATATATTCTTGCTACGTTGGAGGTTTAAATATCAAATTATTTTCACAGGTCTCGACAAGTTAAATATTATATTTTTACGCGCATGCTCACCCTAAAATTTATGATTTTTTTTCGGTATAAATTGTGACGTGGTACGTCCCAACAAAAATTTTTTTTGTTAATTAAAAATTTTTTGTACGTTGTATAACTCACATACACGTTTCCACGACACGTCACAACAATTATTAATTTGTAAATCACCAGGGGCACTACAACACACCACCGGCTTACTCACCGACCCGGGCGTAATTTATTGAGTAAGAATAAATAATTAATCGAACGAACTTTTTTTTTTGTTTACCGGTACACGAGGAGCACGACTAGCAGACGCGCGCGGCAGCCATTACTTACACACTCAAAGCCCATGTGTGTGAGCGCTAGTGCTGCTTACGCAGACCGTAGGTAGGGAATCTTTATTACCACTACATACCAACGACCGCGCGTGCGCTAGGAGTGGCGCACGACGAAGAAGATGTAGAAAGAGAGGGAACACAAGAGAGAAGAAAGAAAGAGATGGAAAGATTTATATTCGATGGGAGCGAATTAAGAGTGATGGCGCGCCTCTTTCTCGCGCAGTGAAGAAAGAGGGAGAAGCTAGATGATGAAAAGAGACCGAGAGAGCATGGAGAAGGGAGAGTACTCTTGCTCTTGCTTAAGTACAGCTGCACTGAGTAGCCTGTATATACGCATACGTATATATATATATATACATGTATATGTGTATATATATATGTATAGATAGCCATGCCTGTAATGATTCTCTCTCTCTCTCTAATGAATAAAGACGGATAAAAAGAGAACGTAGATAAGAAGAAGATTAAAAAGAAGAATAAAAAGAAGAAATAAGATTAAATTTGCTATAGAAAAGGTGGCGCGCAGGTTGCAGACTTGCGTTCGAGGACCGGAAGGCAAATTTCACGAATAGAAAGCAATTATTCGGACAAATGATTTGTTATTGGAGGAGTTAAAAATTAAAAAGAGATAGATGATGAAGAAGAGGGAGAAATAGACCGAAGAAGAAGGAAGTGAGCATAAAAGAATTCATTCGATTACCGTCCTCGTGCCGCATCGGAACTATACCTCAAAAAATCCTCATATTCTTGAAGTACTAATTAAAGACTTCGTGCGTTTCGTGGAATAACTGTGTAGAGATTTCAGAGTAAATAGACGAGGAAGCAGTTGAGCAGCCAGATTCCATCAGGAAGATTTTGCTGTCCTGAACCGTCAACCAACTCATCTCCGCAGCCGGCGCCGACCAGTTGCTCGTACAGAGAGCGTAAAAGAGAGAGAGAGAGATATACGACCTGAGGCCATCACCGCCATCCGTGACCAAAATCGTCGCCATCGCCGACCAGATTCTTGTGTCAACGAGATTTCTACAACGGTGAGTGGACTGTAGTCTGAATCGATTAATTTTTTTTTGTAAACTAGCGGCTCTCGCCGACTAGGTGTAAAGTCAGTGCGGGCGTAAAAATTTAAACACAAAAGTGATTGTGACAACGTTAATTTGTGAAAATTTAGAAATTTAGTAGTAACGAGGCGTAATTAAAAGTATGAAAAAAAAATTTTGATTGTAAGATTAATTTATAGTGATAAAGCGAAATTAAATTTAGATCACGTGTGCAACGATTTCGTTGACCGGGTAATTCTTTGTAAATTAAATTTATTTAATAAAATTTATTAAATGATTCGCTTGATTGACCGGAATAAGAAAAAGTGAGATCGGTGGACATCGTGGTGTGTTACGTAACGCAATTCATGACGCGGGCCTTAGCAGCCATTTTGTAACTTAGATTTCTCATCTATTCTGTGTCGAATAAGGAAGTAAAAATTAAGTAAAAATTGAATGTTGTAATACGTAAGAAATAGTAATTAAAATTTAAAAATTGTTTATTAGAGATATTAAATTTCGAGAGTGCGGGAGTGAAAATCCGACCACGTGTCCAACGATTTCGTTGACCGGGTAATTAAATTAAATTAAATTAACTTAAATTGGTATTTTGCACGAAAGTAAAACAAATTTGTAGTTTTTTTATAATTTTGACCGGTGATTAACAAATTTGTAGACACGTGGGATTAGAGTGTGTGTGTGAGAGAGAGAGAGAGAGATAAGTGCGCGGGCTCTTGGTAGCCATATTGTTGAACGAAAGAAGAGCGAGGTCGCTTAAGTAGACCAGACTGTAAATTTGATTCTTTTTATTGCTATGATTAGAACATTAATATTAGTATTTCAATAAAAGTGAATTAAGAAAATTTTTGATTGACCGGGATGTATGGGTGATGAGTGTGCGCGAGTAGTAGATTTAACAGATTCAATAGAAAAATAGACTAAATTAAAGTTTATAGACCGAGCGAGATTACGTTAAAATTAAATTTTTTTTTTCTTTCTGATATATATAGTTGTTTTTTGCCGTTGAATAAAGTAATTCAAGCTTTGTAAATTGAACCAGTGAGATTAAAATTTTTTTTGTGTGTAATACCTCTCCCAACTTCAACTAATAAAATTTGACACCAGAGGTCGCCCACCTCACAGCCAAGACAGCCCGAGATTCATGCTGCCGACGAGTAAGCCGGTGGCCTGTCTGGCGCTCTTAATAAATTAAAGATTTTTTTTTTCTTTTCGACAGGCCGAACTTTGCATGCGGGGACGGGCAAGGTTATATTAATTTATTTGATAACTTGTTTATTGAAAATTTCATATAATCAAATTCTCACATCGCAAATGGCACCAGAACGTGGGGCTTGGTTCGGAAAAATTTCTGGTGAAAAATTTTTAGACAGAAGTTGAGAGAGAAAAAGTGAAAAAGGAGAGTGAAGTAAATTCAAAATTTTTGACCGGAGTAAAACGTGAAAAAAGTAAAATATATTAGTGCATAGTGTTAACTAAGACGTGTTAAAAAAAATTTTTTTGTACAAGTAAAATAGATTAATCTCCCTTTTCGTTGGTTAGGAGCGGAGTGTCACAATCACTTAACAAATTAAAGCGAGCGTGATAGTGTAATAGTATCCCCAGAAATTGCGTCATTATATAATTTAAAAATTCTATATATTTCCACATATATACATATATATATCATTGACATAAAATAATCTCCTTTTCCCACATTACCCCTCCCACACCCCACTACGAACAATAATTTATTAACGTAGAGTTATTGTAATTTTTTTTTTGGAAATTTATTCAAATTAGTAATTAAAATTTCTTTTTCTTTCGATAATTTGGTAAAGAATTTTAGTGTGTTAAAGTAAAAGATAACAGAGAAATAAAGTAAAGTAAAAGTTTGTATTTCCAAATTTAGTAAAATTAAATTCTTTGCATAAGCATAATTAAATACATTATTAGTGCACCAAAATTATCACCTGACCCCCACCCTTGCCTTAGACCACTGTGCTATAGGAAGCTGATCCAATAAATCACCCGTATATATTATATAATAATAATTTATAAACATTTATATACATATATTTATTTATCTATTTCCCCACTTGCGCATATCTATCGATATTGACCAGAAGATACAGAAGAAGTAAATTAATAAAAATAAAAGAAGAGGAAAAAATTTTCGTAAAAAGAGAACTAAAATATTAAACAGAAAATTTATAACAAATCAAGAAGAAAATTGAGAATAAGAAGATTATTGAACAAAATAAGGAATCAGCGAAGATAAAAATTAAAGAAGAGTAAAAGTATAAAGAAATAAGAATATCAAGAAAAAAAAATATAAAACTTAAAACCTTTTTATTTCCTGTATTAATATCGTAATTTATACTACATATACATATATATATTTATTTCGTACCAGTTTATAAACGTACCCCAAGCACAGTGGTAACCTTAACCGTAACCTTAACCTTACTAGTCGAAACCCGAGAAGCGTGTACCTAGCAATACGTGACCTCTGTTTGAAGATTCCAGGAGATAGACTCATGAAATTTCTTTGGTTTAGGAAGATAGTTAGAATTTATAGAGATTAGGTAAAAGAGATTACAGAAATGGCACAACCAACAAAAAGTACAAGAGGTCGTCGTACGACCAACCCGTTAGATCATTATCACCCAACACTAGTAGCAGGAATAAAGAAAATGGACCCGTGGGAAGTGTCACAACGATTGGATAGTATGGCATGTAGCACCGTGGGATCATTACCAGTACTACGAAGCAGGCTAATCAGGGCAAGCACCCGGGAGATAGAACCACATAAGAGAGTACCATGGAATCCAATGGTCGATGAAAGGCAAAGCCACATCCCAGCCACAACGAGGAATTTCTTAATGGCGCCGTCAGAAGATGAAGATGACCCAGAAGCTAATCAGGGGGCTAAGTTCGACAGGCGAGGAACCAGGTGGACCGACCAAAGTGGAAATGGGTTAGAAGCAACCCCAGCTTCGACAGCAGGATCGAATGCACCACCGGCGAGGACCCGTGTAGTACAAACGACCGCTTGTATGGCCGTAGTAACGACCACCACTTCCACGACTCCTACTACTACCATGGCCGGTACTTTCAATAGTGCTTCGTTACAAACGGTAGCCAGTGCAAGAACCGCCATGTCAGCGACTGGAGTGGCCGCCCGGTATATCGCCATGTCCAACCATGCACCTCTAGGTTACTTCCATGACGTGACGTCCATCTTAGGCTCAGTAGGATGGAATTCCAGGAATACACAGATCCCACGATGGACAGTAAACACCACAAATACTTGGAGACCGGAGACGCCATCAACTACCCCAGCTATACGAAGCCAACAGCCACCAGTAGTATCACAGACCCCCGGCGAAGTTCCTATTGACGAATTGATAGCCATGGAGGACCTCTGTATACCAGAAGAAGAAGAGCTCGATGAGGAAGAGATTGAAGATGCCTATGCTACTTTCTTCAACCAGTCAAACGTGGAAATCCCTGGACAAAGGGTACGCAGTGAAACTCAAGATGAGGCACTGAACCACCAGGCAGATATACGCATAGATGCTGGCAGAGACCAATATCAGCGAACCACTGCTGGCATGACCAGGGAAACGCCAAGATGTGGCAACAGTGGCAATAGAGGTTGTAGAGGTGCAAGAGACCATGGAGTTAACCAGTTGAGAGACAACCATGATCGACGACGAGATGCACCAAGGGAAAGTTTACGAGACAATAACGAGCGAAACGAAAGAAGAGACCGAAGAGATAGCGGAGATCGAAGGAATAGACGAGATAGAAGAGATAGAGAAAACAGACGAAATAGAAGAGATAGAGAGCCCAGAGGTCACAGAAGAAATCGACGAGATGATGATTACAGTGACTATTCAGATAGTTCCAGCGACACAGAAGATTACAGTAGTGATGAGGATTATCGAAGACCTAGAAGCAACCCGGTGGATATGACCGACCGAGACAACGCTGTCAACAAAACCCTGAAGAATTGGAAGATTTCCTTCAGCGGAGATGACAGAGAAGGACCGGAAGAGTTTCTTGCCAGGCTGAACAATTGCCGGAGAAACACTGGGATTCCAGATGAAGATCTTCTAAGGTCTATACCCTGCGTGTTTACCGGCGCAGCAAGCGTCTGGTATAGGACCGCGGAATTAGAAGTACACGATTGGAAGAGCTTCAAACGGACCTTCAGACATCAATACGTTGGCGATGTCAAGCGAGTCGACCTTCTTGACGAGCTGAAAAGGCGAACTCAGGCGAAGGGAGAGAGCATAGCTCACTTCATATCTTGCTTCAGATGCATCGTGGGCTACTTTAAAAACCCACCGTCGATGAGAACCCAGGTAGACACGGCGTATCGAAATTTACTACCAGAATACCGCAAATTTATGGCAGGTAGACGAGTAGACACGTACGAAGAGCTCCGGAAGTTAGGTCGACGTTGGGAAAGACAGAAGGATCTCGATAATCGATATCAACCCCCACCACCACGCGAGAAGATGTTAATTCAAGGCGCAGCGTTTGAAACGCCTAAGAGGACAGATAGACCCCGAATAGCGAATGCAGAAGAATTCGAAGAGACTGACAGCACAAGTAAAAGCGAACCAGAAGAAACTCCTAGACCAACCCAGCGAAAACAACGGCGACGACGCAAGAAAAATAATAAACAACGAGAACCTAAGATTGCCGGAGTACAGGAAGTAAAGCAGGCCCAAACTAACGTGAAAACCCCACCAGAGACCCCGACCGCAGTGACACAGAGTACATCTGCAGTGACACCTGGACAGATTCCTATGACAGTATGGCCACAAAATGTAATACCGCCGGTTAACTGGTGGAGTACACCAGCTGGACCACATTATGATGTAAGCAGGCGATATCAACAGCCAGCAAACATAGCTAGTGGAGCCAATGGGGCAGCCAGAGGCCAACCGCAGTATTCAGCGTGCTATACATGTCAGACTGTGGGACATAGAGCAAAGGACTGTCCACGAAGAATCTGTCGCTCCTGTGGAGGTATGGGTCATTCGATGAGTATTTGCCCCACCCAGTCGACCCCAGCGAATAGACCTAATCAAAATTACACATCAAGAAATGCGAATTGGACCCCAAACCAAGTCAGTCAGGCACAAAGACCTGATCAACAAAGGACAGCGAACCAGCAACAATCACCGGGAAACGGAGCAGCGGGGGGGCAGAACCCAGCTCAACCCCCCCCTCTGATGCAAAACCCTTTAATGCCTCCGACTTGGCCACCGACTGGGAACAATTAGATCAAGAACAGCGGAAAGAGTACCTAAACCCAAACGTAAAGATAGAGACCCCTACCGAAGAGAAAATACCCCAAACAAGCGAAATACAAGAGCCCATGAAGATACTCTCCCCACTCGAGTTTGCAGAGAAATACTCTAGAGAAGGGATTCTGAGGACCATGGAGCACTTGCAAGAGAGAAAGAAGAAATTAGCATTATTAGAGCAAGAAACATTACAACTGAGTGAAGAGTCTGATAACGAAGAGACAGATGGATTTAGAAAACTAGCAGAGTTAAACAAAGTATTAAGTATATTAGATAAAGAAGAAGAGAAACACCCATCTATATCAATGACCAAGGTTCGTGCAGAAGAGAGTAAGTCTAGTCGAGGGGGGGAGAAATATCCGCCTGCGACGACCGAAATCAGACCTGAACCTGAAGACGATAACGATGCTATAGCAGGCATGTGTAATGAAAATCGGAATTTTCTGGATGTAGTGCTCGGAGGGAGACAATACCAGGCCTTATTCGACACTGGAGCAATGGTGTCATTGATAGGACCTAGAGTAGCCCAGAGATTCCAAGATAGATTAATTCCAGCCCGCACAGTGATCAGAAGCGTCATAGGAGGATCTGCTCGATTAATCGGAAAATTACCCGTAGACTTGGAAGTAGATGGATGTGTGAGACGACTAGAAATGAAAGCTATTTCTGCCTTAGACCATGATGTCATTCTAGGAATAGATTTCTGTCGACTCTGGGAAATAGAAACGAAGTTTAGTGAAAATCTATGGAGAATGAGAGATGGTGAATGGAGAGAATTCAATAACGGAGACCATACCCAAACCCTTGTTTTCGGAGAATGTGCTGGAATTGTAGAACTAGATGATGAGCAAAGAGTAAGAATCGAAAATCTAGTGAATAAGATCATACCTCAACCAACAGATATACCAGGTACCACTGACTTGTCGGAGCATCACATAGACGTAATGGGAGCAGCACCGATAAAACAGAGACCTAGGAGGATGTCGCCGATGATATTGCAGATCGCTCACCGAGAAATAGAGACGATGTTGCAAAACAACGTAATTGAAAGGTCAGCAAGTGAATGGAGCAGTCCACCAGTGATACTTAGGAAACCTGATGGGGATTACCGATTCTGTGTTGACTATAGGGGATTGAATAAGGTCACTAGGAAGGACGCATATCCAATACCTAGTATGGACTCAATCCTAGATAAGCTAAGAAAGGCCAGATACCTCACCAAAATTGACCTGAAGCAAGCATACTTCCAAATTCCCATGGAGGAGAATAGTAGGAAGTATACTGCTTTCTCAGTACCTGGCTCAGGTCTCTGGCAATTCAAGAAAATGCCTTTCGGATTGACCAACGCACCAGTGACCTTCCAAAGGCTCATCGACGCCCTCTTTGGACCTGAATGTGAACCTAACGTGTTTGGTTACCTCGACGATATTATAATTGCTACGGAGAACTTCGATGATCATATAAAATGGCTAGAAAAAGTACTAGTGAGACTGGTAGACGCTGGATTGACTGTGAACAAGAAAAAGTGTGAGATTTGCTGCTCACAGATCACCTACCTTGGATTCATATTAGACAATGAGGGGCTAAGACCGGATCCAGACAAGGTAGCACCAGTCGTCAACTATCCAGCACCTCGTACTGTGAAACAACTGCGACGATTTCTTGGAATGGTAGGATGGTACTCCAGATTTATTGAACATGATTCGGAAAAGAAAGTTCCACTAGTGAAGCTGTTAAGGAAAAGCAGAGAGTGGAGTTGGGAAGGCGAGCAACAGAGGGCATTCGAGGACCTGAAAAGAGCCTTAACAACTGCTCCTGTACTCGCCAGACCTGATTTTAACAAACCATTCACTGTACAATGTGATGCCAGCGACTTTGCAATAGGGGCAGTATTAACCCAAGAACACGAAGACGGTGAGCATCCAATTGTTTATGTGAGCAGAGTACTAACAGCCGCAGAAAGGAACTATACTACCACAGAGAAGGAGTTATTAGCAGTAATATGGGCAATTGAGAAACTTAGACCTTATCTTGAAGGTTATACCTTCAAGATTATCACAGACCATAGTGCGTTGAAATGGCTACAAAAGCTAAAAGACCCAACAGGACGACTAGCAAGATGGGCATTAAAAATGCAACAATGGTCATTTGAGATCGTACACCGACGTGGAGCATTACATCACGTACCTGATGCCCTCTCGAGAATGTACGAAGGTCAAGATGAAGAAGAACATGTGTGTGCTTTCGAAGAGATCAAGGATGAAAAATACAACGAGAGAGTCAAAGAAATAGAGACCAATCCTCACAAATACCCTGGATGGAAATTAGAAGATGGATTGTTATATAGATTTAGGAAAGAACCATTACTCGACCCAGTGACCCACGGAGAAGAAGGATGGCGACTCGTAGTACCAGCAGAACACCGAGAAAGGATACTGCAAGATGCTCATTGTCATCCTTCCTCAGGGCATCTAGGACTAGAAAAGACCTATGATAAGGTTATCAGAGAGTATTATTGGCCAGGAGTATACTATGACACCACTTTATTTGTGAAGGAGTGTGATGACTGTCAACGATATAAGACCAAGCAAACTGGACCTCAAGGATTAATGGGAAACCGTATCGTTGAGAGACCATGGCTAGTAGTATCAGCTGACATGATGGAATTTCCTCCGAGTAAAGGCCAAAATAAATACTTACTAGTCTTCCAGGACCTTTTCACCAAATGGATCGAGTTGAAACCACTAAGAACAGCTGATGGAAAAGCAGTGGCTAAAGCTTTCGAAGAGCTGATTTTATTCAGGTGGGAGACTCCTAAGTACTTGCTAACAGATAACGGAAAGGAGTTTGATAACAAATACCTAGACCAAGTGCTACAAGAATACGGAGTATCTAGAGTTACGACACCGCCATATCACCCGCAGGCTAACCCAGTTGAACGTGCGAATAGGACCTTGAAGACCATGATAGCAACCTTTGTAAAAGAGGATCATAGGACTTGGGACCAGCATCTTCATGAATTTAGACATGCAGTGAACACAGCGACGCAGTCGACACTTAAGACCTCTCCAGCGTTCTTGAATTATGGTAGACATCCCAGTCCGGTAAAAAGCTTACGAAGAGAAGTGGAACAAACTAGACCAATAATTAGAATAAATCCTGAAGACTGGGCAGATAGAGTAAAACGGTTGGACGCACTAAGAGATTTAGTAATAAAACACATCGAAAAAGCGAAAGAAAAACAAGCACGAGAATATAATAAAGGTAGGAAGGATATTAGGTTTAATGTAGGGGATATAGTCATGCGACGTTCTCACCCGCTTTCGAACGCAGCTAACCGATTCTCCGCGAAACTCGCACCGAAATACGACGGTCCGTTTAAGATTTTAGAAGTCAAATCACCGTTAGTATATGTAGTCGAAACAGAGGGCGGTAAGCGCAATGCGAAGGTACACGTTTCAGAACTCAAGAGATATATACCCTCTAGAAATAAACCTGACATGAAACCCTAAACCTAAACTAATTAATACTGACCCGTGATAGATTTATTTTCTTATTTACAGATATCAACAATGAGACGTGCTGCAGGTCCACGCCGCGATATTAATCGTGTAGCTCACCGCATGGTGCGCAATATTATGGGTGAGCTACCTTCCATCTTGCCTCCTCGTGCACTGGAAGAGATAGAGTCGGTAGAAGACCGACCCCGCCAGCTATTGCTCGATAGTGAGCCCTCCCACACCATGGAGGAGCTAACTATCGCAGCTGAAGCGGAGAGCCAACGAGACGAGGAGAATAGAGAGTACTGGGAGAGTGTGACAAAGGATTTGAGCAACCCAAACCCCAGTACTCCTATAATAGAGGAAGAAGAAGAAGAAAGAGGAGCGAGGGAGGAAGCACCTCAACCCTCGCCGGCGATGACCCTGGTAGAAAGAGTGAGATTGGAAGAAGAAAGGTTAGAGAGAAGGCAAAGAAGAGAACAAGCAGAAGAAGAACAGAAATTGGAAGAAAGGAGAAAGAAAGAAGAATTAGAGCGAAAAGAGGCAGAGTGGGCTAGGACGCAGGTGGATAAAATAGAGAAAGAACGAAAAGAGGGAGAGGATAGGTTAAAAGAAAGGTTAGATATAGAAAGAGCAATAATAGAGCGAAAAAGAAGACAAGAAGAAGAAAGAAGAACGATTAAGATGGAAAAAGAAATCGAAGAAGAAAGAATGAGGTTGTATAGAAAGTGGGAAGAAGAAGAGAAGGCAGGAGCAAACAAGTCGTGGGCAGACCAAGTGGAGGAAGATGAGGAGCTCAACCAACTCCTCCTAACCACTACCATCTCGGACCCTTGGATCGGCGATCGCCGACCAGTGGAGCAGCGACCCACCAGCACAGTGACTCCCGTGAATCCACGATTGGGATTACCCGTGAGTCGAGGTTCGACTTGGGAGCCACTTGCCTGGGATCTCGGGATAGAAGAAGGAGAAGAAGAATTGAGGATCGGAGGGCTGGATGCACGAGGAGCCCATGATCGCCCAGCACGGGCAGACCCCCCACCACCAAAGAAAAAAGCAAAGGGGCCCCGTCAGCTGCAATTGGACGACTATGAGCCCGCCCAATCTCCAGCACACTCCAGGTCATCCACACCGCCACCAGGTCCTATCGGAAAGGATGCAGCAGGGAAATGGGTCAGAGAGGCTCCTGGACCCAAGTACCCAATGAAGACATCCGGGGCCATGTTTAACGATGTTTTGCGGATCCCCACCCAAGGAAGGATAGATCCCCCTCCCGGTGCCTGCTTCAATTGTTGGCAACGTGGACACCGCTCCAAGGACTGCCCCCAATCTCGACGTCACGTTTACTGTGCTAACTGCGGTCGTCGAGAGGTGGATTTGGCAGATTGTCCACGTTGTAGCGAGCCGCACCGGAGACATCTCATCACTTCCTATGGAGAGGAAGCCGTGGCCCGGATGTATTATTACCATCAACGTGGCGGGGTACCAGGACCTCAATGCCTTCCACCAGGCACCGCCCTCCCTGTCGCTCCACGGTCGCTAGCTGCTAGACCAGTCACGACCAAAACCCAACAAACGGCTACCACCACCAACACAGCAACAAGGCCCACCTACACATCACCACCTCCATTAATGGCCCAGACAACTCCAGGACCCGTGCCCCCACTCCGTCGACCCAAAGGCGCAACATCAGAAGCCAGGACATCAGCGCCACCGGAACCAAAACCTGCAGAGCCGATCGAGCAGATGTGTCAGCTCGCCGAGGCTCTCTCTGATCTCCCGGCCATGACGAGGGACGAGATCCTGCAGGATGTGCTCGAGGAGGGTTTAGTGGACCGGATGTTGCGTCTAGTCGACACCTTGAGAGGACTTACGGTTGCTACCCGGATTAAGATTATCCAAAGGGTAATCCGGGAGCAACGAGCCCTTAGGAGGAAGAATGAGGAGCACTAGAGAGGAATTGGACCAGGGAAGAAGAAGAGGAGAAACTGACCAGGGAAAGATAGAGGAGATTGACCAGGGAGTAATGGAGGAGTAGACTGACTAGGCACTAATAATTTTTTTTTTATGATAGTGAGTTGATATCCAAGTTAAAAGTTACTATTGTGTTGTTATCTGATTCTAACCCGCGAGATTTTAATTCTGTTAATAATAACTGTGTTGTCCGTAGTTAAATTCAAAACGACCCTAACCTAACCTAACCTAACCTAGCGAAACCAAACATAACCAAACCTAACCTAATCTAACCTAACCTTGCGAAACCCAACATAACCTAACCTAATTAAACGCGTTAACTAAATACAAAGTATATAAAGCATGAGTGAATTATAAGAATGTGTAATTTCTGGGAATAATAATGGTGATATTAAATGTGTATTAGTTATAAGCAATTAATAGATAACATATATAATGCGAGCGGCTCGGTGGCGAGAGTCGTTGGTGTGCGGTGCTACGTGCATTATTATTTGTAAGCAGTCCACTCTGGCGAATGTCCAGCTTAGGGGGGGAGTGTTTGTGACGTGGTACGTCCCAACAAAAATTTTTTTTGTTAATTAAAAATTTTTGTACGTTGTATAACTCACATACACGTTTCCACGACACGTCACAACAATTATTAATTTGTAAATCACCAGGGGCACTACAACACACCACCGGCTTACTCACCGACCCGGGCGTAATTTATTGAGTAAGAATAAATAATTAATCGAACGAACTTTTTTTTTTGTTTACCGGTACACGAGGAGCACGACTAGCAGACGCGCGCGGCAGCCATTACTTACACACTCAAAGCCCATGTGTGTGAGCGCTTAGTGCTGCTTACGCAGACCGTAGGTAGGGAATCTTTATTACCACTACATACCAACGACCGCGCGTGCGCTAGGAGTGGCGCACGACGAAGAAGATGTAGAAAGAGAGGGAACACAAGAGAGAAGAAAGAAAGAGATGGAAAGATTTATATTCGATGGGAGCGAATTAAGAGTGATGGCGCGCCTCTTTCTCGCGCAGTGAAGAAAGAGGGAGAAGCTAGATGATGAAAAGAGACCGAGAGAGCATGGAGAAGGGAGAGTACTCTTGCTCTTGCTTAAGTACAGCTGCACTGAGTAGCCTGTATATACGCATACGTATATATATATATATATACATGTATATGTGTATATATATATGTATAGATAGCCATGCCTGTAATGATTCTCTCTCTCTCTCTAATGAATAAAGACGGATAAAAAGAGAACGTAGATAAGAAGAAGATTAAAAAGAAGAATAAAAAGAAGAAATAAGATTAAATTTGCTATAGAAAAGGTGGCGCGCAGGTTGCAGACTTGCGTTCGAGGACCGGAAGGCAAATTTCACGAATAGAAAGCAATTATTCGGACAAATGATTTGTTATTGGAGGAGTTAAAAATTAAAAAGAGATAGATGATGAAGAAGAGGGAGAAATAGACCGAAGAAGAAGGAAGTGAGCATAAAAGAATTCATTCGATTACCGTCCTCGTGCCGCATCGGAACTATACCTCGAAAAATCCTCATATTCTTGAAGTACTAATTAAAGACTTCGTGCGTTTCGTGGAATAACTGTGTAGAGATTTCAGAGTAAATAGACGAGGAAGCAGTTGAGCAGCCAGATTCCATCTGGAAGTTTTTGCTGCCCTGAACCGTCAACCAACTCATCTCCGCAGCCGGCGCCGACCAGTTGCTCGTACAGAGAGCGTAAAAGAGAGAGAGAGAGATATACGACCTGAGGACATCACCGCCATCCGTGACCAAAATCGTCGCCATCGCCGACCAGATTCTTGTGTCAACGAGATTTCTACAACGGTGAGTGGACTGTAGTCTGAATCGATTAATTTTTTTTTGTAAACTAGCGGCTCTCGCCGACTAGGTGTAAAGTCAGTGCGGGCGTAAAAATTTAAACACAAAAGTGATTGTGACAACGTTAATTTGTGAAAATTTAGAAATTTAGTAGTAACGAGGCGTAATTAAAAGTGTGAAAAAAAATTTTGATTGTAAGATTAATTTGTAGTGATAAAGCGAAATTAAATTTAGACCACGTGTGCAACGATTTCGTTGACCGGGTAATTCTTTGTAAATTAAATTTATTTAATAAAATTTATTAAATGATTCGCTTGATTGACCGGAATAAGAAAAAGTGAGATCGGTGGACATCGTGGTGTGTTACGTAACGCAATTCATGACGCGGGCCTTAGCAGCCATTTTGTAACTTAGATTTCTCATCTATTCTGTGTCGAATAAGGAAGTAAAAATTAAGTAAAAATTGAATGTTGTAATACGTAAGAAATAGTAATTAAAATTTAAAAATTGTTTATTAGAGATATTAAATTTCGAGAGTGCGGGAGTGAAAATCCGACCACGTGTCCAACGATTTCGTTGACCGGGTAATTAAATTAAATTAAATTAACTTAAATTGGTATTTTGCACGAAAGTAAAACAAATTTGTAGTTTTTTTATAATTTTGACCGGTGATTAACAAATTTGTAGACACGTGGGATTAGAGTGTGTGTGTGAGAGAGAGAGAGAGAGATAAGTGCGCGGGCTCTTGGTAGCCATATTGTTGAACGAAAGAAGAGCGAGGTCGCTTAAGTAGACCAGACTGTAAATTTGATTCTTTTTATTGCTATGATTAGAACATTAATATTAGTATTTCAATAAAAGTGAATTAAGAAAATTTTTGATTGACCGGGATGTATGGGTGATGAGTGTGCGCGAGTAGTAGATTTAACAGATTCAATAGAAAAATAGACTAAATTAAAGTTTATAGACCGAGCGAGATTACGTTAAAATTAAATTTTTTTTTTTCTTTCTGATATATATAGTTGTTTTTTGCCGTTGAATAAAGTAATTCAAGCTTTGTAAATTGAACCAGTGAGATTAAAATTTTTTTTGTGTGTAATACCTCTCCCAACTTCAACTAATAAAATTTGACACCAGAGGTCGCCCACCTCCCAGCCAAGACAGCCCGAGATTCATGCTGCCGACGAGTAAGCCGGTGGCCTGTCTGGCGCTCTTAATAAATTAAAGATTTTTTTTTCTTTTCGACAGGCCGAACTTTGCATGCGGGGACGGGCAAGGTTATATTAATTTATTTGATAACTTGTTTATTGAAAATTTCATATAATCAAATTCTCACATCGCAAAATAAACAACGATTTACGGTTCTAATATCATTCTGAGTTTAAACATTGAAACAAGAATAACAAAAAAGAGAATGGATAAAAAAGACATATGATATCTTAATAGCTATTTTAAATGTGGCTCTCCTTCGTGAACCACAAATAAAACTATTTTGTAATTATGCATGGCGAAAAAATTTAAAAACCTGCTCTATAAATGAGTTGTTAAAAAAGATTAAATTCATCATAGGACTTTGCGGGCTACGTACTTTAGCCTATATGTTTAAGCGAAATATTTTTACCGATAATCAGATACTTGATATAGTTGGTCGTTGTATTAAGAGGAGGTCACGTATCTCTGTCCTTTTCTAATCAAAGAAATGATTTTTTTACAAAAACTTATAACTTTATCAAAAAATGAAGAGAAAGCCGCATCTTGTATCAAAAAAAGCAATATTTTCTTTGATAAAAAAAAATTAATTTTATTTCTTCGTTCTCAAGAAAACCTTGAAAAACCAAATTGACCACCCTAACCTCTATGATTTAAGTTTTTATTTACCACCGGAGAATTTCGCAGCATAAGACTTTTATGTTGTAAATAAAAGAATATATCCAAAAATATGTTTTACTAAAAAATATTGATTGCCAATATCGAACCAATACTCGATAACTTACTTATTTACGGTCAAAAAATTTTGCAAGCTAATACTTTTATGTTGTAAATACAATGATAAATCCAAAAATATGTTTCACAAAAAAATACCGATTTTCAATATCGGATCAATAATCTATAGATTTTTTATTTATGGTTGGAGAATTTCGCGCGATAAGACTTTTTTGTTGTAAATAAAATAATAAATCCAAAAATATATTTTACAAAAAAATATTGATTTCCAATATCGGACCAATACTCGATAACTTACTTATTTACGGTTAAAAAATTTTGCAAGCGAATACTTTTATGTTGTAAATACAATGATAAATCCAAAAATATATTTTACAAAAAAATATCGATTTCCAATATCGGATCAATAATCTATAGATTTTTTATTTATGGTTGGAGAATTTCGCGGGATAAGACTTTTTTGTTGTAAATAAAATGATAAATCCAAAAATATGTTTTACAAAAAAATATCGATTTCCAATATCGGACCAATAATCTATAGATTTTTTATTTATGGTCGAAGAATTTCGCGGGATAAGACTTTTTTGTTTAAAATAGTGTAACTTTGATAGAAATAATATTAAAAAATTTTCAGATCTGCAAAACATGATGGAGGACAGTGGTGGAGATGAATTACTGATGAATCTTTTGTCAGCAGAAGAACAGCTGCTTAATTCGAGAGATCCTGCACTACTGTCACCTACCGAAGAAGTACGAGAAGTTATGAATTCGTTAGATGATCACGTGATTTATGATCATAGTACTCCAAACACGATGTTGGAGGGGGTAATTGCTGATACTACAGCGCCACTACGACCTAATGAACCGTTGCCTGGTTGCTCTCACTGGAACGACCAGGATTTACAAACGTCGAATAAAATAGTTTCACCTAAAACTACATTATCTGCAATATCGACACCAGGTACAGAAGATCTCGACTATTGAGATGTGTGTAATTTTATAATTGTATTAATTCTTATATATTACTGCTCGGTACTGTAGACGAATGTCTTCAACAGGGAGATGGTACTTCTGCTCAGGAACACATTACCATTCATGAAGAAACTTCACGATATTACAAACAGTTTAAGCTTCAAGGGCGACAATTAAGAGTGTCGATATTACCTCCACCAGTTAATGCAAATGTATATGGCTGGTTGTAGGCTGCTATAAACGATTTATATTGTCACGTGTGTGAATATGCACAACCATCAGATTATATTAGCATGACTATAAACTCTGAACGTTTTGTGCACGGGCCTCTATAGATTTCTTTTAGACTGCTTCGTGATTTTTCACCGGTAGATTTACTAGAACTGATAGCTAGTATGGCACAGAGTAATGATGGTTTCGAAATTGACGATGTTATGAATGTTAAAGTCAGTACTGTGACTAAACCAGAGGGCCGGGGTCGTGTGTCTCTCACTAGCGAATCAGTTTTCAAGAAATCCATTCTAAATATTGAAAATAGTGACAGTCTTTGTTTTCCACGCTCGCTAGTCGCTGCTCACGTATACGCCATACGTGGTCAAACGCGTAGTGGAATTTTCCATGACTGATGGAATGAAATAAGACAACATACAGCACAATATCAGAAAGTGCAAGCATTGGAACTTGTAAGAGCTGCGAAAGTTACGATACCCGAGACGGGCTGTGGTATAAAGGAGATTAAATTACCAGCCAATTTTAAATTTACTTGCAGCAACTGGGAGTCGAGGCTACTGTATACCTTGCAATAAAAAATTTAGTCATACGAAAAATCATAAATATGAACAAAAATGCTATAAATGTTTACAGAAGCCTCCTTGTGATATAAATCAGGAAAAAATAAAATGCTTTCAATGTAGCAGAGATTTTTACGGCACCGTTTGTTTTGAAAATCATAAAAATTCAAAATCTTTTGATAGTTCTCGGTCGGTATGCGAGAGTATAAAAATTTTTCGTGTATGTAACAAAACAGTGCGCATCAACGATAAAGAACCACATGATTGTAATACGATATTTTGTAAAATATGTAATGGTAAAAGACCAATAGAACATCTTTGTTACATGCAACCTATTGTTGATAAAAAAGGATTCATGATGAATAAAAAAACAATTCTTTATTTATTTTATGATTTTGAGACTCAGCAATCAGAGAGCATTTTAGGCTACGAGGCTGAAAAAGTAAGGCTGCATGTACCAAATTTATGTGTTGTCCAGCAAGTGTGTAGTTACTGTTTGAACGATGAAAATGTATCAAATTCTTGCGAAGTATGTGGGATGCGCGAGTATGTGTTTGAAATTGACCCCGTGAAACAGCTAGTCGATTTGGTCTTGGCACCAAGAAAAAATTTCAAACAAATCGTTTGTATAGCACACAATGCGCAGGGTTTTGATGTACAATTTATTCTTAAACATTTAACAGAACGTAAAGATCTCAGAAATAAGCCAAATGTAATTTTAAATGGGTCAAAAATAATCATAATGGAAATTTCATCGGTTAAATTCATAGATAGTTTGAATTATCTACATATGGGTTTAGCTGCACTACCAAAAGCTTAAGGTCTTGTTAATATCGAGAAAGGTACGTTCCCTCATCTTTTTAATACATTAGAAAATCAGAATTACGTGAAAGAAATGCCACCGATATGCACTTTTTCGCCAGATTCGATGAAGATCGAAGAGCGACGCGAATTTACGCAGTGGTATAACGAAAAAAAAGCTGAAAATTATATATTTAATTTTAGAAATGAAATTATAGAATACTGTAAGCAAGATGTAAAAATTTTACGTTTAGCATGTCTGGCTTTTCGCAAGACCTTCATCGAATATGGCAATACAGATCCATTTGTAGAGTGCGCCACCATCGCATCTTCTTACATGTGTGTGTATAGAAAAAAATTTTTACAAAAAGATACAATGGGTATTATACCTCAAGGTGGTTATAGACAAGCAAATAAACAGTCTATGAAGGCGATGCAATGGTTGTGCTGGATGGAAAATGTGATGAATCGACAAATTCAGTATACCGTTCGTGCACGAGAAAAGAGGCTTCCCGAAGGCCCTCTAGTGGACGGATATTGCGTACTTGAAAATGGAAAGAAAATCGTTTTACAATTTCACGGGTGTTATTGGCATGGTTGTGTCTGGTGTTACACAATAAACCGAGACTCGAGGCTCGTAAACGGTGAAAATATGGACGGACGTTTCGAGAGAACCGCGCGGATATCGGAAAAAATACGAGCCCATGGTTATGAACTTATCAATAAGTGGGAGTGTGATTTCGATCAAGAGTACTCGGAAAACGAGAATATGAGGTCGTACATTGAAGATAAGACACGAAAATGGCACGCGACGTTAAATCCTGGGGAAGCATTTTTTGGCGGGCGAACGGGCAATACAGTCAAAATTTACGATGCAAAAGAGGGTGAAAAAATAAAATACGTGGACGTGTATTCATTATATCCATATACCTGTAAATACGGTCGATATCCAATTGGTCACCCAACTCTCTACGTGGATGAGGATGAGTGTCGCTCTCTGGTGGGTCAAACGAATGACATAAGTCACGTTGAAGGTCTTATTAAATGTGAAGTATTGCCGCCGCGAAATTTATATCATGCTGTACTCCCCGTTAAAATGCATAATAAGCTTTTGTTTCCACTGTGTCGAACATGTGCTGAACTAATGTATACCGCAGATTGTGACTATGAAAATCCTGATGATCGTTTTTTTATCGGTACGTGGGTTGCTGACAAGTTGAGAAAAGCTGTTTAGATGGGCTATATCATCCGAAAAATATTTAAAATATGGTCTTATAAAATTACTCAGTACAACAAAGCCACGGGTCAGGGTGGTCTATTTCCAACTTATATCGATAAATTTTTCGCTGAGAAAACGTACGCGTCGGATTACCCTTTGGAATGTGCTGACGGTGACGAAAACGCGATTGCTCGATATATTGAGGAATTTGTGCAACAAGAGGGCATAAAATTAGACAGAAATCGAATAAAATATAACGCTGGTCTGAGATCTGTAGCAAAACTCTGTTTAAACTCATTGTGGGGTAAATTTGATCAACGAGAAAATATGCCAAAGACCGAAGTGGTGGATGATCCACAGAGATTATTTGAATGAATTTGTAGTGCTGAGAGCGAGGTTGACTCAATTTTACCGATCGACGATACGACAATTTACGTATGCTGGCACAACACAGAAGCGGCTGTCGAGCAGTCGGCATTATGTAACGTTGTCGTAGCCGCTTATACCACAGCCTTGGCGCGTTTAAAACTCTACGAAGAACTGCAACCGTTGGGTGAACGTGTATTGTATTACGATACTGATTCTATTGTGTATATGAGTCGCGTGGGTGAGTACAATGCGAAAACAGGGCCGTTCTTGGGTGACTTGACCGACGAATTGGCCTGTTATGGTCTTGGCACAAGCATCACATCATTCGTCTCTGGTGGACCCAAATTTTACGGATATAAATATTTGACACCAGATGGCTTGAAGGATGTGTTTGCAAAATCAAGGGTATAAGACTTAATTCGTCGGTGAGTCAGAAAATAAACTTTGATTCCATACGAAATCTTATGACTTGTGAAATACCGCCACTTTTTGCAAACTATGACGCTATTAGACGCACACGGTTTCACGATGTTATAACACAACCTGAATGTAAAATATGCAAGCCCGTGTACTCAAAGAGACGATTTGTAAATAACGAGATTAGCTATCCATACGGTTATAAATCTAATTAAATAATAAATAAATGTTGATATATTATTACCGAAGTGAAAATATTATGTACATATATATTTATATATATATATATATATATATATATATATATATATATATAGGTTATAGAATTAAGACGAAAACAATTTTGTAATAAATTTAATAATTTATTGAAATTAAAATAATTATAACAAAATAATAAATTTATTTTCTGTTAACCTTAAGAGGACCGGAAAACCACTATAGTGGCGTGACCCCTGATCGACCTTTACCCCAAAGTCAATTAGTGATATCAGATACCTTTTTGGACCACTTTCTTAGAGCGATCACAAATCTCAAATACCGGTCCTCTAAAGGTTAATTAAGTAGTCGTCAATTTTTTTCATAATTATAGGTTCCAGAATAATCTTCATTCTTTCCACTCTCATTTTAAATCACTTTCTGTCACGAGCCGTTTGCTCCCACTCTCCGCGTCGTGCTGCACGACTCGCATAATCCCACACGCGTATCACGTAAATATCCGGTTTACCTTCCTTGAAATGCACCTTTTTTGTTTGATTCATTATTATTATTATTTTTTCTGCAAGATACGGATAATCACCACACTTCCTCACGACAAGTCTCTATAAAATTTTATCAAAATTCAAGAATTTGAGTCTTTAATGAATTTTTTGTTAAAATTTGATTACCTTCGCTCAAATTTGTTGACTATTCATTTTCATGATACCAAAACTTGTACAGCACTAACCTATAAATGCTGCTGCTTTTACTTTTATACTGGAAATGTGGGGGTGACGGGCAGAGTGTGGTGGTGGTGGTGATGGTGGTGGGAGGTACAAGTAGTGATCATGACGAGCGCTTTTGAGTAAATAACAGGTTAATACTTGTTAAGCTTTTCCAGCCATATAGCTAAAGAGCGAAAAAATGCTGGCGTCAGCCAGCTATATGGCTAATCAGCTAAACGATTGGCTAGAGCCAGCACGATACTGCTCGCACACGCGCGCGCCGCCCCCCGCTCTTGCTCATTACTACTAATGATCGTATATGTAGAGTGGTTCGAGGATGTGATGAGGTTAGTAGTAGAAGTTTAGCAGCGGCGGTAACATGGACGTTTGCAGGTGGGTGCATCCGTAGACTTTAATGATTTGTGGACCCAGCTCGAGTGGTAAAACAGTATTCGTAAAGAATTTTTTGCATTACATTGATCGCATGAGTGATACAAAATTCGAGCGTATACTCTTGTATTACACCAAGTGGCAGGCAATTTACAAGGAGTAGGGTGAGGTAATCGAATTTCACGAGGGTTTATCAAAGAGCGAAGATTATGATAATGATCCACGACCAAAAGTCTTGATTCTCGACGATTTGATGAGAGAATCGTCCAGCAGAGCTGTAGTCAATCTCTTTACCAAAGGCAGTCATCACAATAACTTGAGCGTCATCTTTATCTCGCAAAATCTCTTCCATCAAGTTCAGCGAGAAATCTCTACCAGTCGTGCGATTGTAATGGAGCCGGTAAGACGTAGTCGTAGCAGCAGACCAATTCCAGAAAAGTACTGGACTCAGCTACATTTCTTGTGTAAAAGCGAACTCTATAAAGTTAAGGTTATAGTACGCGAAGCAAATTCTAAACTTATAACGTACATTTGCGAGTGTGCTTTGAACATTTTACGTGGAAATATTCCACTCAGCAAGTATTATAAAAGACAATAGCAAAAATTTGCACCTATGTTGCGGAAACTTGCTAAACTAGATAGTTTGGAGGTAAAAAGGAAATTGATGGTAAAATCAGCATATTCACTGCGGCTAATTGTGAAACCTGTTTTATCAGGATGGAGTACGCAAGAAAAATGATTTTAGTACCGCAAGAGTGCTTGGAGCAACAGCATCAGCAGCAACAGCATGACATAGCTACCAATCATACAACAACAGCATCCAGTGTCCAGATACCTGGTACAGCCACGACACGCCGAAATGAGTAAAATTTTACATTCTGCGGGTGATGAGCGCCAAAAATTTTTGCAATATCAGCAAATCTTGCATCTAAGAGAGGAGGAGCAGGATGAGAGTGGGGGTATAATACGTCCACACGAGACAACATTATTAGAATCGGAAACGACAATGGATAGAGGCAATAATGACGAAATCGATGACAAACAGATTGTCGAGTCGGTACCGCAGAAATTTCGAAGCAATGCTAGACATCTCATTAGATACTTGCGACAAGCTGGTAATATTGAATGGGATAGTCGTGGTATAATCAAACTAGATAGCGCTGTTGTCGAGGGTACTAATATTGTCGATTTGGTGAACGAGGCTATGAGAAGTAGAAAAAGACCACCACCACGCGGATACAAACAGTTTGCACGCGTCTTGCGACAAGTTAGTATACCTCGAGAATTCATTGGTAACGATCAACTGTGGCGTAGGATTGCATCTCATAGCGCTGACTTATCGCCGTCATCGTCGTCAGAAAACGAAGGTTATTATACTTCAACAGCTACTAGTCGGACGAGCGTATAGGAGAAAGAAGTTAAGAGTGCGAAAAAGCGTAAAAAAGTTGATAGCGAGTTGGCAGCTACGCCATCAACCCCTGGAAAAAAGAGTCGTCTCGAACAGCTAAAATGGAACCGTATGTGAAAGCATGGAAGGAAGTGATGGAGGGGGTAGAGGAGGAGGAGAAGGGGAAGAAAACTGGTACTTTTATAGACCAATTGATTTCAGTTGTACCCTTTGAAATGCATCTGCCAGGCTACCAGTTTCTCGGCCCTGGCACACATCTCGAAGAGCGTCTCAGACATGGTCAGAGAGGAAAAAACCCTCTTGACAATGCCTGTCTAGAGCACGATATTTCATATTCAAATAAAAAAATAATGAATTATATAAAAGCCGACAGACTGCTGGCTGAACGAGCATTTTCACGCATGCTCTCAGAGACTGCGGATGGTAATGAAAAAACTGCAGCTGGTATTACTGTTTTGTGCATGATCAGCAAAATTGCGTTTAATAAATTTTTGAAACGCATTAAAAATACATTTAAAAGACAGCAAAACAAAGAGAGAAAGCTAATTTATAAGAGGAAGAGGAGCAATGAGAAAGAAGGAGAAAAGGAAAAAGGAGAAAAGGAAGAAGGAGACGTCAAAGCTGGACGGTC
This sequence comes from Anastatus disparis, assembly GCA_017163975.1. Lineage (NCBI taxonomy): Eukaryota > Metazoa > Arthropoda > Insecta > Hymenoptera > Eupelmidae > Anastatus > Anastatus disparis. The sequence continues at coordinate 5,263,139 of JAFFSR010000267.1, read as the reverse complement.
TTGAGCATTATTACTATAATCTTTCTGCACCATCAGCGTACGCTGGTGCTCAACTACTGAAACGCGCAAAACCCAAAAAATTTGATAACAATACCATCGCCAAGTGGCTGGAGAGTCAGGATGCACGTACCTTACACAAACTCGTGAGACATCGTTTTCCTCGTCGACATTACAACGTTTTCAGCCCCTTTGAGGTGTGGGAAGCTGACTTGGCAGATTTTAGATCACTTAAAACCTACAATGATGGGTACAGTTATATTCTCATTGTTATTGATGCACTTTCAAAGTTTTCCTGGGCAGAGCCTCTTCTCGACAAAACGAGTCTAAGCGTTGCTGTAGCATTGGACAAAATTTTATCACGATGTAATGATAGACATCCTATTTATCTACAGACTGATTAAGGTAAGGAATTTATCGGTCAAGAGGTGCAAGAGGTGCTAAAAAAGAAACATATTACCTACCGAGTCGTCAGAGACCCTGATATAAAGGCAGCCATTGCCGAACGCTTTATTCGAACTCTTAATGGTCGAATCTGGCGATACTTTACTCACTAGCGCACAAGACGTTATATAGATGTTTTGCGAAAAATTGTGACGTGTTACAACGAGTCGTAGCACAGTGCCATAAAAATGCCCCCTTCCAAGGTCAACTTATATAATGTTCACGTGGTACGTCGAAATTTGACGTTGCGTTACAGCAAAAAAAAGCCGTTTAGAGTAGCTAAATACAGCGTTGGTGATCTGGTTCGTGTCAGTCGTGCTAAGACAGCCTTCAAAAAAGCATACAAGAGTGACTGGACTCTGGTGCTGTTTAAAATTATAAGAGTCGACACAAGACAACAACCACCCGTTTATACTTTGGCAGATCTTGGTGGAGAAAAAATTCACGGATATTTTTACGAAGAACAGTTGAGCAGAGTGCGCAAGGATTTAGATAGCGAAGCGTTTGAGGTTGACAAGGTTTTGAAGAGTAAAGGTAGGGGGTCGAAAAAACAATATTTGGTCAGTTGGAGGGGGTATCCAGAAAAATTTAATTCTTCGATAGCGGCTAAAGATTTGAAAAATTTACAATGAACGATGAATTTTACATGGTTTTACCGAGCAACAGCAGCAAGTTTGTCTTTTCACACAATGTGGCGACACATTTCACAACACAATTATCACAAAATTTTTATCTTCATGGCGACTGGTGTGTAGGACTCACGGAAATTCAAATAGCTCTCACATTTCAGCATATATCAATGGTTGAGCGGGAGGGAGTCATTTCTGTTAAAATAGCCAAACGTGAAATAGCGAATGTTTTGCGAGAAGCAGAAAAGACTCAACAGGAGGCCGAGGTGTTTGCCAGAGTCAAACCTGGTGTTTATCGTAATGCTGAAAGTCTCTTAGAAGAAATAAATAATCTCGAGAATATGAAAAATCATTTATATTTCGAAATCCAAGCTGGTGGCTATGTACGGGTTAGATGTCGATGTGGAGAAGATTGTACAAATTATAAGCACACGTTTACACTATCGGAAAAATTACTTAGAATTTGAGGTCTGGAAAATGTACCAATTTTCTCTTGCAAAGGTAATAAAGAACACTACATTACCAGTAATCGTCCAGCAAATCTTGTAAACGCCAACCGTGCTGATGGTTTACAGCAACATTTGCCAGACTTACGTAACAGGTGACATGCGCACGAGCTTACTAAGTATAGTCTCGCTTCATTTGCGCGATTACGTTTACGGAGGTGTTGAAATTAAAACTTTTTCACCACCCATGTACCTACCACTGCTGTCTTCAACGTTTCAGTCGATCGAAATAGATATAAGAGACGAACACGGATTTCCCATTCCATCGCTGATTTCGGAAGAATTTTTAGGAATTCTCCGCAATGAATTCAAAAGAGATTGTTCAATATCTGATGAGGATCAAGTTTCACGCATTAGGCGTTTATCCAGCGGATCGGATTCCTCTGATGTGGGTGAAACATTGTGCGTTTGTGCTTAATACGCAAAATTATAACCAGCATGGTGCGCACTGGGTTGCCATATACGTTGATAAGTATAGCACAGGTGTGTACTTTGATAGTCTTGGTAAACCACCACAAATTCAACAACATTTACGACGTATTCAGCAAATTGTAAAAAATTTAGATGGAATAATAAACGCTTACAAAGCGAATATTCCAACGTTTGTGGTCATTATTGTATCATGTTTCTGTATTATATGTCTAGCGGATTGGGTTTCAAGAAATTCTTGAAAAATTTCTCACAAAACTTGCAAAAAAATGATACTATAGTCAAGAATTTTGTAGGAAAAATCTCGTACGAGTAATATGATATTTGGTTGTCTCTGATTGGTTGCACAACAGCTTTTTGCGGCGCCCCCACCAATTTTTACAGTATAAAAGAAGCGGCACCCACTCAGTCTAGCCACAGTTTGACGATGATGAAAGCAGCAGTAACAACAAAGCTCAAGCAAGATGGTTGATCAAAAGAGAAGCCTGGAGCAGACATTTGGTAATGGCTTGGCATATTTAATAAAACAAAACAGCAAGAAAAACTATTGGCAGCAGGTTCTGCTAATGGTCTACGGGCTGAACAGCTCTTTTGGAAAAATTATCCAGGTAGGCCTGGAGAATATAGGCGGCGAAGGCAAAAAGGAGTTTGCACCCGTAGTACGCTTCTGTGGAGCCAATTTTCAAGGTTTACCTCTGTCACTGGACTGTTGGGAGGCGTTGAAGCAGGAATTTGATAAAATTGAAGATTTTTTCACTTGCTATAACGAAGAATCTATGCTGGATCAGCGGCTATCTATTCCTGGATACACTATCCGTTTTATGATTAGTTTTCACGAGAGAGCTTTTGAATTGGTACCCAATGACGCACAACCAGAAGGAGAGTGTGGTAGACCGCCGAAAAAATATGGTCGATCTAATCGGTCACTAGTATTTAAACGTGTCACGTTTGAACGTTTAAAAGATGTATCAAAATGTATAGATTATAGAATTAGATATTTAAATACTGTTGTAAAATCTGCAGATTATATATTACGAGAAATGGTTATAAATATGAAAAATGTATTAGAAAATAGTCAGGAATCTCAATATGTATACTACACTTCTAGCGATATAAAAAGCACAATGTCTCGTTTTAATGATAATTTTGTAAATGATCTCATCGAATTATTAAAAAAGAATAATCTAGTTTTAGGAAAAGAAGATGTGTTTATAATCATACATTTATTATTTATCATATGTACACACTAGTTAATTGTATGAATGCTACGTTGTTATGTTTTATTATTAATAATAAATGTGTTGTTAAACTTTAAAACATGAGTATTTCAATCACCTTGTCTGTTACCAACTCCTCATCCTTCATACATACAATAATTTATATGTAAATTTTATATTTTCTGATTCAATATAAAAATTTATAATAATTGGAAATTAAAAATCTTTTAAATCCATATTTTATAATTCAAGTTTTTATTATTTCGATAATTAAAAAGGATTATATTACAAAATTTTAATTTAATAATTTTGAAATATCGATTAAAATATTTTTTATTCCCTCTCTAAATTTTGTGGGAGGGGGTAAGTGACCCTCTAGTTCATCCCCACTCTAAATTTCTAGGAGGGGGTGAGTGACCCTCTAGTTGTTTGGGTACCATGCCTAACAAACCCCTACTTCGCCTTCTCAGAGGTCATTGACCTAGTGGTCAATAACCTTTAGGGTGGTGGAGTGGGGGTTTGTTGTGACAGTCCATGGTGCCCCAATAACTACTCATGTGCTTAGTTCACAAACACACTAACGAGATCCGTTGCTGATTAACATCACAAATAGCATAAATTTAGCAACGTTAAAGAAGAAAAGAAAATTTACAAATTTTTGGAGTCACAAAAAGAGTCTATGACATTTGAGTCTTAGATTTTCTTTTAACTTTGAGATATTTTTTCTTATATAAAATTATGAAAAAAGCCTTATTTCTAAGGTGCTACTCTCGATTTTTGCCAAATTATCGGCAGGTTTATCTAAATTTTTAAAAACTTGCATCTTTTTATAGTTATACTTTTTTTAAAGAAATTATTCTAGAAGGTTTTTATTTTATCACGTGGGATCTCATGTGAATTTTCATTTGAGATCTTATGTCATTTTTTTTAATAGGGAACTGCTGATAATTTGGCAAAAATCGAGAGTTGTACCTTAGCAATAAGGCTTTTTTCATAATTTTATATAAAAAAAAAATATCTCAAAGTTAGGAGAAAATCTGAGACCCAAATGTCATGGACTCCTTGTTAGCAGAAATTAATATTTACAAACTAAAATTTATCTTGCATTTAAGGCATTTTTATTGCATAAAATAATAATAATGCTGATATTGGCATTACAACTCGCATCTTCTGCTAACTAAAAATACATTTGTTTATATATATATATATATATATATGTAAACAACTCCGTGTGTTAATCCTACAAAAATTTGACGAATTACACAAAATTTTTTACTGTGTATATTATACGCTGAGAGAGTACAATAAGCAATGTAAGCCCTGTGTGTAGTTGAGGCCCAAGCGTGGCGAGGGCGTCATGCACACAGGGCATGCTTTGCTAATTGTACTCTCGAGGTGTATATACTATTTTTCACTACACTGCGCAGAAAGTGTATAAAAAATTTTCGAATTAATAATTTATTACGAATATTAATTCAAAACACTCCACGAATGATAATTCCTTATGCGCACAAATACCAGCAGAAGAAACTTATATTAACGTGATACGAAAGTCAACTGATTACCTCCGACATATGTATGAAAATAAGACTCACGTTAGAGCATTTAAAATCAATAATTAATGAATAAAATCAAATTAAAATTCTTAAAACGATGAAACTAATGATTTATTTTCATAAAATTTTCTTTATTTTCTATGAAAAACACATTTTTTTTAATGAATTAAGATATTAATCGTAGTTTGCATAATTGTGTATTATAAAATTTTAATTGTAAGATTACCCAGCTAAATCGATGCCATGTCATATATAGAGTCATATGAATCGAAGTTCCTAGTTTGGCGATTTCATTTATTTACATGTAGTATTTCGGCGCCACCAGCGTCTTCACTGTTAAGAAACTAAAAGTATACGTAGATTGGCTAAAACTTGAATATTGGCACGGCGTACTCGATGTATTTTAAGCTGACAAGGAGAGTATTTGACCTACGGGAAACGGATTTGGCTGAAGCTGCAGGATATGATTCTTTGATGAAAAAAAATGAATCCATGTTTTTTCTTTTGTGCTAATAGGCCCTATGGACTGAGATACAGACATTTCTTCCAAAATATAGAGAAAAGAAGCGTTTATAAGAACTTGAATAATTTAACAACTGAAACTTTTACAGAAAGATGTATGAAAAATAGAAGAAAGTACAAGTTAAAAGCTTTAATTTAAGCTTTGTTGCATCAAAAAAGCTTTTGGGGTTTAAAAGTTGTGCCTAATTGAAAATTACTATGTATATATTAATATTTTTAGCATGTAACATACGATTAAATTTTTACCTTATTTCATTAGGATAAATTAAATCCTTTCGAAACAGTAGTTATAGCAGATCAAAATATTATTTTTTCCCAAAGTTATAGCGTAATAAAGATTGGACCTAATTTCAGCTTTTATAATTAATTAATGTTCTAAAAAGAAAATTCAGGTCTAATCTTTATTACGCTATAACTTTGTGAAAAAATAATATTTTGATATGCTATAACTACTATTTCAAAAAAATTCAAGAGCCGGTCTGTGGCACAGTCGGTAGGAGCGTTGGATTCGTATGCTTGGGGAACCGGGATCGAATCTCGCTCTCGGCTGTTTTTCAAACGAGCACCTCTGTTATATGTGCTTTGTACGCAGTACACACTTACGAGCTCCGTCGCTAAGGGATGAAAAAGTGCAGTTGTAAAAATCAACTGACCTTGCGTCCCAGTGGATCGGGGTTTGATTCCCTAGGAAAAATTAGAAAAAATAGTTTTCGAAGTTTTCCGAGGGAATAAACCCGAAGAACACAAAACATATATATATATATAAAAAAAAGTCCCTCTGGGCAAAACTAGAATTATAATAAAAAGTCCCACTGGGCAACAAAAACAAAAATATAATAATCACTTGGTGATGGCCTAAGACGTAACGCTCATATGAAGCAAGCCAAGAGGCCAAAATAATAATTAAGAAGAAGAAGAAGAAAAAAATTCAAGCTTAGCTTGGATTAAAAAAAAGTTTCAAACTTATAGCAGAGATTAGTAGAGATTGCCAATGAGCATAGGCAAGAGCGTGCCCGTTAAAATTCAATGTAAACTACCGCCGCCACATGGAGAAATGCCCGAACTATACGCGCAAAGCTCCTCCACGTCTACACGCGCGTAGAGAAGCAAGCGAGAGGGGAGGAGACAAACACACGAAGCACGCGACTTCCAGTGGCGTAGGTAAACTTATGGCAAACTCGCTTTAGCTCGTTTTCGCCTCGGCACGTTATAGCCTTGTTTAAATGTGATTAACCATCCCGAAAATTCGTTGATTAATCACATATTTTTATATGAAACATAAATATATTTTTTAATGATAAAAATCGTTAAGGTATAATCAAACAAATAATAATAAATAAAATCTTTTGGGGGGCGATGAACAAATGTAACTTTTTACCCTATTCAACTGATGTATGCGGTGGCTGTGGTCACTAAGTTTTTACGTACTTCGCTGAAATTCTAATTTTGCTAAGTTCAAACCCGATCCTCCACCTACTTTTTTTTTTTTTTAAATTTTAAATATTATATATTTTTATAATCAATTTTTATAGGGGGAAAAATAAAATTAAAAAATTTATTTAACACCTTAAATTCTATTTTACTTTGAAAATATAAAAAAATATATTTACAGATAGGAATAGAAAAAAGTTTTAATGTCAATATAACATGGATATATAACTTATATCGATATGAAATAAAAACGTAGCTAGTTCTGTAATTTTTTTCTGCTAAATGAAAAATATTAAAGATTGAAAAAAATTATTATAAATTATAGTTGTTTTTTATTCTCACTCAATTGCGAATAATGAAACCTTTTTCATTCTTTAAAAAAAGGACCTTTTCTAAATTTATTTAAATTTATGACATTTTTAACTTATTTAATAAAAATAGAAAATAGATATGAATAAATCTAATATCAATTTAGAAAAGTAAAAAGGACCTTTTCTAAATTCAAATGTATGACGTTTTTAACTTATTTAATAAAAATCTAAAATAAATATGAATAAATGTAATTTCATTTGAGAAAAGTACAATAATAAATTTACCTGAATAAATATTTTTAAAAATTGGACTTTTTCTTCTTTCTTTTATTTAATATCATATTTTTATAATATTATTAATTTTTATTTTCAAAACAAAAAATTGATAATTCTGTTTAACGAACGTAATCATTTTCAGTTTTTAATAAACAAAATTTTGAATAAACTTTCAATAGTTGAATTATTTTTTTCCGTTAAAAAGTGAAATTTTCCAAAGTTCTATAGGGGCATAATAACATTCTTTTTAATTAATTTGAAAAAAAAAAACATTTTATTTTAACAGCTACAAAATTTAAAAGACGAAAAATCTCAATTTTTCAAAAATTACATAAACAGTTTTAAAATTTAAGCTACCCAGAGATTAATTATTTAAGAATAATTGAAAATTCTTTCATAAAAATTACTGAAGCATATAGCTGCAAAAGTAATTATCTCCAAAATATTTTTTTCAAGAAATAACATTTTCTGCTGTACTTATACTTAAAAGTCAGTGTATTTTGCAATACACCATATTTTTTTCATTTCATAAAAAAAGACTATACCTATATTTTGGTCCCATATGATTTTTAGGCACGACCGCTATACGGAAGTGCCTTATATTTTCGACATCGCGAAAAATGTAACCCTTTAAAATATGTTTTTTTATGATAAAAAACTTATTTTTATAGCAAAATAAGATTATTACGAGGCTTCCTTAAAATGTATGTATGGATGTATGTGTGTGAGAAATCAAGTTTATGAATTTTCTCGACGAGTTTTTATCCAATCTGAATAATTCAAACGGGGAATTGTTTCAAATAATAACACAAGTAAACGTTCCTATTTTGAAAAAAATCGTTGGAAGCGTTTTTAAATAGGCGCCTTTTAAATGGTCAAAAAAATGGATTTTTGGTAATAACTTGAAAAATACGATTTTTTTTCAAAAAGTATATAGAATAAAAGTTATAGAATATAAAAAAATAAATCTTTTTTATATCATACATTTTTCTCTGAAGTTAATATTTTTCAAATTGTTCATGAAAAATGTTGAAATTAAAGGCTTTTAATGATAATTTGATAAATATTATTTTAAAAAAATATATATAATATTAAAAAGATGTATCTTATTTTTTTCTATAAATTTTATATAATATACTTTTTTCCAAATTCGCTTTTTTCAAGTTATCACCAAAAAATCATTTTTTTAACCTCTAAAGGGATAACAGTTTTAAAACCGCTCGAACGATTTTTTTTAAACTGCCAATATTTATTTGTATTATTGTTTTAAATCATCCCCCGTCGGAATGATTCAGATCAAATAAAAACTTTATACAAAACTTTACTTTTAAGCTACTGAACTATTTTTTTTCTTATAACTTTTGATAGATTATCCTATCCAAAACTTTAAAAAGTATACATTAATGAAAATATGTCTTTTTCACATAACATAAATTTTTTTGAAATCAATCAACTTAATTCACAAGAAAAATTTAAATAATTATAAATTGGTTTTTTCAAATAAATACAATAAATTCAAACATCCTGTTGAAAGATACGGTAAAAAATACAATGAAAAAAAGAAATAAGATTAACTTTTAAGGCTTTTGCGTTTGTAAATGATTTGTTTTAATATTCTTGAAATATTAAATAGCGAGCGCGAAGCGCGAGCGTTTTCGGTCGTGCCTTATATGCAAGAAGCGGAGCTTTTTGCATGCCTTGCATCGCGAGGCGATGCAAGGCCCGAGGGCATTTCAGAGCTGAGCGAAGCGAAGCTCTGAAAGGACCGAGGTGCGAGCCACAGCGGCCCAAAGGGCCGCAGTGGCGAGCTAGTTTCATGATAAATTTTAATGTTCTGTATACGGAAATGCAATAAAAATGAATTCGGAAAAAATGGAGATAGCCACCTTTGCAGCTACACGCTTCAACTATTTTGCATCTTATCTGACTGCTCGTTCTGTTAATTACTATTTTGTAATCAAATTACTTTAAAAAATTTAAGATGTCATACAAATGAGTATTTTAATAATAAAGAGCTGAACGGTTCTTCAAGCTTAAATTATATGAATTTTAAATATAAACACACAATACTGATTTTATTAATTAACAGTTTATTGAGACCCAAAGTGATCATACTTTAAATGAGATTATCTTCAAGAAATGATCGACGAGGCTATTTTAAAATTTACAGTAATAACATATGAAATAAAAACCCATTTAAAGTTTCAAAAGATTATCCGCCTTTTTAATAAACAACAAATCATAGCTGATGGAGGAGCTATCTGACTATTAACAAAATTTATATTATTTTTAAATCTTTGAAACTTTATGAGAAAAATATTGAGAATGACAGATAAAGAGAAACATCTCTTCCAATTAAAAAATATTAAAGAATTATGAAATGTATCTTAAAAAATCAGTTTCGAATTGTTTATTATATGTTTAAACGGTTTATTATTATGGCTATGTGAATTAAATATTTTTATTATTTTATTTTTTATTGATTTAACAAAAATTTAACTTAAAATGAATAAAAAAATAATAATGAATTTAGGAATGTAGCAAGGATAGGTAGAACAATAAAAAAAAACCATGTTATTGCCAAAATTTTATCAATTTATTTCTTTTTCCCTCTTCAATTTACCTAAGAAGCCTTGCTTCGTACATAGTTAATTAAATTTCTTTTATTATTATATTTGTTTCACTTCGTGGCAAACCGTGTTACCCCATACCAAGTTTTCTTTTTCTTTTCTTTGCATTTCCTTTCTGAACTTTTCTTTTTCTAATTTTAATTTTAATTTTCAACAATTCGTGACGCTCAACATTTACTCAGCGAATTAGCAATAGAATCAACGCGTTCCCGAGACATGTTTTTCTCTCTTTTTTTTTGAAATTTACAATTAACCAATATTGAAAGACTCTCTACCTTGTTTAATTTTGTCGTTCCTGGTGTAAATCTTTGCTTCCTCCCGCGCTCTCCCTGCTCTCCAATAGATATAGTTCCTGGTTACTTAAAATTTAAATAAACTTCTTCTTTCCTTAAATGCAACTGGCTCTCCTTGGTTGAGATGACGCAGAGATGGGCGGTGGCTGGCTGCTGCAGGCTCTTGATGACGTATCGGCTTCTGGGCGAAATTGACGTGGTCAGCAAGAAGTTGGTCGGGAAAAAGAGGGGGCTCCATTTCCTTCCAATCTGGAATAGAGCTGTTGCTCTGCTGGCTTCCGATCCGAAGAGAGGCGTTGATCCGCTGGTGGTTCGACCTGAAGAGAGAGTTTCGCCTATAAGCTACAAGCTTTTTATACTCTAAGTCAAGCTTCTAAGAGGTCAACTCGAAGTTTATTGGCAATTATTTTTTGCCGTTATCTTTTCGGTTTCCTGTTTCTTTGATATTCCGCCAAAGCTTTTCTATTAAATTTTGCAGTACTTATAATTAAACCCATAAATTGGTTTTAATGTCCCTCCACTATGTATTTTTCTTCAGGAACGGCCTTATCTGTTTTCATACTGCGCTTTATTCCCCTACCGCTTCGCTGAAATCTTTTCATACTCTCCTAAGTTAACTTCGTTTTTCTGCGAAGCCGTTCATCGTTGTCAGGCTTTTTGCTGTTTCTAAGCTTGCCGCCTGCCCGTATCTTTTTTTTAGCATGCTATTCAGCTTATACTTCTCCTTCCTTTGCTGTTTCATGCGGCCGCCGAGCCTTGATTTCATTGAGGTCAACTGGATTTGTTGCTATTTATCCCTCGTATTTGTTTATTTATTATTATTTTATGGCGATTATTTTCGCTTTTATTTATTATTAATATTGTTGTTGTTCCCATTTATATTTTGTTTTTAAAAAATTATAATGAACCCTGTGACTTCAGCTTATGTTTATTTTTGGTTTCCTTCAGCCACTGCTTGATCTCAATTTCTTACGTCGTGCTATTTATTTCTTGTGTTCGTTTATTTAGTGCTTGATCCATCATATTTCTTTCTTTTATTAGTTTATCATTTTAATTTTAATTAAAATAAAATTTTTTTTTTAACATTGATTGGTAATGAACTCGGTTCATTACACCTCCCCACCCATTAAAGAACGCGCGAGTTAAATGAGAGCGTTCGGAAACAAAAATCTCTTTTACTGATTTATTAATTATGCTCTTTCTCTGTATTTTTCTAAACTTGGAATGTGGTAGCCCAGTTGGCCGCTTCTTGGTACAATGTATATTTATTATTATTTTTTTTTATTCTTTACGCTCAATATTTGATTTTTGTATCATAATTTGTTTATACTCTTTTTTTTACTACTTTAAGGCCCATAATATATCTTGACCTTTTATCAAATTTCTTTTAACAAACTAGTTTACATGCAATTTCTACTTGTTTACTATCTCTATTCTATGCACTCAATATTATAATTTGATTATATGTTTTTCTTGTATCATAATAATTTTTTTGTCTATATATTTTTTTCTTTTTTTTTTTATTCCAAGGTCCATAATATAATTTGACCTTGTATCAAATTTCTTTTGAAATTCTAGTTTATATGCAATTTCTACTTTGTTTACTATTTCTATTGTATACACTCAATAGTTAAATTTGATTATAGGTTTTTTTTGCATCATAATAATTTTCTTTTATATTCTTTTCTTTTTTTTTTTTTACTTTCTCCAAGGTTCATAATATATCCTGACCTTTTGAATATTGTAGTTTACCTACGATTATTACTCTTTATTTTCTTTCTTTTTTCTTTCTATTCGTTCGTCTGGTGTTTACATATTTTTCATTCACTTCGTAAAATGTTAACACTTAAAGTCTTCGTTTACTACATTGTTAGAAATGTTTTACAATTAAGTTAAAGACATAAGTTATGGGTGCATCGATTGCTTGCATAAAAAAAAAATATTTATTTGTTCTTATTTACTACATTGTCAAACAATAATGACACTTGTGAGTGGATGAAACGACCTATGTAGAAATATCTCTCAACTTTTATTTCTTTTAAATTTTTCTTAAAAGTTTCATTATTCTTTAACATATACATTTCGGTTATATTTTTCGTATATTCAACGCTTTTAATCTAGTTCAAGGAGTTTTTTTTTTCTATCAATTTGCATTTGCTGGCGTCATTTTCATGTTTTCATACAGTTTGCCAGTATATTTAATTTCACAACTATATTAGTATTCCTTGATTACTATGTTTCTTAAATGTAATTTCCTTCCTTTTCCCTATGTTTTAACTTATATGTTTTTATAGTATAATAATAATAATAATATTTGATTATGTAAATTGAATCAATAATATTTGTTCATTACTTGTATATATACTCAATCGTAGTTTTTATTATAAAACCTCACAGTATATAAGAATAACAAACAAACAAAAATTTTATTTTTATTGTTATAATTCCATTTCTATCTTATTTTTATTTCAAAGCTACAGCAGTTAATAGTATAAGGAGATGCACCCAGCTTCCATGCTGTAAACTAAAAAATTTTATGAATTTTTCTTTCGATACATTATTACCCTTTAAGTTTAATTTTACAGCTTATACAATGGTATATCACTCTCAAGGTAAAATTATTACTCTCAATGAAATTTTATATTAATGTTATGATAAAATCACTCTTTTTAATGAACAGTTTGGATGTTAGTTTCTTATTTTACATAAATATTTGGGTGAGCCAAGGACGATTGACCTGGGGAGCGGTATCGGTATTCCTTTCTCTGACACCGTTACGAGCCTTGGTGTTGTACTCGACTCTAAACTGTCGTGGAAACCGCATATTAATATGTTGACTAAAAAATTCAATAGAGTGATTTATAGCCTGCGGTTTTTCCGTCGGTACACCACTGAGGCTCTGCGTGAGCAGCTCGCAACCGCCCTGCTGTTTCTACATCTTGATTACTGCTCAGTGGTTTTGCTTGATGCTTCGCAGGAGTTACGAAGACGGCTACAGACAATGCAAAATTCATGTGTGAGATATGTATTAGGCGTGAGAATGGGTGATCACATCTCTCCCCATAGACAAGCTTTGGGTTGGCTACGTACTGATTCGAGGAGACAGTATTTTATGGCTGTACTTATGTACAAAATCGTACGTATGAATACTCCCGAATATCTAGTGGGTCTCTTCACTAGATATATACTCAGAGCGACCACTAGGGGTGAGATTTAAGATCTTGCGGTGCCCTTCATGCGCACTGAGACTGGAAGAAATTCCTTTCAAGTTCAAGGTGCGCATTTTTGGAACTCCCTACCTGCTGATATTAAAAATCTTTCATCAATCAGCAGGTTTAAAGCCGCTCTGAGGAGGTTTTTACTTGACCTCGATTAAACAGTATTATTTTCGGACTATATCATATGTGTTAATTTATTATGTGATGTACCCTTTATAGATTTAAGGCATGATTGTATTTATTGGTGTGTATGTAGGATGTGTGTGCATAGAGTGAATGATTATATTTTTATCAGATTGACTTGTATATTACTGTACATTCAACTTTGCTGTGATTTTAACTTACTGTATACTGCTGATATTTCGACTGCGCTCTTTACACGCTTGATTTTATGTAATTATTTTGACTGATAGATATTGAGACTGATTTTTAACTATATTATTTATACTTTTTGCGTGTATTTATTCGTGTTATCTGTGATATCACTTTTATTTAATTTATTGACTTACTATTACAGTATTACTATCTCTATTATGTTTTATGACTGTGATATCATACTGTACTATTTTGATTTTATATGTGCAAGACTATTTAAAGTATTTTTATGTATTTTTTTCAACTTTATTTGTAATTTTCACACTTTTTTGTAATTATAATACAAAATAAACAATATCTAATCTCTTTCCTCTCATTTGAATTATTTCTTTTTGCATCTAATTCGGTATTTTTCTTTTTTTCTAGAATATTTTTCTCCTCGTAAATAAAATTTTTCTCATCATTATATAATTTTTCTTTTAATTCCTTTTCCTGGCTGCAATTAAGATTAATTTTTGAAACATTTTCGTAATTATTAAATAATTTATTATCTTTCTGTTTCATATTTTCTGTTCTTATCCGAGAAAATGCATTATTTGGGTCTTCGTCCCACGTTTCCTCTTTTTTTTTATAAATAATATTCTTTCTTTCAAATTCTCTTTGCACGTATTTCTTTTCTAAAGCTACTTGATCTTGCACGTTATCTCCTTCGTCTCTCTGAGTCATTATAACTTCCATCTTTTCGTTCAATGACGCGTTCTCTTCATAACCTCCTTGTTGCTCTGTATCAGTATCGAGCTCTTTTAATGGCATATTTTTCTTTTTAATATGAATATTTCTTCTATGTTCATCGTTATACGTTTTAACTATTTTCATTGCTTCATTAACATTATTTTCACACTCCTCTCTTGAGGTACTTTCATAAGTAATATTTTCTTCGTCGTAATACTCCTTTTTATCCCCAACTTTGGGATTTCTCCAATAGAAAGCATAATTCTTTCTATTATTTTCAATATCATTAAATACTTCTTTTTTATTCAATACATAATATTTATTTTCATCATGGTGAGGGATTCCTCTTTCCTCTTCACCTTCAATTACATAGTTTTTTTCAAAATCACGACTTCCCTTCTTTGGGTTTACAATATTATTTTTACTTATAAAAATTTCTCCTTGTTTCTGTAAATCTTGATTTTCTCTTTTGCACATATCTTTATTCTCATGATCATTGAAACATTCATTTTTCATTTTATACACATAACTGCCATAATAATTTACATAGTCCACGTCATTATATAGTTCATCTTGATTCTCAGAGATAACTTTATTAATATTTTTCTCAACTTTTTCTTCGATAACTAATTCATTCGTTTTATATTTCTCATTTTTTTCAATTAATTTATTTTCCTTTTTTAACGTACTTTTATTAACATGATCCTCGCAGCCTTCAATATTATTTTCATTAACAACATTTATTTTATTTTTCTCTGTATTCTTCTCATTAAATACTTCATTTATTTCCATATAATTCACATAATTCTTATTCTTCAATAATTTATTTGCATTATTAACAATAACTTTACGGACATGCCCTTCCTTGACCTTGTCCTTTCTATACATCATATTTCTTTTATTTTGTTCAATAACATCATCATCTTCATTAAATACTTTATTTATTTTCACATAGTTTTCATTTTTGTGTTTCTTTAATAACTCATTCTCATTTTTCAATAGAACCTCATCGGCGGGCCCCTCATTGGCTTTGCCTTTCTTTATATCAACAATATCTTTTTCTATATTTTCATTATTTTCATACAATTTATCCTTTATTTTCCTATAATTCACATGATTACCTTTTTTCAATACTTCTTTTTCATTATTTAAAATAACCTCATTGGCATGCCCATCATTGGCTTTGCCCTTCTTCATATCAACAATATTTTCCTCATTTTCATAAAATATATCATTTACTTTCATATGATTCAGATATTTATTTCTTTTCAATAATTCATTTTCATCCTTTAAAATAACATCATTGGCATGCCCATTATTGGCTTTGCCATTTACACAATAATTAGTTTCTTTTTCTTCATCATAACATAATTCTTGAATATTTACAACATTTCTCTGTTTATTTTCATTTTCTTCTAATGTATTATCTAGTTTTATTTTAGTAACCTTCCTCATTAATCTCTTGTTTATTTCTTTATTTGTCTTCGGTTTCTTTATCATGATTATCTCGTCATTAAACGTCACTGCTCTTCTCTTTTCTCCTTTTCTGGGTTCGTTTCTGATACTTGACTTCGCTGGTATCTTATCGTTTTTCTCACTTACTTCTTTTTGACCTTTATTTATTTTATCTTTCATCGCTTCTATGAATGAATTTATTTTATTTAGCTCTTCATTTAATATTATGTTACTCGTTGTTTTGACTTAAACTTAGTTGGTTTAATTTTCTACTTATCTTTTCAATGTCATTGATGATATGAATTGGGTCTCGCAATTCTTCGATCCTTGAATCGGATGCTTCTTGCTGCAAATGTCTTATTCCTGGTCCTCCTTGCTCGACCTTATCGAAATCTTTGTCGTGTAATTGCTTATATCTTTCTTTAAATTCTTCTTGTATACTATTGACGTTTTCTGAAACACTTTCTTGTTTCTTCAAATTAAATTCGTTATAACCGGCATTTATATTTTTACCCGTACTTTCTATATCCCCAATAGTTAATAAGAATCTGTTATATTTTTCTTCTTTCTTTGTTGTAAAATCTACTGCTTGGTTTTCCTTGCATTCGTCAGTTTTTTGTTTATGGCTCTTATTCCTCGCAAACGTTATATATTCCTCTGTCTGTAAATGATTTTCTTTATCCTCATTATTTATTATTTCTGTCTCATCTGCGGAACTCTCCCGTACTTCTGCAAAAGGTATCACATTACTTTCATATTCTAAGTTATTTGTAAAATAATTAATTTTTGTTTTTGTTCATCTACAAAAATCCGAGCCCAAAATTCCTGCTTCCTTTATGGGAAACTCGTCGTCTACTAAATAAAATTCAATTTCTCTATTTTCTAAATTTACTATGATTTTCCCTACTGTTTCTAAATAATAAGGCGTAATGCCTTTTAACCTTATCGGCTCTTGCATATTAATTTGAATATAGGGAGATACTTCGGATTTCTTTACTAGACTTACGGAGGCTCCAGTATCTAACATAAACTCAAGTAGCCTTTTAAATTCTCCTACATCAATTCTTATAATTGGTGCTGTACTTGCCTGATTTAAGTTCACTGTTTCAACGCGCGCGGGCCGTCGCTCGCTGCCTGTGACGTAGTCAGGCGTGTGCCAGCCGTTATCTCTCTCCGTGCCCACTTGAGGGAGATTCAAACCTTTTCCCTGCGACTCTTGTCCTAAACGCGCATCTTGTAATTTAAAACACTGATTGCGAGTGTGGCCTGGTTGACCACAGTAATAACATGTTAAATTTGAAAAATTATTCGCATTCCGAGTTGGCGAATTATACGGCCCTTTTCTCGCAAAACTATCATTATTCTGATTATTACTGCTATTTCCAAAAGTTGCAGCATAGTTATTTCGCCCTCTATTTTAATTTTCGTAGTTATTTTCTCTAGTTTCTCCATATACAGCGTTCATTCCTAAATGTCGGCCAGAGGCGTTGGTTAAGTTTTCTCTACCTCTTGGTAGAAATTCTGTCCTTCGATTCACCTCAGCGTTACAGCCTCCAAAAGCAGCATTAAGCCTTATGTTAGAAAAATGTTGTTCTCTCTGCCATTAGTTCGGCTGAAAATTATTATTAGGTTGCGAAAATGAGTTTACACTTCCCATCTGGCGGGCCAATAATAAGCAATTCATTGATGGGTGTCCCCTTTTATTGCAAAAGGAACAAATTATTACATTGGTTTCTGTTTCGACAATATTTACGTTTTTACCTGTCTTTTGCTTGATTTTTACTAAATCTCCTGTCCACTCGTAATAAGTTTTTCCTGATCCAAAAATATTTTCTAAATATTCCACAACTTCCATTACATTTTTGAAACTGCGTCCCCTTACGCAATTTAAAGCATCCCCATACAGTTTAATTCTTATCAATTTTGCTAATTCTCCTTCTACATGGCTAGGTAAAATCGCTTGTGCCTCCGTGCACCCATCTAAAAATTCCGAAATATGAATATTTTTGCCATTAAAACGCGGAATGACATCAAGGGCATCCTTCAGGGATAACCCACGAATTTGTAATTGTGCCATTTTTATTGAGTTATCTAGCGAATTCTGCAATTTATTATTTTCCGTCTTTTTATTTTCGTGATTATAAAAATAATCTTTGTAATCAAAAGAATTCGTTGTTTTCTCTAAACTTGCAGGTCTCTTTTCTCCGTCGGCTTTTACTAGAGTAGGTGTAATCACTAAGTTACCAGAACTATTCTCTTCTTGCTTTAACTCGTTATTCTTATTCTCCGCCAAGGAATGTTGTTCGTTTTTCACGAACTTCTGTATTTTCTCCTTTACTAAATTTATGATTTTGAAAAATCCAAATCCGTTATTTATGCTTTTGTTTAATTCTTTGATATGTTCGGGGCTTTTAAAATAATTATTAATTACTTCGTCCTCAAAACTAACGTTTAAGTGCCCTTCAATGTGTTCTATTGCGACCTCCAGGGGTAAATCTAATAAATCTCCCTTTTCAAATATTGTTGGTAATCGAAAACTAGGTTTGGTACTTAAAGGTGTGCTACAGCCTAGTGCTAAGGGCGAAGGGTTAAATGTTTTATTTGAAAGTTTGAATTGCGCCGGTCTAAGATTTATTTTTTTATAATTAATAGGCAACTTTTTTTTAGTTCTATTTTTACTACCTAACTCTCTTTCGTCCTCATTACTATCTGACTCACTTAGTTTATCCCTGTATTCCCTAAATTTCAAACCTAACGCTTTATATGCGTCCTGCCTTGATTTAAACCCTTCTAATTCCCCTACCTCTAAATTATTTCTCTGTAAGAAAATGGTCAAGTCCTTTTTTATCATAAGGTATTCTTCAATCTTTTTATCTACTTCGCGCGGATGCTTTGACGCTTTCACTGCTTTAGTGATTTCTATATTTTTACTTTTTAATTGTTCAATTAAAGTTTTTGCAAATATACCTTCCTCGTACATGTCCCCAGAAGCGCTGCTCCTATTGCTCATTTCGTATTGTTTTAAATTCTTCGCGATTAACAAGGTAATTTATCAATGATTCCGCAAATTTACTTAGTTCGATTCGCATCCATAGTTGATATTTAATGAAAATTCTTAAAACTATTTCTGCCATCAATATAAGATTGTCATGCAGGCATATATAGAGGTATCATGCGAATAATTCTACTATTGTTTCACCATTTGCAAATTTATCTCCAACTTCAAATGTTTAACATATCTAATTTTTTTTGCAATTTCAAAACGACGATTCATTCTTAGGGCAGTCTCATAGGAACGATGTATTTAAAAAAAAAAAAATAAAAAAATTTTAAAAAAAAATTTTTGGGCAGTTAAAATATTAAAAAAGATTTCTAAGATTTATTTTATATTCAATCAAGATTCGTAATGCTGAAGCTTATTAAAGACTCTATTGATGGAGACTTGACGGAATTTCTTTCATGTTACCGAAATTTAAGTTATAACTAAAGATAGAAGTTTTGTAACACACTAATTGATTACAATTAATTTAAAAGTTCAGACAATTGCAAAAATTAAATTCTAACTTAATTTTCATATTCTGAAGGTAAATGCGAGCATCGCTATTGCTACCCAACTCATGTCAATTTTCATTAAACATTTTCTTTTTAATATTTTCTTTTTTTTTGCTTACTTTCGGAAAAATAATTCACAAGTGATTTATTTATTTCATATTAATGAAAAGAAACTATATTGCAAAAGAAATATAATTTCGTTTTGATATCTTTCTTTTGATCTTTAAACTTTCTACTCCTGCAAATTTTTTATGATTTATTATTTTGTCGTCTTGACGCTTGTAAGAAAAAGAAAAAGAATATTTTTCATTAATTTATTTGTTATGTATTTTATAATAAAAATTATCAATTACGACAAAGGGCCATTCTAAACTTTGAAAAGGTTTCTAAATATGTTTTTCTTTTATTTTCTTTAAATAATGCAGTAACTAGTTAGTTATATGCGTATGTTTTTCCATTTTCTATAGCGCAGTTTTCATAAATAAAAAGAAGCAAATTCATTTTCAATAAAAATTGCCATATTCAATGCTTTAAAATTTGTCTTTGATAAAAAATCAGTAAAAGAAAATATTCTTCTTCTTGCTTACAACACCTCAAACATAAGAAAAATGATAAAAAATTTTAAAAAAAAATTGCAACATATTCTTTTTGTCTTATCCTTTTATATTTAATAAAAATTCTTTTTCTCTTTTTTTGTTTCACTTAAGATGTTTCTGAAAATTTTGTAGTGTACGATCTAACCATACGGTGTTTTTACAATAAGGATTTCACTCATCTTCTTTTTATAGTTTAAGATTGTTCTTTTAATATTTCACACAATGATATATGTTAAAAAAAAATATTTTTCTTAAATATTAAAATTATGAATCTATTAACTTTTAAATGTCCGTTAAATCACCACAGTCCCCTTTATTAATTTCCAGCATAAATTTTTCATACAAATTTTCTGTTACAATATAATATTTCCATAGTTATTTCTATATAATACACACAATAAACTGCTGTAAAAACTCTGTAAATATTTTAATCCCACAATGTCATAATTTTACCAAGTTATAATTTATTATTTAAATTACTGCAGAACCATCTTGATATTACATTAAAATTGATTTAATTTATTTATTCAACAAAAATTGTACTTCACACGCTAAAAAAAATTTTTTTATAACATTTTTAATTAAATTTTTACTTTATCTCTCTCTTTTCTTTCTTTACCAAGTGCCCAGTCACCAGTATTTGAATATGACACTAGAATTTATCTAACGTATTTCTCAAAAATAAAATCTTCATCTTCAGCATTATTACAAAAATTGTTCTTACTCACCCAAAAGTTTATTTAACTTATGCCCATATATTCATTTTTACAATTTTCTTTTTCTTTAAAAAAAAATTTTTGTTTTATACATATTATTTAAATACATTTCATTTTTATTCACACAAAAGGAAAGGCAAAGAAATTCTTAATTTATTTTTCATTTCTGCTCTCTCTTTCTTTGTTTCATGGGCTGATACATCAGTTTTCACTTTATTGTTTATCCTTGCATTCTCTTTTCTTTTGTTTTCCCCGCCGATGCACCAGTTTTTAACTTATTATAAACTAAACATATGTTACGTTCAGCATATATAAGTCAAACAATTTTTGTAATGGATGACTGTATTTCAGCCATCCATCGACTTCCGTTTGACTAATGCGCGAGCGCTACGTCTCCAGGGTTGGAAGTCTTAAAAAAAAAAGATGCAGCAAGGATAGGTAGAACAATAAAAAAAAACCATGTCATTGCCAAAATTTTATCAATTTATTTCTTTTTCCCTCTTCAATTTACCTAAGAAGCCTTGCTTCGTACATAGTTAATTAAATTTCTTTTATTATTATATTTGTTTCACTTCGTGGCAAACCGTGTTACCCCATACCAAGTTTTCTTTTTCTTTGCATTTTCTTTCTGAACTTTTCTTTTTCTAATTTTAATTTTAATTTTCAACAATTCGTGACGCTCAACATTTACTCAGCGAATTAGCAATAGAATCAACGCGTTCCCGAGACATGTTTTTCTCTCTCTTTTTTTTTGAAATTTACAATTAACCAATATTAAAAGACTCTCTACCTTGTTTAATTTTGTCGTTCCTGGTGCAAATCTCTGCTTCCTCCCGCGTTCTCCCTGCTCTTCAATAGATATAGTTCCTGGTTACTTGAAATTTAAATAAACTTCTTCTTTCCTTAAATGCAACTGGCTCTCCTTGGTTGAGATGACGCAGAGATGGGCGGTGGCTGGCTGCTGCAGGCTCTTGATGACGTATCGGCTTCTGGGCGAAATTGACGTGGTCAGCAAGAAGTTGGTCGGGAAAAAGAGGGGGCTCCATTTCCCTCCAATCTGGAATAGAGCTGTTGCTCTGCTGGCTTCCGATCCGAAGAGAGGCGTTGATCCGCTGGTGGTTCGACCTGAAGAGAGAGTTTCGCCTATAAGCTCCAAGCTTTTTATACTCTAAGTCAAGCTTCTACAAGCTTCGTTGTTGCTAGCAGCAGTATATGTTTCTGCCCATCCGTACGATGTTCAGATATTCTGATTGGTTCCCAGTCGGCCCTCCCTGTATGGTTTTTTTCTGGAAACCATAATTTCAGTTGACTAGAAAGAGGTCAACTCGAAGTTTATTGGCAATTACTTTCTGCCGTTATCTTTTCGGTTTCCTGTTTCTTTGATATTCCG
The DNA here is from genome assembly GCA_017163975.1 of Anastatus disparis. Classification (NCBI taxonomy): domain Eukaryota; kingdom Metazoa; phylum Arthropoda; class Insecta; order Hymenoptera; family Eupelmidae; genus Anastatus; species Anastatus disparis. Next base: position 5,240,924 of record JAFFSR010000267.1, on the reverse strand, counting down.
CCAAAGCTTTTCTTTTAAATTTTGCAGTACTTATAATTAAACCCATAAATTGGTTTTGATGTCCCTCCACTATGTATTTTTCTTCAGGGACGCCCTTATCTGTTTTCATACTTCGCTTTATTCCTCTACCGCTTCGCTGAAATCTTTTCATACTCTCCTAAGTTAACTTCGTTTTTCTGCGAAGCCGTTCATCGTTGTCAGGTTTGTCTGTTTCTAAGCTTGCCGCCTGCCCGTATCTTTTTTTTAGCATGCTATTCAGCTTATACTTCTCCTTCCTTTGCTGTTTCATGCGGCCGCCGAGCCTTGATTTCATTGAGGTCAACTGGATTTGTTGCTATTTATCCCTCGTATTTGTTTATTTATTATTTCATGGCGATTATTTTCGCTTTTATTTATTATTAATATTGTTGTTCCTATTTATATTTTGTTTTTGAAAAATTATAATGAACCCTGTGACTTCAGCTTATGTTTATTTTTGGTTTCCATCAGCCACTGCTTGATCTCAATTTCTTACGTCGTGCTATTTATTTCTTGTGTTCGTTTATTTAGTACTTGATCCATCTTATTTCTTTCTTTTATTAGTTTATCAATTTAATTTTAATTAAAATAAAATTTTTGTTTTAACATTGATTGGTAATGAACTCGGTTCATTACACTTTGATAAAGCATATTTTAAAAAAAAGTGTTGTTAACTTCATCAAATCGCATTAAATAAAAATCCCGCTAAATATGTGCTATCGAACTAAATGAAAATCTAAAAAAAAAACCTGATGCAAAAAAATTATCGTATATTTAGAAAGAAATATTGCAAGAAAATCTAAAAAAGTAGGTATTTTAAAGTATTTACTAAAAAGAATGCATTACATTTTTTCAAAGCTTCTTATCATATTATAAAGTTAACTGAAAAATAAAATGTATTCGTTTAATTTTTTAAAGATGGATTTGTTTAGTTACTTTGCAAGTATGATTCAATAAAATTTGAAAATAATATATTTGATAGTATTGCACTATTTTGTGTAATTTGTGAAAATTATTTTCATAAAAAATCGTATTACAAAAGTACGTAAAATTAACGTAAAATTTTTGTATGCTTTGAAACAAAAAAAATTTTTATCTAATTTACATCAAATTAATGTACTTCATTATTTAAATTGTCTCATTACATAGAATTATACATTTCATTATTTAAAAAATTTATATTCTTTATAAATTTTATTATTGAAATTTTCATTTTAAAATTTACCCAAAACCTTTTTTTAAGTAGCCAAATTTTAATTCAAGATGACGATATATTAAAAAAATTATTTATCGATCATTTTATTATTTAAACAGTTTTAAATATATGTGGTGAATATTATTTTGTTGTATTTTTTGAATAAAATGTTAATTATATTGATATTGCACCTAAACATTTACAAAATTTTAAAGTTTTCCAATACTACAAATTTTTGTTAACATATATAAAAACTTTTGAAATTTTAAACTCAAAGTTTATTTAAAGTACTTGTAATAATTAATTAGGCAATTATAACTTGAGTATAAATATTTTTTTCATGCTTAAATAACTAATGATCAAAGCCTACTTATAAGGAGAGATCATCTCCACCTTCGAGGAATAAATTCTTTTAAAACTACAAGATATGATTGATGATAAAAAAAATTAATCCGTATTTTTTTTTTTGCTTAAATAGATTTCAGAGACAAAATTATAAACATTTTTCAATAATATAATGAAAAAAAATTGTCGTAAGAACTTGAATGATCGGACAACTGAAAATCTTACAAAAAAATGTATTAAATATTAAAAAAGTACAAATTAAATACTTTAATTTAAGCCTTATTAGCTTCTAAAAGCTCAATGTGGTTAAAAAGTTATGCTTAATTAAAAATTATTAAATATTTTTTAATAGTTTTAGCATATAATATATGATAAATTTTTTACTCTATTTCACTTGTATATTTTGATCGTTCGTAACTTTTAAACTACATAAGCTTTTTTGATACAATACAGCTTAAATTAATATATTTAAGTACTTTCTTTGATCTATCACACATTTTCTAGTAAGAATTTTAGCTGTTTGGCTATTCAAGTTGCGATAAGCGTTTCTTTTCCCTATATTTTTGATGAAATATCGGTATTTTTATATCCGAAACCTTTTTTCATTTCATTTTTTTTCGTAAAAAATCAGATTTTGTTTCAACCAAATTCGTTTTCCGAAGATAGGGACCTTTTTTCTCCTTGTTCATTTGAAAAATTTTCATTCAAATTAAATTTTGTAATTCTTTTTGTAAAATTTTTGTGAATTTAATTTAAACTTTGTATAATGTTTATTCAAAACATATTATCCCTTTTGTTAAAAATTGCCAAATTTTGAACTTTATTAAAGAAAATTTATTTATTTTATGATATTTTAGATTTATTATTAATCTCTTAAACATTTTTATTTCACTTTCTATTTAACATTTTCTATTATAAAACATGTTCCTCATAAGGTTTTAAACAATTTTCAAATTATATACTCTTTTTAAGTACATTATTAATTTAATTATGTTTAGAGTTTAATTAATGTTTTATCCATTCTTTTTAAATGTTATGCATAAATTTATTTGATTTATTTATAAATTATATTTATAAACGTTATATAACTATATTATATTTATAAACGTATTATCTTTATTGTTATTTAAATACATTTTTTATGATATAATAAAATATTCATGCATTTTATTACATTTATCCCAAATCACAGTAAAAAATATACTTTAAGAAGATATAATAAACGTCAAAACATAAAAAAATATATATTTAATAAATAAACTGCTATTTTTAAAAAATAACAACATAGATAAAATATTTTCCTAATTAATTGTCAAACTCAAAAAAATTTTAAATGTTTTTCATATCATGGTTCAAAGTTTGGAATCATTGTAATCATTACAAAAAAAAACATTGAAATCTATTTTTTTAATTTTTGGAAATGTTAAAATTCTATGTAAAATTTTTAAAAATAAAATATAATTTAAAGTCATTTTCATTTAAAACACGCTTTCATGAAATATACAAGGTTTAGTAAAGTTTCAGTTTTCATAAATCAAATTATCGACATTATAAATTTATATTAAGTTAATTCAATAAAAAAACATTTAAAACCTGATATCAAGATATTTGCTACTATACTACTATATTACCGATATTAAAAAGGATATACTTTTAATAAAAACATTTCTTCATTCTTTTATGTGTTTGAAATAAAATGATGTTTATCAACATTTTATGTTGAATTTTTATTAAATCAATTGAAAATAATGTTGCCATGCTCCTATATAAGTTTAGAAAATGCCAGTTTTTGAGAGACTAAAAGAATTAAGCTATTTAAAATATAGTGAAAATTTTATTTAATATGTCTTGTGAGAACTAAATTATTATGTTTGTTAGATCAATTTTTTGTTTTGAAAATAATAATTGATAATATTATAAAAATATATTAAATAAACGGAAGAAGAAAAGTCCAATTTTTAAAAATATTAATGATATTCAATGTAATTTTTATTTAAAATGCGCTTTAACAAAGTTTAGATTCGTAAAATTATTTATTTTTTCAGATACATTTACTATTTTACTTTTTTGTAATAAAATTAGATTATATAATATTTATTTTCTATTTTTATTAAATGAGTTAAAAATGTCATATATTTAAATAAATTTAGAAAAGGTCCTTTTTTTAAAGAATGAAAAAGGTTTCATTATTCGCAATTGAGTGAAAATAAAAAACAACTATAATTTATAATAATTTTTTTCAATCTTTAATATTTTTTATTTAGCAGAAAAAAATTACAGAACTAGCTACGTTTTTATTTCATATCGATATAAGTTATATATCCATGTAATATTGACATTAAAACTTTTTACTATCTCTATCTGTGAATATATTTTTTTATATTTTTAAAATAAAATAGAATTTAAGGTGTAAAATAAATTTTTAATTTTATTTTTTCCCCTATAAAAATTGATTATAAAAATATATAATATTTGAAATTAAAAAAAAAAAAAAAAAAAGTAGGTGGAGCATCGGGTTTGAACTTGGCAAAATTAGGATTTCAGCGAAGTACGTAAAAACTTAGTGACCACAGCCACTGCATACATCAGTTGAATAGGGTAAAAAGTTACATTTGTTCATCGCCCCCCTAAAGATTTTATTTATTATTATTTGTTTGATTATACCTTAACGATTTTTATCATTAAAAAATATATTTATGTTTCATATAAAAATATGTGATTAATCAACGAATTTTCGGGATGGTTAATCACATTTAAACAAGGCTATAACGTGCCGCGGCGAAAACGAGCTAAAGCGAGTTTGCCGTAAGTTTACCTACGCCACTGGAAGTCGCGTGCTTCGTGTGTTTATCTCCTCCCCTCTTGCTTGCTTCTCTACGCACGTGTAGACGTGGAGGGGCTTTGCGCGTATAGTTCCACAATCGCCGCAAGGATCGTCATGATCGAATTCGGCACGTTTTATTAACACGGCATTGGCAATCTCTACTTATCTCTGCTTATAGCTACCAATGCTTAAGAGCTATAAGTTTTTAAAAATCTAGTAACTTCTTCAGTGATTTTCTTTAGTTGCCTGTAACTAGGGAAATACTGAGCGTTTGTGACTATAACTTAAGCTATTTTCATATTTTGTCATCTGAAAACTTATCCCGAAGTTTGAGAAATATTCGTGATCCGGAGCTGAATGTGACACTAAATAATAAAAATAACAATGATTTATTACTTACTAGGGTAAGTAATAAATTATTGTTATTTATATTGCTATATAGAAAATTAATTATATAAGAATGTATCAAACCATTGTTAATGCTTATTTCAATAGTTACTTTAATAGGGATGTTGCATTAAAAAAATTTTGGCAATTTTTTTAATTTATCGAGAATTATATATTAAAACAATATTATTGGACAAAACAAATTAATTTTTAACATAGTTTACCATATGAAATATTAAACAGAAATCGGTGTAATTTTAAATTTTGCCTGCAAGGTAAAAACAGTTTTGCTTGGTTGTTGCCGACGGCGCTCTATGTGACGTCACTGGCTCAGTAATGAAGCGACTGCTTGTGTCTGTTTACAACGGTATCTCAATACGCGAAAGTGATTTATTTTAGATTATTTAAATAAAAATTGAAAACATGCCAATAACGTTAGATAAAGGATTTGTAAAAGCAAATTCTGCAAATTTCCCGAAAGTAAATTGTTTTATGGTATGGGAATTTATAGTGTCAAATGAGCATTACAATGCTCCAGAAATTCGAGGTGTTAAAGCAACTTTGTAAGTATTAAATTTAGTAATTACAATAGTTCTTTTAAGACATTTTATTTTTCAATATACTTACAAAAAATATTAACTGAAAAATGTTAGCATGTTTACAGAGCCTTTCGAGAAAGTTATGGAGATTCGGCGATTGGATAAGTTTCTGTAAAACGTGAAAATAATATTTGTATTATCAAAGGAAGAATTTGCCCAGAACATAAAGTTAAGCAAAAAGCTTATACTGTAATATTAACAGTAAATAAAGAAAATGAAGAGATTCTTAGCGTAGAATGTTTGGATTGTGCTGCATCAGAAGGTAAATATATATTTAGCTAAAATTAAATAAAACTTTTGTCGTAATCAGTTTTAATTTTCTAGTTGCTTTCATATTTTTTTTTAAATGATTAATTTTTTTATGCATCAGGAGTAATTATTAGTACTTAACAACTGTTAAATGTATTTATACATATGGTAATTTAAAAATAAAAAATGTTACTTTAACCTCACCTTTAGCGAATGAGTACACACATTTTATTAATTGAAAAACCATACTAAAATTTTACATTAAATTAATTCTACATTCATATTGCTATTTTTAAAATATATTTTCATAAAAAATTCAAATTTAAATCAGAAAAATGTATAATAAATAAATCTTTTAAAATGATCGACAAAATATTGATGTAAACTAAAAATCAAATTTTAATTACAGGAGGATGCAAGCATGGAATAGCATTTTTAATGTGGAGTAATTTAATAGACGTATAATATTTAATAGACGTTCAGAATCTGCATCACCAACTGATGTAGAATGCTACTGGAAAAAACCAACTTTGTCCAATGTTGGAACTTTTCAAAAATTCATTACTGCCACTGCGATGTCGAGTATTCACCAAATAAGAACAGAAGTTTTTGGAGATAACTCAACATTTTTTGCTAACATAATAGAAGAAGCTTCTGCAAAACAACTTATAGTCAGTTTTCAAGATATAAAATTGATCTGATTAATAGAAAAGTTCACAGTTTATCTATTCACTAAATGATGTTTGGATTTAATAATGAAGAACATTTAGCTCCTAATTTCATAGTGTATGCTCAAGTAAGAATGTCCATAGAATTATGTAAAGAAGCAGAAGAAAAAACAAGAGATCAAAACCAAAATGTTTTGTGGCATGAACTTTTTTTTGGAAGAATAACTGCTTTCAATATTTATAAAGCTAGTCAATGTAAAACTTCAAATGGTAGTTTAGTTCATAAAATCATTAGAGCTTCTAAAGTGTAAGATATCATTTATATGTAACGTGGTAGACAATTAGAAAAATTAGTGATTGCAGAAATTAAAGGCAAATTAAAATTGAAAATAAAAGAATGTGATTTATTTTTGATTCCATCTTATCGAATGCTAGGAGCTTCACCAGATGGAATTGGATGTGATTTCATCGTAGAAGTTAAATGTTCCAGTTCAGAAAAAACTGTTGTAAATTATTTAAAAATTGTAAAAATTTGTGAAAAATGTAAAGCTTAGATGTCTTTGCAAATGTTGGCAACAGGAAAATCTAAAGCATTATTATGCATTGCTGATCATGACTTTGAAAAAAATAATAATACTACTACAGTATGGTTGGAGTATGATGAAGAATATACAATGAATATTGTCAACAATGTTGTTAAATTTTGGGAGCAGCAAATTTTAACAATTTTACAAAACTCTATGTGAATAAATATTTATAAATATACATTAATTTTCTAATAAAAATTTTATTTTATTAAACATTAGATAGATAGATATTATTTTATTTGTATAAGAGTACAAAAACGTGTAATACAATTTGTAAATACAAAACAATAAATATTGCACAAAATGCTATAAAAAAGTATAAATGTAAATATTGCACAATTAATATCACAGTCAGTCACTAAACCTAATAATACTGAATAAGTAAGTCACAAACAAAAATAAATAAAAGTGATATCACAAAGTAATCATAAAATACACGCAATATGAATAAAAATAATCATATAAATAAAAATAAAAATCAGTCTTACAATATCTATCAGTCACAGTATTAAAATTTTTAAAAAATTAAATTTAATACATAATAAAATAAAATAACAAGCGTACGCAATAGCATGAAACGCAGTCAAAAATAAAATCAAATAAAAATTCTCACTCACCAACCATTCAGCCAACACTCATACAATAAATACACTCACACCTTAAACCTATATACAAGACGTTACAAAAATAAATTAAATAAATTAACATAAATAAATAGTAAAAAAATATTAATCTAGGTCGAGCAAGTACCCTCTCACCGCTGCTTCGAACCTGCTGAGAGATGGAAGATGTTTAATCTCAGCAGGCAGGGAGTTCCAAAAATGCGCACCTTGAACTTGGAAGGAATTCCTTCCAGTCTCAGTGCGCATAAAGGGCACCGCAAGATCCTTAGTCTCTCCCCTAGTAGCAGCCCTAGGTACACGTCTAGTGAAGAGACTCACTAGATGCTCCGGAGTATTCATGCGCACGATTTTGCACATAAGCACAGCCAAAAAATACTGTCTCCTCGAATCAGTGCGCAGCCAACCCAACACGGTTCTATAAGAAGAGACATGATCACCCATTCTCAAACCCATTACATATCTCACACATGAATTTTGTAATCTCTGTATTCGTCTTCTCAACTCCTGAGAAGCATCGAGCAGAACTACCGAACAATAGTCAAGATGTGGAAACAGCAGGGCGGTTGCTAGCTGTTTACGCAGAGTCTCCGTGGTGTACCGACAGAAAAACCGCAAGGCATACAAAACTCTATCAAACTTTTTTGTAATCATATCAACGTGCGGTACCCATGAAAGTTTAGGGTCAAGCACAACACCAAGACTCGTCACGGAGTCAGAGAAAGGTATACTAATGCCTCCCTCAAGATCAATCGTACGTGACCTATCAGCATAAAAAGAATTTACAAAACGACTATTGCCAAAGACGATTGCCTTGGTTTTATTAGAATTCAAAGTGAGAGAGACACCAGCAGCCCACTCCGACACTGCTTTGGCCGCCCTCTGTAGAGTGAGAATACCCTTTTCCACATTCTCGCGAGGCACCTGCGTGTAAATTTGCAGATCGTCTGCATAGAGTAGGTGCTCGACGCAACTAGAGTCAAGAGCGTCACGTACGTCATTAATGTAAAGACAAAACAACAGAGGCCCAGTACTGAACCCTGTGGAACTCCAAGGTTGGTTGTCAGCCAACTCTATTCCTCGTTTAAATGCGTGGAAACCATTTGTTTCCTTCCTGATATATAGGAGTTAATCCACAAGAGAGCAGCCCTGGAAAGCCCCATAGATCTAAGCAGCATCGATCAACATTAATTATTTAAAATCTATTTACATTTTACAGTGTTCTTAATATTCATATAAAATTTAAAAATAATGTTTAACAGTTAATACTTTTAATTTCCATATTCGCTAAAGGTAAGGTTAAAGTAACACTTTTTATTTTCAAATTTTTTTCATATATTTTCAAATGGACAATTTTTTCAAGTACTTTAAGTATTTATTTGTATTTTACAACCATTAAATTTATTTATATATGTATATATCTTAATATAAAAATTGTTACCTTAATCTTACCTTTAGCGAATGAGAAAATTTTTTATATTGAACTATTATTTAAATATACCATATGAATTAACACAGAACTATTTTTTTACTATTGGTTGCTGCAAATTAAATAATGTAGCTATGATAATAGTTACATTATCAATAAAAGACATTATATTAATATCTAAGCAAGAATGAGGATCTAAAATGGCATATTCTTTCACTCTTCTTATCACTCTTTCAATATGAATTCTTAAACTAGCTACACTTTTAGTTTTTAGAACTTCTTCCTTCGTAAATTTAGTTGAAGTGGAAATAGATGGAGGACGAATAAGTTGACAGTTCTTTTTCGTTAATATACTTTGGATTTGTTTAAAACCTCTGTCAGCCATCACACCACAGTTTTCTGATAAAATATTCATCATTGAACTTTCTTCAAAAAATAGAATATCACTTATACTGCCACCATATCCATTTGATATAAAATTAATAAATCCATCAGGAGTCCATGATATTAAATATTTTAAAGTATTGCACGTTTTATACTCTGACCAAGTCAAAGCTTGTGTAACTGGATTAGATGGTTTTTCTATTTGAATTTCAAGGTTGTGAAGATGATATTCCAAATTGGTGTGCTAATCTACTAAATGAATCGTTGGTTTTTATTTTCATTAAAGTTAATTTGATGTTGTCAGAACTACATTTACTGAAAAAACTTAATAAATTAATAATCCATGACCAATCATTATCTAATCCAATATATTGTTTTGTATGAATACCAATAAAATATCTTATCATGTTTAAAGCTGTATTTTTCATTTTTTTGTCTTTCTCTTTTTTCTCATCACTATCAGTTGATTGTATTTCGTAATCACTTGGTTCAGACAAGATTAAATTGCTTTTACCACTCGATAAGTTTGATGTGATTTCTGAGCTGGATGTTGATGTTAAGATTGCAGACTTTTTAAATAGAAATTTTATTGTATTTAAAAAGTATCAACCTTAGTATCAACTGTCGCATTTGATACAGACGGCTTGCACAAAGTGAATTTACTTCTAGCATGAGGTTTAATTAAATGTTGTAAGGTTTGTATGCCAATGTTTTTTTACTACTTTGTGATGCTATTACTGAAACTGAAACAATTTTTTCATCTTGTGACGTGGTACGCCACTATAAATAAATAAAGTATTTATTTATTGCACTTTCCCCACTCAGCACTATGACAGACCACCAACGAAAACTACCGACCCGGGCACACGTTAAATTAATAAAAAGAAAAATAGTTAATTAATGAGATTGTTTTTTTTTTGTTTACCGGTATTACGAGACGACGACGACACATGAGTAGCAGACGCGCGCGGCAGCCATTACCTATACATCGAGAGCCCCTGTATATGAACGCCGGTGCTGCTATAGCAGCCTGTTAAGCGATAGCGTTCACACGGATACATGGGAGCAACCGCGCGTGCGCTAGGAGTCACGGTACCATGAAGAAGATTTAGAAGAGAGAAGAGTGAAACAACGATAATAAGTAAGAGAGATGGGGAGATTTGCACGCTAAGAGAACGAATCTCAAGTGCTGGCGCGTCGATCTCTCGCGCATTAAGCGAAGAGAGAGAAAGAAGGCCATAAAGAAAGATGAAGAGAGAGCATTAGAGAGGGGATCGTTACGATTCTTTTCTCTTAACTGAGCCTCGATACCATACATATACGTACACATATGTATGTGTATATGTAAGCTTTTTATATGTAGCCGGTGACGACCAATCTACACGTAAGAAGATAGAAAAGGACAGCAAATAAAGAGAATAGATTATTAAAGAAGAGAAAGAAGAAAAATTGTTTTAACTAAAATTAAATTAAAAATTTAATTTTAACACGTGTTATGATATTATAAACGTGTAATTCGGCTTAAACAAATTAAATTAAAGTGCACACAAATTGAGCGTAAATGTGTGTGTGTGTATTAAAAAGGAAGTAAAAGATGACCAATAAGGATCATCAAAGAAGAGGTGTAGAAGAGTGATTGGAGAAAAAGAAATTAGAGAAGGACACACAATTATGACAAGAACGAAGAAGAAGGAAGTAGACTTGGAAGAATTCATTCGACTGTCAACCTCGTGCCACATCGGACGTTTTAAATCGCTGCACTAAAATATAGTTTTTTTTCCCTCGTGTCGTCGCTGAAAGCTATAAGAAAAAGGATTTTTCTTTTCTGTGTGCTGCTGAGGAGAGGAATTATTGGGGAGAAAGCGAGGAGTCCAGAGAGAGACGAGCGGAGACAAAATCCTTGACGTTGCCGGTAGCGACCAAGAGAAAGAAAGAGAGAAAGATCGAGAGACCGCCGCCATTATCGCCAGCACCAGCCCGTCACAGCTTCTACATCCTGATTATCGTCGACTGTATCGACCCAGGAGACTGAAAATTCAGAAACGGTGAGTGGGCTGCGCCCAGAAATTTTCGCTCATTTCTTTGTAAGTCAACGGCTCTCGCCGATTGATTGTAGAGTCAGTGAAGTGGTTTTCCGAAAATTCTTGACAGTGCGCGAAGTGAGTAGTCATAGATTTTCCTTTTTCTGTGTCGAAATTTCGTTGTTTAAAATTTTGTATCTTGTGGTAAATGAACTTAAATTTTCCTGTTAAGCGCAAGAGAAATAGTAGTTATAAATTTCCATTATTATTAAGTGAAAATTTTTTTAATTAACGTGCGTAAAACAAGATTTCTTTATTGAAAGTTGTAAAGCGAAATAGAATTGAAATTTCTCTTTTTGTTGTTATAAATTAAAAATTTTTTATTAGACTGTGAGTACTGGATTGTGTGAGTTACGTGACCACGTGTTATCAGAAATAAAATCTAGACCGGTGAGACGCGTTTAAATCGCCGGTTGGGCGAATTATAATAAATAGTGATAATATAAAATCTTTCTTTTGTATGTAGTGAAAATATAAAATCAAAATTTCGTTTCTGGTAACACTTGGGCGCGTATTGAGCGGCGAGAGTGAGAGAGAGAGAGAGAGAGAGACGCGAAGCGAACCGAACCAAATGGCCACCGGAAGACCGCCATTTTAGATTACAAAATTTGTGATTTAATTAAAATATATCAGTAAAATTTTTTTCTTAATTCTTACACTAATAGAGACTTTAAGTGAATTGAAAATTTTTTTTTTGTGTGATTAGAATAACAATTAATATAAAGGTTTTCCTTTGAGTAAAAGTATAAATTTCTTTGTGTGTGGGATATGAGTGAGCGCGAGTAGGTAGAAATTAAGCAAAATTTATTAAGACCGATTATGAATTAAATAAAATCTTTTTTTTTATAGTTAAGTGAACTTAAATTAAAAGTTTTTTTTTGTGTATGTTCCCCTCCCATTTCAGACAAGAATTCTACACGAATCGAGCCACCTCCTGATCCAAGGCCGCTTGAGACTCGTGCTTACGGCTAGCTAGTTGGTGGTGTATCTGGCGCCCTTAAATTAAATTCTTTTGATACACCGATTTTGCATATGAGAATCGGCTCATGAGTAAATTAATACATTTGTTTTAAAAATTTAGCAATTATTAACTTTACCAGAATTCTCGCATCGCAATCTGCATTTGTTAAACATTCACCAAAACTTAAAATTTTTTGTTCAGTAGTTGTATTTATTGGCGCACAACACTCATTTTCACTTTGATGCTTAGATATAGATGGAACGACGAATAATTTATTTAAATACTGTGGATTTTCAACCGCAGACAAGTCATCATGAAGAGTAAAAGAACTTTCATCATCATGTATCTGCAAACGAAATACATAAATTAATTTATTAACATTATCTTTTACTTTAAATCAAGTATCGGCATATACATTTGTATAGTATAGACAACTTACAACATTTGTAGCTGCCGAAACATTTATCAGTTCTCTTTCTTTACTCAAGTAAACATCTTGTGGAATTTTTTATGTACTTGGTATGTTTTCCTATAAAAATTGATTGCATTAATAAACATATAAGTAAAATAAGCGTTTCTTATGTAAATACTTACAAAATTTGTCAAATCAATAAATTTTTTTTTAGTAACTGTAGAATTAGAATGAACCTTTTCAACTTTGCTTTCATTTTTTTATCCAACGATTCTGATGAAATTTCATTAATCAATCTTTTTCGATTTAATTTTTCAAAAGCAGACCTATTTAACTCATTTGATTTGTTCCTTCGATTTTGACAATTAAATGTGTGAGGTGATGCACCTTTTTTTCCTGTAATAGAATGTTTTATATAATTATCTGTATTCACCTTCAACTAAAAAAAATATTGAAGATTTATTACATAATATTATGAAATGATTTTATAATAATTTAAATCTTGGAAATTAAATATTATTAAGTTTAAAGTTTAGATATATTAAGGTTACGTTATACTCTTTGAATTTCATTTGTTTAATAATAATGTTCCAAACTTAATCATTGATTTTTTTATTTATTTGAATTATTAAAATAACAATACTTACATCAACATGATATTCACAACAATAGTATCTAGATTTGCTCGGAATATCAGATCGCAGAGCTACTTTAAACCACTCACGTATTATTTCACATTTCGGAATACAAAAACATCGTTTATTTGGTGTTGAAATTGAAGTGTTTTTACATTTAAGTATATAACGCCAGTTATATTCACTAGATAAACTCATTTTTTTTTACAAAACTCCAATTTATTGATTTATTTTCTATGGATCCTATGTTAACCGCCTAGTGTTTACGGTACTAGTGACGTCACAAAACCTTTGGATAAATTCGGCTATTTCCGGACCGTGCTCGGCAATTTCAAATATCGCAATAATTTATTTATTTATTTCTTGCTTATTTTGCATTCAAAAAATCAGAAAAAAAAATTTACGTAGAAATCATATATGTAGAATTAAAATATTAGTTTCAAAATTCATGCAACATCCCTATTAGTCATATTTCTGTAAACTTACCTAATAGTCACTGTATACCCCATGTAACGTTTAAGTTTTCTGAATAGCTCGTTCATCTCGTTCAAATCAGACTTTCGAGGATTGTCGGTGATGTTAGGTGGTCCCAATAAGCTTAAGTTAAAAAACTTACAAACTAAATTGAATTTACTGACAAGGAGAGCACCTCACCTCCGGGAAACGGATTCGGCTGAAGATGAAGGATATGATTTTTTGATGAAAAAAAATGAAAACGTGTTTTTTCTTTTCGTCGAATAGGCCTTCAAGGCAAGGGTATAGACATTTTTTTAAAAATATGGTGATCAAGAGCCTTTATAAGAGTTCAAATAATCAAAGAACTAAGACTCTAACAAAAAAGTGCATAAAAGATAAAATGAAGCATCAATTAAGTACTTTAATTTAAGCAATGTTGCATTAAAAAAACTTACAAACTAAATTGAATTTATTGACAAGGAGAGCACACCCCACCTCCGGAAAACGGATGCGCCGGAAACTGCAGGATATGATTTTTTAATGGAAAAAAATAAACCCATGTCTTTTCTTTTTGTCGAATAGGCCCCCTAGACAAGGATATAGACATATTTCGAAAAAATGGTGAATAAAAGCCTTTATAAGAACTTAAATAACCAAAGAATTAAGACTCTTACAAAAAAATGCATAGAAGATAAAATGAAGCACGAATTGAATGCTTAATTTAAGCTTTGTTGCATTAAAAAGCTTTTTTTGTTCGAAAGTTATTCTTGATTAAATATTACCACGTATTTACTTAATAATATTTTTAGCATAAAAAATGTGATCAATTTTTCACATTATTTCATTAACATATTTTAATTGTCTGTAACTTTTGAACCACCAAAGATTTTTTAATGCAACAAAGCTTAAATTAAAGCATTCAATTCCTGTTTCATTTTATCTTCTATGCATTTTTTTGTATGAGTCTTAGTTCTTTGGTTATTTGAGTTCTTATAAAGGCTTTTATTCGACATATTTTTTAAAAAATGTCTATATCCTTGTCTAGGGGGCCTATTCGACGAAAAAAAAACACGGGTTCATTTTTTTTTCATCAAAAAATCATATCCTGCAGTTTCAGCCGAATCCATTTCCCGGAGGTGGGGTGCTCTCCTTGTGAGTTAAATAATTTAATAATACAAAAAAAGTAAATAAATTAAACTGTAATTAGTAATAACCATGGAAGAACTTAATACGTGAATCGAAAAGCAAAATCTTCAATGTTGAATTTAAATATATTGTAAAACAGACTTAAAACTTAAGTGATAAACGGCGAGACAGATTACAGGATAGGTTCAGCGGAACTAGTAAATGAGTTTATAAGCAAAATCATTATATTTTTAATATTCGACAATAAATTTTTTTATTGGCGGCCCTTAAAAACTAATACAAAAAGAAAAAGAATGCTTTTATCGCCAAATAGATATCAAATAAAAATTTTCAATAATAATGGTCATTTAAATCTCTGGCGGTGCAATTCAAATAGCAAGTTATAATCATAAGACAATAACGGTTATCATTTGACAATTGGTATTTACTTTACCGGTTAGCAAAAATTTAATAATAAATCATAAATGGCCGAGAAGGTAGAGGTCAGAGTTAGGGAATCGTGCAGAGTTATTCCCCTGATAAACGATTTAAAATGTTGAAAAGGAATCTCAACTCTAAGTTCACTCCTAAAGAATGAAGGAGGGGATTTGGTCACCGTGTACGTGCATAGTAATTTCCCTAGTACATGTTCACAGAGGAGAGGCTGAATAAGCTCTGACTCAAGAGAGTCGGCGACGGTTCTTATATGACCTGAGGCTCTCGATTACCGTTGCGAGAGTAATGCCTAGTGGTTGAGCGCAGACACTACGCTTTTAGCGTAAGCGTTTGAAATACGATCATCGCACCAATTAGGTCTATTGTATCTTAGAAAGATCAAAAGATATAAGAAATTTCGTTAGCTTAAAACTTAATTTAGCAGAATGTGGAGTTATGAGATAAGGAGAGGCAATTCAAAGAATTTTTCCTAACAATAATTTCTAGCTAGTGATTCAAAGAATTAGCAACTATCAACTATCTAACTACTATTAATGGCTATTTCGTTTTTGTTGTGTAAAATTTCAACTGTCAAAATCTAATGATGTTAGACCGAGAAAAATGGTTTCTGTCAAAATAAAAAATCTCGAAGTTGTAATTTGCAAAAATTCATTTATATTTTACATGTTACTTATGACTAAAAGTATTTTATCAATTTATTATTTGGCTGATTCCATTCAGATTCATGCAGGCCGTCACTGATCGAATTTTTTTTTTCTTCTAAGTGATTAAAATACCTTCTATTATGTATATAAAGATGAAATTTACTTCGTAGAACGCTCAAAAAAATTTTTTTTTTTACTACAGCAATTCTAGTGTTGGATGTAAAAACGAAAATTCAAAAATTGAAAATGAACCTCTACATTTAAATGACTATAGCTCCGCCAATTTTTAACCTTTTTGGGCATTCTTTTAACGAAAGTGTGCGGAATTTTGTTTAGTTTTGAATGCAATCTTGATTTTTGTAATACAATTTGATCTTACTGAGTTATTTAAGAAAAACCGAAAAAAGCGATTTTTTTCAAACACGATTTTCTCAAAAACTATATTTTTTTTTCTTTGAAATTTTTATATGATTTTATACATAAAAAATACTAACTTCTAGGGTAGGTGAGAATATGAGATTTTGCCTTATTTTTTTTTTAACAGATTTTTAAACGTTTTTTTTATATTTTCGATTTTAAAACATTGATACCATGGCGCATTGTACTATTTTTCCAACTTTACGTGTTCTTACAACTATTATTATGCTTTTATTTATTAATATATCAAAAATATCAATAATAATCTTTAAAATTAAGCCCGGATCGAATATTTTGATCAATTAGAACCAAAGTTATGACGATTTAAAGTTTAAAAAAAAATGCTGAAACTTTCAATAAATATGATATTTACATTGAGGAAACGCAATTTTCGTTAAAGATTAAAATCTGGAGATATAAATTTTTTAATTTAAAATAAAAGTTATTTTGATGAAAGAATATATAACCATTTATCCTCTTTTTATGGTACATTATTATAATAAAAATTTTTTTTGTTGAAGAATATAATTTTTCTATCAGTTTGAATTTCGCGCCTAGAATTTGAATTTATTTTGTAGGGAGTTAACGCATGTCACTACTAGGTGGCGATGATTCGTTCTTTGCATTCTCATCAACGACTTGACGCGTTTAAAAATATAAAAAAGGAAGATAAAAAATAAAGTTGTTTAAGAAAAATTATTTTTTTCGATCTGTCATTGAACAGAATATCAATAATGGCATCACTGATTGTTAAAATGAAGTGCAAGGATTTAGAAGAAAGGCACAAAAAAGTTGTTTATGATTGCTTCAAAAGTCCGCTTGGAGAATGAGGTGATCTATCGGAGTCTTTGAAGCGCTTGTATCCAAATACTTCTTTCTCTAAAGAAGATAAAGTATGCCCTTCGTGTTACAAAATATTATTAGATGAAGTGAAAAATGCGCCTATTTCATCGACTTCAAGCAGTCAACAATCTTCGGAAGATTTTATTCATAGTGAGGCTGTGGTAGAACAGCTCAACGAGACTTCAAGTAATTTGAAATTAAACATTTCACCAATTAAAATGCCTCAAAGTATCAATATCAAGATGCGAGAATCTTATGCTCTCCGAAAAATAAAACAAATAAACGATGCATTTGATTCACAAATAGCAAGTAAAATGATGAAAGTCTACGATATAACGGATTTGCCCGCATTGAATGAAAATAATGAATGTAAAACAAATGATAATGGCTTGAGAATATTAAAATTGCATTAGATAATTGTTCAAATTTTCTTGAGAAAGTGCGATTGTTGAGTATTATACCAAGTGATATTTCCAAAGATTATTTATTATCAGCTTTACCAAATGTAACTATTTATATGATTGATCAAGCACGATCATTGGTAAATAATAAAAAAATTAACAAGCAGTCTGAGAACTATTGTGGCCATTCTTTAGATAGTGAAATTGTAATGAAAGTAAAGGATTATTATCTGAACGATGATTTTAATTGTTCTCGTCAAAGTGCGAATAAAAGCGACACAGTATCTATCAAAGAAAATGGTATAAAAACTAAAAAAGTCAAACACTTTCTTACGCGAAGTATAAAAGAAATATATCAATTATTTAAAGACGAAAATCCTGAAATGAAAACAAAAATTGGTAAATCAACATTCTACGCTTTAAGACCGAAGTGGGTTATACCACATCCACCCACCGATTCGTGTCTTTGCGTTTACTGCGAGAATCTTAAACTTATGTTAGATGCTTTGAATAATTATAAAAAAGAGAATAAACAAGACATTGCAGATTTGGAATTGAAAATATGTTCTTTACTTTTTTGTTCAAAAGATGATATGAAATGTGTACTAAGAGAATGTAAAGAATGTCCCATTGGAGATTCTATCGATTTACAAGTAATTTCTTTGACAGAAGAAGATTTACATGAAGAAGTAATTTATGGTGTTTGGGAAAAATCAAATTTACTGAATAAAACTAGCACAATTGAAAATTTCTTAATAGAGTGAAGAGAGCGCGCTCTCACTGTAAGAGCTCATAAATTGGTCATAGAAATTCAACGCATAGCAATTAAAAAGGTTAAACTTTTAGCGAAAAATAATGACTTCTAATTAGTTATTCATGTCGATTTTGCAGAAAATTGGACAGTTCTGCTTCAAAATGAAATTCAAAGCTATCATTGGAGTAAAAACCAAATATCAATATTTACGTCGGTATGCTATTTTGGAAATGATAAAACAGTCAGTTATGTCACCGTCTCTGACGATATTAAACATGATTCGTCTCATGCCCTAATGGCTATAAATTTAATTATCGATAACTTAAAACAAAAACATATTGCGCAAGATCTTGATGAAATCATAACCATTTCCGATGGAGCTGCCAGTCATTTTAAAAATAGATATCAATTCTATGAGCTTCAAAACTCAAAAGTAAACAGAAAATGGCTTTTTTCTGCAACAGGTCATGGTAAAGGCGCTTGTGACGGTATTGGTGGTTTAGTTAAACATTATGCTACCTCGCATAATCTGTCCAAGAAGAGTGCAGATTTTATTAGAAACGCTGAAAATTTCGCCACTCACGTATCAAAATATACTCCGTCGATTAACATTCTTGTTATCCGCAAGGATGAGTTAGAAGTTTTTCGACTGACAAAAAAAATGGAATGGTTAGGAAATGCAAAAGAAATAAAAGGTATTCAAAAGAAAGAGCCACGGTGGCTCAGGGGCTAGAACATCCGACTCTCACCCAGAGGGCCGGGGTTCGAGTCCCGGTGAGGGCGGGATTTTTTCCATTTTTAATTAAAAGTGGAGAATTTTTCGGACTCATTGACACCGTGGTGGACCACCCCCGAATGATTTTCCGCGGTTTTAACAAAAATCGCAGATAATTATTCGAGGGCCGGTAAGGCAGAATGCGACTGCTCCACTAACTATAGTTGAGCCGGAACGTTCTGCCGGGTTGGTGTGAGCTCTCGATGCGCTAAAAAGGATGGGTAGAGCGAGTCTCCCCGCCTGAGTAGGCCTGCACGGGTACGCGAACACCTTCCGGGGTAAAAAAGGGATGGTTTCGAACGCGAAAACACCGGAACACACAGGTGGTCGAGGTGTCCCGTAAACAGATGTAAAAAAATCTATACGGGGTAAGGAAAGCAATAGAACAGAACAGGTATTCAAAAGATTCACTGTTGGAAAAGTGAACGAAACCACATCTACACAGCCAAAACTTCGAGACATGAGTGGCAAGAAGTAAATTGAAAGGTTTTATTCAAATTCGGATTTTTTTATTCACATTAGTTCTCAATTCATTAGTGTTCTTTCTCAATTGTATCGCATATTATTTGTTCATTGAAAATGACCAAATAATATATTTTAGTATTTGAAAAACTCACCTTTTCAAAATTCAAATTCAAAATTCAAAATTCAAAATTCAAAGTAAATATATTTATTTAAAGTTTCAGCATTTTTTTTTAAACTTTAAATCGTCATAACTTTGGTTCTAATTGATCAAAATATTCGATCCGGGGTTTATTTTAAAGATCATTGTTGATATTTTTGATATATTAATAAATAAAAGCATAATAATAGTTGTAAGAACACGTAAAGTTGGAAAAATAGTACAATGCGCCATGGTATCAATGTTTTAAAATCGAAAATATAAAAAAAACGTTTAAAAATCTGTTAAAAAAAATAAGGCAAAATCGCTTATTCTCACCTACCCTAAAAGTTAGTATTTTTTATGTATAAAATCATATAAAAATTTCAAAGAAAAAAAAAATATAGTTTTTGAGAAAATCGTGTTTGAAAAAAATCGCTTTTTTTCGGTTTTTCATAAATAACTCAGTGAGATCAAATTGTATTACAAAAATCGAGATTGCATTTAAAACTAGACAAAATTCCGCACACTTTTGTTAAAAGAACGCTCAAAAAGGTTAAAAATTGACGGAGCTATAGTCATTTAAAAGTAGAGGTTCATTTTCAATTTTTGAATATTCGTTTTCACATCCAACACTAAAATTGCTGTAATAAAAAAAAAAAATTTTTTTTGAGTGTTGTACGAGGTAAATTTTATCTTTATATACATAATAGAAGGTATTTTTATTACTTAGAAGAAAAAAAAAATTTGATTAAAAACGGCCGGCATGAATCTGAATGGAATCAGCAATTTATTAATTTCAGCCTTTTGGCCCAGAAATAGACTTTTTACATAAATACATATTTATGTAGTACTATACATTTTATACATATTACATAACATCATATATACATAGCATCTTTTTTTTCTTACTTTTATTTTAATATGACTTTATTTTTACTTTTCTAATTTTATTGTTAATATTTCTACTTTACATATTTTGACACTAGCTAACAATTTTCACTAATTTTCACTTATGTTTCACTTATCTTTCACTCTTTTAACTTGCACAACACGTTTAATCTTTAATACTGTTTCATCCTCCTTTCCTCTTTTTCTATATATTTGAAGAAATCCATCACTTGTTTTAGACCAGTCTCGTTAAATATTATTTCATCACTCCACTTCTTTGTAATTTTTAATTCCTATCTTTTTTCTTTCGTTTTCTCACATTCTTCAAATATATGTTCTGAATTGTTATTACCTTTCCTATGCAATTGACATAACTTCTCTTTTTCCTTCATCCAATACTTATTTGCTTTTTCTATATTTCCACATCTTAATCTTGCAATAGTATAAGTATCCTTTCTTCTGATATTCCTTTGCAAATTTAGCGGGGTCCTATCTTTAACTAGTTTAATATATCTGGTGTTATATTTTGCCTCTTTAATTTTTGATATTATTATTTGATTTTCTATATCTTTACCTCTTGTAATCAGTTCTTCTTAATATTCATGCCCTGTTTCTTTTTTTATTTCAATTGCCATGTACTATAACCTAAACTATTGAAGAATTGTTCTCTTTCCACACTGTACATTTCTTTTTTATTTAATTTTTTTTTCTCTTCCTAGCACCATTTTATTATCCTCTCCTCGTTACTTTTGGACATTTTGTCTTCAAATTCCATGGCTCTTTTTGCCCATTCCATTTTCATTTTATTCGTATCTATTTCCTTGTATATAATATATCTGGGTATGCAAAAATCCAATTTTAATATCCATCTCATATAATCAGTTTTCACTTTTTTCAAACCTTTTCTCTCCAACCACCCCCACACCTCAGCACCATATGACATTACACTTTTGACTAGGTAATTAAACAGCATACTCTCTCTTTTAAAGTCATCTTTACATCTACGCTCACCGAGCCTTCATGTTTTCTTTGCTGCTAGATTTGTTTTTTTCTTCAAGTCTTCCAGATGATCTTTGTAATTGCTGTCATTGTTGAACATAAAACTTAGATACTTAAATTTCCTAACCTCTTCAATACTGTCATTCTTCTATTTCCATAGTTCTTGCTTTTCATTTCCTCTTTTATTAAATACTAAAATCTTAGATTGCTCTACGCTTACTATTAGTTTTCTTTGGCTAAAAAATTTTCTTAGCGTCGTCACCATGTCCTCCATTGCCTCTTTACCGTTTCCAAGCAGTATAATATTAACAGCATAAGCTTATAACCATATTCTTCTATTGCTTTTCTTGATGCTGCCAATGCCTCTTTCTTTAAATTCTTCCTTCAACTTCAAAATGTAAGTACAAAACAGATTAGGGCTTACTAAATCACCTTGTCTCAGTCCTTTTGTTGTCTAAAATTTATCTGTTGAACCTTCCTTGATTCTTTCATTTGTACTAGATTCTTTATGAATTTCTTTAATTTTTTTAATCAATTAATTACTGATGTTTCTATATTCCATTATATTCCATAAAAACTTTCTGTCAACTATATCGAAAGCCGCTTTGAAGTCCACAAAGAATGCGTAAACTTTTTCAATCCTTACTTTTGCTGTCTGCGTGATGTGATTTAAAATAAACACATTGTCCATTGTTGGCCTACCTTTTCTAAATCCTGCCTAAACATCCTATAGAATGCCCTTATCCACAATTTCCTTTTTTAATCTTGCTGTTAAGATCTCTGTGTAAATCTTATATGCAGTTTGTAACAACGAGATTTCTTTATAATTTTTTACCTCATTTCTATCACCTTTTTTGAATAATGGTACGATGATTCCTGTTTTCTATTCATCTGACATTTCATCTCCATCCCATACCTTTCCAATAATACACACTAACTAGGAGAGTATCACAACTCCAGATCACGGATTTTGCTCAAACTTTGAGATAAGTTTCCAAATGTCAAAATATGAAAGGAAACAGAATTTTAGACACCAACGCTCGATATTTCCCTAGTTATAGGCAATTAAAGAAAATCACTAAAAAAGTTACTAGACTTTTAAAAGCATATAGTTCCTTAGCATTGATAGCTAGAAGCTTAAAACTTTTTTTAAATGAAAGCTGAGCTCAAATCCTTTTGAATTAGTAGTTATAGCATGTCAAAATATTATTTTTTCCCAAACTTATAACGTAATAAACATTAGACCCAATTTCAGCTTTTGTTGGTAATTAATGTTTTAAAAAGAAAAATCCAATGTTTATCGGTTAAGAAAGGTCCAATGTTTATCACGCTATAACTTTGGGAAAAAATAATATTTTGACATGCTGTAACTACTAATTCGAAAGGATTTGAGCTTAGCTTTCATTTAAAAAAAGTTTCAAGTTCTAGCTATCAATGCTAAGGAACTATATGCGTTTGAAAATCTAGTAACTTTTTAGTGATTTTCTTTAATTGCCTATAACTAGGAAAATATTGAGCGTTGGCGTCTAAAATTCTATTTCCTTTCATATTTTGACATTTGGAAACTTATTCCAAAGTTTGAGCAAAATCCGTGATCCGCAGTTGTGATACTCTCCTAGTAAGTTATCAATTAAGTCCTTACCTCCATAAATTCAAACCTCATTTGGTATATTATCTGCTCCTACTGCCTTCATTTTCTTTGATTTTTTCAGTGCTGAATATATCTTCTCAACTTTTATCTTTCCTTCTTCTACTTTTTCTAATCCTCTATTCCTTTTCTCTTCTATTTGTTCTATAGAAATACCTTCCAATAAGCTTCTAAAGTAAAACCATTTTTTTTATTTGATTATTAACACTCACTTTCTTTTTTCTTGATCTGTTCAAAAATTTCCAGACTTGATTCTTGTTTTTAAGCCCTTTTAACTTTTGATCTTCTGCTTCTTTTAATTCCTTTTCTTTAATATAACATAATACTCTCCATTCTTTTCTCTGTTTTATGTATATTTCTTTTGCTCTCATACCTTTCCTTCATTCTTTGTATATTTTTATTACCTTCCTCTTTTCCTTAGAGCAATCTCTGTCCCATCACCTTTTCATACCAATACTCCAATTTTTAATTTTAACCTCTTTTTTAATAGCTTCTTTTTCTATTATATTCTTCATTTTTTTCATCTATCTTGTGCGCTCTCATTTTCTTCTTTACCTACCTCTAAGTTTTCTGTTCTAGATCTGAAATTTTTTATATTTTCTTCATTCTACGACATAATTTGTTTTACCATTTCTTCACTATTACTATTTCTTCTTACTTGGTACCTCTGCATGTTTTCTTCTACCTAAAATATCACAGTTATAGGTGCGTGATCCAATTCTATCCTTTTCTCTACTTTAAAATTTAATCCTCATTTACAGTAGCGTAGTCGATCACTGAGCTTTCTCTTGCACCTATAAACGTAAATCCTCCTTCTTCGTCTCCTTCTGTTGTATAGTTCAGAATGCTCCAACCTTTATTTTTTATCTAATTAATCAGCTTCAAACCTCCATTTCCAATTACTTTGTCTTTGCTTACTCTCTTTATATCCTCTTCACCTCTTTCTTCTCGTAACATTCTACCTTTTTCACCTGTTCTAATATTTAAGTCACCACCTATTATAATTTTCTTTTCATCAAAAAAGTCTATATCATCAAGTTTTTTGTAAATATTATCCATCCTTTTAGAATTGTAAAATGTAGATACGAAATTTGTACCAAAACTTTCTTTTACTTCTGATTTTAGTAGTATTCCCTCTAATACATTTGCTAGCTTGCCTTCTTTCTACCATTCATTTTTAATACCTATTATAAACCCTCTTTTAGCCCTCCCTTTCCTCTTCTCTTTTGTTGCCAGTACAATCTTCCAAACAAAATCTTAAGATAACCTCTTTTTTTTCTATATCCTTTTCTTCTACCCAAGTCTCAATCAGATTTATAAAGTCCGCTTCGTACACAAATTTTCAAAAGTCACTGTATTTATTATATACCCCTGCTGCATTCCAGAAGATGATTTTTTTTCTTTTTGTTTTCTTTTTCATTACATTTACCACAGTCACTTAACCTCTCAGTCTCACTTAGTTTGTCACAGTCACTTGCTTTATCACAGTCATTCTTTTTACCGTTTAATTCGTCAATTTTTCTTTGTGTTTAATGCCATCACTTATTCTGTTATCCTCTGTAAGATTCTCTAATTTTCTATTAATTCAAGCTAATACAATGTGAGATGTTCTGACTTATAAATTAACTCAACAGTATAATATTGAAACTAAGAAAAGCTTATGTGTACATTTACTTTAAGTTTAACGAATCTTAAGAAATGTAAAATTTAATAAGATCGTATAAATAAAACGAGAGGAGACAAGTATTTATGACTTGACTTATACACATATCATTTAGCGCGATATTTTTAGGATTCTTATTCACGTAAATAGAATCATTATTTTCACGGCTAAATATACGTACAGTATGAGAGCGATCGTTTCGTGCTATAAACGCCGAAATCGAAAAGCATATAAGTATCCCCTTGTTTCTTTCTCTCTCTGTTTCGAGACTTCTGATCACTTGCTCGTGCAAGGGAGGAAACAAGAAAAGAGGAAGTGCGACTATGTCATAAGTCTCTTGTTGTCTTTTATTAATAATAGCGTGATTTTACAATTTTCAATTTACTTAGACTTGTAAATGTTCAAAGGATATTTCTCATACATAAACATTTACAAGTAGACTTTTTTAAGAAATATATTTACGAGATTTTAAATACGAAACTTTTTAAATACACTTCTGTATACACTATTTCGCGTACAACAAGAAAGACACTTATGCTATAATTGAGTAAACGGGTATGTAAGCCAAACATACGTCGATTTACTTCGCCGTTTTTTACCCAATTATAACAATAAGAACACTTTGTGATACTAGAATTTTTGTTTTAAAATTTTATTCACTCAAACGTAGACTGAAGAGTGAGCTCTCTACAATCCTAGCCTTAACACATAGGCTCGCTTTTAAACCGCCAACGCTCATTTCACCTCTCTTACGCTAGAGAAGGGATATAACATGTACAACACGTAGGTAACGGTACGAAACATAGGCGTAGCTGCACGCTGTGAACGCGCGTTCGGTTCTCTATCGAGTACCGACTAAAGCAATATATCAGACCCTTAAAGCATATATACCTGGTGGAAGCATGCAAAGCCAAAAAGTGTAAGAAAAAGAAAGAGAGAGAAAGGTAGCTTAGAGTGAAGTGTTTTCTCTCTCGCGCGGATTTTCATTGGCTGTTGCTTCCTCCCAGCGTGGCTAACTCATACTTGACGCTCATATTTAGTATATGCTTTAAAGGAGAGAGCAACAGCCAATAAGAATCTGCGCGAGAGAGGAAGTACTTCACCCTAAGGTACCTTACTCTTTCATTTATTTTTTAAACTTTTCGGCTTTGCATGCTCCCTCCAAGTATATATACTCTAAGGTCACACCTCACTAATTTTAACATTTCCTTTTTTCTGTAAATTTTCATCTTTGTTATTACATTTTTCACTAACCTTTCCTCTTCTTACATACTTCCATTCCTGGCTTATTTGAAAAACTGCTCACTTTCCGCTACTTCTTTTTCATTCTTTGTGTCATTATTTTTGTTGTTGTTTTTTCATATTTTTACAATCTTTTCTCTATCTTCCCATCTAATCCATTCCTCGTTGCAGTCTATTTTACCCCTAGCGGTCTTTACTTCTGTACCTCTCTCTTCTAATCTCTTTGCCCGTCCTGTGATTTCTTTTTGTTTTTCTCTTTCCTCATAGTCCATATCATTTTCTACATATATATCGCCGTACCTTTTAGTTCGTTTTGATTTATCATGACCTCTCTTTTTTCTTCAACAGAATTTAATTTAACTATTATTACGGATTCCAATTTCCTTGCCTCTATTACTGTAACTTTGTTAAGTCCTGGCTTGCACCAGGACTAAATAAAAGTGAATATGTTATTAATTTAATTGTATTAATTTATATATGGATTACGTTCTTTTGAAATATTTGACTTATTTATAAAAATGTAGTCATAAAGATAAAGATAAAGATGAATTATAGTGGTGGAAAAGCTCTACCAATATTTGATTGAACGAAATCGCTCTCACAATTGTAAATTATGATAATTTCAATACTTTTAAATAAAGAGTTTATTAAATATATTCTTACTTTGTAGTACTTCTTAAGTAGATTGGTGCTGGATATGGGCAGACAAATGAATAGGCACGATATGTAAATATATAGATCCTCGAGGTTTATTAATATCTTTTAACACTTCTAATACAATAGATTTTTATACGCGTATATTTTTTTATAATCGATTTATGAGTATGTAGTATTAGCAATTGCTTTTAAAATATAGAACTTTACGGGCAGTGTAAACTTGTTGCCAATAAGAAACTCGGGGTAATGTCCGAATATCATTTGTTTCATTTATTATCTTTTACATCAATTTTTATTTATAAATTTTTCTTAAATTTTAATAATATGTTTCATAATGATTTTAGGATTCGTTTGGTAATTTCAAAATACTCGTTGTCGATTTGAACTACTTAATTTTATGATTCTGCTAACTTAAGAGTTTTATTGACCAATATTTAACTTCGAGTTTCTTTACTGTTTCGCTTTTTCTGTTTAGCTTGACAAACTCCTTTATTGTTCAATAACTGTTTTAATGACGTGAAAAGATACTTTAAAATTATAAATGAAAGAAATAAAAGATACGTTGTGACGTAACACCTTGGGGCTTAAGATGTTGTTTATCGGCAATAAAAACAATAGTTATTGAACAATTAACAAAAATAAAAATTTCTTATAAACTGAGTACAGTTTTCCTTTTTTTTTGTTCTTATGAGTAAAAAGAAATTTGTAAATTTTCGTGAGTGACATGATTTCGTTGAGTTGTTTGGAATTTGACATAAAGAAACTATAAAGTATAACGCTAAATGAAATCTATTGTTGTAATATGATTGGTCGTAAATGTATTCAGTTTTGTTTAAAAGGTTTGATTTTACTTGACATGAGTATAGTCGAAAACATGACTTATTACTACCCTCGTCGGTGTTATCAGACAATATGTGTAAGTATCTTATTTATATATTTTTTTTATATACTTATATATTATATATATTATTATTTCTCTCTTTTTTTTCTAGGTTGAGTTATACATATCTGTAATGCGACGTTCTAGGATGTTCCAAGTTATGGAACGCGAGTTTCTGGGATATTAGTAGTTTTCTGGGATATCCCAGAAAAATTAACATTGTATAGATTAGGGGTTAAGGGGCGTTCCCAATCGTTTCCCTTAGGAGTAATTATTTCTTTAGTAAGAATTATTTACTTTTTTTAATGAATATCACTAAAATATCATAATTGAACCAATAACACCTTACTTCCGCCCCTGATTGTAAAGGTCTTTACACGTTTTTTTATTATAAATTTTTTATTTTGTGAGAAAAACCTTATGAAATCCCGGAAGATCGCGTTACAGATATATATATATATATATATATATATATATATATATATATAATATACTTTCCTAGGACGATTTGTAGTATACATCATGGCTTTCTAGGATTATCGAGTTTTTCTAGGACGTCCTAGAAAATTTTAGCATGGAACCTATTTTTCTAGGATCCCAGAAAACATGAGATAATGTTCCTGGGATCGAGCCAAAATCGAAATAATTTGATTTCTGGGATCCCAGAAAAATAAAGTATTAATTTTTCTAGGATTAAAAAAAAATTTTTTTATTTAAAATAGTTAAGAGTTGGCCGTATCGTTCTGTCCTTGTCTTATCTAAATTTTCTTTATATTTAATAAATATTTATACACAAATGTAAGAGATGAGCGCTCTAGAGCAAAAAAACGAGCGAACAATTCTATTTTATGAAAATGAAATTTCTCTTATTTTTCAAGTAAAGCACGAAACGAAAAAAATTAAGTTGAGTTTAACTGTGTTTTCCGTTTCATACTTTATTTGAACAATAATGGCAATTTCATATTTTTTCATAAAATAGAATCGGCTGCTGGTTTTTTTATCTACAGCGCTCATCTCTTACATTTGTATATAAATATTTAATTTATTTATTATAACAAAAATTTAGATTAGACAAGGACAGAGCGATACGGCCGGCTTTTAATGATCGAACTGTCTTTAGCACCCCTTAGTGATTCAACCTAAAAAATATCCACGAAAATTAAAATAATAGGTGGTCGAGGTGTCCCGTAAAAAGGTTGTAAAACCTGTACGGGTATAGTACTTGAAAGATTATCTGAGATATATTACGATATGTGCGACTTAAATCATTTATTGTTACACGGCGGAGTTGGCACTCTCGCTTTGCTTGAGTGCTAACTTCGCCGTGTAATAACGAGTCCTCTTCAATATAATTTAATTCTTAACTATTTTAAAATAAGTCGCGAGTATTGCGCATACGATTTCATAGCTCGTGTGACATTAATCCGCCGTGCTACATCTACAGTCTTTAATTCAATAACAAAGACTATGCACTTTACGAATGATAATTCATAAAAAAAACATATGCCATATAGCAGCAAAACTATAGACATCCCACGAATGATAAATCGAAAAAGAAAATTGAAATCTAAGCACTCCGCAAATAATAATTAGAGTAAAAGCTAAAATTATAATTAAAAAAATATAATTAATATTATAGTATATTACGACACATGTGATTTAAGTGACCCATTATTGCACGACGTGAATAATCACGTCATGTGATGGGTCACTCAAGTTCCATACATAGTATATTATTTCATAGCACAAGTATTCACTCTACGAATGACTATTCATGAAAAAAATTATAAAAGAGCAAATACTAGGCATTCCGTAAGTTATGAATCAAGAAAGGAAAGCAAAAACAGTGTTATATAAAAAATGGTATATTACGATACATGTAACTTAAGTGGCCCACTATTGCACGGCGATAATCGCATCGTGCATCGGACCACTTAAGAGTCGACCGTATACCTTTGTCCTTGTCTAATCTAAATTTTCGTTATAATTAATAAATTAAATATGTATATACAAATGCAGGGGCTGAGCGCTGTAGAGCAAAAAACGAGCAAAGAATTCTATTTTATGAAAAAATATAAAATTTTCATTATTTTTCGAGTATAGTCCGAAACGGAAAAAACAGTTGAACTTGATTTCATTTTTTCCGTTTCGGACTATACTCGAAAAATAATGAAAATTTTATATTTTTTCATAAAATAGAATTCTTTGCTCGTTTTTTGCTCTACAGCGCTCAGCCCCTGCATTTGTATATAAATATTTAATTTATTAATTATAACGAAAATTTAGATTAGACGAAAACCGCTATACGGCCGACTCTTAAGTCTCAAGTATCGTATATTATTTTATAGCACAAGTGTAATAAACCCGCCACATTACACGTGTACTCTTGAAAATCAATAATTAACAAAAACTATGCACTCCACAAATGATAATTCGTAAAATAGAAACGAAAACTGTAAAAGAGCAAACACTAGGCATTCCGTGAATAATGAAAGCAAAGCAAAAACTATAAACGAAAAAAAATGAACATTTTGTAAATGATAAATCGAAACAGAAAAAAATAAAACTATACTTTCCAAAATTTACTTAAATCGTATAATAATGATAAATTTTTATTAATATCATCAATATTACTTAAATTTCACGTGTTTATTATCGTTATTTAATTTAAAAAATGTACCGGCACATTGGTGGGGTTACGGAAAGTAGCGTTTGAATCCGAACTGTTAAACTGTTAAGATCGACGCGTAGGCCGGTTTCTGCTGATGAATAAACTTAAATAAAGATTTAATCTTTTTTATTTATTTCTGTTGCAGAACATTCCTTAACCTTCCCGAACACGCATTTTATCCAGGTTTATAGGTCCTGGATATGTCACTACCGAAGTTATTAATTAACCCTTTCAGTCACAGGAGCCACTATAGTGGCACCCTTTCTCATTTTCTTTTTTTTATTGTTTAATTAGCACTTTAAGTTTAATCTTTTTTCTTCTTGCATTTTCATATAAATAAGTGTTCATTTTATAAGTATCATATGATATATTTTGAATATATGATTGTAAATAAATCTAAAAAATTAATGTATGATAGAAAATACGTGTTTTTGCGGAAATAATTCGTGACTAAAAGGGTTAACACACCTATCTAACCTATAACTATACCTCTTATACCCATATTGTATCTGCTATAGAACATGCATAACCTATGGACATAACAGGCATAAGAGGAATTAGCGGTGCATAAGGACCCTTATGTTCACCTTCATGTGAGAAAAAGTCAGAAGCAGATCTAATGCATGCTTTCTCTCTCTCTCTCTCAATCTAAACTAGAAAAATTACACAGGCTGGAAGTTAAAGTCATTACTCATTCCTCAGTTATCCTATTCTTGTCCTTCATATGAAAATAGAGTAAGAAGAACAATGATAGAATACTTGAGGATTGAGAAATGAGTAACAAGTATAGGTTCGAATTTGTAGTCGACACTTAACACTCAGCACTCACCCTGTTGAAAATGTATATGTATTTAAGTTACGTATCTCAGATACGTAACAAAATTACGTAATCCATACGTAACAAAGCGTTCGAATTTGTTACGTATTATGAGATACGTATTTTATATTGATGATACGTAGTTTCAATACGTATTCCAAGGGAGCATACGTAATTAAGCAAGATCAATGATCAATCAATTAAACTTTGATACATATTCCATACAAGAGATATGTAATTTCTCACACAATATATGTATCTACAAAACAGGTTTTGTAGTAAAGGTACGTAATTTTTTCCACATAATACGTATTCTGAACACATCTTCCAATTGAAATACGTACACAGTGGAAAAAAATTTGTAATTTTAACACACATAAGTGTTAGAGATGAAATACAATTTTTTTTGTGTTAAAATTAATAAGTACACACAAGTTTGTAAAATTTACAAACTCCGTGTGTTAATTTTACAAAAAGTACGCATATATTTTTAAATTACAAAATTTTTTGTGTTGATTTTACAAACATGTTTGTAAAATTTTAATACAAATATATTTGTACAAAATAAAATTTCACGAATTACACAAAATTTTTTACAGTGTAATTTTTATAAATACTTCTGCTGGATATATGTATTTTTGATACGTATTCCATGCGCGTAATACGTAATTTTCGATTCGAAATTCTGGCTTGAATGCACATTGATTCTAGGAATACGTAATTTCGAGAACTAGATACGTATTTACGAGTCAGGGTTCATATTTAGAATACGTAATTGTAGGCTGCACACATGTAAAAATGGAATATTTAATGAGAAAAATACGTAATTTACAATCGCAGTTTCACGCTCGAATATGTATCGCCAGAACAAATACATAATTCCAAGCATAAGATACGTATCTACAAGGCAGGTAGTGAAGATACGCAATATTTGCCACATACGTATCCCGAACACATGCCGTAATTAAATTACGTAATTTTAAATCGCAGTTCTGGGCGTGACTATATCGTTTGCTTGGAGGAAAAAAAGGACACGTCAAATTATAGTTGAAAAACTGGACACGTCAAATTATTCTTGAAGAACCGGACACGTCAAATTATTGTAGAAAAACCGGACACGTCAAAAAGCATTTTTTTTTTTTAATTTTGAGTTGGTACTACTGATTTCAAATGAAAAATTTTTAAATATGATAAGTAAGAATTCTTTTGATGTTTTTTTGATCGCTGATTGGAAATTTGAGGCCAAATAAAGATTATGTCATTTGTCAAAGAATGCATATAGCTTACTAAAAGCATTATTTAAATGAATTCAAATAATAAATTCATTCAAAAAAATAACTCACCATTGACAATCAGGAATAAACAATTTGAAATTATTAAAAATGATTGTCAGAGTTTATAATTTCTATGGTAAGTCAATTCTCCATTAAAATTATAATTAAAGAATAAACTTTGCTCGATTATTGTCTTTGTCTTTAGATTTTTTCTCAATGAATGTACAAACATAAAATAATTTATTTTCTTACTGAAATAAAATTTATTTTTATTTTATTAATCAGTCAATGAATAATTAAACATTTAAATAAAATATTAATTAATAATAATTTTTAAATACACAATTATTATCTTACATATAAAAGAAATTTTTTCTTAAAATAAAATTTTTATTAATAAGTAATAAGAAAAAATTTTCATTGATTATTTTTTTTGTGCAATCATGTTGAATTATTTTATTTTTACGAAAAAGAATTTATAATTGTATGAAGTTGAACTTTTTTTTTAAATCAGTAGTACCAACTTAAAATTTAAAAAAAAAAATGCTTTTTGACGTGTCCGGTTTTTCTACAATAATTTGACGTGTCCTTTTTTTCCTCCAAGCAAATGATATATGGTCAGTACAATCACGTAATTTCGAGCACAAAATACGTATTTATAAGGCGGGATTCGTATTCAGAATACGTAATTGTAGGTCACTCACATGTCAAAAGTACGTATTTAATGCAAAAAATACGTAATGTTTGATCGCAGTTTTAGGCTCGAATACGTATCTTGTGCTCGAAATTATCTATTTATTCAGGCGATACGTATTCGAGCCTGCTATTAAAATTAAAAATTACGTATTATTCGCATTAAATACATATTATGAATCCATATCTCATGCATGAATATCGATGAAAAATACTTATTCCAATAACAAAAATATACATATTGGGCATATATATAAATGAAAATTACGTATTTTAATCACAAGATCTTTGCAAGATGAGTATTTTGTGGTAGGATTACGTGTTCTGACTACGAAACCTGCTTCATAGATACGTATCTTTTGCTTTAAATCACGTATTTGTACTGGTAATACATATTAAAGTCTGAACCAGCGATCGTAAATCACGTATTTTTTGCATTAAATACATAGTTTTGACACGTGTGTGGCCTACAATTACGTATTCTGAATACGAACCCTGACTCGTAGATACGTATTTTGTGTTTAAAATTACGTATTTCTAGAATCAATACGTATTCAAGCCTGAAATTCGAATGAAAAATTAGGTATTATGCACTTTAAATACATATATCTGGCACATGTATTTATAAAAATTACGTATTCCAATTGGAAAATGTGTTCAAGATGTGTATTATGAGGAAAAAATTAGGTACCTTAACTACGAAACCTGTCTTGTAGATACGTATATTGTGCGAGAAAATACTTATTTTTTGTATGGAATATGTATCAACATTTGATTGATTGATCGTTGAACCGAACTTAATTACGTATGCTCCCTTGGAATACGTATTGAAACTACGTATCATCAATTTCAAATACGATCTCATTATGCGTAACAAATTCGAACGCTTTGTTACGTATGGATTACGTAATTTTAATACGTATCTGAGATACGTAACTAAAATACGTATATATTTTTAACAGGGCAGTTTACAACCCTTAGATCTTAAAGTTTAATTGTTCCGTGTTCCCTATGAACAAAACTTTGAGATCTGAGGGTTGGGATCTGAGTGCTAAGTGTTGAGTATCGACAATAAATTCGAGCCATAACTCCCAACCACACAGAAAAAAAACCGTTGCGTTTACTCAAGTCAGTTCAGTAACTTCCAGAGGGTACTTTCTCAGTTACAGCCACTGAAGACTTCAGTTAATTTGATTTAAGTTTAAAAACGTTAAAATAACATAAAAGAGACAGTAAAATTATCAACTTGTAAAAGACGTGGATTATGTGCGAGTATTGTTTCACTTGAGATTTAATGCACCATGAAATGTTTAATGTAAATATTATAATAATTCTAAATTATTTTTTTCAATTATTGTATTTATATTTATAAAACTTTGTAAGTAAGGTTAGAATATTCTGTCGACCATAATATCAATACAAATCCATGTAATGTGGGTTGTATTGTGATTTCATTTTTTTAAAGTTGGTGGAAAGTTTAATTTTTGGTCTAGCGATAAATAAAATATATAATAGTACATATGTTAGACTATTTGTTTTAAAATTCTGGCACTTAAAGTTCCAAAATTTTGCAAATAATTTTAAAATGTCCTGCTGTAACATAATGACTATCCAAATCAATGTAATCGAGATTGTATTATATAAGTTAATATTGAGTTCTATAATTTTAAAAGAAGTAGTCTGGTACGTATCATATAAGAGGACTTATCACAGACTGAATCAAATATGAAACCGGTTACCAACTTTTTTAAACAAAATAACAGTACAATCTAAATTACATTTATATGCATTGATACCATATTAGAGAAAGATATTTTAAAGCAATATACAGAGTATTAAGAGAATTATGCTAATTTTCGAAATTGAGAGTAATTATTTCACTACACCGAAGAAAATATTGTTAGTATGTTCTGTTAAATGAAAAAGTGCAAAAAATGTATGGACATTTTACGTCAACTCGAACGGTCAAAAAGTAAAAAATGCTAATAGTCTCAAAATATGTTTTTTTAGTACCAAAAAATATAAAAAAAATTTTTTTAAAGGTTCAAGAATAAAAAGTGAGATGTAATAGAATGTTTCAAATTTTTCAAATTTTTTGTTAAAGTAATTGTCTAAATTTTTTATTCGAAAACTATTAACTTTTGGTAAAAACTTGATAGTTTTCTTTTTTTTTGGAAATAATACATAGAATATACACAAATTCTTGTAAATTACAATATGCCGATTTTTCAGCTTATTCGATTAATGGCAGGATACTATTTAAAACATCCAAAATATGATCAGGTTATTTTGCTTTTTTAAGAGTCGGCCGTATTGCTTTTTTCTTGTCTAATCTAAAATTTCGTTATAATTAATAAATTAAATATTTATATACAAGTGTAAGGGCTGAGGCGCTGTAGAGCAAAAAACGAGCAAAGGATTCTATTCTATGAAAAAATATAAAATTTTTATTATTTTCCGAGTATAGTCCGAAACCGAAAAAATGAAGTCAAGTTCAACTGTTTTCTCCGTTTCGGACTATACTCGGAAAATAATAAAAATTTTATAGTTTTTCATAGAATAGAATTCTTTGCTCGTTTTTTGCTCTAAAGCGCTCAGCCCCTACATTTGTATAAAAATATTTAATTTATTAATTATAACGAAAATTTAGATTAGATAATGACAAAGGTATACGGCCGACTCTTAAAAGAGGAGATAATTAACAACCGTTACATTTCAATTTAAAAAGTAGATGAAAGTGCGTGCTCTTTGTGCGCCACGTTATTGTTTCCCCACTCTTTAGCTTGATAAGTGATGCTTTACGTAGAAATAGGAATAATTAGCAACCGTTTAACTTCACTTCGATTAATAGATAACATTCAGTTCGGTCAATTGTTTTATCAAATCATAGTTAAAATGTACGAAAAAATAAAAAGTATTTAATTTTTTTAATACTACTATTTCCTCCATTTTCATTGGTCGAACTTTGCGAAACTTGTTAGGAAAAATAATGTACGCTACACGTGCAAAAAGCAAACGATAGCTGCACGCGCGTTGCCGCTCTCGCTTCGCTCGAGCGGCTATCGCCTACTTTCTGCACTGGTAACTTAAACTACTATTCGTAGAATAGAATCCTTTGTTCGTTTTTTGCTCTACAGTGCTCAACCCCTACATTTGTAAATACATATTTAATTTATTAATTATAACGAAAATTTAGGAAAATATAAGAAAACTTTTTTAATTGCAAAATAGTCTAAAAAAATAGTCTTTTTTTATCTATTCATGAGGTTTATAATTTTTTTAGCATATTATAACATTGTCAATTTAAAATAATATTGAACGATCAAACGATCTTACCTGTACGTTAAGTTTGATCGCAATTATATGAAGAAGCCTCGTTCGAAGAAATTATGGTGTAGTTCCCCTTTCGCCTGCTCGAATCCACAGCGCTCTTAGAATAAGTAAAGTTTTCTCCCCACCGCTCGTTTGTCGTTGTCGTTTGCGGCCGGGGAGCTCTCATTTTTTAGAGTAAAAAATTGCTGTACTTTGGGATAATACATCGGGAATAATTTTATATTATTGGGTGGGTGATAATCTCTTCGAACGAGGCTTCTTCATATAATAGCGATCGAACTTCACGTACAGGTTAATTCGTTTAATCGTACAATTATATTTCATCAGCCTCGTTCTTGAGATTATGGTGTAGTTATTCAGAGTTAGCAATTTTTCTTTCAGTTAAGTGTTTTTAATAAATTTTTACATTAACTTTGTGAACAATTAAGGATGTCTAAACTAATGATACATGAAAATAAACGAGTTATTACTTTACTATTGCTTTAGCAAATTCTTGTCTATCTTGCATTATAGGCTTATTATAAAATTTTGCAAATACATGCGATTTCTCTGACCAGTTTGCTGTACGAAATATTGTACTGAGCTCAACACCTTTGGCTAACGCCGCAGATGTAGATGCATGTCTAATGGAATGCGCAGAGTAAATCGATACATCTATACCGCTTTTAAGAAGACTATCTTAATCCATTTGCTCAAAGTTTGTGAGCCAACTGCTTTAAATGGTTTCCTAATGATATAAACAGTTTTTCCTTCTGATTTCTAATATTTTTCGTTTTTTTGATGCATTCCAAAATACAAGATTTTACACATAGCCTGGGCTTTTGGCTGTTTTCTGGTATAATTAAGAGAGGTTGATAACGCCCTGGTCTAGATGTTTTTAATACATCTGGAATTTTAATCTCCAAACTGTTATTTTTAAATATAATATTTTTTATTTTTATACTACTTAAGATTTGTATTATGTGTGCTGTAATTGAAGCTAATAAAGTTACAGTTTTCTTTGACACTAATTCTAATCTATCAGTCTCGCAATATTTTAAATAATTTAACACTACAGCTACATCCCAAGTGTAGTCGTACTTTGGTTTTGTTGGTTTTAATTATGATACGCCTTTAAAAAATCGGCTTATTAATAAATCTTCACCTATCTTGTCCTAGCTTAGCGAAGAGATTGCTGATCTATAAGTATTTAGTGTTGAGTATGACGCCCCTTTATTATAATTTCCTGTTAAGAAGGCTAATAAACTTTCTCGCATAAGAATATAAATTTCTTTCTTAGATTAACAACAGAAAATTTGCCACTTTTTCAGTCCTGTTTCGTATTGTTTATTGGTTGAATCTGTTATTGACGAGAGCAGGATTTCTGCAGTATCTGTAAGCACGTTTATTCTTCTAAAGTCTTCTATTAAGCCTGTTACTTGTTCATGTTTAATTTTTACAAGTGTTTTTAAAATTAAATTAAACGGTGGGAATGCATAGAACAAAAAATTTTGCTAACTTGTCGCAAACACATCTGCTTTAAGAAGGGGCCGAACTATCTGTCTTTGTCTAATAGCGTTTTTAATCATTTATGTAAACACTATCCGGTATAACAAGAAAAAAATAGCAGCCCCCGCTAGATATTAGTATAATAAGTAAATTTTGTAATAACAACCAAATTTTTTCACTGCGTAGTTTTTGAATAATTAGAGACCTACCAAAAAAAGATAGGTTATATTCTAGATTGCTAGTAGGTCTCTAATTAGTCAAAAACTATGCGGTAAAAAATTTGGTTGTTATTACAAAATTTACTAATTATACTGATATCTAGCGGTGGCTGCTATTTTTTTCTTGTTATACCGGATAGTGTTTACATAAATGATGAAAAACGCTATTAGACAAAGACAGATAGTTCGGCCCCTTCTTAATTGCTTTTAATCTGGCATCCACGAAAAAAACTGTTCGTATTTTACATTATGTTTATTAGCAAATAAATTTACGTCTGGTTGTCCGAATGTTTCGACTATTTCTTTGAAGAAATTATCCGCTAGTTCCCATTCCGTATCTTCCTTGTTAAGTTGAGATAACCAGTCTGCCTTTTTATTTTCTGCTGATGTTATGTATGAAGCGCAAAGAAAAATGTGACGCACTTCTGCCCATAGCCATATTTTTGTTGCTAATTTTAAATATTCTACGTATTTTATGCTACATATTTTATTTATTTACGATAAGGCAGAAGTGTTATCAACTCTAAGTAGAATCTGGCAATTTTTATCTTTTTTGGCTGATTTCTCTAACCCTTACTTAACGGCTAGTAATTCTAATAAATATGTTTTTATTGGGTTTACGGTTGATTCTATAGAGTTTCTCCACCATATCAAATCTAATTGTATACTATTTGGTATTTGTATTTTTTTCTTATAATCAAAATCGTTGCCTATTAGTGCTAGTAGCTTTTCCCTTTCCATATTTTTAGTGTATAATATTCCGTTGTGAGGCATCGCTTTAATCGGTTCTCGAACGAGAACCGAACGCGCTTTCACGTGCGCGCAGATACCCCCATACGTCCTACTATTACCAACGCGCTGTACATTTAAGATATATGATGTACACGTTATATCCCTTCTCTAAAGCGTTAGAGAAGGAGAATAACATCGTCGACGGCTAAAATGCGAGGTGTCCTGAAGCGAAAAGTAATGTTGAGAGCTCACTCTCATCCTTGGTCTAGTTAAATAAACATTTAAAATAAAAATAATTGTTCTGTTTGAGTTTCTTTCGTTCAAGTAGACGTGTGACGGCGAAGCAGTCGAATTAATCTTCAATTGCAAACCCGTTGTCTACTTGAATGGTGTTAATTAAATTCAGTGCTAGTGCATTTATAAAATCTTGAATTTATTGGTTATTCTTGCAGGGGTAATAGTGGTTTCTTTACTTATTCCCTTTGCAAGTTCAAATTAACGTAGTTTATAGTATTAAGTGGTGAGAGGCATTTAAGCAGGACCTTTTTCTGTTTTCCTATCCTTTTACTTTGATCCTTCCTTGAGCATACGATCCCGAAGCAGTCAGGCATGGCGTCCTGGCTGAAACGGATTAGCTCTCGCCCTACACTTATGAACATTACAATTTACACATAATATGACACATTAAATTTATTGATAATACGTGTAGTTGTAACCGCGTATATAAAAATAAATCGATCATTTTCTCGTGACGGCTTCACCGCACGGTTCGATATATTTAGGAATTTTGATAAATTTACATTTGAATCATACTAGTAAATTTAATTATATCTTATTTTTCAAATTAATTTTGGTTATCAAATTAATAGAGATACAACGTATCGTTCTCTTGATCATTAGAGAAACGGCGTTTCTACTCTCACAATAAACATAACAAGTGAATGCTTGGTTTTTCCTTTGTAACACCAAGTATCACGTAGTTATTACAAATAATTGAGGCAGAGTAAAGTCAACAAAATTTACCTGTAATATTTTGGTTATAACTTGTAGTAAGGACTTATACTAAAATTCTTATGTGCTGAATAATGATTTAAATGAAAAATGCGTGAATTTATCAAAATAAAACTAAGCTTGCGATAGCAGCAGCTTACACCGTATTCAAACGCTGGGCATATTAAAATCAGTGATCCTATCAAACTTGCAAATTCTTTAATTGTACTATGCTTTACTTTTAAAAACTTTTCAACCATATTTTTAATTTTAATTCGTTTTTCTATGAAAATTTCTATAGTATACTAATTAGAGTCAATAATAAATCCTAAATACTGGCATCTAATTGAAGGTATTAGGTTACTTTTAGTTTTATTTATAATATATATTATATTTAGTTTTTTTACAGATAATTCGGACAGCATGGCAGAAATTTCTAGATTTAACTTAGGAACAGTTAATCCTTCTGGTCTAATATATTTTTTAAATAGTTTTTCTTTTTCATTTTCTTTTATGCCATTGCTGAACCAGTGCTTCCATCTTTTTAATATTGATGAATGCAGTTTTACGTGAGCTGCTTCTTCTTCTACGGGGTCGTCACCTAAAGCTTTCAAAATAGATATAATAGATATAAATAGATATAAAAAAAGCTTGCTCATTTAGAGGTTTCTCTTCTTCCTGGGCATTTTCAATTAAATTTTCATCGTCAGAAAGCTCATTTTCCACTTTTTTAGTAGATGCATTCTCATCATCTGCGACGCCGTTCGGCATCGCTATTTTATTAAGAGAATTAAATTATGATAAAACTGTAGAGCGTACGTTTTTTTTTAAATAAATCTTTTTTTCTCTAGATACTACTTAACAGGGTGTAATTTTTGTGTGATTTTCTTTATTAAAATGTTGTGTGAATTTTATTTTTCATGGGTCGGAGCCGTAGTTATAGAATTTGAATCGAGCGATTTTCCCGCTCGATTTCGTCTAACATCATAGTAGAAGAACGAAAATAACGAGAGTTTGTTTGCGCCGAAGAAAGAAAGAAAAACAAGAAAGAAAGAAGATGAAGAGAAAAAGAATAAAGCGAACTATAAAGACTTTTTTGTAATTTATAAATCGAAGCGAAAGATTTTCTATTATGTATATGCGTCAAGCAAGTGTAAAGCTGCGTATTAGTATTCAAGTGAGAGTGAGCGAGAAAACAAATACATGTGTGCGAGCGAGAAAAAGAGAGAGCGAAAGAAGGACTAAGCGCCGGCGTCTCTCTTGAAAGAAATAGTATTTTATGCGTCATAATTTATTATATTAGTTGAAATAAATTTAGAATAATTATTACGAGTGTGTGAGATGAAATAATGTATTAAATTATTTATTAAATTAGTTAATAATAATAGAGCGCGAAATGGAAATAAA
Source organism: Anastatus disparis (assembly GCA_017163975.1). NCBI lineage: Eukaryota > Metazoa > Arthropoda > Insecta > Hymenoptera > Eupelmidae > Anastatus > Anastatus disparis. Next base: position 5,199,455 of record JAFFSR010000267.1, on the reverse strand, counting down.
TAATAGCCAATGAGATTGTTACGCGCCGATTGTTAGTTAATATTTTGTCGAAAACGAAGCGCTGTGATTGGCCCGCCGTCAACGGACCTGTCGTTCCTCGCCGAACAAAGCGGGCCTTGTCGTCAATCGTTGGCGAGTCTTGCAGCGAAGCGGTCGTGTTCAGAGAGAGAATCCGAGATTTTTGTTTCGAGAGTGTGCCTTTGTTAAGAAAGAATTTTCTTGTGTCGAGTTTTATATTTTTTTTGTGTTTAATTTTCTATAAAAGAGTTTTCGTGTGAGATAAATATTAGTAAATTATTTAGAGTCAGCGTAGTAGAGCCTGTGATTTTCTTTTTTTTAATTTTCGTGTGTAATTTTCGTAGCGCCCGTGTAAAGAGTTTTTCTTTTTGTGCGTAGCCTACCAAAAATCTTAAATTCACGTGTAAATTTTCTATTATCTAACCAAGGCCGCGAGATTTTTCTAAAAGCAATAAAAGAGAGAATAAAGAGCGTTTGATCATTTAAAATAGCGTGTGTATATCAGAGTGTAGTTGCGCCTTATTTTTTTTATTATTGTGTTCGTGTAGATACAAAGGAAAGATTTCTAATCACACAGAGAAAGAGAGAGAATACGTCCTTGCGTCAAAAGGCCCAGGGTAGCTTCACCAGCGGGTGTATCGAGAGAGCGAGAGAGCGAACGAGAGAGCCGATCAGAGTGGCGATCACCAGCGAGAAGAAAAGCAAAGAAAAGCTCTCTTTGTCAAAGGTATAGTGTGAAATTTCTTAGCGCGTATGCTTGCATTGAATGTTTGTGTGCCGGTAAAGAAATAGAAAAAAATACTTTTATTTTTAGTTAAATTCATACTTAAAAATCTCTTTCTTTGCTATTTACAATTTACTATATGTTAAATGAAATTGTTCTTTTCTTTTATCTAGCGCGATTTTCGGTATATGTAAATTCGTATGTATGTGTGGAATGAAATAGTAGTGTGAGAGTAGAAAAAGTGTAACGAGAGCCGCGAGATTAATTTATTAGAAGTGTTTTTGTTAAATTTCCTTTTATATGTGTAATAATTAGTGTGAAAAAAAAAAAGTGTAAAGTTTGTAAATTGCCGTGCGTGAAAACCGTTGGTAAGAATTTTCCATAGAAATAAAATTTCATTTGATAGTCGCGAGAATCGCGCCGAGTTCGTGGAAGTCAGTATAAAATTCGAAAATAAGGGGTAGGTATAGTAGAGCCAGAAAGCGAGCAGAGCCTGCGGTACCGTGGAGAGGCAGTGGCGCGACCGTCTACGTCAGAGCCCACTAGCCACGCGGCATAGGAGAGTGAGAGAGAAAGAGAGAGGAAAAGAGAAACGAGAGTGAGTGAGTTGCGTATAGCATAGGCATATAAAAAGATTTTTGTAATTTCGCCCGTGACAAATCCATGCGCTTGAGTATTATCAATATTAAATTTAATGTGTTAAAATTTTAAAAATGAGTGTAAAATTCTGTGATAGCGAAAATTTAAATTAATATATTATTCCTTCAAATTAATTGTGGTGTATCCTTTTATTTTAACTAATTATACCTAGAGTGTGTGTAAGAGAGAGAGAGAGAGAGAGAGAGAGAGAGAGAGAGTACATTATAAAAAAATTAAAGAGAGTTTATTGAGGTTAAAAGGGTGTGTTTTTGAAATATAAAAGTTGGAAAAGTAGAATACGCGCGTCTCCCGAACGCGTGAATCTCGGCGGATCCCCTCTGTGATAGTCTCATCGCTTATCACGTTTTAATAAATTTTTAGATTTTGGCGATTCGGGATACTGGGACGACGTTGTCGCAAATACATCGTCACACATCTGTAATATAAATTAAGACGCTTTCGTAAGAACTTGCGTTTGGATATTATTTTTGTTGGTTTTATAAGGCAAGCTCCAATCAAGAGGATGTGCAAAAAACATGTACGGGGCTAGCAGCGAGCGCCCCTTTATTAAATTCATATACGTAAAAACGTGAAATGGGGGCGAGCGCCTGCTTGTTAATTTTATAAAATTTAATATAAAATGTAATATAAAGCGTTTTGCGGTGAGCGCACGCTTATATCTTACGTGAGTTTTTTTTTTGGCCCCGTAGTCATGTCGCTTGTATATAAGCAATTGGCGTTTTGATATTTATTGCAATACTTATTGCCTTTTTCACGTGTCATTGTCTTTTTTTTGCGTTAAACATACCTTTTTTATCATTATCCTCGGATTTCGCATCTGAACTTGAAGTTTCCGATTTCATTTCCTGCAGTTTTTCTGCTTCTTTATCAACGTTCTCCTTATTTTCTTAGCTTGTTCTGACCACATATCTATCTCAACCAAGAGAGCCTGCTAAGCTGTTCTTTTTCGACTTACACTCATATTTAATCGAAACTCGATAATTATTCTTACTCTAAGCTACGTGTGTCTTCTCGTGCACAGCGAAAAAGAATGGGAGTTCCCAGCCGCAAACAACAACGACAAACGAGCGGTGGGGAGAAATTTTGACTTACTCTAAAAGTGCTGTGGATTTGAGCGGGTGAAAGGGGAACTACACCATAATCTCGAGAACAAAACTGATGAAATTTAATGTAAAATTATAGGTTATCATTCAAATCTCCATTAAACATATTCACTAAAAATTTTAGGATAGTAAAATTTCAAAATCCCGAAATCTGAAGTTTAGCAAATAATAATATGCAAAAATTTAAGTACCATTTCCACATGATTATGATTAAATTCCATAACAAAATAGTACATCTCGTTACGAGAATAAAAATGCTTCATTTACAAAACGAGAAGTTTAAATTTCTTGAAAAAAAGGCGAGGGTCGTAACGAGTTTCGTAAAAAAGTCTTTTGTTTTGTAATTCTATACCGATCACGAAATTTTATTAGGAAATTCCCTACATATTCTATCATTTTATGACGTAATTACATATGAGCTACGTAATTTCGTATGAATTTCGTAGCTTTGTTACGTAATTTCAAAACAATGACTTTATTTTACGACATAACGAAATTACGTAATTTTCTAGAAATTGGGTAATTTTCTTACGTAATTTATGATAAAAATGACGTATTTCGTGTTAAATATACGTAATTTTCTAATTTTGTGAAATAATTTAAAAATATTAAATTAATGTGGTAATTGTTAGTTCTTTTAAATTGGTAATTATTATCATAAATAACGTAACAAAATGACCTCATTCATGGAAATAACATAATTTTCTTACGTAATAAAATTACGTAATCATTTCTAAATTATATAATAGAATTACGAAACCTATACGAAATCACGTAACTCATATCGAACTATATCACAGAATTACGAAATCCGAACGAAATTTCTCAACAAAGTTTCATAAAAAGTAGGAAATTACAAAAAAAAATTACATAATTTATACAAATAGGCGTTCGAATTTGTTACGTAACACAATATATACAAAATACATAATCATTTTTATTATTCACACGGAAAGATTACATAACGGAACAAAGTTATGTAATTTATGCGAAATTACATAACAAAATTATGTAATAGAATTAGAATTGTTACGTAACTGAACATTTAAATTTTCTTCATAACGAGTACGTAAATTTGGTGTATAACAAAATCACATAACATACACTACCCTCCAGTCACATTTGCCCACCCTACATGAAAATCGATAAAACTTTAAATTTTTGTGGCTCAGTGAAAAATAGTCGTAATTAAAAAATTCCGACGGGGTTTTAAAAAGGGTTTAAAAACCTTTAGTTTAAGCCGAGTTGAGCAAGGAAAAATTAAAAAATGCATGCCTTATGCGTAAAAAACTAACTAAAAAATATTCAATTTTTTTTGTCCTTATTCAAATGCCTGCCATTTTTGCGGAAATTATTGAATCATAGAAAAACAAAATGGAGGTAAAAGCTAAAGGAGTCACCTTTAAAATAAGCTATAGAAAGCACGTTTATGATCGATTTTACGGTAGTTATGGTCATTTTTTATGAAAAAAAAACGATTTTTTTAATAGCTATTATCTCAAAAAATACGCACGATGTAAAAAAAATTTTAATAAAAAAGTTGTTTATTTTTGTGTCAAAAAAATAAATATTCAGGTTGAACTGAGAATCAGTAAAAAAAGATTTTATTCATTTTTGATCCTATTGAAAAAAAATCCATTTATTTAATATTTATATTTTGATGAATTTAAAAAAAAATTTTTTCTCCCGGATTTCAGTTAAATCTAAATATTTATATTTTTGACTTAAAAATAAACAGTTTTTTCATTAAAAATTTTTTTATATCATGCGTATTTTTTGAGATAATAGCTATTAAAAAAAATCGTTTTTTTCATAAAAAATGACCATAACAACCGTAAAATCGATCATAAATGAGCTTTCTATAGCTCATTTTAAAGGTAACTCCTTTGGCTTTTACTTCCATTTTGTTTTTCTATGATTCGATAATTTCCGCAAAAATGGCAGGCATTTGAATAGGGGCAAAAAAAATTGAATATTTTTTAGTTAATTTATTTTTTTTACGCATAAGCCATGCATTTTTAATTTTTTTTTTTGCTCAACTCGGCTTAAACTAAAGGTTTTTTAATTCTTTTTAAAACCCCGTCGGAATTTTTTAATTTCGACTATTTTTTACTGAGCCACAAAACTTTAAAGTTTTATCGATTTTCATGTAGGGTGGGCAAATGTGGTAAGAGGGTAGTGTAATTACGTCATCATTTTCAATAGGGAGAAGAATATTAAATACTTGATTGACAATTTATTTTTTTGTTTTGACATTTTTTAAATTAGTTTTTTGGTTTCATGACTTTTTAATTGTTTTTTTCAACATGTTTGTGAAACTTATAAAATAATATATTTTATTCATTTAAAATATACTAAAAGCTAGTGTTGAGAGTCGGCCGTATAGCTTTATCCTTGTCTTATCAAATTTTCGTTATAATAAATAAATTAAATGTTTTTATAAAAATGTAGGGGCTGAGCGCTGTAGAGCAAGAAACGAGCAAAGGATTCTATTCTATGAAAATTTTATAATTTTTCATAGAATAGAATCCTTTGCTCGTTTTTTGCTCTACAGCGCTCAGCCCCTACATTTTTATTAAAACATTTAATTTATCAATTATAACGAAAATTTGATTAGACAAAAACAAAGATATACGGCCGACTCTTAATAGATCAAATACAATCAAGTTTTCCATGAATATGCAATATATTATATGTTTATCTATTATTTATTTCTTTCTAATTATCTCATAAAAATCATTGAAATTTTCAAATTTCATGTGGTTTTTCTTCTGAAACGAACCTCACATATAAGTACAAACTAATATAATGATAATGTATTTCTAGGATCCTAGAAATCGAAATTGCTTTATTTCTCCCTTCATCCCAGAAAAAGTTCAACTGTTTTCTAGGATCCCAGAAAAAAGGTACTAGATATTTTCTGGGATCCTAGAAACAAACGTTATATACTCCTTCCGATCCAAAAAATATATGTCCTAGAAAAGTACAAAGCACAAATATATATATATATATATATATATATATATATATATATATATATATATAAAATAGTTGATTATTATTATTATCATTTTTTTTCTTTTTGTTTTTTTTCAGTTTGATGATTGGTTTTATACTTGTCTTGAACAACGAGTTAGAAGACTATCTCTCAATATGTGGCCAACTGGGGACAATGTAGTCAATGGATTTGATGTCTGGGACCTATGTTCTCTTTTCCGCTTGGAACAGCGAGTAGTGATTGTCCAAGGGATTTATATGAGGATGGAGCTGGTGCAGAATGAATACTTTCTATACATTGGGCACAACTTAGTATCGAGGGGCTCCATTCTGTGTGATAATCCCGTGATGAGATGGCTTGCATGGGTTCCGATAGATTGTAGACCCATAGCATGTGAAAATGACGAGTCAAGGGACTAGATTCGTCCACTATAGATACAATACTCTACTATATGTATTGTGTATTTTACAATGTATACATATTTTCTGCTTCAATAATATAATTCTCTTTTTACAAAATAAATGTGTTATATTTTTTTTAAATCCTTTTTCTTTTTCCTTTTTACCAAATTTTAACTTAATTAAGTAACTTAATTATATCTTAAATAATAACCATTTTTTTAAGTTTGTTCTTTTTCTTAATTAAAACTAAAATCTTATAAAATAAAATATATTTTTTTTATAACTATTTGAGTTTAAAAATGTATAAATATTTAAAATAATAAAAGACTAATTCGAAACTAAATGTAGATGAATGACGCCATATGATTGGTGTCATTCAACTTCCTACACGCCAAAAAAAATTAATCAAATCTGATTCAGAAAAGTAAAACGCTTGTGACATGCAAACAACAAAATTCAATTCTTTTACATAAGTAAAGCAGTTATATATACATTACTAAAGTTATTTGAATAACTACAATTTTAATTACAACAATTCTTTTTCCCCCTTTTTTTATGTCAAAAGAAAACAATTTAATATAAACATACTTTGAATATTTTTTAATATTAATGATATTTACTTTTTTCCATATACCAAAACTGACCAATCAGAAATATAGGAAAAAAAAAATTGTTTCACAATTTGTATATGCGTAATCGTTCGATAAAATCTAAATGTATTAAAAAAATCATGTAATTTGTTAATTGCTAATATGAGTAACTGTTTTGTGTTTTATTTTTTTCTATTGTTACTATAATTATTGCTTATTTTATATACATCTATAACTATATTGAATGACATTTATGGGCTAATCTAAAGTTTTTTTTTTTTTAAATTTTGTGTTCGCTTAATTACAATTAATATTAAATATTTTAATCTCTTTGACCTTTTAATATATTGATTCAGAAGGAGTGGATTTACTTTTGGAAGGTAATGTTATATATGGTGATTTATCTGGTGGAGGTGTTGGACGTGTTGGAGGAGATTGCAAAACCATGGGTTCCGATATTACAGGTCTCTCAATTTTCACTTCCTTCGGTTCTACTTCTTCATATTTAGGTATTTTTATTATTTGATTGTTGTTTAATGTAATCATTGAATGTTTAATGGAACTAAAAATGGCTCCTAATAACTGTATGGACCAGCCATATATCGTATGAAGAGTATACCCTCTTATAATAGTATCAAAAATTAATTTAATAATATGAATAATGATCAGTATCATCATTATAGCTGAACTTATTGACCCAAATGTCGTAAGTTTATTCATGAATTTTTTCCAAGTATTTTCAGTTAGTAAATTACCTAACAAGTCTTTATTAGCATTTTTTTCACCTTGAATTCCTCTTGCTATAGCGTTTAATAAAGCCGCTTTTTCAAAAGGGAATATTATATGTTGTTGTAATTCCTGTAAATCTTTTTGTGAATAAATACCACTTGATGCCAATGCTGTTATTTTCTATAGATCCAAGGGAGAAAGATTCGCGTATAACTTTTTTTTCAATTTCGCATTTTACTTTTAAAATATTAAAATATAAATCTTCAAGATCAGCCCTAAAATATTTTTCTGTATACATAAATTTAGAATTTACATAGGTAAATATATCTAAGTTCGTTACTTCTTTCCTCATTTCATTATCGTCAAATAGTATTTTATTATACGAAAGATCTAAAATAAATAATTTAGGATGTTCGGTTTTTGTTAATATTCTATTACAAATATGAATATTGTTTAACGCTGATAATGAAAATGTTGTTTCTATAGAATTTACAGTATAAATAGGGTTTTAATTGGTTGAATTTAGTATTGTTGCAGGGCCTCTATATAAAGTTTCATATTGTGTTTTAAACCCTTTTTCTGTAGGGAAATTTTCCCAAAAAGTATACCCTGCTTGCGAATCAATGCAATGTTGATCCGAAAATTTACATACAGTCCCTGAATTTAATCTTAATTTATCATTTTTTAGAATTACTTGAGCGTATTCTTCTGATAAAGTTATTCTTATAAGACCCTGTACAAGAACGTTGTCCCATGATCCAAAATTGTCTGTGTATGAAGCTCCTGTGCAAGTTTTATCCTTTACTGAGCCTGCAAGGTCTATTCCAACTTCTTTTGTTGAATTTATTTTCAGGTCGGCTATAGTATGTATATTATCATATTTAAATATTCCTGCACCGTGAATGAATTTACATTTTTCATGGCTAATTTTATATAAGTATTCTTGTAAAGCGTGAGCAGTTGATCCTAAGTGACTGAACATCCCGCAATGGAAAACCGTTCTTTGAATTTCTACTTAGCATTGTATAACTTTAATTTTTTTAAATTTTGCAACTTGTAATAGTTCTATTGTAGAATTAATTATAGTAATATTATCCTGTTGAAAGTCACATTCTCCCGTGTCCAATAATGAATAAGTAGTGATTGTAGGATCTGTCGATTCGCAGTTTAAACCAATGATTGCCGCATTTGTTTTAATAGTTAATAATAAAATAAATATAATAGACAGCATTTTTTTATTATAGAAATGAGGAATTCTGAAACAGAAAATATTATTCGACTTTTCGTTTATGCAGTATTAACTTATTAGCATGAACTACTTTTGGACTACCCTTAAAATTTATAGTAATATTGCTATTTTCCTGAATTTTTAATATTTCAAAGGGTCCCAAATTTTGATCTTTTTCTAATTTTCCTGGTTTTGGTTCTTTTATAAACCATACTTCATCACCAATATTAAAATTTATGGGATTTATAAATCTGTCATAGTGAAATTTAGATTTTTCCTTTGATAATATTGAATTTTCACGGGCTATTTTTGCAATATCTTTCATGTTTATCAATAACTTCTCTATGTAGTCATTAAAAGTTTGTGATTTTTTTGATGGTTTCAAAGGTTTGCTAGACGGTAATCTGGCTGGGTAGGCAAAAACCAGTTCATGTAGTGTAAATTTATGACTTGAATAAACGCTAGTATTATAATTGAATTGTGCAAGTTCAAGCCAATCATCCCATTCTATTTTTTTATCAGCAAAATTTTTTAAATGTTCACATAGGGGATGATGAGCCCTTTTTAATAAACCATCAGATTGTGGATAAAAGGCAGTAGTTTCGATTTTTTTAAATTTAAATCTTTTTAAAATAGCTTTTATTAATTTGCCTGTAAAATTTGCACTCTTATCTGTAAGTACTAGTTTTGGTGAACTGAAAATGCAAATGAATATTTTTATAAATGCATCCGCTATAAACTCTGCTGTTTGATCTTTGAGCGCGACAGCTATTAAAAATTTTGATAAATGACCTTGAATGGTTAATATATATTTATTATTATTTTTAGTTATGTTAAGAGCCCCTACCATATCCAATGAAATTTTATCGGACGTTTTTTCTGGGGTATCTGTTATTATCATGGGTTGTTTTGTTTTATTTCTTTTTAATTTATTTCTTTGACATGTTTCGCAGTTTTTTATGCGATTTTGTATATCACTTTTTAGATTTTCCCAGAAATATTTATTTTTTATCCTATTATACGTTCTATTAACACCTGAATGACCTCCTAAATTCGATGAATGATATAATTCAAAAATTTCATTTCTGTTTTCATTTTCTACATATTCTGTATTATTCATGAAGATTATGACTTTTATACCCGTATTTTTGAAAGTATTATATAATATTACTTCGATTTCTTTCCATTCTATGTTTAATATTTTAATATTCTTTGATATACTAAATATAATACAATTATTTTTAATTAAAAGATCTTTAAATGTACCAAAATTATTCATCAAAATTTGTTTTATTAATATTGATGACTCTTTTATATTTAAACTCATTATAAAAATTTTCCTCTTTTTATAATTTATAATTTTAATTTAATTATTTTTAAAATCATTATTTATGTTAATGTTTTTGCGTTTGAAATAATCATCTTGAATTTCATCTAATGATATTTTTTCGTTGGTAATTAAATTTAGAATATTATCCTTCCTATTTTGTATACAATCTTTAGAATATATGATAATATTAGATTTATTTAATTAAATATCTTCTTGTTTTTCGACTTCGTTTTCGACACTTTTAATTTCCTCATTGGTTATTGCTTTGATTACTTTTTTTGGTCGACCGCGTTTCTTTTTAATACGTGTACGTTCTTCATTTAATTTTTGTATTTTTATTTCATTTGAGGGTATATTTTTTAATTTAATATTTACTTCATTTTCCTTTACTTTTTGAGCTCTAGTTATCACATTGATTTCCACCATATATATAGGATTTCTAGATAATGCATCACTATTCACATTCATTTTTCCCTTCTTATATATTACATGAAAATCGTATTCTGATAGTTTGAGTCGCCACCTTTGAACTCTGTTATTTTTATCTGCAGATTTAAAAGATAGTAAAGGTTTATGATCTGTTACTATAAAAAATTTATTCCTGAAAATATAATTTCTAAATGACACTATATCAAATAATATTCCTAAAGCTTCTTTCTCATACGTATGATATTCAAGTTCTGATCCTTTTAAAACTCTTGAGGCATATGCTATAGGTTTATCCTCGCCAATTTCTCCTTGAGATAGGATGGCTCCTAATGCATATCCTGATGCATCAGTTGTAATTATAAAGGTTTATCTAACTAGGGAAATTGTAATAAAGGAGCGGAGCATAATGTTTCCTTGAGTTTGTCAAATGCTTGCTACTGTTCCAATCCCCATGAAAATTTTACATTCTTTTGTAATAGACACGTTATTGGTTTTGTTATTTTTGCGAAATCATTTATAAATCATCTGTAATATCCTGCTAAACCTAGAAATTCTCTAATATTTTTTACTGTTTTTGGGATTGGAAATAATTTTACTGCCTCGACTTTCTTTGGGTCTGCTTTCATCCTATTTTCGCTTATAATATGTCCTAAAAATGTTACTTCTTCTTTCATAAATTCACATTTTTTTGGTTCTAATTTTAATTCAGCTTCTCTAAGTTTCGAAGCTACTAAATTAAATTTTACATTATGTTCTTTTTGTGTTTTGGCAGCTATAATTATGTCATCAATATATACGTGACATATTTTTTTATTAATGAGTTCACCCAGAGCAGTGTCAGCTACTCTCATAAATGTTTGAGGAGAATTTGTTAATCCGAAAGGTAACTGTGAACTCAAATCTTCCTAATGGATGAACACTAAAAGCTGTTTTATAACTATCTGATTCTTTCATAGGTACCCAATGGAAAGCTGATACCATATCTACAGTCGTGAAATATTTATTTCCGCCTAAGTCATCAAAAATTTCTGTCTGGTATTGTTTTTTCATTTAATTTTCTATAATCTATAACTAATCGCTATCTTTCTTTTTCATCGTTTCCAGGTTTTTTCTTTACTACAAATGCTGGTGCATTATAAGCACTTTTAGATGGTCTTACTAAATTATTTTCAATCAATTTTTGTGTTTCTGCTATAGCAATTTCTTTTGACTTATATGGCAATGGAAATTGTTTGACATATACTGGTTTCTTATCTGTTAAATTTATTTCATGGTGTTCTAAATTACACCTTCCAATTTTTTCTCCTTCCAGCCAAAATATATCTTCATTTTCCAAGATTAAATTTTTCATACACTGTTTATATTCTTCGTTTAACTGATTTAAAATTATTTTATTTAATAATTTTCCATTACGATTGAAATTTTCTTCTTGAATATTATTTATATTTTCATACACTAAATTTTCCTCAAATTTACTAGATTTTTCTTCTTGCATATCTGTTATAATATTCATTTCAGCATTTTCATTTATAAAATATGTAAGAAATTCTTTATCTTTTTCTTCAACATTAAAATTTGTATTTTCTTGAAGTTTTACAAGAAATTGTTGGTATTCAAAATCCTCATCATTTGATGATTTAGAATGATCTTTCTCTAGTGTATTATTAATATCTTTTAAAAAGTATTCTATATTTTTATTTTTATTTTTAAAAAAATCTGAGATTGAGTAATTTTTATTGTCCTGTATTTTTGAAATATAATTTAATATTTGAAATGTATTATTAGTTATTAAGTCTGTATTTTCCGTATTTTGTATATATACATTTGAAATTACATTCTCGTTATGTTTGCAATCTGTTTGAATTAAGAATTTTTTTCTATTCATTTCTAAATAGCCTTGATCCAATCTTAATTTATTTTTTTTAATACATTTATACCTGAAATTCCATCGTAAGGTATTGAAAAGTTTTATGACGCTACATGAAAGTCTGTATGTAAATCATTAATCGAAAAATTTATTAAACCACATGTTTTAATAGTGGTGTTGGTAATTCCTGACGAATATATTTAACACTATCATTAACAAAATTTAATGGTACTAAGCTTTCTTTTATAATATTAAGCTGAACACATGTATTTATTAATAATTTGCATAATTTGTTAGTAAATGGGTTTTTTATTTGAATAAATTGTAGTGTATCGCCTAATTTAAATATATAAATTGGTATATTTTCATCTTTAATATCTTTAGTTTTAATTTGCATATTTTTTCAGATTCATCGTTTACCAAACTTTTTTCATTATATAATTTTACTGTTGTTGAATCATTTTTTTATTTCTGGCTTAAATTCCATTAAATTATGTAATGTTTCTTTTTGTTCAATGATTTTAACGTACTTGTTATTGGTTTCATTTTCATTAAACTCATCACATACTTTGAAGTCATAATCGATTTTGCGTGTTCTTGCGAAAAATTGAATGTCAATATTTTTCACAATATGGGCATTGTACATTCTGATTTGCGTTTTGAGGTTTTTTGTATTGTATTTTCCTACATTCCTCTATATTATGCCCTCTATTTTTGCAATACATATAAAATTTCGTTTGAATTTGTTGTCCATATGAATTATTATTTCTATTATTTCCTACGAACATTTTATTTTGATTAAAATTATTTTGACCGATGTTATTATTTTTGCATTCTTTACCCGAGTGACCCCATTTGTCACAAAATTGACATCGTATTTGATTATCAGGTTTAGCCTGATTTATAAATATCTTAAATTTTTCACAATCAATAGTATTGTGTTCACTGTTACACAGATTGCATATTTGCGTAAGTGTATTACTTTTTTCTGTAATTTGATTACAAAAGTTGGTATTATGTCCGTTCTTATTGCGTTTCAAGCCTAATTCATATTTTTGTATGATTGGACAGTGGCCTATTTGATGATTATTTTCCTGGCAATATTGGCAATAATATTCATTGTCTTCTAAATATTTACACATGCTTCTTGAATGTCCTACTTGATTACAGAACTTGCATATTAGTATAATTTTATTCTTTGCATTTGTGCATTTAAATGATGGATGAGTTGGCTGTTTGCAATATATGCAGCCTGCATTGTTGCAACACAGTGTTTCAGGGCCTATGTCTTTACAGCTTTGACAGCATTGAATTTTTTAGATTTATCTTCAAAAATTTCACTATACATGATTTTCTGTCTAGACGAATTTGTCTTTACCCTAATATCCTTCTGTTTCTCCTGTTGTTTTTCAATTTCTATTGCTTTAATGGTTGCACTTGAATAATCTGCTACCTCTCCCAATTCATATTTGATTTGATTTTTTAATCCTTGTTTAAAATATTTTAATGTATCTTTAGCTAAATCATTTGTAAAACGTTGATAAGCATCTTCTAATATACCCGCTTCATTTTGTTTCTTATCTTTAATTTTTAATGTTAATTTTGTTACGCTATCTCCATAGTCAACCACTGATTCATTATCCCCTTGTTGTATTTGTTCCAATTGTGCATACAATGAATGTAAATTATCAATTTCAGGATATAGTTTTTTTATTGTTTTAATAAAATCTGCAATACTTTCAATGTTACTACCTTTTATAGCAGTACGAATCGTTTCTGATACTTTAAATCTTATATAATTCATAAATTTCTTTTATTCATCAGCAATCAACATATCTTTTGCGATTTCTAACGAATCTATGTACTTTTTTAAAGGTATATTTTTACCCGTTAACTCAGGTACTAATCTTGACACTTCTTTTAAAGAATATCCTGAAGTATTTGCCATATTTGTATTATTAGGCATATGTATATTGTCTACTGTATTATTATTTTTATTATTATTATCAAAAATTATATTTTTAGGTTTCCAATACCCTCTATTTTGTAATAACTCTCCTGTTTAATAGAGAATTCCTGTGAGTTGCTCTCACAATTGAAAATTATGATAATTTCAATACTTTTAAATAAAGAGTTTATTAAATATATTCTTACCTTGTAGTACTTCTTAAGTAGATTGGTGCTAGATACGGGCAGACAAATGAATAGGCACGATATGTAAATATATAGATCCTTGAGGTTTATTAATATCTTCTAACACTTTTAATACAATAGATTTTTATACGCGTATATTTTTTTATAATCGATGTATGAATATGTAGTATTAGCAATTGCTTTTGAAATATAGAACTTTACGGGCATTGTAAACTTGTTACCAATAAGAAACCCGGGGTAATGTCCGAATATCATTTGTTTCATTTGGCTTTTATACTCATATTCTTTATAAGATTTATTGTCTTTTACATCAATTTTTATTTATAAATTTTCTTAAATTTTAATAATATGTTTCATAAAGATTTTAGAATTCGCTTGGTAATTTCGAAATACTCGTTGTCGATTTGAACTACTTAATTTTATAATTTTGCTAACTAAAGAGTTTTATTGACCAATATTAAACTTCGAGTTTCTTCACTGTTTCGCTTTTTCTGTTTAGCTTGACAAATTCCTTTAATGTTCAATAACTGTTTTAATGACGTAAAAAGATACTTTAAAATTATAATTGAAAGAAATAAAAGATACATCGTGACGTAACAACTTCAATCATTAATTTTTCCCAAAAGAATTCTTCTGCCCACTTATTTAAGTTAATTGTATGCCTCACTATCATTCCCCTAATCACTATGTTATTTTGACTTTCTGCTTTGTTTTTCTTCAATATCAGTTTCTTCATTCTCCATACATCTCTCTCTGTTAGACTTGCATAGCTTACCGCACTGGCACTACATATCACGCTTCTTGTATTTTTGCCGCTTCTTCCACTCTTACCACTAACTAGACTCCATTGCGATCTAGCGTCGTTTTGCTCTCCCCCTGCCGCTTCTTCTTCTGAGTGCGTACACATGGATATGCGGCTTTCTAGTTCTGTCTCTCTCTTTCTTTTCCTTTTCTCTTAATCTTCCATCCTTTTCTCGACTGCCTCTAATCTTTCCAACACGTATACCTCTCTTTGTTTCAAATCTACTTTAAATTTTTTAATATCTACTTTTTCTTGTCTCAATTCTTTCAATTCCTCACATACTTTTTCTTTTAGTTCACTTATTTTATCACCGCCTTGTTCATTTTTCACCTCAAACTTAACTTTTTTAATTGCTCCGTCCTATTAAGTACTTGTTGTCCCTTTCCTATTTTATCTTTATTTGCACCTTTCGCCTCATTAACTGTTTTCTCTTTATCCATATCCTCTTTTATAGAAACTTCAGTATCGCTATTATTTGTACTTCTATCCTGCTTTTTTTTTAATCTTCTTTCTGCTTTTGTTCTAATACGCTTTTTTACAAACCTAACCTCTTTTTACCTATACACTTTGTTTCTATCTTTTTTACTTTTTCAACTTCCTTAACTTTATTTTAATAATCATTAATACTATTTTACTTCTTTTAGCTTTCCTTTTTAATATTATCTGATTATAATTTTACTTTAATTTTACTTATAATTGTCAAAATCCGCGGAGCTCTGCGAAATGCGTGCACACTCTGGCGCTTCCATGTAAAAAGTCCCTATCAACTTATTGTTAAAAGTTGATAGTTTTTGAGTAAAAAATTTAATAGAAAATGTTTAGAGAACCTTGTCATAAATATAAAAAGTACTTCCGAAAAATTTCCTGAGCCATATTAAGATAAAGCACAATTTTATAATACTTTTGAGTCATTGTGCATCATTGTGCGATGCCCGTCCTGATTTACATATTTTTTTTATCTTTTTTTTACGTTGAATGTATAATGTTGTTTATAGAATATTTTATTTTCTTTATTTTTTTCGATACCTAATCTTACATTTAACTATTCTTTTTCTCTACAATTATAAAAATTTTCATTTCAAATTAAATTTGATGTTTTTTTATTTGTCTAACAAGGAAAGCACTCCATCTCTGAAAAACAGATTCGGCGTAAACTGCAGGATATGATTTTTTAATGAGAAAAAATGTACCCATGTCTTTTCTTTTTATCGAATAGGCCCCCTAAACAAATATATAGATATTTTTTCGAAAATATACTAAAGAACGCTGCCAAGTGCTTTGACTTAATGTTTTCTCATACAACTCATTGAGTTAGAGACATTTGATTATATTTTTGAATTTGATTTCAATGTAAAAAACATGGTTTTGATCCAAGAAAAATTAAGAAGGAAAAGAGTGAGAGTGAGAAAGTGATTAGGAAATAAAAAGAGTGAGAGAGAGAAATTGATGAAAATAGTGTAAAAATGAAAATCAAGGTGAGATAGAAGAAAAGAGAGCAAATAAGGAAGAAAGAGAAGTGAAAGCATTAAATAAAAAATTAGCAGAAGTGATCGAAGAGCTACACAAAAAAAATTATTATTCAGAAACTACACTAAGAAAACCAATTTTCACTAGCTTTCGCACCAGTTAGACAAAAAAATAAAGTGTATGCAAAATTTAAAGCAAATCCATCGAGTAGTATTCAAGATCTAACTGGTGTAATGAATACATACACACATATATACACACGCACTTACATATACATACATACACATACATACAGAAATTTTTTGGAAGCCACTTTTTTCGACTTCTCGGATCCAATTAGTACAAATTAATGAAAAAATAGAAGAAAAATTTCTTTATCAACACAATACTTTCTCTGTGTGAAAGTAAAAGAACCTTTACAAGAAATAAAATAACCAAAGAACTAAAACTCTTTAAAAAAATAAAAAATAAAACGCTTTCTCATAGAGAAAACATTGTATAGATAAAAAAATTTTTGTTCTATTTTTTCATTAATTTGTACATATTTGAACTCGAAAATTAAAAAAAAATGGTTTCCAGAAATTGTCTGTATGTGTATGTGCGTGTGCATGTGCGTGTGCGTGTGCGTGTGCATGAGCGTGTATTTATTACGCCAGTTAGATCTCAAAAAGTATTCGATAGATTCATTCTAAAATTTGCAGAGAAATTATTTGCGACTGCCAAAAGTACTAAAATTTTTAAAGAGTGATTAGCCAAGCGTAGTTTGTGTATGTATGTATTCATTACGACAATTAGATCTCGAAAACTACTCAA
Organism: Anastatus disparis; assembly: GCA_017163975.1. NCBI lineage: Eukaryota > Metazoa > Arthropoda > Insecta > Hymenoptera > Eupelmidae > Anastatus > Anastatus disparis. The sequence goes on along the minus strand of JAFFSR010000267.1, from coordinate 5,182,142 downwards.
TGGATTTACTTCAAATGTTGGATGAAATTTATTTTTTTGTCTTGCTGGTGCGAAAGCTATTGAAAATTGGTTTTCTTAGCGTAGTTTCAATTTTAGAGCATTTTGAACATTTTGAAAAAAATTTTCATTTCCCATTTTTCTTCTGTTTTTTGTTAACTACTTGATGAATTTGCTCCAAAATATATATACAAGTTATTTGCTACTGCCATCGGAAAACAAGCCTTTAAAAATTAATTTTCTTAACGCAGTTTCAATTTTAGAAAATTAAAAAAATTTTTTAAATAATTTTAATTTTTCTTTTTTTTTTATTTAACGCAAAGTACTCGATAGATTTGTTCTAAAATTTGTATACAATTTATTCGCCACTGTTTGAAGAAAAGAAGCTTTCAAAAAATAATTTTCTTTGCGTACCTCTTCGATCACTTCTTCTGATTTCTGATTTAATGCTCTCACTTTTTTCTTTTTTTCTCACTTTCTTTTTATCTCATCCTTATACTCATTTTAACACTATTTTTATCTGTCCCTCTTTTTCTCTCTTCCTATTTTCTAATTCCTATTCTCTCACACCACTCTCACTCTTTCTTTTCCTTTTTAATTTTCAGTGAATAGAAATCATATTTTTTACATTGAAACTACATTCAAAAAAATAAAATCAAAATACTCTAAATCATTGAGCTCTATAAGAAAGCATTGTGCCAAAGCACTTGGTAGCGTTTTTTAGCATAAAACAATGTTCAATTTTTCACCCTATTTCATTAGCATATTATAATCACCTGCAACTTTTGAACAAAGAAAGCTTTTTAAATGCAATGAAGCTTAAATTAAAGCATTTAATTAGTGCTTCATTTTATTTTTGTTGTATTTTTCTTTCAGTTTTAGTTTTTTGATTACTCAAGTTTTTACAAAGGCTCTTTTAAACTATATTTTTGAAAAATTTGATGAAAAAAATGCAAGTTTATTTTTTTTACAAAAAATCATATTTTGCAGTTTCAACCAATTTTGGTTTCTCGGAAGTGAAGTGCTCTCCTTGTATGTAGGATATATGCACCTACTGACAAACAAAGTGTAACATTTAAAAACATTAGAATCAAGGGGGTTTTATTCCTTTGTTTTCTCGTAGAGAAAGCATTGTATCAATTGAAAAAAATGTGTTTTCTTTTTTTTTTCATGAAGGGGATGTAAAATACCGACATAATAGTTTTCCAAATTTTTTATTCTTAATCCAATGTTTCGAAAAATATTTCTATATAACAGCCTTTTATTTTAATTAATAAAAAGCATAATTCAGAGATATTTTGGATAATTTTTGAATAAAGAATAAAAATTCGGAAAATTACAATGTTGGTAACTATGTATTAAACATATACCCTATTACATCACCTTGATGTACATATTTGGACTCAGAGAGTCGAATAAGTGGTTTCTAAAAATTGACTGTACGTATATATGTGTATGTATTCAGTTAGCCAATTAGATCTCAAAAAGTAATCAATTTATTTGCTCCAAAATTTGTATACAATTTATTCGTTACTGTTTGAGAAAAATCATATTTTAAAAAATAAATTCGAATTATTCAAACTCAATGAACTTTTCAAGAATGCATTACGCCAAAGCACTTAGCAGGGTTTTTTTTCTTCTTATTGTAAAAATTTTATTGGTATTTTTATAACATATAGAAGGATATCTTCTTTTTGATAATTTATTTCCATTCTTTATTTTTCTGTGAACTCACGCATCCTATTTCGTATAATCGATTTTTTTTGCAAGGTATATAAAGGATATTTATCAGGAATCTTATGCAAGGATTTAAACTCAATTTTATAAACACTACTATCGACTTAGGTTGCATAACTCCTCTCTTCATTATCTCTTATTTAATTTGTTAATTATTTGAACTTTTACATTAATTATTTTCACTAATTATTTCAGTAAATATTAATTTATCAATGATAAAAAATTGATTAAGAATTCTTTTTGTATAATCTTACTCAACTGTTGCGCCTTCAGGGATATTATATTTCTATTTACTTTAACTTTATTTTGTAATTTTATTACCAGTTTTTATTTTTGCACATTCTTCTTTTTTTTATTTGTTTCTGCAATGTAAAAAGTGATCGTTTGTCGTTTTTTAATAAAAATTGCTATAATTAATGACTTAATTCATTTACAATGATAGGGAGATCTTTAACGGTTGTCGCTCTTATAATTTTATCCATACGAACTGTTTTTATTCTATTTGCATTTTGTAATGACACGATATGTTTTGTGTGGTTTATTTTTATGATTTTAAAAGGTCTTTCGTATTGAACATCATATTTCCCCTTTTGCGGTTGATTTAATAAATCTGTCTTCTCCTTTTTGGATATGCTTGGTATTTAATTTTTTATCACAATAATATTTCAAATTGTATTTCGCTTGCACTTAGTTCATGGCTGCTAGAATTTGTAACCACACAAGATTCTCTACTGTTTTTTTTTTTAATATTCATTGTATATTTGCAAATTTTTTCTTAGCAGAGAGTTTAAATGTAGCTTGTTATGTACGTGTTCATATATTTTATATTTTATTGCAGAAAATAATCATATTTCAGTTATCAGTTAACATGGAAATACTTATATTTTTAAGACTTTTGGATTTAGAATTAAAAATTTTGAAATCGTAATGTTGATATTTTACATCCCCTTAAGAATATATGTTGCGTTGAGAAAGGCACTTTGCAATTCTATTTCTTTCTGAAATAGTAAAAATAATTCTAACTCAAATTAAAATATACTGATTCTTGTCTTTTCTTTCATTCTTCTAATACCATAAATTCGTTGGCCTTAATTCTATCACTTATTTTGTTGTACCTCTACTGCTTATAGATCTTGAAATATAAATATTTCATTTTGGAGCATTTAAGGAGTCTCATATGTCAGCTATAGTTTGTTGTTCATAAAAATTAAAAGTTTAAAGAACTCTTCAAAATTTTGATAAAAATTAATTTATGCCTGGAAAAAAATTTCTACAAATTTTCAAGTAGTTTTATCAACTAATTTTTTTATATGTGCTCATTCAAAGTCCACGTGTTTTGTATCTCATAGTAGTAAAAAGATAAACTTTAAGTGAGCATAAATAATAAAATCAGTCGATAAGGCTAACTAAAAATTTGCAGAAATTTTTTTCCAGGCATAAATTAATGTTTTTCAAAATATTGAAGAATTTTTTAAACTTTTTATTTTTATGAACAACAAACTATAGCAAACTATAGCTAGCATATGAGACTCCTTAAACCCTTCTACTGACAGCGACTTTGACATAATTATAAGCTTTTTTTGAATGAAAGAGAAAAATTTCACAAATACCATTCGAATTTAATAATCTCTACCTTACGAGATTTAATCTAAACCCTCATGGCAAATAATTATTTACTTTATTCATAAATATTCATTTAGGATAACATAGACAAGTACATAAAATAAAATAGAAGAAAAAGCTTTAACTTTCTCAAAAAAATTGTAAAGTTAAGTATTCTGCCTTGACTTAATAAAATTGCTTAAAATTTTATGTCAAAAAAAATTACATGCAGACTGTTATAGATTCAACATTAAAAGTTAATAATTTAAGCATTTTTAATACATTCATACTAATGCATTACATCGAAGGTTAAATCGTAGCACTTGTATATTTTGTTTTTATTTAAAGAGAGAAGCTATTTCATTTTCAATTGAATAAAGAAGTTATTTGATTTTTAATTCAAAAGAGGGGTTACTGGTTTTGTTTTTGATTGAAAAAAGACTTTTTCGGAACAATTTTTTTAGCAGTTTTCCGAATATTGTGTATAAATGTTATTTTAAAAGAAATATATTGTAATTTATTAACTTAAAAAACTTCTGGTATGCAGGAAACATAGCAATCAATTTAGATAAGAAGCAACATTATCAAGGCTAGCACTACGAAATTGCTAAAAAAATTGGCTTCAAAATATCTTTTTTTTTTTGTATTAAAAATGAAATAACTCTTTTTTAAACAATAAATAAATAATTAAATTTTTTTTTTAATAGAAAATGAAATAACTCCTTCCCTCGAAGAAGAGCTATTTTAATGCCGTTAAACTGAATATTTAGACTCGATTGAAAACTTTATTCTAATTTTCTAAAAATGGTTATAACAGTTCCATTCTTCCTTCAGAGCACAGGAATAGTATATTATTGACCAAGGATGCATATTGATCATTCTCGGCGAGTGCGAACTTTTGGGGCCGAGCGTAGCGAGGCCTCGAAAGTTGCACGAGTTAGGATGATCAATATGCATCCATGGTCTAATATACTATTTTTTTGTCCCGAATCCGAGACATTTAAAGTTTTTCCGTAGGACGCAAAATGGTCATTTTGCGGCCTAGGGCAAAAAAGGCTTTATTTTTGTTTTGGGGTAAGAATAAAGTCACCACGAGTTCAGCTTATCCAAAATGCTTAAATATCAAGGCGATTCAATGATGTAAGAGGAAATTATATTATCACTGAAAATAGAAAATTGTGTTTTCCTTTTTGAAACATTGTACTTTAAATATCTAAATTTTCATTCTTGATACTTTAAAGCAAATTTTTATGATAAAATTTATTTTTAATGTATTAGTATTAAAATAAAATTTGAAATAGTTAGAAATTATAATAAAAAAAGAATTATAGATTAACTGACTAATAAAAGAAATGCAAATTAGCTGCTTAACTGACAAGGTGCATTTTGTCACAGATACTGTTAATGCATGAAAATACGTCATGCCACTCAAGCAGTCATATATAATTATGTATTAAACTCAAAACCCAAAAAATCAAGTTCTAAAGTATTAAGAGCAGGCCGGATTCGCTCTCCTTGTCTAATTGGCATTTTTGTTATTTACTCAAGTTTTAATCGGTGTATCTTCAAATTAAAGGTTGAGCGCAATAGATATTATTATTATGAACATCTATGCACAAGAAAAAAAATATCTACCGGTTTATTTTTGAGAAAAGTAAGTAATGCCAAAGTAAAAGTTTATGTTTATAATATTTTCGCGTTACTTACTTTTCTCAAAAACAAACCGGTAGGTATTTTTTTTCTTGTGCATAGATGTTCATAATAATAATATCTATTGCGCTCGACCTTTAATTTAAAGATACACCAATTAAAACTTGAGTAAATAACAAACAACTCAATTGTTACTCGGTCGGTATCAGGTTCTACTCCGGCCTACCGTTAAGAAGTATGTGTAACAATTATATTAAAATAATTCTGCATAAAATATATATTTGAGATTAATTTTGACACACTTACTTGTTGTTTACCATCTTCTAATACTCGTAATTTTTCTTTATCTGCTAAAAGATCAAATACTTTTCCAGAGTATATTTCAAAAAAACTGGCAGATATTACAAAATTAACTGAATTATATTTTGTCATTTTTAGGCACTTAAATACATCCTTAGCTACCATCGCATAAATTCCTTTCTTGCAATCTTGTATTTTACCATTAAAATCTCCACCCATTGTATGAGTTTTACCACTTCCAGTTTGCCCGTATGCAAAACATGTTGCCATGCCACCATCAAAAATAGTAGTGACTAAAGGTTTTGCAGTAAATTTATAAACTATTTCGTTAGTACACGACTCATCGAAAGCATAGTCAAACCTGAATTGTTGATTTTCTAAATACTTTGTTAAATCTACTTTAGTTTTAGGCTCATGTACAACTATTTGGTCTTTTCTAGGTACACTGACAACATCAATTTCTTTTCTAGCAATTTCTTTTCTATTTAATGGACGTTTTCTAACACAAACTGTTATTTGATGGTCTTCAACCGAATCTGACTCTCTAAGTGGACGAAATTCAATACTGTTTTGATAATCTCTGTAATAAAGCAATAAAAAAATTATAGTGAATTGAAAATTCAAACATTTGATTTAAAATGTAATAAAAAAATTTTTCCAATCAAAGACAAAGGGTCTCCGTATTTAAGGTAGATAATTAGGCTCTTAACCGAGATATTGAAACTGTTTACTTTTAGCGATAGGTTCATCCGAAAGAAATTCTTTTTCCTTCTCTCTTTTTTTGGAGTGCTAAAAATGACTTTTCTTACAGTATAATTTGTTTTTCCGCAAGCTTGCATTAGAAAATTTCGGATAAAATCGAGCATCAAGGGCAATTATGAGAGGATCGCCACAATTTTTTGTTAATTTAAAAAGCTTATTAAATACCTTAAAGAATTTAATAAGGTTAAAAATATTAATTTTTAACCATTCCAACCTCAAAATCGCAACTTCGTGGCTCTTTTTTGTCTTTCATGGCAAAAAATACGGTTCACAACTGGTATGAAAAGGCTTTTTTATGAAACTCGTTAAGATCCTAACCTTTGGCTCGAGCCGTAAACTGCTCGTTTCGTTGATAAAGCCTTTTCATACCCGTTACGAAATGTACTATTTCCTGTCTTTAAAGAAGTACAATCCCGATTCTTTCTGGATATAACCTATTTCAGTGCGTTTTGAATTACCCATTTAGAAAGAAATTTCTTTCTATTCGTGGGCCACCTTAAAAAATAAAAAAAGCTTGATTTTCAGTGTTTTTCTGACTTTTTGAGGGCTCTAAATGGTCAAAAAAATTTCTTTTGTCTAGAAAATCATTACAAGGACTAATTTTTGTCAATGAATGCAATAAAAATGCAATAAGTGATGTAAAAATTGTGTAGAAATGAAAAACACCATTTTTAGATTGAAAAAATTGTTCAAATACGAAATTTTGAACATATTTTTGGCTATTAGCAGTTATAAATAATTAACCAAATTTTTTCTCGCATGTAACATTGTTTGCTTTGCTACGCTTTATCTGAAAATGCAACAAGAAATGTACAGGAAATATTGCAGTATACAGTGTAGTTCAATGTAAGAAAAAATTAATAATAATTCAAAAGTATCGATGATACTACATTGCGACTGCTTTTCAACTATTTATTTCTGTAAAAGATACATTATTATCGTAATCGTTTAGAAATTGAACAAGTTTATTTAATTTTTTTACAATAAGATCATAGGAAACGAATTAATAGTCATCCACTTGTAACGTTTCGGATATCTTCTTCATTCTATAAAGGTTATGTAATAGGGTATATGATTTATACTTAGTTACCGACATTAATGAATAATTTTCCAAATTTTTAATATTTATTGAAAAATTTTCCAAAATATCTCTATATTAGACTTTTTATTAGTAAAAATAGAAGGCTATAACATAGAGATATTCTTAAAACTTTTGGATTAAGAATAAAAAATTTGGAAAACTGTAATGTTGGTATTTTACATTCCCTTAATGTACAGTAAAAGAAATTATCCACTTAGTTACAGTAGCTAACGCATTAAACGGTTAGAGCAAAAAGTTTCATAAAGCGTAGCTGAAGGAGGCGGATAACGGATAAGTTTGCAGAAATGGCATAGGTATATATAGGTATATATATATATATATATATATATTTATATATATTTATATATATTTATATATATATATATATATATATTTGTGGCAAAATAATACTTTTTGGACAAAGAAAAAAGAGGATATCTCTGAAACTTTTTAATTTTAAGAAGTCGATCTGACAACAATTGAAAAGTCTATAATACAAGTTTCTGGAGTGGCACACACTTTAATAAGGGCTTAAATTACTCGTTTCTTGCAATAAAATATGTAATTAAATTTTGATATTGATTGGAAAATTGGTACTTATGGTACATAATTTTATACGTCAAAAATGATACTTTTTTTATATTTTTATATGTGTGTTTCTTGAGCTATAAAAAAGTACCATTTTTTTTATCATTCTCAAATTTTCTGAGCATAATGAATATGGTAAAAACAACAGTTTAAGCTTACCCTGGTACATGTACCCCTCTTTAGGTAGCTGTTTGACTATTTTTAATGTGAGTGTAATTTTCACCTAAAAAAAAACAGCTACCTAAAGAGGGGCACATGTACCGGCGTAGGCTCAAGCTGTTGTTTTTACCATATTCATTATGCTCAGAAAATTTGAGAATGATTGAAAGAATGGTACTTTTTTTATAGCTCAAGAAACACACGTAGAAAAATGTAAAAAAAAGTATCATTTTTGACGTATAAAATTATGTACCGTAAGTACCAATTTTCCAATCGATAACAAAATTCAATTACATATTCTACTACAAGAAAAGAGTAATTTAAGCCTTTATTAAAGTGTGTGTCACTCCAGGAACTTATATTATAGACTTTTCAATTGTTGTCAGGTCGACCTCTTAAAATTAAAAAGTTCCAGAGATATCCTCATATGCTTCACTTTTCAGTAATGTCAACAAGATGCCTATGTTCCTACACTGAGAGAAAATTCATGCCAATAGAGCATTTAGTTTACGTATCCAAAGTTAGTAAGTTATATCCTATGCTTTCATAACAGCGCCATATACTCTTACGAGGTTTATGCTATCCAAAAACGATTTGTTTACCTGCTTTGATAACTCCCCACTCTAATATCCTTCGATAGCTGGCACTGTATCCCCTCATAAGACGTGACGGGAGTAAACGTGGCTTGTCCACTATTCTTTTTTTACTGCTAAGTATGACATTTTTCCATTACTCAAGTCGCCTCCTCTTTTGGGTGGCGACGCGAGCAAACACGGCTGGTCTACATCCAAAATCATGTCGCAAATTTTGTTAACGTATTTTTGTTGCGTGAATCTCTTTTTTCTTTTCTTTTCTTTTTTTTGGGGAAAGAGACATTATAAATATAATCTGTTGAACTTTGTAACTATTAATAATTAATTTTTAACTTAAAATTTAATTATTTTAAACAGCTGGGAGGCAGATGAGCATGTACGATTTTACACCAAAAATGTTTCGAAGTAGTTGCGTAACGTTTGCGCTTTTCCTTTTGAGTACGCGAGTTCAACTCTCGGTAAGAACCACTTTTCTAAAACTTTTTTTAAATTATTTCAATAGTTTTTAGTATTTTTTTATTTATAATTTTTATATTTTCTATTTTTCGTTAATTTTAAAATCTATTTTTTCACAAGTATATTAAGTAGGCTCGTTTTTTTAATTAATATTTTTAAATAAATTATTTCATATACGAAATAATTAAAAATATTAATAAATAAATAATAGTGATGTTCACAATACTATAGTTCAATTTTGTCTTCATAAACATATACCAATATATAATATAAATTATAACATAAATAAATACCTCAGTCTTATTTATTTATTGTAATTTATTGTAAATTTTATAAACTAAATTATAAATAAATTAAACTAGTATTATAAACATCACTATTATTTATTTATCAATATTTGTAATTACTATCTATAAAAAATAATTTATTTTAAAAAAATTTTCATTAAAAAAAACGAGCATACTTTTGAAAAATTAAATTTTAAAATTATTTAAAAAATACACAATTTAAAAAAAAAATAAATATAAAAAGGAATAAAAAATATTAAAACAATATAAAAAAATTTTTTTTAAGTGACCCTAGCCGAGAGTTGAACACGCGTAATCAAAAGGAAAAGCGCGAACGCTACGCACTAGAACAACGCTACTTTGAAACATCTTTGGCGTAAAATCGTACATGCTCATCTGCCCCCCAGCTGTTTAAAATAATTAGATTTTAAGTTAAAAATTAATTATTAATAGTTACAAAGTTTAACAGATTATATTTATAATGTCTCTTCCCTCATTAAAAAAGATTCCCGCAACGAAAATATGTTAACAAAATTTGCGACATGATTTTGGATATAGACCAGCCGTGTTTGCGCGCGTCGCCACCCAAAAAAGGAGGCGACTCGAGTAAAGAGAGAATAGGAATCCTCTAGAAAGGGACTAGAAACCTCGTTCTGCGTTTTCTATTAGCTGTTACAAACAAGAGATCTAAACCGGAAATTATATAAGAAAGTAATATGTTAGAAAGAGACAGTAAATATTCCCCACGAAGACGACCCGTGATGTTTTCTATAAGCACTTTATCCGTTCTTTTCCGGTTTGGATCAATATGGCGGCAACATTTTCTTGTCCCTTCCTTGAGGGTCCCTAAGAGAGAATACGGCGCCAGCAAACAAAGGATATGAGAGTGGGAAGTCATCGAAGTATACCACGCGAGTCATCAGTAAATGCCGCTCATACTTTATTTACTCTCCATACCATCTTTTTTAGCATAAAGTAATCCAATACTGATAGAGCTTCTTATGCTTATCATATTTGTATCAATATTTTATATACTCGCGTAGATGGCAGTTCACATGCTCTATTAGCATGAATTTTTTTCTCCGTGTGTGTATATATATATATATATATGGGTCAAAATAATACTTTTCAAATATAGACTGCACACAGAGTATTTAGATTCAAGTGGTTTTGAGATATGTTTTAGTACTACGTGAATAATTATCCTATACCAAATTTCAGGTACTGGTCCTCCAGGTGCAACTAGACAATAGGACTTATTTTAATTTTTGTGAAACATCAAGCAATAAAGTACTTTATAATTGTATGCTTAATACTCTTTTTTATTCCCAATAACCAAATTTAGTATTACAAATTGATTGAAAATTAAAAATATCAAAATCATAGGGTAGTACTTACGTTACATACACTTAACAACTAAATGTATGTCTGTCTATGAAATATATTACTAAAAGTAATTCAATCACTTAATTTAAGTTTGTTCATTATTTAGTTAAACTTACAAAATAGCTAGGTTCACGTTGTATGCGTATGCGTACAAACAAAATTACTGAACTTTAGGTATTCAGATATTTGATATTAGTATTTTCATTACATTTATTAATTTTTTTATGTTAGAAAGCATATAAAAGTAATTTTTTATTTATTAAGAGACTTCGGAAATGATTATTAATTCGGTGGCTCATTTAACTTCGACAGTAATCGTGAGTACTACCCACGGTGCAACAAAGACAAGTGATCTCTCTTCTCCCCACTCTTTCAAAATTATGCGAGATTTTTAGAATTCTGGAAAAAATGGTGCCCTACGCATCATGGAATATTTATTGAAGCTTCCCGGAATATTAACACGGAAGATTTGGTATATTTTACTGCTGCGGATTGTTTCATGGAATATTCCTGTAATATTCATATGTTCTTGATTCATCTTACATTGGTATATTCCACAGAATATTCTTGAAATATTCCTGGAAGATTCTTGAAAGATTACGGTGAAAGATCCAGAGATTTTAGATCTTTCATGAAATATTTATGAAAGATTTCAGAAATATTTCATGGAATATTTAAGACATTCAGAATCTTCCATTGAAACATTTCAAGAATCTTGTAGGAATATTTTGTGAAATATCTCGCTGGAACGTTCATAGAAGATTTCTAGAATATTCAAATAAAAGATTTTGAAAAATTTCATAAACCTTTCATGAAATATGCCTGGAAGATTTAAGAAACCTTTCATAAAATATTCCATGAAATATTTATGGAAGATTAACGAAATCTATTATAAAATATCCCATGAAATATTTATAACAGATTCTCAGAATATTGGCACGGAAGACTTGGAATATTTTAAGAATCTTCCATGGAATATTTCTGTAGTATTCGTATATCCTTAATTCTCCTTACATTGGAATATTTCATGGAATATTCTTGAAAGATTTCAAGAATATTTAAATGAAAGGTTTGGGTGATCTCAGATCTTTCATGAAATATTCCTGGAAGATTCTTGGAAGATTTCGATGAAAGATTCATAGTTTTAGATCTTCTATGAAATATTCCATAAAAGGTTGTGGAATGTTGTGTAGGAATACTATATTATATAATAACACATAATACTTATACATAAATACATATACGCATACATAAACATTCACATTAAGTTATGATGATTTTTATCAACAAATATAGACGCTCCTTCAAGAATTATTTGGCCTTTTGATCAGTAGAGAACGATCTTAGGCCAAATATAGACGCTTATAAAAGTGTACTTTTATATGGGCGATTTCTGCCAAAAATGTTAGCTCTGAAATTGTAGTAAGGTGGCACGATCTACTGAGTATCTCCATACAAAAAAAAGCATGCTATCCCTTTCGCACACTTCTTTCAATGTTTTTAAATGCTGGATTAAGAAACTATAAATAATTAAATGTTAATTAATAAATAATTTTAATTTATATTAATTAATAGATGATTTTAATTAATATTAATTAATAAATAATTTTAAATAATATTAATTTATTATAAATATTTATTATATAAATTATAAATATTTTTAAAAATTAAATCATTTTTCTGTCAAAGAAGAAATTCATTATAAAAGAGCTATAAAAACAAAAATACTCAATTTTTAACCAAAATTTGTATGCATCGAAAGTTATTTTTATGACTTGAAAATAAATTTTACTTATTGAGCTACGAAAATGTAATTTAGCACTGAAAATAGTAAAATGTAACTATTTATTTATTTCTTTCAACAATCTTTCATTTTTATTTCTCTAAATACAATCGTAGTAGTATTTGATTTGGAAATAATCAATAAATATTGTTTCTTTTGATGCTTAGCGATCTTTTTAAAATATAACAAATATGACAACATGATATTAAAGTTTTTTATAATCATTATTATAATATAAAATTATTTTGCTGTTCTATGCTACATAAAATCAGGATTCGCAATGTTATGAATTAAAAGAATCATTATTATAGGAAAAAATAAAACTAATGAAAAAAAATTATAATATTCAATGTAAATGTTAAAAATTTCAATATTTTCAAATTGAAGACAATAATATTCTGTAATTATAAAATGAAAAATTTTATAAATATGAGCTAATTTGAGAAACTTAAATTTTTAGTTGTAAAAATGAAAATATTTTAATTCAAGAGATCGCTTATGAAATTTTGAATGAAGTTTTTATTTAGTATGAAAATGAAAAAAATTCTATTTCTCATATTTTATTATATACTCTGTTTGTTATAAGCAATTTTTATAAACAATAAAAAAAGCATTAATCATTTAGAAAAAATATATTTTTTATTCATTTCTTTGCATATTCTAAGCATAAAATTTTCTTATTTATTTTTTTTGTACAACTACTTTTAGAGAAAAAATTATCAATATTTAAAAAAACAAACTTAGAAATTTTTTGTCTTAAAAACTAATGGTTTTATGAAAAAATAACAGAAAAGTTTTCCGGCTTGAAATTTGTCAAGGAATCGAAAAAAAATTTTTACTTCAAAAATAGTTTATTTATAATTATTTATTTATTGGGTTGAAAACAAAAAAACATTTTATACATATCCTATTTGTATTGGATTCGTTTAACGTAATAGAAATATATTTTTCAAATTGCATTCAGTTAGGAAAAATGGTTTTTATTAATTTTCAATATTAATAAAAATATATAAAAATCATTAAAAAATTTATTATTTACAAACAAATATTTGTCAATTTCCTTTTTGAATATGCCTTTATCGCAAGCCCATCGAATAAAGCACATATGTTTTGAGCACAAAAAGTATTTCAAGAAAAAAACTTTTGAAGTGAAACTTCTTAACCGACGGTATACACTTCCCATAAGAGCCGTATAAAAAAATTATACGGGAGTGAATTGATTTCATGACGGTACATGCAACGGAACTAATGAAACGGAAGTGTATATATATAGGAAGAGCGTCCGCGCCTCCTATATGTAAATCAAGGTACTAAATACGTATAAAGAAAAATTGGCGGGACTGATTTTATGTCAAACGCACAGATATAGTATATGTATACATGTATACTATATATGCAATAAAAATATCTGAATTTGATCTGAACAAATAAAGAAGGCAATAGCACTCGTTTTCTCTTTTTCTTTCTTTCTCTATAATGTTTTATGGTCAACCCCTCTCTTCCCTACATTTTTTAAATTGTATTTTTGTAAAATAAATATTATTAACAAAAATTTTATACACCGTCTCATTTAAAATTAAAAAAATTCATTCCTTAAATAAATTAAATTATTTTAATTTAGTTTTATTTCATTTTATAATTATTTAGTTTTAAAATTATTTTAAAATTAAATAAAACAATGATAGAACTTAAACAAACATTGATGAGTTCTATAATTTCGTAAAGAAGTTTCACTTCTGTCGGCCAGTCCCAAAGACTGCCACACCAGTTTTTTCTACAATTCAAGAGATGTTTCAAACTTGAAAAAACAAAATATGAAAAGATTTGTAATCAGTATAAATTTAGAGACACACTATAAATCCGCCATTTTTTTGCTTTCTTATAGGAAAAGTATTGTATCCATAAAAAAATTTTTTAATTTTTTCATTAATTTGTACATATTTCGACTCAGGGAATCAAAAAAGTGGTTTCCAGACAATGTCTATATGTATGCATTCAGTACGCCAATTACATCTCGAAAAATACTCGTTAGATATACTTCAAATTTTGCATGAAATCTATTTTTTTGTTTAATTGGTGCGGAAGCTATTGACAATTGGTTTTCTTAGTGTAGTTTTAGATTTAGAGATATTTAAAAAATTAATTTAAATTTTGATTTTTTATATTGTTTTTATTTAATTTTTTACGTTAATTACTCGATGAATTGGCTTTGAAATTTGCATGAGAATTATTGAATTATTTGCAATTGCCAAAAGAAGAATAACTTTTAAAACCGAGTTTTTTAGCGTAGTTTTCCTTTTAATGAATTTTCAAAATTTAGAAACAAATTATTATTAATCATTTTTTTTCTATTTTACGCAAACTATTCAATAGATTTGCTCTAAAATTTGTATACAAGTTATTCGCTACTGTTTTTATAAAACAAGCTTTTGAAAAACAATTTTTTTAGCGCAGCTCTTCGATCATTCTGATTTTTGATTTAACGTTCTTACTAACTCTTTTCTTTCTTCCTCACTTCCTCTCTTCCCTTCGATCTCACTTTGATACTCATTTTTGCACTATTTTAATCCATCCTTGTTTTCTCTCTCTCTTCCTATTTTTCTCTCTGTAACTAGCGACACACATGCTTTTTTCTGCTCTTGCTTTTTTTTCTCTTAATAACTTTTCATCATCCTGCTGAGTGAATATTTTTTTTTTGGGAGTCCTGAAGCCTTGGCTCTATTTTTCTTGCATGTTGCAACTGCATTTCTTGGACTCTGAGCGATTTTCTGATTCTGAAGCATAGATAGTTACACTTCTATTTGTTATCTGCTGCTGTTCTATCTTTTTATTGGGATTTGCTGCTCGGCTCGGTGCTCTGTGGAGTGTGGTTAGTGTCTCTGTGTGTTCATAATGTTGCAATTGCATTAAATGCAATCGTTTTTGTTTGTTGCATCCTAATCTTAAATTTACTTGGTGCCGGCTTGCTTCATACAATATATGCACAATTTTGATACCAGTGGCTCCATCTCTTGGTTGCCTTGCTCACTAAATTTGCAACTTGATTGGTGAACGACTGTGGAGTCTCATATTTAAGGTGCTTTTCCACTTGTTATTATTATTACAAGTTATTAAGTGCGTGAAATTCAGATCTGTATTATTATGCTGTTTCTCCACTTACTGGAAATTAATCATTCACCAAGTTACTGACGAACCCACAACTTCATAGCATATATGTTATGCTGCTACTCCACTTACATATTTAATATTACATCACTGTTGTTTATTTGAGCGCTACAATTTATTTTCCTGGATTTCTTGGATTTTGATAATTCATTCTAATTTATTTAAATGGATATGCAGCAATTTAATGATATCCTTACTACGATACTTGAGAAAATGGGTAAGTTGGATAAATTGAACTCAATGAAATCCTCTGTTTCCAATGTGAGCAGTCTGCTTACTGTGCTATCTCATAAATTTTCTGTTCTTGAATCGAGAATTAGTGCGCTTTCTTCTGCATTTAATAAGTAGATTACCGCAAATAAAGCTCTGTCGCGAACAGAGGGAGCTAAAGGCAAGAGTTGAGAGTGTGCTTGCTATAACTACCAATACAACAATATCTGGAACTGACTCTGCTATTAATATGGATCATCTTATCTCTCTATCACGGCGATGTGATGTTTTAAAAGCACAGCAGCTTCGTATTAAGAGGGCTTTTGATTTGGTACAGGGTGGTCTTGTGCCATCGGAATTTTCTAATCTTAAGGCAGGTGTATCTGCTATCTTTGCTACCTTGGATGCTAGTTTCTCAATTGAGGACTCAGCTTCTGTTTGGCCACTAAGACGTTCCGTTCCTGACTCATTCACGTTAACTTCTACTGCTGCTGTTATTCCTGCTGGTACATCATCTGAAGTGATGTCCATATCTACATGGCAGCGTGATCGCCGCTTATTAACTGTGCCACTGCTTGTAACAATGAAGAGTCCTACACTTGCACGTGGGGTTATAGCTGCTGAGATTAAGGCAAGGAGAATTCATACTTCTCAGGTTGATGAGAAACTTCTTTCTGGAGCTAAATACGCCACTGCCCTTTCGTCTCCGTTAATTAATATCAACGAATTTCTTCCTCCCTAACTGCAAGAGCTGAAGTTGAAAGTTCTTATACAAGCGAAGGAATTTTTTTTTCATTCGTGAAAAATAGACGAATTTTTGTGAGAAGGAAGAATGAGGTTGCTCCTACACAAGTTGCTTCTGTTGAGGATCTAGATGCTTTTTTAGCCAAGGTGATGCTGGTCGGCATCAGTCCAGCACTGTAGCTTCTATTACTGGGATAAGTTCACTCTCTCTTCCACTCCTCTCTTATACATCACTCTCTACTAATAACCCTGCTTTATTACTCATTAATAATAATTTCACTGCAAGGGATGGTCTGAGAGTTTGTCATTTCAATGCTAATTCTATTAGAACACACATTGAGATGATAAGACTCTTTCTGGCTTCTACCCCCTACTCCCATGTAATAGCTGTAACTTAGATCAAGCTGCGCCTACTTCGCGGCGCCTTTGTTCTTCCTCTGGTAAATAGAGTGGTAAGCCTGGTCTTCGCGAATATCTGTTTTGTGAGGTTAATTCTCTAGACTTAGCTTCACCTATTTTTGTTGGTGTAGTCGACAGGCCGCTACATGCTCCCTTCTTGGCCAGCACAGATTTCATTCCTGACTTAATTATATATGCACAATTCAGTTCGAAGATCATCCTTGGTGATTCTAACACTAACTTATGCGTTGATTGTGATGACTCTAAGTTTCTTAAAGGTCTAATTACTAAAAATTCACTTTTCTCGGTTCCTTATGGCACAATTCATCATATTTATTCATCCGACACTTAGCTTGATTTGTGCCTTGTCGATGTCAACGACATTGTACTCAACTTCTGAAAGACTGATGTACCATTCATTGATGGACACGATTTTATAGCTGCGACTGTTAAGCTCTCTCTCTCTCTCTCTCTCTCTCTCTCTCTCTCTCTCTCTCTCTTAATGGCTGAGGATGCAGCCATTCGTATTGCATCAGATGACGACTTGGATGCTTTTTTAGTGAAGCTTTCACTAGTATCAGCCAACAGCGATGCAGCCACTTAACATCTGACACTGGGGTAAGCTCATTCTCTCTTCCTTCTCACTCTAACACACTTCTTCCTTTTAACAATACTATTTCATCGGTCTATCATGATCATTTCACTACTAAGGATGGTCTCAGAGTTTGTCATTTCAATGCCAACTCTATTAGAGCGCACATTGAGATGATTAGACTCTTTTTGGCTTCTCGCCCTTATTTCCACGTAATGGCTGTTACTGAGACCAAACTGGGCCAAATAGTTGGTGATTCTTTAATTGCTTTTGATGGGTATGTGCTTCATAGACAGGATCGTAACACCAGGGGAGGTGGTGTTACTTTATTTGTACACTGCTCTCTCACTTCTGTGCGTCTCTGTTCATCCTCTGGAAGCTGGAGTGGTAAGCCTGGTTTACCTGAGTATTTCTTCTGTGAGGTCAACTCATCTGACTAGGCTTCACCCATTTTCGTTGGTGTTGTTTATAGACCATCTCACGCTCCATTTTTGGCCAACACAGACTTTATTCCTGATTTGACCACTCATATTCACAATTATAGTACTAAGATAGTTTTGGAAGATTTCAACACTAATTTGTGTTCTGAATCTGATGATTCTGTGTTCCTTAAAAACCTCATTGAAGAAAATGCACTTTTTTCTGTGCCGTATGGACCTACGCATCAAACTTATTCCTCTGATACGTGGCTCAACTTGTGCCTTGTCAATGCCAATGACTTACTGCTTGACTATTGGAAGACTGATGTACCATTAATTGACGGACATGACTTTATTGCTGCGACTGTGAAGTCGTCTCTGTCTAGGCCTATACTTAATAATTTTACTTATCGTGATTATGAAGCGGTTGATGGAACTGCTCTTCTCGATTATTTTCGATCGCTAAATTGTGCAATGTGTAGCAGTGACTCTTCTCTTTTAGCTCGCCTTGAATGTCTTTACACTCATCTTAATGAAGCTATCTCACGGTTTGTGCCTGTTAGGCGTGTTCGACAGAGCAAGAGTCATCGTCCGTGGTTTACCTCTAAGCATCACCGCTTAATCTCTGAGAAATATAGGCTTTACAGACGCTTCAAACGTACTAGACTGCGTTCTGATCTTCTATGTTACAGAGATGCTCGAGATCGGGCTCATTCATGCATCGAATCAGCTAAATTACTTTATCACCACGACAGACTATCTGAGATTATTAACGTAAGACAGATCTGGAAAGAACTGAAGAATCTTGGCATATGCTCCAGCAGTAGTGACACTCGACATTCTTTTCCAATTAATGATTTGAATCGGTATTTTAGTGGCGTTGCGTTTGATCCTCTGTCCCCTCCATTTCTGATTACATGAATACACTTGCTCTGGATGAACCACTTAAAGCCATGTTTAAGGTTAATGCAGTTACTTTGGAGGAGGTATGGATGGCTGTTTGTCATTCTGCTTCACAGGCCAGAGGGTTTGATGCTGTTCCACAATCTTTCGTTCATGCGGCATTTCTGGTCATTGGGCCTTTGTTATGTTGCATTTATAACGACTCATTGCGTGAGTCCTTATTTCCTTCATGCTGGAAGATTTTGCTGGTTACTACAATAAACAAAATATCTTCTCCTCAAGCTTTTGGTGACATTAGGCCAATTTCTTTATTATCTTTTATGTCCAAGGTTCTTGAACGTCTAGTCTATAATCAACTCTATAATTACTTGTCTACGCGACAGCTACTGGACCCTTATCAGACTGGATTTCGAACTGGACATAGTATCCAGACTGCACTACTAAAACTAACTGAGGACATTAGACGCAATATGGACAGACGTTACGTGACGTTGCTGTTGTTATTTGACTTCAGCAAGGCATTTGATACGGTATGCCATGTCTCTCTGCTCAGAAAAATGTCTTCTTTTGACATCTCGCATTCAGTCGTGCAATGGTTTGCGTCTTATCTCTCTGAGAGACAGCAGGCTGTTATTGATGCAGGTGGTAATGCATCTGACTATGTAACATTAAGGGGATGTAAAATTGACACTACACCTGTTATTATAAATATTCACTATCTTTACATTTTATTGCAAAATTGTCAATAAAAAAATGCATTAGCTTGTAGTATGTACCAAGAAGATTATTCGGTTAAATTTTTAAATAAATTCATTTATTACTTATTGAGAATTTTGGGTTCCAAAATTATTTATTAACATTTTTCAATTTTTTACAGGAATCCAAATATCTTAAAAACTAATTAATGAATTTATTTGAAAATTTATCTAAATAATCATCATGGTACATACTATAAGCTAATGCATTTCTTTTCTGGAAATTCAGCAATAAAATGAAAAGGAAGCTAATATCTATAAGTACAGGTGTAGTGTCCGTTTTACATCTCCTTAAATACTGGTGTTCCTCAGGGCTCTGTCCTCGGTCCACTGTTGTTTTCTATATACATCAATGATGTGGCTGCTGAATTCCACGCCGATGTGCAGCATCTTATTTATGCTGATGATCTTCAGGTGTACATTCACTTCCCAATCGCTAAATTAGCTTCTGTTACTGCTCTCATGAGTGATCAAGTTGTCGGTATTGTAATTCTATTTTTTTGTTAGGTGAATTGACGTGAAACGTCCCATATATATATATATATATATATATATATATATATATACACATAAAATTACATTGTTTATTCATTCATATGGATTAAAAATAATTTTTTTTGTTTTGTATTAATTATTAGAGTGATATATTAATTTTTTTATATTCTTTTCTTCATTTTTTTGTTGATTTTATTGTTATATATTAATATAACAATAATAAATTTAAGTTATGAACATATCAGTAGAAGCAATCACTGCTGGTATGAATACCTGTCTTTGTATTTTGAAAGAAAAAGGAATCATTTTGAGCGAAACTATAGATTTGTCTGATGAAAGTATTTTGATAATGGGTAAGGAAATGGCAAATCTCATAATTGATTATGTTGATTCCTTACAATGTATTGAAGTTAATGAAATGCTGTGCGCTGATGAAATTGTTTCAGAAGAAGTAGTTTGTGACTTGAATGAAAGTTTCGATTCTGAAATACATTCAGGTATTTTATATAAAATTAACTATTTTCAGTCACAGTAATTTTTGTGAAACGTAAAATTTTGATTTAAATTATTTTTATAATAGAATCTTCTGAACCATCAAGTCAACCATTGTCATCTGATTATGAACCTGAACAAAAAAAGTCAAAATTTGAATCAATTTCTTTAGATAAAAAAATAAAAGCTGTCAATTTGAAACAAATGCATCCTGAATGGAGTGAACCTACGTTAAGAATTCATGCAGGCAGATTTGTGAAACGAAAGGATGAAGTCAATCGATGGAAGAAGGATATTATTAATGGAGGTACACAGTATGACAAACTCAATGGCATTAAGAAATGGACGTATGATAGATTTGTAGAGGCTCGTCTCAGTAAAGTCCCTATCACTACTAGGGATCTTCAGCAATGGGCATTACAAGCTGCTGGTCAATATTAACTAGAAAATTTCGTTTTTAATGCTACACTTCCTTGGGTAAATAAATTTAAAAAAGAGCACAGAATAAAACAAAGAAAGGTAACAAGATATGTTAAAACTAGAGAACACAAGTCCTTGGAAGTAATAAAAGAATTGAGTCAAAACTTCCAAAAAGATATTCGTTTAATCACATCATCATTTAATAATGATATGATCATATATACAGATCAGATGGGATGTGTGTATAGAACGAATGTTTATAGAACTTTAGAGCACGTTGGAGAAAAAACAGTAGAAGTTCATATTGGAGATTTGAATAAAGTGACACATAGTTATTCTGCGCAGTACTCAATCACAGCATCAGGAAAACTATTACCAAAAGTATTTTTGTGTATGCAAGAAGCATCAGGTTCATTCGGACCCAGGATCCAAAAGCACATCCAAATTTTAGAAGAACATTATAAAAATTTATATATTACTTGCTCTAAATCAGGAAAACTGACCACAAATTTGTTTGACAATTACACAAGTAATGTTCTTCAAGAATATGTTAAAGATAATAAGTTTGTGCTATTTTTAGATACATGGACTGGGCAAAAACAACCACGTTTGTTTTAAAAATTTGTAACTCCAGATGGTGAGTCTTCATGCACATTAAAATATATTCCTGGTGGTTGCACACCATTTTGCCAGCCTCTGGACACTTATTTGCATCGCCAAATAAAATTATTCAAATCAAGAATTCAAAATGCTACTTATATGATTCAATCTCAAAGGCAAGTTAATACACGTGATGATGCCATTAAAATCCACTCTATAATACACCGTCAATTGTCAGCACCAATTTTCAAGAACATGATTCAGTACTCTTGGTATTGTGCTAATTTAGTGAAGGACAGAGAGTACGTATTCATGAATGTGAAAGAAGTTTGTTTTTCACAAAAATTCAGTGAAAAGTGCAGCTGCAATTCCATTAGTTTTATAAAATGTTCTTGGTGTCGGAGTGAATTTTGTTTTTCTTGTTTTTATGATCATGATCATACACACAATTGTAATCAATACTTTAGAAATGTATAATTATTTATTAAATGTAATTTATTAATTTTTTATATGTTTAATTATTTTTAAATATATTTTATTAAAAAACTATTATTTGCTTTTATTATTTTTATGATTTATGTATATAATATCTATTTTACAACACACATTTATTACAAAAGATTTTTTTCATTCAAGAGATTTAACTTTTTTTCACTTCACTAGCAGAAAAACTTTACGCTCATAGTTCATGACTGTAAGCGTATAGATCCCGTGACGCCAACGCTGTTTTGCGATTAGGTTTATAAAGTTGGATCCCATATGTGAGGAATTAAAGAAAGGCAAATATTAATTGATTGCGCTTAAACAATTATGATTAAATTGTTTTGTGCGATTTTTTATGGAGCTTTCGCGATTATAGCAATTATACAATAAGTAGGGGAGAGTGGGGTAAATTTCCAGATGGGGTAACTTTAAGAATGCTTAATAATCTCACACATGAAAATTTTTACCCGGGATCAGTAAAATAGATTAAAAATATATATAAAAACGAACTTTTTTATACAACTTCTAGTAGATTACTTGATAATTTGAATTCGTAACAGCCACTTCTTTTTTTCGCAGTGTCTTTCAAAACTTTTGTGTTGTCTAAAAATACATGTCATAATTCTGCGTGAATGAAACAATTTGTCACGTAATAATAAGTTTATAGTACATTAAATAACAAAAATTTTGACATCTAGTATGACCCCATACGTTAAGTTTAAGCTTAGTACTGACAATTCAAAGATTTTCAATCATTTGGGGCAACTTTCCAATAAAATGTTAATTAATAGGGATTTTTTGGAAAATCGCTTTTCTATTCATTTTATATGAATAATAATTTATTTAATATTCGTACGAATATTATTATGTTAATATTATATTTTTGTGATTATTAATGTATTAATGATTAATAAAATAGTCAAAAATTTGAAAAAATTCGTTAAATAAAAAATTTAATTGTATTTTCCAAGTTTAATAGTACAATCGGAAAATAACCCCAACGCAAAATGGAAAGTTGCCCCATACATGGGGCTACTTTCCAAAAAACAATTTTTTTTCGATCCAAACTATTGTTATGTTAAATGAATAATAAGGAGTCTAGACCGATTTTTTTATTCAGTTTGAAGTCTAAACTTAGTGTTAATGCTTTGGTAGAGTCAATTATTTCACTACCGGAGAAGAAATCTTCTCTTAAAAAAACGTCTGGAATTTAGCACCACTCTCCCCTAGTAAGCGCGAAATCTCCACACTTACAGTCATGAACTATGAACGCAGAATTTTTCTAAAACCAACCCTGTTCACTAGTTTTGTTTGTAGTCAGGTTATTAACACAGCTAAACCCAGCTGGTTAAAAAATCAATAATGTCTCACTAGCAGACTAGGCACTATGTCATGGCAGGTGTTTATCACTATAGTCAAAAGTTTCTTCTGCACTTTAGGATAGCTTTATATGAAAATATTTACAGCAGTGTTTTTTTATTACAGTATTTATAAAAGTGTTAAATTTAATAAAATATAATGTGTAAAAAAGGACAATTCAAGTTTAAATAATGATAAGATGATGCTAGAAAAATTCTTTAAGGATCATAATTGTTAGATAAGTATTATAAACCACTTTTAGGTTAACTTTGTAATTACTTTAAAAATTTATAAAAATTGATACTTTGTGCTTATTTCCAGATTATTCTTATCGCCAGTATCAACAACAGCAGTGACAAAATATGGTAAAATATATCAATCAAAATCAAAGGTTTTCTCTGCTTGAAAATCTTATATCTTTGAGTGCAGTGCTAGCGAGTCCTATTATCATGAATTTCAATGGGAAGAATCATGCAAAGTTGTGAAAAAAAGAATAAATGATAAAATTTAATCATACAAAAAAATTATTCAAGTTTCCAGATAATTTTATAGATAATTAAACATAATCGACTCTGAGGTAAGTCGACAATTTATTTAACTTTTGACTTTTAACACTATTTTATTAAAACAAATATTTATTTATTGAAACAAATATTATATTTTAGAACTACGTTGGATAATAGTGAGTTAATCAAAGCAAAATTAATTGCTTTGAGTCAATATTAAACATTTTACATCAAAGTTTGATGTTGTAGTTCGTCGAAAAAGAAAATTTCAGGAAATAGCTGATTGCTTATATTATGAGAATAAGGCAGTGTCAGACCCTGTGGCTCTGGGTTTTTATTAGTTATTTGGTAATAAAACTGACCACAAAGTTTCATTTGAATCCCAGATCCGAAGCACATATACTCTCCTGGTTAGTATCTTATTTTATATATATATATATATATATATATATATACTTTCGAATTTGTATTATTTTTGTTGTACAACATAATGTACAGTTAATAAATTTAAATATCTATCTAAATATCTATCTCTCTAAACCTATGCTTAAAGACTTTACTTTTCTGGATTATAAGTCTGTCGATAATGTTGCACTTCCTCAGTATTTTCGTTCTTTAAGGTGTGGTACATGTGATGGTGATTCTTCTTTCTCTGCTCGTCTTAAATGTCTCCACAACTATCTTAAGAGCAGGCCGGATTCGGTGTCCTTGGCTAATTGAGATTTTTGTTATTTACTCAAGTATTAATCAGTGTATCTGCAAATTGAAGATTAAGCGCAATAGATATTATTATTACAAATATTTATGCAGAAGAAGATAAAAATCCATCGCTTTGTTTTTGAAAAAAGTAAGTAACGCGAAAATATTATAAACATAAACTTTTACTTTGACGTTACTTACTTTCCTCAAAAACAAAGCGGTAGATTTTTTTTTTCTTGTGCATAGATGTTCATAATAATAATAATAATATCTATTGCGCTCAACCTTTCATTTGAAAATACACCGATTGATACTTGAGTAAATAACAAACAACTCAATTGTTACTCGGTCGGTATCAGGTTCTACTCCGGCCTGCCGTTAATGAGGCAATTGCACAATTCGTGCCTGTCAGGAAGGTCAGGCAGGGTAGGGCACATCTTCCGTGGATCACCTCTGAACATCGTCGCTTGATTGATGAGAGAGATTGACTTTATAGATACTACAAACGTACTCGACTACATACTGACTTATTGTAATATAGGACTGCTCGAGACAAGGCATATGAGTGCATTGAATCAGCCGAACTCTTATGCTACTGTGACAGACTATTGGGAATCACGGACTTGCAACAGATCTAGAGAGCTCAGGAACCTCGGTATATGTTCTCATGATAGTAATTCACGATATTCATTTCCTATAGATGAGCTTAATCGATACTTTGGTGAGATTTCGTTTGATCCACTTGCCCCTTATGTTTCTGAGTATGTGAATACTACAAATGTAGATGAGCCTCATAAGTCTTTATTCAGGTTTAATGAGGTTATTTTGAAAGAGGTCAGGATGGCAATATGTATATAAAAAGTTTATTAAAAGATGTTTCTACGAAATTTTTCGTCATTTGAAAAAGGTATGAAAAAGGTACACATACAGAGGACAATATTTTCATATATTTTTAAATTCTCAATTCAAATTGTTCATTACGGTATTAATAAAACAATTCGTAAAGGCGGATTTCCACACTACGCCAATGGGATACTGTCACAGCACGTTGGTTTTTAATTTTTTTTTACATTATTAATTATATTAATTAATAATTACAAATTTTATAGAATTTTATGATATGATAAAATTATATATAATTATCTGAAATTAAATCATATAAACATTAATAACATGAAACGTGGTACCGTCGACAGTAGTCCTGTAACCCTCTAAAATCCAGGTAGTGATCCAGGTTCACTTCTTGGATTGGAAAGAGCAACCACATAAATATCAGAGTTTGAATACAACCATTTTTAACATTGTTCAAAATGAATGTATCCAAACACTGACGAGAGCAGAAAACCACATACCCACATCCTATTAAAAAAAAAATTAGAGGAGAAAGAGAATATATATTGATTTCACGTTTCTTATATAACTATTTTTAATAGACCCCTTCTGTTCTTACCTGGCTCGACCTATACTACACACCCAATGTAGAAAGAAATAAAATGAATTGCTAATTAACTTGTAAAATATTCATATATATGTACCTCATTTGTGTATATTCATAAATATTCATCAAATAAATATTGCACAATTAATTCAAATTTTATTATAACAGGTGTGCATGAAAATAATCATATAAATGCATCAACGTTCAAAAAGTTATTAAAAAAAAATTTTTATTTGGTAATAATTATCTTTTTTTAACAGAATATGTGAATCTAAAATATTATTTCATGATACCATGTCAATAATAGTATAAGAATTCACTGTACTAATTTATATGATTATTTTTCATAATCCTGAAATTCGCTATATAATATGATACAAAATGTTATAAACACATATACTACCATGCAATTCACACAAAACAAATTCTTACAAGTATCAAATAATCATAAAAATAAATAATTTTGTGATATTTTGCATCTGAAGTATAATTACAATACTAATGACAAAATTTAAAATTTTTGAAAATATTTTAATATTAAATATTTAAGTTTGTTTACTAAAACGAAGAATTAATAAAATGTGCAAAAAATAACATGTTTTTTATAGATTCAAATTGATAATAATTGAATTAATCTAGAGTAAAACTAAAATACTTATGTTAAATATACTGTTTAAATTAAAAACAATTAAATATATCAATAATACAACTTAAATATTTATGTTTAATATACTTTAAATACTTACTGAATAATTTATTATTCTAAAATTGCATTATAAATGTACTATCGAAAAATATCACTGGAAACCTACAGAATTATAGAAGTATATCTACAGAAAACCTTTTAATATCTAATATAATATATAGCGATATAACGACACAGTAAACAAAAACAATAGCCACCAACAACAATTAAATCGACGAATAAACAATTTATGAAAATAAAATATTCTTTACAGTAAAATAAGTAAGATTTAAGTGAAATATTAACGAATAAGTAAAATAACATTATATAAGAATAAGTTGAATCAAATTATACATAAATAAGTTTAATAAAATGACATAATAATTCATTCATGATTTATATGATTTGATGCAACGTATTGCAATCTGCTTCCAACAACAGGATATTCTAGTAAGTAAAATAAAAACTTTTACTGGCTATCTCTGTTCAAAAATATTTATTAATGTTATTACAACGTTTCGCTCTTAAGATTGTATGGGCTATACAGTCTGTGTCAAAAGTTAGTTTCTTATAAAATCGTCTATATTTTTTGGTAGAAAGTAATTATCTAATTTTTAGCTTAGTAACTTATTAGATAATATTAAAACAATCATTTTAAACTTTGTTTCATTTAAATATAATGAATTATTAAAGAGTTATAACATTTTAAAGTTTATAAATTTTACACAAATCTAATGCAATCATAAATAATAATGCCAAACTTTCAAAAATAATTTTATTTCACTGCAACAAAGTTTATTTTGTTCAGTTTAAAATTTAGAATCTATTGACGAGGATGGAATCTTGATTTTTTTTTTTATTAAAATTTATTGCTAATTTTCTGCGAAAAAATGTATATGTCTCAGACGGTAGTTCCTGTTTTATCATAGAAAATTAGCAATAAATTTTAATAAAAAATAAAAATCAAAATTCCATCCTCGTCAATAGATTCTAAATTTTTAACTGAACAAAATAAACTTTGTTGCAGTGAAATAAAATCATTTTTGAAAGTTTGGCATTATTATTTATGATTGCATTAGATTTGTGTAAAATTTATAAATTTTAAAATGTTATAACTCTTTGATAATTCATTATGTTTAAATCAAACAAAGTTCAAAATGATTGTTTTAATATTATCTAATAAGTTACTAAACTAAAAATTAGATAATTACTTTCTACCAAAAAATATAGACAATTTTCTAAGTAACTAACTTTTGACACAGACTGTATAGCCCATACAATCTTAAATAAGAGCCTCTTCAGGTATCTAAGTAAAAATCAATAAAACAATTTAAAATTTTAATAAATAAAATAAACTGTACATAATATTTTCTACCAATGATGTTTAACTTTCTTTCTAAGTATGGGTGGTAAGAAAAAACCAAATATTCTTTATTATTGTTAGAGTTATGGGTAATTAAATTACTGTTATTATTGAAAAATTTCTTTATTCTATCTTTTAAATGGTAATTGATAAAATCAATAGGGTAATAATTTTCAATGAGAACCTATCTTATAAATGTAAAGTTCTTTTCCAAGGATTGTGGGGATGATAATTTAAGATTTCTGTCTACTAAACTAGAAACTATAGCCATTTTTGTGATAAAGGAGATTGAGACATAAAATTTGAATAACTATTTGAGTGTGTGGAGAAAAATAATAGAAAAAATGTTTTAATTTGCAAACTTCAATCTAATCTTTTAAATTCTGAGATCGAAGATAGTAACATTCACAAACAGTTTTTAACTACAAACTTAGATGATTTAAGGGATAGAATTTTTCTCAAGTTAAATAGCCATGAAATTGAAATTTTAGTTAATTTTTTATTTTCTAAAATAAAATTAAATATTTGTGATGTGGAAGAGAAACTCAGTAACGAACTTTCTAGATTATATTGGAAAAAATATGGTATATACAGATCCTATTCTAACGAATTTATTGATACAAACACATCATATTTGGATAAAGTTTTATCCACCAATTTCAATATTTAAAAAAATGTTACTAATTTTATTAGCATTTAAATACCACAATATGTTAAAAATGTGGTTAGTTTGGGTTCCTCATTCAATTTTAACATTAACATTAATAAAAAGTTTACTCTTGAATTGATGAAAGGTTTAAATACAATTAAAAAAAGTGATAATATTCGTAATGATGTTTAAATATTTTAGAATCATGTAAAAACAAAAATCTTATATTTAATCACTACTATCAAGCTATTGAATTAGACATCAAAAGTACAACAATTTTTTTTTAAACAACAGTTATGTACCGGCAAAGATGAAGAGGTTTTAAGGGATAATACTTTATACAAAATGATTAGGAATAACCCTCTAAATAAAGTAGAAAACGGAGCTGATCAACATATAAAACCCATAAACAGTATTAATGCATTTGACTTCAAAAATAAAGTTACCCTGATTTCTAAAATGACTAATTTAGCCAAAGCCTATAGTTTAATAAAACTACAATAACCACCCTATGCGCATTATCATTTCAGCCTGTGGTAGTCTTACCTATGTTTTATCTAAAATCGTTTCTGAATTTTTATCCAACAATCTTCCTAAAAATTCACGTTCATTAAAAAATAGTTTTTAACCGACTTCAAAAAGGAGGAAGTTCTCAATTCGACTGAATTTTTTTTTTTTTTTTTATGTCTGTTACCTCATAACTCCGTCATTTCTTAACCGATTCGAAAAAACTTTTTCTTATCTGATAGAGAATGTCAGCAGGAAGGTCCCATAAGTGTCCTATAATTATTGGGCCAATATTCGGTTTATATGACCTAATTATCAAATTAAGAAAAAAACCGGGTGTTTTGTTTTCTCATTTACCTCCCTTATACCTCCTTACTTCGGAAACTACATTCGCTCGATATTTCACACACCGTTATCAGGTGGATCGGCTCTTATCTCTCTGATCGTCGTCAAGCTGTCATTGATACTGTTGGTAGGTCATCACATTTTGTCTGTCTTAACACTGGTGTTCCTCAGGGCTCTGTTCTGGGTCCTCTGCTGTTCTCTATCTATATCAATGAACTCTCTTCTGCCTTCCATCAGAATGTTCAGCACCTCTTATATGCTGATGATTTGCAGCTGTATGTGCACTTTCCGATTGCTGAGCTTGATCATTATACTTCACTAATGAGTGAACATGCGTCATTGGTCGCAGATTGGGCATCCAGCAATCATCTTAAGTTGAATATCAACAAGACAAAGGCTATCATAATTGGCTCTTATTATTATATCAATATTCTAACCTCCATGCCGTCTACTGGTATCTGCATCAATGGTGAGACAATCGGTTTTGAGTCATCTGTTCGTAATCTGGGTGTGTATCTTGACAGCAAGCTGAACTGGAAGGAGCATATCACACATGTGTGTAACAGGTCGTTCTCTCTCCTCTATCGACTCAATTTCTTTAGACGGAGCACTACTTTTGCTCTACGTAAGCACCTTATTCGTTCACTGCTGTTTCCAATTCTTGACTATTGTTGTCTTGTGTTTACTGACCTTTCTGCTGAACTCGACCTTAGGCTTCAGAGGGTTATCAACGCTGGTATTCGTTACATCTATGGTGTAGGTAGGCGTGAGCACATCTCTTCTTAAAGGCTCTCTCTGGGTTGGTTATCTACTGCAGGTAGAAGGAACTACTTTGCCTCTACTTTTCTTTTCAAAATGTTTTTATCATGCTCACCTTCATATCTATTTTCTAGATATCAGTGGAACCGGCCTGTTAGGGCTCTGAGGGGGGATGTGAGGCCATTGACCATTCCTCATTCTTACACCGAATACCATCAACGCTCATTCACTGTTTCATCCTCGCGACTATGGAATGAACTTCCATCGTCGCTTAGGACTTCATCTTCACTCTCATCTTTCAAGTTGACCTCTCATGCGCACTTCCTCTCCCAAGAGTTTGGACCTCTGCTCCCAGCTTAAAATTTTCTTTGCTTTTTGTTTTGATTTTTATTTTGTTTGTATTTTTTTAGTTTTGTAGTTTATTATTACTATTTTTATTTGTATTTTATTTTTATTTTTATTTTATTGTTATAATCTTTTGTAAACTATATTTTGTTGTACAACATACTGTACATTAATAAATTAATTATCTATCTATCTATCTATCTATCTCTCTCTCTCTCTCTCTCTCTCTCTCTCTCTCTCTCTCTCTCTCTCTTCTCTCTCTTTCCTGAGCTTGAATATGTATACATGCACACATAACGACACTGTGCTGTTGAGCCTTCTTTCTTTCCTGCTATATATTGCTTGGTGGTGTACTAATGCATGCGTTATGAATTAATAATGAAAGTTTAATGTAATTAGTGGGTCTACCTATATTTGCGTTTTTAGTAAGGGGATTCACTAGAAGATAGAAAATAAAATTTTTTTAACAAAAACAAACAATTTAAAAAATTTTTAATAAATAAAAACCGACTTTAAAAGTATCGAATAAAAACAAAATTTTTTACAAAAAATAAGATTTTAAAAACATTGCACTAAAAAATGACAAATAAAAAATTTTTAACAAAAAAAAACCGATTTAAAAAAATGCACTGAAAAGTAACAAATAATTTATTATCTTTAGCAATCATACAAATAATTGGTAAAATACAATTTTATAAGTCGGCGTTTATTAATTAAAAATGCCTTAAATCGTATGTAATACGATTTAAGGCATATTATACATTTATACCTCGCCTTAGGCACGGGTGACAAACATACGATTTAAGAGCAGGTCGAGTATATCTGTCCTTTTTTAATCAAAGAATTGATTTTCTTACAAAAACTAATGATTTTAACAAAAAATAAAGAGAAAGCCGCATCTTGTCTCAAAAAAAGCAATATTTTCATTGATAAGAAAGAATTGATTTTATCGCTTTGTTTTCAAGAAAACCTTGAAAAACTTAAAACATAGAGGTTAGGGTAAACAATTTAGTTTTTCAAGGTTTTCTTGAAAATGAAGCAATAAAATTAATTCTTTCTGATTAAAGAAAAATTTGTTTTTTTCGATGCGAGATGCGGCTTTCTCTTTATTTTTTGATAAAGTTATTAGTTTTTGCAAAAAATTAATTCCATGATTAGAAAAGGACGCAGATACGTGACCTCCTCTTAAGGCATTTTTGAAATCAACTCCCTTGGTAAATAATATACTATTTAATAAATATACAAAACTGGATATCTCTTTCTAAAAACCATAGGGAGATAAATTTCATGAAAATGAAGATGTGAAATTTCAAACATAATAAAGATTGCGTAATGATTTGGCCAAATGATAATGAAAAATGAAATGATTTGTTTGATTGAAGAAGAACTGCGAAGAATCCGTAAAAACATTAAAAACGGAGAAAGAAAAGAAAGAAAAGAGAAGCAACAAAAGGTCAAAATATTTTTGAAAAAGAAGTTCTGTTGATTGATAGTAGCTTTTCTTTTCTGCCTTTAAGCATGTTTCAAATCTTATTAACCTTATCGAAAACAGCTGAACGTGAAAAATGTGGCAATTAAAAGATTGTTAATGAATTTTTTTTTTTTTACTAGCGAAAATTATTGAAGACTTAATGTCATTCAGAGAAGTATTCTTAAGACATTTTGCCTCTTTATTAATTCGATTAATATTGTTATCGAAAAACAATGATCTGTCAATAACAGGAAAAACAACGAAAAATTGTGAATAGATCAAGATGATAAAAGACGGTATAAGACTCAATGTTACAGATTCTTGATAGGTTCTAGATTCTAGGTTTCTGAAGGTAAGAGTAGAGAAGATGGTCAAAGAAAGCATAGAGTTCAATTAGTTATAAGAGCATTTAAAGATAAAGATAAGCCTCTGTATCAAGACTTCCAATAGTAAGAACATTATTAGCTATGGCAAATAAATATAACTTAGACATTCATCAATCAGTATTCTTAAACAGAGTCATAAATTAAGAAATCTACATGAAAATTCCAGATGGAGTGCCCATATGCAAACTGAAAAGGGCACTCTATGGTCTAAAAATAAGTTCAAAGAAGTGGCATGAAAGATCTTCAGAAGCAACTCGAAAAATGGGATTGGTATCAGATGATCATTGATATCATAATGATTCTTGTCTATTTATCTGGAGAAATGGAAAATATGGTCATATTATTACTTTATGTAGATGACATCCTTCTTACAGGCAGCGATCATAAGAAAATGAATGATATAAAATTTAAACTCAAAAAGGAATTTTCAATGAATGATTTAGGTAAACCCAAAGAATTTATAGGAATTAATATCATACGAAAACGTGAAAGTACTTTGACAGAACTCAATCAACAAAAATATATAGGCAAAATGCTGAAGAGATGTAAATTCGAAGAGAAGTATTTGCAAAGAATTCCTTTCGTAACCACACAGGTTATGAACAAAGAGAGAAGAGACAGAGGAGATGAACATTCGAAAACAGAAACCATTATTTCCACATTTTACAGAGAAGCTATTGGTTCATTGTTATACTTAGCTGTTGCAATACGACCTAATATTTCTCATGCAACAAATCTACTAAGCAGACATCAATTAGATCTTACTACGAATGAATGGAAAATGATGAAAAGAGTTTTTGGATACTTGAAGGGTACAAAACAGTTAACTCTTTGCTATCATGCAAATGAAAATGATTTACAAGCATTTGCTGATACAAGTTTTGCCGATTGTAAGAATTCTTTAACTACATGTGGATATGTTATTCATTTGTTTGATAATGCAATCACTTGACGTACGCACAAGCAATCTTATGTGGCTTTATCTACTTGTCAAGCTGAGTCTGTCGCTATGAGTGAAACTTGTCAAGAACTAACTGCATCAAACAAATTAATAATCATAATGCTAGATAAGCTTTTTTATCCTATGAAATTATGGTGTGATAA
Source organism: Anastatus disparis (assembly GCA_017163975.1). Taxonomy (NCBI): domain Eukaryota; kingdom Metazoa; phylum Arthropoda; class Insecta; order Hymenoptera; family Eupelmidae; genus Anastatus; species Anastatus disparis. The sequence continues at coordinate 5,148,468 of JAFFSR010000267.1, read as the reverse complement.
CAAGGCAGCAGGTGCAAGTGCAAATATAACTGCTTGAAATAAACTTCGACACATGACCGAAGTAAGAAAACATTATGTAAAAGAATGCGTTAAAAGAGATTTAGTCAATGTGTGCTGGATTCTCCCAAAAGAACAAATAGCTGATATTTTTACTAAACCCTTCCGTGTACATGAGAATTTAATTGATAAAATTTAATTGATAACAGAATTAAAGATGTGTAAGGAGTGGTTGACTTGATCACAATAACTAAAGACGTGTAAAAAGTAATTGACTTGTAAAGATTGGTTAACAACGATTAAAGATGTGTAAAGAGTGGTTGACTTGATCACAATAACTAATGATTTGTAAAGAGTGATTGATTTGTAAAGATTGGTTTACAACGGTCAAAGATGTGTAAAGAGTGATTTAATTAATTTATTTGTTTCAGAGAATAAAAAAACAAGCAACATTAAAAAAGTGGATTAAGAAGATGGGCAAATTCAAGAAAAAAAAGTTGTTTTATAATTAGGACGTCCAAAAAGTGCAAAAACACCAGCATTCATAGCAAAAGTACAGGATATGGTTTTGGAAGATCGTGGATTAACCGAGAGAGAATTAGCAGAGGCTCTAGACATCTCATTAGGCAGTGTGAGTCATATTTTAAGTGAAGTTTTGGGTTTCGAAAAGCTCTGTGCACAATGGGTGCCGCATTCGCTTACAATGGAACCAAAACACGTTCGAATGCGACTTTCTGAGCAACATATGCAGCGCTTTCGAAAGGATAAAAAGGTTTTTTTGCATCGATTCATCACTATGGATCAAATCTTCCGTGCTAATATTCCAGAAATCTTCCATAAATATTCCATGCTGTGTGGGTATGAATTGTCATTTATGTAAAAATTGTTGAGAATCGAATGTATTAATAATAATTTTATCGAAGCAATAATATTTTTATTGAGAGAAAAATATTCATTTTTAGAATATATTTAATGACCTCATTTGAAAAATTATCATAACATAATATAAAAATATCTTCTCTTATCTATCTTAAATATTACTCTAGAATTTGTATTAAATATAATGATTGAAAATTATAATAATAAACATTGCTTGAACAGAAAGTTCAAACAAAACCTTTAAAACTTTTTTTAATTTTATTTTTTTTCTGATCTTTTCATTTTCATTTGCTATTTTTATTGCTTTTTCATAGTGAAAATATTGTACCGATAGAAAAGAATTTCTTCTACTTTTTCATTAATGATGGATTTAGGGAATCGAAAAAAGTGGTTTTTAAAAATGTCTGTAAAAAAGTGTGTGTGTGTGTTTGTGTGTGTGTGTGTGTGTGTGTGTGTGTGTGTGTGTGTGTATGTGTGTGTGTGTGCGTGCGTGAGTGTGTATTCATTTAGTTAATTAAATATCGAAAACTACTCGATAGATTTGCTTCAAATTTAGCACACAATTCATATTTTTTGTCTAACTGATTTTTTTTCTATTATGCTGTAAGAAAAAAAACAAATTTTTAAAACTTTATTTTCTTGGCGTAGTGTAACGTACATTATATAGTACGTTTATTGTAGTCCTATAATAAAGTATATGATAAGAAAGTAAAAACAAGCTGGAATTCCTAAGAATCGCGACTCCGAGATTCCAAGCTAAAAGTCGCATGGTGCGCGAAATGCTGAATCAGAACTTTGTCGCAGGTGACTTGCATCGTCGTATTAGGCAACGACGAGCGTCAGACCATCGCCAGATGCGTTAGTAGTAAATTATAAATGTCATCTTTCTCGTGTTGTACCTTTTTATATTTAATAAACAATAAGTCTAACTTGGATTATTCTTATAATTATTTGCACTCCTCGCACTCCCTATAGGAGTTCGTAATTTTTAAATCTCCCGTAACATTTTGGTAGCAACAGTGTGGAATATGTGCGCGAGGGCTATAGCAAAAAAAATTAATTTAAAAAAAAATAGATTCATCTAAAAAAAAGCGTCAAGAGAAAAATAGAGATTTTTCTGTAGTGTCGAGAGAGAGGGACAGACAGTATATTGAGTTAGTATAATGAGACTAGCAGTGTTTACTATGTAACACAGAGAAACTGTCAACAACGATAGAGGCATGACTGTTAATGAAATTATTTATCAATTTAATATATTAAAAATGTTCCAAACGGAAATCATTTTTGTAAATAATTTTTTCATCACTATTATAATGTTTATTTAACCAAAAAAATAATTTTAAGAGCATGTGTCCTCATGCTATTCAATCTAAGGTAAGTGCATTTTATATAAATTTTTATTTAATTTGTTCATTTGAGGTAATATAGATTCTCAATCCAAACTGAAAAAATCCTAGCACGGAGTAAAATAAATCAAATAAAATTTAGAATATTTTGTAACATCTTATTATTGAGAAATGATTATTGCGCGAGTACCGTATGCGTTAAAAAATATAAAAAAAAAAAGAAAAACGATTTTCAAACGTAAATAGATAAAAGTATGTATTGAAATCGGTTATTAAATTTATAGTATGCGTAAATCAGTAGTATCAGCCAGTAATATTTAAATATTGGAAGTTATAAATAATTTTTAAAAATAAAATTCAAACAAGAAAAGCGTGCGAGCGAAAACAATCAATATTCTTCAGTTACTTATCAACTTTTGTCAATTTTCATTAAAGAAAAACAAATTCTTATCGGTTTCAAAAAGCATATTATCAAAAAGTCGAAAGAAATAATTATAAATATATCCGCTTATTTACGCGAATGAACAAAAAAATTAAAATAACAATGAAAAAAATTTAAATAAATAGTGTTAAGAGAGTAACGTTAAGCACATATTAATTTTATAATTGCTTTTCACTACCGACATTTACGCTGTGAGTTGATTAATTATCAGCATGCATAAATATATGTAAGGGCTTTTCCTTTGTCGAGCGATTTGAACAGTGAAAAGAAAGAGAAAAGTTCTAAATATCAGTGTGTGTCTTAGAGCATATATACCTGGAGGGAGCATGCAAAGCCAAAAAGTGTAAGAAAAAAAAATAGAGAGAAAGGTAACTTAGGGTGAAGTGTTTTCTCTCCCACGCGGATTCTCATTAGCTGTTGCTTGCTCCCAGCGTGGCTATCTCGTACTTGAAGCTCATATTTAGTACATGCTTTAAGGGAGAGAGCAACAGCCAATGAGAATCCGCGCGAGAGGGAAAGTACTTAACCCTGAACTAGCTTACTCTCTCTTTTATTTTTTACACTTTTTGGCTTTGCATGCTCCCTCCAGGTATATATGCTCTAAGGTGTGCGTAAATATAGAAGTGAACGCTTTTCTTCTTGTAAGCAATAAAACAATAAAAATAAATTTTCAAAAAAAAGTTTCTTGTGAAATTTTATTTTTAAAATTGGATTCGAAAATGTCAATTTATAACTTATTTTCAAAAAAGACGGAAAAGGGCGAGATAAAATCTTGCCAACGAGGTGTAGAGGACGTTTCTTGTCCCCCAACAGAGGTTCACGTAGTGAGGAAAGCTTAGTCAGACTCGAGGACGAGAGAATGTCATACCCAGCGTGGTCAGGGTGCTGTGTATATACCGGCGTACGCTCCAAACCCAAATGAAAATTCATCAACGAATTTGTTAGATCAAGAAATGAGAGAATTAAGAGAGAAATACGAGGAAGCCGTAGCACAAGAGTTCGAGTTACTGTTAAATCCATCGAGTTTTATGAAGTATATATACGAGCCACAACAAAAAGGCAATACGGGAATTCCGACTAATAAAGTATTGTGTGCGAAAATTTACGGTATAAATATTGAAAAAGGGAAAAAATATTATAACAATAAAAACAAAAAAATTGAGTCCTAATGGAAATGCAGAAACATTTAATGCAAGATACGAATGGACAATCCCAAGGCCGTACACAAACCCGGGACCAAAACAACCGTTTTTTACACCAAAACCTTATTCTTACGTAGCTCCCCAAAACGAAAATTTACCAATCTTTTTACATCAAATTCCAGATAATTATATTCTCTACCGAACACAAACTTTTCACAAAATAGCCCGCAAACGTGGAATAATAATATACCAGCGTCAATAAATTCCGGCTTTAACTTTAACGCACCTATGAATTCAAATCACGCAATAAACGCACAATAACTAAATACAACGCCAGAAATACAGTACGTAAATTTTCAAAATAAGCCGTATTTATCGTTACATCAAGTGATCAGGCAAATAACAAACTTTGATGAGAGCGTAGATAAAATACTCTTATTTTACTTACCAGGAGAGTGTCTGAGTTGCGGGTCTCAGATCTTAATGAAACTTTGGAATAAGTATTAAGGTACCAAAATATGAGTAAAACCACAGCGGTACGATCTAACGCTTCGAAAAACTGAAGTTATGGACAATTACAGTTTTATTTTCAGGAAAATATGAAAAAATAACTTATAATTAAAGTGTAAATAATTCTGTCTAGAAATGTCTTTAATAAATTCACAATAACTAGAATGAAAGCAGAGAAAGCAAGCTTTAATTTGCTAGTTATCGAATCAAAAAATAATAATTAGAACTAAAGTTATGGTTGTTTGAAGTTGAGCAGTAAGAGAGTACCAAAAATAGTCTAAATTCTAAAGGATAGTGATTTCTAGTACTCTCTTGCTGCTTAACTTTAAACAAGCATAACTTTAGTTCTAATTATTATTTTTTAATTCGGAAACTAGCAAATTAAAGCTTGCTTTCTCTGCTTTCATTTTAGTTATTGTGAATTTATTAAAGACATTTCTAGACAGAATTATTTACACTTCGATTCGGAGTTCTTTTTTCATATTTTCCTGAAAATAAGACTATAATCGTCCATAACTTCAGTTTTTCGAAGCGTTAGACCGTACCGCTGTGGCTTCACCCATATTTTGGTACCTAAATACTTATTCCAAAGTTTCATTACGATCTGTGACCAGCAACTCAGACACTCTCCTGGTTAGTGATGCGAAACATGGTAAATAATTTCGGGCGAGGTTCTCAAATTTTTACTATGTACGAGTTAGCGACAAAGCTCACGGGGAAGCCAGCGAACATTTTCACGGGAAACCTAATGTAATACGAGTCAATTGAAGCTCTGATAAGAGATTTAGAGGCGCAATATAATAATAATGTAACGGTATTAGAAGATATAACATTGCAATTAAAAGTAATGGCGCAGCAGCAGGATGAACCTACATTTACCCTGTTGCTTTGTTCGAAGCTCAAATTTTTCAATTTCAGCAATTATACTTTGTTATTATACCTGTCAATCATCAAAAATTAAAAATAAAAAATGTCATTTTTTATGGAAAAACAAGACTTCACTTGTACCCTCCTTTAAGTAGTAATAAGCATGTAAAAATAAGAGCCACAATAAACATGAAACTTGCGTGCGCAAGGCGCAAACCGTCCATTGTTAAACTGGAGAGTCGAGATTTAAAAGAAGATGATGCAAAATTTTACGTTGATTCAAGGTTAGATATTTCAGTAATAAAGGCCAGATATGTAGATGAAAATACGAATATACATGAGCGGCATATTTTAGAAATTACATGCGTCGTACCAGAAGATATATATGGGGATATCCATACAACTTTTAATCCTAGTTACAGGTCATAGTACAGCTGTTTCTGGGTTTACCGCATGATGCACATTATTTAAACTAGGTTCAAATCTTTTGTGCTATCCTGTAACTCTATTTCTGATGTATTTTGTAAATGTTTCACAAACGGCACAGCAGATAATTCTATAAAAAGTAAATTTACACATAAGATAAATTACGGTAATTTTTTATGTGTAAAAATGAATGTTTTATAGAAATATCTACTGTGCCGTTCGTGGCACATTTACAAAATACATCAGAAATAGAGTTACAGGATAGCACAATTGATTTGAACCTAGTTTAAATAATGTGCATCATGCGGTAAACCCAGGAACAGCTGTAATATGACCTGTTACTAGGATTAAAAGTTGTGTGGATATCCCCATATAAGTATGGAAAAGCAGATATAACTCTTCAATGACTAAAATATGAGATCCATATTGTCCCAGATAGCTTTCCTGTAAAAACAGATGGGCTATTAGGCTGGTAAACTATCAATGAGCACAGCGGATATATAAATACCGTATACAAAAGTATTGATTTTATAAAATTATTAATCCTCTTTAAGTAGGTGGAAACTATTCAAATTCCCACAAGAATGAGACGTATTATTGCTGAAAAAGTTATAAATGATGATGTAGGAGTAGGCTGAGTGCCTCTTCAAAGTTAGGGCCAAGAATATTATTCAGAAATTTTATGACAAAAAATGAAAATGGCAGAGCATATGCGGTATATATAAGTACAAATTATAAAAATATCAAAATTCTGACTCCAGAGATAAATATTTTTCCATGCGAAGTTATTATAGAAGATAATAATTTTCACGTTGGTGAGGACGGTAACTACAAAGGAAACGAAATTTTTAATTGCAAAAAGATTAGATGCGCAATGCCAGAGTACGTGCAACAAAATTTAGAGAAAGAAAATGCTGATGCTAAAATAGAATATGTAGACAGGTGCATGGCAAATAAAAGCCCAAATAAACTAAAAGAAAGAGTAAAAAATAACGGTATTTTAGACTTAGAAGAATTAAATAAAGAGAAAAAGAGCACGTTAAAGAATTAATATCTAATAATCCCTTTGTCTTTGGGTTAGATGATGAATCACTACCAGCAACAAATATATTAACTTATAAAATAAAAATGACACATAAGGAGCCAATACGTGTGAAACCATACCATTACCCAACAGCATTAAATAATATTATGCAGCTAGAAATAGAGATATTACTGGAAAAAGAAATTATAGTACCTTCTACGTCAAGTTATTGTAGCCCAGCATGGATAGTTAACAAGAATCCTGACCCTCAGAGCAGGAAATGCTGGCGTTTAGTTACGGACTTTCGCCAACTGAGTTAAATTACGGTAGCAAGCTGCTATCCACTGTTATTAAGATGTGACATTCTAAAAAATTTAGCCTCGGCCAAATTATGTCACCACCGTAAATCTTAAAGACGGCTATTATCAAATAAAAGTAGATTCGAAAGACGCACACAAAACTGTGTTTTCGGGACCATCTGGTACATATCAATAGAAACGTATTATGTCAATGTGTTATGAGTTTATGTGAAGTTTCTATGATCTTTAGCAGGGCCATAGCTCTAGCCTTGCAAAGCTTGCAAGGTTCAGAGTTGGAAATTAATTTGGAAAATATAATAATTCAAGCAGAAAATTTAGAACAGCACGCAGTGCGATTTAAAAGATTTTTAAAAAGTATTGAAAAAGCAAATTTGACTATTGAACCCAAAAAATGTCAATTTTGAAGGAAAAGGATGATTGAAAACAGATCCTAAAAAGATAGAAACAGTACGTGACTATCCTGTTACAACTAATTAGAAAAAAGTGAAGCAGTTTTTAGACTTCGTTGGTTATTATCGTTGATTCGTAAAAGACTTTGCAAGCATAGCGAGGCTATTACATGAACTTAGTCTAATTAAAGAGAAATTTATATGGCAAGAAGAACATCGAATAGCAATTGACACGTTACGCGAGAAGCTATGCGAAGAACTCGTGCTAGCTACGCCTAAGCTTAACAAACTATTTATAGTAACAACAGATGCATCTAATTATGCAATAAGCGCAATATTAAGTCAAGGAAAAATCGGGGAAAATTAACCTTGTGCATGTGCTTCAAGATGTCTTAAAGGTAGTGAACTTAAATATCAGGCATACGATAAAGAATTATTAGCAATTAATTTCGGAAAAGAGCAGTTTAGGCCTTATTTATACGGTACAAAATTCACCGTAGTTATCGAACATGAACCACTAAAATATTTTGATACGAGCACGAAGCCTGATTAGATAAGATTTAATAGATTAAAAACAGCCTTACGAGGGTATTACGTTTGATGTTGTGTATAAACCAGGAAGGAAAAATAACGCAGCTGATGCACTCTCTAACAATTCAGTAACTGCTGACGTTAAAGAAAATTCTGAGTTACTACGCGCAGAAATGTATCAGTTAACAGATAAACAAGAAAAGCAAGATCCAAACAGACGAGTGTGGACCGCCAGCGAGATCACGACCAAGGCAGGTATTTCGTAAATAAACTGCTCGAAGAATTAACGGAATTATTCAGAATAAATAAATACTGCACAACAGCGTACTATCCTCAAAGTCAGGGAGGAATTAAACGCATACATTATACAATAACTGAATATTTAAAGGCATATATGGAAAAGAAATCAGACTGGGTCAATTAGCTAGATTTATGCCAATTAGCATATAATTGTACAGTACATGAAGCAGAACGTTGAATGCCGTATTAACTTGTTTTTGGTTATAGTCATCAAAATAAAATCTGCGAAAGTACTTAAAATAAACAGTAAAGAATCTGTCACAATTACAAACGCAAGCAGCAATGAATTTAGTACAAGCAAGGTATAGATCAAAGTATTATTATGATAAAAAATTATATGCAAAAGACATTTGTGAAAAAGAGAGTGTCTATGCATTAAAACAGCCACAAAAAGGTAAATACGACACTCAATACGATGGACCGTACATAATTATAGAAATAAATAACGCGAAACATAACGTTACAATAAAAAACTTAAGTAAAATAAAAAGAGTCCGTATAGGAAAAATAAAACGTATGACAACTATTAACCTTTAGACGGCCGTGATTTGAGGTGACATATTGCCCAAAGAAAACCGGCAGAAAAGGTATCTTACATCACTGATTGATCAGGGAGTGTGCCAATATATTGGCGTTCCGGCCATCTACAGGTTGAAGATCTACCTTCCTTTGTAAATAAGTTAAGTAATTACAATTTTTTAATATAGCAAAAAGGTTTTTTTTTCTTTTTCCGCGGCCTTCCAACGATAAAAAGGAAAAAAAACTACAAATGATTACTGATTATTTTGCAGAAAAATGAAAAATTCATAAAAATAAAAAATAATAGAGCGGGAATCAAAAAATAATAAGTAAAATATCTTTGAAGACGTGACAACGAATTAAAAATGTATGAAAATAATCGGAATCCTTTAAGTTAAATCAAAATTTTTTAATATGAAAAACTAGTAAGTAAGCTTTTTAAAGGTACAGTAAGACGTCAAGAGGATGGGTCGCATGGAAAAGAGATTGTTTTGTGTAATGAATAAATATAAATTAATTAATTGTTTGTCAAAAAAACTTAAGATATAATTATTTTATTGTCATGAAAAAAAAAGCAAAAGAGAAGTTATGCAACTCAAAGAATATTGATCAATTAATCGTCTCTCGTAAGCGCTTACTAACAAGAAGAGCTCCCCACCTCTGGGAAATGGAATAGGCTAAAACTGCAAAATATGATTTTTTTATAAAAAAAAAATGAACCCGTATTTTTTGTTTTCGTCTAATAAGTCCTCTAGACACGGATATAGATATTTTTTCGAAAGTATGGTGAGTAAGAGCTTTTATAAGAACTTGAATAACTAAAGGACTAAGACTCATACAAAAAACGCATAGGAAACAAAATGGAGCACGAATTAAATGCTTTAGTAAAAGCTTTGTTGCATTAAAATAGCTTTTGTGGTTCAAAAGTTACAGACAATTAATATATGCTAATGAAATAACATAAAAAATTGATATTTTATATGCTAAAAATATTAATTAAATATGTGGTAATACTTAATTCAGGATAACTCTCGAACAACACAAACTTTTTTAATGCAACGAAGCCAAAATTAAAGCTTTTAATTCGTGCTATTTTTTTATCTTTCATTTATCAAAAAATCATATTTTGAAGTTTCAGCCAAATCTGTTTCCCGGAGGTGTGATGTTCTCCTTACACAACAAGAATAGTAATAATCAAACACAGTTTAAACGTCCATTGTCACATTCTAACACTGTTGTATCTACACCTACTACCTCTTTTGTCTACACGCCCAATACAGATAGTGGAAAGTTATTAAATCTATAAAAAAAAAAAAATTATAAAAAAAGTAAAATTAAAATGAACATGACCGAGAAATTGGAATCAATTGAGGAGGCTCTCTGTAAGAGCATTACAAGGACTCTTTATATTCTTTATATTAATTATCTACAATTTGTAGAATATATTAAAAGTACTTATCAAAATCCAAACATAGTCCAAGAAATACAAAAACTAACAAATAATATAGCTGATATCAGAACATGATCGAAAAAGTATATCCTCTTGTCAGCAACATCGGTTGAAGCCAAATTAACTAGATTAAATAGAAAGTTAACTTTGAATGATTTCGGTGACGAAACATTAAGTTTAATATTATAATAAAATTAAATTATGGATATACATAAAATCACAAACTATATATGATTGTATTCTATAAATTAATAATAAAAAGAAGAATGATATAATTTTAAATAAAAATTCATATTACAAAAAAAAAGAAATTAAATGTGTATTAGAAAATCGAGGATGTGATAATAGAAACAAATATATTATTTAAAAATATAATATTTATAACTTTTTATTCATTAAAAGAAAACGTAAATAAAATACATTATTTGTTTAAAAAAAGGAATGTGAGCACACGGAAATGACAGATAACAGCTCCGCTGCAATTGTCACATTGATGATCAATGCGAGCTGAAATTATTGAGTTTCCACATTGGTGATCGATATGTATGCACCGAAATTCTGTGTTTTCACGTCGTTTAACTATGCGTGACTCATAGGAGGTCATCACATTGATTATCTGTGTGTACGCATTTCTTTTCATTGCGTAAACATAGAAAATCTGTGAGTTTCATGCTAATTAAATTCTCATGATTAAAATCTCCTCATATGAATTATACTTAATATTACTTATTAAGAGCAGGCCGGATTCGCTGTCCTTGTCTAATTGGCATTTTTGTTATTTACTCAAGTATTAATCGGTGTATCTGCAAATTGAAGATTAAGCGCAATAGATATTATTATAACAAATATTTATGCGCAAGAAAAAAAAATCTATCGCTTTGTTTTTGAGAAAAGTAAGGAACGCGAAAATATTATAGACATAATCTTTTACTTCGGCGTTCCTTACTTTTCTCAAAAACAAATCGATAGATTTTTTTTCTTGTGCATAGATATTCATAATAATAATATCTATTGCGATCAACATTTATTTTGAAGATACACCGATTAATACTTGAGTAAATAACAAACAACTCAATTGTTACTCGGTCGGTATCAGGTTCTACTCCGGCCTGCCGTTAAATAAAAACTTGTCACTTACAGTACGCTGGTTCGATAACCAAATATTTTCGTGTAGAATACCCATGATGAGAGAACTGTCATCACACTTCCGCGAAGTCGGCTATTCAATATAACATCAATGATCTATATGAAAAACACGAATTTTCCATGTTTGCGTAATGACGTAAAGTGTGTACACACAGATAATCAATGTGATGACCTCCTATAAGTCACGCATAGTTAAACGACGTGAAAACACAAAATTTCGGTGCATACATATCGATCACCAATGTGGAAACTCAATAATTTCAGCTCGCATTGGTCATCAATGTGAAGATTGCAGCCGATCTATTATCTGTCCTTTCCGTGTATTTCTATAATTCAAATAAATCAATAAATTTAACCAAATCATCATTTAGTCAGATAATTTTTTTACAAATTTAAATTTTAGAATTTACATAAAAGTTAATAGTAGTATATGGACTGGTATAGCGAGACATATCGATTTTTTTGCACCTGTCTCTCTCCCCCATTGTTTCGCTCCCCCTGTCTCGACCCTTTGTCTCGCTTCCCTTTACATGTCTGGCAGGTATAAAGGGGTTGTATAATCGTGAATTGATTTGACCCACTTTCCCCTCCCCCACTTGTCTGGGTAAATAAAGTGTCCTCTCTCCCGCACCTGTCTGAGGGTGTTATAGTTTCAATGGTGACCTTGAAACCCTTAATGATTTGCATCTTCTGTCTTTTTTCTTCAGCCGTAAGTATAGTATATATGTATGTGTGTATGTGTATATTTTTTAATGTGAGTAACATTATAAAAATTAAATAAATAAGTAATTAAAAATCATATAACATTGTCATGAAAAATATTAATATAAAAAAAATATTTTATAATATTAAAGGTCTGAATGTTATATAGTATTTTTTATCTATTAATTGTTATTTCTTACGTATAAACTTTTGTTGGTCCTAAAAAGGACCGTATGTAAGTATATGAATTTTTTTTTAAATTAAAATTTTTTGTATCCTTTCCTTTCAGGAATAGAATAAGTGTTTGTTGAGAATATATCAGAATATTGTTTCCAGGTTGATGCTGATTGATTTTCCTTCTTTTTCTTATCGTCACCTTGTACTAAAGGTGTTTTGGCGGTGTTGGAACTATTTTGACCCATAGTGTTAAACGCGTGATATACAGATATGATAAGAGACAAATTATTTATTATAAAAATTTATTATTTAAATGAATATTTTCATTTGTGTTATTTTTTTTATTATGTCCTTGAGAACGTTCAAATTTTACTGTTTCTTTTTTATAATGTTCCTTATATTTTTCTCTTTTTATAGCACTGTCTGTAGAACGTAATGAAGCGATCTTACCTGTGCATTGCCCCATGTTTGTTTCGAGCAATCGTTATAAAATAAATAAATAATTATTGGGAAGGGTGGTTGTTTTTATAGTTAAAAAAAAACAAGTCATCTACACAATTAAAGCAATTTATTAATATTAACATATATTTTTATACAGGAATCATTACATCCCTCAAATCTTTTACAATCATCGGTAAACTAAATGCGGATATTTCAGATAAAATAAATTTTAAATATAAGCTTTTATAATGATCCGTATCATCTACCATATTTTCTGTAACGTAACCTTCTAATTCGGTATTGAGAATAGAATAGTATTGTTTAAATGATTTGTAGTCGTTAAGAATTACTTTTGCGTTGTCCAGTCCTTCTTGTCCAAGTTTATTTTTTAAAAAGTCTAGTATGTGATCAGTAGTACGGTTGACCTTACCGACACGCTCGCTTAAATCGTTGAGAAGAAGATCTACCAAAACACTTTGTTGACGAAGACCTTCGAATGTTGACTGTTGTATGACTATACCTGATGGATGATTGAAAGTCTTTCTCTTTTTGCAGAGCGATTGTCCTGGAGTTTCTTCTTCTTCCTCGGAGACGTGTATCTCGTTTGGGTGAGGTCTTTCGTCAATGCTGATAGATTTGGTGCCGTATGATGTGATGAAATTTAAATCATGATTGGTTAGAAACAATTTAGTCGGTCTTCCGAAATCTTGATAAAAAGAATAAGAATTATGAAAATAAGCTGTAATGGCGTCAAATTGATCTTTGAGAAAATCCCAGCTACGGCGATCAAGAGAGATACTTTTGTGCAAGCCACCTGATGAAACTAGTTTAATAACTTCGTGATAGTATCCACCGCTATATTCAAGACCGACACAAATTCTCTTTGAGTTCGACTTATTGAGCGCATAGGTAGTAGATAATAAAAGGTTTGGCAATTCCGGTTTTACCGGATCGCGTAATTCACAAGGAGCCATTTTTATGTGTTGCTCTATCCGAAGTTGATTTTGTACTGAAATTTAAAAAGAACATTTTACCTTACTGCGCATATGACAAATCAGAATGTAGAGGGCGGTAAATACTTTTATAATAGGGTAGTAATACCTGGTCTGTATATTAGGTGTGCAATACAAAATATATATACAGATTAAATAAAAAGAAATATTATTAGGGGTGGATAAATTTTATAATAGAATAATAACACCTGGTCTGTAGACCAGGTGTACAATACAAATATATATATATATATATATATATATATATATATATATATAAGTACAAACTACGTACGAAAAAACTATTATAGGTAGGATGGGAGGGTGGAGTAAAGGTAAGTAAATAATTACAAATTAATTTTTATGCACACAAAAGAAGATTTATTCACATATAAATTTCAAAATTGACATTGATTACAGTTAAATATAAAACACACGTTTGATTACAATATTTTGAAGTAAAATTATGAATATTATTATGTTTATCTTAATATCGTAACCTAGAAGTACATGTTTGATTATAAAGGCCTGAACCTCGAGAACGTTCTCCGGCGAATGTACTCGCCCGCTTACATCTTTTGCGTTTAATTTTATTTAAAATTCTTTTATAAAAATTTTCAGCTATTTTATCATTTTTTTCGTGTTATTTGAAAAGAAGCTACAAATCGCGCGTAAACTAGCACCGCTACACATATAATATAGAAACATAATAGTATACTGGCCGCAACACGTCGAATCGATGCTTTGCAGTTTCTTGGTGCTCCATCGAAAAACTTTACAGTTTCTTCTGAGTCTTTCAAGATGGTATTTTGAGACTGGTGGGAAACCGTAACTATCGAAATACGTTCCGTATCCATTTTTATCGATATACATGGCCACCCAATGCGTACCAGATTTGGTATGATCATCGGTATTACACACAACAGCGACCGGTGTTATCATTACATTCGGAATTCGATCTGCTGCGTATACGCCAATTATTTTGGCTTTCAGCCCTTCCAGGGCCCTCATTATCTGACTGGTGTTCATTTGTATTATTTTCCTGTGTTAAACTACAATTTTGATCATCATCACTCGTGTATTCTATGGTTTTATCGTCGTCGTCGTCATCGTCTACTTCGTCGATTTCCGTAAAAGTCACACTTGATCCAAATCTTAAGATGCTATTTTCCTTGTGAGCAAGTTTTTGAAGAGAGTCATAAAATAGTTTACAACTTCTTTTAGGCAGATTTTGTTGAGATTCTTGAGGGAGTAGTGAATAAAGCCACTCTCTCAACAGATGTGATCTCTGCATGGCACAGTACTCCTTTTTATGGAGGTTTTCTTGGCAAGCGTGAAAACAGCATACTTTCTGGGAAGGAAACTGTCTTCGTAAGTCGGTAAAGCCTGTGGTGGTGTAATCCTCTATATTTATAACGTTACGTGCCATAATAGATTCTATGTATCTAGCCTTTTCAGCACCTCTGACGTAAATTCTTACAGCATTTCTCGCTATGTTGTAAAAATGATACCGTAATTTGCGTAAAATAACGTCACCATCGAACCACTGTAAACCGTGTAGACGTGACGACACGTAATCGTTACTAGTTTTTATATCTTCTGGTAAATTATCAAATTCGTAGGGTGGTACTATTATCCAATGACCCATTACTTGTTCTTGCAGAAAAACTACTGCCACTTCTTTGGGTAAAAATTTATTATCTTTATCTCTTAAGCCTTGAATATAGATTACGTAATCCATCGTGGTGAAAACGCGAGCTCGTGTGTACTACTACGACTGAGTGTAAGAAGCAACTAGAGCAATGAGAAATAAAACGAATGGTCTTATAATGTTTCTCCCATTATTTTCTCCACTTCTTCCACCTTAGGCATTAAAATCCGTAATAATTTGTCTGTTTGAATTGATTTCCAGCACGTTATCGAATTCGGCGTAAACGATGCAATTTATTGTTTTCCTAAGAGCCTGCTCAAAGCGAACTTCAATGCGCAGAGCACCCGAGCGCACGAGATTCCAATGTGATGAAAAATGAGCCGACAAATCAGTCGTCAAGTCGAATGCAAAGAGACAGTAACCTTCTGGATAAGAGGTTCGGCTAACATCGATACCCTCGTTGAGAAAATGTATACCAGTACCGGAGAATAGCGTGTGATAAGCGTCTACATAGAGTTTATTATTTCCTGTGTATTTTGGCTGTAGGGGTTTGCTTGGTATTTGTACTCCATCGACGTAAAGAGAAAGAAAATTGATAGAATAATGTTGAAAGTTGAAAGGATTCAATTGACGATTGCCGTTGAAGGCTCGGTTACTCACAAAACCTATGATGATCCTTTTTGGCAACTGGCCTAATATAACATTATCAAGAGTATCTCCTAAAATTCCGCTATGTAAAGTGAATGATTTCACTTCCACTCTTGTTATTGGGTATTTTGCAGTAGTTTTGTTCAAAGCATTAGCATGAGCCAATAGTATGGCTGGACTTATTTTGGCTCGACGGACGATTAGCGTCGCTTCTCTGATGCACACTGAAAATTTTCCGTCATCGGTGAAATCCATCCATCAAAACGCGTCCTTGCTACGAACGAGTCTCACTCGCATCCCAACACCGTTTGCCAAAAATTTACCTTGATTAAATACATCGCAATGGAGGTCGCCAATCATATCGACAACTTTACCGCCAGCTGTAAAGTATTGACGATTCCGAGAACCGACATTGACTTGTGTTCAAAGCCAGTGAAACTAGCTTTAAATTGAAAAAGATGTCCGTTTGCTCGAACAACGAATGTAAAAAATTGTTAATAGGAGCAACTTTTGCATTCTCGGCGTCGGTTCCCACGGGTGTAATTTCCACGCTTACTTGCAACATTGTATGCGCTAGATCGATGTAATGCTCGGTCGAACCAGGAACCAAAAATTCTAAAGGTGAATCGCTTTCATTGCTGAGAGATGATACAGATTTGTAGTAGAGAAAAGAACTGCTTTCAATTGAAGTTTGCATCGGGGGAAGAGTAAAAATATCTAGTTCGCTCTTCATACCTTCACCACTGCAGGCGTGTAGGAAAGCCATTTTTTTTTTAATGATCTATTTAGGTCCAAAAATGTCAGATACACTTCTCAATACTTTCTTCTTTTTTCGTCTTGATGTTTTCTTTTTCTTGCCTATACCGCGCTTATTTGTCTTTCTCTTTATCTTTCTTTTCTTGCTCGATGCGTTGTGTGCGGGAACATGAGCTCGCGTTGACTGTCGTTTGCGCTTAGCAGTAACAGCTTTATATCCACTACCTTTCATAATATCAGAAACTTTATTAGCTGCTTTTTTTTTTAAATTTCGACCCGACTCTCGAGCACGCGTGTTGAGAGACTCTTTAAAATTCGCTCTTTTAATCGTCACGTCGTCTAGCACGTTCAAGCCTGTTCGGACGGCTTCTTTGCCTACTGCCTTGGCCCCACTGACAAGATATGGCACAATTTTTCTAAATAATCCTCCGAGAAAGCTACCAATTCCAGAGCCTCTTTGAAACGTTGAACCAGAGTAAACGTTTTTAATACCGCTTCCACCACCACCAGCCTGCTCGTCGTAGTAATGAATATAATAACTCATATCGCTACGTATTTAACGACTACGCTTGAAATGAAGCGTAACCGTCAGCGTTCCATACTCAAATGATATTTTACGCCCATGCTGATCTCTTATATCGATAACAATATTTCGAAAGGTATGATGTAGTAGAGGTATGTATTGAATCGGTGCAAACTTTTTGACAACGGTTGATCCGAATTTGTACTTTGAATTTTCCAGGGCTACAATGCGTAAAAGTGCCGTTTCCGTATCACCAACTGCATAAGGTTCGCATATGTCTGTGTAAACGTAGAGCTGATCGGGTATGGCCCGTGCTAAACTAGCTGGTCTATTGCCCACATTAATACTTGTTCCTGAGTTGGAAGTGACAAAAGTTCCTGTTTCTCTGTGGACAATATCTTCAAAACCAAAAATACGACGAATTTTTTCGTTGAAAGTCGTATAGTGCGGCTCTTCGCAAATGCAAATCCTTTTTAAGGTGTAATAACCTTTCTGAAACTCAGTCGGTTCAAGCTTCTGATGTTCACGCGCCTCGTGTACTTTATTTATTTCTTCCGCAAGTTGTTCAATGCTACTGCATACGCCATGAGGGAAATTACAAAACCCATTATTTTTCGAAACTTTGGGCTTAGCACTTCCTAATTTGAAAGTATAATAAGCTTCAGGTTCTTAAATATGCATAATAGTACAGGGTATGTGTATTTCGGCTATACCGACCTGCCAGTTACCGATTAATCTAATTTCACGACATAAATAAGTGGTAAAACAAGTAGTCGTATTGTCAGGAAAATAGCGCACACTACTGTTACTCGGTAGTACTAAATAAAAATCATCTAGATTATCCATTATTTTTAAATTCTTTCAACGTTTGATGCTTTTATCCAAGAATTAAATTTATCCGGATATCCTTTCCACTTTACAAATAGCTGTTTTTCATTTCCGCTTCCTTTGGTCCGAAGAACTCGTTCAATTTTAAAATTTTGATCTTCCAGTAGTCGTTGTGATCCTACAGGAGCCAATTCTTCTGTATAAAAGAAACCGTCAATGTCCTCTCCTTGTAAATCTTGTAACTCGTAGGTATAAAGATTTTGCCTGATAGAAAAGCGTTCAACTTTAAATACTTCCTCGCTATAATTCTTCTCAAATCCTTTCGCAAAGGTTCCCTTAGAGCGACTGATCCTCACGTAGTCACCAACCTCGTATTTACGGTCTTTTATTTGCTTTTGATTTTTTCTTTGCTGAAGAGCGCGCCTCTGTAAATTCGCTCGTGCCTCAGCTGCGTTATATAAATTAACCTCTGAAGGTTTCATCTTTATATCTAAATGTACTGTATTGTTGTATGCATAAACTATCTTTTGTATTACATCGATGTACCTATGTGTATTGCGATGTGTGAAATATCTCCAAACACGTTCTTTGAGAGTTTGATTAAGACGTTCTACCACTGCCGCCTTAATGTCCGGATTTCTTGTCGCTCTAAACTGTATGTCATATTTTTTAAGAGTATTTTGCAAACCTGCACCAACAAATTCTTTACCTTTGTCAGTTTGTAAGTAAACAGGTGTACGACCATTGGCTCGCTTAAGAATCTTCTCTAATGCAGCTGATACAGTATGCGCTGTTTAATCCCTCAGTGGTTCTACCAATGCATACTTACTGAGCACATCAATGACTACTAGTAAATACGAATAACCATCATTTTCTTTTTTAAGACTTGTTAGCTGACACAAATCTGCTTCCCAAACGTCATCCACGTTAGTTACGTTATAGTGTAATCTAGGAAATTTTTTTCTTACAGGACGATGAAGAGTATAAGTATCTTGATTATTCAACCAGTCGTGTATTCGTTTTTGTTCTTTTTCTCTGTTTTTCAATGATTTACCCTTTATATTTACACGTATTAAATTTCACGCTCCTGCATAACCTGCTTCGTGCGAAAGGTCGTAATACTGATTTTCCAAAGACATTCTCTTCATAGGTTCGCTTTGAGCCACTTTTTCTAAGCAGCATGTCTCGTTACGGGTGGAGTAAATACTGGTGATAATTTTTCGTTTAGCAGTATTTAAAGGAGACGTCAGCCTATTAGCAATTTTTAGAATTTCCGTGTTTCGGATCAGATCATTAGGCGTTTCTGAACTCCCGATAAACTTTGCAAATTCAAATCTACCAATAGGCACTTCGTCATCATCCTCGATCTTTTTCTTTTTCTTTTGCAAAACATCGTTAAGCAATTCTGCTATGTTAGACCGTGGTATAAGTTTTCCATCTACGATAACGCTTCCAGTACTATCCCATTTTAATCGATCTGGCTCAGAAGTTCGCCAATGTTTTAGTAAAAGTCGTGCTTTCCTAACATAAATTTTAGGCACGTTATCGAATATTTTTTCTTCTGTTAGAGATGTCAGTGTAGCTTCGATTTCGTCAATATCTCGACCAATTTCACCATCATCCATAAGTTCGTTATCTTTGAAAAATAAATAACGCCTCAAAACTTGCAAATAATTTTTACACTTTTCTCGCTCACTGCTAAAACTTTTAGAATTAATAATTTTATACATTTCCGAATCAAGCCGTGTTAAATTATCACCAGATGTCTGTATAGTTTTTTCAATATTTTCAGTTGTGCTATTTGTCGAAGAATTAATTATAGGCACAGCTCCTCCCTGCTGCTGCGGAAAACCTTGTATTTGTTCCAGAGTTTTTTCGGGGACAATGACCATTTTTCGAGCGCGTTCCATAATTTTTTGTTTTGCCTTGAAAGAAAATTAATTTTTGTTTCCTAAAAATTTGGAAAAAATTGTACTTATCAGTGGAGCCAATAGAAGTGGTAAAAAATTACCACCACTCTGAATTATAGTACGTTTTTTAGCTTTCTAAGCACCAGCACCACCAGCTGTTTTTCTTCCACTTTTTACTAATTTTCTTAATATAGTTTTGTGTTTTTTTAAACGGTTTTGTTCATGAGTTTTTAATTTTACAACACCTTGCAATACATTCAGTGCACACTCGCAAATACACTTCATGAGATTTTTATCGGCTGTACGAATCAAAGCTGAGCGCTGTTGACTATCAGCGTGGCTCAGAGCATTTAAAAGTGCAACGTGCTTTCTTGAACATAATTTCCCAGGCGTACAGCAGGTGCTAGAGTTGATGGAACTTTTTCTCTTTCCTCCTCCTCCTGGTTTTCTTTTTGTTTCAGATGGGGCCATTGATGTTGTCTCAGTCATTGCTATTTGGAGACTGCTTCTCCGCTACGGATGCTTCTTTCTTTTTATTTCTTCATGCTCACCTGAATCTCGATGAAAATTTAGGTACGTAAGCATAGTGCAACTTGTCATCGGGAAATATGTCGGTGCGAAAGCGAAACTCATCTGGAGTATCTTGTTTCAAATCCAATAAAAGATAGCTAAATGGCCTACTACAGGCATCGATGTAGGCTTCTTGCAAGAACTTTGGATCCTTAGGGTAAACTTGTCGAGCGAGAAATTGTATTTGCGCGCGATCTCTCGGATTTTTGAACAACACAATATCATTTGAATTCAACGATAAATCGCGCTGATTTGGCCCCCTATGAAAAATATTTTGCGTAATGAAAATTACACTGATATTTTTATGATGACAATCTTTTGTGAATAAATCAAGTACTGTATTATTCGATGATTTGCGCATCAGGTCGTCGAGTATGAGTAATTTTCTCTTATCATTGTCATTGTAATAGTCTGTAGCTTGCGGTAAGCCTTCTCGAAATTCGATGCGTTAATTACCACCTACTTTAAACTCGCTACGGTATGCTTCTTGCCACTCGGCGTAATAAAAGAGAATACGATCAAAATTCACATCGTACATTTGTGGCAAATTACAGAGAAATCGCTTTACAAAAACAGTTTTCGCACACATAGTAGGCCCCGAAATTATACACGTAAAGGGATGTTTCCATCGTGTATCCATTTCAAATACTGAATACAGGAGGCATAAGTTTTATACTTTTATGTTAAAACCTCTCTTTATTTTATTTATTTTTTTTTTTTAAGTTAAGTGGTTGTGATTTAGAGAGGGGGGTGGGCGGTGGCGGCGGCGGCGGCGCGGGCACACGTGTTTTTTATTAGCTTATTCAACACGTGTGCGGGGATAAGCTTATTTTCCGCGTTAATCAGCTAAATAAGAAAAGTATAAGCTTATCACCGCGCGGGGTGTTAGCGTATTGTTAACGTTTATGAATTATTGATAATTGTTTTCTAAAATAAAATAGATTTCATGGAAGGTTTTTATCGTTTTTTATCATTTATATTATTCATTCACTCTTGTAACCAAAAGGAAGAGAAAGCGATAAGGAAACATATCGTCTTTTTTTTCAAAACAACGCTACAGGTTTTGAATGCTTCTCTTGTTATGACCTCGTGGTAAGGTGTGCGTCGTATGGATTTAAAATTCAATCGCATTTCGTTTTTATTCGTCTCTCTTCATTCTCTTCTCTAAGCTTTCTCGCAAATACTTCGTCTATGAGCGTTTCAATACTATCAAAATTTATTTTTAAAGAATTTTTGAAATTTAGAGTTATTCCCCTAACCTTGCGACATTCATAAGTATTTCCTGACGGTGTCACAGCACGATAAGCGTAAAACTTTGGTGCTGCAGACATCATGGTATCTATGTAAGTACCAGGACCGTAAGATCTTAATTCATCCGTCATATCACCCAATAAGTTTCCCAAGGCTGGCTCGTATTCATCTGAATCGTCCTTTTTTACAAAAATGCACGAATCGGTATCACAGTACAGAGTACGTCTATCAAGCTTTTTCATATGTTTGTACAATTCTAGCCTGGCTTGCGCAGTTGTGAATGCTGCTATTACCACATTTGTATTGGATGATGCTTCAACGGCTTCTTCTCTCAGCTGCCAATGAACGTATAAAATATCGTCGTTTACAGGTAAAATACTTAGAACTTCTTTGTCAGGAGAGGTTAATAATCGCAAGAGATTTTCGCGCGATTTCACGATTTCCGTTTGTTTTAAGTTGCTGCGTTGTCCAAACTTTCCCCAAAAAGAATTCAAACAAAGTTTTGCTACAGCTCTTAGACCAGCATTTTTTTCTATTTTCTCGCGATCTAATCGAATACCTTCGTTTTTTTCACACTCATCCAAGTACCGCAATTTCGCATCGTCGTCATTTACACACCAGGCGGGCCATCCGCTTGCTTCTTGTTTTATTTTCAAAAACGTATTTACGTATCCAGCAAAAAGACCCCCGTTAATACCGTTAAAGCGTGTCATTTCGTATTTCCATATAACGTATATTTTCGTTATACGGTAGCCAAGTTCAACAGCTTTACGTAATTCGTCGGCTACCCAAGTACCCGTAAATTCTCGTTCACCAGCATTTTTGTGATTACAGTCGCTTCCTCGCATTTCTTCGCAACAAGATCGACAAAGAGCAAATAACAAACGACCATGCATTTTAACGGGTAACAAAGGTAAGTACAGGTTTCGCGGTGGTAAGACTTTACACTTGACCAGTCCCTCAACGCGTTGCAAATCATTATTATTTTCTCCAGTTAGTTCACGATACTCATTTCCAATGTAAATTTTTGGATGTCCAACGGGATATCGTCCACGTTTGCAAACGTAAGGATACAAGGGGCATATATCTGTGTATTTAATTTTTTCACCTTCCTTAATTTTATAATATGGAATTATATTTTCAGTTCTTCCGCCAAAAAATGCTTCTCGAGGATTTAAAGTAATATTACTTATTAAAGGGTGACTGCGCGCGTATTCAGCTATTTCAGAATTCTCAAGTTTAATTTTATCGAATTCGCATTCCCATATGCAGCGAACTTCATATCCGCATTTTCGAATTTTATTTATTTTTATCCATGTATTTTCATAAACTTCATTAAACGTACGTCCAAATTCGATGGGTGTATCTCGATTTTTATCAAAGCATTTGGGACAACCGTGAGTGTAACAACCTTCGTATTCAAACTATACCCTTTTCATTCTGATTTTCCGATGAAGCTGGCAAAAATCCATCTACGAGAAAACCTTCAGGTAACCTGAATTCTCTCGCCCTACCAGCATGAATAATTTCACGACCGATTTCTCGTTCACATGCTAATAACCATTCAATTGATTTCTGAGAATGTTTATCACAGCGTCGATAGCCTGCAGGAGGTATAATTCCAATACTCTTAGGTAATAAGAAATTTTTTCTATAAACGAGAGAACATGCACTTGCGATAGTAGTTGCAGATGTAAATGGACAGATTTGTCCTACGTCTAAGAAAATTTTTCTAAAGGCCAAACATGCGCGTCTTAAAATTTCAACATCTATACGACAATATTCTACAATTTCATTTTTAAAATCGAATAAGCGTCCGCTCAATGTTTCGGAATCGTACCACGTAAAAAAGGTATCTCTTTCCGTGCACGACATGGAATCAGGCGCGTAAAAATGCGTATCGGGCAATGGACCTACGTAATTTTCGTTCTCAACTTTATTAAACAGATGAGGAAAGTAGCCCTTTTTCGCGCTAGCCGGTAAGCCGAATGTTTCCGTTAATGCGCTTAATTTCATATGGAAATAATTTAAACTATCGATGAATTTTGTTCTTCCGCATTGTAGCAAAATTATATTTTGTCCGTTAAGAATCACCTGGAGTGATGTTTGACTATATTTTTCTACTAACTCTTTCAGCATAAATTGTGCGTCAAAACCACCAGCATTGTGTGCAATGCATATAATTTGCTTAAAATCTGTTCTATCGCGTATATACATATCTAAAACATGAATAACTTTATTACAAACTTGGCAAATTTAAATAAGTTCGCAAATTTTTTTATTTTTCACCTTATAGTTTCCATTTGTTTAGTGATTTTTGTAGCAAGCGTTATTGAAAAAAGTTCTATTGCATTCATTACATTTCAAGATAATACCATTTTCTTTTTCACATGATGGGGATAGAAAACAGTTTGGGCATGTATTTGAACACCTATGTTGGTCAATATATCTGTAACATTTATTACAATATTCACAGAAAAATCTTTTACCCGCTGCTCCGGTTATATTTAAAATAGTATGATAATGACGTTCATCAGAATCATAATATAAATTTATGACACCTTGTAAATTCACATAATTTTTGGATTGGACAATTGACCGTTGAAGAATGGTGGTTCCCCACTTCCGAAATTACTCTTATCATATACTTGTATAGTAATGCCAAGTCTACTATAGTATTTCTGAAATTTATCTATTTCACGAAACCCCCACCCTTCCGTCGGAATATTCAATTCTGCATTTTTTATCAACTGCAAAGCGTATTCTTTTTGCAAAGTTCTGCGGCCATCGCGAATGAACGACCACTGCTTTTTCATATCGTTAGAATCGTTATTTTTATAATTTATATACATCTCTCCAACTACTAATGCTCGCGGCAAACACAAATTGTCTTTATTTTGTATAAAAACTATTGACTTTTTATGCAGTATGTTTATATTTAATTTATTTTTTCGACCGGTACCTCGTGGTAAATTAACATACGTTGCCTCTATAAAAAAACTTTCGTCTATCTCAAAATTTTCGTTGCTCTGAGTTAAATTAGATATAAGTTCCCATAAATCGTCGTAATTAAAACCAATAATCGGTCTTAGCGACATTCCGGCCGGACCATGGCTAAAGCGAATACTTTTTACACTGATTCCTATTAAGTCATTTTCTTCCCCTAATGATATTAAATGTGCATGTATATCCCGCATAATCAATTCTAACCATACAATTGGATTAAAATTTTCCGCAGGGGGTTGGCATGCTAAGAATTAATCTTGTTGCATTTAATTGGAATTTTCTGATATAATGATTACCTCTTTGATTAATACGAAATCTTACGCCTGGTGGTCTTATCGAAAATTCTCCCGCACTAGCGCCTCTACCGAGACCTATTTGAATATTACCAGCCTCACTCACACTCGATTCTCTCTCACTCGCATTCTCATACCTATCTAAATTTTCGCTTGAGTAGGTATGAAAATCCCTCTCAGTGTCGTCACTACGTTCATGACTGTCGTAGCTATTGGAAATAGACTCGGGCTCGATCTCTCCCTCCGATGCATTTTCGTCTCCCCACTCTTCTTCTTCTTCTTCTTCTTCTTCTTCTGCTTCTTCGCTTTCAACACCACCAGCAACAGCAGCAGCACCAGTAGGAGGAGGGGTAGCAGGTAGATGCGTGGAAAGGTTTCTCAGTGCGCTTGATCCTTCTACGAAGGATGATGATGATGATATGAAAAATTTAGGATATTATATAAATAATTCGAAAATTGTTTTAAAATATTTTCTTTATTTATTTAAAATTTTGATTAAAAAATTTTTTATTTAACAAAATTATTATTATTATTATTATTATACTTTAGCATTAAAAAACATCATTATTATTATTGGTATTTTTTTTCATTATATATCGAACTTTACGAATGACAATGTTTCCAAATTTTTTATTCTTCCGAAGGCCCATTGAAACTATCGTGTACCCGACCTAGCAGATCGGTTAAATCGCTGGTCGAATCTGTATACAAAGCTGATGTAAGATCCTCAGACATTGTATAGAACCAACGCAATTCTTGTGCCCGTCGAACTGGTCTAATTCTCTGGGCATAAATTTGCAGAGACGTTGAATTCAAATTCGATACGCTGTCAGTTCCGTTTTCTTCCCTCCGAATCACTTTAGATTAAAATAAAAAATATTTTAAAAATAATAATAATAAAATAATAAAGATAATGTTAATAAAATAAATAAAAGAATAAATATATTAACAATACTATTATAATAACAGCAATACCAATAATAATAATAATAATAATAATAATAATGATAATGATAACGATAACGATAACGATAACGATAACGATAACGATAACGATAATGATAATGATAATGATAATGATAATAATAATAATAATAATAATAATAATAATAATAATAATAATAATAATAATAATAATAATAATAATAAAGATAACTTACATTCATTAAGACGCCGATCTAGTACTCCTCCATCAAAAAAGTGATAACTCATACGCGAGCCATTCGCTATGTGATTTTCTCTCTCTCTTAATGGTGCCGTTTGCGTATAAAAACTGTGTAAAGTAGCAAACCGTTCTTCATGGTTTTCCGAACGGCCTGGCGCATTTCCTGCTGACTCTGATGCATTTTCCGGGCCATTATGGTTTAGACTTCTTATAACTGCACTGAATGGCTCGGGATAATTGTTTATCACCGCACGCGTCAATTGACCACACTGCCTAATTATTTCTGGGTTCGGCTCTTCATCATCAAACTCGAAGTCCTCGGATCCTGATTCGAAATTTCTTCTGAATTTCTCTTGTATCCGTTCTTGCGGGACGATTCGATCGTTGATAACTGTTTCAGCATCGCTGTCTATAATCATCTCATTATCATGTACAATTCGCACACTTTCTTCTTCTTCTTCTTCTTCGTTACGAGTTACTTCATTGTTATCGTAAAACAAACGCCGTCGAACGGTATTTCTAGTTATACTCGGCAAATCGGAATTGTTGACTGATTGTTCAAATAATGTTTCCACATCGCTTGCATTGCTGTCATCGCTCTCGCTCTCGCTCTCGCTACTACTACTACTAGCTAGTAATATTTCAAGAGCTGTAAAAATGAATCATATATTAATTATATATATATGCACGTTGCATAATTTTCAATTTCAACTTATAAGCATCAATGATTTATTATTATATACAATAAAAATAATAATTTTAATACATCTTAATGTTTATTAAATGATATTTTAAATTATTTGAAAAATAGCTTTTATTTTTAAAAAGTATTCGCATGGAAAATTAGTAAAATTAGACAAAATTATTCTAATATGAAAAATGTAAGCTATTGGTTTTGATAATAATAGTGGTTAAGATGATATAATAGGATATATGATTTATAAGTAGCTACCAACATTACAGTTTCACAGATTTGTAATCTTTTTATTCAAAAATTTCTCGAAATATCTTTATAATCGACTCAACACAAATTGAAATCGAAGATTGTAATAAAGAGATATTTTAAAAACTTATGGATTAGAAAAAAAATTTTTTTTTGAAAACTGTAATCACGATATTTTACATTTCTTAAAATATAATATTTTAAGTATTTACAACTCAAAATCGTGTTATATAAAATATAAGACCAAGAAATCATTTAATAGTAATATTTAAAGTTATATACAAAAATGTCTATCATTTTTTTTTAAAAAAAAGGAAATGTATAAAAATTTTCATTTTGAAATTGCTACAAAAATTATATATATTCGGTAAGAAGTTTAAGAGGACGCTGGATCTCTCTATCCTTTTCTAATTAAAAAATGTAAATTTTTGGGAAAACTAGTTATTATTGATAGAAATTAAGGGTTGTCCGCAACTTCTATAGCGAAAAACAATATTTTGTCTGATGAGAGCAAATTAATTTTGTTGCTTTTTTTTCAAGTGAAGTTTGACATACTTACAAAATCCTAACTTAGGCTAGAGAAGACGTTATTAAAGTATGTCAAACTTTACTTGAAAAAAAAGCAACAAAATTAATTTGCTCTCATCAGACAAAATATTGTTTTTCGCTATAGAAGTTGCGGACAACCCTTAATTTCTATCAATAATAACTAGTTTTCCCAAAAATTTACATTTTTCAATTAGAAAAGGATAGAGAGATACAGCGTCCCCTTAATAAAATTAGTAATTTAAACATTTTTTTTTATACTTACAACGTTTCTCGTTATATTCGTTTATCAGACCCTGGAGTACATAGGCATCATGTAGATTTTTCGATATTACGTATTCCCCTGCTGCTATTACAGCAAGTTCGTTTTCTTTAAAAATCATATTCAACAATCGCGCAATCATGCGCAATGACACACACGATAATATACAACCAAATTGTTTTTTCAACTGTAAAATAGACATACGCTGTACTTTCAGGCGCCATGCAGAATCGCATTTACGCTGTATGACGTAACACAATCTCGCGTTAATTAAATAATCAACAATCCGAAATATAATTTTACGAAATTCATTTTCATCAATATTCCTCATGATTTCTCTCTCAATAAAATCACTTAACACTTAAAATTTATACTTCTATTCGTCACTAAGACAAAATACTATCTGTGGCAATAATAGTTTCGCCATTTATTTATATACTGCTTTTCCTGAAAGGGAAGATCGATTTTTAGGGAACAAGGAAAAACAATATTACGCGTCTAAAAAAAATATTGTCTACGAACAAGCTGCAAGAAAAATTTTAAAAGAAAATCGGTCATCGGGCAAAAAAGGAAAACAATATTATACGTATAGAGATAGTCGAAATACATAACGGATGTTTACCTGTTGCCTTGCGACTCCAAAATTATCTTTTCCGAAAGGCAACTACTATAAAAAAAACATCTGGTTAGTAGTGTCAGTGCAAAAAAAATATCTAAACATGATGCCTACTAATCTACTCATCGCTATACCACCGGACGTCCCCTTTTTTTGTCCCTTTAACACCCCTGCAGAGTATACATGTCGATTACTTTCTTCTATCTTTTCTTAAGTGCATTCTCTTGCAGTAAAACCTATTAAATGTTTTTTCTTTAATTTTTTCTTTGTACCTTTCACTTGGACCAGATGATTTTGTTCTAAAATTTTCTATATTAGATAAAATGTCCACAACGTTTTCTCGATTTCTATGTCCATCTTACAAGACTAGAAGAAAACTACCTTTCTGCGCTTTGACTTCTTCAAATATTTTCATTTTATTTTAGAGAACCGAGTTATACACAACGTTTTCTTTTGTTTTCCCGTGGTTTTATAAAAATTAAAAAGTTACAGTTTAAAAAACAATTTTTTAAAAAAATGAATTTTGAAATACAAATATCTGCGGATATGTCGTGGTTAGATCAACTAATTGAAGAAAGAGTGGATGAAGCAGAAGTGCAACGAGCAAAAAATCAATTAGAAATGAGTATCGAAAAAAAATACACGCCGCATTAAATAATCAAAGAGAATGCGCAAAAAGTGTAATGTCGTGGTTAGATCAACTAATTGAAGAAAGAGTGGATGAAGCAGAAGTGCAACGAGCAAAAAATCAATTAGAAATGAGTATCGAAAAAGAAAATACAGCCGCATTAAATAATCAAAGAGAATGCGCAGAAAGTGTTAGTGTCAGTGCTGAAAAATATAAAAATGACGAGAGAGCAGAGATAGAGGTAATACATGAAATACCTCAATCAACAGCTGGACGAAAGAGTGCGTACAGGAAACGCAAGCCAAATGAAGTGGTCGTTCTCTTATCAGAAGATAGAAAACAAAGAGCAGCTCTCAATGATGAGGTTTTTCATAAATTTTCAAGAGAACGAGAAATAACACTGATGACCCCGTTCGTTAATATGCAGAAATTGGGTTCAGTGGGAATCAACATATCTCAGTGTAAAAGAGATTTAGAATTTGCAGCTTATAAGACAAATTTACACCAAGTGTATACAGATAAAATACTTGTGTTTTACTGGGCGCGACTGATCCTCAGTATAAACGCTATAATTATGAAAACGCCGCTGTTTAAATTGTCAAGTGGAGAATTTTTTAACTATGTGACCCCCGTGCCGAAACCAACGAATTATGATAATTACAACGAGAACATCGGACAAGGAGATCTATACGAAAAAATATTAGAATTATCAAAGCTGGAATCGAGGATAATAGGATAGTGAGTAAAACTTTTTAATATATATTCATACATTATTTTTTTAAAATTATTTTATTAAAAAAAAAAAAATATTTTGATAATTTTTTATCATCAATCATAATGTATCAGTTAACATATTTTTGTTTTTTAAATAATTAATTTTCAAATAGTTTTTTCTTAAAATAATAATAATTCTTTTCCTGTTTTATTTTATTTAAAAAATTTTATTTTATAATAATAAAAATTTTAAATTGAAATTATATTTCATTTCTTTTTTTTTTTACTTTTCAGCGCTGAAATACACTGTTCTCCGATGATGGGCAAGGCGCTGAGGCAGAATGTGATAAATTACGCCTGGCGCGTGAAATCGGTCCAGATCGCCCGGAAAGAACCTTGTACAATACAATCCGATAGAGACCTTCTCGCTTTTCCATACGGCGAAGAAGGCTTTCTGAATATCATCTCGCAACAAGACTATTCAAATATAATGAATAAAAAGGGATTGAGGAAAACTCTACTCGACAGGAAAAAACCATATCCGTCAACATCAAAAGAAGTATATGAAGATATACAATAAAATGTACTTAAATCAAAGACCGAAAAAAAAGCCTTATTGTCAATAAAATAAAATACGACTACATATGTATGTTAAGGTAATCAATAAAAATTAAAACGTATTTACTTTTATTCTATTCTATTTTTTTACCCATTTCCTTAATTTTTATTAATATATATTTTAATAAATATATTTATAATATTTTAGAACTTATTTTAAAATTTAATTATTTTTAACTACTATTAATTTTCTCTATCCATTCAATTAATCTATTATAATTGAATGTTAAATGTTTTTTATTAATTATTTATTTAATTCATAGAATTTTTATAATGTTACTCACATTAAAAAATATATACTTACACACATACATATATACTATACTTACGCCTGTAAAGAAAAAAGACAGAAGGTGCAAATCATTTCGGGTTTCAAGGTCACCATAAAAGCTATATCACCCTCAGACAGGTGCGGGAGAGAGGACACCTTATTCACCAGAACACCCAGACAGGTAAGCGAGGGGAATGTGGGTCAAATCAATTCACGATTATACAACTCCTTTATACCTGTCAGACATGTAAAGGGGAGCGAGACAAGGGGTCGAGACAGGGGAAGCGAAACAATGGGG
Organism: Anastatus disparis; assembly: GCA_017163975.1. Classification (NCBI taxonomy): domain Eukaryota; kingdom Metazoa; phylum Arthropoda; class Insecta; order Hymenoptera; family Eupelmidae; genus Anastatus; species Anastatus disparis. Next base: position 5,117,371 of record JAFFSR010000267.1, on the reverse strand, counting down.
GAGAGAGACAGGTGCAAAAAAATCGATATGTCTTGCTATACCAGTCCATATACTACTGTTAATTTTAATGTTATTATGTTTGTTTAAAGTCAGTGCAATATTTTTTTTTTTTTTTTTGTTAAAATTGTAACCCCACTCTTTTATATTTCTTTCTTTTTTTAAATAATCTTCTCACTTACAATGCATATGCGAAAATTTTAGATTTTTATTTTTATGATATTAAACCTCTGATAAATGGTATTTTTCTTTGTTAAAATTTTAACCCCACTCTTTTATATTTTTTTCTTTGTTTGAATAATTTTCTCACTTACAATGCATACGAAAAAATTTTAGATTTTCGTTTTTATAATATTAAACATCTAATAATTGGCATTCTTCTTTGTCAAAATTTTAACTCCACTCTTCTATATTCTTTTCTTTGTTTAAATAATTTTCTTACTTACAATGCTTACACGAAAACTTTAGATCCTCGTTTTTATAATATTAAACATTCAACAAATTTATTTTATTCGTTGTAATATTATATTTTACACAGAGTGCGGGAATTTTTTTTTGTCATTCTAACCCTAAAATCGCAACTCCGTTACTCTTTTTTGGCTCTCATGGCGAAAAATACACTACACAACTAGTATCGAAAGACTTTTTTACGAAACTTGTTACGACCCTCACCTTCGGCTCAGGCCGTCAACTTCTCGTTTTGTAAATAAAGCCTTTCCATACCCGTTACGTAATGTACTATTCCCGCACGCTTTTTTCCGTGTGGGAAATGTTTTTCCGCACGCTTTTTTTAGTGCGGGAATAGGACACTTCCCGTAAAGTAAATGACAACTTATACTGGCTGATCAGCATTATTCGTTGATCCAACCATTCCACAAGTAGGTAGACACCCGTCAAACGGGTCAATATCTTTGTCCTCGCTTGGTTCGTCCTCGTACCATTGGGAGACGTCACCCTCCTAAAAAAAAACAATAATTAATAAATAAAAAAATTAGCGTTAAAAAAAAGAACAACAAATAAAATAAAATGAAAATGATAATAGAAAGTACTCATCGTATTAGATGAAGAAGCCGTACCGGCTTCTGAAAGTAGTTGAGCACCATCATGGCCTTCAGGCAAAGGGCTAGATCGAACCACGTTCACCACAAGTTCGTTAACAAATTTTAAAAAAAAGAAGAATAAGGAATTAAATTAAAAAAAAAATTAGATGAAAAAAGCGAAATTCCCATTGGGCCAAAAATAGTGGTAGGCGCTGGTTGAGCGCCAGTGAAAATGCCTTCGAAGTGCACGGAACGAAGCCCCTGTAAAAAGAGAAAAAAACAAGATCACCAGGTACATAATGCATAAAAAAAGGAAAAAAAAAGAAATAAAATAAAAAAAAAAATTTTTTTAATTATGAAATGAACGAAGAGATATACTTACTGAACTCGCAAAAACAGGATTGCACAAAAAAATTAAAAGGAAAATAATATTTAAAAACATAAAAATTTTTAAATATCACGTTTTTAAAACGACCAAAAAGAATACAATAATTTTTAATAGCTATGAAAATATTTGTAAGATTTGGAATAAAAGACGTGGGGCGCATACAATACATAATCTGCTACATGCACCCCATATTTTCATAGCTATTAAAAATTATTTTATTCTTTTTAGTCGTTTTAAAAACGTGGTATTTAAAAATTTTTTTTTTATTTAAATATTATTTTCTACTTTTTGGTCTTGTGTGTATAAAATTTTTTTTGATTAAAATGAAATTTTTTTTGGACAAGTCAACATCTAGACTATTTTTAGAGAACACGTGGTTGCATGCTGAGTTTCCCGCCATTTTGAAGATTATGACGCTATTGGAAATTCTACTAATATATGATATTTTATTCACTGATGGACCATAAAATCGATAAAATTTAATGTTAAGACTGATAAAAACAATAGAAAATGCTGTAATTTATGTCTAATTACGATATATAACAAGTTAAAGAATTTTTTTTTATTGTTTAAAGCCATTTAAACCTGTTTGGTTTATTTTTGGCTGTAAAATTACGTAAATTCAATACAAAATTGTTATTACACGAATAGTTACATTTTATATACCTTAAACTAAATAAATCCTAACTAAATAACATCTTAAACATTTATACCTATATCTTTTAAAAACATTATTATGTGAAAACATGCTTTGCCTTTAGGTTCACACAAAATTGAGTCAATGTTAAGCGGTAGATACATATTTATAGAATGTATTAATTTTTTTCGCTGTACTTCATACTTTTTACATTGCCAGATAACGTGATTTAGATCTTCATCTGATTCTCCACAATCGCATTTCGCAGACTCTACCACACCAATTCTGTACAGAGACGCAGCGAGGGCATAATGGTTAGAGCGCATTCTACTTATGTTAACAATGACTTCTCGAGAATAATTTGAGTTTTTATACCAAGGTGTTTTATTAGAGTCATAAAACAATTCAAAATACTAAACGCCCTTAGAGTAACCCTGGTTTACAATCCTGTTGCTAGTGTTGTAACTCGCACTTTTCTTATATTGAGAAAAAAAATCTGTGTATGGTATAGTGATGTCAGTATCAGGAGCGCAGGCAGTGGCTGTTTTATCTTGAATATCAGCCTCCTCATTTCCATCGATTCCCACATGTGCAGAGAGCCAATAGAAACTGACAGTAGTGTTATGGATGTTATCTTTATAGAATTCATTAACCTTTTCTTTAATTTTCAGTATATATGGGTTTGTTCTGATATTGAATTCGCAAGATTTTAACCCTTGCAGTGCACTAAGTGAGTCAGTGAAGATGAGGAAGCTGTACATATTGTGAGAATTAATTATTTTGAGAGCCATTTTAATGGCAACACATTCAGCAGTAAAAATCGAAGCCTCTGTTCTAATAGAAGCAGTTTGTTTGATGTTTAAAAAGGGGCAAATACATGAAGCCCCAACAGAGTTCGCAGTGGGATATTTTGAACCATCTGTGTATATGGGTATTGCATTTTGTTGTAAGAGGAATGTTGTGAGGTCTTGATTAGGATTATTTGATGTCTGCAGGTTTTGTCCTATTGTAAGATCGTGTGGAATGCTTGTGACTACAGTGTCATAATTGTGATTATATATAGAGTATTGTTTTTGTGAATTAAGTACAGTGGCATGGGTTATAACAGAATGAGCTATACTAAGTTTTAAACTTCGTCCTTCCTTATTATTTTTATTGTAAATGTTTATGTATTTCAGAGTTGTTTTGTAAGTGAGAGAGCTATTGTTGGTGTAGATTTTTGCAAAGTATTTTTCACCCATTAAAGTAGTTCTGTCAATTATCATGTCAATCTTAGTTTCACCAAGGAGAATGTTTGTGGGAGTGCTTTTCCTGTATCCTAGCGCCATCCTGATGGCAGAGTATTGGATTCTTTCAAGTCTGTTTTGTAATGTAGTACTTTTAGGGTATGTGATAAAGCAACAGTAATCTATAATAGATCTGACAAAAGATTTGTATAAAATAAGAAGAGTGCTAGGGTCAGACCCCCACCATTTTCCACATAGAAATTCAACTATATTGATGGCTCTGGAGCATTTTTGAAATACCTGTTTATAATGGGTGGTAAAAGACAGTAAATAATCAAAGGTGACACCCAAAAATTGGACTGATCTACTTGATGGTATTAGATAGTCATCAACTTTGAGAGACATAGTACCAGGAAGAACTTCATTATTGTTAAAGTGAAGAAATTTATTCTTTTGTGGAGCAAGTTGAAGTCCAAGTTGTAATTAATTGTTTTGGATTTTTATTATTGCATTGTTCAAAATGCGTGTTCCCCTTTTGATGTTTTTGCATTTAATATAAAGGGCTATATCATCTGCAAACTGTGAAATTTGAATAGACTTCTGAAGATTAGTAACGATTTTAGAAACATAGATTATATAAAGTAGCGGACTCAATACACCCCCCTGTGGGACACCTTTGTAGACGAAGTGAGGGATATGATAAGTTTCATTCGTGTAGATGTATCGCTGATGCATAATAAAATGTATATATCGAATTGGAGACTCTGGGCAACCAAGTTCAGCTAGAAGATCATTAAGAATGTTGATATCAACATTGTCAAAAGCTCCCTGAACATCAAGAAAGGCAGCCAAGACATGTTTTTTTTCTATAAAGGACTCATCCACAGTCATTGCCAGATTTATGATATTATCTGTACACGATCTGCCTTTTCTAAATCCGTTTTGACTGTTTGGAAGTAAGCTATTAGTTTCAGCCCAGAATTGCAACCTGTTTTTAATCATGGTCTCAAAAAGTCTGCATAAGCAGGAAGTGAGTGCTATTGGCCTGAGTCCTATTCCTTCAGGTTTGGGGACAAAATGGATAAAAGAGTTTTTCCAACTATGTGGATAATCATGACAAGAGTACATAGACTTAAATATGTCCAAAAGCAGCAGTTTAAATTTAGTAGGTATTCTTTTGATAACCTCAAAATCAATCCCATCCATCCCACATGCAGAGCTGTCTTTCTTCTCACTGAGAGCAATGTCAAACTCAGCGAAGGAGAATGCCCTTTCTAAGAAAGGGTTTTCTCCGCATTGAGGAACCTGTCTGGGATCAGTTTCTACCCAGGGGGGGCTTAGTTTGTTTAATGTGTTATGAATATCTGTGTTTTGTAAATGATTGTCAGTGTGTTGTGGTATAACTTTTACCCATTTATTTTTAAAAATTTTACATTTGTTCGATACGAAACTCTGACTGGTACGTAGGTCAATTGACGAGGCAAATTTCTTAAAGCAATCTTTTTTTTTTGCTTAAACATTCTAGTAGCAATCGCGCAGTTTTTGTTGTAAGAGATTAAGTCTTCAAGTTTTCGTGAGTATTTCCATTTTTTATATGATGCCAATCTTAGTCTCTTAACCCTGTCACAGTCAGAGTCCCACCAAGGAACAGGGTTATGTCGCTTTTTATTATTACATGCTTTTTTGCCTAGTATTATATTTCGTTTATTAGCATTGCTAATTTCTGAGGTAATGATGTCAATAAAAAAATTATATTTATCTGAAGTTGATAAATCATCATAATTGTCAGCAAGAAATTTATCGTAATTATTATCAAGGCCATCAGAAAAAAGTTGCCAATTAATACGTACTGTTTTTAGTTTAAAGTTTTTTTTTCATAAAAATGCCTAATACGCTCTATAGGATAATTAACATATATGATCATATCTCCACAACTTTTAATCTTTTGGTGATATGTCATTTTACAGCTGTCACTGGGTAGCGAATGATGCACACTATTCAAACTAGGTTCACACCTTTTGTACAATCTTGTTCCTCTATTTTTTATGTATATAGTGAATGTGCCACCAATGCTCCAGTAGATATTTCTATAAAACGTAAATTTTTACATGGATAAAAGTTCGGAAATTTTATCCATGTAAAAATTTTCGTTTTATAGAAATATCTACTGGAGCATTGGTGGCACATTCATTCCTATATACATAAAAATAGAGGAACAAGATTGTACAAAAGATGTAAACCTAGTTTGAATAGTGTGCATTATTCGCTACCCAGTAACAGCAGTAAAATGACTTTTCAAAAACATTATAAAAAAATTAAAAGTTGTGGAGATATGCTCATATCGGAAAATGGTCAGATCCTAAAGTCTCTTCGCAAACCTCATAGGGAACCTCATTAGAAATATTGGTGCTAGAAATTACAAGGTCAAGATTTGATTGATAATTTTGACGCTCATTAACGTAAGTTACGGTATCAATATTATGTAGAAATAAATTGTTATCTAGTAAAGTTAATTCTAAGCTATGACCATTATTATCATTGTGTTCACAATTCCACATTGTGTTGTGAGAGTTAAAATCACCGAGCACTATACATCTTTGACTGTTAACCAAATTAATAAAAAGGTCTTGCCATGAGGCTTGAGAGAGACTGTGACCCGGCGGTCTATAACATAGAAATAAATCTAAGCTTGGTTCAACACTCGTAATGGTAACGCCGCATATTTCAAATAAGTCTTGATTTGTTGTAGAACAGTCAATGCTTACATAAGGAATATTTCTTCTGATGAGTGGTAGAAGTCCTCCTCCCCTCCCATTGACCCTGTCTTTTCTGTAGGTTACAAAGCCCGGAAAGTTGAAGTTATGCAATGGGGTAAGCCAGGTCTCGACACATGCTAAAATGTCTATGATTGGAAGAATTGTAGAAATCTCATTATATTTCGGGAGAATGCTACGCGCATTCCAAAACATAATTTTAATGTCTTTATGCTTATGTGTATTTGTATTCATTATGTGTGTTTTTTTTTTATTTTTAATTATCATCACCATCTTGTGAGCTAGCGTCGTCTGTTTGTGATTCTATCTCTTCTGTAGAGCATAGCCTTTTCGTTATTTTTAAAATGCGGCTCTTTAAATTTCTATCATTAATGAAGTTGATGACACTGTTCAGCATGTCTAGGAGAGCAGACGTTTCTTTGGTAAATTCTTCAGCTAGCGATGGAATATCCTTGTGTCCATAAGAGTCAAACAGGAACTTAGAAAATTCTTAAAAGTTAAGCGGAAATTTATCAGTATTGTTATCAATATATGGTTTAGTAGACATTACTTGAGCTTCTAGTTCTATCGCAGTGAGTTCAAGCCTAGGTTTCTTTCTACCTGAATTAATTTTCTTGTTATGCTGTATTTGACATTTAGAGCTGTTAGATTTATTAGTATTTAATAGCTGAGTAGAATTTTCCGCTGAGTCATTGGAGGATATTATAGATGAAAGAGAGAGAGGCCTTTTGAAATTTTTGTCGTTATTTTGAATATCTTGTGACGTTGAAAAAATGTTTATTGAGTCTTGCTTATCTGTAGGTAAATTGTTTTCATTATTTAAATTAGTACATTGTTCCATGGTTTCGTTGTCCATCGTGTGTACATTTGTATTGTTAATCTCTTTCTGTTTGATATTATCTATTTGAGTTGTTTTGGGTAGAGATGGAAAATTCTTATAGTAATTAGAATCGTTTGTATTGTCATTGTTTTGACTTGAAGTGTTTATTGGACACTGTGTGACGTGGAAAATACCACGCAACAATAAAAAATTTTCGAAATAAAATTTTTCTCCCGTCGGCACGAATCATCAACCACTCATGGGCCCGAACGCATAGGAGATTTTTTTAAATTTTATTAATTCCCTTGATTTATTTTTTTCTGTGAACGAGATGACGATGACGACACAGGTATAGCAGACGCGCGCGGCGGCCATTACTAATACATCGAGAGCCCCTGTATATGAACGCCGGTGCTGCTGTAACAGCCTACCTGCTAATACATGTGAGCAACCGCACGTGCGCTAGGAGTCACGGTACCATAAAGAAGACTTAGAAGAGAGAATAATAAGAAATAGATAAAGAGTAAGAGAGATGGGGAGATCCGTAAGCCGGCAGAGCGAATCTACAGTGCTGGCGCGTCGATCTCTCGCGCATTAAGCGAAGAGAGAGAAAGTAGACAATAAAAGAAGATGGAGAGAGAGCGTTAGAGAAGGGATCGTCACAATCCTTTTCTCTTAGCTGAGCCTCTATACCGTGCATATACGTACACGTATGTATATGTATGTGTAATATCACTATCTGTAGACGGTAGCGACTAATCTGCACATAAGAAAAGGATAGAGAATAATAAAGAAAAACGAAGAGAATAATAGATTAACGAAGAGAAAGAATAAAAATCGTTAGAACTAGTATTATAAAAAATTATATTAACACCTGGTGTAATTTAAAACAAATTAAAGCATAAGTATACGCATATTGAGCGTAGATGTGTATGTAGTAAAACGGAAATGACGTTGGACGAATGAAAACCTGTGAAAAGAATTCAAGAGCAGTGATTAGGAGTAAAATAAATTAAATAAAGACAGAAGATAACAAGAAGACAAGAAGACGCGGAGAAGAAGGAAGTAGCTTTTAAGAAGAAGGCATTCACTGCTGGTCTTTGCGCTGAGTCGCACGCATTTTTTTGATTGTCGTCCTCGTGTCGCACCGAAGCCTTTCTCCTTTTGTAATTCGCCGCAACTTTCAAGAGTCATTTTTTTTCTTCGCTGTGCATATTCAGGCAGGAGAAAACTTATTGGACCTGAGAGGATCTGCAGCTGAGCCACAGAGGTAGAGAAATAGGAAAGTCCTGGCTCTGGAGACGAGTTTGAAGCAACAATCAACGTCGCCGGTAGCGACCACCAAGATCCGAAAGAAGCTAGCGATCGAGCGGCCATTATCGCCAGCCAGCCATATTCGACTAGCCATCTTAAGTACCATCGTCGACTGTATCGACCTAGACGGAACTTTAAGTACATCACTGGTGAGTGGGCTGCGCCCGATAAGAATTTACATTTCCTTTTATAAATCAACGGCTCTCGCCGGTTGATTTTCGAGTCAGTGAAGTGGTTTTTTTTCCTTTGTTGTGCGCGAGATTTGATTATATAATTGAAGTGATTAACGTAAAAGCGTGATAGAAATTAAAAAGTTTGTAAAAGTTGATTGAACGCGACCGAAAATAACTAAATAAAAATTCATTAAATTTTGTTAAGCGAAGTGAAATAAAAATAAAATTTTTAATTGTTGTATGTGATTTAAATTAGACCGTGAGTGCCGGAAGTGTGTGCCACGTGGCCACGTATTACCAAAGTGAATCTTGACCGGTTGAACGTGTTTATTCGCCAGTTAAGCGAATAATAATTAAATTAAATTATAGAATAAAAATAATTCATTTTTCTTTAATTTATTAGTACTCGCGTATTGAATAACAAAAGAAATTTATTCCTTTGGTAACACGTGGGCGTGTATTGAGCGCTGAGAGAGAGAGAGAGAGAGAGAGAGAGAGAGAGAAGCGAAGCGAGCCTAAACGGCGAAACAATGTCCGCCATTAAATTCTAACATAGTAAATTCATTTTTCTCGAATAAATTGAATTAAACAATTTCTTGTTTATTAAGAGACGAGTAAATAAAGACATTAAGTAAACTTAAATTTTTTTTTTTTGTATGGACTGAAAGTAAATTTATAAAGTTTTTATTTTGTGTAATCTAAATTTTTCTGTGTGTGGGATATGAGAGAGCGCGAATATTTAGAATTCTAAGTAAGGTTTATTATGACCAAATGTAAAATAAGTTTAATTCTTTAATATAAGTTGAAGTTAAAGTTTAATAAAAGTTTTTTTTTGTGTGTGCTTCCCCTTCCCATTTCAGGCAAGAATTCTGCACGAATAAAGCCATCTCCTGATCCAAGGCAGCCTGAGACTCGTGCTTACTGCTAGCTAGTTGGTGGTGTATCTGGCGCCCTTTTCACAAATAAATTCTTTTGATACACCGATTTTGCCTGTGAGAATCGGCTCACGGATAGACTTAATATATTTATGTAAAAGATATAGAATATTAAGTTTATTGAAATTCTCGCATCGCAACTGCTTAGCTATGTGCCCCGATTCCTTACATATAAAACATTTCATGGAGTCTGAAGATGCAAAAATTCTAAATATGTTGCCTTCATAATTGACCTGTAATGATTCGGGCACTAAAGATAAACTGTCAGGATGTATAAAAACTTGTCTATGAAAGCTCACTATATGTGCGCAACCAGGAATTGAAACTCCAGCTCTAATTGATGTGACCTTGGAAACCAGTTTGATGTTAAGGTTGACTAGAGCTTTTTCTAATACCTCATGCGGTATAGACGGTCTGACATTGGATAGTATTATACGCTTAGAACGCGCTATCAGTGGTCGAAAATACAGCAACTTATTGTCAATGTTTATACTTTCATGAGCGTCAACTAAATTATCAGAAATTTCCTTTGAATTGAAATAGACACACAAACGATTATTTGAAATTCTAGAAATCGCAACAATACACTCACTTTTGACTAACTTTAAAATTTCCAAAACATAATTATCTAAAGTGCAGTTTTCCAATGAGTCAAGGACAACAGCCTGCTCATCTTTGGGAAAATTCTCTGCGCTTATAACCGATGAAAAACTTTTATTTTGACTAATTGATGCTGTTTGCGTATTACCCGAAGCGGCATGGTCTCCCCCATGAGGAGCCATCTTCACCCGCCTCCTGGTGTAAGAAAATTTGCTTTGTGTTGTCTAGTATTGGCGTTTTTCAATATTGTAACACAGAGCGACCACAACTCAACACAACTTGTTTACTCGCGAACCATAGCGGAGCAACAAGAAAACACGTCTGTACTGTACGACAGCAGACGTGAAACTGAAGTTGAAGAATTAAAAAATTTTCAAAGATTTTTAGACACTAATGTTAAAAGTATATCTATATATAAAATCTTCAAATTTTCAATTTCGCAAACATCTCCGCATATAGTTGCATATGTCGATATATACATCGGCAGAAATATATAAATTTGATAGTATTATCCAACAATGCATGCAAAAATAAAATATTGAATATATCAATATATTAATATATCAAATAATTTAAAAAATTTTCAAAGATTTTATGACACCAATGTTAAAAGTATATCTATATATAAAATTTTAAATTTTGCAAACATCTCGGGATATAATCGATATATTAATATATGAATCGGTAGAAATACATAAATTTTTTTCTATAATATTGCATTGTCATTGGAATCTGAGCTATGTTTAAAATTTCAAGTCTCTATCTCATCGGAAAGTTGGTTTTAAATCGGTTACAAAATTTCACCCAAACAAGCAGACAGGCAGACAGATAAATAGACAGACAGACACGAAGAGAAGCTAATAAAAACGTGGTAAAAAGGGAGAAAGTCAATAAAATAAAGACAAATGAGGAGAGAAACTCATCAAAGTCAAGCGATTGGCCGCCGAGCCATGAGCAACTGCTAACGCACCAGCAATAGTTGCATCAGCAACGCATCCTTCGTCATCCAAAATCTCCTCAATGACAGGCTCAACAGTAAATGAAGAATAAAATAAAATTAGCAACAATGAGAAGTAATACAGATTAGTACTAAACACAAAAATAAATTAGCATAGAAATAAAGACAAGAAAAAAAGGGATGAAAAAACAATAGAGTGGAATGGAAGATAACAAAAAGAAGTTGTTAACAAGAGTCCGGTTAGAGAAGCGAATAGGTATGGACGTCCGCGCGACGCACAGTTGCTCTAATCTTATAAAAGATAAGAAAAAATATAAAATTCAATATAGAGACTAAATCGTTCTGTGATTTGTCTAAGTGGTGTTCGAGTGAGATATATTCAGGAGTTATTAAGATATAATTGATTAATTAATTAAAAAATTAAAAAGAACAATATATAAAAAAAAATACATAAAGCTAAAAAAGACTCTAGGAGGGGGGTGATCTCCCCTCAAAAATAACTAAAATGTCCGTAAAAAGTAATGGTGATGAACCGATCGGCAATAAGTTAAAAAGTCTGGCGTCGTGTGCCGTGCAAGCGAGCCAGGCTAACATGGTATGGGACGGCTTGTCCGCCATATTGGAAAATGATAGCTATGAACAATGAAAAATGGAAGGTGCATGGTAAAAGAAATCAAAATTCCAATAAAATCAGCTAAACAAAGCAAAGTGAGTAGGTTTAAAAAACCCAATAAAAATGAAGACCCAAAAAAGAACAAAAATAACGTTCTTTTCTATGATGAAAATCATACCGCCCCTTATAAGGTATACATACAACCTATGCGAGACGACAAGAATACCGACAAAGATAGAAATATATGTCAGCCATTAACATTGAAAAGTTGATTGTATCTGAGTATGAAAACTCTATCACTTCCATCAAACAAGTAAACAAAAGCAAAGTGTGTACATCCACCAGTAACAGATTGTCTGCTGACAGCATTATACAACTGAAAACTCTGAAAAAACACAATTTAAAACCCTTTATCCCATACCACCTGATAACAAGGCAAGGGGTAATAAAAATATTTCCATGGACTTCTCTGAAAACAAGATACCAAAAGACATAGAAATTCAGTCTCCTTTAGGTAAAATTAAGATTATTGACGTCAAAAGGTTTAACAGAAAAACCTCAGAAGATACGGAAAAAAAGCCAATACTGACTCCTACTGGAACGATTTTCATTACTATTGAGGGTAAAACTCTCCCCCAAATTGCAACAATACACAAGGTTAACTTCAAATTTAACCTATATTATCCAAAAATAAGACAATGTTACAACTGCTTTCATTATGGACATATCCAAAAATATAACAAAAGCAAAATCAGATGTGCAACCTGAGGTGAAAAAGGACATATTAATAAAATAGACTGCTCAAGGAAACTCCAAAAGCCTATCTGTTTACATTGCAAGAAAACTTTGATAAATGAAAAACAGAGCAAAAAATTAGAGATATTGCTACTGAAAATAATATGTTTCTTAACGAGGCAAGAAAGGTATATTATAGTAACAAAAATCATTCCATTCAATCTAGACTTGGCAGAGAGAAATTTGAATTTCCTCAGTTACATGAGCCATATAATGATGATTATCCTTCATCTAATAATAGACTGAATCATGCCAAGAAAGTCAAGTTACAACCAAACATATTAGATCAGAAAAATTCACCCAAACAAACCCGAAGTCATGCCATAATCCAACAGCAAACTCCAACCACCAACAACTAACACCCAAACCCTTATAAAAACATTCCTATAGTAAAATCACAACAAATAAAAAAACGAGAAACTAATACTGAAAAAAGACAAATGGTATGGAAAAGTCGTAGGATTATCCTTCTATCTCCGTATGAAAGATCAAACTACAACCTTAAATCAGCAGGTCATGACAGGAAGAAAAGCACGAGCAAACAAGAAAAAAATAAATTCGACCAAACAAACAAAGACAATACTGTCAATGAAATTGCTGAGCATGTATCTTATATTCCCAATAGTGTTATAAACCACTGTAATGCTTGTCAGATGTCTTTACAAAAGTGCCTTCGACTGCGGTACTTAATTACAAAGAAAATTTACTATCTTAATAACCGCTACAGCAAAGTAACATCAATAATCTAGAATCAGTGGATAAGGAAATCACTCACACACAATTAGAAAATAACTGGAATATTGAAGACTCCCAACAAACTTAAAATGATGAGATCCCAATGACTCAACTCACCTTATCTAGATAAGGTGTTTTGAGGATGGATAATTTCAATCAAACAATTAACAAAACTATGCTAAAAATACTTTAATGGGATGCTAGGAGTGTTATTAATAAAACTGATGAAATAAAAAATGTAGGTCATAAATACGATATAATAATCTCTGAATCATAACCATCTTAGGATATCACTTTTAACCTATCTAACTTTAACACTATAAGAAAAGACAGAGTGAATAAGAAAGGAAGTGAAGTATATATACTTATAAAGAAAAATTATATTTAAAGAAATTAAAAACTCATATATCAGTCAATTCTTCGAAGGTGTTGAAATTGCCATTTACAAAGATCCTTATAACCACTCTCCCAGGAAACTCACCAGGAGAGGCTATGAGCTTCGGGTCACAGATCTTGATGAAACTTTGAGATATGTATTTAGGTACCAAAATATGAGTGAAGCCAGAGCGGTACGGTCTAACGCTTCGAAAAACTGAAATTATAGACGTTTCCAGTCTTATTTGAAGAAAAATGTAAAAAAAGCTCCTAATTGAAGTGTGAATAATCCAGTCTAGAAATGTCTTTAATAAATCAACAGGGAATAAAATAAAAGTACAGAAAGCAAGCTTTAATTTGCCGTTTTCAGAATTGAAAAATAATAACTAGAACTAGAAATATGTTCGTTCAAAGTTAAGAAGCAAGAAAGTACCAAAAATCACCTAAATTCTAAAGGACAGTGATTTTGTGATTTTTGGTACTTTCTTACTTCTTAACTTTGAACGAACATAACTCTATTTCGACTTATTATTTTTCAATTCTGAAAACGGCAAATTAAAGCTTGCTTTCTGTACTTTTATTTTAGTCCCTGTTGATTTATTAAAGACATTTCTAGACTGGATTATTCACACTTCAATTAGGAGCTTTTTTTACATTTTTCTTCAAATAAGACTGGAAACATCTATAATTTCAGTTTTTCGAAGCGTTAGACCGTGCCGCTCTGGCTTTACTCATATTTTGGTACCTAAAAATATATCCTAAAGTTTCGTCAAGATCTGTGACCCGAAGCTCATAGCCTCTCCTGGTCAGATACACAAAATGATGAAAATTTTTTAACTCTATCTACTTATAGACTATCCGAAATCCCTGGAATACCTGCTGATGAATTGAAAAATGCACCAACTCTGAGCTTGGGTAGCAAACGGCCTAATAATTACAATTTATGTAAATGTAACTTCATAATAAATTGTGTGTGCGTGTGCGTGTGCGTGTGTGTGTGTGTGTGTGTATGTGTGTGTGTGTGTGGATTGATATTAGGGGTTGCGCATAAACTACGTTACAAATTTTTTTGATTTTTTAACCCCCTTCCCCTACTCCACGTTAACATCCATAGACTATTCGTCTACCCCTCCCCCCCATAACGTTGTTTTTTTGTGTGCTTTAAAATTTTGTGTATTTTATCTATAATGTTATGATTAATTTTTTAATAATTAATAACTACTAAATTATACGTTAAATTAACTGCAATTCGATGGTCGAGGGAAAGAAGGTGTCATTTTATTTTTGGCTAAAAAGAGATCGTTTCTTAATTTATTTATTTATTTACTCATTTTATTAAAATTTTTTAATCAATTAATTTTTTTAGGGGTGCACTAAATAATTAAATACAAAATAACTTTTTGACATAGCACTTTTCTTTTAATTGAAATGAAATAAAATTTTTTAATCCAAAATCAAATGACACTTCTTTAACACTAAATAAAATGGCACCTCTTTTCAATCAAAATTAAAATAGCACTTCTCTACAACCAAAAATAAATTGATACTTTTTTCTTTGCAACCGTCAAATTATTGTTAAATTTGATTAATTTATTTATTTAATTTTTAAAAGTTCATAACGGTCATTAAAATTGTTGATATCAGTATTAAGTTATTAAGTTTTTTTTATATTATTTCAAAACTGACTTTTTCGACTCAGCTCTTTATACTATAAAACCCCTCAATAAAAAAAATAAATATAATTTTTCTAGATTAGGGTTTTCAACATTACTTTAGTTATTCCCCCCTCTCTCGCGTTGTCATCCGTAGGTTCTGGTTCGACCACTTGCTGCCCTAAAATTGATAACAAAGTTTATGCACAACCCTAAATAAGTGTCATGAGCTATAAAATGTAATATTGTATCTCTTGAAATATAGATGAAATCTTTTCTAAATCTTATACATAAAATTTATAAAACGGTGCTAATCTTGCAATGAAAGATTTTAGAAATGTTTCAAAAATATTTTTTTGAAATATTTTTAAGTAAATATTGCTGAAATTATTCATAAATCTTTCATGAAAAATTCTTATGACTGTAATAATCTTGCAATGAAAAATTATAGAAATCTTTCAGAAAAATTTTCTTGAAATATTACTGTAAATATTGTTGAAATCTTTTATAAATCTTTCAATAAAGATTTATTCTATTGTTAAAATATTGCTTCGAAATATTGTATGAATGTTTCTTAAATATTTATTTAAAATATTTAAAAAATCTTCCAGAAAACTTTCATTGAAATATTTATTTGCAGTTTCTCAGGCGGACATGTCGGGCTTTCAACAACATTCTCATTGAAGGTTTATGAAAGATTTTAGCTATGTATTCAGTAAATATATTTTTAAAATAAAAAAGAAATCTTTCAAAAATCTTTTAAGAGGAGGCCGTATAGCTCTATCCTTGTCTAATCTAAATTTTCCTTATTATTAATAAGTTAAATATTGTTATACAAAAGTAAGGGCATAGCTCAATAGATTTCAGGACGAGCAAACGATCCTATTCTATGAAAAATATAAAATTTTCATTAGTTTTCAAGTGAGGTCTGAAACAGAAAAATTATTGTTTTTCCGTTTCAGACCTCACTCGCAAACTAATGGAAATTTTATATTTTTTCAATTTTATAAAGGTGATGAACTTGCAATGAAAGATTGTATCAATCTTTCAGTAAGATTTTCTCGTAATATTTCTGTAAAAATAATGTTGAAATCTTTGATAAATCTTTTATAAAAGATTTCTAAAATGTTTATAATCTTGCAATAAAAGGTTGAGTCAATCTTTCGAAAAGATTTCCTTGAAATATTCCTGTAAATATTGCAGAAATCTTTCATAAATATTTCATGAAAGATTAATTCAATCCCTACTGAAAAAAATGACATAAGATCTCACGTGCAAAAAAATTTTATTTTCTCTCACACTTATACCTGTAATCAATGTCAACGACATCAAATCTGAAATTTGGTCTATAATTCAATTAATTTTTATATATTCTAGCATTACGATTGTATGATTCTACTCTACATCTACAAAACAATCGATATCTAAGGCATGCTATTATGGATTATGATTTTAAACTATACTCGAGCATAATTATACTTGGCGAATAAATAATAATGAAAACAAACAAATTTTTTACAAAGATTTAGACGATATTTACAAGTAATAATTAAAAAACTAGTTACTACAATTATGCATATCGCCTTTTACACTCGAAAAGGTTATCCTTTTTAGTGATGTATGGAGCGATGCCGTTCGTAAACAAAGGTTTGTACAGAATTTGTGTGCTCACAATTTGAGTTACTTATTTCACAGACAAAATCATGTATACGAAGCTCAGGGTCAGTTCACTGATTAATGACAGTTCTTCTAATCAATAGGTAGTCTCGTTCTATGACGCACGCTGCATCTGGTTTAGATTTACGGCATAACACGTCTTACCAATTATTACACAATTTGCATGTCGCCGTAAAACCAGTTGCAGCTTCATTTATGTCTTAGAACATTATGACAAACTACCTTCAATAAACAGTGACTTAGTACTAAATATCTTTTTTTTTATCATAGTGATAAATTATTTTTGCATATCGTTTACAATTGCATCATACAGATTCAAATAATATAGTTTTTAATAACTCAAGAATTATTAATTTTACTTTTATTTTAGAATATTATCGCAATCTTATTGCTTGTTTTCCTAATTCAGTCGTGAATCTAACGTAATCTGAAAAATTTTAAAATCGTGCTCGAATACAATTTTGAACCATGATTATAATCATATCTATACAGACGATTCACATAGTATACATAATAAAAATTATATTTGTAGGCAATGTCAGTCTAAACGTTAAAAGTAAGGTAATACACAGATTTTATTATTATAGTGTTCGACATGTTAAAGGTTAGTTTCAGACGAGGTTCTAGACATTTTTTACTGCTCGAAAGTAGAGAAAGAAGTAATTTCGTTTATTTTGAGTAAAAATATATATCAGAACTGCTTTTACTAGTAGATATTTATTATTTTTAACAGATGAGAAACGGAAGCGTGTAAATTCGTCAATATTCAATGAACAAGTAAAAAAAATCAATAAAAAGTAAATATTTTTTTTAGCTATTTTCGATCGGTAAAGTTAGTCAAAAGCTGATCCTTAATTTGAAACCATAAAATACAATGCGAATTAAATCAAATAGCCGAAATAAGAACAACTGACCCTGGGCAAGATGCATGGGGTCTTATGGCTCCACTAAATTTATCGAATATGATAATGTTTTAGTGTTCGAATACGTATTTATAATATTAGTGTAATTATATAAATTAAGGGCATGATGAAGCTTCCCCTTCTGATAATATTTCTTATCCAAGTTAATGAGTAAATGGTGAATTAAATCTGGTTTTTTCACTTCAAGAAAGAAAGTAGTAGGATTCAACTTGAGTGCGGACAGGTAAAGAAATCTACCATAATCTTATACTTAAAAAGTTATATACAAGTTTCCAATTTATAGTATTTTGAGGTTAGGTTTGTCCACTTTGATATCTAATTTGCGATCCAAGTTCATAAAAAAATAACAGCTCTAAAGGATTTTTTATTTAAACTAAGATTATTGTACTAATATAACAAAAGTCAAGAGCGCGGTGGCGTAATGGGTAGAGCTCTTGCTTTCAACGCGGAGGGCATGGGTTCGAATCCTGACCAGGTACCTCTAACTTTTTTTCGAAAATTAGTGTATGTGCCATTTATATCGCGATTCTTAAAAAATCCGACCTTATTGGGTATCGGTTGATTGTTGGTCACAAAAATGGCTGACCATCCATCGCTAGTCAAAGTTTTCGGTATGGTGGGTCTGACAGTCTAGCCTGATGTAATGTGTTAAACGGGTACCGGGCTGGACTCCCTCGAATTCACCATATAAAAAAGGTCAATCATATAGAGGAAAATATCCTTTATACATTAATCTTTAAAAAAAAAATATAACAAAGGTCAAAATTAGTCGAAATTTAAAGAACAAGACGAAAAAATTAAAAAATAATGGATATCTTTTTTAAATTTTTAAAATTGAATAAAACATATAAGAGATTCCATGTGAGATCACGTATGAGATCGTACACGAGATTGCATATGAGATGTCATATGAAATCGCTTATGAGCTCACATATGAAATCAAATATATGGGTAATTCTTTCATACTTTTAAAAATCATGTTACTGCGTCATTTCTCCTAAATATGAGATAGCACATCTTGTTAGCAAATGTTCACTGATTTATTGAGTTATTAGAAACTAATTTTGTTATATTTTTAATGATAATTAGACGTGTCATTTTATGGCGGATGGGGAAAAGGGGTTTTTTTTTTTAAATTTAAATGTTACCAGGCCATGTAAAATGATAAATTACCGCTATAAAAAAAATGACTACTGCTTTTTTTATTTGAAATTCACACCAAAGCTTTATCTATACACATACTTTTGGAAAATCAAGAGCATGGGTGTGTGCCTGTTAACAAAAGTACTTTCTGAAAGGTTATTAAAATGTTACCAAAAATTTATATATTTTACTTTTTTCTGGAAAATACGATGCTGTAAAAAAGACTATTCAGCGGTGACATTTTAAACTACATCAAAAGGTAATATTTAGAATCACAAAGAGAAATTTTTTTATTAGGAACGTGTGCCTAGTGTAGATAAAGTTCTTTGTTCGTTTGAAATTATACTTAAAAAACGTGACTCACTTTTGAAAATAGGTTTTTATCCACCAATATGAAAACCTAAGCTTTGATTCATCTTTTCTCTGTTGTGAACTTTGTAATTTACTATTTTATAATACTCAATGTAATCTTTAAGTTGCTTTTGAAGTATTATTTCGAGTATTCTGGAAATCATTGAATTTTTCCCGGCTATTAAATTTTCCAAATTTACATCGATTACCTAGTTTCTATCAATGTTTTAATTCTAAAGAGTTTAAACTTTAAAAAGCTCAGTTTTAGTATGTATTTAATAGCTTACACCTAGAACGTTGAGTTGAATCATCACTGAAATTTCTAGATTTTAAATTTAAAATTTTTAGATTTAATATTTATTAAATAAACTAAAATATTTGGTTAAAAGGAATATAAGTATTTTTATTCGAAAACATAAACTACACAAATCTATGTCAAATTTCATACCCTAAGATTGACAATTTTAGCAAAAATAAATTGATATTCCACTCACTTATGATTTGTAATCAGGAATCCCAAAAGCCATTGGGTAACTAATATCACTCAATTTTAATACCCGAATTAATTAATGAATTTTCCAAAAAAATTGCCATTTCTGGCATATTTTATTTATTACAAAAAATTTTGTA
Organism: Anastatus disparis; assembly: GCA_017163975.1. Classification (NCBI taxonomy): domain Eukaryota; kingdom Metazoa; phylum Arthropoda; class Insecta; order Hymenoptera; family Eupelmidae; genus Anastatus; species Anastatus disparis. The sequence goes on along the minus strand of JAFFSR010000267.1, from coordinate 5,097,615 downwards.
ATTATTAATGTAAATTGCGTATTTAAATATTTTCTGTAACATATTAAACATGTAAAAATGAAAAAGCTCAATGGAAAATGATCTATTATAGCCCAAAATACTTAAAAAACTGATCTGAGATAGGTAAAATATTATACCTGGGTGTGATAATAATGAATATATTTAAATGTCTTATATTAAAAAAAGCTATCTTCAAAAGTGAGTAATGCGATTTTTTCTTTTATTATCATTTTAATATATCAATATTTAAAAAAAATAAATTTGATACATGTGTCTTCAATTTTTTTTAATTTATTGAAAGTAAATTTTAACACTATGAAAAATTTACTCGAAAATCTGTCTTTTGATGTTTGTTAAAAAGACTACCCTTAAAAGTGAGTAACACGATTTTTTTCTTTCATTATAATACGTCAACATTCAGAGAAAATTAGTTTTACACGTGTGCCTGTATTTTTTTTTTTTTAATTTGTTGCAGGTGAAATTTTAACATTATGAAAGATTTACCCATATATTCCTTGAATTTTAAAAATAAAATAAATATATGGGAAAATCTTCAAAACTTTTTATGTACTAGTGGCGAGTCATTTTATAGCTGCTGGTGAGTTGCCGCATAATGCACACTATTTAAACTGGGTTCATATCTTTTGTACTATCCTGTGACTCTATTTCTAATGGATTTTGTAAATGTGCCATCGACGGCGCAGTAAATATTACTATAAAACGTAAATTTTTACATATGAAAAATTACATAATTTTTCATATGTAAAAATTTACGTTTTATAGAAATATCTACTGCGCCGTTAGTGGCACATTTACCAAAACCATCAGAAATAGAGTCACAAGATTGCACAAAAGGTGTGAACTTAGTTTAAATAATGTGCATCATGCGGCAGCCCATTAGCAGCTGTAAAAGGACTTTTCAAAAATATAAAAAAACAATTAAAAGTTTTGAGGATTTGCACATATGCGTGATATGACATGAGATCTCACATATATTTATTTTATTTTCAAAATTCAACATGTATATATGAAATTTCATAGACGATTTCATATGAGATCTCACATGAGAGTTCATATAATATTTTCAGTAGGAATGATTTTTCTCAGCTTGTTCTTTAAATTCATACATAATTACACGCTTACGCTTCTCATTGATTTAAAATAAGTTTATACCTATGAGTAGAAGCGGTGATAGCGCAGCGGCTCAGGCTCTTGGCTCATGCTGTAGTACACCAAAATTTAATCCCCGGAAAAATTTTGAAAAAAATCCTGAATTTTTTTCTGTGAAGTAGAACTAGGAGACCGGGACAGACCAATTGCAAAGTCCCCCAGCCAATAAAAATTACAATAGCAAGGTGAAATCACGGGTCTCAGTCCACAGCGATAAAGAGACCCATTGGCAATAAAATAGAGAAGAAGATGATATCTTCAATCCCTAGTGGAAATATAAAATGTGCATTACTATTTGAAATAGTTTAAAATTGTTCAAAACTGTTTGAAAATGTTCAAAACTGTTCAAAATAGTTTATAAGTGTGAGATTTGGGACATTTAGAACAGTTATGAACAGTTTTGAACATTTTTTAACAGTTTTAAACAATACAGAATAATTTAAAACTGAAGTGAACATTTTCCCGTATATATTATATATATTTTTATAAACACAAAATTCTAAAAGGATTTTGAAAATCATTTCCAACTTTTTAAAACTGTTTAGAAGTGTTTAAAACTGTTTAAAACTATTCAAGCTGTTCAAGCTAATAAAAAATTGTTTATATTGATCTAAAATTGTTTTCAAATATTTTAAAGATTAAAAATAATCTATAACTTAGAAACATAAAAAATTCATAACTATTAAACACCGCTTAAAATCATTTCGAACTTGTTAAAACTTTTTGAAAGTGTTTAAAACTGTTTACCTGTTTTAAATGGCTCAAATTTCACTAAACTGTTTTAAACAGTTTTGAACAGTTTTAAACATTTTGAAACATTTTATATTTCCGCTAAGGATTTCAAAAAATTCTGATATTGATTTATATGAAAAAAACGAAATTTATTTTCAAACTATTCTTGATCGACAAAGTATAGGTCTAAAAAAAACCCTTAAAAATTTTGTTTTATAATAGGTCATTTATTTTTGTCCTGTTCTAATCTAAAGCTCAACTTTCTTATATATGGTGTCATAAAACGAATTTTTAAATTAATGTTTTTCAAAAACTAAATAGGAATAAATAGATATAATTTTTTTATAAATTATCGATTTTTTCAATATTATAGCATAAAAGAAAAAAATAATTTGACGTTTGTGAGTAATATAATAACTAATGATTGTTAATCAAAAATATGTATTATTTGTGAAATATTAAAAGAAATCAGGCACGTTGGTTCTGAATTTATCCTAGAGGAGGTCGCATATCTTTGTTCTTTCAAATTAAAGGAATGAAATTTTATTTTTAACTGCAGAATGTTTAAAACAAAAAAAGCTTTATTTTTCACCATAAAAATAGTTATTATACAAAAAGTTTTTTCAACTTTGAAGGTTTCTTTTGTGAATTTCTTTGAGTCAAAGAAAAATCATTTTTAAATTAATAAAATGATTTTTCAACTCAAAAAAAACCCTTGAAATATTCTTTTAAAAAATATTATATTTCAAAAAAAAAAATATTCGAATTTAAAAAAATATCTTATTAACTTTGAGAAATTAGTTACTTCGGAAATAGTGTTGAAAGTCAGTAAAACTTTTTTAAAAACAATGCTATATTTTTTTATTGTGAAAATATAATATTTTTTTCAAATAATTTTCATATAAAAATGATAAAAAATATCTACAATCAAATAAATTTTCAATCCAAAGAAATAATTTTTAAATTAAACAAATTAGTTCATGACTTCGATAAACCTATCTCTTTTCAACAATAGAATGTTTGTTAGTGCAGAAAAGCGGTGTAATTGATTACGTTTCTTTACATTAAAAGAGGATTTTGAATTGAAAAAAAATAATTGTCAGAATCCAGAAATTATAACTGAAAAACTTTAAACATTTTCTTATATTCATAAAGTAATTATTATTTTGATTAAAAACGTACATTTCAATAAAAAAAATTTTTTTACATCAATTATTTATAAACATAATCACAAAAAATTAATTTTAATTAAAATTAACACTTAACTGTTTTAAAGAAATATTTCTTTGAAAAAATAAATTATTATGTAAATCAAAAGAGTTTAAGTAATTAAAAAAAATTGAAATTTATATTGCAGAAAATGAACTTAAATTTGTTGAAACATTTTTTAATATTTTAAGTCTACTTGAATCAAATTATTTCTATGCTTAAAAGTGATATTTCATGTTTTCAGAATAATATATTCTTCTACAAAAAAATATTTTTTAGGCTTAAAAATTCAGATATGTTTTTAAAGAAAGATAATATTTATTTAATGAATAGTTACTTCTATTTGGTACTAAGAAATTAATTAATACGAAATATTTTTTAGATGCTTAAAAATATTTTATTGAAGGAAAAAAATTTTATTTTAATTATTTAACTTAATTTTTATTTTGATATTACGAGATATAAATTTAAAATAAAATTAATAATTTTCAGTATGAGATATTATTAAGTTCAAGAAATATCTTATGTATGTTGAGAAATATTTTATTGATATTCAAAAATTTCATTTTCACTGGCGGAATAAATAATATTAATGCAAAAAATATTTTACCGATTGCCCGAAAAAATATATTCGATACAATAAAATTTTTTTCGTTGTTAAGAATTTTTTTTTCTAGTGTAGCTATTAGATCTCGTATCGGTTGTATCATCTGTCTTTTATTCTTATTATGGAGAGACAAAGCCAGAATTAGGTTCAAGTAACAACCGCTACTTGAGTCAAGTCTATGAATAGGAGCCTAAGATCGTCTATGGTAACGAAAATGTATATGGTTAGAATATGGGGATACCCACACAACTTTTAATCCCAGTAACAGATCATATTACAGCTGTTCCTGGGTTTACCGCATGATGCACATTATTTAAACTAGGTTCAAATCTTTCATGCTATCCTATAACTCTATTTCTGATGTATTTTTTAAATGTGCCACAAACGGCACAGTAGATAATTCTATAAAAAGTAAATTTATACATAAAAAATTACCGTAATTTATCTTATATTATATCCTATTTGTTATGCCGTAAATCTAAACCAGATGCAGCGTGCATCATAGAACGACACTACCTATTGATTAGAAAAACTGTCATTGATGAGTGAACTGACCCCGAGCTTCGTATACATGATTTTGTTTGTGATATGAAATAAGTAACTTAATTTGTGAATACACAAATTCTGTACAAACCTTTGTTTACGAACGGCATCGCTCCAGATCTCACTGAAAAGTGATGGCCTTCTCAAGTGTAAAAGGCGATATGCATGATTGTAGTGACTAGTTTCTTAACTATTACTTGTGAATATCGCCTAAATCTTTGTAAAAATTTTGTTTGTTTTTATTATTATTCAATCGCCAAGTATAATTATGCTCGAATATAATTTAAAACCATAATCTATAATAGCATGCCTTAGATCACGATTGTTTTGTAAATGTAGAGTAGAATCATATAATCGTAATGTTAGAATATATTAAAATTAATGGAATTATAGACCAAATTCTAGATTAAATGTCGTTGACATTTATTACAGCTACAAGTGTAGGAGAAAATAAAAATTTTTTTCACATAAGATCTCACGTGAGATCGGGTATCAGGAAAAATAAAATTTCGCTGTATATGAGACCTCACGTGAGATCTCGTGTGAGTTCTCATATGAGATCTCGTTTTATTTACAATTGTTAGAGCTCATGTGAGATTTCATGTCATTTTTTCAGTAGGGATTGTTTAAATATTGTTTTGAAATATCGTACAAATATTTTATAAATATTTATTTTGAATATTTCAAAAAATCTTGTTAAATTCTTTAAGAAAACTTTCATTGAAATATTTATTTGTAGTTCTTTAGATGGACATAGCGGGCTTCCAACTATCTTTCATTGAAAGATTCATGAAATCTTTCATTCTTCCTTTACAAACATTCCAGGAAGCTTTCATAAATATTTCATGCTACGCGGGTGATAACATTTTAATTGGTGGCGACTTTAATTGCCACCACCCAACTTGGGGTTCAACCTCAACGTGCACTAATGGTAAAAGACTAGAAGAAATAGAAAACTCTAACTTAGTTGTACTAAATGATAGAACACCAATTCACCTCAGATACGCGTCGCTTGTCGCTTACGCTGATGACGTAGCGGTGGCAATCGTCCAAAGGACTCCGGAATTAGCCCGACTGACGTTGAACGGAGTCATAAGACAGGTCGGCAGGTGGATGACTGAACACGGACTGACACTGGACTTTTGGGGAGGTGGACTTCTACCTTACCCAACTCCTGACCGGATACGGCTACTTTAGACGGTACCTGCACAAAAGAGGGATGGTGCGGCATGCGGGCTTCACCTATTGCGGACACGACAGGGACGACGCAGAGCATACGTTTTTTGAATGCTCGCGGTGGGATGCCTACAGACGAACGTTGAAAAGACGGACAGGAGACGTTACGTCAGATATCATAAACAGGATGCTGGAAAACACAGAAAACTGGGCAGCGGTGGTGACTTTTGTCACGGTCGTCCTTAAAGGAAAGAAAGAGTAAAGATGTCTAGTTTGAATGTATGAGTAATACAGATACGCAGGGAGGCGAAATGTCTTTGGGCCTAGCGACCCCACGTACCAGAGCTCAGTGAATAGTAGGTTGAGTGCATGAATGGAAGTGCGAAGAGTCATGCAAATACGCAGAGGGGCTAAAAAGTCTTTGGGCCTGGCAACCCCACGTACCCGAGCTGTGTGAATGGTAAGTTGAGTACATGGATGAAAGCGAGAAAGGAGATGTGTAAATACGCAGGAGGGCTGGAAAGTCCTTGGGCCTAGCGAACCCACGTACTCGAGCTGTGTGAATGGTGGTTGAGTGCATGGATGAAAGGGAGAAAGGAGATATATGAATACGCAGGGGGACTGGAAAGTCCTTGGACCTAGCAAACCCACGTACCTGAGCTGAGTGAATGGTGGTTGAGTGCATAGATGAAAGGGAGAAAGGAGATGTGTGAATACGCAGAGGGACTGAAAAGTCCTTGGGCCCAGCGACCCCACGTACCCGAGCTGAGTGAGTGTATGGAAGAAAGCAAGGTAGATGTATGCATGGCAGGACATATGAATGGACAAAGCCCGGTGCTTAGACGGATGGACGAAACGAATGACGATGGACAAGGTCTGCAACGTGAACTAATGCTAACACAGTCCCACGTTGCAAATGCGTACGGTGGACGATACGGATCCTCGTCAGTGTAACGGGAACATTTTCTTGTTCTCGTTCCGTGGCCAGGGTGAATGGGGTTTAGACGGTCTCTGCCTGTGAATGATTCAAGAGCGAATACAAGCCTACCAGGCTTTTTTCTCTCTCCAAGCTGCCGCAGTGCTAGAATCCCGTCACACCAGTGGTTTGCACTGCGGTTGGAGATATCTGGTCGTAGCCCATGCCTCTGTAGGTCTGATGGCAGATTTACCCGTTTTTCGGCCACCAAAAACAAAGAAAAAAAAAATTCACCTCAGATATAACCTTAATATGGAGAATTCAAAAATTCCACATTTCATTTAGCCATAGATTGAATCTTAAACGCGTAAACTGAAAATTATACAAACAATATCTATAACAAAGCAGCAACTTTCTTAATGAGACTGAGGCACTTAAAAATATAAACCCTATTGAAAAGTATAAATTATTAATGGAAGGTAGCATCCAGGCAATAAATACACAAAACATGGATAAAAAAGACAGAAAGTTTGATAGAGGTCAAACTAAATCCATAAATAGGGAATAACAGTCAGCAAGAAACAGAAACAGATACTAATAACCCTCAGATCAACAATAAAGTCCAAACTAAATGAAAACCTTTTTTGGCACCATCTCCATGGAGGAACTCAAAATGCTCAGAGATCACAGAAGAAAGGAATAAATCCATAGCAAATTTTCTAAACAATCCGAACTCAGCCAATATAAGAAATATGGAAAAAATAAATAGTTCAAAAAGTCAACTAAGTTTTCGAAAATTTGCAGAAACTAAGTAAACCAGGAAACGTCCTTAAAGGAAATCTTTAACACAATCAATACATTTAAAAACAGAATATTTAATAACACTAAAATAAACCTCAACGATATAGAAATAATCACAAACAGTATTATATTTATAAATGAATTTTGCCCTCCTTCAGTTCCTCCTTCATTCCAAGATAATGATATTGGCTCACATGAAGACTACACTGAACTTCAAGCTCGTTTTATTATGGATAAAGGGATAGCCGCCATTAACGCTTGTAAACAAAATTAAGCTCCTGGATTAGACAAAATTGAATATGTACTAATCAAAAACTTCCCAACAGACTTCCTATCACTTCTATTAACTACAATAGATGAACTCTTTTCCCATTCACTATTCCCCAGTGAATAGAAAGAGTTTTTAGTTATACTAACACCAAAAAATAATAATAATGAATTCTGACCGATAACGTTATACTTATACCAAAAAACAATAATAATAAATTCAGACCGATAACCTTGACCTCCTGCATACTTAAGTTGACTGAGAAAATTATACATGCTAAAATCACTCATTATCTGGAAGGAAACAAGAAAATCCCAAGCATATAAAATGGCTTTAGAAGAGGCAAATCATGCGCACATAATATCAACATCCAAATTTCAAACATTCATGTTGCTAACAACACAAACAAAACTTAAGCATGTCTGCTATTAGACCTCTCATCTGCATTTGATTGGGTAGATTCAAGAATCCTACAAAGTGATCTCAAAAAGCTCAAAATTCCTTCTTCTATAAGAAAGTTTATTTTTAATATCATGACTGGAAGAACATAAAACTTCAAGATCAATAGTAAGTTTGAAGAACCTAGACTGAGACACATAGGAGTTCGCAAAAGTGATGTTCTAAGTCCTATTATATATAATATTTATAATATCGAGTTACAGAGTCTCACAGAGGGTGATGTCTACATGATTCAATTTGCGGATGACACAGCAATATATACTATTCACAAAAATCCTGATAAAGCCATTGAAAAATAACATCAAAACCATGATTCAATTTTTTAACAGCAAAGGGCTGATACTCACTCCAGACAAGACGCAGCTAATTCTATTTACAAAATAGGGTATTTTTCCGGAAGAAAATTCAATAGTCATTAAAAACAAAGTTATACATCCCAAAGATCATACCAAGTATTTAGGTATATATAATGACAGCAAACTTCACTGGAACATTCAAGCAGAACATCTCATCAACAAAACCAGAAAATTACTGAACTTAATCAAAATCCTAAGGTTAACTTAGTAAGGAGGTCATCTATATGTTCTCTTTTGTTAAATCGTTTGAATACTACTCCTATTATTATTGAAGAAAAATTAAAGTCTTTGACACTTCTCTGCCATACTTATACAATCACAAAGCAAGAAACGCACCCAATAAAACAGTAATCGAACATGGTCTAAAACTTTAAAACTCTAAAAACACAAACTCTGACTTTATAATAAGTTACTTAAAAAGAATTTAGAAAATTCCATAAACTTCTATACTAGATGCCTCAAAGAAAAACCACTACTCGTACACTGGCATTGCAATATATAGTTCAGATATTACCTTAGAAAACATAGACAAAATAACAGCTCGAGCTTTCATTTTCAAAGCTAAATTAGCTAGCTATTAGTTCAACAATAGGTATTATCAACAGATTTGATAATAAAAATTCAACTATATATTACAGACTCAGTTCAGTTCTAGCATTACAAACATTTTCATCACATAAAAAAACACACAACTACCTGATCCCAAAAATAAAAGAAAAATTATATAACTCACAATAAAAAAAAACATTATACAATTATGCCGTCCTAAACATAAGCGTCCTAACTAACAAAAATTTAAAATAAAAAAAATAAAGGTGAATTTTGAACTAGGTAAAATACTTTATTTGTAGATAGGACTAACTATTTTTACATTTTCACTAGGTAAAAAGGCATTTAGGATAGTTTTAAGGATGTCTATAATTACACAACATAATTATTACATTATCTAGTGAAACAATTACGAGATTTCAAAAAATGTAGTTAGGACGCTTTTGCTTAGGACGGCAGAATAAATTTGGATACTCTCCCATAAAGGCATAAAAGGCAATGAGGAAGCTGACCAGCTTAGAAAAAAAAAAATAACCTATGGCTCTGAACTAGATACGAAAATCCCATAAGAAGACAAATAAACATAAAAGGAACTTATTACTTGAAAAACTTCTATGATGAGAATAATGTCAGTTCCCCATTGTTTAAAAACGTGGTTATACCAAAAAGATCAATCACCACCATCAATAGATTAAAATCCAATCATTGTTCGACTAATAAAAGTCTTCATAGTAAAAATATGATAGATAAGTTTGATTGCGAATGTGGATATCATATTCAAGATCTAGAGCACTTGGTATGGCACTGTCGCCTTTCTACAAACCAGAGAAATATTTTTATTAAAAATTTAACCAAAGCAAAATACATGGTCATTATGGAAACTACAATAATACTAAAATATCCTAAGATTTCAGCATTAATCTTCTTAACAGAATTCATTAAAAATTACAATCTATCTCTTTAATAAATTCAAATAATAAAATATACAAGGCCAATTTTCATACAAATGATTCATAATAGTACAGTAAAATACAAGAATAGATTACACGAAGCATTACTAGTAGAATACTACACATGAGATACAGAACAGAGTCGATACGGCCAAAGCAAATAACTAAAATCACCTGGTCATGGACTAACTTAAGAGCAAAAGGTTAATCAATATAAAAGAAGAAAAAAAAGTTATTAACAAGAAGGAATCAAAGAAAAATCGATCAAGAAATAAAAAAGTTAAATGATAAAATGGAAGGGTAACCAAGCAAAAGTAATTAAAGTTTATTGAAATTCAGCTTACAGATAAGCATTTTAGTTATATCAGAATTTGAAATTTTCAAAAAAGGAAAAGTATGTGAAATATGAATATTATTACATTGACTAGTTATTCATCTAAGTAGCAGCAGTTGCATTTTAATACGTATAATATATATATATATATATATATATATATATATTGTAACATAATATCGATTAATTATAATGAATCTTACTTCTATTCTCTATGACAAAGTATTTTTAAACTCTATTAATTTCAATAATAAAATAATCATTTATTTAAAATTTTTAATAACATTTAAATTTAACATAGAAAATTTTTTTTAAAACAAAAATAATTATAATTATTCAAACCTTTTAAATGTTTATCTTGTTTAAAATTTGTTATTAATTATTAATTAATCAGAAACATTTTTGTAACATTGATTAATTATAACTTAATCATCATATATATATATATATATATATATATATATATATATATATATATATATATATATATATACATGGGACATTTCATGTCAACTCATCTGGACAAGAAATAAAAATCGCTGAAAGTCTGAAAAAATATTCTATTAGGTACCCAAAATATACAAAAAAAATTTTAGAGGTCTAGGTCAAAGAGGTCAGGAGTTAACCATGATGAAATTTTTTGAATTTTTCAAATTTTTCGCTAAATAAATTTTTTAACGAATTTTTTCATCGAAAACTATTAATTTTTCGTAAAAACTTAATAGAATACTTTTTGTTGGAAATTAAATGTAGAATTCACATGAATTTTTTTAAATTATAATATGCTTCTTTTTGAGCTCATCTGATTTGTGGAAAAATACTATTTAATATATCTAAAAATCGACAAGGTTGAATTTGCTCTTTAACGGCTTATTTTTTTCATTTTTTTTATGACGAAAAAATATACGAAGCCACCAGTTGGGCAGTCTTCTCAAAGTTACTTAATTTTGAAATAAAGTCTAAAAAAATTGTCATTTTGGTTCAATTGTAAGATTCATGATTCTTTTTCTAAAACAGTTTTGAGTTTTGGAAAAAATGTATAAAGACGCTTTTTATTGGAAATTATGTATAGAATATGTATATATTTTTACAGATTGTAATTTATGACATTATGAAGCATTTATACTAAAAATTTAAGAGAAAATACATTTTTAAATTTCATTTATAATTTTTGATTTTTAACAAATAATTGTTTACAAAAATTTCAGTACATTTTACACATGATTTTCAATAAAAAAACGTTTATATACATTATTTCCAAAACTCAAAACTTTTTTTAGAAAAAAAATCATGAATTTCAAAATTGAGCCGAAATGACGATTTTTTCAGACATTTATGCAAAATTAAGTAACTTCGAGAAGTCTGTTCAACTGGTGGCTTCGTATATTTTTTCGTCATAAAAAAAATGAAAAAAATAAGCCCTTAAAAAGCAAATTCAACCTTGTCGATTTTTAGATATATTAAATAGTATGTTTCCACAAATCAGATGAGCTCAAAAAGAAGCATATTATAATTTAAAAAAATTCATGTAAATTCTACATTTAATTTCCAACAAAAAATATTCTATTAAGTTTTTACGAAAAATTGATAATTTTTGATAAAAAAATTCATTAAACAATTTATTCAGCAAAAAATTTGGAAAATTCAAAACATTTTATCACGGTTAACTCCTGACCTCTTTGACCTAGACCTCTAAAATTTCTTTTGTATTTTTTGGGTACCTAAAAGAACATTTGCTCAAACTTTCAGCATTTTTTTACCAGGTGAGTTGACATGAAATGTCTCATATATATATAACAGAACAAAGTACTTATGGAGTAGGCCATGTTCAAAGCTAAATCAAGAGTCTCTGCCTGTCCTAGCGATTTAGCAGCAGCGCCGAATAACGCACTGAAAAAGCGTAGACCAAAAACATCGTCATTTGGAAAATTCATTTTTTTTTTAATTGGTTTTTTCTGACGTAAACGAGATGTTACCGGACACCTTCTTATAAAACTTTAAGCAAAATAATGAACGAATCTGTAGTTTATCAATCGATCTAAACGTTTATATTGTAGCAAGTAAAAAATTATTGAGAATAAAAATAAAGATTCTCATTTACTTATGGGCAATGCATTGAAACATGAGACTTTTTAAATTGAAAAATAAGCGGATACCGAGTGCGAACCCCGTTCCTCGAGATCTCCAGGCACGAGCCCTAATCACCGAGCCAATGCCGCACTGCTATATACAAATTAAAATCATACATATAAAGCTCTTCACCGGTATAATAGATATCTTTATGGAAATATAACATTTGGATGAAAATCTACCATGTTACAGCATAGAACTCCCGAAAATTTTAAAATAGAGAAGCATATTAAAAAAAAAAAAAAAATACATTTAGAAGAAGCAGCGCGTATTCTTATCCTTTCTATGGAAAAAAATAGATTGAGAATAAAAAAAAGGAACTATTTTGACGGAAATACAGAGATATTAAAAAAAAATGACATCGAAAATGTAAGAGAGCACCAAAAAATGAATTAAATGGTAAATAGAAAAGGAGGAAAAAGAAAAAAAAACACGAAAAACGCAAGTTCAAATTCCAAAACAATAAAGCAGTATTGTAAAAGTTACGAAGTAACTAACAAGGGAAGTAACCAGGTTTATGTCACGAATCTTGCTGTAACTTACGGATGTTTTTATAAATAAAATCATAAAGAAAGCCGCAAGTTTTCGCTAACGTTCGATCATTCCAAGATTATAAGCTATTTGGTTCAATTTTTAAAGATTTCTTTGAAAAATTATTGTTTATAATATTGAATATAACTCACTAATGGGAGCTTTGAAATTCTTCTATGAAATTTTAGTAAAAGTTGAGATTAAATAGTTTTACTAAAAAAAACGTTTTCAAAAAACTTCACTTGTTTAAAAGTTATAGGGAAATAAAAATCGTTATAAAAATTGTTATTAATATTGTTATAAAAATTAGCATAAAATAAAACTTCAACTATCATAAAATTATTATGCTGATTTTTTTGATGTTTTTAATTTTGTTATAACTTTTGAATGAGTTGAGCTTTATGAACACGTTTTGTTTAATCAAAAAGATTTAATCTCAATTTTGACTAGAATTTTGCATAATGAACTTAGAAGCTCCCATTGGGAGGTAACATTCGATATAATAAATAGTGATATTTCAAAGAAATCTTTAAAAATTGAACAAAATAGCTCATAATCTTAGAATGATCGAGCGTTAGACAGAATGCTCGTGGCCTACTTCATGGTTTTATGTGTAAAATCATATCCGCGTATTACAGGAAGATCCGTGACTCTAATAAGTGTTAATCCCCTTGTAAGTCGGTTACAAAGTAAAAAGCTGTAAATAAGCAAAAGAAAAATGCATAAGGACTTAAAAAACATACGATGATAGATGAAAAACGATAAAGACCGCGAGTTCGAATCCTGGACAAAAATAAGCTTATTTTATATAAAATCTGCAGGAGGCAACAGTAAAAGCCTGAAAGTCGAAAAAAAAAGAAATAAGCAAGTATTCCGTAGGGAAAACAATGAGAAATAGTACATTACTCTACTAGTGAGCAAAATAGGTCATTCCCTCACGAGTCGTTTTATCACTCAAGCATAGCGAAAGTGACAAAGAACACGAGTTGGTGACCTATTTTGCCACAAGTGTGGTATGGAATTTTTTCCAACAAGGTTAGCGGAATCCAATTTTCGGTGCCTGTTTCGAGTAAGCAAAATACGACATTCTCCAACTGAGTGAGGAAAATAATACGTCCCTTCATTGGTGGGGAAATAAAGTATTTTACTCACTCAAAACAGGCGCCGAAAATCGGTTTTTGTTTACCACGTTGGGAAAAAGAAATTTTTTTGTTTTTACCCAATATATATACGCAGTAAAGAAACTTTAAATCTATGTGGAGGATAGTGGACAATAAAAGTATAATTAGAGGAATAAAAATGGTATTTACTTAACTAGTGCAGAAAATAGGTCTTTACCGCACGCGCGAAGATTGCCAAGATTGCGGCAACGCGCGTGAGGTAAAGACCTATTTTCTGCACGTGTTATGTACCTTTTTTTTAACACAAGGTTCGGAAAATTCGATCATAATTCAAGAATATAATAATTCAGAAAACGATTGTGAAAAAATGTTTTGATTCGAAGAATATTAACTATCTTTGGAAGCATTGTAAGATTATCATTATAAACAAAGAAAAATAGAATAGTAAACTAATAATTTAATAAAGAAAAGTATAATAGTAAATTATTATTCTATCAAAGGAAAATAATATTATAACAAATGAAATAAAGTTGAATGTTTAGTATTATAAAAACGAGTACTTGAAGTTTTCGCGTAAGCATTGTAAGAAAATTAGTTGAACAAAGGAAAAATTATAGGTGAGTGGGGATACAAAAAGCAAGTGCTAAATTCAATGTATTTGAAATATAGTTTTAACGAGCGGTCAGTGATAGTTTACGTTCGCATCAGGAAGCGTATTGTTTCATTTTATTTGACTCCCGAATAAAAAAATAATATTACAACCAATAAATGGAATTTTATAAACAAAGAAAAATAAAATAATAAAATAATTTTCTAATCAAAGAAAGAACATTATAACAAAAGTAAAGAAAGTCTTTTAATTTCATTACAGTTGAGGTAAATAATAATTTAAACAGAATAAAATAATAAATTAAAATTTTAAAAAAGAAAAATAATATAACAAATAGAATAAATTTTTTATATGTTCAATTTTATAAAAACGAGAATCTAATGTTTGCGCGTAAGCATTGCAAGGAAATTATTTAAACAAAGAAAATGTATAGAAGAGTGGGGATATAAGAAGCAATTGTTCAACTTAATATATTTGAAATGATATTTTCATGCGGGCAGTCAGTGATGGTTTACGTTCGCATCAAAAAGCGTTTTCGATTTCCGATGTCTCAATTTTATATCAAGAATGCCTGTTTACTGCACGAAAAATTAAGCGCGCGAAAAATTCTTTTATTAATCAAGAAATGAATTTTCTACACACTTTTTAAATTTTCTGCACGCTTAATTTTTCGTGCGGTAAACAGGCATTTTCGGTATGGAAATCGGGCACCAAAAAACGAATTTTCCGAACGCCGTGTTAAAAAAATTTTTTTTTAATCGTCGCAGGCTTGTAGCAGAACGATCACCGGGTGATATAGCGTGGGTAGAAACCTTAAAAGCGAAGCCGAAATTTCTCATAAGAAAGGGGGAGGAATAAGATTCACGTTCACTACGTGAAACTTAATACAGAAAATAAACATAGCACTGTATATCAAGTATGAAGAGCTAGTAAGAGAACAATATAAGAGACTAGCCAATACATACAATACATACATGTGAAATGACGCGAACGTGAATAAAATTAAACAGCGAGAAAAAAGAATAGATGAAAACGAGAGAAATGGAAATGACGTCATCGAGCTTATTCAGGGTCACGCATCAACAAAATTGAGTAGATAACGTAGATCCCTATTGCTGTTTATATGGAAATAAGCAAAGCCCTATTTGGGACGTTCAACGAGAAATACGAGAAAGAATTGAAAGCATTAATATAATTAAACGCCAATAATACGCGTAAGGTAGCAAAACTATTGGCAAACCAAACAGAATTAATAGAACACAAGTAATTAAAAGTTGACGGCGGCTTAAAATATTTGAACGAAACGGTAAACGATGTAATAATAGAACAGGAAGAAAGTCAAATAACAGAACTACTAATTTAAGCGATCAGCACTATAACGAGAACCGCGCTGAAATTAGGAATAGATACAGAAACCATAACAGACGCCATTCTGTTTGCGTGTCAGGAAATAATACATTTTAAAATATTAGGCCCAGAAACAATACGCGAGTCGATTAAGTTGTACCCGGAAACAGTAGAAAAAGCAGAATTTCCGACTATCAGGGAACGAAACAATATTGGAAATAATAAAATTAGCAGACATTTCAATAGTTCATATATTTGTAAGGTTTGCTTTGCCTTATTACTCTCCCCATCCTTTTGTCCCTTTTCTGGTACTATGAGTTATAGGCGTCATAAGCCCTATGGTCATTCTCTCTGTAGCCTCTATTGAGTAAACTACATAGAGTACTTAAGAATTCAAAGAATACTTTGAGTGTTAATTATTGCTTGACAATATATTGATTATTAAGAGTAACAGTAACAGTGTTTGTGTATAATTATTTCATAACCCACCTTCCACCCACCTACATCCATCAGGTTATTGGCCCAGGGCACGCTTCCATTGCGCCACAAGTTTTTCAAAATAACGGGTGGAAGATACACAATCCGAACTGTTTTAAAAACTGAGAGTAAAAACTACAAAATACTTATAAGGCATATATTTTAGAGGTGAGTCAATTAAGATTGTTAATTAATTGAAAGAATAATAGAATATCTTGAAAGTTTTCTTTAAAAAAAAAGTGCGGCCGTTTTTAAGAGATTTGATTGAATGTATTCAATTAAAATGAAAATTACTATAGAGGAAAATAAAAAAAAATATAAATAAATAAATAAAAAGATCGCCATTGTTGATAAGAAAAGAAAAAAAAATAAAAATAAAAATATTTTAGAATACAATGAGTGAAAGAATATTTAGAATGAAAGATTGAGCACCGAAGAAGTGAAACTATTTGTTTCGTCTATTATGCATAGGCAAGCTCTTTCTTTCCACGGCCGTACTCGCACATATGTTGCACATATCTCAACTCTGTCGACCTACGGAGTCATCAAATAGAAGTATCATAAAAAAAAAGGTAAAGGAAAACACTTCATATACCTGCACTACAAATTCCTTTCGAATATTGGTAATGCAGTGTATGTCATTTTTCTTTACTTAGAGTTGAAGAGAAAAAAAATAGAATAAAGAAAAATATAAAAAACAAAACTTGAGAAAAAAAAAAAGAAAAAATTTAAGAGTAAAATTATATTTTTTAAAATTTAATTTTATGTATATATATATATATATATACTTATTACACATATATGCCTTAAAAATATTAAAAATAAAAGTTTTTTACAATTTAATTGCATATTTATCATATTTGAGGTGTCATAATTAACATAAAAAAAAGAGGCTGAATTTTATTGTTGAATATAACAAATAATAAAATTTGATTACTGCTAAAATTTTACCAAGTTAAAATTTTTTAAAATTCAGCTGAAATTTCGGGGTCAATGATCAAACAAAACTTGCAGTGCGGTGTAGTTGAATCATTGACTAGAAAGATCAAAGTAGTACCGTGTATGTCCCGTATGTGTGCTTGATCAACCTAAATCCAATCGACTAAAATCAAATATTGGAGAACATTGTGCACATGCGCGTTAGTCATAGCGGGAAAGCTTGATTTTTCGTTCTGAGTTAAAAAAAACTGCAGTGCTTTTCTCTTGATTCAGAAAAAGGAAACATTTTCTTTTATCGCATTATTACCTGGTTCATAAGAGATTATTTTAAGAGTTATTAAATTAAAAAGGAAATACTTATTTCTTGAATATTAATTAGAATGTTTCAAAATCCCGAAATAGATAAGCACAATCATAAAGTTATGAAGAAAAAAAATTATTCACTTGTCAATTGTGACAGTGATTATTATTATTAATGACACATCTTTCTATAAAGAGGCTAATGAGATATTGGAAAACAATCCAGACATATGTAAGTCTATTACATGAATAAGAATTGATTATTAATCAAATTCGATAATTTATTTGAATAAAATGCAATTGAGAGTTGATACTTGAGTACTTTAAAAAAAATAAATGAATGAATAAATAAAAAATGAGTATTAATATTTAAGTATTTTAAAATAAATATTGAGTATAAATATTTGAATATTTAAAAATAAATAATGAGAAAAAAAAAATTATTTTTAAATAAATTTTGAGAATTTTGACTGAATTTTGTGAAATAAAGATTTAGAACTTTTGAAGTTACATAATTTAATTTTTTAGAATTAACTTCAAAAGAATAAAGAGTTGGATGGTCGGGCCTGACATAATATTTGATTAAAATCCAGGTAATAATTTAGAATTTTATTTCACAGATTCATCAAATAATGTGAGTGAGGTTGGAGGCTCCTCGTTTTTTAATACAAACACCGTAGGTGTTTATAATACAACAGCAATAACGAAGCCAGTTATTACAAATATAGAGAAAATAAATGCAGACAGGCAGTTCAAGATAACCTCAAAAATACAAATGATTGGGGATAAATTTGTTGTATATGCTAACAGTATAAAGTCAACTGCAAAGATACAATAAAAGATATTAGAATCGATGAAAAAAGTCATGAGTCAACTGACAAATATGATGAGCCAAATAGCGAGAGTCATTAAAGCTAATTTAGAAACAGAAAGATTGAAAATTCAACTATTAGCAAAGTTATAAATAAGCAAAGTTTCTAAAAATAACTCAGAAAATTCTACAATTCGAAATAGTTGAGAAGATTCTATAACCAAAAATAATCAAGAAAATATTAATACTGAAAACAACACTGGAGCAACTGCTAAATTATTTAAAAAATTAGAAGATGAAATTCACAAATCAAAAATAAATATTAAAAGGGATTACAAACTTTCTCAAAAATCAAATTTCGATCTTTGGATGGATTATTTAAGATCTGAATTAATTAGCAATGATTTACTAGGTTTAATTGATCCCAATGTAAAAACACCTGAAAATTTATCAAGGATTCAAGCAGACAAGGGGAAAAATTTCGTTAGAGATATAATCATTAATCATCTGAATGAAACTTATCATAAGAGGATAGTTAATTTAAAAGAACCTGCAGAAATCTTGAAAAAGTTAAGAGGATATAAAAAGACTGAAACAAACGTCACGCACACTTCAGTCAGAGCCCAGCTATATTAAATAAAAATGAGAAAGGATGAAAAAGTAAATGATTTTTTGCGAACACTTCGAATCAATTAATAGAGCATATGAAACTTTTGAAGACTCCATACCACTGACAGATCAAGAAATAAGAGCAGCATTCTATCAAGCCGTTTCGCCAATAACACCCGAACTAAGAAGTGCAGACCCAATCAGAAGACAAACAAATTTCAAAGAGATAATGTATAGAATAAATAAAATCTTTTCTATTTTAATTAGGAAGCTGAAAAGAAAAGTGAAAATAAAGAAAATATATAGCTCAAAGAGTAATTACGCAATACATTAAAAATGAAAGATGTAATCGTTACAATAAAATTGGTCATTGGACAAATGACTGTTATTTAAAAACAAGTAATAGATGGTGAAGATTGTTCCTATTTTAATTCTCAGAGTAATGTAGGTTATGAGCAAAATAAAGGTTACAGAAATAAAATCTATCTTAAATCTAATCAAGAAAATAGAAGTTTGAATGGATCTGCAACCAAGAAAGATAACAATTGTAAGTATCAACAAAGGATTTTTAACAAATTAAATAATAGAGGAAAAATAACCATCAGAGAAAATCAAAATGTTAATAAAAAAAAAATTAAGATAGGCAGTAGTATAAAATACTTATAAAAATAAACCAAGGAAAGTTCAACAACTGAAAAATATAACCGATAAGAATGAATATATTAAGAATTCATACGATTCAAACAAGTATTCAAATTTTACAGCTGATTGAGGAGCAACCGATTATGTAATAATTAAATCTTTAATTTTAACTGATTTTAAGAAGTGTGAGAATATAACAGTATTAAAAGTGCAAGTGGAAATAAATTTGCAGACATAGTAATGGATGAAAAAGGTGATCTTCTATTACAAACAGATGCACCTGATAAGAAAGTCATCAAATTAACTGATGTAACTGTCGCCAAAGATGTTTCTGAAAATCTAATATGATATATCATCAAGAAGACTAGCAGAAGCAGGTCTAAGCATTTATATGGATAAAAAAAAAATGTTAGAGTATATAATAAACAGACAAATAAAACAGTATTTAAAGTAATAGTCGTACAACAAGCCTCAATGCATTATACGTTTTGAAGTGAAAAAGAATAATTTTGAAGATGGTAAGGAATTTTCACATAAAAATTATAGTTGCAAAGCAAGAGCAATTTCGCATCATGAATTTCCACATCAATCGCAGATACAAGCTGATGATAACGAGGTATTAGTTTCGGAGGGAGTAAATAAAGAGTTAAATAATACCAGTTCTGCGATTGAGAGGGAGAATCAAGAGGAAATCATGATTGCGAACAATGAAAATAAGACTACAGACAATAGTCCAATGAAAAAATACGTGATTCGAACAGATGATTTAAGAACGTTTGAAGATATAGAAGAACTATTTATGAAAAGTCTACTCGAAGAAAATACACGAAAGTTTGTAAAGCAAAATGAGGCAATGTTATGGCACATTCGACTAGGACATGCATCTATGAATAACCTGAAAAAATTACAGAAAATAGATAATAGATTAGAAAAAGTTAATTTCAACGACCCATCTATTCAAGATTGCGAAATCTGTATAATGGCTAAAATGGATAAACTGACTTTTAAAGAAACTAGAGATAGAGCGCGAAGGCCATTGCAAGTTATACATACAGACATCATGGCTCCAATAAAACCCACATCATATCCAGGATTTAAGAATTTATAATTACTTTTATAGATGATTATTCTAGATTAGCTAAAGCATATGCATTGAAAACAAAAGATGAATCAGGAGAAGCCTTAGCAAATTATTAAATCTTTGCTAGAAATCTATTAAGTATAGACGAAAAAGTCTGCTACATCAAAGCAGATCAAGGAACAGAGTTTGTAGGAGGGAAATTTCAAGAAATTGTGGTTAAAGAAAAGATAGAAGCAGAATTCTCCCCTCCATACACACCAGAGCATAATGGAGTAGCCGAAAGGTTTAACAAGACTGTCCAAAGAAAAATAAGAGCATACATGTTCGATTCAGTATTACCCAAAAGCATGTGGGAATTAGCACTGGACGTTGCTGTTCATGCTTACAATAGAACTCCACATAAGACGATAAATTATTCAATCCCTTTAAATAAATTTGCACCAAATAAAAATTGTCATTTTGACCAATTACGAAGATTTGGCTGTATTGCATATATTAAAATTCCTAAACCAAATACAAAATTTGACTCAAGAGCCATCAAAGCTGTATTGGTTGGATATAGACCTACGAGTTACATATTTTGACATCCGAGTACAAGAAAGTTTATAGAATCTCGTCATGTGAAGTTTAATGAAAAAATTGTTTACAAAGATGTTTATAAAAGAAGTCAAGTAGAAACAAATAATTGGGAATGGTTAAAAGAAATTGAAGATGATATCGAGCCAGATAAAGTGATAGAGTCAAGTAAAGAGGAAATGCCAAAGAAAAGAGGAAGACCGAAAAAGCAAGTAATTAAACAACAGATACAAAAACAAATTGCTGAGTATAAACAAAATAAAGGCCCCGTAACTAGAGGTAAAGCTAAGAAAAAATTAGATGATTTAAAAGGTGAAAATATTTCTACGAAAAAGCCAATCAAAGATATAAGTTTTGTTAATTATTTTAATTATACAAACGAGTTTATAACAAAACCAATTAACAAAAGTTTAAATAAAATTGAAAAACAAATCCATGAAGACGATTTAAGACATATTCTTTTATCTTCTCTACATAAAGATCCAGCATCATTCAAAGAGGCAATGATGACTAAAGAAAAAGAAGAATGGCTAAGAGCAATAAAAGAAGAATTAAAATCCATAAATGATAATAAAGTATGGGAATTAGTAAGGAGACCAGAAACAATGTTAGATGGTAAAAAGGCTAATATAATAGGCTCAAAATGGGTTTTTAAAACAAAATTAGAGGCAGATGGATCAAAGCGATGTAAAGCAAGGTTGGTTATTAGAGGCTTCAAGGATAAAAATATATATGATCTTAAAGAAACATACGCTCCAGTTTCAAGATTGTCAATTGTTCGATCAATATTGACCATAATAAACAAATATAATTTATATGCATGTCAGCTAGATGTAAAGACAGCATTTTTGAATAGAGAATTAGAGGAAAAAATATATATGGAGATACCAGAAGGTTTAGAGGTAAATGATGAAATAAAGTGTACATTGGTATGTAAATAAGCCTCAAGAAATGGAATAAAAGATTTTCAAAGGAGATGGAAAAGCTTGGATTAGAAAATGACTTACATGAACCATGTCTTTTCACATGGAGAAAAGAAGGGAAAATGACACTTGTGTTATTGTATGTAGATGATATGTTAGCTGCAAGCAATAGTACAAATAAATTAAAAGAAATAACGCATGGTTTAAGTAAAGCATTTGAAATGAAGAACCTTGGCGAACGAAAAAACTTTCTAGGGATGACAATAGAAAGAAATAAAGAAGAGAATTATATCATTTTACATCAAGCAATATATATAGAAAGCATCTTAGAGAAGTTCAACATGAAAGACTGCAAGCCTCAAAATACACCTATGGTAACTAGGTAAGTGAGCAATCGATATAAGAAGAGCAAATTGGATATTCAAGAAATAAAAAATCAAAATGATTCATTGAAAAATGTACCATATAGAGAGGCTATAGGAAGTCTTATGTATTTATCAAATGCAACGCGGCCAGATATCATATTTGCAGTAAATTACCTAGCCAAAAAACAGTTAGAACCTACTGAAGAAGATTGGATTGATGTTAAAAGAATATTTAGATATTTAAGAGGAACATCTACATTAGGATTAAAATTTACATCTAAAGCAGAAGAGTTCGAAGCCTTGACAGATGCTAGTTTTAGAGATTGTCAAGATTCTACTTCAACAGGAGGATATATAATTAAATTATTTGGCGATGCAGTTGCATGGAGAAGTCATAAACAATCATATGTGACCCTATCAACGTGCCAAGCAGAGTACTTAGCGATGAGTGAAGCATGTCAAGAGTTGATTTCTTTAGATAAATCAATTCGATTCGTTTTGGATAAAACACTGTTTCCAGTAACAATTTGGTGTGATAATCGCTCAGCAGGTGACTGTACAAAAATGGATGGAAGTCACAAACTAAAAGTATTTGATGATAGTTTAATGGAAATACAAAGAAATCTAAATGAAATCGAAAAGAATAGTAATACAAAATATATGGCCGATACACAGGGCGATTTTATAAAACAATGTGTAGATCAAGGCAAAGTTAGAGTTACATGGATCGCAACCATATTGAATTTAGCAGATATAATGACTAAACCTTTACCCTTAGAAGCACATAAATATTTAAGAAATAAAATAACTAATATAGAATTAAGAGATTAAAAGAATTATAAAATATAAATATTTAATTTAACATATTATGTTTCTTTCTGTTTACAGATAACTTAAAGAAATAAAGAGGAAAAGAGGAATTCAATATTCTTATTGAGAAGACCATAAGAAAATTAAAAGTTTTCTTTTTACTGTATCAATTAAATTTTGAATATGTCGTATGACATTTTTTTGAGTAAAATAAATTATTAATGAGATTAATTGTAACAAGGCAAAGGGAGGGAGTGTAAGGTTTACTTTGCCTTATTACTCTCCCCACCCTTTTGTCCCTTTTCTGGTACTATGAGTTATAGGCGTCATAAGCCCTATGGTCATTCTCTATGTAGCCTCTATTGAGTAAACTACATAGAGTACTTAAGAATTCAAAGAGTACTTTGAGTGTTAATTATTGCTTGACAATATATTGATTATTAAGAGTAACAGTAACAGTGTTTGTGTATAATTATTTCATAACCCACCTTCCACCCACCTACATCCATCAATATTAAATAAAGAAAAATTTTATCTGAACAAGTTTTCGCCAATATCAATGAGACAAGAGAATATAACAAGCGCAGAATTGTTTACGTATATTTACTCAAACATGGAATGGTTAACGTAAACGAAGTAATGAGTAAGTTCGTGGCGTTAGAAAGAAATGAAATAAGAGAATCTCAAAGATTAAAAAATATAAGGATATGCAAACGAGCACAATTAATCCAAATCGATGAGAACGCGGGTTGTAAGGTGAAACTGTTGAAAAATTACAAGATAGAATATTGAGGAATGCGATATAAGGATAACAAAACTTACATTACCAGTATTGATCCACTTAGTGGATAAAAATGCATGGGCACTTTCAACGCAAAAAAAAAATAATCATATTATGCAATGGAACATCAGAAATAAAAAATATACAGAAGTCAGGAATAATTCACTTAGCACAAGGTTGCTCGGTAAAAACCACATATATAGAACTAAAGGTGGATGAAGAGGAAACAGTAGAAACTAAGGTAATTGAATTTGAAAGTGTAGTAGAAGAAATAAACATTTTTTCTACTACACTTTTAATAACTCACTCACAATTTAAATAATTCTGAAATAATATCACATATGACGAGCATATTAAAAGAAGGCCCGGAAACAAATTAGATAATACGGAATAATTTACAAATGGAAACGTTATAATCAGGCTCAACCCTACAGAAGATTATAATAAAAGCTCGAGCATAAGGAAAAAGTAAAACGGTAAAAATGGAATTTAGAACGTTTAAGATGAAAGTAATAATTTTTGACGGAGCGACAATAGGCGTGCTACTTGCAGGTTTACTATTGTACAAATACGTAGGTAAGGGGGCTCCTTTTATTAACGATTATGAGATTGATTACAGGAAGACAATAAGAAAGAGGAAGACCCGACGAGAAAGAAGCACAAAATATGAATCAACAAGTGCGAATGATGCGCATTCTTAGACCGTCGACAGCACCCATATATTTGCAACCGGTGATAAAAAACGCCAAAATTCCAAGACTCCAATAGGAAACCCAGACGGCAATATGGATTCAAAATCAATTCATAAAGTATTCAGTAAAATTTATGGATTCATTATTTATTCATAATTTGAGCAAAATCAATTCATTTTGAATTTCAATAAATTCAAATCATGTCACATCGATTGAATTCTTAATTAATTCATAAAGTATTCATATAATCAGATATAAATTTAAAATAAATTAAAAATGTATTAAAAATGAATACTTTGTGAATACTTAATGAATTATAAATTAATTGAAAATCAATAAAAAATTAATGAAAGATAAATTAATAATTATTAAATATTAAATACGAATAAAGAAGAAATACACATACTTGAAAAAAATTAAAATGTATTATGGCATTAAATACTTTTAATATGTTGAAATTTTTTCATTGTAGTACTTTTCAATCGCGTAAAATTGCATATCAAGAATTTAGTTGCGTTTCATTATATGCAATTTTACCACGCCGTGTCAAAAAAAGATAATTTTGCATATCGATGATGGTTAAAAAAGACATGAATTTTTTTTTATATTTTATTTAACGTTGCTGTATTTATGCTATCATTACGATGCTAATAAGCGACGAAGGTCGTCAGCGTGTTTGTGAACAAAGTAACGTACGGTGGTACTTGTATCAGTCGGTCAAGATCAAGATTATTAATCCATTGCGTTACCGAATGCATCATACCACTGACAAGCTCTAATACTAACCATCATACTACGGACTGCTTTCATATACCATGAGATTTTTTTAAATATTTATAATTTATTACCATAAAAATTTTCATTTTTTTCCTAAGAGCATAGGGCTTTATAGAATTACGCACAAGGTTATGTGTTAGTTTAAAAATGTCTATAAGAAATGAATAAAAACTTGATTAAAAATGTATAAAAAATTAATTAAAAATGAATACATAATGTATACTTCATGAATTATAAAATTTCATACATTTTGAGTTCATAAAATATTCAAATTGAATGACAGATTATGCTAAATTTATAAATTCATATTGAATTATTTAAGAATCCTTAGCGAACTCTTAAGAGGCGGCCGTATAGTTCTGTCCTTGTCTAATCTTAATTTTCCTTATAATTAGTAAACTAAATATTTTTATACAAAAGTAAGGGCAGAGCCCAATAGATTTAAGGATGAATAGACGATTCTATTCTATTAAAAAATATAAAATTTTCATTAGTTTTCGAGTGAAGTCTGAAACGGAAAAAGAGTTGAACACTTCAATCAAATTTAACTCTTTTTCCGTTTCAGACTTCACTCGAAAACTAATGAAAATTTTATATTTTTTCATAGAATAGAATCGTCTGCTCATCCTTAAATCTATTGGGCTCTGCCTTTACTTTTGTATAAAAATATTTAATTTAGCCATAATAACGAAAATTTAGATTAGACAAGGACAGAACTATACGGCCTCCTCTTAAATGAATTATGATGAATTCACTATAAATTTAACAAATACATATTTAATTCTTTTTCAATACATTTTTAAACATTCATTATGAATTCGAATAATGGATATCTTTCTGGATATATTTTGAATCCCTATGCCGTCTGGGTAACAGACCAACAAATAATAATAAAAAAAATTAGGAAAAATACTGATAAAGAGACAAGTAAAAGGATATTAGTATTGAAGCACTGTATAATCATCATAAAATATTTATTTATTTTACTAATCAATAAATAGAATAAAAAATTTTAATAAATGTCTACACTTACCAGCAATAAATATATCAAACTACAACTTGATGCTCATGTCAATTTAAAAAGACAAGCATAACATCTCGTACTTAAAAATAAATATTATATGTAATATTGCCTTGTTTTAGATTAAGGTTGATTTTCTTTGTAAAATTTTAAACTTGATTTTATAATTTCTGTAGGAAAAAGAGACAGAGAGGCAGAGAGAAAGAGAGAGGGAAACGTAAAACTTTTATTTGAAAGGAAATTTCTATTTTTATATAGGAGATTAGAGTAAGAGTAGCACGAAAACAACATACAAATAGCAAGACACCAAAGATGAGAAAAATCAAAAAATTATAAGCCAGGACGGGCATCGACCTGTATAAGTACTCAACATTTTTTTTTCTGATTACACACTAGGGATTTAGTTATAATTTTTTTATTGTATTCTTGAGTGCGTCCTAGGCTTCGGGAACCGAGACCTCGCAGCCTCGGACGTGCAACGTACATTATATAGTACGTTTATTGTAGTGCTATAATAGAGTAGCATATGATAAGAAAGTAATATGAAACTGGAATTTCGGAGAATTGCGACTCCGAGCTTCCAAGAAAATATCTTTGTCATTTGGCCACACGGTTAAGATGAACTCCACGAATTCTTAGAACACTTGAATCAATAACATCCCAAAATTAAATGCACTGTGGAAATAGAACAGGATAGCAAATTTTTTTTCCTTGATGTTCTAGTCTACAAGAAACCTGACAACGCTTTAGGACACGATGTATACAGAGAACCTACACACTGCAACGAGTCCGAAATGCATTTGAATTATTAAAATGAAGAGAAAAATTTTAAGTTAAGTTCGGTCGATAACGTAGAACAATCTTAATGTATTTTGCGAAAAAAAATATATACATAATATAATTATAAAAATTTATTTTTTATAAAAAGGTATTGAAAAATAGATAAGGAAATTTTCTATAAAAAGATTTTCAATAAAATATTTATATTTTTTAATTGTAACAGTAATTCAAATTTGAACAGAAAGCCCGCTGTTGCCCGGTCCGCGTGTCCGATTCTCATTGGCCGAGGGACCAAGAGAGAAGCGCGGCGCTACTTGTCTCTCACTATTGGTAAGAGAGAGAGGCAAAGAAACGCGATGCTAATGCGTTGGTACATTACATTTAATTATAACATTAATTCAATCAATCTGTCGATTGTTTAAATTAACAAAAAAGGGGGTTATTAAAGAAATAATATTTAAGATAAACTTGTTTCTCGTTACTCTATGATTATAAAATTCTAAATCAATGAATATATATAATAATCGTCATAAAAAATATATAATTTAAAATAGGTTTGAATTCCTAGTGTAAACGGGGCTTTCAGAGTATCTAACTACTAGCAAAGATTTTAAAACAGAATTAATCGAATCAAATGATAAATTTTAAGAAGGAAATATAGTAATTATATTATGTAATATTTTTTTTATAAGATGATACACTTTATCTAAATAAGTTAACATCTAAAGGGAAATTTCATAGTGAAGTAATGGATTTATTATCTGATACAGTATGTAGAGGGGGGTATTCATATACGCTAGGAATAAATACAAAGAGGTCTCTGCGCATATCTACGTAACAGCTTAGATGAAGTAGATTATCTAGATGACCAATTAAGTAAGAGGGGATCAGTGAGCTCGGGCACACGCAGCGCGAGGATCTGATAGTCATTCTCTCTCGCACCGCTTCAGTTGTTAATACTCTCGTTTAAGAATTCATTGTTTCTTTTTGCTTTTCCGTCGTGTAAAGTAAGAAAGAGACGTGATTATTTTTTCTTTCTTTTCTTCTTAAGAGGAGGTCACGTATCTCTGTCCTTTTCTAATCGAAGAATTGAGTTTTTTACAGGAAATAATAACTTTAGCAAAAAATGAAGAGAAAGCCGCATCTCGTAATAAAAAAAGCAATATTTTCTTTGATAAGAAAGAATTAATTTTATTGCTTCGTTTTCAAGAAAACCTTGAAGAACTTAAATCATAGAGGTTAGAGTGGACAATTTGGTTTTTCAAGGTTTTCTTGAGAACGAAGCAATAAAATTAATTTTTTGTTATCAAAGAAAATATTGCTTTTTTTGATACACGATGCGGCTTTCTCTTCATTTTTTGATAAATTTATTAGTTTTTGTGAAAAAATCATTTCTTTGATTAGAAAAGGACAGAGATACGTGACCTCCTCTTAAGTGTTTTTTTTTATTATTATTTATTTCCTTGCTCTATAAATAAATAGTCTTAAAGCAAGTGCTGAATAATAAAGATTAATAAATACTTTTTGATTTTTTTCGCGACTGAACTCGAATTTGTATATTTTTTTTTATACGTAATCCTGCGTATAAGATATCTCTTTGCAGGATTACTTGCAATAATTACTTATAGAAAATAGAGTCAGTGTAATAATAGTGATTGTGAACTAACACACATAACCAATAAAAATATATTTATTTTTACTAATAAAGGAAAAGACTATGCCTTCGGCCGAAAAGCCCCGAGCGGTAGTTCTATGTTTTCATAGAACCGCTGCGCATTGCACAAAACCCTGATGGTGATGGATGTAAAAGGGTGCTGAAAAGCTGCCCTATCCAGTGGACACCACGTGCATTTTATGCCTGGTAATGCACAGGTTATCGTACACCAGGGATTAAGGCTATCTTGTCTGTTTCAGGTTATGTACGATAAAACAAACTATACACACGACCTATTTGTACTGGAATTAATCGATATTGCCAGTATCTAAAAAAAGCCAAGAAAAATCGAGAGTGGTTCTTCCTTTCTTTTACCTTTTTGTTAACAAAAATGATTTTCTGATTTTCTCAGTGGAGTAGTGGCTAAGGCGCGTGACTCGTATTCCCGTTGGCGCGGGATCGAATCCCCGTCTGGTCGCTTTTTCGCTGTCTCTACCGTGGGCTGACACCACGTTAAATAATACGTCAAATTGTGTTGTATTGAAAATTAATTTCTGTGTTAAAAAAGGACAGTAATGCCCGTGGATATAATAAAAAAAAAATAATTTTTCTTATAAAATTCAATTAAGTTACTTTTATGATTAATTTTTTTTATTAAATTTAAATATCTTTTTTTTGTCTTTGTTCAATTATGATTAAAGTAGATATCCATTTAAATTAACGATTTTCTAAGAATTTGTTTTCTTATATTTTTTTATTTTTCTTTTTGATTTATGTATCAAACACATTAATGAACGAGAAAGATTTATAAAAAACGTCAGATACCTGACCAACTCAAACAAAAATATAGTGTTATTTATTTCACAAACCACCTTATGTCAATTTTATGTGGGTCGTATATTAAGAGGAGGTCACGTATCTCTGTCCTTTTCTAATCAAAGAAATGATTTTTTCACAAAAACTAATAACTTTATCAAAAAATGAAGAGAAAGCCGCATCTTGTATCAAAAAAAGAAACATTTTCTTTGATAAGAAAAAATTTATTTTATTGCTTCGTTTTCAAGAAAACCTTGAAAAACCAAATTGTCCACCCTAACCTCTATGATTTAAGTTTTTCAAGGTTTTCTTGAAAACGAAGCAATAAAATTAATTCTTTCTTATCAAAGAAAATATTGCTTTTTTTATTACGAGATGCGGCTTTCTCTTCATTTTTTGCTAAAGTTATTAGTTTCTGTAAAAAACTCAATTCTTTGATTAGAAAAGGACAGAGATACGTGACCTCCTCTTAAGTGTCATTTTGCATGCTAATATGTTCTGTCTAAAATATAAAATTATTGAAAGAAATTTTATGTAACTTCAAAACACGAAATCAATGGACACTGCTGAGTTGTAAAGTCGGCGAAGATAATAACTTTACCAGAAGAAGGCGAGATTGGTATCTTTCTTTTGCTGCTTACTTGAAAAATTATTGTTTAAAGAATAATAAATATTTAAATACATATATATATATATATATATATATATATATATATATATTCTGATAAGAAAGTAATAAGGTAAGATCAATTAATAAAACGAAAATTAAATATAAAATTACGCTTAGCCAATCTTGCTATAAATTCTTAACATTTTGACGTTACAACACATTTATCTACATGCCTTCTCTCACTAATGCCCTTCACAAAAACTTTCAGTCATCAACTCTCTCATATATAGAGCAATTCACATTCTTCATCAAGCTCACATTGAATAGGAATTTGACAAAGTAAAACAGGCCCTGATACGAAACGGTTATACACTAAGACAAATTAAACAAACAACTAAAAAACAACGCTTTAAAATTACTAGTACCAACATTCAACAAAGAGAAACGACTCATCTTAACACAGCCACACAAACATATATACAAGGCGTCACAGAATAGATCGAACGAATACTAAACAACCATAGCATCCGTAAATAAACCTCTAACAGAAATAGGACAAATACTTTACAATCCCAAAAAACCTCCGTTGCACACTTCTGGTGTTTGCAAAATACCTTGCACCTGCGGGAGTCTACATAGGAGAAACTAAAAGAACAATCTATCAAAGACTCAAAGAACACAGCAGTAAGGAAAAATTGAAACACTTCACACAATCAGCATTTGCGGAACATCTCATCGAAACTGGCAACCAAATAGACTTCGACAACAACTATCCTCGACAAAACCAATTCTCACTTTCCAAGAAAACACCGAGAAACTATAGAAATACTAAAGCATCCAAATAACCTAAACAGAAAGTTTAACTATTTAGTTTAATCCAAGTAACCTAAACAGTTGAAATTCTTTGCAACTGTCAAAAGAAGGAAAATGTTTGAAAAAAGATTTTATTATTCGTTCTTCTTATATTTTATAATTATTATAATGAATATCATTATCTTGTTTAAGTTTTTTATTTGCACACGAGAGCGTACTGAAATTCAACGAAGAACTACGATTTTTATTTACATACGGATAGAAAAAAAAATCATATTGAAGATTGCAGAAACAATTTTTTGTGCTTGTCTGACAGGTTTCCACACTACGCCAAAGGGTACTGCCAACAGCAAGATGGTTTTTTTTTCAATTTTTTGTGTTAATATAATGTTAGGCTGAATCCATACTGATCCCTTGTGCATACGCATATAGATGTGAACTTTTTACTATGCTCTTGTGGTTCTGTTTCTTTGCATGCGTTCCCTGGTAAAAAAAATCGGTTGACGAATTACCTGATTTCTCAGGTGATTCATCATGTCAAAACATCATGTTACGATTTTTTTAGGTTTTACACGTTTCTAATCATGCTTAATCAATTCCGAACAATTTTTAAAATTTTTTTTAAGACCAAATTATTTCAAAAATTTTATAAGTTTAAAATTTCCAAAAATTTTTAAAAACTGTTTTGAATTGACTAACTAGGAGAGTGTCACACCTCCGGATCACGGATTTTGCTCAAACTTAGGGATAAGTTTTCAGATGATAAAATATGGAAAAAGCTAAAGTTATAGTCATAAATACTCAATATTTCCCTAGTTACAGGCAATTGAAGAAAATCACTAAAAAAGTTACTAGATTTTCAAACGCATATAGTTCTTTAGCATTGATAGCTACAAGCTTGAAACTTTTTTTAAATTAAAGCTGGGCTCAAATCCTTTCGAATTAGTAGTTATAGCATGTAAAAATATTATTTTTTCCCAAAGTTAGAGCGTGATAAACATTGGACTTGATTTTTCTTTTAAAAACATTAATTAATAATAAAAGCTGAAATTAGGTCCAATCCATATTACGCTCTAACTTTGGGAAAAAATAATATTTTTACATGCTATAACTACTAATTCGAAAGGATTTGAGCTCAGCTTTAATTTAAAAAAAGTTTCAAGCTTGTAGCTATCAATGCTAAAGAACTATATGCGTTTAAAAATCTAGTAACTTTTTTAGTGATTTCCTTTAATTGCCTGTAACTAGGGAAATATTGAGTATTTATGACTATAACTTTAGCTTTTTCCATATTTTATCATCTGAAAACTTATCCCGAAGTTTGAGCAAAATCCGTGATCCGGAGGTGTGACACTCTCCTAGTAAGCATGGTTTGAAACGTGTAGAATCCAAAAAAATCGTTACATGATGTTTTAGCATGATAAATCACCTAAGGAATCAGGTGATTTGTCACTTGTTTTTTTTTAACAGGGTTTCTTATCAGAAATTCACTGTTCCTTGGTAAATCTAAGTTGGGTTCTGATTCATGGTCAACGAGAAGGTCACGTATCTCCGTCCTTTTTATGCACGACTGGTAAACGGAAGTGTCTTATATTTTCGACGTCGCGAAAAATGTAACCCTTAAAAATATGTTATATTATAATAAAAAACTTATTTTTTTGCCCTAGGCCGCAAAATGATCATTTTGCGTCCTACGGAAAATCTTTAAATGTCTCGGCCTCGGGACAAAAAAATAGTATATTAGACCATGAATGCATATTGATCATCCTAGCTCGTGCAACTTTTGAGGCCTCGCTACGCTCGGCCCCAAAACTTTGCACTCGCCAAGAATGATCAATATGCATCCTTGGTCAATAATGTACTATTTATCGCAAAATAAGACCATTACGAGGCTTCCTTAAAATTTATGTATGGGTGTATGTGTGTAAGAAATCAAGTTTCTCGACGAGTTTTTATCTGATCTGAATAATTCAAACGGGAAATTATTTCCAATAATAATACAAGTGAACGTTTTTATTTTGAAAAAAATTGTTGGAACCGTTATTAAAGAGTCGCCCTTTAAAAGGTCAAAAAAATTAATTTTTGGCACAACTTAAAAAATATGATTTTTTTCATAGTATATAATATAAAAATTATAGAATATGAAAAAATAATTTTTTTTTATATTATACATTTTTCTCTAAAGCTAATATTGTTCAAATTGTTTATGAAAAATGTTAAAATCGAAGGCTTTTTATTGATAATTTTATAAATATTATTTTTAGAAAAAAATGTATGATATTAAAAAGATGTATCTAATTTTTTTCTATAAATTTTATTAAATATACTTTTTTCGAAATTTGTTTTTTTCAAGTTATTACGAAAAAATCATTTTTTTAACCTCTAAAAGAATTACTGTTTTAAAACGGCTCAAACAATTTTTTTTAAACTGCAAACATTTATTTCTATTGTTAAATTAAATCATCTCACATTAAAATTATTCAGATCGAATGAAAATTTTATACAAAATTTTACTTTCAAGTTACTGAACTACAAAAAAAACTTTTATTTCTTATAACATTCAATATATTATCCTATCCGAAACTTTAAAAAGTATAAATTAATTAAAATACATTGTTTTCACATAACATAAATTTTTTCAAACTCAATTCACAAGAAAAATTTTAATTCGTTTCAAGTATAAAACTATTTACAAACACGTGAGCATCCTAAAGAGCCTAATCTCTCACATGCTACCGTTAACCATTAACATAACATTGATTATATGCAACATCACAGAAGTTAAATAAAACCAAATAATTAAATACACTATTTTTATTTTTGCATAAATAATTATAAATTTGTTTGTTTAATTAAATACAATAAATTTCAGGAAAGCTTTAAATATAATTTGAAAATAAAATTGTCGCAACCTCTACAATTACGGCTATTTGCAAAATTCCAACTTCCTGTTGAAAGTTGATGAACAATACAATGGAAGAATAAGAAATAATATTAACTTTTAATGCTTTCGCGCTTGTAAATGATTTGTTTCAAATTTTTTTAAAATTTCGAATAAGAAAGTAACAAATAGCGAGAGTTGTCGATCATGCCTTATATGCAAAAAGCGAAGTTTTTTGCATGCCTTGCATCGCAATGCGATTCGAGACCCGAGGACATTGCAGAGCTGAGCGAAGCGAAGCTCTGAAAGAACCGAGGTGCGAGCAGCCCTTTTGGCCGCTGTAGCAAGCTAGTTTAATCAAAGAATTAAACAACTAATAATTTTAGCAGAAAATTAACAAAAAACTGACTTTTGTATAAAAAGCAAAATTTTTTTTGATAAATAAGAAGTAATTATTGTTTTGTCTTCAAAAAAAACTTTAAAAAGCCAAATTGTTCAATTTAACCTTTACGTTTTGAGTTTTTGAAGGTTTTCTTGAAAGCGAAGCGATAAAATTAATTATCATTTTGCATGAAAAAATGTATTATATCCGTCAGATGGAATACGAAAAAATTAAAGACCCGTATTTTTTTGTTTTTCAAAATATGATGAATTGCAAAGGTTATAACCGGTATAAGTTAATACAATTTTGACATATATAGATACTCACACAGCATGAAAGATTTTTGCAAGGTTTCAGTAATGATAATTTCATTATTGCAACCTTGCAGCAACCTTTTATGCTGTGTGAGTATAGCGCTATGATAAATGACGTCACGATTGCTATAGCAACCACGACGTCACATACTTTAATCGTCTTTATCTCTTTGAGTTTTTATTTTCATAATAATAGCATAGATCATACAATAAACACAGATCCGATAATAAACATAGATATTCAACTCTAAATAAGATATTTTGAAACATAAGGGAAAATTACAATGCGAAACCGCGTGTCAAAGATTCAATATGTGCAAATATCCAAATTCAAATCTTATTTGAAAAGTAATATTCATTTTGTAAATAGTACCTTCAAACGAAAAAATTAATATTTTTATCAAAAATTCTTGAAAAAAATTTTTTTTATTATAAATGGTAGTATAAAAAAAAGGAAAAATTAAATAAAGTTTCAGTAAAAATTTTAATAGCACTTTTGATAATTAAATTTTTTTTGTCATAAGTTGATAATTTTATTATTGTTTTTTCTATTTTATCACGACAAAATAATCATTATATTCTATTTTTCAGTCTAGCGTTGTTCTTTTTTTTTTAATTCAAGGCATAAATAGAGAATAAATATTTAGAAGCTCCCTCAATATTAAAAGTAACTTATGTAATTTTTTGAATAATAAATGAGTGAATAACAAACTAAATCTAAATTGTAAGAGCAAAACTCAAACTGAGTAAAAAATTTTAATTTATGCTCTTACCTTTTCTTTCTACTTGACAGCTAGAGTCATGCTGTACGTATACTAGATACGTTGGCTAAGCTTAGATGTGCTGAATATATGTGTGCACGTGTATATGGTTGGTGGCTTAGGGTTGGCTTTAGGTTGACTGACGTTGTCTCTTTTTTCACAGCGTGCGAATTCAATGTTTCCGTCTGTAGCGTGTAATATTTGTCTAGAATTTTTTGTACGTTGAGTAACATGGCCAATCAGCCATGTTACAAGTTAGAAGATTACAACTTTTTCTAAGTGGAAACTAAGCTTAAATCCTTTTAAAACAGCACTTATAGCATATCAAAATATTATTTTTTAAAGTTGTAGCGTATTAAAGATTGAACTTGAATTTTCTCTTTGAAGGATTAGTTAACCTTCAGGCGACCAGGGTGATGCCGATCGGCATCACCACAAGGTCGGCCCACATTGCTAGTCCATTGGGAACTTTTTGTATGGAAAAATTTTTCAAAGTATCACTTTTGGACATTCCAAAATGCCGGCCACCTGAAGGTTAATGCTAAAAGCTGATATTTAGTTTAATCTTTATTAAGGGCAGGCCGAACTCTCTGTCTTCGTCTAACAGTGTTTTCCATCTTTTATATAAAAACCATCGGTTTTAACAGGGAAAAAATAACAGCCCCCGCTAGATATTAATATAATGAGTAAATTTTATAATCATAACGATTTAATTTTATCGCGTAATTTTTGAGTATGATTTGACCTACCAAAATTTTATAAAAGAAGACAGATTGTATTTACGGCAGTTCGTAGGTCCAATCATACTCAAAAATTACGCGATAAAATTATTTCGTTATAATTATAAAATTTACTTATTATATTAATATTTAGCGGGGGCTACTATTTTTTTCTTATTAAAACTGGAGGTGTTCATATAAAAAATGAAAAACACTATTAGACAGATACAGATAGTTCAGCTTCTTCTTAAGCTATAGCTTTGGGAGAAAATAATATTTTAATTTGTTATAAGTGCTGTTTCGAAAGGATTCTAGCTCGGCATTCACTTAGAAAAAGTTGTAAGCTTTTTTTCAAACTATGAATCTTAAACAACTATAAACGTTTAAAAATCTAGTAACTTTTTCAGTGATTTTCTTTAATTGTTACTAGGAAAATATTGAGCGTTAGGGTTTAAAATTCTGTTTTCTTTTATATTTTAACATCTAAAAACTTATCGCGAAGTTTAAACAAAATCCGTGATCCGGGGGTCTGATACTCTCCTAGTCAGTAGGATCAACTTGTATCATAAAAAACGGCATTAAAAACAAGATTGAATTTCATACATTCCTGTTAAAAATGTCCAAAAAAGTAAAAAATTGATGAGCCTGAAGTTTCCGACGTCCAAATCCGACACTATTAAAATAAATTTTTTTTTATTTAAACCACTTTGAAATGACTTGAATAATCTTGTTAACTCTGAAAATGATCGTAAAAAAAATTTGAACCACTTCGGATTACGGGAAGGTAGATATAATGACCTGAGATTAATAACATACTTTTGTGTATATATACAAAAATATGCTAAATACACAAAAGTGAAAAAATTTTATGATTAATGAAAATAACCAGCCAAAAATCACTAAATTCACTATATTAGCATTCAATTTATGATTAATAATAATTTGGGCCTTTTTCTATTACCGGAAAAATATAAAACCGGCCCGTTTTATATTTATATAAGCCCAATTTTGGCTGAGATTGTTTTGCAAGATTTAGTTAAGGATGGTCTTGTGAGTTGTCCCTTTGAAGTGTTATTTTGGAAAACTTATGTTGATGATGTGTTGATTTGCGTGCGAATTGATGAGTTGGATTTGATATTGCAACATTTCAATAGTTTGGATGAAAATATTCAGTTCACTGTTGAGAGACCTAAGAATAATACTATTCAATTTTTAGATATGTCTCTCACAGTTGATAATAATGGCACTATTATTACTAATTGGTATCGTAAACCAACGCATTCTGGAATGTATTTGAATTTTATGTCTCAATCTCCTGTCACACAAAAAATTGCTGTTGTTTATGGTTTGGTTGATAAGGCCATTAGGTTGTCTGATAGATTATTTCATGATCAAAATTTGCAATATATTAGAATTGTTTTACAAGCTAATTCGTATCGATTAGCATTTATTAATAAGTACGTTTGTATTAGACTTAATAAATTACTTTCTGAATTAAATTTATACTCAGACAATGTTATTGATGATAACCATAACATTGTTAATAATATAATTAAAAATCAGTCACAAATTGTCGTTTTGCCATACATTGAAAAGATTAATTATAAGATGAAAAGAATAGCTAGAAAGTTTAATATAAAAATAGTTTTTAAATGTTGCAATAAACTCAAAATTTTAAATAATTTAGGTAAAGACATCGTAAAAAATCAGAATAAAGCATGTATTGTATATAAAATAAATTGTAATTGTTGCGATAAATCATATATAGGACAATCAAGCAGAACCTTAGAAACTAGAATTAAGGAACACACTGCAGATTGTAATCATAATAGGGATAGATCTGCTTTGGTAAAGCATACAATTGACACTGGCCATACGTTTGATTTAAATATTAAAAATGTTAAAATTTTAGGTAATGAACAGAATTACTATAAAAGGCTAATTTCTGATATGATATTTATACATAAATATAACAATGTAAATTTAATTTCAGACACTCAAGGTCTGAAAACTATTTTTAAAAAGTTCATTAAATGTTTGCTATAGTAGGTTGCTGGTCTACGTTAAGTGCATGGTTTAAGTATTGTAATTCGCAAATTGTATGTCGCGCTCTTTTGTCAGTGCTTGTATAGACATGTAGCAAGACACCCAGATTTTATTATGATCGCTATAAATTTGTGAAAAGTTTACCTTGACTTTTGTTGTATTGTACAATGATTTTTATAATTTTCAACAAGATCATAATATCTTATGTAAGTAATCTTGATAATGGTATGCATTTGTTGTTTTAAGTGATTGATGTGTGTTGGGTGGTATGAGATTTCTCTTGTTGATATGAATTATTGTGATAGAAAAAAGTTTTTTTAGTATTGGAGAGAATTGTTTGCTAATTAAATTGTTACATTTTAGCGACTTGAAAAGGGTTACGTAACAATGTAACTGAAACGTTGTCTTGAAGGAAAATAAAGGAGTTCATTCGACAGTATAGCCCATCTAATCATTCATCCTTATAAAACCGGCCCGACTTCGATTGAATGATGTTGTTATATACCAAAAAATTATTCAAATACGAAAATCCAAATAATTCTTATTTTTATTGATATAATTAACTGCTAATGGTTGTAATTCTTTATTAACAATTGAATTTAAATAAAAAGAAGATCTGATGTGGTATCAATCACCGGAAGGCAACTATATAAACCAACGTATGATCAAAAATGCTACTTTGATCGAATAAGAAGTAGCTTGAAAGCCCTAATGCGAATATTTAATGTTCTGACTAATATAACCACCTGGAAAAGTTTAAAAATACTAAATTGATATTTGATTCATTAATAAAAACGATCCGGTGTAGTTTGCACCGACGGAAGGCAACTATATATACCCGTGTATGATAAACTACTGCTAGTGTAATCGAAATAAAACAAGTTTGAGCCGCATTGAGATTATTTATTGTTGTTACGAATATAACCATCTAAAAATCTTTTAAAATCTCAAATTAATATATAAATACTTTATATTGTAATATAATATAACCATCTAGTGTAGTTTGACCACTGGAAGGTGATTAGATACTCAAAAATCCGATAAAATAATGCTACTATAAAATAAAAAAAAATAGTTTCTAAGCCGCATTAAGAATATTTAATGTTCTTACTAATATAACCACCTGAAAAAGTTTAAAAATCCTGGATTAATATTTAATTCATTGATGAAAACGATCTGGTATAGTTCGCACCGCCGAAAGGCAACTATATAGACCCGTGTATGATAGAATGATGTTAGCGTAATCGAAATAAAACAAGTTTAAAAGCTGCATTACGTATATTTATTGTTGTTACGTATATAACCAACTGAAAAAAGTTTAGGAATCCTAAATTACAATGTGAATAGTTGATAAAAACCATCTGGTTTAGTTTGAACTGCTGGAAGGTAACTAGACACACTCCCAAGTCTGATAGAATAATGCTACTATGAAATAAAAAAAATGGTTTCGAAGCCTCATTAAGATTATTTATTGTTGTTATGAATACAATCATCTAAAAGTCTTTCAAAATCTTAAATTAACATCTGAACAGTTTATAATAACCATCTGGTGTAGTTTAAACCACCGGAAGTTGTCTAGATACTCCCAAATCCGCTAAAATAATTCTACTACGTTATAAAAAAAAATAGTTTCAAAGCCGCATTGGAATTATTTATTGTTGTTACGAATATAACCATTCAGGAATATATCAAAATCTTAAATTAACATCTAAACAATTTATAATAACCATCTGGTGTAGTTTAAACCACCTGAAGTTGTCTAGATACTCCCAAATCCGATAAAATAATGCTACTACGTTATAAAAAAAAATAGTTTCAAAGACGCATTAAGAATGTTTATTGTTGTTACGAATATAACCAACTGGAAACGTTTAGGAATCCTAAATTACAACTATTTGGTTAATAAAAATCATCTGGTGTAGTTTTAACTGCTGGAAGGGAACTAGACACACTTAAGTCTGATAAAATAATGCTACTATAAAATGCAAAAAAATTGGTCCGAAGCCGCTTTGAGATTATTTATTGTTGTTA
The DNA here is from genome assembly GCA_017163975.1 of Anastatus disparis. Classification (NCBI taxonomy): domain Eukaryota; kingdom Metazoa; phylum Arthropoda; class Insecta; order Hymenoptera; family Eupelmidae; genus Anastatus; species Anastatus disparis. Next base: position 5,057,195 of record JAFFSR010000267.1, on the reverse strand, counting down.
CAAATATAACTATCTGGAAATCTTTTAAAATCTTAGATTAACATCTGCACAGATTATAGTAACCATCTGGTGCAGTTTGAACCATCGGAAGACAAGATATTCCCAAATCCGATAAAATAATGGTACGACGTGATAAAAAAAATTCTTTTATCGGACTTGGGTATGTCTAGTTACCTTTCGGCAGTTTAAACTACACCAGATTGTTTTAATTAACTATTTGGATTGTAATTTAGGACTCCTAAACGTCTCAATGCAGCTTTCTAATTATTTCTTTATAACGTAGTAGCATAATTTAATCAGATTTGGGAGTATCGAGACAACTCTTGGTGGTTCAAACTACACCAGATGGTTGTTATAAACTGTTCAGACGTTAATTTATGATTTTAAAAGATTTTCAGATGGTTATATTCAGAACAACAATGAATAATCTCAATACGGCATCGAAACTATTTTTTTTTATTCCATACTAGCATTATTTTATCGGATTTGGGAGTATCTAGTCAACTTCTGGTGGTTCAAACTATACCAGATGTTTATTATAGACTGTTAAGATCTTAACTTAAGATTTTAAGAGATTTTAAGATAGTTATATTTGCAACAACAATAAATAATCTTAATGCGGCTTCGAAACTATTTTTTTTCATTTCATAGTAGCATTATTTTATCAGATTTGGGTGTGTCTAGTTACCTTCCGGCAGTTCAAACTACACCATATGATTTTTATTCACTATTGAGATTCTAGTTTAGGATTCCTAAACGTTTCCAGTTGGTTATATTTGTAACAACATTAAATATAATTGATGCAGTTTTACAACTATTTCTTTTTATAACGTAGTAGCATTATTTTATCAAATTTGGAAGTATCTAGTCAACTTTCGGTGGTTCAAACTAAACCTGATGTTTATTATAAACTGTTAAGATTTTAATTGAAGATTTTAAAAGATTTTCAGATAGTTATATTCGTAACAACAATAAATGATCTCAATGCGGCTTCAAAACTATTTTTTCTTATTTCATAGTTGCATTATTTTATCAGACATGGGTGTGTCTAGTTACCTTCCGGCAGTTCAAACTACTCCAGATGGTTTTTATTAACTATTTAGATTGTAATTCAGGATTCTTAAACGTTTTGAGTTGGTTATATTTGTAACAACAGTAAATATTCTCAATGCGGCTTTGAAATTATTTTTTTTTATAACGTAGTAGCATTATTTTATCGGATTTGGGAGTATCTAGTCAACTTACGGAGGTTCAAAGTACACCAGATGGTTATCTTAAACTGTTCAGATGTTTATTTGAGATTTTTAAAGATTTCAAGATAGTTATATTTGTAACAACAATAAATAATCTCAATGCGACTTTGAAACTATTTTTTTTTATTTCTTAGTAGCATTATTTTATCAGACTTGGGTGTGTCTAGTTACCTTCCGGCAATTTAAACTACTCCAGATGGTTTTAATTAACTATTTAGATTGTTATTCAGTATTCGAAAACGTTTTTAGTTGGTTATATTTGTAACAACAGTAAATATTCTCAATGCAGCTTTGAAATTATTTTTTTTTATAACGTAGTAGCATTATTTTATCGGATTTGGGAGTATCTAGTCAACTTGAGGAGGTTAAAACTACACCAGTTGGTTATTTTGAACTGTTTAGATGTTAACTCAAGATTTTAAAAAATTTTCAGATTGTTATAGTTGTAACAACAATAAATAATCTCAATGCAGTTACGAAACTATTTTTTTATATTCTATGGTAGCATTATTTTATCGGATTTTGAAGTATCCAGTCACCTTGCGGTGGTTCAAACTACATCAGATGGTTACTATAATCTGTACAGATGTTAATTTAAGATTTAAAAAGATTTCCAGATGGTTATATTCGTAACAACAATAAATGATCTCAACGCGACTTAAAACTTTTTTTTTTTATTCTATAGTAGCATTATTCTATCGGACTTGGGTGTGTCTAGTTACCTTCCGGCAGTTCAAACTACAGCAGATAATTTTTGTTAACTATTGAGATTATAATTCAGGATTCCTCAACGTTTTCAGTTAGTTTTATTTGTAACAACAATAAATATCCTCAATGCAGCTTTGAAATTATTTTTTTATAACGTAGTAGCATAATTTAATCAGATTTTGGAGTATCTAGACAACTTTCGGTGGTTCAAACCACACCAGATGGTTACTATAATCTGTACAGATGTTAATTTGAGATTTGAAAAGATTTCCGGATGGTTATAGTCGTAACAACAATAAATAATCTCAACGCGGCTTCGAAACTATTTTTTCTTATTCCATAGTAGCATTATTTTATTAGATATCGGAGTATCTAGTCATCTTCCGGTGGTTCAAACTATACCAGATGGTTATTATAAACTGTTTAGATGTTAATTTAAGATTTTGAAGGATTTTCAGGTGGTTATATTCGTAAAAATAATAAATATGCGTAATACGGTTTTTAAACTATTTTTTTTTCGATCACAGAGCATTATTTAATCAGAATTGAGTGTGGCTAGTTACCTTCCAGCAGTTTAATCTGCACCAGATGGTTTTTGTCAACTATTTACTATGTTATTTAGGATTCTTTAACGTTTTCAGTTGATTATATTCGTAACAACAATAAATATCCTCAATGCGGCTTCGAAACTTTTTTTTTTATTTCATAGTAGCATTATTTTATCAGATTTGGGTGTGTCTAGTTACCTTACGGCAGTTCAAACTAAACCAGATGGTATTTATTCACTATTCAAATTGTAATTTAGGATTCCTAACCGTTTCTAGTTGGTTATATTTGTAACAACAATAAATATTCTCAATGCGGCTTCGAAACTTTTTTTTTCATTTTATAGTAGCATTATTTTATCAGACTTGGGTGTGTCTAGTTACCTTTTGGCAGTTCAAACTACACCAGATGGTTTTTGTTAACTTTTTATATTGTAATTTAGTATTCCTAAACGTTTCTAGTTGGTTATATTAGTAACAACAATAAATATTCGCAATGCGGCTTTGAAACTATTTTATTTATAACGTAGTAGCATTATTTTTCCGGATTTGGGAGTATCTAGTCAACTTCCGGTGGTTTAAACTACACCAGACAGTTATTATAAACTGTTCAGATGTTAATTTAAGATTTTGAAAGATGTTTAGATGGTTATATTCGTAACAACAATAAATAATCTCAATGCGGCTTTGAAACTATTTTTGTTATTTCATAGTAGCATTATTATATCAGACTTGGGTGTGTCTAGTTACCTTCCGGCAGTTCAAACTTCACCAGATGGTTTTTCTGCCGTCCAAAGTAAGAAAGCCTTAACTCCAATGGGATTCCAATGTAGTTAACCACTTTTACACTTTGGATGGCAGTTTTATTAACTATTTAGATTGTAATTTAGCATTCCTAAACGTTTCCGGATGGTTATATTCGTAACAACAATAAATAATCTCAACGCGGCTTCGAAACTATTTTTTCTTATTCCATAGTAGCATTATTTTATTGGATATCGGAGTATCTAGTCACCTTCCGGTGGTTCAAACTACACCAGATGGTTATTATAAACTGTTTAGATGTTAATTTAAGATTTTGAAAGATTTTCAGGTGGTTATATTCGTAAAAATAATAAATATGCGTAATACGGTTTTTAAACTATTTTTTTTTTCGATCACAGAGCATTATTTAATCAGAATTGAGTGTGGCTAGTTACCTTCGAGCAGTTTAAACTGCACCAGATGGTTTTTGTCAACTATTTACAATGTTATTTAAGATTCTTTAACGTTTTCAGTTGGTTATATTCGTAACAACAATAAATATCCTCAATGCGGCTTCGAAACTTTTTTTTTTATTTCATAGTAGCATTATTTTATCAGATTTGGGTGTGTCTAGTTACCTTACGGCAGTTCAAACTAATCCAGATGGTATTTATTCACTATTCAAATTGTAATTTAGGATTCCTAACCGTTTCTAGTTGGTTATATTTGTAACAACAATAAATATTCTCAATGCGGCTTCGAAACTTTTTTTTTTCATTTTATAGTAGCATTATTTTATCAGACTTGGGTGTGTCTAGTTACCTTTTGGCAGTTCAAACTACACCAGATGGTTTTTGTTAACTTTTTATATTGTAATTTAGTATTCCTAAACGTTTCTAGTTGGTTATATTAGTAACAACAATAAATATTCGCAATGCGGCTTTGAAACTATTTTATTTATAACGTAGTAGCATTATTTTTCCGGATTTGGGAGTATCTAGTCAACTTCCGGTGGTTTAAACTACACCAGACAGTTATTATAAACTGTTCAGATGTTAATTTAAGATTTTGAAAGATGTTTAGATGGTTATATTCGTAACAACAATAAATAATCTCAATGCGGCTTTGAAACTATTTTTGTTATTTCATAGTAGCATTATTATATCAGACTTGAGTGTGTCTAGTTACCTTCCGGCAGTTCAAACTTCACCAGATGGTTTTTCTGCCGTCCAAAGTAAGAAAGCCTTAACTCCAATGGGATTCCAATGTAGTTAACCACTTTTAAACTTTGGACGGCAGTTTTATTAATTATGTAGATTGTAATTTAGCATTCCTAAACGTTTCCAGATAGTTACATTTGTAACAACAATAAATAATCTCAATAAGGCCTAAACTTGTTTTATTATGATTATACTAGCATTATTTTATTATATACGGGTCTATATAGTTGCCTTCTGGCGGTGCAAACTACACCGGATCGTTTTTATTCATTAATTAAATATCAATTCAGGACTTTTAAACCTTCTCAGGTGGTTACATTAGTAAGAACATTAAATATTCGCATTACGGCTGTTAAGCTATTTCTTATTCGATCAAAGTAGCATTTTTTGATCATACGTTAGTCTATATAGTTGCCTTTCGGTGATTTATACTACACCAGTTTTTTTTATATTACAATTCAATAGTTCATAAAGGATTTACAATCATTAGCAGTTTGTTATATTAATAAAAATAAGAATTATTTGGATTTTCGTACTTGAGCAATTTTTTGGTATTTAACAACATTATTCAATCGAAGTCAGGCCGGTTTTATATTTTTCCGGTAATAGAAGAAGGCTCAAATTATTATTAATCATAAATTGAATGTTACTATAGTGAATTTAGTGATTTCCAGCTGGTTATTTTCATTAATCATAAAATTTTTTCACTTTTGTGTATTTAGCATATTTTTGTATATATACACAAAAGTATGTTATTAATCTCAGGTCATTATATCTACCTTCCCGTAATCCGAAGTGGTTCAAATTTTTTTTACGATCATTTTCAGAGTTAACAAGATTATTCAAGTCATTTCAAAGTGGTTTAAATAAAAAAAAAATTTATTCTAATAGTGTCGGATCTGGACGTCGGAAACTTCAGGCTCATATACATATGAGAAGGTATTTTTATCACTAAGAAGAAAAAAAAATTCGATCGGTGATGGCTTGCATGAATCTGATTGAAATCATTTATTTACAGTTATAAATGCGCGGAAATCTGTGAAAATGTAGTATCTCAATTTTTCAAATCTGAAAATAGTATTTTTTGTGCTTTACACAATTCTTACAGCACCTATTCTATTTTTTATTGCATTTGTTTACAATAATTAGTCGTTCTGATGATTTTATAATGAAAAAAAAATTTGTTACTATTTACAGCCCCAAAGAATCCAGAAAAACACTAGTAATAAAGCTTTTTTACTTTTATAGGTGGCACACCAATTGGAACAAATTCTTTCAAATAGATAATTTTCAAAGCACACTTGAATACATAATATGAAGGAAAAATAGGGATTGTATCCCACTAGAGGCACGAAAAATTAACATTTTTGATCTTATCGATTATTTTTAAAGTTTTTTAAGAGCTCTTTAGAATTTTTCATTTTCAATGAGTTCAACAACCTTGACTATCAAAAATCTACTTTAAAGTTTATTTAATACAACGTTTCAGTCATATTTTTAATAATCCTTTTCAAGTACAAAAAGTCCAACAAATTGAGAAGGGGCCGAACTATCCGTCTTTGTCTAATAGCGTTTTTCATTATTTATATAAACACTATCATTTATAACAAAAAAAAAATAGCAGTCCCCGCTAGATATTAGTATAATTAGTAAATTTTGTAATAACAATCAAATTTTTTACCGCATAGTTTTTGACTAATTAGAGACCTACTAGCAATCTAGAATATAACCTATCTTTTTTTGGTAGGTCTCTAATTATTCAAAAACTACGCAGTAAAAAAATTTGTTTGTTACTATCAAATTTACTTATTATACTAATATCTAGCGGGGGCTGCTATTTTTTTCTTGTTATACCGGATAGTGTTTACATAAATGATGAAAAACACTATTAGACAAAGACGGATAGTTCGGCCCCTTCTCAATTTGTTGGACTTTTTGTACTTGAAAAGAATAGTTGGGCCCCTTCTTAATGTTGATTTTTTAATTAATCTTCCAAACAAAATGAATCACATAATAATACTATAGTTATATATGGTATTATTATCATAACTCTTTAGAATTTTAAGAGAATTGTGGTAATTTTCTTATAAATGACATAAATACTTGATTTTTTCTAATTTTTTTAATACAAGTTTGCAAAAAAAATATTATATCGTAAAAAAAGTTATTTTTAGTTCTCCAAAACGAAAGAGCGGGGTGATTTCTTTTGGATGTACTTATTGCTAAATATGATCAGTTACAATATCCCGGCGAGATGCCAAATTACTTACCTTAACCAAGGAGACCCCATATCCTAAAGAAGTTGAAAGAAAATGATTTTTCACAATAACAAACCAAAAAAAATATACCTAATCATAGCGAGAAATTCCCAGTTTGGATTTCCAGGATCCATATTCATAAGAGCTTCTTTCTCTTCTTTCATTTCAGCTTGACGCTGTCTTCTTTCTTCCCTATTTTTTTTTAGTCTTTCCACTTCTTTAACGACATTTGATCTTCGATTCCTACCATTATCTTGTATCTGTTGCATTTGAGACTGTTGTTTCTGTTTTTGCAAAATAGAGTTTGGAATGGAAAAGGCTGGTGTTGCTGGCGTAGGCGGAATATTATCAAGTTCACGACGTCCAGTAAGATTGAGCACTGAATCACTATTACCATTTAATGATGATGGCATTATATTTGTAGGCCGATTTATTTGGCGAGAAATTTGCTTATTTGAATTTGCTGAAAAAAATCATTTATTAATATTTTTTACGTTAATTAAACGTGATCATAAGTCATTGAATAATGACTGTTTGTCTATTACTAATTAAAAACATATGTATATTTTCTGATCGAATACATGTATTTTTATAAAATAAAATAAGTATATTTGTCATTACTTGCCAAGGGACTGACAAATTTTGAAAGATTATGTTTCTTTTCTTATGTTACTACCTACTTTCAATATATATATCACTACCTGCCTCGAAAATAGTCAGTTCTAAAAATTTGTCTAAAAAGGGTTGATCTCAATATTTGGCTGAGAAAGGTTATGTCAAAGAAGACATACGCTTATGGAAGCGTACCTTAAATGCTGGACATGGGGCTTGAATTGACAAATTTTCTATCCCGCCGCCGCTAAAGGTAGCACTAAAATCCATGTTTTATGTATATATTGGAAGCTGCTGCTATCGTAAGCTTATTTATATTTTGTCAAATTCACGCGTAATTAAGGCGTTGTCTTGATACAGAATAATTAGAGTAATCTTTATTCAAAAGTATGATTAAAACTTTACGGTTAAATATTTGTTGATATTACTCTACCTCAATTATTGGTAATAACTACGTGATACTTGGTTATTATTAAGGAAAAACCAAGCAGTCACTTGTTACGTTTGCTATGTGAGTGAAACCGCCGTTTCTCTCTGAGTTAAGAGAACGAAACGTTGAGCCTCTTTTAATTCGATAAATGTAAATTCAATATATGAAACATGATATTATTAATTTTATTATTATTCTTATAACGTGAATTTGACAAAATTATAACGAGGTTGATCCGTGCGGTGAAGCCGTCACTTTACTGATCATTAAATTATCTAAGTTTTCGCACGGCTACAACTACGTGCATATATATTTCATTTGTGTGTATTTTGTTATTTTCATAAGAGTAAGATAATAAGAGCTAATCTGTTTGCAGCCAAGACGCCATGCCTGACAACTTCGGGATCGTATGCCCAGATAAAAAGGAAGGAAAAAGGAATAAAGGTTTTTTCGGTTTACTAGGTTATACCTCTTGCTGCCTTTCCTTTTATAACTTCTATTAAATTTTTAACACAATTGAACTTTAAGCATATCGAACTCAAGTTTACAATAATTAAACCCGCTATAATAAAATATTACTTATAAATTTGACACTTAGCAATTAAACTTCAAAATAGTCAATTGATTACTTTAAAACGCGGCAGTAATGGCAAGAAACGCTACTGGCAAGTAACGGGTTTGCAATCTAAACATATGTCAGAATGTTTCGTCATCGCACTATTTGCCATTAGCAATGAAACACCTTTAAACATGCGATTTAATTTTAAGAAACTTTATTTTTAGAGGAAAGCAGAAGAGTTTTACATACTCGACCTTAGCATGTTAGCTCTTTTTCGAGCCGCTGACGCTCTCTTCGTCGCTTCTCCTCTCTCACATAGCATCTACACGCTCCCACTTCTCATAGTCGAAGCCCTTATCAATGCTGTAAAGAAAGAGATACATGAATTATCGCTTACATGTGTAATGTCAATCGCGCGTCGCATATATGTACAAGTGCTGGTAACGGTAAGGAGCATGGGCGTAGCTGCACGTACGTGAATGCGCGTTCGGTTCTCGTCTATACCCCTTCCCAGCACGTGTATCTTTCAGCTAAAGCGATGTATGCTCTCACAATATAAATATATGTATATATAGATATGAGCACGTGTTAAAAAGTCCCTCAGAGGCGAGTCCTCTCATTTACTTAAGCCGTACTCTTCTATAAGCGTCTATATTCGTAGGTTATATCTTGAAATTTGACTTAAAAAGGTCCTATCTCGCAAAGATACAATCGATTCAGTAAATTTGGCAACACCAATCTTTCGATCCAGACAAATTACACAGGTCCAGAATATGAAACAACTTTTATACTTTTACCAGACCGATAATTTCTTATGTATTTTTTTAACACTAAATCCGAATCTGCAATTAAAATATAACCTTTCCCTGTTTACCTCATTTTTTTTTCTTTTTTCTTGGTTTTTCAAAGTTAAGAAGAAGGAGAAATATAAAAAAATCGAGTTTCACGGAAAAAAATACATCGAAAACCATATTTTTTTATATCTTTTTAGGACATGTTTCTTTCATTATCATCCAGCAGTAATTTGTTGACATGTTTATACCCCAGTTTCCTTGAAATCTACCTTCATAGTCTTTCAAATCTTGATGAAATAGTTTATCATGCTGTTCATTAAATTTTCCGTTCTTTTTTGGACACTGATCTATATGTAAATAAAGAAAATGGAGTTTTGAGTTCATTAAACAACCCAATTTTTCACGTCTATTACGCTGGCACAGCCACTAGACAACACCACTACCTAACCAATGCCATATTTTGGTGCTAATTTGTTGCTAATTTGTTACGCGAAAATCAATTTTGTTGCTCTAGCCGTTCCCGAGAAACACGGGCCCTGCTAGCGTAAGTCTTACGCTAGCAAGGCCACTGCTGTAACTCTTGTTCTAATCAAAATATTTTAACTAATCGAGCAGCTTAATTTGTTGCTAATTTGTTGCTGAAAGATGATATTTTCCAAAATTCGAAAACAATAGAATTTGACCCTAATACCGACATCAGGCCCAGTTGAATTTCAAGAAATCAGTTATTTTTCAGGGTATGACTAAAACTAAAGAGTAGTAATTTGTTGCTAATTTGTTGCTGAAAGATGTCGTTTTCCAAAATTTGAAAACAATGGTATTTGACCCTAATACCGACATCAGGCCCAGTTGAATTTTAACAAATCAGTTATTTTTCAGAGTATGACTAAAACTGATCAGTAATAATTTGTTGCTAATTTGTTGCTGATAATTCCACCTTGAAACAATTTCTTTGCTCCGGTCGTTCCTGAGAAACACGAATCGTGCGAGCGTAAGACTTACGCTAGCAAGGACACTGCTGTAACTTTTGTTCTAATTAAGATATTTTAACTTTTCGAACGGCATAATTTGTTGCTAATTTGTTGCTGAAAGATGATATTTTCTAAAATTCGAATACAATAGTATTTGACCCTAATACCGACATCAGGCCCAGTTAAATTTCAAGAAATCAGTTATTTTTCAGGGTATGACTAAAACTAAAGAGTAATAATTTTTTGCTAATTTGTTGCTGAAAGATGATGTTTTCCAAAATTCGAAAACAATGGTATTTGACCCTAATACCGACATCAGGCCCAGTTGAATTTTAAGAAATCAGTTATTTTTCAGAGTATGACTAAAACTGATAAGTGATAATTTGTTGCTAATTCGTTGCTGATAATTCCACCTTGAAACAATTTCTTTGCTCCGGCCGTTCCTGAGAAACACGGATCGTGCTAGTGTAAGTCTTACGCTAGCAAGGACACTGCTGTAACTTTTGTTCTAATTAAGATATTTTAACTTTTTGAACGGCATAATTAGTTGCTAATTTGTTGCTGAACGATGATATTTTCTAAAATTCGAATACAATAGTATTTGATTCTAATACCGACATCAGGCCCAGTTGAATTTCAAGAAATCAGGTATTTTTCAGGGTATGACTAAAACTAATTAATTACTAATTAGTATTTCTGCCGCCCAGCATTTGCTGCATGATATAATACATCTCGGCAGCAACGAAATGAGAGTATAAAAATGACATATTACGTTAATAAAGCTTTTCAAATTTAACTTTTCATAAATTTTGGATTTGAAAAGTTTTTAGATACGTTCTTTTATGTTTAAAAGTCGAAAGATATAAATAACATATTAACGAATTTTTAGATGCATAGCAATCATTGCATTATAATGTGTTTGACAGGTTATGACTAAATAAGTTCTATTGTAAAAACCAAAAAAAACATTCAAATAAAATTTTTTTGTCCAAACCTTAAGCGGAATTTCTATATAGATTTGTTTTAATTGTAACTATAGATTTTTACATTTTTATTATGTATTCTATTAGTACAAAATAATTATATTATATATATTTGATTCGAATTCATAATTGTAATTTAAATAGTAATGGATTTAAGTAAGAATTGCTGAGTTTATAATACGAGCTTACATCTCCACCAATGGTTATGGTTAGGTCAAGTTCTGTTTCTTCGCAACGTTTTCTTCGCGAGAGATTTTTTCTCTTGAAGCGTGGGAGGTGCGAACAGGAGGCGTATGAGTTGTTTTAGCTATATAAATATATAAATATATATATGTATATATATGAATATAAATATATATATATAAATATCATCCTATATTATATAGTTATATTAAAAATTTAGTTTCAGCCCCCCCCCACTACTCCCCGTGCCCCCCCACTCCCCATCACAGCTCCCAATAATGTTTTGTAAGGAATTCCTACAAAATAACGTAAAATTGTTTGTAATTCTACGATATTTTGTAACCATTTACTTCCTGTATAGGTCCCCATCCCCCGTGCCCCCTGTAGCCCCCCTGTTGGCCCCCCACTCGTGTAATGACTCGTATAACAGTTTATAACTTGCATGCATTATTATGTTAATTAATATAATGTGGTATATCTAATGAAAAACGAAATTATATTTTTAATAATAAAATTTTATTATATAATACTTTGATATTTATACATTAATAAAATTATTAATAGATAAAAAAATTTGTTCTTTATATTATAAATTAATGAATTAAGACTTCTTGTTAAAACATTTACATGAAGAATAAGTAATTATATTTATAAAACACATGATATATCTGAAAAAACAAATAATAATTTAATTATGATTGTTTATTTATATAAATAAACAATCGAGTTTCCACACCACCTTACACTTGAAACCTTTGTTATATGTTTATAATAAATTATTTTTAAAATTAACATTCAAATTTTATTATTTTAAAAGTTAATATTTAAATTAACAATAAATCTATAAATATATTAAATGAATATATAAAAAATAGGTTTATAATGTAGCGGTATCGCTAACGGCGCGTTGTGATTTTTTTTTATAGTGGAAACCTTCGCCAGTAGCCCTAAAAACCACTTTTTATATAATATATATTATTTTATCTTATAGTTTTTGTATATGTTTCACTGTATTTTGTAATATATTAAAAAGTTGAAAAAATGTTTTAAATAACTAGTGTTTGAAAAAATTTTATAATTTTAATATAATAATTGATATATCATAAAATTCATTATTTTTTCAATAAAATTTATAAATATTTTTATTAAAATGTTTAACATTTTATATAATTATTAAATAAATCTTAAATCACAATGTATAATTTAAATTGAAAAAAAATTTAATTATAATAATTGATATATCATAATGTTTGTGAAGTCTTTTAAGATTTGAAGGATTATTTTGTTATAATTCCTATGTAATATCTTTTACTTGCTAATAAACAATAAAAATAATTATAATAAAAGAAAATTAAATATAGATTCAATTACTACAAAGAATTACTATAAAAATTAATAATACAAATTTAGATACATAAATAAATCATATAAACAAAAATGATGGAATGGAATCCGATTGAAGGAAATGATGTTGAAGTAAATGATATTATCGATCAACATTTAATGGATTATTTAAATAATCAAATTGAAGACCACTTAAATTATGAAGAAGAATATGAATATTATTTAGAAAGCTTAAATGATAATATTTCAGAAGATACAGAAATTTCTCAATTAAATAATATTATTAATTCATATATTGGCGGAAATGAAGAAAAAATTGAATAAAATAATTGGAATAAAGTACCAGAATATTATAAATATTACGTTAATAAAATTATAGAATATAAAATTCAAATATGTGAACCAATAACAGAATATTATATTAATCAAAATTATCAAATTTATTCTGGATATTTATTACGATTAGTTAATATTATTAAAAACATATTTGATCAAAATTTATAAAAGTAAGTAATAAAAAGTAAGTTTTATATTTCAAAATTATTTTATTTTATATATATACAAATTAAAATCATTAAAATAATATAATGATTTAATGATCTTATGAATATTAATAATAATTACATCACTTATTTTTGAATATTAAAGTAAACAAATTTTTAAATTTTAGTATAAAATATTGATACATCTTAAAAAATGTAAAAATAAGTCAAAAAGATATCAAAAAGGAATTATATCAAAATAACCCTATAAATCTTAAGACATAAATAAACATTATGATATATCAAATATAATACTAATAAAATTTTTATACCAAATAATTATTTAAAAATTTTCATATAGTTTTAAATTTATTATAATTTTGATCATTAATATCATTTAATTAATAATAAGTTATTTTTTCACTTATATATTGTACGATATCACTATTTTTTTATTCATATTCAATACATAAAATAAATTATATTATAAATGTATAACTAATCTATGAAATATTATCTATAAAATAAAGTGGTTTTTAGGGCTCCTGGCGAGGGTTGCCACTAATCAAAAAATCTAACGCGCCGTAACGTTACCTCTATATTTCACACAGTTAAAATATATTAGTTAAATTAAAATCTATATTTAAATATTGAAAAATTTATACAATTAAATTAAATATATGAATGCAATTCATCATAATAACTAGTTTGAAATGTAAGGTGGTGTGGAAACTCGTTTAGTTTATAAGGTATAAACAATCATAATTAAATTATTATTTGTTTTTCAGATGTATCATGTGATTTATAAATGATTAATTTTTCTTTTATTGGTAAAATATATGTAGGATATGAATAATCACCAATGGGGGTTGGCGAGCAGAGCGAGCAGGGGGGGTACCCCCCCTAGTATATATTTATATATATATATATATATATATATATATATATATATATATATGTCGTATCAGGTATTCGGCGTTGTATGTGCAAAGCTAGTTAAATGGGTATTGAGGTTACATACATTTTAATTCGTAGCACAACTATATTCAGTTTGCTATACTTCACATTAAAAAATATAGATGATTCCAAACCTCACATGGTGACGTATGGAGTCATCTATACGTCACACTACAAGGTAGTAATTAGCTCTGAAGCGATTGTCGAAGTCGTAAAATTGGTTAGTTTAATCGGCGTGTTTTGTTTTTTCTTTTCACATTTTGTCCTTTAAAAAATTGATTAATCATACAAAGAAATTAGTGCAAATAATGAAAAAAAATTAGTACAAATAACAACGAAATTATTATTATAGTGAAAGTGAGACAGTGAAAAAAAACATTAATTATAAAATGTGCGTGATATGCGTGGTCAGCTTGTCAAATTTGTGACACATCAATGACGGTTCCGCAGACGATCCGCGTCTACACTGTTACCATACGTTTATTCAAATTCAAATCAAAAGAAAGAAGGATAGCGAATTTGCACATTTATAATTTGATAGTCCCTTATACCTGCTACAACGACATAGAATCATCTACGCCATTTGGGAGTAAAAAAGGATTAATACGGGGCGAATTTGTTACTCGAACCGCAGTCAATCTCGGGCGCGCTTTGCGAGACCCTCTTTTTTCTAACTCTAACTCTTTCTCTCTCTCTTTCTCTTATAAATAAAAGAACTAGTGCATCTGCTATTCATTCCTGCCGCTGCCAGCCAGTAGTACCCCTCTCGCTCGTGCAGCAAATACTGGGCGGCAGAAATAAACTAAACTTGATTCAAATACTATTGTTTTCGAATTTCGGAAAATGTTATCTTTCATCAACAAATTATGCCGTTCGAATCGTTAATAGTACATTACATTACACGTGCTCTAAGTGGTCCTTTTTAACACGGCGCGCAGTTAGTACCCGAGCGCAGCGAGGGTGCTAAGCACGTCATGTGAGAGGACCACTTCAAGCATACAAATCATATATTATTTTATAGCACGTGTGAGATAAATCCACCACACGTAATCTATACTATAGAAAATAAATTTCAACGAAATCTATACGCTCCACAAATGATAATTCGTAAATAAAAACGAACGCTATATATCAACAAAACTATGCACTCTACGAACGATAATTCGAAAAAAATGAAAATTATATACATTATCAAAACTAAACCCTTCACAAACAAATAAGAAAAGTAGAAACGATTTCAAAAGCATTTTTAGAGTGTGAAATTATATTGATAATTATTAATATCACTGATATTTTATTAATAATTAAATACAATATGCTAACAAAATCTTGCCGATTATTCAGATTTATGTATACATAAGTCAGACAAAGCGAAACATCTAGATCATTTTTCATATATGCATCTCTCTCTTTCTCATCGTTAGGCTGTATACACTGTACACGCATGCACGCTCACAGAGGTTTTATATATTTCGACAACTCACGGCACAATAAGAATTTATAAACTATAGTTTTCGTTTTCTTGATGCTTTTAATACTTTATTGAGGTATTTATATTTTTTGGTTAATTGTCTACGTATTATTATAGGTGAAAAGATATTTCTACGTATTAATAAACGTACAAAGAGTGATTGTGACGCGTGATTTCGATGATTACTTTTTCGAACAGCATAATAAAGTGTGAAATATATTACAGTAGTACTTCTTTACACAGTTCAAAAAAGTTGTACTTAGCTCCCGCTAAATGGTGTAGAGAACGCGGATTTAGCTCACGCAGTGCTATAATAGTACATTATTGACCTGGGGTGCAAAGGCTGGATTTACGTAACGAGTTTCGTAAAACAGCCTTAACACCAGAGGTTAATAATGATTTTTTTCGCATGAGAGCCGAAAATGAGCAAAGAAGTTGCGATTTTGAGGTTGGAATGCAAAAAAAATATCATAATTGGAACCAGAGTTACAGCAGTGGCCTTGCTAGCGTGAGACTTACGCTAGCACGGCCCGTGTTTCTCGGCTGGAGCAAAAAAATTGTTTCGAGGTGGAATCATCAGCAACAAATAAGCAACAAATTATTACTCATCAGTTTTAGTCATACTCTGAAAAATGCTTGATTTCATAAAATTCAACTGGGCCTGATGTCGGTATTAGGGTCAAATACTATTGTTTTCGAATTTTGAAAAATATCATCTGTCAGCAACAAATTAGCAACAAATTATGCCGTTCAAATCATTAAAATATCTTGATTAGAACCAGAGTTACAGCAGTAGCCTTGCTAGCGTAAGACTTACGCTAGCAGGGCCCGTGTTTCTCGGGAACGGCTGGAGGAAAAAAAATGTTTCAAGGTAGAATTATCAGCAACAAATTATTACTCATCAGTTTTAGTCATACTCTGAAAAATAACTGATTTCTTAAAATTCAACTGGGCCTGGTGTCGGTATTAGGGTCAAATACTATTGTTTTCAAATTTTGGAAAACATCATCTTTCAGCAACAACTTAGCAACAAATTATTAATCTTTAGTTTTAGTCATACCCTGAAAAATAACTAATTTCTTGAAATTCAACTGGGCCTAATGTCGGTATTGTGGTCAAATACTATTGTGTTCGAATTTTGAAAAACGTCATCTTTCAGCAACAAATTAACAGCAAATTATTACTCATCAGTTTTAGTCATACTCTGAAAAATAACTGATTTCTTAAAATTCAACTGGGCCTGATGTCGGTATTAGGGTCAAATACTATTGTTTTCAAATTTTGGAAAACATCATCTTTCAGCAACAACTTAGCAACAAATTATTAATCTTTAGTTTTAGTCATACCCTGAAAAATAACTAATTTCTTGAAATTCAACTGGGCCTGATGTCGGTATTAGGGTCAAATTCTATTGTTTTCGAATTTTGGAAAATATCATCTTTTAGCAACAAATTAGCAACAAATTAAGCTGTTCGAATAGTTAAAATATCTTAATTAGAAAAAGAGTTACAGCAGTAGCCTTGCTAGCGTGAGACTTACGCTAGCAAGGCCCGTGTTTCTCGGGAACGGCTGGACAGAGAAATTGTTTCAAGGTAGAATCATCAGCAACAAATTAGAAACAAATGATTACTTATAAGTTTTAGTCATACTCTGAAAAATAACTGATTTCTTAAAATTCAACTGGGCCTGATGTTGGTATTAGGGTCAACTACTATTGTTCTCGAATTTTGGAAAACATCATCTTTTAGCAACAAATTAGCAACAAATTATGCTGTTCGAATAGTTAAAATATCTTAATTAGCACAAGAGTTACAGCAGTAGCCTTGCTAGCGTGAGACTTACGCTAGCAAGGCCCGTGTTTCTCGGGAACGGCTGGACAAAGAAATTGTTCCAAGGTAGAATCATCAGCAACAAATTAGAAACAAATGATTACTTATAAGTTTTAGTCATACTCTGAAAAATAACTGATTTCTTAAAATTCAACTGGGCCTGATGTTGGTATTAGGATCAACTACTATTGTTCTCGAATTTTGGAAAACATCATCTTTTAGCAACAAATTAGCAACAAATTATGCTGTTCGAAAAGTTAAAATATCTTAATTAGAACAAGAGTTACAGCAGAAGCCTTGCTAGCGTAAGACTTACGCTAGCAGGGCCCGTGTTTCTCGGGGACAGCTGGAGCTAAGAAATTGTTTCAAGGTAGAATCATCAGCAACAAATTAGAAACAAATTATTACTTATAAGTTTTAGTCATACTCTGAAAAATAACTGATTTCTTAAAATTCAACTGGGCCTGATGTTGGTATTAGGGTCAAATACTATTGATCTCGAATTTTAGAAAACATTATCTTTCAGCAACAAATTAGCAACAAATTATTCCTCTTTAGTTTTAGTCATACCCTAAAAAATAACTGATTTCTTGATATTCAACTGGGCCTGATGTCGGTATTAGGGTCAAATTCTATTGTTTTTAAATTTCGGAAAATATCATCTTTCAGCAACAAATTAGCAACAAATGAAGCAGTTTGAATAATTAAAATATCTTAATTAGAATAAGAGTGACAGCAGTGGCCTTGCTAGCGTAAGACTTACGCTAGCACGGCCCGTGTTTCTCGGGAACGGCTGGAGCCAAAAAATGGTTTTAAGGTGGAACTATCAGCAACAAATTAGCAACAAATTATTACTCATTATTTTAAGTCATACTCTGAAAAATAACTGATTTCTTGAAATTTAACTAGGCCTCATGTCGGTATCAGGGTCAAATACTATTGTTTTCGAATTTTGGAAAATATTATCTATTAGCAACAACTTAGCAATAAATCATGCCGTTTGAATCTTTAAAATATCTTAATTAGAACCAGAGTTACAGCAGTGGCATTGCTAGCGTAAGACTTACGCTAGCAGGGCCCGTGTTTCTCGAGAACGGCTGCAGCAAAAAAATTGTTTTAAGGTAGAATTATCAGCAACAAATTAGCAACAAATTGTTACTCATCAGTTTTAAACATACTCTAAATAATAACTGATTTCTTGAAATTCAACTGGGCCTGATGTCGGTATTAGTGTCAAATACCATTGTTTTCGAATTTTGAAAAACATCATCTTTCAACAACAAATTAGCAACAAATTATCACTTTTTAGTTTTAGCCATACCCTGAAAAATAACTTATTTCTTGAAATTCAACTGGGCCTGATGTCGGTATTAGGGTCAAATACTATTGTTTTCGAATTTTGGAAAATATCATCTTTCAGCAACAAATTAGCAACAAATTATGCCGTTCAAATCTTTAAAATGTCTAAATTAGAACAAGAGTTACAGCAGTAGCCTTGCTAGCGTGAGACTTACGCTAGCAGGGCCCGTGTTTCTCGGGAACGGCTGGAGCAAAAAAATGTCTCAAGGTAAAATAATCAGCAACAAATCATTACTCATCAGTTTTAGTCATACTCTGAAAAATAACTGATTTCTTGAAATTCATCTAGGCCTGATTTCGGTATTGGGGTCAAATATTATTGTTTCCAAATTTTGGAAAACATCATCTTTCAGCAACAAATTAGCAACAAATTATGCCGCTCGAATAGTTAAAACATCTTCATTAGAACAAGAGTTACAGCAGAAGCCTTGCTAGCGTAAGACTTACGGTAGCAGGGCCCGTGTTTCTCGGGAACGGCTGGAGCAAAGAAATAGTATCAAGGTAGAATCATCAGCAACAAATTGGAAACAAATTATTACTTATAAGTTCTAGTCATACTCTGAGAAATAACTGATTTCTTAAAATTCAAATGGGCCTGATGTTGGTATTAGGGTCAACTACCATTGTTCTCGAATTTTGAAAAACATCATCTTTTAGCAACAAATTAGCAACAAATTATGCTGTTCGAATAGTTAAAATATCTTAATTAGCACAAGAGTTACAGCAGTAGCCTTGCTAGCGTGAGACTTACGCTAGCAAGGCCCGTGTTTCTCGGAAACGGCTGGACAAAGAAATTGTTTCAAGGTAGAATCATCAGCAACAAATTAGAAACAAATGATTACTTATAAGTTTTAGTCATACTCTAAAAAATAACTGATTTCTTAAAATTCAACTGGGCCTAATGTTGGTATTAGGGTCAACTACTATTGTTCTCGAATTTTTGGAAAACATCATCTTTTAGCAACAAATTAGCAACAAATTATGCTGTTCGAATAGTTAAAATATCTTAATTAGAACAAGAGTTACAGCAGTAGCCTTGCTAGCGTGAGACTTACGCTAGCAAGGCCCGTGTTTCTTGGGAACGGCTGGACAAAGAAATTGTTTCAAGGTAGAATCATCAGCAACAAATCAGAAACAAATGATTACTTATAAGTTTTAGTCATACTCTGAAAAATAACTGATTTCTTAAAATTCAACTGGGCCTGATGTTGGTATTAGGGTCAACTACTATTGTTCTCGAATTTTGGAAAACATCATCTTTTAGCAACAAATTAGCAACAAATTATGCTGTTCGAATAGTTAAAATATCTTAATTAGAACAAGAGTTACAGCAGTAGCCTTGCTAGCGTGAGACTTACGCTAGCAGGGCCCGTGTTTTTGGGAACAGCTGGAGCAAATAAAATGTTTTAAGGTGGAATTATCAGCAACAAATTATTACTCATCAGTTTTAGTCATACTCTGAAAAATAACTGATTTCTTGAAATTTATCTGGGCCTGATGTCGGTATTGGGGTCAAATATTATTGTTTCCGAATTTTGGAAAACATCATTTTTCAGCAACAAATTAGCAACAAATTATGCCGTTCGAATAGTTAAAATATCTTCATTAGAACAAGAGTTACAGCAGTAGCCTTGCTAGCGTGAGACTTACGCTAGCAAGGCCCGTGTTTCTCGGGGACATCTGGAGCAAAGAAATTGTTTGAAGGTAGAATCATCAGCAACAAATTAGAAACAAATTATTACTTATAAGTTTTAGTCATACTCTAAAAAATAAGTGATTTCTTAAAATTTAACTGGGCCTGATGTTGGTATTAGGGTCAAATACTATTGTTCCCGAATTTTGGAAAACATTATCTTTCAGCAACAAATTAGCAACAAATTATGCCGTTCGAATAGTTAAAATATCTTCATTAGAACAAGAGTTACAGCAGTAGCCTTGCTAGCGTGAGACTTACGCTAGCAAGGCCCGTGTTTCTCGGGGACATCTGGAGCAAAGAAATTGTTTGAAGGTAGAATCATCAGCAACAAATTAGAAACAAATTATTACTTATAAGTTTTAGTCATACTCTGAAAAATAACTGATTTCTTGAAATTCAACTGGGCCTGATGTCGGTATTAGGGTCAAATACTATTGTTTTCGAATTTTGGAAAATATCATCTTTCAAAAAATGGTTTTGAGGTGAAACTATCAGCAACAAATTAGCAACAAATTATTACTCTTTAGTTTTAGTCATACTCTGAAAAATAACTGATTTCTTAAAATTCAACTGGGCCTGATGTCGGTATTAGGGTCAAATACTATTGTTTTCAAATTTTGGAAAACATCATCTTTCAGCAACAACTTAGCAACAAATTATTAATCTTTAGTTTTAGTCATACCCTAAAAATAACTGATTTCTTAAAATTCAACTGGGCCTGATGTTGGTATTAGGGTCAACTACTATTGTTCTCGAATTTTGGAAAACATCATCTTTTAGCAACAAATTAGCAACAAATTATGCTGTTCAAATAGTTAAAATATCTTAATTAGAACAAGAGTTACAGCAGTAGCCTTGCTAGCATGAGACTTACGCTAGCAAGGCCCGTGTTTCTCGGGAACGGCTGGACAAAGAAATTGTTTCAAGGTAGAATCATCAGCAACAAATTAGAAACAAATGATTACTTATAAGTTTTAGTCATACTCTGAAAAATAACTGATTTCTTAAAATTCAACTGGGCCTGATGTTGGTATTAGGGTCAACTACTATTGTTCTCGAATTTTGGAAAACATCATCTTTTAGCAACAAATTAGCAACAAATTATCACTTTTTAGTTTTAGCCATACCCTGAAAAATAACTTATTTCTTGAAATTCAACTGGGCCTGATGTCGGTATTAGGGTCAAATACTATTGTTTTCGAATTTTGGAAAATATCATCTTTCAAAAAATGGTTTTGAGGTGAAACTATCAGCAACAAATTAGCAACAAATTATTACTCTTTAGTTTTAGTCATACTCTAAAAAATAACTGATTTCTTAAAATTCAACTGGGCCTGATGTCGGTATTAGGGTCAAATACTATTGTTCCCGAATTTTGGAAAACATTATCTTTCAGCAACAAATTAGCAACAAATTATGCCGTTCGAATAGTTAAAATATCTTCATTAGAACAAGAGTTACAGCAGTAGCCTTGCTAGCGTGAGACTTACGCTAGCAAGGCCCGTGTTTCTCGGGGACATCTGGAGCAAAGAAATTGTTTGAAGGTAGAATCATCAGCAACAAATTAGAAACAAATTATTACTTATAAGTTTTAGTCATACTCTGAAAAATAACTGATTTCTTGAAATTCAACTGGGCCTGATGTCGGTATTAGGGTCAAATACTATTGTTTTCGAATTTTGGAAAATATCATCTTTCAAAAAATGGTTTTGAGGTGAAACTATCAGCAACAAATTAGCAACAAATTATTACTCTTTAGTTTTAGTCATACTCTGAAAAATAACTGATTTCTTAAAATTCAACTGGGCCTGATGTCGGTATTAGGGTCAAATACTATTGTTTTCAAATTTTGGAAAACATCATCTTTCAGCAACAACTTAGCAACAAATTATTAATCTTTAGTTTTAGTCATACCCTAAAAATAACTGATTTCTTAAAATTCAACTGGGCCTGATGTTGGTATTAGGGTCAACTACTATTGTTCTCGAATTTTGGAAAACATCATCTTTTAGCAACAAATTAGCAACAAATTATGCTGTTCAAATAGTTAAAATATCTTAATTAGAACAAGAGTTACAGCAGTAGCCTTGCTAGCGTGAGACTTACGCTAGCAAGGCCCGTGTTTCTCGGGAACGGCTGGACAAAGAAATTGTTTCAAGGTAGAATCATCAGCAACAAATTAGAAACAAATGATTACTTATAAGTTTTAGTCATACTCTGAAAAATAACTGATTTCTTAAAATTCAACTGGGCCTGATGTTGGTATTAGGGTCAACTACTATTGTTCTCGAATTTTGGAAAACATCATCTTTTAGCAACAAATTAGCAACAAATTATCACTTTTTAGTTTTAGCCATACCCTGAAAAATAACTTATTTCTTGAAATTCAACTGGGCCTGATGTCGGTATTAGGGTCAAATACTATTGTTTTCGAATTTTGGAAAATATCATCTTTCAAAAAATGGTTTTGAGGTGAAACTATCAGCAACAAATTAGCAACAAATTATTACTCTTTAGTTTTAGTCATACTCTAAAAAATAACTGATTTCTTAAAATTCAACTGGGCCTGATGTCGGTATTAGGGTCAAATACTATTGTTCCCGAATTTGGGAAAACATCATCTTTCAGCAACAAATTAGCAACAAATTATTCCTCTTTAGTTTTAGTCATACCCTAAAAAATAACTGATTTCTTGATATTCAACTGGGCCTGATGTCGGTATTAGGGTCAAATTCTATTGTTTTTAAATTTCGGAAAATATCATCTTTCAGCAACAAATTGGGAACAAATGAAGCTGTTTGAATAGTGAAAATATCTTAATTAGAATAAGAGTGACAGCAGTGGCCTTGCTAGCGTAAGACTTACGCTAGCACGGCCCGTGTTTCTCGGGAACAGCTGGAGCCAAAAAATGGTTTTAAGGTGGAACTATCAGCAACAAATTAGCAACAAATTATTACTCATTAGTTTAAGACATACTCTGAAAAATAACTGATTTCTTAAAATTCAACTGGGCCTGATGTCGGTATTAGGGTCAAATACTATTGTTCCCGAATTTGGGAAAACATCATCTTTCAGCAACAAATTAGCAACAAATTATTCCTCTTTAGTTTTAGTCATACCCTAAAAAATAACTGATTTCTTGAAATTCAACTGAGCCTGATGTCGCTATTAGTGTCAAATACCATTGTTTTCGAATTTTGGAAAACATTATCTTTCAGCAACAAATTAGCAACAAATTATTACTTATAAGTTTTAGTCATACTCTGAAAAATAACTGATTTCTTAAAATTCAACTGGGCCTGATGTTGGTATTAGGGTCAAATACTATTGATCTCGAATTTTAGAAAACATTATCTTTCAGCAACAAATTAGCAACAAATTATTCCTCTTTAGTTTTAGTCATACCCTAAAAAATAACTGATTTCTTGATATTCAACTGGGCCTGATGTCGGTATTAGGGTCAAATTCTATTGTTTTTAAATTTCGGAAAATATCATCTTTCAGCAACAAATTAGCAACAAATGAAGCAGTTTGAATAATTAAAATATCTTAATTAGAATAAGAGTGACAGCAGTGGCCTTGCTAGCGTAAGACTTACGCTAGCACGGCCCGTGTTTCTCGGGAACGGCTGGAGCCAAAAAATGGTTTTAAGGTGGAACTATCAGCAACAAATTAGCAACAAATTATTACTCATTAGTTTAAGTCATACTCTGAAAAATAACTGATTTCTTGAAATTTAACTAGGCCTCATGTCGGTATCAGGGTCAAATACTATTGTTTTCGAATTTTGGAAAATATTATCTATTAGCAACAACTTAGCAATAAATCATGCCGTTTGAATCTTTAAAATATCTTAATTAGAACCAGAGTTACAGCAGTGGCATTGCTAGCGTAAGACTTACGCTAGCAGGGCCCGTGTTTCTCGAAAACGGCTGCAGCAAAAAAATTGTTTTAAGGTAGAATTATCAGCAACAAATTAGCAACAAATTGTTACTCATCAGTTTTAAACATACTCTAAATAATAACTGATTTCTTGAAATTCAACTGGGCCTGATGTCGGTATTAGTGTCAAATACCATTGTTTTCGAATTTTGAAAAACATCATCTTTCAACAACAAATTAGCAACAAATTATCACTTTTTAGTTTTAGCCATACCCTGAAAAATAACTTATTTCTTGAAATTCAACTGGGCCTGATGTCGGTATTAGGGTCAAATACTATTGTTTTCGAATTTTGGAAAATATCATC
The DNA here is from genome assembly GCA_017163975.1 of Anastatus disparis. Taxonomy (NCBI): domain Eukaryota; kingdom Metazoa; phylum Arthropoda; class Insecta; order Hymenoptera; family Eupelmidae; genus Anastatus; species Anastatus disparis. The sequence goes on along the minus strand of JAFFSR010000267.1, from coordinate 5,032,548 downwards.
TTTCAGCAACAAATTAGCAACAAATTATGCCGTTCAAATCTTTAAAATGTCTAAATTAGAACAAGAGTTACAGCAGTAGCCTTGCTAGCGTGAGACTTACGCTAGCAGGGCCCGTGTTTCTCGGGAACGGCTGGAGCAAAAAAAATGTCTCAAGGTGAAATTATCAGCAACAAATCATTACTCATCAGTTTTAGTCATACTCTGAAAAATAACTGATTTCTTGAAATTCATCTAGGCCTGATTTCGGTATTGGGGTCAAATATTATTGTTTCCAAATTTTGGAAAACATCATCTTTCAGCAACAAATTAGCAACAAATTATGCCGCTCGAATAGTTAAAACATCTTCATTAGAACAAGAGTTACAGCAGAAGCCTTGCTAGCGTAAGACTTACGGTAGCAGGGCCCGTGTTTCTCGGGAACGGCTGGAGCAAAGAAATAGTATCAAGGTAGAATCATCAGCAACAAATTGGAAACAAATTATTACTTATAAGTTCTAGTCATACTCTGAGAAATAACTGATTTCTTAAAATTCAAATGGGCCTGATGTTGGTATTAGGGTCAACTACCATTGTTCTCGAATTTTGAAAAACATCATCTTTTAGCAACAAATTAGCAACAAATTATGCTGTTCGAATAGTTAAAATATCTTAATTAGCACAAGAGTTACAGCAGTAGCCTTGCTAGCGTGAGACTTACGCTAGCAAGGCCCGTGTTTCTCGGGAACGGCTGGACAAAGAAATTGTTTCAAGGTAGAATCATCAGCAACAAATTAGAAACAAATGATTACTTATAAGTTTTAGTCATACTCTAAAAAATAACTGATTTCTTAAAATTCAACTGGGCCTAATGTTGGTATTAGGGTCAACTACTATTGTTCTCGAATTTTGGAAAACATCATCTTTTAGCAACAAATTAGCAACAAATTATGCTGTTCGAATAGTTAAAATATCTTAATTAGAACAAGAGTTACAGCAGTAGCCTTGCTAGCGTGAGACTTACGCTAGCAAGGCCCGTGTTTCTTGGGAACGGCTGGACAAAGAAATTGTTTCAAGGTAGAATCATCGGCAACAAATCAGAAACAAATGATTACTTATAAGTTTTAGTCATACTCTGAAAAATAACTGATTTCTTAAAATTCAACTGGGCCTGATGTTGGTATTAGGGTCAACTACTATTGTTCTCGAATTTTGGAAAACATCATCTTTTAGCAACAAATTAGCAACAAATTATGCTGTTCGAATAGTTAAAATATCTTAATTAGAACAAGAGTTACAGCAGTAGCCTTGCTAGCGTGAGACTTACGCTAGCAGGGCCCGTGTTTTTTGGGAACAGCTGGAGCAAATAAAATGTTTTAAGGTGGAATTATCAGCAACAAATTATTACTCATCAGTTTTAGTCATACTCTGAAAAATAACTGATTTCTTGAAATTTATCTGGGCCTGATGTCGGTATTGGGGTCAAATATTATTGTTTCCGAATTTTGGAAAACATCATTTTTCAGCAACAAATTAGCAACAAATTATGCCGTTCGAATAGTTAAAATATCTTCATTAGAACAAGAGTTACAGCAGTAGCCTTGCTAGCGTGAGACTTACGCTAGCAAGGCCCGTGTTTCTCGGGACATCTGGAGCAAAGAAATTGTTTGAAGGTAGAATCATCAGCAACAAATTAGAAACAAATTATTACTTATAAGTTTTAGTCATACTCTAAAAAATAAGTGATTTCTTAAAATTTAACTGGGCCTGATGTTGGTATTAGGGTCAAATACTATTGTTCCCGAATTTTGGAAAACATTATCTTTCAGCAACAAATTAGCAACAAATTATGCCGTTCGAATATTTAAAATATCTTCATTAGAACAAGAGTTACAGCAGTAGCCTTGCTAGCGTGAGACTTACGCTAGCAAGGCCCGTGTTTCTCGGGGACATCTGGAGCAAAGAAATTGTTTGAAGGTAGAATCATCAGCAACAAATTAGAAACAAATTATTACTTATAAGTTTTAGTCATACTCTGAAAAATAACTGATTTCTTGAAATTCAACTGGGCCTGATGTCGGTATTAGGGTCAAATACTATTGTTTTCGAATTTTGGAAAATATCATCTTTCAAAAAATGGTTTTGAGGTGAAACTATCAGCAACAAATTAGCAACAAATTATTACTCTTTAGTTTTAGTCATACTCTGAAAAATAACTGATTTCTTAAAATTCAACTGGGCCTGATGTCGGTATTAGGGTCAAATACTATTGTTTTCAAATTTTGGAAAACATCATCTTTCAGCAACAACTTAGCAACAAATTATTAATCTTTAGTTTTAGTCATACCCTGAAAAATAACTGATTTCTTAAAATTCAACTGGGCCTGATGTTGGTATTAGGGTCAACTACTATTGTTCTCGAATTTTGGAAAACATCATCTTTTAGCAACAAATTAGCAACAAATTATGCTGTTCAAATAGTTAAAATATCTTAATTAGAACAAGAGTTACAGCAGTAGCCTTGCTAGCGTGAGACTTACGCTAGCAAGGCCCGTGTTTCTCGGGAACGGCTGGACAAAGAAATTGTTTCAAGGTAGAATCATCAGCAACAAATTAGAAACAAATGATTTCGGTATTGGGGTCAAATATTATTGTTTCCAAATTTTGGAAAACATCATCTTTCAGCAACAAATTAGCAACAAATTATGCCGCTCGAATAGTTAAAACATCTTCATTAGAACAAGAGTTACAGCAGAAGCCTTGCTAGCGTAAGACTTACGGTAGCAGGGCCCGTGTTTCTCGGGAACGGCTGGAGCAAAGAAATAGTATCAAGGTAGAATCATCAGCAACAAATTGGAAACAAATTATTACTTATAAGTTCTAGTCATACTCTGAGAAATAACTGATTTCTTAAAATTCAAATGGGCCTGATGTTGGTATTAGGGTCAACTACCATTGTTCTCGAATTTTGAAAAACATCATCTTTTAGCAACAAATTAGCAACAAATTATGCTGTTCGAATAGTTAAAATATCTTAATTAGCACAAGAGTTACAGCAGTAGCCTTGCTAGCGTGAGACTTACGCTAGCAAGGCCCGTGTTTCTCGGGAACGGCTGGACAAAGAAATTGTTTCAAGGTAGAATCATCAGCAACAAATTAGAAACAAATGATTACTTATAAGTTTTAGTCATACTCTAAAAAATAACTGATTTCTTAAAATTCAACTGGGCCTAATGTTGGTATTAGGGTCAACTACTATTGTTCTCGAATTTTGGAAAACATCATCTTTTAGCAACAAATTAGCAACAAATTATGCTGTTCGAATAGTTAAAATATCTTAATTAGAACAAGAGTTACAGCAGTAGCCTTGCTAGCGTGAGACTTACGCTAGCAAGGCCCGTGTTTCTTGGGAACGGCTGGACAAAGAAATTGTTTCAAGGTAGAATCATCAGCAACAAATCAGAAACAAATGATTACTTATAAGTTTTAGTCATACTCTGAAAAATAACTGATTTCTTAAAATTCAACTGGGCCTGATGTTGGTATTAGGGTCAACTACTATTGTTCTCGAATTTTGGAAAACATCATCTTTTAGCAACAAATTAGCAACAAATTATGCTGTTCGAATAGTTAAAATATCTTAATTAGAACAAGAGTTACAGCAGTAGCCTTGCTAGCGTGAGACTTACGCTAGCAGGGCCCGTGTTTTTTGGGGAACAGCTGGAGCAAATAAAATGTTTTAAGGTGGAATTATCAGCAACAAATTATTACTCATCAGTTTTAGTCATACTCTGAAAAATAACTGATTTCTTGAAATTTATCTGGGCCTGATGTCGGTATTGGGGTCAAATATTATTGTTTCCGAATTTTGGAAAACATCATTTTTCAGCAACAAATTAGCAACAAATTATGCCGTTCGAATAGTTAAAATATCTTCATTAGAACAAGAGTTACAGCAGTAGCCTTGCTAGCGTGAGACTTACGCTAGCAAGGCCCGTGTTTCTCGGGGACATCTGGAGCAAAGAAATTGTTTGAAGGTAGAATCATCAGCAACAAATTAGAAACAAATTATTACTTATAAGTTTTAGTCATACTCTAAAAAATAAGTGATTTCTTAAAATTTAACTGGGCCTGATGTTGGTATTAGGGTCAAATACTATTGTTCCCGAATTTTGGAAAACATTATCTTTCAGCAACAAATTAGCAACAAATTATGCCGTTCGAATAGTTAAAATATCTTCATTAGAACAAGAGTTACAGCAGTAGCCTTGCTAGCGTGAGACTTACGCTAGCAAGGCCCGTGTTTCTCGGGGACATCTGGAGCAAAGAAATTGTTTGAAGGTAGAATCATCAGCAACAAATTAGAAACAAATTATTACTTATAAGTTTTAGTCATACTCTGAAAAATAACTGATTTCTTGAAATTCAACTGGGCCTGATGTCGGTATTAGGGTCAAATACTATTGTTTTCGAATTTTGGAAAATATCATCTTTCAAAAAATGGTTTTGAGGTGAAACTATCAGCAACAAATTAGCAACAAATTATTACTCTTTAGTTTTAGTCATACTCTGAAAAATAACTGATTTCTTAAAATTCAACTGGGCCTGATGTCGGTATTAGGGTCAAATACTATTGTTTTCAAATTTTGGAAAACATCATCTTTCAGCAACAACTTAGCAACAAATTATTAATCTTTAGTTTTAGTCATACCCTGAAAAATAACTGATTTCTTAAAATTCAACTGGGCCTGATGTTGGTATTAGGGTCAACTACTATTGTTCTCGAATTTTGGAAAACATCATCTTTTAGCAACAAATTAGCAACAAATTATGCTGTTCAAATAGTTAAAATATCTTAATTAGAACAAGAGTTACAGCAGTAGCCTTGCTAGCGTGAGACTTACGCTAGCAAGGCCCGTGTTTCTCGGGAACGGCTGGACAAAGAAATTGTTTCAAGGTAGAATCATCAGCAACAAATTAGAAACAAATGATTACTTATAAGTTTTAGTCATACTCTGAAAAATAACTGATTTCTTAAAATTCAACTGGGCCTGATGTTGGTATTAGGGTCAACTACTATTGTTCTCGAATTTTGGAAAACATCATCTTTTAGCAACAAATTAGCAACAAATTATCACTTTTTAGTTTTAGCCATACCCTGAAAAATAACTTATTTCTTGAAATTCAACTGGGCCTGATGTCGGTATTAGGGTCAAATACTATTGTTTTCGAATTTTGGAAAATATCATCTTTCAAAAAATGGTTTTGAGGTGAAACTATCAGCAACAAATTAGCAACAAATTATTACTCTTTAGTTTTAGTCATACTCTAAAAAATAACTGATTTCTTAAAATTCAACTGGGCCTGATGTCGGTATTAGGGTCAAATACTATTGTTCCCGAATTTGGGAAAACATCATCTTTCAGCAACAAATTAGCAACAAATTATTCCTCTTTAGTTTTAGTCATACCCTAAAAAATAACTGATTTCTTGATATTCAACTGGGCCTGATGTCGGTATTAGGGTCAAATTCTATTGTTTTTAAATTTCGGAAAATATCATCTTTCAGCAACAAATTGGGAACAAATGAAGCTGTTTGAATAGTGAAAATATCTTAATTAGAATAAGAGTGACAGCAGTGGCCTTGCTAGCGTAAGACTTACGCTAGCACGGCCCGTGTTTCTCGGGAACAGCTGGAGCCAAAAAATGGTTTTAAGGTGGAACTATCAGCAACAAATTAGCAACAAATTATTACTCATTAGTTTAAGACATACTCTGAAAAATAACTGATTTCTTAAAATTCAACTGGGCCTGATGTCGGTATTAGGGTCAAATACTATTGTTCCCGAATTTGGGAAAACATCATCTTTCAGCAACAAATTAGCAACAAATTATTCCTCTTTAGTTTTAGTCATACCCTAAAAAATAACTGATTTCTTGAAATTCAACTGAGCCTGATGTCGCTATTAGTGTCAAATACCATTGTTTTCGAATTTTGGAAAACATTATCTTTCAGCAACAAATTAGCAACAAATTTTCACTTTTTAGTTTTAGCCATACCCTGAAAAATAACTTATTTCTTGAAATTCAACTGGGCCCGATGTCGGTATTAGGGTCAAATACTATTGTTTTCGAATTTTGGAAAATATCATCTTTCAGCAACGAATTAGCAACAAATTATGCCGTTCAAATCTTTAAAATGTCTAAATTAGAACAAGAGTTACAGCAGTAGCATTGCTAGCGTGAGACTTACGCTAGCAGGGCCCGTGTTTCTCGGGAACGGCTGGAGCAAAAAAAATGTTTCAAGGTGAAATTATCAGCAACAAATTATTACTCATCAGTTTTAGTCATACTCTGAAAAATAACTGATTTCTTGAAATTCGTCTGGGCCTGATTTCGGTATTGGGGTCAAATATTATTGTTTCCGAATTTTAGAAAACATCATCTTTCAGCAACAAATTAGCAACAAATTATGCCGCTCGAATAGTTAAAACATCTTCATTAGAACAAGAGTTACAGCAGAAGCCTTGCTAGCGTAAGACTTACGCTAGCAGGGCCCGTGTTTCTCGGGAACGGCTAGAGCAAAGAAATGGTTTTAAGGTAGAATCATCAGCAACAAATTGGAAACAAATTATTACTCATAAGTTTTAGTCATACTCTGAAAAATAACTGATTTCTTAAAATTCAGGTGGGCCTGATATTGGTATTAGGGTCAAATACTATTGTTCTCGGATTTTAAAAAACATTATCTTTCAGAAACAAATTAGCAACAAATTATTCCTCTTTAGTTGTAGTCATACCCTAGAAAATAACTGATTTCATGATATTCAACTGGGCCTGATGTCGGTATTAGGGTCAAATTCTATTGTTTTCGAATTTTGGAAAATATCATCTTTCAGCAACAAATTAGCAACAAATGAAGCTGTTTGAATAGTTGAAATATCTTAATTAGAATAAGAGTCACAGCAGTGGCCTTGCTAGCGTAAGACTTACGCTAGCACGGCCCGTGTTGTTCGGGAACAGCTAGAGCCAAAAAATGGTTTTGAGGTGAAACTATCAGCAACAAATTAGCAACAAATTATTACTCTTTAGTTTTAGTCATACCCTGAAAAATAACTGATTTCTTGAAATTCAACTGGGCCTGATGTCGGTATTGGGGTCAAACTCTATTGTTTTCGAATTTTGGAAAATATCATCATTCAGCAACAAATTAGCAACAAATTAAGCTAGTCGAATAGTTAAAATATCTTAATTAAAACCAGAGTTACAGCAGTAGCCTTGCTAGCGTAAAACTTACGCTAGCACGGCCCGTGATTCTCGGGAACGGCTAGAGCCAAAAAATGGTTTTAAGGTGGAATTATCAGCAACAAATTAGAAGCAAATTATTACTTATAAGTTTTAGTCATACTCTGAAAAATAACAAATTTTTTAAAATTCAACTGGGCCTGATGTCGGTATTAGGGTCAAATACTATTGTTTTCAAATTTTAGAAAACATCATCTTTTAGCAACAACTTAGCAACAAATTATCACTCTTTAGTTTTAGTCATACCCTGAAAAATAACTAATTTCTTGAAATTCAACTGGGCCTGATGTCGGTATTGGGGTCAAATTCTATTGTTTTTGAATTTTGAAAGATATCATCTTTCAGCAACAAATTAGCAACAAATTATGCCGTTCGAATAGTTAAAATATCTTCATTAGAACAAGAGTTACAGCAGAAGCCTTGCTAGCGTAAGACTTACGCTAGCAGGGCCCGTGTTTCTCGGGGACGGCTGGAGCAAAGAAATTGTTTCAAGGTAGAATAATCAGCAACAAATTAGAAACAAATTATTACTTATAAGTTTTAGTCATACTCTAAAAAATAAGTGATTTCTTAAAATTTAACTGGGCCTGATGTTGGTATTAGGGTCAAATACTATTGTTCCCGAATTTTGGAAAACATTATCTTTCAGCAACAAATTAGCAACAAATTATGCCGTTCGAATAGTTAAAATATCTTCATTAGAACAAGAGTTACAGCAGTAGCCTTGCTAGCGTGAGACTTACGCTAGCAAGGCCCGTGTTTCTCGGGGACATCTGGAGCAAAGAAATTGTTTGAAGGTAGAATCATCAGCAACAAATTAGAAACAAATTATTACTTATAAGTTTTAGTCATACTCTGAAAAATAACTGATTTCTTGAAATTCAACTGGGCCTGATGTCGGTATTAGTGTCAAATACCATTGTTTTCGAATTTTGGAAAACATCATCTTTCAGCAACAAATTAGCAACAAATTATCACTTTTTAGTTTTAGCCATACCCTGAAAAATAACTTATTTCTTGAAATTCAACTGGGCCTGATGTCGGTATTAGGGTCAAATACTATTGTTTTCGAATTTTGGAAAATATCATCTTTCAAAAAATGGTTTTGAGGTGAAACTATCAGCAACAAATTAGCAACAAATTATTACTCTTTAGTTTTAGTCATACTCTGAAAAATAACTGATTTCTTAAAATTCAACTGGGCCTGATGTCGGTATTAGGGTCAAATACTATTGTTTTCAAATTTTGGAAAACATCATCTTTCAGCAACAACTTAGCAACAAATTATTAATCTTTAGTTTTAGTCATACCCTGAAAAATAACTGATTTCTTAAAATTCAACTGGGCCTGATGTTGGTATTAGGGTCAACTACTATTGTTCTCGAATTTTGGAAAACATCATCTTTTAGCAACAAATTAGCAACACATTATGCTGTTCAAATAGTTAAAATATCTTAATTAGAACAAGAGTTACAGCAGTAGCCTTACTAGCGTGAGACTTACGCTAGCAAGGCCCGTGTTTCTCGGGAACGGCTGGACAAAGAAATTGTTTCAAGGTAGAATCATCAGCAACAAATTAGAAACAAATGATTACTTATAAGTTTTAGTCATACTCTGAAAAATAACTGATTTCTTAAAATTCAACTGGGCCTGATGTTGGTATTAGGGTCAACAACTATTGTTCTCGAATTTTGGAAAACATCATCTTTTAGCAACAAATTAGCAACAAATTATCACTTTTTAGTTTTAGCCATACCCTGAAAAATAACTTATTTCTTGAAATTCAACTGGGCCTGATGTCGGTATTAGGGTCAAATACTATTGTTTTCGAATTTTGGAAAATATCATCTTTCAAAAAATGGTTTTGAGGTGAAACTATCAGCAACAAATTAGCAACAAATTATTACTCTTTAGTTTTAGTCATACTCTGAAAAATAACTGATTTCTTAAAATTCAACTGGGCCTGATGTCGGTATTAGGGTCAAATACTATTGTTCCCGAATTTGGGAAAACATCATCTTTCAGCAACAAATTAGCAACAAATTATTCCTCTTTAGTTTTAGTCATACCCTAAAAAATAACTGATTTCTTGATATTCAACTGGGCCTGATGTCGGTATTAGGGTCAAATTCTATTGTTTTTAAATTTCGGAAAATATCATCTTTCAGCAACTAATTGGGAACAAATGAAGCTGTTTGAATAGTGAAAATATCTTAATTAGAATAAGAGTGACAGCAGTGGCCTTGCTAGCGTAAGACTTACGCTAGCACGGCCCGTGTTTCTCGGGAACAGCTGGAGCCAAAAAATGGTTTTAAGGTGGAACTATCAGCAACAAATTAGCAACAAATTATTACTCATTAGTTTAAGACATACTCTGAAAAATAACTGATTTCTTGAAATTTAACTAGGCCTCATGTCGGTATCAGGGTCAAATACTATTGTTTTCGAATTTTGGAAAATATCATCTATTAGCAACAACTTAGCAATAAATCATGCCGTTTGAATCTTTAAAATATCTTAATTAGAACTAGAGTTACAGCAGTGGCCTTGCTAGCGTAAGACTTACGCTAGCAGAGCCCGTGTTTCTCGAGAACGGCTGCAGCAAAAAAATAGTTTTAAGGTAGAATTATCAGCAACAAATTAGCAACAAATTGTTACTCATCAGTTTTAAACATACTCTGAAAAATAACTGATTTCTTGAAATTCAACTGAGCCTGATGTCGCTATTAGTGTCAAATACCATTGTTTTCGAATTTTGGAAAACATTATCTTTCAGCAACAAATTAGCAACAAATTTTCACTTTTTAGTTTTAGCCATACCCTGAAAAATAACTTATTTCTTGAAATTCAACTGGGCCCGATGTCGGTATTAGGGTCAAATACTATTGTTTTCGAATTTTGGAAAATATCATCTTTCAGCAACGAATTAGCAACAAATTATGCCGTTCAAATCTTTAAAATGTCTAAATTAGAACAAGAGTTACAGCAGTAGCATTGCTAGCGTGAGACTTACCCTAGCAGGGCCCGTGTTTCTCGGGAACGGCTGGAGCAAAAAAAATGTTTCAAGGTGAAATTATCAGCAACAAATTATTACTCATCAGTTTTAGTCAAACTCTGAAAAATAACTGATTTCTTGAAATTCGTCTGGGCCTGATTTCGGTATTGGGGTCAAATATTATTGTTTCCGAATTTTGGAAAACATCATCTTTCAGCAACAAATTAGCAACAAATTATGCCGCTCGAATAGTTAAAACATCTTCATTAGAACAAGAGTTACAGCAGAAGCCTTGCTAGCGTAAGACTTACGCTAGCAGGGCCCGTGTTTCTCGGGAACGGCTAGAGCAAAGAAATGGTTTTAAGGTAGAATCATCAGCAACAAATTGGAAACAAATCATTACTCATAAGTTTTAGTCATACTCTGAAAAATAACTGATTTCTTAAAATTCAACTGGGCCTGATATTGGTATTAGGGTCAAATACTATTGTTCTCGGATTTTAAAAAACATTATCTTTTAGAAACAAATTAGCAACAAATTATTCCTCTTTAGTTGTAGTCATACCCTAGAAAATAACTGATTTCATGATATTCAACTGGGCCTGATGTCGGTATTAGGGTCAAATTCTATTGTTTTCGAATTTTGGAAAATATCATCTTTCAGCAACAAATTAGCAACAAATGAAGCTGTTTGAATAGTTAAAATATCTTAATTAGAATAAGAGTCACAGCAGTGGCCTTGCTAGCGTAAGACTTACGCTAGCACGGCCCGTGTTTTTCGGCAACAGCTAGAGCCAAAAAATGGTTTTGAGGTGAAACTATCAGCAACAAATTAGCAACAAATTATTACTCTTTAGTTTTAGTCATACCCTGAAAAATAACTGATTTCTTGAAATTCAACTGGGCCTGATGTCGGTATTGGGGTCAAACTCTATTGTTTTCGAATTTTGGAAAATATCATCATTCAGCAACAAATTAGCAACAAATTAAGCTAGTCGAATAGTTAAAATATCTTAATTAAAACCAGAGTTACAGCAGTAGCCTTGCTAGCGTAAAACTTACGCTAGCACGGCCCGTGATTCTCGGGAACGGCTAGAGCCAAAAAATGGTTTTAAGGTGGAATTATCAGCAACAAATTAGAAGCAAATTATTACTCATAAGTTTTAGTCATACTTTGAAAAATAACTGATTTTTTAAAATTCAACTGGGCCTGATGTCGGTATTAGGGTCAAATACTATTGTTTTCAAATTTTAGAAAACATCATCTTTTAGCAACAACTTAGCAACAAATTATCACTCTTTAGTTTTAGTCATACCCTGAAAAATAACTAATTTCTTGAAATTCAACTGGGCCTGATGTCGGTATTGGGGTCAAATTCTATTGTTTTTGAATTTTGAAAGATATCATCTTTCAGCAACAAATTAGCAACAAATTGAGCTGTTCGAATAGTTAAAATATCTTAATTAGCACAAGAGTTACAGCAGTAGCCTTGCTAGCGTGAGACTTACGCTAGCAAGGCCAGTGTTTCTCGGGAACGGCTGAACAAAGAAATTGTTTCAAGGTAGAATCATCAGCAACAAATTAGAAACAAATGATTACTTATAAGTTTTAGTCATACTCTGAAAAATAACTGATTTCTTAAAATTCAACTGGGCCTGATGTTGGTATTAGGGTCAACTACCATTGTTCTCGAATTTTGAAAAACATCATCTTTTAGCAACAAATTAGCAACAAATTATGCTGTTCGAATAGTTAAAATATCTTAATTAGCACAAGAGTTACAGCAGTAGCCTTGCTAGCGTGAGACTTACGCTAGCAGGGCCCGTGTTTCTCGGGAACGGCTAGAGCAAAGAAATGGTTTTAAGGTAGAATCATCAGCAACAAATTGGAAACAAATCATTACTCATAAGTTTTAGTCATACTCTGAAAAATAACTGATTTCTTAAAATTCAACTGGGCCTGATATTGGTATTAGGGTCAAATACTATTGTTCTCGGATTTTAAAAAACATTATCTTTTAGAAACAAATTAGCAACAAATTATTCCTCTTTAGTTGTAGTCATACCCTAGAAAATAACTGATTTCATGATATTCAACTGGGCCTGATGTCGGTATTAGGGTCAAATTCTATTGTTTTCGAATTTTGGAAAATATCATCTTTCAGCAACAAATTAGCAACAAATGAAGCTGTTTGAATAGTTAAAATATCTTAATTAGAATAAGAGTCACAGCAGTGGCCTTGCTAGCGTAAGACTTACGCTAGCACGGCCCGTGTTTTTCGGGAACAGCTAGAGCCAAAAAATGGTTTTGAGGTGAAACTATCAGCAACAAATTAGCAACAAATTATTACTCTTTAGTTTTAGTCATACCCTGAAAAATAACTGATTTCTTGAAATTCAACTGGGCCTGATGTCGGTATTGGGGTCAAACTCTATTGTTTTCGAATTTTGGAAAATATCATCATTCAGCAACAAATTAGCAACAAATTAAGCTAGTCGAATAGTTAAAATATCTTAATTAAAACCAGAGTTACAGCAGTAGCCTTGCTAGCGTAAAACTTACGCTAGCACGGCCCGTGATTCTCGGGAACGGCTAGAGCCAAAAAATGGTTTTAAGGTGGAATTATCAGCAACAAATTAGAAGCAAATTATTACTCATAAGTTTTAGTCATACTTTGAAAAATAACTGATTTTTTAAAATTCAACTGGGCCTGATGTCGGTATTAGGGTCAAATACTATTGTTTTCAAATTTTAGAAAACATCATCTTTTAGCAACAACTTAGCAACAAATTATCACTCTTTAGTTTTAGTCATACCCTGAAAAATAACTAATTTCTTGAAATTCAACTGGGCCTGATGTCGGTATTGGGGTCAAATTCTATTGTTTTTGAATTTTGAAAGATATCATCTTTCAGCAACAAATTAGCAACAAATTGAGCTGTTCGAATAGTTAAAATATCTTAATTAGCACAAGAGTTACAGCAGTAGCCTTGCTAGCGTGAGACTTACGCTAGCAAGGCCCGTGTTTCTCGGGAACGGCTGAACAAAGAAATTGTTTCAAGGTAGAATCATCAGCAACAAATTAGAAACAAATGATTACTTATAAGTTTTAGTCATACTCTGAAAAATAACTGATTTCTTAAAATTCAACTGGGCCTGATGTTGGTATTAGGGTCAACTACCATTGTTCTCGAATTTTGAAAAACATCATCTTTTAGCAACAAATTAGCAACAAATTATGCTGTTCGAATAGTTAAAATATCTTAATTAGCACAAGAGTTACAGCAGTAGCCTTGCTAGCGTGAGACTTACGCTAGCAAGGCCCGTGTTTCTCGGGAACGGCTGGACAAAGAAATTGTTTCAAGGTAGAATCATCAGCAACAAATTGGAAACAAATGATTACTTATAAGTTTTAGTCATACTCTAAAAAATAACTGATTTCTTAAAATTCAACTGGGCCTAATGTTGGTATTAGGGTCAACTACTATTGTTCTCGAATTTTGGAAAACATCATCTTTTAGCAACAAATTAGCAACAAATTATGCTGTTCGAATAGTTAAAATATCTTAATTAGAACAAGAGTTACAGCAGTAGCCTTGCTAGCGTGAGACTTACGCTAGCAAGGCCCGTGTTTCTCGGGAACGGCTGGACAAAGAAATTGTTTCAAGGTAGAATCATCAGCAACAAATTAGAAACAAATAATTACTTATAAGTTTTAGTCATACTCTAAAAAATAACTGATTTCTTAAAATTCAACTGGGCCTAATGTTGGTATTAGGGTCAACTACTATTGTTCTCGAATTTTGGAAAACATCATCTTTTAGCAACAAATTAGCAACAAATTATGCTGTTCGAATAGTTAAAATATCTTAATTAGAACAAGAGTTACAGCAGTAGCCTTGCTAGCGTGAGACTTACGCTAGCAAGGCCCGTGTTTCTTGGGAACGGCTGGACAAAGAAATTGTTTCAAGGTAGAATCATCAGCAACAAATCAGAAACAAATGATTACTTATAAGTTTTAGTCATACTCTGAAAAATAACTGATTTCTTAAAATTCAACTGGGCCTGATGTTGGTATTAGGGTCAACTACTATTGTTCTCGAATTTTGGAAAACATCATCTTTTAGCAACAAATTAGCAACAAATTATGCTGTTCGAATAGTTAAAATATCTTAATTAGAACAAGAGTTACAGCAGTAGCCTTGCTAGCGTGAGACTTACGCTAGCAGGGCCCGTGTTTTTGGGAACAGCTGGAGCAAAAAAAATGTTTTAAGGTGGAATTATCAGCAACAAATTATTACTCATCAGTTTTAGTCATACTCTGAAAAATAACTGATTTCTTGAAATTCATCTGGGCCTGATGTCGGTATTGGGGTCAAATATTATTGTTTCCGAATTTTGGAAAACATCATCTTTCAGCAACAAATTAGCAACAAATTATGCCGTTCGAATAGTTAAAATATCTTCATTAGAACAAGAGTTACAGCAGAAGCCTTGCTAGCGTAAGACTTACGCTAGCAGGGCCCGTGTTTCTCGGGGACAGCTGGAGCAAAAAAATTGTTTCAAGGTAGAATCATCAGCAACAAATTAGAAACAAATTATTACTTATAAGTTTTAGTCATACTCTGAAAAATAACTGATTTCTTAAAATTCAACTGGGCCTGATGTTGGTATTAGGGTCAAATACTATTGTTCTCGAATTTTGGAAAACATTATCTTTCAGCAACAAATTAGCAACAAATTATTCCTCTTTAGTTTTAGTCATACCCTAAAAAATAACTGATTTCTTGATATTCAACTGGGCCTGATGTCGGTATTAGGGTCAAATTCTATTGTTTTTCAATTTCGGAAAATATCATCTTTCAGCAACAAATTAGCAACAAATGAAGCTGTTTGAATAGTTAAAATATCTTAATTAGAATAAGAGTGACAGCAGTGGCCTTGCTAGCGTAAGACTTACGCTAGCACGGCCGGTGTTTCTCGGGAACGGCTGGAGCCAAAAAATCGTTTTAAGGTGGAACTATCAGCAACAAATTAGCAACAAATTATTACTCATTAGTTTAAGTCATACTCTGAAAAATAACTGATTTCTTGAAATTTAACTAGGCCTCATGTCGGTATCAGCGTCAAATACTATTGTTTTCGAATTTTGGAAAATATCATCTATTAGCAACAACTTAGCAATAAATCATGCCGTTTAAATCTTTAAAATATCTTAATTAGAACCAGAGTTACAGCAGTGGCCTTGCTAGCGTAAGACTTACGCTAGCAGGGCCCGTGTTTCTCGAGAACGGCTGCAGCAAAAAAATTGTTTTAAGGTAGAATTATCAGCAACAAATTAGCAACAAATTGTTACTCATCAGTTTTCAACATACTCTGAAAAATAACTGATTTCTTGAAATTCAACTGGGCCTGATGTCGGTATTAGTGTCAAATACCATTGTTTTCGAATTTTGGAAAACATCATCTTTCAGCGACAAATTAGCAACAAATTATTACTCATTAGTTTAAGTCATACTCTGAAAAATAACTGATTTCTTGAAATTCAACTAGGCCTGATGTCGGTATTAGGGTCAAATTCTATTGTTTTCGAATTTCGGAAAACATCATCTTTCAGCTACAAATTAACAACAAATTATGCTGTTTGAATCTTCAAAATATCTCAATTAGAACCAGAGTTACAGCAGTAGCCTTGCTAGCGTAAGACTTACGCTAGCACGGCCCGTGTTTCTCGGGAACGGCTGGAGCAAAAAAATTGTTTCAAGGTGGAATCATCAGCAACAAATTAGCAACAAATTATTACTCTTTAGTTTTAGTCATACCCTGAAAAATAACTGATTTCTTGAAATTCAACTGGGCCTGATGTCGGTATTAGGGTCAAATACTATTGTTTTCGAATTTTGGAAAATATCATCTTTCAGCAACAAATTAGCAACAAATTATGCCGTTCGAATAGTTAAAATATCTTAATTAGAATAAGAGTTACAGCAGTGGCCTTGCTAGCGTAAGACTTACGCTAGCACGGCCCGTGTTTCTCGGGAACGGCTTGAGCAACAAAATTGATTTCTGCGTAACAAATTAGCAACAAATTAGCAACATAATATGGTAATGGTTAGGTAGTGGCGTTGTCTAGTGGCTGTGCCAGCGTAATAGACGTCAATTTTTTGAAATATCTTATTATTCTTTTCACAATATCTTTATACATCATATATCTTTATATTCTTTCAACAATATCTTTATACATCGCATTTTTAATATTACAATCTTTATATATCACATCTTTGATATTACCCAAAAATTTTGTTGATACCTTTTTGAAACTTGACCATGCTGCTTTCCCGACATCGTTCATAGTTTTTTCAAAGTTTTCATCTCTAAATAAAGTTCGGATTTCAGGACCATCCAAAATACCTACGCTTGATTAAGCATTAGATTTATAGGGTAATACTTTGCTGAAATATTCGAAGTGTTGACCTTCCTTATCCAGGGTTTTTATTAATTGTTTTAGCGATCCAAGCTTTGTGTGCAGAGAAGATATCAAAATTTTAGAAAATGAAGAGTTGCAAGATAGTTTTATGATAGGCTTGGATGCTCTAAATGTAGCTGACAATTCGACGGATCTATGTTTTATTTAGGAAAAGAAATTAGTCTAAAGAACAATCAGAATTCATAGCGTCAGAGAGAGAAATATGTAAAGAGACCAAAGTAAGCAAGTATCAGAACCGGGAGGAACGCTTTAGAAAATATTTCAAAGAAGATTTTTATATGGTTTATTGCACAGATGTGAAAGGACTCTTTGATGAATTTAAACCAAACATACACAAACTTGAGAATTTTTAGCTGTTTATTGAATCACCAAAGCGCAACCTTAAAGTAGTACTTTTCTATATGACAAATAAAAATGCTCCTATACCATGAGCACATGCAACAGTACTTAAAGAAGAGTATTTCAATCTTGAGCTGCTTTTGACGAAAATAAAGTACGAAGGGCATAAACGGTAAATACGTGGAGACTTGAAAATTCTATCCATGATACTTGGATAACAATCTGGATTTATTACACCTATATTATTTATAAATGTTTAATAACAGGGATAGAGCAAATCACCACAATAAGAAAATTTGGACATCAAAAAAATCCTTCGAACTTAGAAAATAGAATATTATAAAGAAATTACTCGTTTATCCATCTAAAATTTTGATACCTACTTTGCACATAAAGCTTGGATCGATAAAACAATTAGTCAAAGCGCCTCACAAGGAAGGTCAATACTTCGAATATTTCAGCAAAGTATTTCCCCATAAATCTGATGCTAAATTAAGTGAAGGTATTTTTGATGGTTCTAAAACACGAACTTTATTTAGAGATAAAAACTTTGACAAAACTATGAACGATGTAATGATGTATTTGAAGCGACGTCAACTCAGTACCCGAAATAGTCAAATATTTTTTATCATCAATTAGATTTAAATAGAAGAAAATTTATAAAATTGCAGAGGAGATTCATCGAGATTTCCTCGCACTCGGGAAACATGGGTATTTAAATATATATATATGGGTCAAAAAAATACTTTTTTAAAAAAGTGTGCGAACGTGGGTCATCGATTTCGCTGGATTTGAGATATATTTTAGTACTATTAAAGTTAGGAATCTGTGCAAAATTTCAGCTCTCCGAGTGCATAACTCGCCGAGGAATCGCCTTTGACAAGTCAAAAAATCGCCTTTTTTCGGCTGTGTTTTACTCTTTTTCAAAATGCTGCCAGTATTCAAGTTCTTAACATTTTTTAATTTGGCAGGCGGTATTTTTTAGCTTATAAAAAGAGCTTTAAGAATTAAATTGCTGAATTTAATTTCATAAATTAGGAGTGAAATGACATCATTTTGAAAAAAGTAGAAATTGTTGCCATTTTACGTACTTTTGAATGGTCGTAGCGCCTTCCCCTCTTAACTTTTGACAATTCTGCGGAATGAGTTCGATCCCTCTTGAAAATCACCTATTTTTTTTTTTTGTGAACTCAATTTCGTTGACAATTGACCGCGATATGGGATGTTAAAAATAGTGAATTTAGCAAGAATCGCGTTTTTTGCGATTTTCAAGCATCTATTACCCGGTCTTAGCAAAATGTTTTTTGATGTACCAAACGTTAAAAGTTAGTTTACATTATATACAATACCAGCAAAATAGTTTAGTCTAGTATATCAAGGCCTTTCTACACGCTTCAAAGATTTTTAAATTAGTGTTCTTGCAAAAATCGCTTAATTGATGGTTATGGGTCAACATAATACTTTTTTTAAAAGAGTATATGCAGGAGGCTCACCGACTTTGCTTGTTTTAAGATATGTTTGAGCATTATTAAATTTAGGAATCTGTGCAACATTTCAGCCCTATAAGCGCAAAACTTGCCGAGGAATAGCCTTTTAAAAGTAAAAAAATCAGCTTTTTAGGGCTGTTTTTCATTCTTTTTCAAAATTTTTTCAAGATTCAAGTTTATAACATTTTTCGATTCAGCAAACAGCATTTTTCTGCTTATAAAAGGAACTTTGAGAATTGACTTGCTAGATTCAATTTTATAAATTAGGAGCCAGTATATATAATTTTGAACGAAAAATGAAATTTCGCTATTTCACATACCTTTGAATGATTTGTTTCCGTGTGTGTATTCAACTGTTAGATAGATTTGCTCAAAAGTTTGTATAGAAATTATTTTTGACTGCTGAAAGAAGGAAAACTTCTTAAAACTAATTGCATTGGCGTAGTTCTACTTCTAAAGCTATTTTTAAAAGTGAAAAAAAATTTGAAGTTAATAATGATAAAAAAATGACACCAAAACGTATTAGGAGAGGGCCAGATCTCAGGATCACGGATTTTGCTTAAACTTTGGTATAAGTTATTAGGTATTAAAACATGCAGGAAACCAGAATTTCAGAACCTAATGCCCAATTCTTCTCTAATTACAGGCAATAAAAGAAAATCACTGATCAAGTTACTAGATTTTTAAACGTTTATAATTTTTTTGCATTAACAGTTAGAAGCCTAAAACTTTTTTTAAACGTAAACTAAGCTCAAATCCTTACAAAATACCACTTACAGTATATCAAAATATTTTTTCCTATACTTATAGCATAATAAATATTAGACCTGAATTTCTTTTTAAAATATAAATTAATAATAAATGCTGAAATTGGGTTTAATCTTCATTACGCTATAACTATGGAAAAAAATAATATTTTGATATACTGTAAGTGGTATTTCAGTGATTTTCTTCGATTATTTATAATTAGGGAAATATTGAACATTATGATCTATAATTCTAGTTTTCTCCATATTTTGACACCTGGAAACTTATAAAGTTTGAGAAAAATCCGTGATCCGAAGGGTTGACCCTCTCCTAGTTAACAAAATTATTATTTCTCTATTTTATTGACACTTATTTAATTATTTTTACATCTTGTGATTCTGTGTCAAATAAAAATATTTTTATTCTTAGTGATTGTTCATCGATAGGCATAAAAGAATGATATAGCCTGGTATCTGTTAAAGTTTTAGTTGAATCAAATCTTTTTTGAAGCTTTTTGCCCCTTGTAAGAACCTCCTTGTCATCAAAGTATAAATACCTATAATAATAGAAAATAGTTCCAATGTGTGCGATCTATTCATCATGCATTTAATATAAAATATAGTGATAATAGTAATTAGGTATTAATACCTCACTTTTAAATTATTCTTCGACAAATAATCGTATAATTGTTCAACATTTAATATTTGTGCTCCTTGCTTGGAAGCTTTCCTAACGATTCTTTTTGCTGCAGCTCCTACACCATCGCAAATACTCTTACCATGTGATGTTGCAAAAAAATTATACGATTTTAATTCAATACCAAAATCTTTTTGATGATAGAGCAAAGTACCGAAGTGGTTACTGAAAAATGTTGTAAATTATTAATTCCATATAATAAGAATGGGAACAAGTAGTATTATTTGATTTGATTCAAACAAATACGAACTTCAATAAAATCAACTTGAACTTTCAAATGGTTTGATAATATTATATGATAATATAAATTCAATTTAAAAGATATTGACGTATGATCAATTGATAATAACGGGAAAAAATAACTTATTAATAACAAAGATAGCCGCTTATAGTAGTGCATTTTGAACAGGTGAACCAGGAACTAAATCAAAAACTTATGTACCGCAACAAACCAGAAATTACCCCAGAAATACTCTTTTACAATCTTTTATATTTTTTATATTAATTATTAATTTTTTCTTACTTGTTTTTAAACTGAGTAGGAGCGCCAAAATAAAACTCAATTAAATTTTTAATCCAGGGAAATTCATTTTTTATTTGCATAAGCACCTGCTTCATAAATATATTTTCAGAATAGGCTTGATGTTTAGAAGTATTTGAAATGACACAGTAAGTTGCAACTTTTAATTCGTCTATTGTTTCCTCTTTGTAATATAATACTGCAGTAAATAATGTAGCATGACTATTGTTAAAATAAAATCCCTGGGTGGAATTCTGACAAATATAGAAATAATTTTCAGCGAAGTCCATAGTTAATAATCCAGTATGACTTTGTAAATTCATTTTACAATGATCAAAAAATGCTTTCTGATTATGAGAAACAAAATGGTGTGGGGTCATATCCCAAATATCTTTTACTAAATTATCTACAAACTCAATAATTGGCTTATTGAAATTTTGAAGCGTGACTCTACTACTGCAAGAATTTTCGTCATCAGTCTTTATAGAAACCCAATTGCTATATTTTACTTTGGTGATATTTTGAACTTGAAGATTAGAGTGTAAAAACTGACGTATACCGTTTTGACTGGGACACTGATGACAACAAGTATCGTCATCATGTAACATGCAGATTTTATTTTCTGTAGAACATATACCAGCTTCAATCACATCCTTATAATTAATATTAGAATAGATAGCAGACAATTTTAGTTTGATATCCTGATGTATCAAACAAACATATACATTATGTGTACCTGGATCTCCAGCAAAAATACATTGTTTTGGTCTTAGTTGAGTGAAAAATGCTAAGCAAGGAACATTTTGACGACCGCTATCTTTTATCCGATTTTGGTATAAATCATTCAAATCATAAATCAAAATTTTTTTTTGGATTGATATAGAAGGTTCTCCAAGAATCTTTACCTTCACGCATTCCTTTACTCCACTAGTAGTTATACTATTTGCATCATTCAAATAGTAATCGATGATTTCATCTTTGATTTGAGATGAAATTCGAAAGTGACTTTTTCTTACACGTTGTCCTAAAATACCTACGTGAATAAATAAAGGGATAGTTAATAACATTATTTATTTTCAGATGAAATCATTTATTATCATACGTTATACGAAAATTATTTAGTAAATAGAAAAAAAATCCCAATAATGTAGGGTCTGAGTCCCGATTACTGTGTCTGTCCCGAACACTGTGTTCTTATATCTAATTGTTTTTATAAATAGTATATTACAATACGGGCGAGTTAAATCATCTATTATTACATGGCGAAGTTAGCGCCCGAGCGAAACGAGGTGTAATAATAGGTGAATTTAACTCGCGAGTATCGTATACGATTTTATAGCTCGAGTGATTTAAATCCGCCACACTATATTTGTACTCTTGGAATTCTATAATAAACAAAGACTATGCACTCCACGAATGATATTTCATTAAAAGAAAACCGAGTTCTATATACCAACAAAACTAGGCACCCAACGAATGATAAATCGTAAAAGAAAAGGGAAATTGTAAAAAAGCAAAATCTAAGCACTCCGAGAGTAATAAGTAGAAAAAAAAACCAAAACTATAATTAAAAAATATATTTTAAATATGAAATAAAATTATTTCTATAAATGTTAGTTGAAAATAACAAAAATCTAAATTACGTTTCATGTATGTATTAGGGCCGTAGGAGCGGTGAGTAGGTAACTTATATATTGTATTAGCAGTTAAGAATACGGGGGTTTCCCGAAGCAGCTGCTCCGAAATAGCTATTCCAAACTACCTCTTCGCTTCACATGTTACGCTTTTACTTGAATTCTACGCAATTTAGTTTATACTTTTTATAAATAAAGTACTGTGACATATAAAGCTCTTTAAAGTTAACTCAGAATGCAATGACTGAATATGCAACTGCTCGATTCTGTGATAAAAATTAATTAAATTATTTTAATTACATATGTGCATGGAAATTGTATCAAAACACATTGTTTTGCTGCAAAACACATATATCAAATGTATATCTCAGATAATATAGATCAAGCATAAAATAAGGGCCTTTGCACGCTAAAAGAATAACGCGGGGAAGCAAGGAATAACAGGCAATAAGTTGAACATAAAATACTTATGCTTCCTCTTATGCCCATCAGGGAGAATCCAGATGACGAAACTTTTCAAGGGGCCATAAAGTTCCGTGCCATGCCGTGTCCGTACCGTTCTATGATGGATTGTACCATCTAGACTATCTTGTGTTCCCTGAAAAATTCGATATTAAACGTACGACGCCTTTCTATTAAATTTAACATTAATGCTTGTAGCTCAGGTCGACATTCTCTTTTGCTTCGAAATCGAGTTTTATGAGTAATCTTAATTAATAAATAACTTTTACTGTACTGACTGTACTGAAAATTACTCATTAAACTAGATTTCGGATCAAAAGGGAATGGTAATGTAAAAGCGGAGCTTCGAGCATTGATGTTAAATTTAATA
Organism: Anastatus disparis; assembly: GCA_017163975.1. Taxonomy (NCBI): domain Eukaryota; kingdom Metazoa; phylum Arthropoda; class Insecta; order Hymenoptera; family Eupelmidae; genus Anastatus; species Anastatus disparis. The sequence goes on along the minus strand of JAFFSR010000267.1, from coordinate 5,009,529 downwards.
GAAGGGCTTCGTACGTTTACTATCGAATTTTTCAGGGAACACGAGATAGTTTAGATGGAACATTCCATCATAGAACGGTAGACACGGCACGGCACAGAGCAGAGCACGGCACGGAACAACACGGCTCCTTGAAAAGTTCCGTCATCTGGATTCTCCCTTATGTCCATGTTGTGTCTGCTACAGAACGCGCATAACCTCTAAATCACAACATGGATATAACAGGTATAAAAGGAATAAACGGAGCATAAGCACCTTATGTCCAACTTGTTTCCTCATATTCCTTATTCTCCAGCGTTATTCTTTTAACGTGCAAAGATCCTAAGAGTGCAAATCTCTTAACGTATGTAGTAATTGAACGATGAACTATAAAATATAGATAGACTTTATCTAGTAACAAATTCTGTTACATTTCTCCATCACTAGTAACCTACTCCTTAGGTGGAATTGCGAACAACCAACAATATAAATGGCTGCTTGAATCATTTGTATATCAATAATAGAAGTTGATGAACTTAGCACCCAGAATTATTTTTGTTTTATTTACATGAAAAATACCTTATCTTAAGGCGACTTCGGAATTTAGGTTAGGTTTTATTTTTTAGTTTGCAAATAAATGCTTTTAATACATGAAATTTTTCAGATTTTTTAATTTTCCACCATTCTTTGATACCACTAGAATGGTGAAAAACTTGTCAATCTAAAATATTCTACAAATTAAAAGCGTAATTTGTAAACTACGAAATAAAAATTTAGCCTAACCGTAGTCGCCTTAAGAGGAGATCACGTATCTCCGTCCTTTTCTGATCAACGAATTGATTTTTCTACGGAAACTAATTATTTAAGCAAAAAATGAAGAGAAAGCCGCATCTCCTATTGAAAAAAGCAATATTTTCATTGATGAGAAAGAATTTATTTTATTGCTTCGTTTTCAAGAAAACTTTGAAAAACTTAAAATATAGAGGTTAGGGTAAACAATTTAGTTCTTCAAGGTTTTCTTGAAAACGAAGCAATAAAATAAACTCTTTCTCATTAATCAAAATATTGCTTTTTTCGATACGAGATGCGGCTTTCTCTTCATTTTTTGCTAAAATTATTAGTTTTTTCAAAAAAGTCAATTCTTTGATTAAAAAGAGACAGATATACTCGACCTGCTCTTAAGAAGTTTTTCTTCTTTCAGCAGTCGAAAATAATTTCTATGATAATTTTTGAGCAAATCCATCTATCAGTTGAATACACACACGAAAACCAATTTTTTTTAAATAAATCAAATACATTTTGCAGACGTGTCAAACGTTGAGAGGGGAAGACGCTATGATCATTTGAAGGTATGTAAAATAGCGGAATTTCATTTTTCGTTCAAAATTATATAGACTGGCTCCTAATTTATAAAATTGAATCTAGCAAGTCAAAGTTCCTTTTATAAGCGGAAAAATGCTGTTTGTCGAATCGAAAAATGTTAGAAAATTGAATCTTGAAAAAATTTTGAAAAAGAATGAAAAACAGCCCTAAAAAGCTGATTTTTTTACTTTTAAAAGGCCATTCCTCGGCAAGTTTTGCGCTTATAGGGCTGAAATGTTGCACAGATTCCTAAATTTAATAATGCTCAAACATATCTTAAAACAAGCAAAATCGGTGAGCCTCCTGCATACACTCTTTTAAAAAAGTATTATGTTGACCCATAACCATCAATTAAGCGATTTTTGCAAGAACACTAATTTAAAAATCTTTGAAGCGTGTAGAAAGGCCTTGATATACTAGACTAAACTATTTTGCTGGTATTGTATATAATGTAAACTAACTTTTAACGTTTGGTACATCAAAAAATATTTTGCTAAGACCGGGTAATAGATGCTTGAAAATCGCAAAAAACGCGATTCTTGCTAAATTCACTATTTTTAACATCCCATATCGCGGTCAATTGTCAACGAAATTGAGTTCGCAAAAAAAAAAAAAAAAAAATAGGTTTTTTTCAAGAGTAATCAAACCCATTCCGCAAAATTGTCAAAAGTTAAGAGGGAAGACGCTACGACCATTCAAAAGTACGTAAAATGGCAACAATTTCTACTTTTTTCAAAGTGATGTCATTTCACTCCTAATTTATGAAATTAAATTCAGCAAGTCAATTCTTAAAGCTCTTTTTATAAGCTAAAAAATATCGCCTGCCAAATTAAAAAATGTTAAGAACCTGAATATTGGCAGCATTTTGAAAAAGAGTAAAACACAGCCGAAAAAAGGCGATTTTTTGACTTTGTAAAGGCCACTCCTCGGCGAGTTTCGCACTTGGAGAGCTGAAATTTTGCACAGATTCCTAACTTTAATAGTACTAAAACATATCTCGAATCCAGTGAAATCGATAACACACGTTCGCACACTATTTTAAAAAAGTATTTTTTTGACACATATATATATATATATATATATATATATATATATATATATATGGAGTTCAGTAATAGAAAATAAAATTCGTTGTAAATTGGAATGTTCTTCATACCAAAATATAAAATTTTCAGGGTATAGATCCAATGGATTAAGGTGGAAGAAAAAATGAATAAGTATGATGGCTGGGCAATTATGGTGAGTATAACAAAAGGGATAGAGTAAATTTATTTAACTATCTTTTCAGATATATAGTTTATTATTAAAAGTAATAAAAAAAAGTAAATCATAAAAAAATGTGTATTATGTAAAGATAAATTAAAAACGCATATAAGAAAAGATAAATGTTAAAATATTTAGACAACACATGTTTATCACACAAGAAGAAAAGTTGATGTATTGTAAAAAAAAAAATTTCAATATCAAAGTTCAAGCTCTAGGGCTAGCAAGTGAGCAAAGCTACTCATATGTTTAGAAGACATAACATACAAGGAGGAAAAACTGTTGACTCAAGTAATGCAAATTATATGAAATAACAAAGTGGACCAATCGAAGATAGCAATCGAGATTTAAAAAATGTGCGTTACGCAATGCAACGAAATGTCTTCATAAGTACATCTCAGGACCCTAGTTTTTGAGTAAAAAATTTTGTGAATCACAAAATTGAAATCACAATATTTACTATTACTAATCCTGATCTATACTGAAAATTTTTTGTATATTTGGGTATGAAATGGAACATTTTCACAGATTTACAACGAATTTTATTTTTTTGTTCGGTGAGTTGACCTGAAACGTCCCACATATATATATATATATATAAGGGTGGTCGTTATTTCCCGAATTACTTGAAACCTTGTTCCCAAATCTTATATCGATTTCTTAACACTAAAAACTAAGAAAATAACTCAATGACCTTCTTGGAATGGCGATTTGACCCTTCCAATACTATATTATAACGTATCAAGTTATTTACAAAAAAATTTAGCTTAAGAAATTTGCGAAAAGCTCACAAAATCGTGCTGTTTTATGATTTTTTAAGGTTATAAATGTTTAATCTTTAAAATAGAGCTACGCAATAAGGTTAATATAAAAGTAGACTTCCAAATCTAAACCTTTAATTTGTTTTTTTTTAATATCTCTAGTTGCTCCGAATCCAGAAATATAGTTATTTAAAGCTGTGAGGTACATGCTGATCGGGATCGCGCACCAGTACACGCAGTGGATTTTTAGAGACTCAAACCTCAAACATCATTCTATCTTACTCTTTTACCATAAAAAAAGGACAAATGATGTTCGGGGATTAAGTTTCGACTACAAATTCGAGCCTAAGCCAAAGCGTCTCACAAGAAACACGAGTCGTATTGACCAATCAGAGAGCTTTAGGTCTACCTCGTTTGCAAAACAGTTACAGAATACGGCCTTTAGATATAGTTTTAAAACACGTTTTACCATTAAAACAATGTTTAAGATGCCAATCGAATTCTAGAGCATATACACGGAAAAAAGTAAATCGCTTGAACTCGTGAGTGGAGCAAATTTTGCTCTTTCTATATGGTGGGGGGTTATGAGCAACAATATATTAACACCAGTGTAATTTCTATTACCCGGTGGAGTAGGAATTGCTCTGGTGTTAAGATATTGTTGTTCATAGCCCCCCAGCGTATGGAAAGAGCAAAATTTGCTCCACTCACGAGTTAAAGCGATTTACTTTTTTCCGTGTATATGCTCTAGAATTCGATTGGTATTTCAAACAATGTTTTAATGGTAAAATGTGTTTTAAAACTATATCTTAAGGCCGTATTCTGTAACTGTTTTGCAAACGAGGTAGACTGAAGCTCTCTGATCGAGTCAATACGACTCGTGTTTTTTTCCAAACGTTTGGCTTAGGCTCGAGTTTGTAATCGAAACTTAATCCGCGAACATCATTTTGATCTTATTTTTTGTATGGCAACCCTGGTAGAAAATTAACGATTAAATGGGGGCAAAATTAGCTGATATTTACTTTTTGACAATGTATCAGGGAAAAGAGTAAGATAGAATGATGTTTGAGGTTTGAGTCTCGACTATAAATTCGAGCCTCAGGCTGTGTTCCACATGTTTCTCGGAATCACACGCCAGTGATGCTTAGTAGATTTCTGTATACGAAAATCTACTGCGTGTACTGGTGCGCAATCTCAATTAGTATGTAGCACACAGCCTTAAATAACTATATTTCTGGATTCGGAGCACCTAGAGACATCAGAAAGAAAAACAAATTAAAGGTTTAGAAGTCTACTTTTATATTAACCTTATTGCGTAGCTCTGTTTTAAAGATTAAACATTTTCTTATTGCTAATTTCTTAAGCTAAATTTTTTTGTAAATAACTTGATACGTTATAATATTAAAAAAAAGTGATTGATGTCAATCCTTATAGTTTATATAGAAAAGGGAGGTGCAAAATTTTTTTTTCATACTTAGGGCAAAAAATGAGCTTCTTGTAGCCTATTTTCAGGCACGAAAATAGCTGTTTATTATCCTGAAGAAGGGAAATAATTTACGAATTCATTTTCCTCGCTCAAAAAAGAAAATGAATTCGAAAATCATTGCCAAATTCATCTCATCCATTTTCAATTCTAGCTTTATCACTTAAATGTTATTCATTGATTGATAAATAAACAGGTTTAACGACTTATATAAAAGTTTCTTAACACGAAGAGGGGGAACCGAAAGAGCTATGTTTCTAAGAACTTTATAAGCGACGCTTCTTAATGATTTTCCTTCTATCTTGCCATTTTGGGTAAGTAAGGAGAGCTTTTTTTAACAGCTATATTAATCACGCATTATGAAAAGGTATTTATTTTCTCATTGCACGTGACTTATATAAAAGGAACGTCGCAGAGGCGTCACTGATAAAATTCTTGGAAGCATAACTCTTTCAATTCCCCCTCTTTATGTTCAAAAACCTTTATATACATCGATGAACCTATTTATTCAACAAACAATAAATAATATTCAAGAGATCAAGATGAAATCTATACTTGTACTTTAATTTAAAAGAATTATAATTTGTTTTTTTATATACACATCAATTTGATATTGAATATTCTTAATATCCTTCCTGTGAAAAAGTCATATGTTAACCTCGGAAGAAAATGTGTTTTTGCTCTTTTTTTCGGGCAACCGACTTGGGCAAAAACCACAGTTTTTAGTGTTAAGAAATCGATATGAAATTTGGGTACAAGGTTTCAAGTAATTCGGGAAATAACGACCACCCTAATATATATATATTGTAACGTTCTTCCTTTTTGGGAAAGGAAAAGATGTGTAATATCCTGTTGCCAAACGCTTCAGGGATTGCCAGAGTAAGATCGGCAAGAGTTGGAGGGACGGACGGAAAGATAAAAAACGAATGAAAAGATAAAGGAAAGTAACCGGGTTAAACATGTCTGGTTATACTAGGGAGTACCTTGGCTTTATTGTACTTAATCAACTCACTTACAACGACGATTACAATAATAAAAATAATTGATTGTTAATCAAAACTAAACCTAATGTTTTATATAATACCAGTGACTAACCTGACCTTAAATGAAAATGTAATTTACAAAAGTAATTAGATTTGCATTAATCTTGGCCACTTAACGGCTATTTGATAAAAGAATAATTAAACTCATTAATAAATCTTTGCAAGGAAAAATGAATATAAATGATAGTTTATTTTTAACTAAGAGATTCATTTGCTCTATAGCGGCCTGGACGGTTCTTTTGCAAGGAATCTTTGCAAGGAAAAATGAATATAAATGATAGTTTATTTTTAACTAAGAGATTCGTTTGCTCTATAGCGGCCTGGACGGTTTAGTACGCGTCGGTTGCTTATATCTGTAACAGTACGCAAAAAAAAAACAAAGAGATTAATAACTAAATTATATTATTAGGTAGACGGCACCTAATACCGTAATAGCTAATACTACGGCAGTAATAGTTAGACGGCACCTTCAATTATCTAATTTCTGAATCTCTATGGGCACGGGCAGACGGAGCCCTATGTTAATGTAAGGACAATATGTGGCCGACACCCTTAAGTTACTCTGAAGCTTAATATCTGTAACGACGGGTGGATGGAGTCCTTTAATTGACATAAAACATAATGGGTGGACGGCACCCTTAATTTATTCTATAATTCACTAACACGCGAACGCGACAAGCTATGGGTGGGCGGCACCCTTTATTGCGCTAGTTCGCGAAATATAAAAAAAAATATCAAATTTTAGGCAGACGCCCTTCAATTGAACGGCGCAACAGAGGGAATTGCGACGGTGAAAGAGTGCAAGTGTAGCTCATAGGGCGCATAAATTTTCTCTCTCTGTCTCTGTCTCTGTCTCTGTCTCTCTGTCTCTCTCTCTCTCTCTCTCTCTCTCTCTCTCTCTCTCTCTCTCTCTCTCTCTCTCTCTCTCTCTCTCTCTCTCTCTCTCTCTCTCTCTCTCTCTCATCTTCGGTGTAGGTAGGCGTGAGCACATCTCTGCTTATAGGTTCTTATTAGGCTGGTTATCCACTGTGGGTAGAAGAAACTATTTTTCTTCTACGTTTCTGTATAAGATGTTTTTATCTTGTACTCCATCTTATTTGTATTCTATGTATCAGTGGAACCGGCCGGTGAGGTCCTTGAGGGGTAATGTGAAACCTTTGACCATTCCTTTTTCATTCACTGAGTATCGCCTACGATCGTTCCTGGTCACTTTCTCTCGGCTATGAAATGATCTTCCTGCGACGTTACCCAACTCATCCTCGCTCATGACATTTAAGATATCCTCATTTGCACACTACCTTGCCTTGGAGAGTGGACCTCTGCTTCATGCTAATTTATAAAACTGTTTTATATTGTATTGATTTTATTGCTGTAAAGTTTATTTTACTGATATATTTGCTTGATTTCTGTTTTCTTTTTACTGTTTATTATTATTATTATTGTGCTTTATATTAATTTTATTGATTCTAATGTATTACTGTAATAAATTGTACAACATAATGTACATATTATAAATTTGGTTATCTATCTATCTATCTCTCTCTCTCTTAATTTGCAATCACAATCTTCGTCTCTTGCATACAAAATTTTTAATATAATTATTATAAGACAAGTAAATTTTAATTCTTACTCGGCACAACTAATAATACGGACACACACACATCCGTCAAACATACGCATAATAAAACAATAAAATACCAATTTCTACTATTAACAAAATTTCATTTAGGCAAAATCTCTCGTTCAGACAGCTTTTATGGATTTCTGGAAAAACTCTTGACCCAGGCTTAAGTATTCTATTCTTTCTATTTAGGCTTTTCACGTATTGGCCTTATGTGCAGCCTTCTTTTTCTTTCTCTTCTTTTTTGTATGACGCTACTCTTCTTTTATTTGTTCTTTTGCTTTTCTTTGTAAATTATTACACACTGAATTGCCCTTTCGAGAATAGAAAAAGAATGAAAATAGGGGGGGAGGGAAAATACATTAAATGCATAACGTGGAACATAGCAGGTGGGAATAAGATGTTTAAATTAGAACAATTTTTTAGGGAATTTGATATTATTTTAATACAAGAAACGTGGGTAGAAAAAAGTAAAGAAAAAGAATTTATGGGGAGGTTAAGCAATGAGTATGTATGGTCAATTAAAGCGGCAAGCAGAAAAAAAACAAAAGGGAGAGCGAGTTTTGGTAGGCATAAAGAAGCATATTCAAATCGAATACATTTTAGAATGGGGCTTCGGGATATATGTAAAAGGCATTAATGTAAATAAAAAAATGAAAAATTAAATGTGATTGTAGTTTATAACAATAGCAAAAATATAAAAAATGTATTGCACGAAATAAGAAAAATGATAGAGACAAGTATAAAAAGGGACGAAAAAGTTATTATAGTGGGAGATTTAAATGCCAGAATAGGGCTAGAACAGACTGGGTTAGATGGAATAATTTTAGAAAAAAGGAAATCAAAGGACAAAACCTTAAACAGAGAGGGAAGGAAACTAATAGAGTTATGCGACGAATTGGGATGTTTAATAAAAAATGGAGCAACGAAAGGAGACTGGAAGGGAAATTTGACTTTTGTAGGGGAAGGAGGGGCGTCGGTACTAGACTTAATAATTGAATTGGATAACAACACGAAAAGCATAATAAGTGAAATGAAAGTTATACCTAAAATTGAATCGGATCACTTACCAGTCAGTTTTAAAATTGAAGTAGATATAGAGGGGGGGAAGAGACTAATAGCAATCTAGAATATAGGAAACCAGAATAAAAATTAAAGTGGGACAAAAATAAAGAGGATGAATACAAGAACGCGATGGAGAAGAAAGAAATAAAAATTAAGAGGGAAGAGAAAAATTTGCAAAGCAGGTAGGAAGTTCTATATAATCAAATATGGGAGGCAGCACATGAAGTAGGTTTAGTAAAAAAAGTAGGAGGAGCTGCTAAGGTAGGATCAATTGATACGCTAAAAGAGGTTAGAATGCAAAAAAATTAAACATGGGGGCATTGAAAAAATAGTTAGACACAGGGAAAGACTCAGACAAAAAAATTCTGACCGAAGAAAAAAGAAAATTAAGAAAAATTAGATGGAAAATATTAGAAGAAAAAAGAAATGGCAAGAAGTCCATCAAAGTCGAGGCATGAGAGAATTTTGGGAAGCAATAAACAAATTCAAGCCAAAGGAAAGAAAAAAAGGAAAAAATATAGAAAAACGGGCATGGCTAGACCATTTTAAAAATTTATTGGGATACAAAAAAACAAATTTAAATGATGACCGCAAGGACAATTATAAAGAAACAGAAGAAGCAGAAGCAGAAGAAGTACAAAGAGTAGAAGTAGAAGAAGAAATGGATATAGAAATGGAAATTAGTTGGGTGGAAGTTGCTAAAGCATTAAAAAAAATGAAAAATAACAAAACAGCAGGTGAGGATGGGTTGGTGGTAGAATCCGTAAAAGGATTAACGTTAAATTGGCAAATTGAGTTGATGGATGTACTAAACAGTATAATGGAAAGCGGGAAACTACCGAAAGGATGGGAGAAAGCCAAAAAATATCCTATATTTAAATCAGGGGAGATAGATGATGTGAAAAATTATAGAGGGGTGTCACTACTAAATGCGGGGTACAAACTACTTACAAATATAATAGCAGGGAGGTTAAAAAATTGGTTAGAATCAAACGATCTGATTAAAGAGTCACAGGCAGGTTTTAGGAGTAAAAGAGGGACGAGGGATCACATATTTGTGATAAATAGCCTTATCAGTAATAAATAAAAAAATAAAAAAGGAAAGTTGTACATAGCGTGGATTGATTTTAAACAAGCATTCGATAGGGTGAATAGGAAAATTTTATTGGAAAAATTAGAAAAACTAGGAGTCAAGGGAAAGGTATTGAAAATAATGAAAGGAATATATGAAAAAACTTTAAATGAAGTAATCACGGAAGAAGGGACAACAGAAAGCTTTGAAACAAGTAGAGGCGTAAGACAAGGCTGCCCATTAAGCCCGTCCTTGTTCAACATAGATATAGAGGACGTGTAAGATAGATGGGAAAAAAAATGAAGGAGGGACGATGATAGGAAATAAAAAAGTATATTGTCTAAAATTTGCAGACAATATCGCTGCAATAGCAGACACAAAAGAAGGAATACAAAGCATGTTAGATGATCTAGTAAAATTTTGTAGGGAGAACGACATGGAAGTAAATACGAAGAAAACAAAACTAATGATTTTTAGAAATAGCGGAAGAAGAAAAAAAGATGAAAAATGGATATATAAGAAAAATTGGAAGTGGTAAGAGAGTATAAATACTTAGGTTTTTGGTTCACAGAAAATAACTCGTATAATACACACGCAAAAAGGTGTGCAAAAAAAGGACAAAGGGGTATAAGTATGATATGGGATATGTGGAAAAGGGCGAAACTGGGAAAATTAAGTGAAAGAATTTATCTATTGGAAACGATTGTTAAAACGGCATGTTTATATGGGGCAGAAATATGGGGATGGGAAAAAAGGAAGCAATAGAAAAAGTACAAAGTAGGTATTTAAAAATGGCAATGGGACTAAATGAGAATACACCTGGGTATATATGGAGAATGGAGTCGGGAAAAAATGGAGTTGAAATAGAGGCAATTAAAAGGGCAGCAAAATACATAGTAGGGATTATCAATGTGGATAAAGAGAGATGGCCAAGAATATGCCTTAGGGAAGAATTAAGAGGGATAAAAAATGGAAATGCAACAAAATGGGGAAAAGGATTGGATGAAACTCTAATGGCAGCGGGGATAGGGGAAGAAATAAATTGGCAGTTTTCTAAAGAAGAGGCTAAAGTGATTAAAGAAAGGTGGAAAAACGTAGTAAAAATAAAGGTAGAACAAGAAAGCTAGCAGGACTGGAATATAATAGATAGGTCAAAGTACTGCGAGGAATACAAGGAAAGGAAAAAAATATGGGGTAGAGAAAACTATTGGGAAAATGGGAAATATGAAGGGCACATAAAGAAGCAATAGTCAAGGTTAAGGTGTGGAAACATAGGGAGAAGCGAAAATAAAGGTTTCCGGGACATTAGATGCAGACTGTGTGGAATAGAACAAGAAACTCTTGGTCACATATGGGTTTGCAAAGTAGGCAAAAATGAAATTAAAAAAAAATGGGTAGAAGGTATAGAAAAATGGAAAATGACTGGTAAGGAATCGGAATTAACTTATAGGTTAAAAGAGTAGCTCCAAGGTAACCCAGTAGAGGCAATGTGCAAATACATTAGGGAATTCGAAAAAATTGCAAGGGAAAGAGAGTTAGCACAGAAAAGTGTAATAGAACAACAATGCTGTGACATATATTAAAATGTAAATAAAGCGAGTAGAAAATAATAAAGCGAAAAACTAGAAAGGGTTAGTGGGTGTAAATAAAGGTCAAATATTGTAGACTAAAAAGAATAAGCACGGGATTGTCGTAAAAACATGTAAAATATGTATACATGGAAAATAAATAAATTATTATTATTATTACACACTAAATTTTGTTAGACGCTACTATCACCGATGATTATTGTTAATTTTTACCTGACAAATTTATAATTTAACACACGCTGGCATAACACGCTAAATCGCAAAATTAATCTATTTCCTCTCTTATGGCGCTAATAATTATCAAACACGCACAATAAAAAAAATTTATCTTTTATTAAAATCACACACGCCAAAACTATTCGTTCTAATTTTCTCTTTACTTATAAAATAAAATAAAATGATGCTAAATTAACGTTAAACAAAATCACGACTCTAATCTCTTTTTATGACACAAAATCTTTTGTATTCTTAAAACAAAGGGCTCTACTATATTCGCTTAACAATACATCTACTCTGTTCTGTTGCTCTTTATGCACTACAGACAGAACTGCAGGCCCGCTTTCTTTGACCAGTAACAACAGTATATTTCGATACTAGTGCGTCAAAGTGATTTTCTCCTCGTGTGGCGGTTTGCACCCGAGCAAAGCACGGCAGAAATCACTTTCTCACACAAGTATCGAACTGTATTTTTTGACACAACGTATAAGAAGCTCAATTTTCGCATGTCTCACTTTGTGATTCGTGTGCGCAATCGAGCTGTACGCACGGAGTATTAAAAAAATGTCATCTAATTAATGATCAATCACGGTGCTCCGGTCTGACGACCTATGTCTTTTTGCGTAATTCTATGATTAGCTAACCCCTTCGTTTCCTTTCGCGCTTTCAATTGTTATTAACTTTCTAATTACGTATTTAATTGAAATAATATTAATTTCTATTCACACTTACTCATACATCGGCTTTTATGATTTTTGGCAGCTTATTATTTATATATCCCTTCACATTCTACAAAAGTTTTATATCGGCACAAAGAAAACTCGTCACTTCAACTCTCGTTTTGTCTCGCTCTCTCATACTATACAGTTTATTTGCTCTGTCTAATTCTCTCGTACTATAACGCTAGCACGCATTACAAATTACATTTTTTATTACATTTTCATTACATTTTCTTCTTTGCCACTTTTAATACTGCTTTTCTCTTATCTGCTGGTTTTTTCTTCTTCATTGGCATTATACTACATCATCTTTGGCATTAATATTATGTCTTTTTCCTCTTTTGTTTTTATCTTCTTGTATATATTTTATTTTGCTAATTTCCTCTCTTTCTTTTCTTTTATCTTCTCCGTCCCTGCTCTCTGTATACACTCTATATTATGGCTTCTTTCGTTTCTACAATATATATATATATATATATATATATATATATATATATATATATATATATATATAAAAAAAAATTATTTTAACGTTTAAATTTTACAAAAGAAATACAATTTGAAAAAATTATTAAAAATCATTCATTTTAATAAAATCTTAATTTTCTTCTCTGTTCTCTCTTTAATTTCTTCTTTTCCTATATTTTATGAAAATGAAATATTTTTTCTTTCTCATTTATCAAAAGTTGTATACTGTGAAAAGCGATAACAGTTGAAAATAAATAAATGAAATTTATGTATCTATTTATCAGATCATCGTATGAATAATAAGTTAGAAAAATCTAATATTTGTTTAAGAAAGTGGATTTTCATGTTTTTGGAAGACATTTATTGTAATTATAGTGAAAATGAATTTGAAGATAGTTTGAGGTACTATAGTACCCCACGCTCTTTCTTATCAAATTTTGAAACCGTTTCATTTTTCCTCTTATAAACTATGCTACCCTTTGGAATAACCTGTGAAGATCCCTCCAGAATGTTTTTGAGTTGAGATAACCAATACTTTAGTTTTTACGACAATTTTTCGCGCTGGGGTACTATTGTACCCCATAGGCCAGCTATAATCGGCTGGAGAGGCATGCCAGCTAAAGGTTACATAGCTCAAAAGTTTTTATACATGATTAGATTTTATTATTGCTTTGACATCATTAGATGAATCTAAATAATTAAAAAGAAAATCAATTTTCATAAAATGAGAATATTATTTACCAATGTGAATATAATAAATTATACTAAAAAAGTACAGCAAGAATTAGAAACAATTATTTTCTAGAACTAAACTTAATAATATAGATCAATAGGTACTTTAATTTCAACAAATCCTAAGAAATATAATTCATCAAGTCTACAAAAAATATAATCATTTACCTGTTATTCACATTTATATCATTTATCTGTACTGTTGTAAATAGAATGCTCGCTCACATTTTCAATTTCACTATAAAAAATAATATGTTTGAAATAAATATTTTGTTAAAATGAATAAAAGTAAAATATTTTTCCACACGGCCGGAGCCGAAGGTGAGGATCGTAACAAGCTTCGTAAAAAAGCCTTTCCATACTAGTTGCGTAATGTATTTTTCGCCATGAGAGCCAAAAAAGAGCAACGAACTTGCGATTTTAGAGTTAGAATGGCAAAAAAAAATCTCCGCAAGCTGTGTGAAATATATTATTACGACGAGTAAAATAAATTTGTTAAATGTTTAATATTATAAAAACAAAGATCTAAAATTTTCGCGAAAGCATTGTAAGTAAGAAAATTATTTGAACAAAGAAAAAAATATAGTAGAGTGGGGTTAAAATTTTAACAAAGAAGAATACCAATTACTAGATGTTTAATATTATAAAAACGAAAATAATAAATTTCTGCAAATGCATTGTAAGTAAGAAAATTATTTAAACACTGAAAAAAATATAGAAGAGTAGAGTTAAAATTTTAACAAAGGAGAATACCATTTATTGGATGTTTGATATCATAAAAACGAAAATCTGAGTTTACTCGTAAAATCCGATTATCCAAAACTCATTTTTAGTCTAAATATCAGTTTAGAAAACCAAAAGAAAGATTTAACCTCAGGATAACCTTGAAATAACCTTTACAGGGACTTTTCTCTGCGAGATCCAAACTTATCTCGATGCGGAATTTCCTGTTCATTCAGAATCAGAAGTAAAGAAAATTATATTATTCGAATTGAGGTGTTTGACCTCCGTTTGGCCTTAACCGAAACAGGCTTAAATCGTATGGGCATAAGGATTGTAAGCGGCGATCTCAAGAAAGTGAGAGCTTACTGATTCAAAATCCGTTTTCAGTCGAAATAATAGCGAAGCAATTCAAAATAAAGATTACAAAAAATAACCTTCTAAATGTGGTTTGACCTTGACTATAATACCATATTTCTATGTAAAATTTTGTGTTCTATTCATTATCAGTGAAAAAAAACAAATTTAAAACTGAACGTATTATCATGAAATTTCAAAAAAATTTTACGAACTTCTCAAGTTTTGGCCACTATATTGGGGCCACCATATTGAATTTTTGAATACACCACTCTGCATCTGAAACTAGATAATAAAAGGAAGGTTTTAAGCCGTCATGCAATTTTTTTCAGTCCATTACGATTTTAAAGAAGGGGGTATTAATTCACGAAGAATTCCATATATATATATATATATATATATATATATATATATATATATATATATATATGTATGTATATATATATGTATATTTTTATGAATGAGGTATTATGCAGACAAAATCATAGATGAATGGTAACTTATGCAGACATTAGCATACTTATGCTGACGTCCGCATAATGCCACCCGTTTTTCATTTATTTATTGATACTTGTGCTGACAATTCCATACAGTAGATTTTTCTTGAGTTGAGTTACGAAAAAATTCTACAAAACAAAAACGCGCCCACCAATCAAATTTCGAGAACAAATGTGCCCACCAATCAAAGTTTTAACAAATTCGTATTTAACATATGCGTAAGTAACAAAGGAAGGGATAACATAGGAGACTGCCACACACCCGCGACGTGTGCAGGATACTAAACAAAGGCTGTACTGTATGAGTCAGCATAATGCCGCGTACATACGTTTATATATATATATATATATATATATATATATATATATATAGGATGACCCATTTTATTTCAAATAGAAAGCATTTCTAATAGAAAACTTTTTCGACGCAAGTTGTAAGGTTTGGGAGGGATCATCTTTTAGTGACCATGACCATGACCATGATCATCATGGTCAACATGGATCAAGTTAATTTTTTCAAATAGGAACCCCTAACTTTGACTCCAGGTATTAGAAAATTTGACGTCCGAGTATGTCCTTAACCATGGCCATGACAATAATGGTTAGCATAGTTCAAGATGACTTTTTAATATAGGAATATTGGCCCAACTGATAAAGCCAAGACCAGGAGGATTCCTGCCGATTATGGTAAGAATTCTAGCCAACTAGCGGGTTAAGGCAAGACCGGAAGGGTTTCAGCCGATTAGGGCGAGAATTCTGCCCCAGCTGGTTAAGGCAAGACCGGTAGGATTTCGGCTTATTAAGGTATGAATCCTGGCATATCTGGTCAAGGCAAGACCGGAAGGATTCTGGTCGATTAAGACAAGAATCCTAGCCCAGCTGGTTAAGGCAAGACCGGGAAAATTCCGGCCGATTAAGGCAAGAATTCTAGCTTAGCTGGTCAAGGCAAGACTGGGAGGATTCCAGCGGATGAGGGCAAGAATCCTAGCTCAGCTGGTTAAGGCAAGACCAGGAGGATTCCGGTCGATTGAGGCAAGAATCCTGGCCCAGCTGGTTAAGGGCACAAAACACCTTTTTTTCGGTCCCACCATCAATTTGGGTTTATTGCTTTTTTTATATGAAATTCACTGTAGAATAAGCTCCAACAAGTTTTTTTACCCTATCTCATTTAGTTTCGTTTTTATGAAAAAATTAGTAGAATAAACTTTTAATTGATTTTTTTCTTAATTTTGCTAATTTGCGATTTTTCTTAGTTTTGCTAATTTGAGATTTTTCTCAAATTTTTAGCTAATTTTATTAAAATACTATAAGAACTTATTTTTTTATTACTTGATTCAATAATTCATAAATCATAAATTAATTTCCAAAAAGTTTTTTCTAAGAGATTTAATTTTGTTTTTATTTATTAAGTATACAATGATATAATTTTTACAAATTTAAAAAATTTCAAGAATTATTTTTCATTAAATTTTCTTAATTTTTATTGATTTTTTTAGGTTTAATTGAAAAAAAGAGTTTTTTTTTTATTTTTAACAAAATATTTATCTTGATTTAATTTTGAAAAAGTTTTACATCTATATTTTATTCTGTTTTAATTTTGTAAAGAAATGAGTGGCACATAGTTATTCATGTAATTTTTTATCAATTTGAATTTCGCGCGTTCGCGCTTTCGGCTCGTATCATTTCGCTACATGACAGTCAGTCTCAGCTGATTGTATGGTCAGTTTGCAGTAAGTTTGTTTATTTAAAGTGCATTTAAAAATTATTAGTAGATTTTGTAGTTCAATTTACGTAAAAATATTAATTTTTAATAAATTACACGTTCACAGGTTATTTCATATTTTTTTATGTGCACCTGAAATTCTTCGTTTATCTAAATAGAAAGTGTATTTAAAGTGTAAAAAGCTTGAATTGACATTAAGAATACGAACCTCAAAAATGTCAAATAATGAAAAAGATACAAGAGGCAGATTTCATAACCAACATCATGATAGAAAACGATCTACAGGAAGATCTAAAAAGAGGCCAAGGGAATTTCTTGGTAGGAGTGAAAAAAATTCTCCTGAAGCTAAGAAAAGTAGACCCTCTACTTCTTTTACTAAACTGTAAAGAACAGAATTTTCAAGTTCCAGGGCAAAAAATAGAAATGTTGATATCAATGTTCTATCTTCTATGTTAGAAAAATTGTGTTGCACTGTGTGCCATCATAAGATAAAATTTATTGAAACCTCTTTTCGATGATAAGGATTCAAAATTAATATGAATTGTGATTTTTGTGATGAATAAGCAACTGTAAACTCTAACAAGAGAGAAAATGGACAACACGTATAAAGTTAACAGGTATAGTGTTCTTGCTGCTCGTGTAGTTGGCCATGGACTTGCAAGTTTGTCTAGCTTTTGTAGTTTAGTAGATTTATTAAAGTCAGTTGCTCAGTCAGCGTTCAGTGCTATGAATAGTTAAATAACAAAAATATATGAACAAGTGGCAAAAGGTTCTACATCTGAAGCTGTTAAGAAATAACTTGAATCGACTTCTCCAAATAGTGCTAATCTTGATATTATTTTCTCAAGATGTTGGAGAAATTGAACATCGAACTTGGAAATGTATCTGTCGAGTGGGTCAGGACTTTGAATGATAGAAGATAATTCAATCTAGAGTGATCAAGTTAGTCTCATTCGAAAGAAGCACATACTCTGAAAAGAAAAGTTCGAATAGGTGTGATGGATTTCTAAACGCCGGATACAAAGTTTCATAGCTACGATGAAAAAAGATGAGAATAAATGAAATATTATATAACAAGATAAATTATGAATATTGCTTATTTTACTAATTTCTATTTTTATGTATTTCAGCTTCATCTTGTCCATAACAGTTTACGGTTACCTGGTATCTCTTTTTTATATGAAAGACTAATATAAAAAGGAAATACAAGGAAAAATTATTATACAAAATATAAGTATATAATTAATAATTTTAAGTTATAATAACTCAAAACTTTCAAGCTGTTTTTCTCGAACAATGAATTTTTAAAATTTTAGGTGCTGAGCCGTAAGGTTTAAGCTGAACCCATGGATGGATTTGACGTTTCCAAACGGTTTTGGCTTCATTATTAGCATCATTCTGACATGAATGGAGAATTTTAAAATCGAATGACTAGAAGTGGTAGAAAAACCCAAAAATAAGGTAAAAATATTAAAATTTATTTAAAAAACTGATATTTTTTGTTGAAAAATAAAAAATTTTTTGTGTTTCAGAAATTTCTTCATTCATGCGAGAATGGTACTAATATTGAAGCTAAAACCACTTGGAAAAGTCAAATCCATCCATGGGTTCAGCTTAAACCTTACGGCTCAGCACCTAAAATTTTGAAAATTCATTGTTTGATAAAAACAGCTTATCCCGAAGTTTGAGCAAAATCCGTGATCTGGAGGTGTAACACTCTCCTAGTAAGTTAAATATAATGAATATTGAATATTTGTGTTTGCAGGTTATAAAAGCGTTTTGTCCCCTTAAGGCAAGACCGGGAAAATTCCGACCGATTAAGGCAAGAATTCTAGCCCAGCTGGTTAAGGCAAGACCAGGAGAATTCCAGCCGATTAAGACAAGAATCCTAGCCCAGCTGGTTAAGGCAAGACTAGGAGGATTCCGGTCGACTGAGGCAAGAATCCTAGCTTAGCTGGTTAAGGCAAGACTGGGAGGATTCCGGCCGATAAAGGCAAGAATCCTAACTCAGCTGGTTAAGGCAAGACCGGGATAATTCCGGCCGATCAAAGCAAGAATCCTAGCTCAGCTGGTTAAGGCAAGACCGATAGGTTCCGGCCGATTAAGACAAGAATCCTAGCCCAGCTGGTTAAGGCAAGACCGGGAGTCTCTTGCCTCCCGTTCACGCTGTCCAGTTCTACGAATTATTCTACGGTCTGGATGATGATTTCTATCGGGGAACCGCTCCTGATAAAATCGTGCAGCTATACGATAATTTATTCAGCATTCTTCCAAAATTAATAGGATATCTATGATTTCGCTTCTTGTATAATCAAGCATTTTATTTGAGAAACGATATACAAAGTAGTGTGCGCATTTTTTAGTCTAATAAACTGAAATATTAAGGAAATTAGTTTTTCAGATAAACAAACGAGTGTGCAAAGTTTGTCGTTGAAATATCGTAGAATTACCAAATATTAGTTTATACAATAATTAACTTTGCGGCCAATTAACATTTTTTATTTAAGTTTAGATTAAGTTTAGATTAACTTTAGTTCATTGTCTTTCATTTACGAGATCAAAATAAGGCGCTCTCGATTAAAAAATTTGATTGGTCCTTAAATAACTTTTAAGGTCAAGGTCATATACGAACGTAGAAGATACCGCTCTTTTTTGGGGTCAAAACTAGGCTTTTCTATTAGAGAAAATCAACTAGATCCATACTGACCATAATAGTCATGGTAATGGTTTTGGTCAGGGTTATACTTGGATGTAAAATTTTCCACTCTTTCCATTCCTGGAGTCAAAATTACGAGTTTTTATTTGAAAAAATCGATTTGATCAATGCTGACCATCATGATCATAGTCATGGTCATGGTTAAAGACATACTTGGACGTAAAATTTTTCGCTCTTTTCATTTCCGGAGTCAAAGTTAGGGGTTCCCATTTGAAAGAATTAACTTGACCCATGCTGACCATGATGATCATGGTCATGATTAAGGACATACTTGGACGTAAAATTTTCCTCTCTATTCATTTCCGGAGTCAAAGTTAGAGGTTTCCATTTGAAAAAATTAACTTGACTCATGCTGACCATGATGATCATTATCATGTTCATGGTCATGGTCACCAAAAGATGACCGCTTCCGAACTTTTGTCTAAAAAGTTTTTCTCAGAAATGCTTCCTATTTGAAATATTTGGGTGGGGCGTTTAAAATGGGTCACCCTGTATATAAAGTGTGAAAAGTTAAACATAATAAAATATAACAATAAAATAAAATATATTAAACAGAACAATTGAGAAGCTGGACCTCTCTCCAACTGTGCATGCAAAGGGTGATCAATTTTTTTTCTTTTTATGGGTGGTTATGAGCGCTTTCGGGCGGACGAGCGTGTGACTACTCCAAAGACACGGCTCCTATCGTGACATACAATTCTAAGCCTTAAAGTTGCTCTAAAACCGATTAAACTAGTAGATAATTTTTTTTATAGCACTGAATGATTTAAATCCGCCTTTTCTACATCATCTAGCGGGAGCTAAATACAACTTTTTTGAACTGCATAAAAAAGTACTACCGTAAGAAATTTTGCACTTCATGATACTGTTAAAAAAAGTAATATCGGAATCACACATCACAATCACTCTTTGTATATATATTAATACGTAGAAATGTCTTTTCACACATGATAATACGTAGAGAATCAATCAAAAAATATAAATACTTTAATAAAGAATTGTAAACATCAAGAAAATCAAAACTATAGTTTATAAATTACTGTTGTGCCGTGAGTTGTCAAAACATACAAAACATCTGTGAGCGGCGCGCATGCTTGTACAGTGTGTACAGTCTAACAATGAGGAAGAGAGAGATAGCTGTATGAACAATAAACTAGATGCTTTGCTTTGTCTGACCCGTGTATACATAAATCTAAATAATCGACAAGTTCTCTTTTTATCATATTGTATTTAATTAATAAAATATCACTGACATCGATACTTTTGAAATCATTTTTGCTTTTCTTTGTTTGCGACGGGTCTATTATTGATAATAAATAGTTTTAACTTTTTTTCGATCTATCAATTGTGGTGTGCATAGTTTTGCTGATTATATAGCATTCGTTTTTATTTCGTATTGATTTTCTAGAGTATTAATTACGCGTGGCGAATTTATCTCGCACGTGCTATAAAATAATATACGATACGTGTGCTCCAAGTGGTCCTCTTACACGACGTGCATAGCATCCTCACTGCGCTTGGACGCTAACTGCATGCCGTGTAAAAAAGGACCACTTAGAGCACGTGTATCGTAATGTACTATTTTAAACGCGTGACGTGTATATGTACAGAACAGGGGAAGTGATTGGATAAAAATAGATAAAAAAAAGAATAAATAATAGATTTCTTTTTTATAAAGAATTAAAGAAAATGTATACAGAAAAATGAATTTCTCTTTCTGAGTAAAATCCATATAAAATCATATGCGGATGTTTATATATGTACGTATAAATACAAAACACACGTTAAAATGATATTAATATTATTCAATTGTGCGGGTATTCAGAAAAAAATATCAGAAAATTCCGGAAAACCGTTAGGACAAGCAATTGAATTTTGTAAGAACAAAACGTCGAGATCGTTTAAGGTGAATGTTGTGTACGCGTAACGTAAACAAAATCGCGAGAGTAAAGTCAAATAAGCTTATAGACCTTGAAAAGGCAATTAGTAGATTATTTTTGTATTTCGTATTTTAAATTGTAAATATAAGCGCGCACATCATTTCAATTTATTTTCTTTTTTTTTTTATTTATGCAATTTCAATCTCATGTGAGAGATTATTTTGCTCTAATACATTTACACATAATTATTTTTCGCATTTTACAATATGATTGATTACAATATATGGCTACTTAATAGTGTATACATGTCTAGAGAAACTTATACTGTAATTTACAATTTGATATTACAATCGCTAAGATGTGAGTATAATATTATACATATTGGTATAGACGGATTGAAAAGCAGAGCGCTAAAAATCATTGGTAGGGTATAATAAAATTTTGTAAGTTTTTCAACAAATGCTTTTTGCTGGGTGTAGAATAAGGGACATTGCCATAATACAGGGTCAAGGTTCTGTATTCCGCTTTTACATTCGCATTGTAGGTTTTCTGTAATGTTTATACGTGCGAGTAAAGCGTTTAGATTGTAATGATTAGAACGACATCTATTTATTGTAGATATTATGCTTCTTGTTAAAATTTTTTTTTAAACCACAGTTTAGGAGTTGCATTATAATAACTTTGAAAATATAATTTTTCTTTGAAATTGTTGTCATTTAAGATGAAATCATGAGTGTTTTTGATAGCAGTTTTTTGCCATCTCTTTTAAGTCTGAGAAAGGAATTTTATACGAATCAGTTGGCATCAAGCTTAACGCCTCTTTAGCTATCTTGTCTGCTTCATTATTCCCCCGAATTCCCGTGTGGGCTGGATTTCTACTGCATTTAGTAGGGCGATGCTTTCAGCTGTATAAATGGAAGCGTTTTTATTTAGACTATTTTTTACAATTAAGTTGAGTTCAGTACAAATACATGCGGTTTCCACGGAATTGAATTTGCTTCCTCTGTAGATTTGCTTCAATGTAAATCACGGTGGCGTTTTTTTCTTTGATTAGAGAGGTAATAGTGTTTGAGTCTTCATTTTTTGCTAGCATTCCACCAAACTCTGTATTTATATTAGCGTCGCATTTGTTAATTTTAAAGTTATAATTATACATGTTGTAATATTTCCTGGTTAAAATATTTTCCATTCCTTGTCAATTCTTTATTATTTTAAGAAGAAGCTTTTTATTGTTTCTAAATTTTTTACTTTCACTTTTTTTTTTGAGCATAGTGATGTTTTTGTGGGCTGGAAGTTCTGTGTGAGACATTATTTTATACAAATAGCATTTGCATAAGAGTATTTTTCAAACTTTTATAGCAGTTAGTTTGAAAGAGCAGGCCGGATTCGCTGTCCTTGTCTAATTGAGATTTTTGTTCTTTACTCAAGTATTAATCAGTGTATCTGCAAATTGAAGGTTAAGCGCAATAGATATTATCATTACAAATATTTATGCACAAGGAAAAAAAAATCTATCGCTTTGTTTTTGAGAAAAATAAGTAACGCGAAAATATTATAAACATAAACTTTTACTTTGGCGTTACTTACTTTTCTCAAAAACAAAGCGATAGATTTTTTTTTTATGCATAGATATTCATAATAATAATAATATCTATTGCGCTCAACCTTTAATTTGAAGATACGCCGATTAATACTTGAGTAAATAACAAACAACTCAATTGTTACTCGGTCGATATCAGGTTCTACTCCGGCCTGCCGTGAAGATGTTAGTAGGTGTGGATCATCTGTAACCTGAGGAGTATCTTATAGCTGTGTATCTTATTGTGTGTTTTATTTGCTCTAGTTTGTAACTAAGGATTTTTTCACTTGGAAAATAAATAAAAGAGCCGTAGTCCATGATAAGGCGCACAAAACTCTTATATAACAGTATAGGAGTGTCCGCTTTTGTTCCACACCAGGTGTTTCTCATAAATTTTATGATTTTCAATGATTTTAGACATTTTTTATTTACATATAAGGTGTGTTCTTCAAATGTCAATTTATTATCAAATATCATGCCGAGGAATTTAACGGATGTGCTAGCTTTAATTTCAACGTTATCGATGAAATTGTGTCTTCGTTTGGTTCATGATTTTGCTTGCTAAATCTAACGAAAGTGGTTTAGCGCGGATCTGGGCTTAGTCCTTGTTCGTGTGAGTTAAAAAATATTTTTTTTATTGATTCATCTAGTAATATCTTATTCGAAGAAGGTGAGGAACGACTACAGTATAGCGTGATGTCATCAGCGAATCGCGATACTACAACCGATTTCGGTAAGTTTGCCATGATATTAGATACATATATACAGTAAAGTAGCGGGCTTAATAACCCTCCCCGCTTGGGGTACTCCTTTATTCACTTATCTACCCAATGTTTCCATAGAGCCGTAGCAGATCATTCTGTCTGTTAGTAAGAATTTAATGAATGAATATCGAGTTTGAAGGACAATTAATTTCTGCTAATTTTTTTAATAATGTATCGATGTTAACATTATCAAAAGTGACGCTGACATCCAAAAAGGCGGCAAGTACGTCTTTATCGTTAACAAAAGCTTGGTTTATACGAAGTGTTAGATTTACAAGGTTATCGATCGTACATTGCCCCTTTCTAGAGCCGGTTTAAGGATTCGGTAAAATGTTATTTATTTCTATCCAATATTGTAGTTTATTTTTATTTAACGGTAGGCCGGAGTAGAACCTGATACCGACCGAGTAACAATTGAGTTGTTTGTTATTTACTCAAGTTTTAATCGGTGTATCTTCAAATTAAAGGTCGAGCGCAATAGATATTATTATTATTATGAACATCTATGCACAAGAAAAAAAATATCTACCGGTTTGTTTTTGAGAAAAGTAAGTAACGCGAAAATATTATAAACATAAACTTTTACTTTGGCGTTACTTACTTTTCTCAAAAAGAAACCGGTAGATATTTTTTTTCTTGTGCATAGATGTTCATAATAATAATATCTATTGCGCTCGACCTTTAATTTGAAGATACACCGATTAAAACTTGAGTAAATAACAAAAATGCCAATTTGACAAGGACAGCGAATCCGGCCTGCTCTTAAAGACTTAAACACTTTACGAAGACAGGATGTTAAGTAAATCGGTCTGACACTTTATTGTCGCTTTTATTTATAAAATAAATATAGGAGTTTTTCCATTTATCAGGATAGGAGTTAGTGAAAAACATTTCGTTGAAAATGTCTAAAAGAATTTATTTATATTTCAAAGGTAAAACATCGAATAATATTGTAATCAATTCCATTGATACCCGGACTTGATCGTGTGCTTTTATTATTTATTACTGCATTGAATTCTGCGAAACTACCTTATTTAAAAGTTTAACGTATTTATCATATTCAACTTTAAGTAAATTATTTCCTATGTTTCTCTTCCATATTTTATATAGTTCCTCTTTAGTTTTACATGAAACAATAATTCCTTTAGTTATCCATACCTTTCTAGGTTTGTTTTTTTTATTACTTTTGTTTTTAATTACTCTTGCTGCCATATTTATACATTTTTGAATCTCATTGATCAAAGTGTCAACAGACATATTTGGATCATTACCATTTTTCAAAATATTTTAATTTTTTGTCCTTGTTATTTCTTTTAGCTTACTATAATTTATTTGCATATAATTTTCATTATGCTCTTCCATTTTTATATCTTCATCAAAATCAACAAATAATGAAGACATATAGAAGTTATCTTCTATATATATATATATATATATATATATATATATATATATATATAATCATTAGTAGACGGTCTAGTTGTCCCTGTGAAACACGGAAAATAACCATTTTCTAAGAAATTATTTAGAAATTCCATACTGAAATTATTTTGATTTAATATATCAATGTTAAAATCCCCTACAACGCAATGATTTTTGACATTTCTCTTTTCACGCAGATACTTGTTTACATACAACACAAATTTAGAAACAGGTATATCATGTGACCTATAAATTGCAGATATTTCAAATTTTTCATTATTACTTAGTATCAATTTTGTATTTAAAAAACTTAGTCTACCCATTACCTCAATACCCGTTGTATGAATAATACTTTCCTTGATATAAACTACCACTTCATCAGACTTATTTATTCTACTATTATTATAATATATTTTGTAACCTGAGATCTGAAAAAATTCAAAATAATCCAGATTCCAGGTTCCTGCGCAAACAATCACAATAGGTTTAATTTTCAGACCCTCAATAAGAACCTCAAGTCTAGTAATATTTGCATTTAAACTCCTAACATTAATATTCAAAATTAAATTCTTGTAGCTAAGATTATCATTGAGCGTCCGAAAATCCTTTACAGTACTTTCATTTAGTATCAATTCATCACAATACATTTCATTCTCCATTTTTAATTTTGTTTGAGTTTTCTTTTTTTTTTTAAAGTTTATTTATTTAGTTTGTTTCTGTCTACCCTGTGTAGATGAACTTGTTCCATTTTCTGTCTTCTTTCCCATAATCGTTTCAGCTGCTTTACCCGTTGTTGACTTTTTTTGCTGATAGTTTTCTATCTTATCAACGTACATAGATATGTTAGGTTGCACTGGATAATTAGTCATCTCTATGGACTTTTTTATTTTTCTTTTAAGAGTCCGCTGTATCTCTGTCCTTTTCTAATTAAAAAATTGACTTTCTTCCCAAAATTAGCAACAAGAGGCAAAAATAAAGAGATGGTTTCGATGTGTTTAATAAAATGTAATATTTTCTTTGATTAGTATGAATTAATTTTATTGCTTCGTTTTTAAGAAAAGTTGGAATAACTTAGAAAATTTAAAAATTAGTGTCAAATAATGGGATTTTCAAGTTATTCCAACTTTTCTTGAAAATAAAGCGGTGGAATTAAATTATTCTTATCAGAGAAAATATTGCTTTCTATTACACGAATCGAAACCATCTCTTTATTTCTGCCTGAAGCTATTAGTTTTTATAAAAAATAAATTTTAAATAGATTCGGTAAAACAGGTAACTGTGTCGGTATACAGCTGACTCTTAAACAATATACAAGCGCTGCTATCATTTGTAGCATGTCTTATATCAAAACTTGTTTTATACTAATTATTACTGTAAATAAAATTGCGGCACTTAATTGAATCACTGCTACACGTAATTGTCTTATGATTTTCAGAACATTTTAAACAGCTTTGCTCATTATGACATTTTGTACACTATGCCCAAATTTTCCACAATTGTAACATAGCCTGGTGTTTAATAAATCAAACACTTTGCAACACTGATCTCCAACGAAAATTCTGTCATTATTTCCTCTAATATACTTGTATAATTCAGGTGTAACTTCAACTAATAGCCCTTTCAATTACGTTCTTTTATTAGTATACATATTCAATACTTTACATTTGGGATTGAAACTTTTAAAATTTCTTTCATTTAAATCTTTTTCATAACCTTCTTCATCATTTTGACAATAATTTTGTATTTCAACGACTTTTATTTTTGGATTCATTGATTGCTCTTTTTGTACTTCGAAATCACCTGCCAACTTAGCAGATAATAATTTCTCAGCAGTTTTGACACTATCCTCAATTGTGCAATTAATTATCACTTCATTATCATTTTTTATATAAACATTATTAGTTTGTATATTTTTCTCTTTGTTTAAGTAATATAATACATTTTGTTTAGTAGATAATTTATCATCTTTACTAGTCTTCTTTATTATTAGTTTTGGTCCTTTTTTGGCATAGGCTTATCTTTAATAACAACATCTGCAAAAGATTTTTTGCTTTTCACGAAAGTTGTTTTTTCTTTTTCTAATTATTCTTTAAATAATTCATTTCTAGCTTGCAATTGTATATCATGTTTCCTTAATAAAGTATTTTCAATTTTTACCTTTTCAAACTCTACATTCAGATCTGCAATAGTTTTGTTATGTTCCTGCATATTATCTCTTTGTATTTCTTCTAGTATTTTCTTTAGTAAATCTTCCTTTTGTTTCTTCATCCTATTCGCAATTATCATTTTAGCTGTCTCATTCAAAGCCACGTTTTTTTTCTGAAGTTATGTTTTCTTCGTTCACATGTTCTGGACATATTATTAGTGTTTCACCCACAAAATTATCACAATTTAATCTTTTATAATCACTTATATGGTACGCATTTTCACAGATTATATACACTACCGCCGAAAACTTTTGATTTGGATGGCATTTATAAAATCTTTCTTTCGGCTTATCGGGAGGCTCATCGATCCCCGGCGCCATCTTGCCGCCATTAATTATTGTCCATATATTATCTGTTAAATTTATTTTATGGTGTTCTAGATTACACCTTCCAATTTTTTCTCCTTCCAGCCAAAATATATCTTCATTTTTCAAGATTAAATTTTTTATATACTGTGTATTTTCTTCGCTTAAGCGATTTAAAATTATTTTATTTAATAATTTTCCATTACGATCGAAATTTTCTTCTTGAATATTATTTATGTTTTCATACACTAAATTTTCCTCAAATTTACTAGATTTTTCTTCTTGCATATCTTTTATAATATTTATTTCAGCATTCTCATTTATAAAATATGTAAGAGATTCATCTTTTTTTCAACATTAAAATTCGCATTTTCTTGAAGTTTTCCAAGAAACTGTTGATATTCAAAATCCTTATCATTTGATATTTTATAATGATCTTTGTTCAGTGTGTTATTAATATCTTTTAAAAAGTATTCTATATTTTTATTTTTATTTTTGAGAAAATCTGAAATTGAGTGATTTTCACTATCCTGTATTTTTGAAATATAATTTAATATTATAAATGTATTATTAGTTATTAAGTCTGTATTTTCCGTATTTTGTATATATACATTCGAAATTACATTCTCGTTATGTTTGCAATCTGTTTGAATTAAGAATTTTTCTCTAGTTATTTCTAAATAGCCTTTATCCAATCTTAATTTATTTTTTTTTAATACATGTTGTAACGGTATTCTATCGTGTTTGAATCTGGCGCGCTTAGATATCAAAATAGAATAAGCGCTCGGTCATATGTATCGTCTAAGACGAGTAAGGAAGTGCGTATCTTGACGACCGGCACGCGAGAGAGAAGCTCGCTGGCCGTGAGGTGCTTCAGAGAGTTTTCAGCTACCGTTGCGTTAACACGAAACCTAAGCCGCGCTGTGCTCATTTAGAGATTTTGCCACGTGGTCTTATAATACGTTAGACTAAATTCGCAATTGATAGCGCGTAACGTTGCCTTAGATAAAAGTCGCTAGTTTATTTCGACTAGCGTATCGTATTATATTGGCTAGTTATAACTCTCAGAAATTATTTCTGTAGAGTTTTGCTCGACCGCTTTTCGCGCGTCTTAGCGGTCAGCCATTAAGTGCCAGCAAATACGTTGATCGGCGTGTATAGGATTCCACCGATCTACGTCCAGGCAACCACGTTGGCAGAGCTCAGCGGAATTCAAGGATCGGGAAGAGACGTCCTCCACCGACCTACTCTAGAGCATCTACGTATTGGTTACGTACAGGGGAGAAGCTACGGTAACAGGCGAGCGGCATCTACGTGCACGTAGGTAATTAGTGTAAGCTGGCCAGTGCGTTACCGTGAGTATAATTATACTGTGCGATATCCAAGTATCTCTTCCTCGAGAGATACTTGTTCGGGTATATTGTATCATCGGTTATATAACCGATCAGCGTCATAAGCGAGTTCTATTTAGTTCGCAACGCGCCCTCCCTTTGCTCTTTCTCTCATTAGACGCGTATATTATATTTTATATATTATTCAATTTCATTTTCGTTCAATTCATATTTTATATTTATATTCTTATTTGTCTTATAAAAAATCAACTCCGTTTTTCTATTAAAACGTGCTTTCAATTCATTTATATTGCCTGACTATATTTAACATAAAATATATTTCCCGTTGCTTACTCCGACGTTTCCGCGGTCCTTGTGAGCAGTTATAAATTAATAAGTTACGTAATATCATATAATTTAATATAACGTATTTTGGAATCTGTCTCACGAAGGAAAACTGCGCTACCGGCAACGCGTCTCTTGTTCAGGTAAGAGAGAAAGAGAGAGACGCAGTGAGTGCAGCAAGCGACAAGTATATCACATAAGATTTTGTCGTTTATCAATAAGATTGACTAGCTAGCACAATCGGAGTTTGTTACGTAAAATTTAACATATTTACGATAATTTTCAGCAATTCCGCATATAATCAAGTTCATAGATTTAGCTAAAAATAATATTTAATTAAAAGCTAATTCTTTTTTTTTTTTTGTAACGGGCGAAATAACCGTTACAATGTATATCTAAAATTCCATCGTAAGGTATAGAAAAGTTTTCCGATGCTACATAAAAGTTCATATGTAAATCATTAATCGGAAAATTTATTAAACCACATGTTTTAATAGGTGTTGTTGGTAATTCCTGCCAAATATATTTTAACACTATCATTAACAAAATTTAATGGTACTAAGCTTTCTTTTATAATATTAAGCTAAGCACCTGTATCTATTAATAATTTGCATAATTTGTTAGTAAATGGGTTTTCTTATTTGAATAAATTGTAGTGTGTCGCCTAATTTGAATATATAAATTGGTATATATTCATCTTTAATATCTTTAGTTTTAATTTGCATATTTTTTTATATTTTTTTTTTATCACATACTTTGAAGTCATAATCAATTTCGTGTGTTCTTGCAAAAAATTGAATGTCAATATAATTTTTGAGCGGCTTTTGTTGCGAAACTCGTCTCGTGCGCTCTTTCCAAGTCGAGTTTATGCGTTTCCCTGTATATGAACTGATGTGTTTAATTTAGCTTGACATTCTTCCTCTGTGTGATTAATGCTTTTGCAAAATGTGCAAAATTTACTTAGCTTGCTTTCTATATTCTTGAATGTAAAGCATGAATCGATTGAATGTCCTAATTTTTCACAATATGGGCATTGTACATTCTGATTTGCGTTTTGAGGTTTTCTGAAATGATTTCAAACAGCATTTTATAATTTTGTGTTTGTAAAAATTTTCTTATAAATATTCAAATTTATATAATATATACGAAAAAATGTTCACTTTAGTTTCAAATTATTCTGTATTATTCAAAACTGTTAAAAAATGTTTAAAATTGTTTATAACTGTTTTAAATGTTCCAAATTTTACATTTACTATTTTGAACAGTTTTAAACAGTCTTAAACAATTTTGAAAAATTTTAAACTATTTCTAACAGTAATGCACATTTTATATTTCCACTAGGGATTGGAGATATCATCTTCTCTATTTTATTGCCAGTGGGTCTCTTTATCGCTGTAGACTGAGACCCGTGATTACACCTTTCTCATGTAATTTTTATTAGCCAGGGAGACTTTTTAATTGGTTTTTCTGGTCTCCTAATTCTATTTCACAGAAAAAAATTCAGAAAAATTTTTCCAAAATTTTCCAGGGGATTAAACACCGGTCCACTGCAGTATGAGCCAAGAGCCTCAACCCCTGCGCTACCACCGATTCTACTTATAGGTATGAACTTATTTTAAATAAATGAGAAGCCGAAGAGTGTAAATATGTATAAATTTAAAGAATGTTACAAGAAAAATCATCCCTTCTAAAAATATTATAAGAACTCTCATGTGAGATCTCTTATGAAATCGCCTATGAAATCTCATATTTTGACAAATTTTAACATCAGCTATATTAGTACAATCATTTTAGTTGAAATAAAAATTCTTTCAGAGCTGTTATTTTTTTATGAACTTGGATCGCAAATTAGATATCAAAGTCGACAAACCTTACCTCAAAATACTATAGATTGAAAACTTGTATATAACTTTAAATGGAAAGACTCTACTGAGATAACTGTTAAAATTACACTAAACAAAATTTATTTCAAAATATTAATAAAAACGGTCAAAAAAAATAAAATTAATCAAAATTAAAAAATGCGTTTTTGCTCGAAATTTTCCTATGAGCCATCATCAGTACAACTAGGAAAATTCTATTGTAGACGCAAAATGTTATGTCGCTTTGAGAACAATTATTGATATAAGCTGATAAATCTTGCTGAGGGAGCCAGACAAATAAGCTCCACCTAGCGACCAAAATGTGAACTACGAAATTTCAATGACAATTCCATCCAAATTGTCATAACAAGAAAACATCTGAATCATTCTCTCTCACTCATATGCTAGGTGATGCATCATTTATATCTCAATCCCAACGTAGATGAAATTATTGAGAATATGTTTAACGGCACATATTTCACCCAAGTGTCGAATTTTAATATTTTCGAAAGAATTTATTAACAGTTTGAAATTTAAGTTTAAATGGTAAGACTCTACTAGGATAACTGTTAAAATTACACTAAACAAAATTTATTTCAAAATATTAATAAAAACGGTTAAAAAAAATAAAATTGATGAAAATTAAAAAATGCGTTTCGGCTCCGAATTCCGCTATCAGCCATCATCAGTACAACTAGGAGAAATATATTGTAGACGCAAAATGTTATATCACTTTGAGATGTAAATGATGCATCACCTAGCATATGAGTGAGAGAGAATGATTCAGATGTTTTTTTCTTATGACAATTTGGATGGAATTGTCATTGAAATTTCGTAGTTCACATTTTGGTCGCTAGGTGGAGCTTATTTGTCTGGCTCCCTTAGCAAGATTTATAACCTTATATCAATAATTTTTCTCAAAGCGACATAACATTTTGCGTCTACAATAGAATTTTCCTAGTTGTACTGATGATGGCTCATAGGAGAATTTGGAGCCGAAATGCATTTTTTAATTTTCATTAATTTTTTTTTTTTTAACCGTTTTTATTAATATTTTGAAATAAATTTTGTTTACTGTAATTTTAACAGTTATCCCAGTAGAGTCTTTCCATTCAAACTTAAATTTTAAACTGTTAGTAAATTCTTTCGAAAATATTAAAATTCGACACATGGGTGAAATATGTGTCGTTAAACATATTCTCAATAATTTCATCTATGTTGGGATTGAGATGTAAATGATGCATCACCTAGCATATGAGTGAGGGAGAATGATTCAGATGTTTTCTTCTCATGACAATTTAGATGGAACTGTCATTGAAATTTTGTAGTTCACATTTTGGTCGCTAGGTGGAGCTCATTTGTCTGGCTCCCTTAGCAAGATTTATCACCTTATATCAATAATTGTTCTCAAAGCGACATAACATTTTGCGTCTACAATAGAATTTTCCTAGTTGTACTGATGATGGCTCATAGGAGAATTTGGAGCCGAAACGCATTTTTTAATTTCGTTAATTTTATTTTTTTAAACGTTTTCATTGATATTTTAAAATAAATTTTGTTTAGTGTAATTTTAACAGCTATCCCTAAAGATTCTTTCCATTTAAACATAAATTTTAAACTGTTAATAAATTCTTTCGAAAATATTGTATATAACTTTTTCAGTATAAGATTTTGGTAGATTTCTTTAGTTGTCCGCACTCAAGTTGAATCCTACTAATTTTTTTTTTAAGTGAGAAAACCCGATTAAATTCACCATTTACTCATACACTGTAAAAAAAAATTTCGGAAAATCACGTCGGTAAAATGAAAATATTATTGATTTTTTTCTTTATTATGTTTTTTAAAATAAAAACTAAAAAATAAATCGTTTTAATTTTGTTGTAAATATAAAACAAACAAAAATTGTTCAAGATTATAAATTAAGAAATTTTACAGTCAATATTTAAAAATTTTTATTCTAACCTTAACAGAAATGACTGATTCGTTACTTAAAAAGCCGGCCGGAAGGAAGCTATATCTTACGTCTGAAATTTAGCAGGAGCATAAATCTTTTCTTCCACAAATTTCATTTTTCCCAAATTTCAAAGGAGAAAAGTTCTTCAAGTCCAATCAATAGAGCAAAAAAAGGCTATTTTAGACATTAATTAGGGGCTTAATAAAACCTATACAGAGTTGTTAAGGGCGATGAAAAAATATACCCTATATAATATGTAACCAAAAAAAAACCGGTATAAAATGCTCCAGGAGGGTGCAAAGTTGGGCGAAACAGGTTTTTTAATCCTCTTAAGCAACGTATGCATTTAAGATTAAGAATATGGATTGCTTTTTCCAAATAATACTTCGTCGAGTTGGCGGAACAAGGATACCCGTCGTTTTTCGTTTGGAAAAGAGGACATCTTCGTATTAAATCAAATGGAGGTGTCCCCTTTTTCAAACGAAAAACGACGTGTAACCTTGTTCCGCTAACCCGACGACTTACAAGGAGTCATTCAGTTGACATAATATTCACTGAGATTCTAGCTTATAAGAAAATTGCTGCGCTCGACCGCATGCGCGCTACTTGTAAATGTTGTTATATTTTTTTAAATTATTTATTAATCGATTTGAAACTTTCCACGAATCTTCATTATACAAAAACCAAAAACTTTCTTGCTACAAGTTTCTTGTACTCTTCACAATTTAGAATTTGTATTAATTAATAAACAATTGCTATTAACTATTTAAGAATTAAAGTTTTATATCATTCTCATAGGTTTCGCTATGATATTTAGAAGATATATTTCAAATTCCAGCGAAATCGGTTAATATTTACTCGAATCACAACGATTTAAGTTTAAAAAAGTATTGAAATTTATTGTAAAAATTTTCTTGTTTTTAATTACATAAAATTTTTTTTAATTTATCTGAAGAAAATATTTCGAGCGTTAGTGCCCTTATTGCATCCGGGTCTTCAATTATTCATAGAAAAAATAATTTTTTACTTTTTTAAGGAAGCTTTCATAAATCCAAACAAAAAGAGAGGTTGTAACAGCAAAACGGTCAATTTGTTGCTGAGATATTCCCTATTGTTTATCCCAAGACAAATAATGTTTGAGGCTATGATTTTTTTTGGATGAACACATTGAGTTGCATAAGGGCATAAACTCTTCATGAAGGTGTAACGCGGCTTTTTTCTTTTTAATAAAATCTTTTTGTCTTAATGAGAGATAGAAGATGTTGTTTATATTCATATCTTCTCTCTCACTCTAAGACTTTTTTTCTCTCTTTCTATCCCCTTTAAAACTTAACAGAATGAAAATGATAACTATCTTACCGCACACTTAAACGCTGCATTAAAACCCAGGGTACTAATCCACCTGGTTGTTGATTCTTTGTTCCCGGTGCTAATGCTTAAACCTGACAACTAGTAACACGTGAAACCGTGTTTTGGAGGTTATGCTCAGGTGGGGACACTCACTAAAGCAGACCAAGGCACACATACACACATGGTTGCACTCACATCACTCACGAGTCACGACGAAAGCCTCTAGCAGGCGATTCTCACTACTAAACGTCCAGGAGGCGGCGAAACGGCGCCGATGGCACAAAATATATATGAACACGTGCTCGCGCGAACATGCTATTGTGGCGCTCGCGTAGAGTTAGTTAAAAGGTAGAAAGAGAGAGATAGAAATAGACTGATGTAATAATTAAAGTCGATAAAGTAGGATAGACGCATATGGTAATAGATAGCGCATGTATAAAAAACTTGATTATGATAAAAAGAGATAAAAGATTATTTAATAGAAATTGTAATGAGTCATATTATAGGGGGCGCGCAAAGACTAACGATATCCAAACGCAATTTAAATAACTTCTGTTTGCTTGTGGTAAATATCTTTTTGTATATTTTTATAGATGGCGCTACAGTACAAATAAATAAATTGACATTGTAATTGCACGAAATAATTGAAAATAAAAATAATTAATAGAATAAAGATTTAAGCGAATTTAAAATAACGAAAAGTTAGAAATTATTGTTTGTATTATTAATTGATGCTTTTTTATATTATTTGATAAAAATTAAAATTTTCATCGTAATGAGAAAAATAATTGGCTATTCATAGAGAAAATAAGATAAACTGTAATCAAATTAAGCGCGCAGATGTCGTAACAGGTAAAGTGTAAAAATACTACACTAGAAACAGGAAATAACATGTAATTTGACTAGCGAGTAGCAAACTACACCAGAATAAGGTGATGGAAAGAACTTTACTTGATTAGTGAGTCACGAAATAGAAAAAAATAGTAGATAGGAAATAACAAGAGTAATAAAGAGAGCAATAGAGAAGAAGAGGCCACTGATACTCAGCGTTCGCTTCTTTCTTCTTCGTGCCTCATTGTCGTTATAGTCATCGTGCTATCAAGTCATTTTTTGCTTCACATCACAATTAAACTTTTGCTACATATTAAATTTCCTCATAGTTGTTAGATTTGTTGAATTTGTTAATTGTTGCTTTCTTTAATTGTTAAATTTTTTTTATTTAGTAAATTGAACAGTGTTAAATAGTTTTCGTTATTGATTGTCGTTACTAGACTATTTTTTTTCTTTTTTTGCGGAGACCTACTACTACCATTGCGTGTGCCTATATTGTACCAGAGGGATTGTTGGCCATTTTGAAACCCACGTAGCGTCTTTGTTGGGATTATACATCGCCTATATAATTAACGAGTTTCTTTCTTTGTTGAATTGAGATGATGGCTACAACTCAATCTACTCAGGAAAAGGTACTATCTAATTAAATAATTTTTTTTATTTACTTGTGAGAAATTGAGCAGTGAACTTAGCTCATAATCTCTCTCTCGCGAATAAAATTAGCGGAAGTCTATGGCAGGCTATAAGAATAGCCACGTGGACATTCAATTTGTAAATTTTAATTTATTTTGCATATCAAATCAATTGTGGTGGTGAAAAATTGTAAAAGCTAAATATATAATAATTTTTTTTTGTGAGTAAAGTGGGATAGTGAAAATTAATTAGTGAATTTTTTTTTTATCTACCCTAATCGAGTGTAGTGTAAAAATAAATTTGGTCACTTTACTATTAAAATTTATTTATTCTTATTCGATACTTAAAGTGTTTTTTTTTCTATGAATAAAAGTTAGTTTCTCCTATTTAATTATATTTTATCGAAGTAAAATTTAAATTATTTATAATTTAAAATAACAGTTAATAACTGATTCTATAAACTTTCTTTTTAAAGTTCTCTTTTACTTAATTTTTGTGTTTTATTGAATTTGTAAAATTCTCAATTTATTATCAATCTACTGCTACAATTCTAAAGTGATTAAAAATTTCTTTTAATTGGTGTAAATTCTAACCTTGTGAGAAATTAATAAGTGATAGTTTATTTGATGAATTCTTTAGAAACTATTTTTCTTATATAACTTTTCTTTGATTTATAAAATTTTCTTTGATTAAATTTGTAAAGATAACTAACTAGGAGAGTGTCACACCTCCGGATCACGGATTTTGCTCAAACTTCGGGATAAGTTTTCAGATGATAAAATATGGAAAAAGATAAAGTTATAGTCACAAACACTCAATATTTCCCTAGTTACAGGCAATTAAAGAAAATCACTAAAAAATTTACTAGATTTTTAAACGCATATAGTTCTTTAGCATTGATAGCTAGGAGCTTAAAACTTTTTTTTAAATTAAAGCTGAGCTCAAATCCTTTCAAAACAGTAGTTACAGCATATCAAAACATTATTTTTTCCCAAAGTCAAAGCGTAATAAGGATTGGACCTGAATTTTCTTTTTAAAACATAAATTAATAATAAAAGCTGAAATTAGGTCCAATCTTTATTACGCTCTAACTTTGGGAAAAAATAATATTTTGATATGCTGTAACTACTGTTTCAAAAGGATTTGAGCTCAGCTTTAATTAAAAAAAGTTTCAAGCTCCTAGCTATCAATGCTAAAGAACTATATGCGTTTAAAAATCTAGTAACTTTTTTAGTGATTTTCTTTAATTGCCTGTAACTAGGGAAATATTGAGTGTTTGTGACTATAACTTTATCTTTTTCCATATTTTATCATCTGAAAACTTATCCCGAAGTTTGAGCAAAATCCGTGATCCGGAGGTACGACATTCTCCTAGTAAGTTAAATAATTAAAATACATAATCATCAAAATTAAAAGTCACAGTAATTGAATTTCTGGATATATATAATATATATATTAAATTACTACAAAACACGTAACCTCACCCCCACGAAACGCCTATTGAAGGTCAGAGAGAAGTAAAAAGAGGATATTCGACACTAGCGCCACCAACCAGAAGATTGCGTAATCTGGGATACACACTGCTGTTTGAGCCCCACCCAGTGATGGATTTCGAGGATGCTTTATACATTTATGTATATCTATATATTAGGATATCCTTTAGCCAACTTCAGAGTATACCGTAGAATTAGAGTATAAGCAGAATATATTATTCTGTAGTATATACTCTGAAGTTGGCTGTTGGATATCATATAAGCATCTTCGAAATCCATCACTGGCCCCACCCTTACATAACCTAAAAGTTATATTGAGCACGTGTTGTATCCGTCGCTCAATTTCTATATTAATGAATAAAGTTTAAGTTATTATTATTGCTTAATATTTTAAAGCTTATAATTTTCTTTCATAATTTGACATAACATTAGACTCAATAGTTTTTCTTTCTTTAATCTAACACAGAATTATATAAAGAAATTGCTTTATATAGAAATTTACATGTGATTTAAATTCAAATTCTTTCAATTAAAGTATCTAAAGTTTGCTTATTGGATTTCAACCTTTATATCTATATGTTCATTAAATTATTTATTGAAGTGATCTGATAATTAATTAGTATATTAGAGGTAGAATATCTGATTCCCTTATTATATCATTATTAGTATTTTTGTAGGCGGAGAAATCTCAGAATTTGGGAGTTATAAACCAGATAGTATTTCTTATTTAATTATATATATTTATAACCCTCCAAATAAAAACCACCCTTACAAGGTTGAAATTTTCATATTCCATTAAGAGCAAATGAGGGTGTTTTTTATAAATAAAAGGAGCTGGAGCTTTATTTATAACTTTCACGGATTTTTAATTTGAATATTCTTCTAACTGACTAGGAGAGTGTCACACCTCCGGATCACGGATTTTGCTTAAACTTCGGGATAAATTTTTAGATGATAAAATATGGAAAAAGCTAAAGTTATAGTCATAAATACTCAATATTTCCCTAGTTACAGGCAATTAAAGAAAATCACTAAAAAAGTTACTAGATTTTTAAACACATATAGTTCTTTAGCGTCGATAGCTACAAGCTTGAAACTTTTTTAAATTAAGACTGAGCTCAAATCCTTTCGATACAGTAGTTACAGCATATCAAAACATTATTTTTCCCCAAAGTTAGAGCGTAATAAGGATTGGACCTAATTTCAGCTTTTATTATTAATTAATGTTTTTAAAAGAAAAATCAGGTCCAATGTTTATCATGCTCTAACTTTGGGAAAAAATAATGTTTTGATATGCTGTAACTACTGTATCGAAAGGATTTGAGCTCAGCTTTAATTTAAAAAAGTTTCAAGCTTGTAGCTATCAATGCTAAAGAACTATATGCGTTTAAAAATCTAGTAACTTTTTTAGTGATTTTCTTTAATTCCCTGTAACTAGAGAAATGTTGAGTATTTGTGACTATAACTTTAGCTTTTTCCATATTTTATCATCTAAAAATTTATCCCGAAGTTTAAGCAAAATCCGTGATCCGGAGGTGTGACACTCTCCTAGTGAGTTCAAAACAAAGATTATAAAAAAAAGAACTTTTTAAGGCTAATGGGAGCCGAGATAGAATTTTTTTCTCTTAAATCACAGCCACTTTGTTTATAACAATTAAGAAACAAATCAAGCGGCATTTGTTAATTAAAGACTTATATTTTAAAAATCTATGATTAGATTTAAAAAAATGCGACTCTTTATTATGAAAACTAAAATAATAATAACGGCAAGCGTGGCGTCGTGTTGCGGATGCTTCTAATTGCGTGTGAGAAAAGTTTACGAAAGACTTCGTTCCAATGAAATTCATAAAAATTAACCTCTTTTTAGTGAATAATGGACCAATTTCGATGTTTTTTTTTTTAATCTGGGGCACCTTGAAAAATTATTAATATTAGTGCAAACAGTTTTTAAAAATAAGGTATATTTAAGTTAAAACAACTGTACCTATTACGGACATATTAAATGCAAATCTTTGCTATGATTCACTAAATCAATATTTTCAAAAGTGTAACTTCTTATTTTAAAGCTAAAAGAAAGAACTTTAAAATGAGATGTTACATAAAAATCTTATTAGTTTATTGTTAGAGAAAAAATAAAAATATATTTAATGATGAAAAAATTTTTTTGCTTGCAAAACAAAGAAATGTACAAAAAAATTGAGAATAGTATTTTTATTATTACTTTACAAATATTTGCAATTATTAATGACTATCTTTTTGTTTATTGAAACTATAAATAAATTATAAGAATTAGTTACAATATATAATTAATGAAAAGTTTAATTAAACTTGTCTCCAGGTTCCAAATTTTATAATTATCAGGAATAATAAGGTTAGTTCATTTACAACATTTTCGTAAATCTACGTGCATTTCACAAAGATTGATCGTAATCAAACTCATGACATCTCATTTTAAAGTTCTTTCTTCTAGCTTTAAAATGAGACGTTACATGTCTAAAACTTTGATTTAGTGAATCACAGCAATGATTTGCGTTTAGGGTGTCCGTAATAGGTACAGTTGTTTTAAATTAAATATACCTTATTTTTGAAAACTGCTTTAATTTTAATAATTTTTTTTAAGGTACCCCTGATTTAAAAAAAAACATCTAAATCGGTCCATTATTCACTGAGATACGGTTAATTTTTACGAATTTCATTGGAACAAAGTCTTTTGTGAACTTTTCTCACGCGCAAATAGAAGCAAACGCAACACGACGTCACGCTTGCCGTTATTATTATTCTAGTTTTTATAATAAAGAGTCGCAGTTTTTAAAATCTAATCATAGATTTTTAAAATATACGTCTTTAATTAACAAATGCCGCTTTATTTGTTTTTTAATTGTTATAAACAAAGTAGATGTGATTTAAAAAAAAAAAAATTCTATCTCGGCTCCTATTGGCCTTGAAGAGTTCTTTTTTTTTAAATCTTTGTTTTGAACTCAGTTATAAGAATATTTAAATTAAAAATCAATGAAAGTTATAAATAAAGCTCCAGCTTCTTTTATTTATAAAAAAAACACCTTTTTTTTTAAACGTTATAAAAAGAGTTGCAATTGAATTTTCTCATTCGCTCTTAATGGAATATGAAAATTTCAACCATTATAAAGAGTTTTAGCCCTTATGCAAGTCAATATGTTCATAAAAAAAAATATAGCTTGAAACATTATGTGTCTTGGGATAAACAATAGAGAATATCACAGCAACAAATTAACCGATTTGCTGTTACAACCTCTCTTTTTGTTTGGGGTTTACAAAGACTTTCTTGAAAAAGTGAAAAAATATTGAAAAATTATTTTTGCTATGAATAATTGATATGCAGAAAATGGCCATTTTTTGTTTTTTTTTGGCCTGTTTGCAATAACTAGTTGACAAAAATAATTGCGACACCACTCAAATTGTAGGTTTTTTAATTTTCTAATACTATTATTATAAACTTTTTATTCTTAGATGCATACGTTGCTTCAGAGAATTAAAAAAACCTGTTTTTCCAACTTTGCACCCTCCTGGAGCATTTTATACCGGTTTTTTTTGGTTACATATTATATAGGGTATATTTTTTCATCGCTCTTAACAACTCTGTATAGATATTATTAAGCCCCCAATTAATGTCTTAAAAATGTCTCTATTGATTGGACTATTCTCTTTGGCAAATATAACGAGAGAAAAGTTCTTTTTTCCCATAGAATTAAAAATTTATAAGAATAGATAAATAATTGAATATTTCCATAAAAAAAATGAATTTTAATTTATTTTTTAATTAAACTCTCTTTTTTTAAATTATTGAAGTGGCCAGGGTCAAGGTGGGAATGAAGCCTATTATACAATTCGGAAGTAAAGTCTATTTCTCTCTCAGGTATTTTCCCTAAAAATAGTAAATTTTATTACATTTCCATAGACTTTGATATGTTTTTATTTATTTATTATTGTAAAAATTATTAGTATAAATTTTCATATATTACAATATAAGTTCTTAATTTTTTTAAACCTATGATTTGATAATGTTATATAGATTTTCAAGTCATTAGTAATAATCAAATTACTATATTTTTCTATAAACATGAGTATATATTGAAAATATTGAGAGTGAAGTATTTTGCATTTTGGCTATAGAAAGATAAAAGGTAAGCACGGGTAGTCCGAAGTTTAGCACCAAGTGTTTGTCACCTAAAGAGTTCAAAATGGAAATAATTAATCCAATATTTTAAGTAAATATTTGTAAAAATAAAAATCCCAGATGATGTCCTTCAGAAATAAACGAGATTTCTTACTTTAGAAGAATTTATTAATAAAATTTTGAGAAAATAGATTATAATCAATATTTCTATTATTTCTTATAAATCTAAATGATAACATTTTATATCCCTTTTTAATATGTATTTATATTTATTATTTCTAATATATACTCATATTTTGTGTCAAATGTCCTTTCCTTGGAAAATAAATATAGTTATTTTGGGTTTTCTTTTTCTTCTATACATTTAACTAGTATAAATCAAATCGATATCTATATACAAGTGTATTACTAAGATCTCAGCAGTATGAGCAATATTTTGAACTTTTGTGTACTGAAATATCGTAAATAACAGTTCGTTAAATTTTTCAGTATATGGTAATACATATTACATAACTGTTTTGGAAGCTTTATTCAGTGATTCATCTTTTTTATTTTATATATCTTTTTTAACCGTACGAGCGCAACACAATAATAATCCCTTGAAAATCTGTTTTTTGTGCTTAAACACAAAAAAGAATATGTTTGAAATAGAGAGTGAATTATTTACATGTGTATATATATATATATATATATATATATATATATATATATATATATGTTATATTGTAATCCGGTACTTGAGCAGTAGTCGGTCAAAGGCTTTAGCCCAAGACTGACTGCTGTGCAAGCTATAAAAGATTAGTCGAAGTCATAAGTATCCTTCGTTAGCCCAAGTCAAGAAGATGATTTTATGTTATCGTAGGTTGTATAAATACTGCTCTGAATGTCCCGTGAGGATATACCTTCTTTGTAAACGATGTGATTATATTATTTGAAAAATGCACGGAAAAGGAACATTTGTAAATTGAGTACAGGTGAGAGAGACAAAGGTTAAAGACAAGGGGACTCACTGTAATCAAGCACCCCGAACTGTGAGAGGCAAAGGGAATCCAGTATAATCAAGAACACC
This sequence comes from Anastatus disparis, assembly GCA_017163975.1. Lineage (NCBI taxonomy): Eukaryota > Metazoa > Arthropoda > Insecta > Hymenoptera > Eupelmidae > Anastatus > Anastatus disparis. Next base: position 4,966,968 of record JAFFSR010000267.1, on the reverse strand, counting down.
AAAAAAGACAGAATTCTACTACGTCCACGTCCTTGTCTCCGGGTTACGCTGAGAGTAGGATCATATTGAAGCACAAAATGTGAAAACCGGATTCGTATCCTCAAATTTTGACAAATCGATGATGGATTCATAATCAGCGAAATAAAAAAATCGTAGTATACCGATTTTCATCTAATTTCGAGAATTTATTTGAATTTCCGTCCGCCATATTGCATTTACCATATTGAAAATCTGGGAATGAATCCGTAATCAGTAAACTCTTCTCAGCAACCAAGTCGGAAAAAAATTCTATTATAGAGTTTAGATATTTTATGGACTATCATTTGATGTTTTGAATAATTTCAAGTGCATTTTCAACTAGGAAAAAATCATAAAGCTAGAAATTCGCGAATTGTTCGTCTATTTTTATTTTAAATCAACTATATCGGTACTCAAGCGCCATCTAAATGCAATTCTAACTTATTAGCTTAATAAATAATAAAACAATAACAATTGTTAACAATTCTTAACCTCACCAATTGAAAGAGCGACCTCGAAAATAGTCGATACGATATTTTTGTCATAAATTTTCAAAGATTTTTACGTCTATTGAATCGTTTAAAGCGACAGGTAAAATTCTGCATTTCCAGCATTAACGGGTTAAGTACTAATTAACTTAGAAAAAAAATTATTGGAACAGTTTTGTTTTGGTTTTTATTTCGTGAATTTAAGTTTTTTCAAACTTAATTTTGTTTAGTTTTTATTTAAAAAATAATAACGAAAAATTTAATATATTTAAAAAAAAACCTGAAATAAATAATATCTGTTTTGTTTCTGTAAAACAATATAAATAAAAATAAAAACTAAATTTTTAACAAATATCAAAATAAAAAGTAACCATTAATTTGAGTTTCCAAACGGTCCCAGAAAAAAATATACACATAAATAGTAACATTTTTAGAATATTTCGTTGATGGAGAGGTAATTTGAGAACAAATTAGTTTGCACATAGCAACACAACACTATTCTTTATTTAAGTTACAAGTTTTTATTGAAAAACACTATACACTCTCTTTATAAAAAAAATACTCATTATTACAGCGATAAAAAAAGAAAAAAAAAACGAATTACATCTCTCTTCAAGTCTCCCGTGGCGTCGCTCAATAAAGACTAAAAAGAAAAGTTAGATATAAAGATAGAGATATATGCTAAAAGGGTGCTAGTGCCCACGGCAACCATGGAAAATTTAAATAGACGTAAAATATGTACTCAATCTTAACAAACATACCAAAGTACTGTAGTGATTTGTTTCCAATCTCGATCTGGGGGGTCTAAGTCTTTAATTTTTCATAAAATCTGAGAAAATCTGGACAATAAAAAGAAAAGAAAAACTATTTTTATCGCGAAAATCGTTTAATTGATGAATATTTAATATTCTAAAAAAGGAATCAGAACATTTTATGATGAAATATAAATTTAGGTATGAAATGGTTAAAATAAAGGGTTATAATATAGAGACATTTTTTTAATTTTTAAATTGAGAATCAAAAATCCGAAAAACTATACATTTAAAAAAAAGCGTAAAAATTTTAGCTTATGTAGTCAATAAGTTATACATGAAATTATTTTTTCATACCACCTCTGCCGAATATACGATCTTCGTCCCTGTGTATCTTTGTCGAAACGCCGATTTCCTTGCTGGCGAACTAGATGGCGCGCACACAAAGATGAAAGTAGGGACCCTCTAGAAAGGGACTGGAAACCTCGTTCTGCGTTTTCTATTGGTTGTTACAAATAAAAGATCTAAACCGGAAACTACATGAGAAAGTAATATATTAGAAAGAGACAGTAAATATTCCCCGCGAAGACTTGATGACCCATGATGTTTTCTATAAGCACTTTATCCGTTCCTTTCCGGTTTAGATCAGTATGGCGGCAACATTTTCTTGTCCCTTCCTCGAGGGTCTCTAGATGAAAGAAATTCGAAGTGTTTTCGACTGTCATATTCAGTGAGTGTGAGTTAGCGCAGATGAGACTGCAGTTAATGCGAAAGAGAAAAAAGGACTCAAAAGTTCTTTTTTGCATTAACTATACGTTCCGGCATGTATATCTATCACAACAAGTCGCAGCAGGCAACGAGTGTATAAAGGTATAAGAGAGAAAAAGAGAGAGGAAATGCGTAATAGCGTTAGATTAGGCGACAAAACGTGTTCAAAGCAGCTACCACGCCGCATACTATATTACCGACTCACTTTCATTAGTTTTCTTTTCTTATGTTTTGCTCAGGGCTTTTTAACATCCGTTAAGAGCAGGTCAAGTATATCTGTTCTTTTCTAATCAAAGAATAGATTTTTTTACAAAAACTAATGATTTCAGCAAAAAATAAAAAGAAAGTCGCATCTGGTATAAAAAAGCAATATTTCATTGATGAGAAAGAACTGATTTTATTGCTTTGTTTTCAAAAACCTTGAAAAACTTAAAACATAGAGGTTAGAGTAAAAAATTTAGTTTTTCAAAATTTTCTTAATAGATGTTACCGAATGTTAAACATTCTTCGCGTTCAGTTTGTTATACTTTGCATATTATTGTTTAAAAATATTATTTTCAGCATGATGGTATGAAAAAGTGTATACATTACATGAGAAAAGTCTTGATGGTTCCATTCAGCAGTAACCTTTCTGCCGAGACGGAACCATCAATATTCATCCCTTGTAATATAAAATTCTATAGTCAATCTGATCAAGAACTGATTCCCGTAAGAATTCATTGGGCCCTTTGTCCATATACAAATATAGTAATTAAAAATAATACAGACTTACCCTTTGAAGATAAAGATGGTTTTGTAGAATGCTGAAAAAATACGAAAAATTATCATAATGTTTAGCAAATAGATAGATAGTTAATAATCATATAAAAAATTAATGAGGTGTTAAATATCAAGTAAAGAGAACGACTCAATAATTGAGTAAAAAATAAGCGGTAAAATAGGCGACCAACAGACGATTTTTGATAACATAAGAATATTTTTTTATTTCTTTGTTTGCTGTTCTCAGACAGGAATAAGGGAACCTGATCGGCTAGCTTCTAAGTGAGTAAATAAGTTTTTGCCATTTCTGAAAAAAATTTTACTTTCTGTTCAATCTCTGCAATAATTACACAGGCCCACAAAAAAAGTTGTCAGTTCTGGGATGGAGACTATACTTTTCTTTTGTATTTTTTCTCGCTGAATCCAAATCCGGCGTCAAAAGTACGGGGTTAGCCGCATATTTTGAACATAACCTCAAAAAACTGTCAAAAAACCGTGGTTCTGTAGAAAAACTTGAGAAGAAAAAATGAAGATTGTTTCCAGCACATCAAAAACACATGATTCTTATGCATTTTGGCCTGTTGAATCTAAATTTGTTATGGAAAAAGAGTATTGACCGAATTATTTTGAAGATAACCTCAAAAAACTACTCAAAAGTCAATTTGCATAAGAGCTAAATTGACTTACGCTTGCGTATACGCTTGTCTTCGAACAAGCTATGCAAAGGATTCCTACGCCTCTTTTTCTTATTAGGTTGTACTTCTCTTTTTAGCATCCAGCAATAGTCCGCTATCATGTTTACGGTACATTTTTCTTACTATCTACGTTCAAATTCCTTCATATCCTGATGAAATATTTCACCATGTTTTTCACTGTAGTCACCTAGGACTGGTGGAAATTCATCAATGTGCGAATCGAGAAAGTGGAGTTTCAAATTCATTAAGCAATCTAATTTTTTGAAATTTTTTACCATAGTTTCTACGATGCTCGTGTAGTTCTCATCTTTATTGTTACCAAGAAATTTTGTTGCAATATCTTTAAAACTCAAACAGGCTGCCTTCTCGGTATCATTCATACTTTTGACGAATTCTTCGTCCCTGAACATTTTGCGAATTCGAGGTCCATCAAAGATACCTTCCTTCAATTAAACCAGAGTCATATTCGTAAAGATGGTTTCTAAGTATTTAAAGCATCGCCCTTCTTTATCGAGAGCTTTAACAAATTGTTACATCAGCCCTAATTTAATATGTAAAGACGCTAAAAGGATTTTGCTAGGATCGACAAGAGGACGATTGATGACATTGCTAAAGCCTGGAGTAAGCGATGGTTTCGGTGGCCACACTTTTGTATTATAGTGTTTTGCTCTATCTCGACTATCAAACATGCATAAATAGCATGGGTACTTGGTAAAACCTGATTGTTGACCTAGTATCATGGACAATATTTTAGGGTTTCCGAAAATTAACCATTCATGCTGACTATACTTTATTTTATTTGAAACCTTTTCAATGTTACAGTATTTTTCTTTGAGTACAGTTGAATGAGTCAATGGTAACGGAGTATACTTGTTTGTATTGTGAAGAAGAACTGCCTTTAAGCTTCGCTTAGATAAATCGATGAATAAACTCCACTCTTCTGGCTTGTTTAAATTTGGTTTAAACTCATTAATAAGTCCTCGTACATCGATGCAATACACTAGATCAGATTCGCTAGTGATGTATGATCGAAACGCTTCTTCTCGGTTTCGATAAAATTTAACCTTTACATCCTTTTCCATTCCAGCATTCCTAAACATGTCATTAAGTTGAGCTTAAGAGATCTTTTTTTGGCTTTTCTCTTTACCAATGGGAACTATTTCCTTATCACTGTCCGAAGACAATTCTTCTTCACTTTCGACGGATTCTTCTTCTTCACTTTCGACGGATTCACTTTCTGCTTTCGTCAACGATTTATTTTCTCCAGTATCATCGTCTGTATGGTCGTTAAGAATTTCTACATCTTCTTATGTACCACAATCAACTAACATCCATTCCTTGTATAAAGCTGTCTCGTGAAGCCTAGTCTATCAAACTTTCGACTATTTGCTTCTGCGGACGAACGACACTGGAAACTGTCGCATACAATATTTTATCTGCTCACACTTTATTTACCCTAGTTACATTTGTCATGCAAGTGTAGCAGTCACTTTTACCTAATGATTTTTTCCAAATAGCTGGTTTCAGAAACTTTATTTCACTTTTATCTCCAGTTTTATTGAATTTATGTAACATCTTGCAAAAAATATATTGTTGGTAATACAGACTATAATAATAACTTGAAACAGTAGGCTGAAGACAAATCTGAGATCGCTATATCTTGAAAAGAAGAAAACTAGGAGTATTCGAATTGCGAGTATGCGAGTACCCATGCTATTTATGCATGTTTGACAGTTGAGATAGAGCAAAACACTATAATACACAAGTGTGGTCAGCGAGACCATCACTTACTCCATGTTCCAGCAATGTCATCAATCGTCCTCTTGTCAATCCTAGCAAAATCTTTACGAATATAAAGGAATTTAAAGAATATAAAGAATATAATTTACGAATATAAAGGACAGTTTTTTGAGGTTATGTTCAAAATATGCGGCCAACCCCGTACTTTTGACACCGGATTCGGATTTAGCGGGAAAAAATACAAAAGAAAAGTATAGCCTTTATCCCAGAACTGACAACTTTTCTTTTGTGGGCCTGTGTTATTAGTTATAAAATGCTTCTTTCATTATTTAGTAAGTAATTTTTTTCAATAAATTTAGAGTGTGATAATTAATAGATTTAATGAAACAAATTTTCGTAAAATACGACCATTAACTAATTTGATTGTGTTCAAGATTGTGATTGTAGATATCCATTGTAAATTCTCACTGTAGTAAGTCACTAACAGAAAAAGTTTCTCAAAACAAGTGGAATCCACTTTCCAGTAGTAGAAAGTATCTTCTTATTTTGGGTAGTATATTTTTACTTGAGGATAGAATAGAATTTGCTTGTTTTTGTGTATTCTTGTGTAAAGTAGAAAAACGTTTGTCAACCTATTTTTTTATGGGCTTTATTTATTCTATTTCCACGTGGATATTTTCTATACTTAAACTCATTTCGATTTAAAGTATTTAATAATACACCTTTGTATACTAAAGAGGAATGTAATAATATACCTAGTCATCATGCGTTTATCAACATCACGTAGGATGACCAAGATAAAGATAAAGACTGATCACGATAAATGTGTCACTGATACGAATGTATGAATGAATAGACAGGCACATTGGTCAATAACTGATAGATTAATAGGTTAATTGGTTAATTGGTCAATGGACTGATAAAATAATAGATTGATGGTTTGATGAAAAATGGATTATTGCCTTGATTAATTGATGGGTCGATTGGATACTGGGTTGATGGATTAATAGGTTGTTGGGTTAATAGGTAGTTAGGTTGATATATCGATAATTCGATGTATTAATAGGATTATCGGCAGTTTAGTTGAGCCAATGAGTCGACTCGTCAATAGGTCGATGGGTTGATGGGCAGATAGAATAATGGGTCGACCGGATGATGGATCGAAAGGTTGATGGAATAATGGATAGTTGAGTTGATGAAATGATAGGTCAATGAGATGATGGGTAGTTAGGTTGATAGGTCGATGGAATAAAGCATCATTAATTTAATGGGATGATTAGTAGTCGATTAGTTAATTAAATGATTGATCAATAGGATGATAGATCGATGGATCGATGCGATAACGGATTCATGACTAGCTGGGTTGATGGAACGATGAGTTAATGAGATGTTGGGTTGATGAATTACTGAGATAATAAGTCGATTAGTTAAAGAATTGATAGGTTGATGGGTAGATAAGATGATGGATTGATGGGTTAGTAGGATAATGGATCGATAAATCAAAGGGTCGATGATTGGATCCATGATTTAATAAACTGATGGTAGATAAGATAATATGATAATAAATAAATAAAGAAATAAATAAATCAGTATAAGATATTGATAAATAATAAAAATTAACTAATTGATTATTTTTTGTGATTATTAGTATTTTGAAATTGAATTTATATCGTTTAATATTTTATATTAATTTAATAAACTAAATATTTCAATTCTTACCTAATCATTGAACGCTAATAATTTTAGAGATCTGTCCTTATAATTAAGATTTTATACAACATACGCATCCATGAACCCATCCACCAATACACCCATACATCCAAAGATCCAATAACTCATCGATCCGCAAACCCATGAATACAATGACCTAGCAGTTAATGGATCTATTAATCTGCCAACTCAACCGCCCATAAACTCATTAACTCAGGAACTTATGGACTCATCACCATCGATCAAATAATACATCAATCCATTGACCAAAAAATCCATTACTCAAAGACACATCAACCCAGTGACTCATCGACCCAATAACCAATCAAACCATCAACCTAACGACTCATCAATCTGTCGATCCATCAAACCATTAACGCAATGACCTATTGATCCATCATCCTATCAATCTAAAATTCCATCAACCCATTCCAAAAACCCATAAATCTAACGATCCATTAACTTAATTACTTATCAACCCAATAAAACACCAATCAATCAAACCAACAACTCATCAATCCATCGACCCATCGAATCAATAATCAATAGTTTATTAAGTCAACGACCCTCGACTTAATAACCCATTGAATTATTAGCGAACCATCGACCTATAAACCTATTGCTTATTATCTATTTGTTTAATTTAATTTATTTAATTTATTATATAATATATACTGTATTTACGCTACCATTGTGATGCTAATTAGCGACAGAGATCTTCAGTGTGTTTGTAAACAAAACACATGTAACGTGTACAGTGGTGCTTGTATGAATCAGCAAAATCCATAATTTGAACTGGGGTCCTCGAGTTACAAACTCATCGCTCTACCAAGTAAGCTACTGAAACCTTACTGAATGTGACATAACAATATTCGTAGATAATTAAAACAGTACAAATTTTTGGAAAAAATAAGAAAAAGCAATATTATTCTATTTTTTAGATAAGACAATTGAAATATTTTTCAGTGAGGAAAATTATTACAATCTTCGTAGAATTCCGTAATTTTTTTAAATTTTTATAGTATTTAGTATTTTATCTAATTAAAGCATTAAAGTAAATATAACAAAATGTGTATTTTGGTGAAATATCGCTGTATTTCATTCAAAAGTCCTTTAAAGATCTTTTAAATGATTTTCGATCAATATTTATATAATATCCATCATATATGTACACGAATTCAAAACAGTTTTAGATTTGTCTGTGACTTTTTTAAAACATTTTTCATGTTAAACGTACACAACTCTAGAAGGTCTCAAATCAACCGTCTCAAATCCAACGAACAAATACCACTTTTTTGTAAAACAATATTAAATGGCGCCTTCATAATTAAATTTTTTTAACGAAAAATCATGGTTTTCGCATAAATAATATAAAAAAAAAAGTAAAATTTTTTTAGTTTTATGGAAAAATTAATTATGCAGCTCAAATGATCTTTAATAAAATTATGAAACAATTTTTTTAATTAGAAAAAATATATCGTTTGAGTAGAATTATGTACAACATCTGTTAGACAGTTTTGAGACTGCTTGAAATTGCCGACATTCTCTTTTTCTCTCACACATTGTCAAATATATAACTGTAGGAATCCATTTAAACAGTCAGTGTATTCAAAGGGTTTGAACTGCTCGGATCGCCCCACCCTTTGTATTAAGTGTTTCTTTATACGACTTTGTTTAATAAAGTAAATTCATAATATACTTTTTTTGAGTTTGTCCCTCTTCAAGAAGACTTGTGCATCCAGTAAAATTTTTTTTTGTGTAAATAATATCAAACGACTGACTAGGGGAGGTCCAGGCGTCCAGATCACAGATTTTGCTCAAACTTTGGGGTAAGTTTCTAGACGACAAAATATGAAGAAAAAAAAACATAATTTCAGCCCCTAACACTTAATATTTCCTTAGTTATACATGGAAAAAAAATTCATGCCCATAGAGCATGTGAATGATGTATTCAAAGTTAGTGAGCGATCTTATGCTTTGATACCATCGCGATATACTCTTACTGTAATTACGCTATAGAATAGCGGTTAGTTGACATGCTTTGTTAACTTTCCACTCCAATATTCTTCGATAGCTCACGCAGTATTCTTCTATAGGACGCAACAGGAGTAAACGTAGCTTGTCTACTGTTCTTTGTTAACTGCTAACTATGACATTCCTCCATCACTTGAGTCGCCTCCTCTTTTTGGATGTGACGCGAGTAAACATGACTAGTCTACTATCCCAATTCATGCTGTAAGTTTGGTTAAAATATTTCGTTGCGTGAATGTCTTTGTTTATTTTCTTTTCTTTTTTCAAGAAGGAATAGGCATTATGCATGTAACCTTTCAAATTTTCAAACTATAAATAATTAATTTTGTACTAAAAATTTAAGCATTTTAAACAACTAGAGGGCAAATGAGCATGTATTATTTTACGCCATAATTGTCCCAAAGTAGCTTTGGTCTAGTGCGAGACGTTTGCGCTTTTTCTTTTAGGTGCGCGAGTTCAATCTCGGTCGAAACCACTTTAAAAAAATTTTTTTTTATTGTTTCAATTTCGTTATTACTTTATTTATATTTTATACATTTTTTTTCTTTTTTTTCAATTTTAAAATTCAATTTCTGCAAGTATATTAATTATGCTCATTTTTTAATGAATATTTTCAAAAAAGAATATTTTGAATGAGAAATAATTTTTTTTTTTTTTAAATTATTTCTCATTCAAAATAATTAAAAATATTAATACATAAATAATAGTAGTGTTTATAATACTATAGCTTAATTTTTTTTTATGAACATGTATATTAATATATAATATAAATTATAACATAAATAAATTAATACTATGGATCAATTTATTTATTATGATTTTTTTTAGATTTATAGATTACATTATAAATAAATTAAACTATAACATTATAAAATGAAAATTACTATTATTTATTTTTTAATATTTTTAATTACTACCTATAAGAAATAATTAATAGAAAAAAAATTTTTATTAAAAAAACGAGCTTGCTTATATAATTTAATTTTAAAATTATTAATATAACGCAAAATATAAAAAATATAAGTAAACAGAGTAATAGAAAATATTGAAACGAAAACAAATTTTTTAAAAGTGGTCCTAACCAAGAGTTGCGCACTCTAAAGGAAAAGTGCGAACATTACGCACTAGACCAAAGTTGCTTTGCAGTAACTATGGCATAAATCAATACATGCTCATCTACCCCCGGTCATTTAAATTATTAAATTTTGAGTTGAAAATTAACTATTAATACTGGAGTCGGTAATATTGCTCATTCGGTAGAGCGTTGGATTCATAATCTTGGGGTTCTGAGTTTGAATCCCGTTTTCGACAGCCGATTGATGCAAGCACCACTGTACGTTGTATGTAATTTGTTCACAAACATAATTACCAGCTCCGTCACTGATCAGCACAGCAAAAATAGAATAGCACAAATATAGTGACGTAAAAAAAAAATTAATACATTGATGATTTTTTATGTGAAATTTATATATTCACGTAGATGGCAGTTCGCATGCTCTATTCACATAAATTTTCTTTCTATGTAGGCAATTGAAGAAAATCATTAAAAAATTTACTAGATTTTCAAACCCTTATAACTCTTTAGCGTTAATAAATAGAAACTTAAAACTTGTGATTTTAAAAAAAATTGATATTATTAAAGCTTTTTGAAGTTGTACATGACTTTATTTAGATTTGAATTTTTTATTTTTAAAGGGAGGTCGAAAAAAGGTCTAACTCTAATAATTTACTGTGGAAGAATATAAAATGGAATAAAATATCTTAGCTGATTAGACATATTTTAAACTATAAAATTTCCTTTTCTTATTTTTTATAAAATGTCGGCGGTACAGCGTATCTAGAATAATATACTTTTAACGGAACTATCCATGGATGAAAGAGTTTCATAGAGAAATTTAGAGCCGAAAACCAAATTTTTTTAATTAACATATAGTCGGCTAAGGAAGTACGAAGGGATTTTATTTTAAATTGGTTTTTGTAAATACTATACGCCAAGGAAAAGTAGTACATTATACAATAAGGAAATAAAGTCGCATATTCATCTCAAAAAAAGTAAATTCCTAAAGGAGAAATTAGACTTTACTCCCAAGTTGCATATCATGCTTTGTTCCTGCTTTAACAGTGGCCACTTTATTAACTTAAAAAACGCAAGCACACTGAAAAAAAAATTTAGTGTTAAAATCCTATAGTCTTTATAATATATCGAATCTATTGAAATTTGATAGTCTTTTACTGTTAGTTTATTTAATGAATTTTTTAACTTCAATAAAAAATCAATATTTTATTAATAAAATATTTATACTTCAGAAACATTTTTACAATCTATTCAATTTTATAACTTTCTAATTTAGCGGGAAAAAAGAGTTTTTCTCTCGCAAAGGAGGGAGAAGAGTACTATTCCTAACTGCATGTGCAAGACTCGTCTTTACATGTTAGCTTTCTGGATGCAAAGTACCCCATACCCGCACTGTCTAGAAGGTGTGTGCAAAGCACTTTGCTTTACGCACAATTATCGTCTTTTATCTGATTTATCATTTTTACTAGTGGGATTATCATCCTTGCTTCGCTCGGGCGAAAAACTTCTCTCTCGTCGAAAATCTTCAAAACTTTGATCAAGTTTTTATTAAATTTTGTTTCGCACTCACGGTTAAGAAAAATTAGGTTCGATTCAAGTGCGCAATGCAGGTGTTCCCATAGACGTTTTCTACTCTCGCTTTATTCGGGTAACAAACAACACTCATGCGGGAAACACCTGTTTTGCGCACTTGTTTCGAAAAGAACTATTTTTCTAGCAGAATTTTAGAAGTCTTAAATATTTTTCTTTTTAACTTTTTTTCGGGTTAACAAAGTAGCCATTATTGTTGAGGTGGAAACAAAAATCAATTTTTACTAAAAATTCGACACTGAATTGTTCAAGACAAAAAAAATCACGTTTAATTAAAAAAAACTACGTATTTTTGTGTAGAATTTAATTATGAAGATACTATTGAAAATATCAAAGTAATCAATGAAACGGTCTTTGAGCGATTGGTTTGCTCAGTTTGAAAGAAGCCATTTTGAGATAATCGCGTTTAAAGTTTTGCAAACACTTATATATTCTTAAAAATTATATTTAAGCTTCAATTTGCTATTCCTGCTGCATACATTTAGTCTTCTATATTAACATTTGCGTCTTACTCTTTCTTTTTGAAATATATTTTACACTGCTTGTAAATTAACTGCGTATTATCTTAAAAGGTAGGAAAATACAGTATGAAAGCAATGAATCCAAACATGGATACATCGCGCTTCAAATCTGACCTAAAAACATAAAATAACCTAAAAAAAATTACTCGCTTCTCAAAATGCGATTTTAATTGCCTAGATGAGCCAGAGCACAAAAAATCAATTCTCTTTTTTTATAGAGCAGGAAAAATAGTACATTTCGTAACGGGTATAAAAAAGGTTAATTTACGAATTGAGAAGTTTACGAATTTCGTAAAAAAGCCTTTTCATACCAGTTACGGACAGTATTTTTTGCCATGAGAGCCAAAAAAGAGCAACGATTTCATGATTAGAATGGCAAAAATACAATCCTTACATATTTTTAGGAATGTTTTCAAATGTTGTGGTATGTCTTTAAAAGGAGAAAAATGGCAATGGTAATATAAACCATCGAGGCAAATAATTATATAGTCTGTTGGCCTATGATTGCAACGTACTCGCAGCACTTTTTTTCGTGCACGTGCGTGTGAAGCACTATAGTACTAGAATTGCGGTGCAGTATGAAAATCTTAGGCTTTAGTTCAAGTGCAGAAAAAGTATCCCTACCATATATAAAGTAATAAAATAATGTTTAATTTTTTACAGTTATTTCTATTTTAATTATAGATTATAGTTCATCATAAAATTAAGAATTATATTTCTGTTCGAAGCAAATATTATCATATGATTATTAAAAATTAAAAATAATTTATTTATTACTTTTGAAATAAAATTGCTATTGAAATATAGTTTTACTATTTACATTATGATTTAAAATTATTGATCTAAGTATTCGTATATGCATATTGGTTGCATAAAATTCACTGCTATTATATGGACTCCATTGATGTTTAGCTTAAGGGAGTTGTCTTGGTACAGTACGTATCAAAAATATTCAGTGCCCCGTGCGAACTTATACTTTCTAAATAGCGTCTCCCTTCTTTAACGCTTTTAACACCGACCTGTACACACATACATAGCAGCATTCTATTACAGCTCATACGTGTGCACGCGCACCCACTTGTGCGAGGGAAGGTTGTCAACGTGACAACATCGCCTGATTGTCAACAGCAGTCTTCTTATTTCTCCAGCTCCGTGGTATAGTTTAAACTATGTATGTATATAGCGCAACGTTGCCAAACGTTCCCTTTCCTTTAACATGCTGTACGCAATCTCAAGTTATTTTTAAAGTTTACAATTGAATATTTTAAAAACTATCTGGTAAATGTTATTGAAATTGATAAATATGATAAATTATATATTAGATTATATCATATTAATTTTTCAAAGACTTTCGTTAGAAATTTTTTAGTACAATGACTGATTTACGAATTTTCTTACATGTGCTCTCATAAGGCTGCGTGTTAAAGTACACATTTTTAATGATTAATTACTTAAAATATTGACGGTAAAATTCTCTGAAATTTTCAGAATTAATTCATCCTACTTTACTTCAACTATGTTCAAAATTTCAGAAAGATTCGTTAGAAGTCAATTTGCAAGACAACTCCCTTAAGCTTCTATGGTGGTCAAGGTCGCTCTTGTCTTCATTAAGTAAACTGCAACAAAATTAATGTTTATATGCATTGTCATATCTAACAATATTATCCTTACTTAATATCGTTAAACATAATACCTATACGTATAATAGCTGAATTTTCAATCTTCGTCACTGTCTTCATCAACTACAGGATATACATTATTGATTTTGAAAAGATTTCTTAGTATCTCAGCAGGACGAATCACATCTGATAAGTATCTGCGATGTGGTGAATGATACAAAAGTGCAGCAACATGTAAGCAATATCTAATTGTTCGCAGACTATTGGTACAAGTGCAGCAGTATCCTTTAATTGCATTTATACCTTCACCATTCGGATGATATTGAATGTAACATTTATAACTTTTGCGGTTCATATGTCGCGATTTCACCTCAAACCTTACTATTTCAGAATTTTCTTTCAAATAACTAATATTCAGAGTATTTTCATCATCCAGCATTTCTCCTTGATAGGAAATAGCTTGTTTTAATTGAAACGATCCCGTGAAAATGAGTTATAGTTTATCTAAAGTTAATTCTGGAAAATCAAATAAATCAGATAAAGTTATTCTTTGGAAAGGTACCGATATCTTATTATAATGAGAATTTTCTACCATTTCAGCTAAATGATTTACGATGTTTTTTGTGACTTCATTCTCTCAAGAATCAACGTTAATTTACCTTCATCTGAATTAAATCGCTTTCTTTATTACTAAATTGATGATTCAAGAGTTTATACTTTTGCCCAATGATTCCGTGCTTAGCTTCTACAACTCAACGAAGTTCAGTAACATATCTTGATTTCTTTTTCCTTTAAAGCGGGTATCAGTATTTAAAAACCTTTTTTTCCAAAAAACTAACAACATCTCTAAATCCACGGTTTAAAATTGAAAAATCTCCTTTTTTTAAAATACTCAGGAGTCCATTCAAATCTTGTAGTACATGTTTGAGTATCTGTGCATCGTTGACAGTTATCTCAAATAGGTCCAGCAAGATCAATAATGGAGCTTATTTTCGACCAGAATAAGATTTTCTTTGATAAGCATTGTTTGAATTCTTTTCGTGTCGTAAATAAGTGCCATCACAAATAACAAATAAGGTATTGTCAAGATTGTGTGTTGTTCTGCAACTTTTCCCTGTTCTTGGAGAAAAAAGTCTCGATTATGAGCTGTAACTCCAAAATCATTTGAAAGTACTTGTTCTTTAAAACATTTTAAGACAAAATGAATCGAATCTTAGACGATATTTTCAAATACTTCTAAAATAGTAGCTATTAATGCGTTTGAATTTCCTTATCTCACTTTAAATAAGAATATCACCAGAGCTTAAGTAATATTTCTATTGTGAGATTGTCTCACTGATGTCAATATATTTTGGATCATTAAAATTTCGTTCTATGAATAGCCGGTAAATGCTTTTATACGTTCCTCTAATAAAGAATAGGCATCGATATTATCGTGTAGTCTTATATCAACTTAATCTGATAACAGACCGATAAATTTTTTAATTTCTTTGGTTCCAATCATAGTTTAGGAATTAGGTTTTCAAAGAATCGATTTTTATCAGATGATTAGGACAGCATCGGTTTCGATTAGGTATGTACAAACGTCTTTTCTTGAAAACTTGAAGACGAGCTTAAGTGGTACTACGATAATATTATTTTTTTGTCTACATATAAAACAATATGTTTTTGTAATTATGACTCTTTTGAAAGGCAGAGTAATGTATTCAATTTCTTCAGAATCAGATTCATCCGTTGGATGGTAACTTGAAAAATTTCTACACTTCGGCTGTCGGAAATTGAAAAGTTTGATCCTCGTAAAAATTGATTAGATGTTTCTGATGACTGAGTATTACATGTTTTTATTTCGTTTCGATCTATTGAAACTTGAGATAGTTCGGAAGATACTTCTTCATCAATTTGAATTTGTTCTGGCTCATTAATTATTAAAGTCTGATTACTGAGACTTTGATCTGCTGTGCTAAAATTTTGAGATTGTATAAACTTTCTGTATCTTAATCTTGAAAAATATTTGGAGCATAAAATATAATTTGATTGAACAAAAGAGTCATAAGTTTTGGAAAAATTTTCAGCCTCACCCTTTGTGTTAATTTGTTTTAATTTAACCTTTTTGATTATTTTTGCGAAATAGGTTTCCACATTTGCAACATCTTGCACCATTTGTTTTTGATTTTTTGTTCGGTGACTCTCCAATTGTAGAATTTATTTTGATCCGTAAATTACATAATTTCGAAAGTTGACAAATAAAAAATATACGTAAACTTACTTAAGCGGGAATAATTTTAGGTAATACTCAATAATAATTATGTATAAAAAATAATAGAAAATAATAACAGATTGTAACGTCTCATATCAATTTTGAATAGAATTATTAAATTTAATATGAATACTTTATAAATAGTTAGATATTATTTAAAACATAGAATGATTTTCTGTAATAATAAATTTAAATTACATTAAAAGTATAAGTATGGCTCTATGGTTACCTATTGAGGCCGATAATGAAGATAACTCAAAATGAATATATAGATATAGTAAAATGAATATAGAAATGAAATGTTCTATTTCTTTTAATGTAAAGTATTATTAATATTCGATTGTTAATTATAAAATATATAAGATATAACTTTTTCATATAATTGTTTATACAGAAATAGAACATTCGATTCCTATAACAAATGAAAATATAATTATTCTATTGAAAGTTTGAAGACAGAAATTAAAATATAAAAGATTGCTTTTTTTAGTTAATAAATAATAAAATAAATTATTAAAAACTAGTCTTTTGGAATGTAAAGGAAATAGAATGTTTCCTTTACAAATATATTTATCTTAATTAAATGTTTTTTTGGCAAACATATAAAACGAATTTTATCGAACATTCTATTTCCTAATGTATAATTCTTTAGTGAGAAATAGCACTTCATAAAAGGTTTATGAAATAATATAAAAGAGCGTGAATCCATCCAAGCTCCATAATTTATTTAAAAAGGATTGATTATATAAAATGAATTCAATAATTTAAAATTATTAAAAATGAATCTAAATTTATTAAATTGAATCTGTTTTACACTGATTTCAGATAATAAAGGTAATGATGCATCTTATCTTTAAAGTGATCATTTCGCACGTTCAATGGTAAAGCATCCAGCGAAAGTCTTCGATTATTGTACTTTCATAAGTTGCATTTATGACAAGGATATAATAACGCACTTCCAATAGTATAGCATCCATAGGAAGTTGTCGATTATATATCCTTACATAATTATTAAAATACCAATTATCGCATCTCTGATAGTACAGCATCTAGAGAAAATCGTCGATCCTGGTGTTTTAATCCTTCCTGCTGTATGGATTATGCGACTAATGCAAGTCAAGAACTTATTAATGTAACTCTAATCCATATTTTGGTAATTTATTATTGAAATTATCTGTCCACCGTGCATCCCGCAAAACGCGCCTGTTACAAGATAATAGTTGACACTAATAGTCTATATAAAGTTAGGTTTAAGATTATAATAAGGTAAAAGTACCATTAACGCAACACTTCGTAAATTATGTCTCTATTGAAGGACACTTCATTGAGATATAACATAAAACATATTTCAATGTATATAATCTAATGACAAAACTTTATTTATGTTTCTGAATAAATTTATTCAGCAAATTTACTAATGCGATGTAAATTGTTCAAAAAAAAAATTGACAAAATATTTAACTGCACGTATTTTGAAACAAGTGTTCAAAGCTACGAACACGTTAATTCACATTTGACCCTCTTTAATAAACACTTATAAGATACAACAGTAAGTAATTCGACAGTTTTTAAAAGGAAATAGTATATTACGTTCCGAGGTACGAAAATGGGTTATTGCACGCGCATATGATAGCCTATTATCGTATTAAAGAACGCATTCGATTTTTCTTCATGTCCGGCCGGAATTTCGCTACCCTAATAAATAAAAATTCCGTTTTAATTAAAAAAATGCATCAAAAACATCTTAAACCGAAAAGTCGTTTAATACTTCAATTTATTGTAGCGCACATGCGCAAAAAACTATATAAGTTTAAGATCGTGAGAAAGAGAGAGATAAAAAACCGAAATAAGAATCATATAGTGGCTAAAATGAGATCCATAATATATATATATATATATATATATATATATATATATATATATATATATATATATATATGTATTGAAATATTAATTCAAATAAAAAAACGTGAAAAATAAATAAAAATTTTTATACATCTCGTTCATTTAAACGTTTTATGTGTATAAAAACAATTATAAAGTGTGAGGAAAAGTATCTTAAGTTAAAGTTGTGTGCATGAACAGAATATTTAAATTAATTTTTATTTCAAACAAATGTGTTCATTTAATAACTGCAATTAAAATTATGAGTGAGTGTACTTCTTAATTTTAATAATAAGTGCATACTGATTCAACGGTAACTCTGTTAAATTTATAGCAGAGGTTAGCCATTTGCGTATATATAGGTATTGTTACGTTCAGCATATAAGTCAAACAATTTTTGTAATGGATGACTGAATTTCAGCCATTCATCGACTTCCGTTTGACTAACGCGCGAGCGTTACGTCTCCAAAGTTGGAAGTCTAAAAAAAAGAGGCAGCAAGGATAGGTAGAACAAATAAGTAAACACCCATGTCATTGCCAAAATTTTATAATTTGTTTCTTTTTTCCTCTTCAATTCACACAAAAAGCCCTGCTTCGTAATAATAATTGATTATTATTTTTTTTATACTTATTTCGCCTCAGGGCGAACTGTGCTACCCTATACCAAGTTTTCTTTTTATTTTCTTTGCATTTCCTTTCTGAATTTTTTTTTTGTCTTTCTGATTTTAATTTTTATTTTTAACAATTGACGACGCTTAGCATTTACTCCGCGAATTAGCAATAGAAGCCACGCGTTTCCGAGTCATGATTTTCCCTCTTGAGATTTACAAATAAAAAAATTGAAAAACTCTCTTCCTTGTTTTTTTTTTCTTCAATCTCCGCTTCCCCACACGTCCACCTTGTTCTCTGGTTGGTATATTTGACTGTTGACTGGTATAGTTATAGGTGACGACGTGGCCAGCAAGAAGCTGGTCGGGAAAAAGTGAGCCCACGCCTGCAAGCTTGGAGCTTTATACTTTAAGTCAAGCTTCTAGAAGCTTCGTTGTTGCTAGCGGCGGTATATGTTTTTGCCCATTGATATGATTTTCAGCTATTCTGATTGGTTGCCAATCGGCCCTCCCTGTATAGTTTTTTTTTATGGAAACCATAATTTCAGTTGAATAGAAAGAGGTCAGCTTGAAGTTTATTAGCAATTACTTTTTGCCGTCATCATTTCGGCTTCCTGTTTTTGAGACTCCTTCAAAGCTTTTCTTTTAAATTTTGCGCTTACTTCGTATAATTGCTCCACATAAATTGGCTTTAATGTCTCTCCAATCTGTATTTTTCTTCAGGGACGGCCTTATCTATTTTTATACTGCGCTTTATTCTCCTACCGCTTCGCTGAAATTTTTTCATACTCCCCTAAGTTAACTTCACGATTTTCTGCGAAGTCGTTCATCGTTGTCAGTCTTATTGCTTTTTCTAAGCTTGCCGCCTGTCCGTATCTTTTTTTAGCATCCTATTCAGCTTATACTTCTCCTTCCTTTGCTGATTCACTCGACCGCCGAGCCTTGCTCTTCATTGAGGTCAACTGAATTTGTTGCTATTTGTCTCTCGCATTTGTTTATTTATTATTTAATTGCAATTATTTTTACTTCTTTTATTATTACTAGGTTATTCTTATTTATTTTCTGTTTGAAAAATTCATTGGTGTCGAATTCAGCTCCTGCAGCGTACTTTTCTCTCTTGTACTATTTTACTTAGCCGCCGCTTTGACTTGAATCGTTCCCATCGTGTTATTTTGTCTCCTATATTTGTTTATGTATTTATTTATCAATATAATTATTACTTTTCATTATTATTGTTATTTTAGTTTTTATATTTTCTTTGAAAAATTCATTGGTAATGAACTCTGTTCCTTCCGCTTATACTTCTTTCTTTCGCTGTTTCATTCAACCATTGCTTGACTTCGCTTTGCTTGCGTCGTTCTATGCGTCTATTCATTAATTGATCAATACTATTTTTGACTCTATATTCGTTATTATTATTTTAACTTTAATTTTTTTGTAACATTTATTGGTAATGAACTCGGTTGATTACAGTATTTGCGAAGTATACAGCAGACAGTGAAGCGACCAAAACTGCTGTAGAATGGACATGCGTAGTGGCCACTGAACATATAAACGTTAAGAAAATCACAAATGTAAATGACTGGTTTCCTAACACACAGCAG
Source organism: Anastatus disparis (assembly GCA_017163975.1). Lineage (NCBI taxonomy): Eukaryota > Metazoa > Arthropoda > Insecta > Hymenoptera > Eupelmidae > Anastatus > Anastatus disparis. The sequence goes on along the minus strand of JAFFSR010000267.1, from coordinate 4,946,849 downwards.
GCACTTTGATGCGAATTTTCAGCACGGGTATGATGAAAAATTAATTATCTTGTAGCTATATCAATAAAAATAAAAATCATTAAAATTTAACAAGTAAATACAGAAAATTAACATATTCTAGCTAAAAAGTTATTTTTTATCATTATAATCTGTAGCAGTAAATACAAATCTTTAAATTTTTATTGCAGGTATTTAAAAATAAATTTAAAAAATTATTTAAAGGCCAAGAAAAAAAGAAAAATGTTAAATTGAATCAATAAATATGCATTATTCAATTTAGATTTAAAATGTTTTACATACATTACATTTTTGTTTCATATTGTTTATAATATATGAGGGATCGCGTGAAAGAAGGGCCTAATTCTAAAAGTATAGTTTTTATCAATTAAAAAAATATTGTTTAACTTGATATCAGCTTTATAAAATATTGTGATATTTTGCAATGTTATGATAAATACTTTAATACAAAAGGTCCAAGTGGTATTTTTGAGTTAAATATTGTTAATAAAAAAATTTTGAAGATTCAAAAATTCTAGTTAGGCCCTTTTTGCCAATTTTATATGAATAATTAATGCTTTGTAATAAATAAATCGTAAGAAAATTATTTGATTATTTGAAATACACTTATTATTAACTTTTACTTACATAATACAAGATATAGCAAAACATTCAGTTTTTGAATCCTCATTTTCATTCACGAAGGGAAAAACATTTTCATTGTACTAATTTTGCGCAATTTTGATAAAAATTGCATTAAAGATTTTAAATCTTCAAGTTTTGCCTTTTTTATTCCAACATTATCGATGTCTGTTAACTTGTTTGTAGCTTTCATAAGATTTTTTCGGGAAATTTGAAATAATGAAAATGTTGCATAATTCAAGTTAGGACCTTGTATATTCTGTATCATTTAAACATACAGAGACACGTTTTTATTCTTCTATATTTTATAAACATATATAGAATATCTCCTAGATACATTTTCAATCATAATTTTAAAAAAGGCTAGCTCGAGTTAGATTCAAACAAATATAGCGTGGTAAAAAAAATTAATTTCATTTACATGTATAAATTACAAACTTAATAAGAATAGTTATTTATTAGATATCAGTACCTGTTTAATGGTGAGACCATGATTTATTAAACACGAAGACAAGTGTTACATCAGCGATTGATAATATGCACATAACGTCTTCCTACATTAATGTATATAATTCTTTAGATATTTTATTTATTTACAATATGTGAATAAGTTTATATTCTCTCAGCTTTAATGGATCGAATGTTATCGGTTTAATAGCCTAAAAGATCTTAATTATTTAAAAATAAACGATTGTTTAGGCGGATATCGAAAAGCATTTATTAATAGGTACTTTTACCTTAATCGTTATTATTAATTATTATTAGTTAAGCCATGTTACTAACATTATTATTAGTTTTTATCAGTTACTATTCTTTATTATTTATTGATGTATGATGAAAATGTTGAAAAAGGTCTTAATGTATTCAAAAAGCGATTAACCACTAATAAATGTTACTGGTGTAGCTTCCGCATAAAAGTTATTTTTTTTTTATTATTTTTAATATTTTAATTTATCCGTACATTGCAGTTCTCGCTGCGTCGAGTGGTTACGCAAGCAAGAGGGTTTTAGCGTGGCGAAGGCTATAGGAGATAGAGTCAGGTTTATTTGCAGGCTCAAGAGCCCTTTTTAGAAATCGAGAAAATAAAACAATATAAATAATTATTTTAATCATTACCTTGATTGTTGTTTATCCATTTGTCACTTTGATTTACAATGGCCTTTTATCTTGGTACAATATGTAATATAGCGTTGTAAGTAATGTAATAATCACTTTTAAAAGAGAATATAAAATGTAAAATTGACAAGTAATATAATAATCACTTTAAAATAGAATATAAAAAAATTGCACTGAGTTTTAACTTTTTTTTAGTATATAACATAAAAATTTTATTGCTTTTTATGGCTTCTAAAGATAGAACTGACCTGTACAAGGTGCAACGAACGACTGTGGTAGAATAACATGCATTCTGATTAGTTCAGAGGTTTTTATATTTTTACGGGAAAACCGAAAATCATGATGGAAAAAACCTCTGAACTCTTAGCGACTTATTTTTTAGTAGTGGTCACCGTTCATTGTTTTCATCTAATTAAAAATAAGGTAACGCTTTTTCATTATAATTAGATGATTCCAATGCTCATTTTTTCCGATGACCTTTTGAACGGAATAGCTAAAACTTTTGGAAATATCAGCCAAAAGTTTTTTGTAACAAAATTTAAAATTTATTAATAATGGTGAAAAAAAATGTTTATTAAGCGAAAACGTTACATTGGTAATTATAAAATTTGAAAAAGTAATTATCAGTTATTATTGTTCATTATAATTACTTTCATCAACGAAAAATGTTAACTATAATAGATACTAAATATTTTTTTGGAGTAAGAATAAAAAATATATTCGTTGCTAATTAGCATCGTGATGATAGCACAAATACAGCGATGTTGAATAAAGTGAAAAAAAATATATCGAATACTGAAAAAATTAATAACTGATAATAACTGGTAATGACTGTTATTAAAAGTTATAAAATATTACTAGAAATCGCGGTTCTTAGCTTTATACACTTCTATCATCGGTCATTATTTTTTTTTATCAATTATTTATCAATATGGTTTAGATATTAAAGTAGTTTCCATCTCTTTAACTGATATCCTGTTTAAGAACCGTTATTTTAATTTTGATAAAATATTCATAATCATTGGTTTCTGCAACTTAATACCTTATTTAAAAAACATGTCAGTCATTACGTAATATGTGCTATACATATTGACACAATACAATACTATCATGTATATCTAATACACACAAATATATATATTTATATATATATATATATATATATATATATATATATATTTCTCCCTATATTATATAGCTGTATAAAAAAAAACCTCCTCTCCTACCCCTCATTATTCCACCCATATTTTGTATGCTTAAAACATCACAATCCACCCCTCAAAATAACGTAAAAAACTGTCTGGAAATGATCTCTTATGAAAAAAAAGACACCCCTCACTACCCCAGTCACCCCTCCACTACCCAAGTCAATCCTTTTGCTACCCCTCCTATGTCACTCATCCTTCCTCTCCTATGTCTCCCCTCAGATAATTTAGCTGAATATACCTTATTTTACCAATGTATTTGTTACTCATTCTCTATACTACTACTATCACCCTACCCACTACTACTCCTTCACTACTACTCCTCATTTTTTTTCTCTCCTCCGTAAAAAATCAGAAGACATCCCTCAAAATAACGTAAAAACATCTCTTAAAATGTCTTTTTAAAAAAAAAAAAAAGATACCCCTCACTACCTCAGTCACCCCTCTACTACCCAAGTCACCCCTCGCTCCACAAGTCATTCCCTCGCTCCACAAGTCACCCTTTATAACCACTCATACCCCTTATACACTCTTCATATAATCATTATAAACCATTAAGAGAAAAATTCAAAAAATTTTTAAATTTTAAATTTATGAAATATTTACTTAAGACTATCTAGTAAAATATATATTTAATACATAGTTACCAATATCATAGATTGTTGATATAATTATTTTTTAATCTTCAACTAATACCTACGTTCCTTAAACAACTTTCCATACCACCCATACTGAGACAAAAAAAATAAGAAACTTCTACTTCCAACATTTAAGCTTACTTTTTTCTGTGTCCAAGCTGTACTTGCCTAAAAGTAAAGCACATTTTACTTTGTGCTCATTATCTTGGTCAGAAAAACTTATCAGAAAATTTCCTACATCTAAAAGATTCTTCTTTCAGGTTAGCTTAAATTCATTTTCTTGTTTTTGTCTTGAGTTGATCTTTTTCGTATGTTTTTCGTACTTTTTATATAAAAGTGAAAATCAACATATAATTATAAGAAAACATATAATTAGAAATGTTGTCAATAATTTTAATAAATATAATAAATAGTGATAATTATTTTGAGTACATGTCAAATAATGGTACTTCTGGAACAGAAATAGAAATTCAAAGTTTTGTAGAATTTTAAGATGTATATGTTAAGGCGACTACGGAAGTTCGATTGAATTTCATTTTGTAGTTTACAAATTACTCTTTCAGTTTCTAAAATTTTTTGGATTTTTTAATTTTCCACCATTTATTATAATCCGTAGAATAGTGGAAAATTAAAAAATCTGAAAAATTTTACATATTGAAAGAGTAATTTGTAAACTCAAAAATAAAACCTAACCTAAAATCCGAAGTCGCCTTAAAGTACATATTAAAAACAAAATTCAAACATTTGGGAACTTTTCTAATCATTTTTAATTATCATTTATTTTTACTGGATCGTATGATGCACGTCATTATGATATTTTAAATTATAAAAATGATAATAATAATAATAATAATAATAATAATAATAATAATAACAATAATAATAATGATAATGATAATGATAATGATAATGATAATGATAATGATAATGATAATGATAATGATAATGATAATGATAATGATAATGATAATGATAATGATAATGATAATGATAATAATAATAATAATAATAATAATAATAATAATAATAATAATAGTAATAATAATAATAATGTTGGTGATATGGTTTAATAAAATATAACAACAAGATTAGAATTGTAACACTCTTTAATATGTGTGAAGTTATATGAACAGTCGTTAACACTCTTTAAGAAAAGGGAAAGCTTTCTAATAAAGCGCACAGCAAAGACTAAATACTAAAGCTAAGACAAAGGTACGACTATGGTCAAGTTTGGAGACGAGGAGAGGAGGGGAAACCAAGATGCTTTATATTATACACATATACAAACATTACATGGGTGCATGGGCGCACTTATATTCTAACACTCCCTCCCGACCATGCTCCTTTGCTTTATTTATTTATTTATATATTTATTTTTTTTTTTTTTTTTTTATTAACATGAGACTTTAAAAATATATTTTGATGTATACATTGCATATAAAATTACAAAATACTGTTGACATTTAAATAACAAAATTTGTTCTTAATTTCAATTTTTAAAACAAGATTAAAAGGAACTTTATTTGTCTATTTGATTTGAGCTGTAATGTTACTTTTTCTTGAATCTGCCCATCTTCTTAATTCACATCTTCAATATTGCTTGTTTTTATTCTCTGAAACAAATAAACAAATTAAATTATTCTTTACACATCTTTAGTCATTGTAAATCAGTCTTTACAAGTCAATCACTCTTTACACGTCTTTAGTTCTGTTTAGAATTTTATCAGTTAAATTCTTGTGTACACTGAAGGATAAAGGCTTAGTAAAAATATCAGCTATTTGTTCCTTTGAGGGAATCCAACACACCTTGACTAGATCTCTTTTAACGCATTCTTTTACATAATGCTCTCTTACTTCCGTCATGTGCCGGAGTTTATTTCCACCAGTTATCTTTGCACTTGCACCTGCAGCCTTATTATCACACCATAATCTCATAGGATGAAAAGACTTATCTAGCATTACGGTTATTGATTTGTTTAATGCAATTAGTTCTTGACAAGCTTCACTCATAGCGACATACTCAGCTTGACAAGTAGACAAAGCCACATAAGATTGCTTGTGTGTACGCCAAGTAATCGCATCACCAAATAACTGAATAACATATCCACAAGTAGTTAAAGAATTTTTACAATCGGCAAAACTTGCATCAGCAAATGCTTGTAAATCATTTCCATTTGCACGATAGCAAAGAGTTAACTGTTTCGTACCCTTCAAATATCTGAAAACTCTTTTCATCATTTTCCATTCATTCATAGTAGGATTCGATTGATGTCTGCTTAGTAGATTTGTTGCATAAGAAATATCAGGTCGTGTTGCATTAGCTAAGTACAACAGTGAACCAATAGCTTCTCTGTAAGGTACGGAAACGGCCGTTTCAGTTTCCGAATGTTCATCTTCTCTGTCTCTTCTCTCTCTGTTCATAACCTGTGTGGTTACGAGAGGAGTTCTTTGCGGATACATCTCTTCGAATTTGAATCTCTTAAGCATTTTGTCTATATATTTTTGTTGACTGAGTTCTATCAAGGTACTCTCACGTTTTCGAATGATATTAATTCCTAAAAATTCTTTAGGTTCACCTAAATCTTTCATTGAAAATTCCTCCTTGAGTTTGGATTTTATATCATTCATTTTCTTATGATCGTTGCCCGTGAGAAGGATGTCGTCTACATAAAGTAATAGTATGGCCATATGTTTTCCATTTCTCCAGATAAATAGACAAGGATCATTGTCATCTGATATCAATCCTATTTTTCGAGCTGCTTCAGAAAATCGTTCATGCCACTTCTTTGAACTTATTTTCAGACCGTATAGTGCCTTTTTCAGTTTGCATACCTTAGATCTCTTCATTTCATTGCTTATTTGTACTCCATCTGGAATTTCCATGTAGATTTCTTCATTTATGATCCCGTTTAAGAATGCTGTTTTTACATCTAATTGATAAATGTCTAAATTATATTTATTTGTCACAGCTAATAATGTTCTCACTATTGGAAGTCTTGATACAGGGGCATATGTTTCTCTTAAGTCATAATTATTTTTATCTTTAAATCCTCTTATAACTAATCGAGCTTTATACTTTCTTTGACCATCTTCTCCACTCTTACCTTTGAAAACCCATCTAGAGTCTATAATATTGGGTTTCTTACCATCTTTTGTTGTCGTCGGTCTGTCGACAATATCCCACACATTGTTGCTCTTCATAGCATTTAATTCTTCTTCAATAGCTTCTTGCCACTTCATTCGTTCTGAAGATGCCAATGCTTCCCTGTATGAAATAGGATCTTCGTTAATTTTAGCTAGTAAAGAATAATATACTTCATCATTAACCTTTTGATCGTCGTATTTTTCATAGTTCATTTTTCGAAGGTTTAGTAAAACTTGTGCCATGTTTGAGGCGGCGGGTATGTCTGAAAAACTGTTGTCAATGATTGGCTGAACTTTCTTTTCTAAGGTGTTTTGATTCTTAGCTGTTTCCATATCCTGGTTGTTGATTTTCTTTGGTCTGCCTCTTTTTCTTTTTTCTTTCTTCTCTCCCTCCGTTTTTGATGTTTCTTCAGATTCTTCTTTATCGTTCTTAAATTCGATAAACCATTTTGCTTTATCTATGGCTTCATTATCATTAGGCCAATCTATTACACTATCTTTATTATATTTATCACCGAAAACGAGTTTTTCGTTAAACCTCACATCTCTACTCTCATAAAATTTACCTTCCTCTGGTTTTAAGAAAAGATATCCAGTTTGTGTGTATCCAATAAAAATCACTCTTCTGCCTTCATAACGAAATTTTGGTCCAGTTTTCCTTTGAACTTTTATGTAAGCTACGCAACCAAAACGTTTGATTTGACTGATGTCATAATTATGTTTTGGAGCAAACTTTTGCATAGGTGCAATCATATTGTTCGATTTATGAGGCGTTCTGTTATAAGCATATACGGCTGCGCCTAATGCCAAGTCCCACATGTTTTCAGGCAGTTTTGAATCATAAATATAGGCTCTTACTTTCTTTTGTATAGTTTGATTAAATCTTTCTGCAACTCCATTGTGTTGAGGAGTATCCGGGCAACTTAACTGAAGTTCAGCTCCTAATCGATTCAAAACTTCAATGGTAAATCCTCCGGTAAATTCTGTACCTTGATCGGTGCGTAAATAACACACTTTTGCATCCTCACCAAGTAAATTTCTAGTGCTTTTTATAAATGTTTCTAAACAATAACCTGTTTCACTCTTTGCCTTCATAGGATATGCCATAGCCAATCTTGAATAATCGTCTATAAATACCGATATGTAACGATATCCCTTAGGATAAGTTGTTGGAGTGATAGGCCCCATAGTATCAGAATGTATAATCTGTAATGGCTTCTCAGCACGAGTTCTTGAGGTATTAAAAGGTAATCTATTTATTTTTGCAACCATACAAACTTCACATTCTTGAATAGATTCATCAAAAACGGCATCTTTCAAGTTCTTCAGATGAGGCAATTTTCTTTGTAATTCTTTTAAATAAGGTACTGATGCATGACCTAACCTTACGTGCCACAGCATAGCCTTGTTTGATATTGAAGCTTCTGGTGTATTTGAATTTAACATTACTTCCTTTTCTGATAATTCAATTTCGGGTAATTCATCAATATCATTTAGTTTTCGATCTTTGACTGTCGTCATTAAGTCTGGTCTGTATTGGTTATTACTAAAAAGATTTTCATGTTCGATCTCATTTTGATTTTTGTTTTGTTCAATCGTTGTACAACTTTCTTTTATATTTTGTGTTTTTTCTTCTTTTGTTGATTCATTCTCTTTACCTAAATTATTTTCTGTATCAAATGAATCTTTTAAATCATAAAGGGACCTTATATCAGTTTCCTTTAATGCTGTACTCCTTGTAAAATGTTTATTTTTAATTTCTTTTGAATCAATGGCATCAGCTATATTTACATAGATCCTTTTAGAAGATTCTTTAAGTTCTCCTGCGTTATTTTCATTCTTTAATATTTCCAATTCTATTTCCCAGAAAGGCTCTCTATAGACTCCTGTGATAAATGATTCATTTGACACAGGATCAAAAATGTCAATCATTTTATTATCTAAATAAATACTGAGTCCTTGCTCAACAAACTTTCTAAGAGAGAGAAGATTTTCTGTCAAATCTTCAGCACATAACACATCTTTAATTTCGTACGTACTGCCATCTCTTATTTTAATGTCTATTTTACCTGAACCTTGAGTATTTAAAACAGTCGATGGGTCTTTATTCGCACATTTGATAAATTCTCTCTTAGAGTTGTCAAAACTTTTAAAAATTATTTTGGATTTAGTTAAGTGTTCAGTGGCTCCCGAATCTGCTAAAAATTTTTCTAAAACCTTACTTTTATCTACATGCTCATCGTTGTGACCATGGTTACTTAAATAAAAACTTCTTTTTAAATCATGATTTATTAAACTTTGATATTCAGAATTGCTCTCACCTGATTTCATGTCGTCAGTATACTCTTCTTTGTTTTTGGCGTATTTTTGACCTCCCTTCATTTTAAGATTTTCCTTGTATGAATTAAGTTTCATCCTTTTTGTATTGTTATGCTTATTTTTGACATCATATGGTCTCTTTCGTGATGTGTTTGCTTTGTTTACGAAAGTTCTCTTCTTTGATTGATTGAAATTATTGAGTTTTGAGTCGTTGTTGTCATATTGTCTTTTTCTTGGGCAGTTTGAGGCAATATGATCACCAAAGCGATTGCAGTTATAGCATTTCTTTTTACCTTTCATCTGACAATTTCTTTCATAATGTCCTCTACCTCCACATTCATAACATCTTACGTTGGAATCTAGTCTTACTGAAAGAGCTGCCTTTGGAGGGTCATTGTCTTTACAACGTTTTGAGGCTTCGGCTTGCATAATGAAGTTTTTCAGTTGTTCGTAGCTTAAGCCTTTCCCTGTTGTGTTTTTAGTCATGAATTGTACAGCCTGAACTTCAGGCACCGTACTCATGACTGCATTATAAAAGGCGTCGCGTTTTTCTTCTTCTGAAAGTTGACCAGCATCCGGCAAATTTTCATATCGTCGAACGGTCTCCTCAAATCTATCCCAAAACTCAACGGCTCTTTCTTTATGAGGATGGTATTGCATGCTATATAGTTGTTTTCTTATAGAACCTGTTGTTACGTTCGTTTCGCAGCGTTTTAATTCTTTTAATTTGTTGATCATTAAATTTGGATCGTTGATGCTCATGACCTTGGCGTGATAATTTTGATCAATGTGATTTATAATAATATCACGAACTTTAAATCCATCCTTTTCTGTGGTTTTTCATCTTTGACAGTCTTTGATCTTTCTTTCTCATCTATAATGTAGAGTAAATCACATGCTCTTAATTCTGATTTTAAATAATCGTAGAAATGTTCAAATTTTAATTGTTTAGTTAATTTGTAATCTCTTTTAACATTATTGTTTCTGCCAATCAGTTCCAGTTGAATTGCATTTTTCAGTTGATTAGAAGCGTTGCCGGATTGTTCATCAAATTTATTATATCCTAATTTTTCAATTTCTTTTCTTATGATTGTCGTTAGGTCTAAATTGATCAACTCCGGTTGAACAGACTGTTTATTTATTGAATGTGATGAGGTGTTTGTTTGATTGTTTTTCTCGACACTTATGTCGCTATTGTCAATTCCTCTTGCTTCTTGATGCCCATTCTCATTCTGTAATTCAGTTGAATCATCATAATTTTCTTCAGAACCTTCGTGAGAATCGCAAGTATCAATCATCGTGTCAAGTCTCATCTTTAATTCTTCAACGGCACTTGTAAAATGATTGCGCTGCTCTTGTAAATCATGTCTTATTTCCTTCAGTGTATTGTCTGTTGCTTTCAGCATTTTTGCAGCAGTATTATTGAGATCTGATATGGAAACTGTGAATTGCCTTGTGAGCTTCGTTGTAGCCTCACACAGGTCCTTTACAACCTTGAGAAGTTCGTTGTATCGTGTACTTTCTGCATCACCACCGTTACCTGAAACTTAAGACACCATAAGCTTAGGTTTATTCAGACACTCTTTTTATTTGCTGCTTTTGTACTCATACTGATCTTATCTCGCTCATTCATGCACGTGCCACTCGTTTCACCACTCTTAATATATGCAGAATACCGTCTTACTGATCGTATTAACTGTTCTTTGACTCGTTTATAATATAAATATTTTTCTTTTACCTGTTTTATCATTATTAGAATTTTTACAGTTGTTTTTGTCACTATTGTCATTATCGAGACCAATGTCTCCAGTTTCCTGAGCAGATTCTCCTTCTTGTTGGATTATGACTTCTTTTATATCAATCCTCTTTTTCTCTCCTGGGCATTTTTGAAGCCTTTCGTTTACGATCTGCCACTCGTTTTCTTCCATTGCAGTTCGATCTGTAATGCAGCATTTATAAGGATTGAATATGAAGCCTTGCTACTGAACTCATTTACTGAACAACAAGTACAATGAATTCGTAACAGATAATTATGTTTGAGATTTTGAAAACAAATCATAAACCTAATTACCCTAGTCCTTTACACACAGGTATACGCACGGCGTGCACCTATACGCAATTGACCCAACAAGGAATCGGTGTCTTAATATATATATATATATATATATATATATATATGCATGTACATATGTATGTACAAATCAGCTGACTTACATGTGCTTTATTGAAGAGGAATAAAGTCACATTTACTAGCTAGATTTATTATTTATTATTCATTAAGTATAAAGAAAATTATTTTGTTCGAACACTCTCTTTACCAACCTGCTGAATATACAGCGCCACTAGCCGTAATAAACCGAATAGCGTTTTCGGCGGCTTCAATAAATAAATCTTCGCCTTCATGGTTGGTATCCAGCTGGAATACATCTTTGAATTTTGTTACAAAATTTTGGAATATCTCGTTTTTTCCTAAATAATAAGTGAAAAATTCATTATTCACAACGATTTTATGCGCATAAAATTTTCAAAAAAAATGTTATTTGACACTCTTTAACAATACACTCTTACATTCAGTCGTACACTCTTTAAAATAAATAATAATAATTTGAATTATTATTATTCATAACTGCAGTTATGTGATTTATCATATTTATATATATGGGCATACATGTTTACATATATACACATGCCATTTACATTTGTATTTTATTTCTTTTTATTTAACACTCTTTATGGCATAAACACATCTTATGTATTTCAAACTCTCGTTAATTGGTGCATTAGGTGTACAAATTATAATTTATACAACTAAACTTGTAGAAAATAAAATATTTTGTTTTTTTTTTTAATGTACAACGTACAATATGTATTCACATCGTATATTTTCTTTCAGGCCCCTTTTTTTATGATAGTATAGCCATTAAAGCTTATACTTGGCCTGCCGTTTAAGCGCAGGCCTGCAAGCCGGGAAAACCCAGACCTTTTCGTTCGTCTTACAGTTCGTTCTTAGGCACCACATGTTTATATCCAAGCAATATTTTGCTTAGATATAAGCTTATGACTCACGTTTTTGCTTTTTCTTTTTACAAATACAATGCACTCTTTGACCGTCTTTATAAAAAATTTTCTTTTTCGTTCTTTCGTTTTCTCTCCTTTTATTGCATGTTCAAAGCGTCCTGACGCTTTTCTCTTTTTTTTTTTTTTTTTTTTTTTATTTATCACATCTTTTGTAATTTATTTATAATCATTTTTTAAACTTTCTTATTATAATTATTCTTAGGATTCATTTTATAGTTAATCATATGGATTTCAACACTCATAATATTTTCAGCGTTCATGCATTATATATATAAGGAGAGAAAAGACAAGAATGAATAAAATTATTGAAACACATCATATAAACATTCGTACACGTCTTTATAAAATTATATGTATGAATATAATTTTACTTACTTTCAATTTCAGCTTGTTCTGCCATTGTTATAATGTAAATTATCCTTTTTATTATTATAAAACACTCTTTAATACACTCGTTATGCTGTTTTCTTATTTTTTTTTTTTTTATGCACTCACTAGGATGCGTGAATATAAAACAATTTCTAATTTGTTATAAATATTTGCAAAGATATCACTTGTTATTCGCGCAGTTGAAGCGTGTCCTGGGCGCATAACCTGTTGGTGATATGGTTTAATAAAATATAACAACAAGATTAGAATTGTAACACTCTTTAATATGTGTGAAGTTATATGAACAGTCGTTAACACTCTTTAAGAAAAGGGAAAGCTTTCTAATAAAGCGCACAGCAAAGACTAAATACTAAAGCTAAGACAAAGGTACGACTATGGTCAAGTTTGGAGACGAGGAGAGGAGGGGAAACCAAGATGCTTTATATTATACACATATACAAACATTACATGGGTGCATGGGCGCACTTATATTCTAACAAATAATAATAATAATAATAATAATAATAATAATAATAATAATAATAATAATAATAATAATAATAATAATAATAATAATAATAATAATAATGAAAAATTTATTAAAACAATTATAATAATAAAAAAAAAACAGAAACAAAAAAAAATAAAAGTAAAAATAAGTTTTATAATAATATAAATAAAAATAAAAAATTGACAAAAAAAATCAATTAAAAAATTAAATTTAAAGAATAATATAAACAATAAAAATAACATAAATAAAAATTTGAAGGATTTCTTAGGCAAAATGAGTTACAAATGTAAATATTGTAGTGCTTTATTTCGGAAAGAAGAAATAAAAAAGTTCAATTGTTGTCAACAAGGAAAAGTTATTTTCTCACCATTAACTAAAAATAATGAAAAATTGAAATATTCATCATTACATGAAAGTGTTTTTAGAAATTCAATTAGATATTATAATAATTTATCTAGTTTTGCAACTTTTAATGCAAATGTCATTTAAAACCATGGAAAAGCTATATATAATTTAAAAATTCAAGGAAAAATTTGTCATACAGCACCTAATACATTAATTTCTATTAACGACATTAAACCTACATGTGGACAGTTATATAATTACGATAATACAGTAGCGATTGAAAAACGATTAAAAACTCAAGAAAAATTAACAAAAGAACATATGTTAATTTTAACAGAGATAATGAACGATAATCCCATGGCTAAGAATTACAAAAGCTTACATCAATTATCAAATATACAAAATATTCCAAATTATAAATTGTATTTTATGCGAAAAAATGACAAACAACAACATCGTTATATTAAGCCACTAACTTCGGAATGTGATGCTATCATAGTATCTAATTCAGGAATTCCAGATAATTATGATCTTTGTGTACATCCGAAATTATCTTCTGAAGATGGAATGACTCATACTTATTTAAATAAATGATCTCATCACGTGGATCCAATGGTTTTTCCTTTAATGTTTCCAGCAGGAGATTTAGGTTGGAGTATAGGATATAAAAAAATGAAAATATTGAAAATAATGATTGTCTCACAATACTACAATATTATTTATATAGAATCCATTGGAGACTAAATTCTAAAAATTTCAAACCTATTTTATATTGTGGAAGATTAACACAATAATACATAATACATGCATATGTAATGGTTGAAAGTAATAGAATGAATTTTTTTAAGAAATAATCTAAAACAATTACGCATAGAATGTTATCAAGGTTTATTAGATCATGTAATTAATAGTGCTTCAAATTTTTCAACAAATTTTGAAAACAAAGAGAGAATTGGAAATCTTTTCATTTTACCCTCATCATGTATTGGTAGTCCAAGATATATGCAGCAATATTATCAAGATGCCATGGCAAAAATGAGAACAGTAGGAAAACCAGACTTATTTATAACAATGTCATGTAATCCTAAATGGAAAGAATTGAAAGAAATTTAAAAAAATTTTCCAGAAGGGACAACTTCTAATGACATATCAAATATCACAGTAAGATTATTTTATATAAAATTTAAAATGTTATTGAATGATATTTTAAAAAACAAAATTTTTGGTCCTGTTATAGCTTATGTATTTTTAATTGAATTTCAAAAAAGAGGGTTACCTCACGCGCATATTATTATAACATTACATCATAATCATAAAATATTAACTCCAGAAAATATTGATAAATATATTTTAGCAGAAATACCTTTATCAAAAAATAAATACTTAATAAAATTAGTGATTAAACACATGTTACATGGACCACATACAGATAAATCACCTTGTTACGATAAAAATGAAAATGTATGTAAAAAAAATTCCCAAAATCATTTAATGAAATTATAATCGGCAAAGAAAACAAATATCCATAATACAAAAAAAGAAATAATATTTTAGATAATCATACGTATAATTTAGAAAAAAATAAAAAAATTATAAAAGTTGATAATTTAATGGTAGTTCCTTACAACAGTTTTTTGTTAGCAAAATATAATGCTCATATCAATACTGAACTTTGTATGTCAATACAAAGTATAAAATATATTTATGATTATATTTATAAACGTGTAGATAGAGCTTACTGAAAAAAAAACAAGATAAAATTGAAGAAAATAATGATGATGTTTATGATGAAATAACTCAATACATAGATGGAAGATATTTAAGTCCAATGGAGGCCGCATGGAGATTACAAGAATTTTCACTATGCGGTAGAAGTCATACAGTAATAAGAATAAATATCCATGCAGAAAATCAACAAAAAATAATTTTTGATGAAAATTATATACATTTAGCATTAAACAAATACGAAACAACATTGACCGCATGGTTTAAATTGAATAAAAAAGATGATTTTGCTAGAAAAATTAAATATGTTAATATACCACAATATTATATTTTTAATTCTAAGACTAAATCTTGGATTAAAAGATCAAAATTTAGAAAAAATCTAGCCATTATTAGATTAAATGTAGTGCTACAGGCGAAGGCAACCATGGTTTTATTTTAAATAATTGTATTTAAAAAAAAATGAAATAATTTAAATTAATTTTAACATATCTTAAAATAACTTAAAATTATTACTATTGATTTATATAATTATTTAAAATAAAACAAAAAAAAACCAACGCGCCATAATACTATACATTTTTTATAATTTAATGTATATTATAAATTATTCCTTTAATAATGATACAAACAACTATTAACTGTCAATAATACTTTTTATTGCTGGTTAATCATACAACGTTTCAGTCATATTTATGATGACCCTTTTCAAGTGCAAAAAAATTGATTAAAATTAATTTACATTACTATGAGTAACATTCTTTTCCTGAAACATAACATATAAATACATATAATTTTTTTACTTGATAAAATTTACAAAATCAATGACAATTAAAATATCAAAGTCTCAATTATAACCTTTCTCAAACTCTCAGACACAAGGTTTCATGTGAAGAATTTCAATATTATTAGAAGGATGCTTATTGGCAACAGTTACCCAATAGAGTTTATAAATAAGTATATTGACAAAAGAATTATCCAAAATAAACATAGTCACCACAATTTAAATGATAAATATCATTCAGAGTCCAATAATATAATTGTATTTCCTTATTCAAGGTCCCATGAATTTGCATTTAAAAACATATGTAAAAAATTCAATTTTAAATTAATTTTTAGTCTTAACAACAAAATTAAATGCAATTCACAATTGGGTAAGGATATCACAAAAAAATCATTAAAAAATAATGTTGTATATAAAATAAACTGCAATGATTGTAATGGTTGTTACATTGGGCAGACCGGTAGAACTCTTGAAACTCGAATTAAGGAGCATAGGTCTGATTGTTTGCATAAACGTGAAAGATCGGCCCTTTATACTCATGTTTTAAACACCGGTCATAGTATGAATTTTGATATTAATAATGTTAAAATCCTTGATAATGAATGCAATTACTATAAAAGATTGGTATCTGAAATGATTAATATACACATTCACAAGAATAATATCAATAGAATGTTTGATACACAAAAGTTGTTAACTTTTTTTAAAGATTATATTGATGGTGACTTTAGGATTGAGAATCGGAGTTGATAATGTTTCTTATTTTGACATGTGATGTTTTTGTGTGTATATGTACATGTGTGTGTGTATATATATATATATATATATATATATATATATATATATATATATATGTGTATATAATTATATATATATATATATATGTATATGTGTATATAATTATATTAGTATTCATTAGTTTACTATAATTAATCTTTCAGTCCTGGCTTTATACCAGGACGGAATTAATAATTAAATGTTGTGTGTTATGAGGGCTCTGTGTATATGTTCTATTATAATATTAAATGAAGAATAAAGTTAGTAATTGATTTATAAACATTTTATCAAATGTAAGTCTAGTAGTAGACTCTACCAATATTAATTGATTGGAATCGCTGTCACGATTAAATATACTTGAATTTTGAAAGGAATATATAGAAATATAACTGTAATAATCTTACTATGATGCAGCCAAGTAAATACAGGCAGACAGTAAATAAGTGCACTTGATTTATCAATTTAATTATAGAGATTTCATTTTATACTTTTATAATAAACTAAATACAGTGCGATTAAATATATTGCACGAATAATTGTATAATTTTAAAGTGCGAGAAGTATAGTTGTAATAATTGTATCATTGGAAGTACTTATTAAAAAGTACGGGTAAAAATAAAAAAATAAAAGTGTTGATAAAAATTCTTTGAAAAAGTGCTTCTTAATCTTTAATATAATTTGAATTTTAAATTGATGTCAATTGATGGAGTAATTCTTATTATGCATTTTGACTCTTATTGAATGATATGGTTAAGGTGGTAAATCTGGTTCATGTAGCCTTCGCATTTTTCTTGTTTGGTTGATTTTGTAAATCGCATTGCACTTTCTTTTGTTTCTTGAACAATATCTCAATTTTACAGTATGCTTACTAACAAGGAGAGTGCATTGCATTTGGGTCTTGGATTTTCTTCTAGCTTTGGGATCTTTTTTCTTACATAAAATCATGAAAAAAGCCGCGACCATTCGGTCCAACGCTCGATTTTTCCGGAGTTTTGAGCAGTTTTGTCTGTTTTGTTGAAAAAATTGCATCTTCTCTATAATTTTACAGTTTTTGAACTACTTATTCTAGAAGGTTTTTACTGATTGCATATTAAAGTTGAGATTAAAATCTTTCGATTAAAAAAAAAACGTGTCAAAAAATCTCGAGTCGTTAAAAAGTTATGGGTGAATAAAAATAGCGCAAATATTTAGCTCAAAAAATGCATAGAAAATAAATGCAACATTTTAGTCAGAAATTCATTTCAATTTTCATCCCTTCATAAGTTTTTAACAACTTGAGCTTTTTGGACGCGTTTTTTTTTTAATCGAAAGGTTTTGATCTCAACTTTTATATGCAATCAGTGAAAACTTTCTAGAATTAGTAGTTCCAAAACTGTAAAATTATAAAGCAGATGCAATTTTTTTAACAAAACAGACAAAACTGCTCATAACTCGGAAAAAATCGAGCGTTGGACCGAATGGACGCGGCTTTTTTCATAATTTTATGTAAGAAAAAAGATCCCAAAGCTAGAAGAAAATCCAAGACCCAAATGCAATGCACTCTCCTTGTAAGTCACATTATCTGATTGATTAATAACTGCATATTTTTGAATGAAAAATTTTTAAATAAAAGATACGTCGTGACGTAACACATCTACACAAATTTCTAAAAATATGTTTGCAGAAAAAATAACTATTATTCTTATACGTGAATTATTAAATAAAAAGAATACCTTCGTTGACAGTAACATGGTGAATTAAAAAATAGTTTTATTAGTCTATAGATCTATCAATCAAACATTATTTTTTCTTGTCTTTTTATCGATGTTTTAATGTTTTTTATTTGAAAATTTTTTTTCACTGACGTGTCATTGTAAACAGGATTAAATTTTTTTGTCTCTAGATATACATATCAATATTAATTGTTTCTATAACAAAATTAATAATACATGTAAATTATGTCATAGAATTTTCACAATCAAAAACACCATATAATGGGATTTAATAAGGTATATGATTTATACATAGCTACCGACATTGCAGTATTTCAAATTTTTAATCTTTATTAAAAAATTTTCCGAAATTTCTTTGTATTAGGCTTTCTATTAGTAAAAATAGAATGCAGTAATAAATATTTAAAACATTTTTAGATTAAGAATAAAAAATTTGGGAAACTGTGATGTCAGTGTTTTTTTCACAAAATAAAATAAAAATTTAATTAAATTTATGAAGACTATATTTAAGTGTTTGATTTTAATTTTGATTTCAAAAAATTTAAATTTAATCATTTGATGTTTGAACTTCAATTAAGCTTTTTCAAAATGATATTTTCAAACCTATACTTTAAATAAAATCGTAAAATTAATAATTATTGATATGATTAAACTTCACGATGATTACAGGATAGTTAGCTAATTGTAGAAAAGATATTACCTATTTTTCATCTATTATTAATCTTAAACTTATATCTTATGATATATCGTTATATACAATACTTAAAACTAGCTATTGCCAAGTTCATTACAAGCTTAAATTCAGCTGAATTCAGCTATCAAAGCTTAAATTTAGCTTAATTTAGTTATTTCCTAGCTAATTACGAGCTTAAATCCAGCTAAATTTGACGCTGTAATGTAGGTCCAAAAATGAGGTGCACAGTTCTGACGATAACAGCGACGACAGCGGCGATATACTTTTAATAGTATAGAGAGATTATAATATAAATAGATAAGAAATACAGCTAAAATTAAGCTAAAATCAAACAAAAATTTACCTAAAATTGCTTAAAATTAATATAAATTCGCAAAAAATATCTCGCTTCTAACGTCGCTCGGTTGAATTTTCATATATTATATTATTATGTATAAATTAGCTAATTTAAAAATAAAAAAGAATTGTCGCAACTTATGAATTTTGATATTGTAGTTTCGTACTGAATCAAATTTTTATATTTTTATAAAAAAGATTAATTAAAGTTACAATGTGCATAAAAATTGTTTAAATACAAATTATATCATGATGAATTAATACTTTGTTCTACTAAATTGCATTTGAATCAATGATAAAATATGATTGGAATTTATTCTTTTTAATCACGTGTTTCAATCACGAACCATGAAATAATCGAAAACAGTATTTGATGTTTACCAGAACTAACGACTGCGCGGAAAAAGGAAAATATTGTTAAAATAAGTTCTAAATCTAGTATATCTAACTTATGTACTAAACTAAGAATTTTAATTAGTACTATAGCTTGAATTTTAGGGACCAATGTTGGTACTATTATATTATGAAGTAAGAGCAAAAATTTGCGATGCTTAGTGGCTTTTTTTGGTACTAAGACTGATATTTCACCTACTCGATTCAAGGGCAATATTTCGCAGAAAATGTGATTATCAATCTCTTTTTGTGCGGCTTTTCCTGTAATTAAAATTAAAAATTAAATATAAAATTATTTATATAATATATAAAACTTTAAAATTACTAATAATTAATATTCTAATTCGTGATATTTAAAGAATAAAACGATACATGTTTATCTTCCATATTCCGTTTTAAAATAGTTACTTTTTAGTTTTAAATTAATTATTAGTAATTTAAAATTGATATATATATATATATATATGTATATATACATATATATATATATGATTTACATTATATTAATCAACTGTTAAAAATTGTTATACAATTTAATGGGTTTTACGTTGATAGGTATTAATTATATTTAAGTTTCTCGCTCCTAACGTCGCTTGGTTGAATTTTCTTTTATTATATTATTATGTATAATTGACTAATTTTAAATAAATAAGAATTGATTAATTTAAGTTAATTTTAAGTACTGAATAAAATTAAAAATAATTTAATTGAACATAATATAGAAATATATATGTACACATGTGCTTAAAGTAAAAAAACGTATAATTTATTCTATCAAGTGACTATTTCTTACTCTACTTCCATAAGAAAAACAGAGATAGTACGATATTTGATATAAATAAACTAAAAACTGGGGACTGAGATACAGCTATAATTTCCTGACCTTAATATATGACGATGAATTTGAATTATAAAATTAATTTTTACGTGAAACATGCTTAAATAAGTTTTGTTTATTTCTAATAAAAATAAATTCACAAATGTATTTTATATATAAGGAATACGAAATTTTAATAAAAAAAACCATAAGATTAAAATACACATTTTTGGTTAATTTTAAATTTGAATATTTCAGAATAATAAAATAACTATTTGCAATTACTTAACAATCCTTTCTGCATCCGATATAAAATTTTAATGAGATACAAATATTACAAAGTGTATGTATCACAAGTAAGGTTTGCATATCATGAATATTATAGTTTTTAGAAAATTCTTGATATTAATAGATTATTAATTTAAAAAATTAAATATTTTTTCAATGATGACAAGTAACTTTTCAAATATAGTTAAAATAATACTTTAAATGTCAATTAAATAACATTTTCATGAAAATAGATTTCAACGCTATAGTTATTAAAATAAACATTCTTTTTTAACTACAATCTATTGTAATAATTATTTTTTCAATATATATATATATATATATATATATATATATATATATATATATATATATATATATTAAGAAATTAATAATTTCATTCGATGAACAGTTATATAAATATTATATATTTATAATTGTGTAACTCAATTTATTGAATTGAAATTTTATTTAGTTATCTTTCAGAGAATAAAATATTTAAATTAGTTTTCATGAAAATATATTATTAAAAAAGTTACTTGTTAACAATTTTTTATAAATAATGTAATGAACCGAGTTCATTACCAATAAATATTACAAAAAAATTAAAGTTTAAGAGGAGGTCACGTATCTCTGTCCTTTTCTAATCAAAGAAATGATTTTTTCACAAAAACTAATAACTTTATCAAAAAATGAAGAGAAAGCCGCATCTTCTATCAGAAAAAGCAATATTTTCTTTGATGAGAAAAAATTAATTTTATTGTTTCGTTCTCAAGAAAACCTTGAAATACCAAATTGTCCACCCTAACCTCTATGATTTAAATTTTTCAAGGTTTTTTTGAAAACGAAGCAATAGAATTAACTCTTTCTTATCTAAGAAAATATTGCTTTTTTTATTACGAGATGCGGCTTTCTCTTCATTTTTTGCTAAAGTTGTTAGTTTGTGTAAAAAACTCAATTCTTTGATTAGAAAAGAACAGAGATACGTGACCTCCTCTTAAATAATAATAACGAATATAGAGTCAAAAATAGTATTGATCAATTAATGAATAGACGCATAGAACGACGCAAGCAAAGCGAGGTCAAGCAATGGTTGAATGAAACAGCGAAAGAAAGAAGTATAAGCGGAAGGAACAGAGTTCATTACTAATGAATTTTTCAAAGAAAATATAAAAACTAAAATAACAATAATAATGAAAAGTAATAATTATATTGATAAATAAATACATAAACAAATATAGGAGACAAAATAACACGATGGGAACGATTCAAGTCAAAGCGGCGGCTAAGTAAAATAGTACAAGAGAGAAAAGTACGCTGTAGGAGCCGAATTCGACACCAATGAATTTTTCAAACAGAAAATAAATAAGAATAACCTAGTAATAATAAAAGAAGTAAAAATAATTGCAATTAAATAATAAATAAACAAATGCGAGAGACAAATAGCAACAAATTCAGTTGACCTCAATGAAGAGCAAGGCTCCGTGGTCGAGTGAATCAGCAAAGGAAGGAGAAGTATAAGCTGAATAGGATGCTAAAAAAAGATACGGACAGGCGGCAAGCTTAGAAAAAGCAATAAGACTGACAACGATGAACGGCTTCGCAGAAAATCGTGAAGTTAACTTAGGGGAGTATGAAAAGATTTCAGCGAAGCGGTAGGAGAATAAAGCGCAGTATAAAAATAGATAAGGCCGTCCCTGAAGAAAAATACAGAGTGGAGAGACATTAAAGCCAATTTATGTGGAGCAATTATACGAAGTAAGCGCAAAATTTAAAAGAAAAGCTTTGAAGGAGTCTCAAAAACAGGAAGCCGAAATGATGACGGCAAAAAGTAATTGCTAATAAACTTCAAGCTGACCTCTTTCTATTCAACTGAAATTATGGTTTCCAGAAAAAAAAACTATACAGGGAGGGCCGATTGGCAACCAATCAGAATAGCTGAAAATCATACCAATGGGCAAAAACATATACCGCCGCTAGCAACAACAAAGCTTCTAGAAGCTTGACTTAGAGTATAAAAAGCTTTAAGCTTGTAGGCGAAGCCCTTTCTTCAGATTGAACCATCAGCGGAGCAACAGCCCTCTTCCAGATCGGATGGAAATGGGGCTAACCTCTTTTTCCCAACTAACCTCTCGCTGGCCGCATCGTTTTCTCCAAAAAGCCAAAACGTCATCAGAGCCAGCTGCAGTCAGCCACCGCCCATCTGTGAGTCATCAGCCGAGGAGACAAGTTAAACTTAAAGAAAGAAGAAGTTTATTTAACTATTAAGTTCGAGTTCCATTGTAAATAAACAACTGGATCAACCAGGAAACAAGGCGGACGTATGGGGAAGCGGAGATGAAAACAAAGAAAGCACAATACAAAGTAGAGAGTATTTCGACTTTTTCTATTTGTAAATCTCAAGGGGGGAGTCATGTTTCGAATACGCGTTTCTCCTATTGTTATCCGCGAAGTAAATGCCAAACGCTGCAAATTGTTGTAAATTAAAATTTAAATTGAGAAAAAATGTAAGAAAAGAAATGCAAGAAAAATAAAAGAAAAACTTGGCATAGGGTAGCGTGGTTCGCCCTGACGCGAAATAGTAAAATAGAAAAGGAGAGATAATAAAATAATGTATGAAGCAGGGCTTGTAGTGTGGATTATAAAAAAGGGGGAAAGAAAAATAAATTATATAATTTTGGCAAATTACATGAGAGTTGACTAGTTAATTATACCTATCCTTGCTGCCTCTTTTTTTTTTAAGACTTCCAACCCGGAGACGTAGCACTCGCGCGCTAGTCAAAAGGAAGTCAATGGATGGCTGAAATTCTGTCATTCATAAGAAAATAATTTAATTATAATTTAGTTTATATACTAAACGTAACAATAACATACATTTAACCTTAATAACATTTTCATTTGTACACGTGTTTGTAGTTAAATGTATTGTTATTAATATAAAAATTGTTAACAATCAAATATATTAAAATTACATTTTAATATGTTAAAATTATATTTACCTTAATTACATTTTCATTTGTACACGTGTTTGTATTTAAATTAATTGTCATTCATATGAAAATTATTCTTAACAATTAAATATATTAAAATTCATTTCATTAAAGTAATAATATTTTTAAAGAGAAACATATTAAATTATTAAATTACCTCGTTTGAAAAATTATCATTACATGATATAAAAATATTTTTTTTAATATCGTTTTAACATAAATTTTATGGAATACAATTTTAAAAAATTATTTATTTATTACTAAAATTTTTTTAATAGTCAATTATAAAGATAGGAAAATGTATGAAATATGAATAAATTTTTCTTTTTACGTCTATAATTATGAATTTATATTTATGAACTGCCTAGATAGAAGTAACATTTCCCCTAAAAAAGTAAACATTTCAAAGAAAATTTACTTATTATTTGCGAAACACTTGTTATAAATGCGGAAAAAAATAATATTCTGTAATATCACTAAAATTTGTATTAAATACGATCATCGAAAGTACAATTATCTCATTATGTTGAATTTTTTGTCAAAGTTTGATTATATTTTACTATAAGAAGATATAAAAATTAAGTGTCATATTTAACTGTCTTTTCATTCTATTGCTGAATTTCCATAAAAGGAATGTATTAACTTGTACACTGAAAAAAAAGCTGAATGCACACGCTGCAAAGTCGATTGTTGTGAATGATTCGGCCAACATTCGGAGCTATTAATAACGGAAAATCGCAATATAAGAGTGCGTAACAATATCGCAGCCAATCATTACAACTTTCTGTATAAAATATTACATTGATCGGAGCAGAGCGCTGCGACTAAGCTGCGTTGTGGCTGGCTACGGCTCTCCTACTTAGTCTACGGCACAGAAAGCTAAATCCGAACACAGCAATTTATTGCGTGGTCGCTCGTTTTGAATGTCGATCTCAAGCATTGCGACAACGCTTTAAACACACTTGCTTGATTAATAAATAACATTGAAAAAATGATAATTTTTACTTCCTTTTATATTTTTTTTTATGTTCATGTAATTATGTGAATTCATAATTTTGAACTATTCTTAAAAATTTATAATTTATAAATACAGTTAATAATGCTTTAATATCTTTAATTATTTTTTTTTATTTTAAGATTTATTAGGACATATTTAAAGTTAAATAGTTAAAAAACTATACTAATAAATCAATTAACAAATCTAAAAATAAAACAAATAAAAAATTGAGAAAAAAAATAACTTTTTTTAACAAACAATTTATGTGATTATGGATAATAACATTTATGAAGTTATTACTAAACATTAGATTACCTTAATTATATTGTTCCAAATTTCATACGCAAGTTGTATTCACTTGCCGTAAAAGGGAAAATATTTACAGATGATTTTTATGCTATTTTAAATTTTTAATTAATTTAGATACATAATAAATAATTAATAAATGTTTCCAAGTAAAAAATACTCAAAGCCTGGTAGAACTAAGATTTATTAGTAATATCGTCACTACATATTTACACATGATATCTGATAAAAATGTTTTGTACGTTTTCTTAAAAACAAAGTGCGTTTGAAGAAAGAAAATCTTATGGTTGATTAAAAGTGACTGTTTTAAATACTTTACGCAAATTCAGGCGTTTTTAGAAATTTTCTTCGTTATCGCTGAAATTTATTCGTTCTTTATAAGAAAATATTAAGTCAAGTCATTAAATATTGAATCAACTTAGGCAGTTTTTGTGTATATTCAATGATGATTTTTCACCTAACAGGTATGTTAAAAAGTCTACATATTGTCATTTAAAAAAATTCAATTATATTGTACACGTTATTTTCAACAAAAATAGTTCTACTAAGTTTTTACAATAGTTTGATACTTTTTAATAGAAAATTTATTATATACAGAAAGTTTGAATGATTGGCTGCGATATTTTTACGCACTCTTATATTGCGATTTTCCGTTATCAAGGTAGTTCTATTGGTTTTTCACTTTTCTATAGAATTTTTTGAAATTGAAATATGTTGTAAATTAAGATTTACGCTTTACAATGGTATTTTGATTTGGATAGATATCCACCTTCATCTTTTAGATATTTTAGTTTAAACTTTGCTGAATTTAACATGAAAGTATATGGACGAAGCGCTTGAAACGTAACATTTTATAAGATTGTGTAAAAAGTTTTCTATAGATTTCAAAGAAATTGAAATATATTATACTTCAGATCTCAAGGATTAAAATGGTACCTTGTAGATTATAGTAATCGACCCTCAATTCCGAAATAATAGGAAAATAATGCCTTTACTCTATATTAATTTACACGTAAACATGCCGTCTTACGATTCTCATTGTGTATACTTACAGAATCTGCACACAAACATGTTTTTGAATTATTGTGCAAGCACAGAACTCAACCAATTTCTGTTTCGTATAGTGTGAAATTGTAAGAAACATATTACTTCACAATGAGAACCACTGGACCAATAGAACTACCTTAATAGCTGCAAATGTTGTCCGAATCATTCACAACAATTGACTTCGCAACGTGTGCATTCGGCTTTTTTTCAGTGCAGTATGTACCATGATGATTATTTATTTAAATTTTCAAATTATTCCAATAATTAGTTTTCAAGATATTTAGATTTCTGATTCCAAATAGAAAAATTTTAGTAAATAATATTGGAACCCAAACTTCTCAATAATTAATGAATATATTTATTTGAAAATTAAACTGAATAATCTTCGTAATGCATACTATATGTTAATGCATCTTTTTATTCAAAATTTTGAAATACAATGGAAATATAGTTAATATTTATGGGTGCAAGTGTAGTGTCCATTTTACATCTCCTTAAATAATTTATACATAATATTATAAAGTAACATAATAAATAAATATACATAATATTTTCTAAAAACTATTAAAATGATAGTCATATCTTTAATATTATTTTAAACTATGAATAAAAAGTTTAAAAAATTATTATAAAGTGATAACTTATAAATAGTTATATTATTTTATTAAATACATTCCCAACTTAAATAATTAACTTCATGTTAAAACTAAATTTAATTAGCATTCGATTCCACAAATTATTTAAAAAATTTACCATTATTCAAAGTTATTGAAAAGTTATTTATAAAAAGTATTCCCATATCCAAATTTCAAAATTCTATTAATTTGATTTTTTATTCTGTACATTAGTTTTGATGTTGAAATTTCTTTGTGATATGCAACATATATATTGCCCATTCTCTGACAAATCGAAAAACGAAAAATTTTTTTTCGCTAAAAATTAGTAAAATGGTTCTTTACCATATTATGGACTACTCAGAATTTTTATAAATCTCTTTAGTACATATTTTCAGAGCTACAAAGCTTCAAAGTTGGGCTAAAACCATATTTTTGAAATTTTTGACTAATTTTAGGCTTAAATTACTCAGTTGGATTGCGTTTAAAGAATAAATTACTGAGAAACTTTTTTGATCAAAATATTCTAAATTTTCAGAAAGAAGTAATTCATAAGTGCTAATGTAGCTATCCGCTGAGCTAAAGTCATTTAAAACATTGAAATACCACTTTTTAAGGTTTTGAACCATGATCCCATGTCCAAAAAACTCATCAAAACAGGTAATATATGTATAAATATGGCCTTAAAATTTCAGAGTGGACATCCTTAGCGATCCCTTGGAAAAAATAAAAATGTAATTAAAAATAATGAAAAATGTGATTCTTAGCTGAATTTTTTAAGTTTTAAACTTGAAATTATTTCAAAATAATTTGCAAAATGATACTACGCAAGTTGTATTAAAATTAGTTGATTCATTTTTTTATATAAAATTGATCACTCAATGTCAGAATTATCGAATCTGTGTTACTGTGAAGTGGGATAAAAGTTGAAAATAAATAAATTGACTTCATGTGTCTATTTATGAATTCATCCTATCAATGACAAGTTAAAAAAATCTTATAATTGTTTAAGATAGTGCATTTGCATGTTTTTAGTATACATTTATTGTAATTAAAGTGAAAATAATTTTGAAGATTTTTATGGATGAACGTAAAAGTGATAAATATATTTTATGGGTATTTCGACTTATACAACCTCAAAAAATATGGTATATCGATACATCCAAAACTAACATGAGTTTAATCGTATATCACTGACAATGAGAATGAATTAATTTAATATAAATATTCACCAATGTCTGTGACATGCTGATTTTAATTATTTGTTTAAATGGCTCCTAAGTTTTTATACATGATTAGATTCAATTATTGCTGTCACATCATTGGATGGATTTTAATTAAAATGAAAATTAATTTTCATAAAATGAGAATATTATTTACCAATGTAAATATAATAAGCTACTCTAAAAAAATACAGCAAGAATTAAAATCAATCATTTTCTAAAACTTAACTTAAGATTATGGATCAATAGGTTCTTTAATTTCAACAAGACTCGAGAAATAAAATTCAAGTCAGTGTCTATAAAAGAATATGATCATTTACCTGTTATTCACATTTATATTATTCATCTGTACTATTATAAATAGAATGATCACTCATCCTAAATCACACTATTTATAACTTGTACTAAAAAAAAGTTATTGCAAAGTATCAATCATTCTTTCAAACAAATTTGTCAGGATATACATTCATTCACGTTTTAAAGTACCCTGTTGAAAAAATTTATATGATTAAGAAAAATCTTATGATTGTTTGAGAAAGTGTATTCCTTTTTTTTAGTATACATTTATTGTAATTAAAGCGGAAATAATTTTGAAGATTGTTATAGATGAACGTAGAAGTGATAAATATATTTTATGGGAGAATGATTGATTCTTGCTGAATTTTTTTAGAGTACCTTATTATATTTACATTGGTAAATAATATTCTCATTTTATGAAAATTAATTTTCATTTTAATTAAAATCCATCCAATGATGTGACAGCAATAATTGAATCTAATCATGTATAAAAACTTAGGAGCCATTTAAACAAATAATTAAAATCAGCATGTCACAGACATTGGTGAATATTTATATTAAATTAATTCATTCTCATTGTCAGTGATATACGATTAAACTCATGTTAGTTTTGGATGTATCGATATACCATATTTTTTGAGGTTGTATAAGTCGAAATACCCATAAAATATATTTATCACTTTTACGATCATCCATAAAAATCTTCAAAATTATTTTCACTTTGATTACAATAAATTTATACTAATAACATGGAAATGCACTTTCTTAAACAATTATAAGATTTTTTTAACTTATCATTGATACGATGATTTCATAAATAGACACAAAAAGTCAATTTATTTATTTTCAACTTTTATTCCACTTCACAGTAACACAGATTTAATAATTCTGAAATTGAGTGATCAATTCTATATAAAAAAAATGAATCAACTAATTTTAATATAACTTGCGTAGTATCATTTTGCAAATTATTTTGAAATAATTTGTCAAGAATAAGCGAGCGGCATCACTCTGAAGTTGCTCCGCCATTCTGTGCTTATGTTTTGTTGGTTGCAGTGCTACGGCTCAACAGCGGTCATCGCCTTGATTACACAAAGCTGCCAGTTGAAAGCTAGCTTTCGCACATAGAGCCACGCTCCGTTACTAAGATCGATATATAGATATTTTGTACTTATTATTAAAAATTGTTCTCTTTTAATAAATATATCTCAACAGGTTATAGGCCAGGCACGCTTTAACAGCGCGTGTTTTCTTTTTTGTGTTTCTTTAAAAAAAGGCTGTAGTGTTGGTGCTATAAGAAGGAAGGAGAAGAAAGAGGAGAGTTTTACATTTTAGTTCGAGAGCGTCGCGAGCAGCCATATTGAATTGCTTGTGTTTTAGCTGGAAGTTTTGCTGTTGGAGTTTTGCAGTTTGAATCTTTTCTTAAGTTGTCAAATCTTGTTGGTGGAATGTCGGCTGACCAGGATAGGAAAATGTTTGACGTCCCTAAGTCTCGGGATTTATCTAATGTCAATGAGGAGCTACTGGACTCGGTAAGGAGAGAAATAGATAAATCAAAGGTCAAGGAGGTGGCTTTGACTGAGGAGCCCACTTCAAGCCAACTGAAAGAGGCTCGGCCCAAAAAGCTGGATGTAAAGGAGGATAAAGGTGCACCGCGAGATAAGTTGGATGTTCCTAAGTTCGAGACGCAACAAGGTTCGCAGAGCTCTAATGACGAGCTGAATCTTAAGTTGCAAGGTAATAAATCCACCCCAGTTATTAAAATGACAGAAAAAGTCAAACTGGATTTGAATCTGAATAAACTCCGTAAGAGAACAAGGGCACTAAAAGTAGATTCATTCAGTGAATCCAATTTAAATCTAAACCCTTATACAGATCCTGAAACGGAAATGTATAATAATTTTAATATGTTTACAGAAATCATGGAAAAGCTGGAGAAAATGCAGAGAGATATTGGAAGTATAAGGGAGAAATCCTATGAGAATATGGACCAGACGGCACTGGTCATATTAAATTTCAGATGCTCTATTGATGATAGGTTAAATTGGATCGAGAATAAAGTCAATTAATGGGTCAAAGAGGAGTATGAAGAATATCAATCAGCTGGAGATAAAAAAGGACTTGAGGTAGTAACAAGCTTGAGTGACAATACAAATTCCACTGAAGAAACTGATGGAATTTTAAATAAAAATTATATAACTCAAGTAATCCAAAAAGAATTAGGAAAAATAAATTTAATAAATAATAATTCAAACTTAACTGATAAAATTCAAATTGAAGTTAATAATAAAGATAGTATAATACGTAGAGAATATAAATTAACTCCAGATTCAGATATTGATTCTTTTATGGATTACTTGAATTCAGAATTGACAATTCGCGATTTATTATATGTGATTGATTCCTCAGCTGGATTGGACCGTGTTGTAGATTCTGCTAAGTTGGAAAAAGACAAAATTAGAGTCAGAGATATTCTTATAAATAGAATAGACAAATCCTATCATTTCAAGGTTTCTCAGATTCGTGATCCAGTAGGGATGTTAAAAGAAATTAAACGTTTTAAAACTTCCGAATCAGCACTTACTACAACCAGCTTGAGGAAACAGTTACATAAAATCAAGTATAACCCAAATAAAGAAAAGGCCTCGGTCTTCTGGGATAGATTTGATAAAATAGTTCGATTATACAATAAACTACCTCAAACTCCAAATTTGTCTGAAATTGAAATCAGAGATGCTTTCTTTGAAGCTATAGTTACTAATAACCCAAAAGTTAGAGATTTTCAAATATTTAACAAAAATGCTACTGGGGAAATGCTTACTCTAAATCAACTAAAAGATTACATTCTTCAACAGGATGCAGCTCGAGATGAAGAAAAAGCAGCTGAACAAAAAGACAGCACCGGCGGTGTGACCTCATACTATGTGCCACATCCAGGAATCCAATGTGTAAACTGCGGTAATAAAGGTCATTACAAAGACCAATGTACAAGAAAAGGAAAAATGTGTTTCCGTTGCAAGCGGTATGAGGGTCATGTCCGTGCGGACTGTCCGTATTCAAATGCATAGCTGGAAAAGATTTTGAAAGAAAATGAGCAGCAAAGAAGGTATGATAATTTTGATTGTTTTAGGGATGGAAAAAGGGTGACAAATCGTTTCACTACAAAGCGAAAAATAGACTAGGCACAAACTCGCGGTGACACTAATCGATATAAGTTTGACAAAAATCGAGGTCGAAGTAACTTACGAGGAAGTGGTAAATCAAGTATCACTAGAAATAATAAAATGAAAGGTGGACCAGAATTAAAATTAAAAAATGGTGAGTGCGTAGGTCTACTTACAAAAGATAAGCTCGATACAATAGGCCAAAGTAGTGAAAATCAGTTAGTTAGATTTCCGGCAGATTCGGGTGCTACGGAGCACATGTCAAATTGTAGGTTAATTTTTAGAACACTCAACGAAAACATCAAAACCGAAGTTAAATGTGCAAATAAGGATGATCACGCAACAATAAAATCGGAAGGAGTTGGTCAGATCTCAGGACATGTTAATAACAAATTATTGAATTTATATAATGTAATTTATGCCAATACATTGTCGGAGAACTTACTTTCACTTCGGAAATTTGTTGATGAAGGATTGAGCATTTATTTAGATAATAAATGTATAGATATTTTTGATCCACAATCACAAGAAACACTAATTTCAGGAATTTATGAAAAACCCTTTTGGATTATAACATTGGAATCCAGCAGCTCGAATAATGATGAAGAAACATGCAAATCTAAAGTCAGCAAAATTGTTGCATATATAGCTACAAGACAAAAAGAATATGATGATAAAATAGAAAAGACAGATGAAGAAGACAAGCTTGACACAAAAAGGAAGAAATTAATAAAAAGATTGATGAACAAAAGAAAATGAATTTCAATAATGAAGAACACCTCAGATACTCGAATTTTCAAGATACACTTAAAGACCGAAAAATAAACAAGATGGAAAAAGTAAAAACAGAAAATACAGATAAAGATTGTTACAAAGTCAATAATAAAATGCTATGGCATGTAAGGTTAGGTCATGCTTCCTTGAAATACTTAAAAGAATTTCAAAAGAAATTTCCAAATATAAAAGGACTAAAAGAAGTAGTATTCGATGATTCAATTAAAGAATGTGAAGCATGTATAGTATCAAAGTTCAATAGATTACCTTTTAGCTCGACTAGACAGAGAGCCACAAAACCTCTACAAATAGTTCATTCCGACTTAATGGGTCCAATAAAACCTGCTTCACACCCCAAAGGATATAAATTTATTTCAGTATTTATTGATGATTTTTCAAGAGCAGCAATGGCATATCCTATGAAAACTAAATCTGAAGCTGGATATTGTTTGGAAATTTTTATCACATCTACTAGAAATTCATTAGGATATGATGCAAAATTTTGCTATCTTCGATGTGACCAAGGTACAGAATTTACAGGAGGACACACCACAGAAGTACTAAATAAGTTTGATGCTGAATTAAATACAGCTAGTCCTGATACACCTCAGCATAATGGTGTTGCTGAGCGATTCAATCAGACCATTCAAAGGAAAGTCAGAGCACTAATGTATGATACAAATCTACCTGAAAATATGTGGGATTTAGCAGTGAATGCGGCTGTATACTTCTACAACAGGACTCCTCACAGTTCGAATGATATGATACCACCTCTACAAAAATTAAATCCAAACTTTAATCTTCATCTAGAACAACTTAAACGTTTTGGCTGCATTGCATATATGAAAGTGCAAAGAAAAGTTGGAAATAAGTTTGATCAGCTGGGCAAAAGAGTTGTATTAATAGGATACAAACCAACAGGATATATTTTTATAAAACCGGAAGAAGGCAAATACTATGAAAGCAAAGATGCTCGATTCAATGAAAAACAAGTATATGGAGATAGATACAACAAAAATAGCATAAAAGATTGGAACAACTCAATGGAAGAAATAGATCGCGAAAATTGGTTTTTACAGTTTGAAAATGAAAAAGAAATTTTGATCTCTGAAACGGAGGGAGAGAAAAGGAAGAGAGGACGTCCAAGGAAAGAGAAATTACAACCTCAAGAAGAACATGAACTTGGATCAGATATAAATTTGCTTGAGAATGAAGAAATTAGTACATTTATAGCCACAACACAGAATGATCCAAACTCATACCAACAAGCCATGAAATCAGAAGATTATTATGAATGGAAAAAAGCTATTAAGTCTGAACTGCAATCTATGGAAAAGAACAAGGTTTGGAAAATTGTTGATAGACCATCAAATGTGAGTGGAGAAAAACCAAATATTATAGATTCAAGGTAGGTTCTGAAAAGAAAAGTTGGAACAAATGGAGACAAAAAGTATAAAGCTTGACTGGTTATAAGAGATTTTAAAGATAAAAATTCATATGAATTGAATGAAACTTACGCACCAGTTTCGCGATTGCCTTTAATTAGAGCCGTGCTAGTTATAATAAACAAGCTTGATCTGGAAGTAAGACAGCTGGATGTAAAAACAGCTTTTCTAAATGGCAAAATAGATAATGAAATATACATGGAAATACCCGAAGGTATTGACTGCTCACTTGATTTAAGAAGAAGCAAAGTATGCAAAATCGAACGTGCTTTATATGGATTAAAAATAAGTCCGAAGAGATGGCATGAAAGGTTTTCAGAAGCAGCTGAAAAACTGAATCTAGATTCTCATGACTCTGAACCATGCCTCTTTACATGGCATGAAAACAATAAGCTCTTAATATTGTTATTATATGTGGATGATATGCTGATAGCTAGCAATGATGAAAACAAGTTAGACGATATTAAACAGAAACTTATGTTGGAATTCGAAATGTCTGACTTAAGAGAACCAAAGAACTTCTTAGGTATAGAAATTGAAAGAGATAGACAAAATCATACTATAACACTTAAGTTGGAAGGTTACATCAAAAATCTACTTAAACGTTTTGGATATAGTGAAATGCATCCGCAAAGAACACCAATGGTTACAAGTCAAGTGGCAAATAGAGAACGACGTGAAAGAGAAGAAACAGAAAATCAAGTAAATGATGTCTCAAATAAGATAAATGGACCTTACAGAGAAATAATTGGTTCTCTTCTCTATCTTGCAAATACTGTACGCCCAGATATATCATATACTGTAAATGTATTGAGCAGACATCAAAACAATCCAACTGAAGAAGAATGGAAAATGGTAAAACGTTTATGCAGATACTTGAAATATTCCAAAAGTCTAGGACTAAAGTTTGAAGGAAAGCTGGAAAACATGCAAGGATACTCAGATGCAAGTTTTGCTGATTGAAAAGGATCATTGACAACGAGTGGTTTTGTTATTAAATTGTACGGTGATACAATAGCCTGGAAAACACATAAACAGTCTTACGTAGCTCTCTCAACATGTCAAGCTGAGTATGTTGCGATGAGCGAAGCATGTCAGGAGATGGTATCATTAAAAAATTCATTAAGTCTGATATTGAAATGTTCCTTTACACCTATGACTCTGTGGTGCGATAATAAAGCTGCAGAAGCCAGTTCACAAGTTAGTTATACAAATAAACTTAGACATATGACAGAAGTTCGAGAACATTACGTTCGTGAATGCGTTGCCAGAAATCTAATAACAATAAGATGGATTGCTTCTAAACAAAAAAATGCTGATATATTCACTAAGGCCCTACCCTTTGAATTACATAATAGCTTGACTTCATTACTAATTAATAATAAATTAAAATTGTAAATTTTTCTTTCTTTACAGATCCTAAATAAAGTTTTCAGCTGGAAATGAAGTGAGTCAACTCAGAGAGATTTGCTCGGGAGGGAGTGTTAAGAATAAGCGAGCGGCATCACTCTGAAGTTGCTCCGCCATTCTGTGCTTATGTTTTGTTGGTTGCAGCGCTACGGCTCAACAGCGGTCATCGCCTTGATTACACAAAGCTGCCAGTTAAAAGCTAGCTTTCGCACATAGAGCCACGCTCCGTTACTAAGATCGATATATAGATATTTTGTACTTATTATTGAAAATTGTTCTTTTTTAATAAATATATCTCAACATAATTTTAAGTTTGAAATTTAAGAAATTCAGCTAAAAATCACATTTTTCATTATTTTCAATTACATTTTTATTTTTTCCAAGGGATCGCCAAGGATGTCCACTCTGAAATTTTAAGGCCATATTTATACATATATTACCTGTTTCAATGAGTTTTTTGGACATGGGATCATGGTTCGAAACCTTAAGAAGTGGTATTTCAATGTTTTAAATGACTTTAGCTCAGCAGATGGCTACATTAGCACTTATGAATTACTTTTTTCTCAAAATTTAGAATATTTTAAACGAAAAAGTATCTCAGTAATATATTTTTAAAACGCAACCCAACTGAGTAATTTAAGCCTAAAATTAGTCAAAAATGTCAAAAATATGGTTTTAGCCCAACTTTGAAGCTTTGTAGCTCGGAAAATATGTACTTAAGAGATCTATAAAAATTCTGAGTAATCCATAATATGGAAAAGAACCATTTTACCAATTTTCAGCAAAAAAAAATCTTTTGTCTTACGATTTGACAGAGAATGGGGGATATATATTATCTTATAGTAAAATATTTTATCACCTTGTATGAAAGATATTAATATAAGATATTGTATGGAGATAAATAATGATCGTTTATTATCATTATTATACGCATATGTTAAATACGAATTTATTAAAACTTTGATTGGTGGGCACATTTGTTCTCGAAATTTGATTGGTGGGCGCGTTTTTGTTTTGTAGAATTTTTTCGTAACTCAACTCAAGAAAAATCTACTGTATGGAATTGTCAGCACAAGTATCAATAAATAAATGAAAAACGGGTGGCATTATGCGGACGTCAGCATAAGTACGCTAATGTCTGCATAAGTCACGATTCATTTATGATTTTGTCTGCATAATACCTCATTCATAAAATATATATATATATATATATATATATATATATATATATATATATATATATATATATATATATATTTATGTCCTCGTAGGCCGTATTCGTGTCAGTATGTAAAGAGCATGCTAAATTTGTATTGGCATCCCATATGTCTCAGACGCGCTCCTCGACTTATTGCAAGATTTATATGTCTTCCTGAGACATATTGAGGCTCAATATGTCTCAGGAGAAATCAATATGGCATCACCGATCCTACTATGTTTCGTTCAATATGTCAAAGAGCAATCATATTGAACGTAGGTTAGTGAAAAAAAAATGACTCGCGCTTCGACAGCAGTTATACTCATTACAAAATGTCAATCTAAGAAACAAAAGAAAAAATCAATAGAACTAAAATTTTATTTTAAAATTATTGAAAAAAAGATAATTATTTTCAACTAATAAGTTATATTTCCTCATACGGCCTACTTCGGAGATAAAATCATCTATGTCCTTTGGCCGTTTATTCAGGTGGAATCTGAATCTCGAACAATGTTTGCCGCTTGAGCAGAAAACTACCTCGGGCGCGCTTCGCGCGCCCTCGGCAATTTCAGCTCAAGCGACAAACATTGTCCTCGATTCATATTCCACCTGAATACGGCCAAAGGACATATATAACTAATATATGGGACATTTCACACCAACTAAAAGAGAGAAAAAAATAAAAATCGCCGAAACTCTAAGAATACGTTCTTTTTGTTACCCAAAATATTTTATTTTTATTTTATTTTATTTTATTTTATTAACGGGAGTAAATCCCTTTTAAATACTTATACATATTTAGCGTGCACATAGTACATCGCATACAATATTAAATACAATGTAATATTTTTACAACTTATAATGTAAAGAGAAAAACAAATAAATAAATTTCTTAGTAAACTATAGATCTTATATTACTTTTAAACAAGGAAATGGAATTACTTTCAAAATTACAAAATTGTGAGTAGTTGTTTGCTAAGCCACATAGTCTATTCAATATAAAGAATTTATTAACTGACAAATTAAGTATATTAATATAAAAAATAATATTATTAGTATTTCTCACATTCACTAATGGCTTATAGAAGTTAAGATTATTTAATAGCAAATCGCAATTAATGTGACTATTAATTAGTTTATATAAAAATAATAAGTCAGCATGTATTCTTGAATTTTCCAATGATGATAATCCAGTGCTTTCTCTAATAACAGTATAATTATGGTCAAATCGTTTCATTCCATTGTCAATTTTGAAAGATAAAAAACGTAGGAAACTGTTTTGAACTTTTTCCAAATCATAGATTTGTCCCTGTTTAGACGGCGTCCATATAATTGATCCATACATAAGAATTGATTTAACATGCATATTATAGAGTGTAATGCATGTTTTAGGATTAGTAAAATCAATGCATTTTCTTTTAATTAAAAATATCATCCTTTTAACCTCATTAATGACTGTTTCAATATGTATGTCAAATGATAAATTACTCTGAAATGTAACTCCAAGATCCTTAATAAATTTAACATTATCAAGTTTCGTTCCACTCAAATAAAAATCACAGTCGTATATCTTAGAGATAGAGAAAGCCAAGGCTTTACATTTACTAACATTAAATTTTAGACCATTTCTAGTCATCCATTCTCCAATCCCATTGAGATCACTTTGTAATTTTAATAAGTCTTCAGTATTCAATACTTCAGAATAAATCTTCATATCATCAACGTAAAGTAGGACCTTAGAAGATTGTATCACAGTTATGATATCATTAATAAAAATAATGGATAAAAGGGAAGATAATTTAGAGCCCTGTGGAACACCAGAGAGCATCTTAATAATAATTGACTTGAAAAAGCCAATTTTAACAATTTGCTTCCTATCAAGAAGGTATGACCTAAACCAATCCAACAACTTTCCACGTACACCATATTTATCCAATTTATGAAGAAGCAACTCATGATTAACTTTATCAAAAGCTTTGGTTAAATCAGTGTATATAGTCCGAACATATGCTTTGTTATTCAGAGCCAAAGAGGTGTCATAGTTAAAGGATGCAAGGTTAGTGATTACCGATCTGCCTTTAATGCTGCCATGTTGTTGTTCAATAATAAATTCTTGCAAATGGTTATATATCACATTGTAAATAACATCGTCAAATATTTTGGCAAAGACGTTAATGATTGAGATTGGCCTATAGTTACCCACATCAGATATGTTTCCTGCTTTATAAACAGGAATAATATAGGATTCCTTCCATGCATCAGGATAAATGCCTTTTCTCAAAGAGAAGTTAATTATATGCAAAAGTGGAACTGATATCGCAGAGCAACAATGTTTAACGAACTTGGGGTTAACTAAATCTGGACCAGCAGAGCAATCAACTTTAATATTTTTAATAGCTATTTTGATATCATCTTCACTAAATTGCACACAATTTAATAATCTATCAGTCACTCCAATATCAGAGGCACTATCTAGGTTAGAATTTTCATATACTTTTCCAAAGTGCGTAGCAAAAGCATTAGCAATACTCGGTCCATCAACAAAGGACTCACCCTCATATGTCATTTCTGCAGGAATTTCTTTTTTATTAGAGCAACCAACTGATTTCCAAAAATTTCTTGGATTATTACTAAAATATGTAAAAAAATTTTCAAGGATTTAGATCGGAGGGATCAAGAGCTATAGATCCTTGAAGTTTAGAAATTTTTCAAAATTTTTGGAAAAGTCTCAACTTCATCATTTTTTTTCTGAAAATTCTGATGTTTAAGAGAAATTCATTAGAATACTTCTTGTTGTAAGTGAAGAGCAGAGTTAGCATGATTTTTTACAGACCTGAATTTTGAAGTTTTTTATTGGTTCTGATATGTATTACATGTTAATTGAAATTACTCATTGTTCGCCACTTCAGAAATTGCTTTTCGCGGGCTTATTTTTTTCTATTTTACATGAACTTTAAAATAAATTTTTGATCATGTAAGTCAAAGCCATCAATAAGGAGTTATGACAGTTTAAAATATATATTTATGTATGATTTATTTTCAATATGAAAAATAAATTATACATGAAAATGTATATTTATATTGAATATGAATATATATTTATATTCAATCTTTTTTTGATATATTAATATATTGATATATTCAATAGTATATTTGTGCATGCATTGTTGGATAATACAATCAAATTTATATATTTCTACCGATGTATGTATCGATATATTCAATTATATGCGGAGATGTTTGCAAAATTGAAAATTTGAAGATTTTATATATAAATATACTTTTAACATTGATGTCTAAGAATCTTTGAAAATTTTTAAAATTCTTTAACTTGTCATGTATCGTAAATAGACATAAATTACAGCATTTTCCATTGTTTTTATCAGTCTTAAGAGGAGGTCACGTATCTCTGTCCTTTTCTAATAAAAAAATTGAGTTTTTTACAGAAACTAATAATTTTATCAAAAAATGAAGAGAAAGCCGCATCTCGTAATAAAAAAAGCAATATTTTCTTTGATAAGAAAGAATTAATTTAATTGCTTCGTTTTCAAGAAAACCTTGAAGAACTTAAATCATAGAGGTTAGGGTGAACAATTTGGTTTTTCAAGGTTTTCTTAAAAACGA
This sequence comes from Anastatus disparis, assembly GCA_017163975.1. Lineage (NCBI taxonomy): Eukaryota > Metazoa > Arthropoda > Insecta > Hymenoptera > Eupelmidae > Anastatus > Anastatus disparis. The sequence continues at coordinate 4,906,891 of JAFFSR010000267.1, read as the reverse complement.
AGCAATAAAATTAATTTTTTCTTATCAAAGAAAATATATCTTTTTTTGATGCAAGATGCGGCTTTCTCTTCATTTTTTGATAAAGTTATTAGTTTTTGTAAAAAAATCATTTCTTTGATTAGAAAAGGACAGAGATACGTGACCTCCTCTTAACATTAAATTTTATCGATTTTATGGTCGATCAATGAATAAAATATCATATATCAGTGGAATTTCCAATAGCGTCATAATCTTCGGAAACTCAGCATGCGACCACGTGTTCTCTAAAAATAGTCTAGATGTTGACCTGTCCAAAAAAAATTTCATTTTGAACAAGAAAAATTTACACACACGAAACCAAGAAGTAGAAAATAATATTTAAATAAAAGAAAATTTTTAAATACCACGTTTTTAAAACGACTAAAAAGTATAAAATAATTTTTAATAGCTATGAAAATATTTGTGAGATTTGGAATAAAAAACGTGGAGCGCATGTAGCAGATTATTATGTATTGTATGCGCTCCACGTTTTTTATTCCAAATCTCACAAATATTTTCATAGCTAATAAAAATTATTTTATAAATTTTAGTCATTTAAAAAATTTTTTTTTATTTATTTGATAATTTTTTTTATATTTCAGCTTTTAAAGAAAAAAGGCAGTAACTTTAATTAGTTAATATAAAAGCAATTCTTTTGTGAATATCTTTGAAAAAAGTTCATTATAAATAAATTGAAATTCTTAAAATAATTTTAATTTTCAATAATGGTTTTGACTGAGAAAGATAAATTGATTGTTAACGGACAGGGATTGTATAGTAGAATTGCTTCCATGTTAACTGATATTCATATATTAGAATTTAATAATATTTTAAACCGGTGCTCCTCATTTAATATGCAATTAACTTCACTGATTTAAAGACCACAATATATTCATTCAGTACCGATTGATGGAGAATTTATACAGTTATTATTTTCCAGAAATTTAGGAAAAGGTAACCGGATTTGTATGTATTAAAATAATAAGATAATTTATATATATGACAGTTTAAATCTTGAATATATACAAGATGAACATAAGATTTATATAAACAGATTATTTCCAAACAAATCAGAATTGAGCATAGTATTCGAAACAGTACAATCACAAACGAATAATAATGATTGTGACGTTTTTGCAATTGCTTTTGCTGTTGCAATACTTTATAATTTAGGTCCATGTTGTTTAAGATATGATGTTTCTCAAATGCGATTACATTTAACAAGAATTTTTAAAATGTAATAAATGAGAATGTTTCCACTTTTACAAACTTATAATAATCCAAATCTTAATTACGATAATCCACCGGGCATGATAAGGAAGGGTTTTTGTCATGATCAACATTTAAATCAAATACTATTAGATTTAGATTTTACCGAGCTTAAACTATTAGTAGAAAACTCACACATGCATTTATTGACAAATCAAAAAAAGATCATGGAAATGTATCATAAACAAAAGAATTCGAATCATGAAACAATTTTCATGGAAATGAGCAATGACATTTCAGATACAAATTTTTTTAAACCAGATAATGATATAATGAAAATCGATTATATCCACTAAAATTATAACAAAGATAAAATTAGGACTGTTGAGATTAAATTAAATAAAGAAAAAAAAGAATCAAAAGCAATAGATGAAAAAGAAGCTATATTTGTAACAGGACTTAATAGGAAAATGGTAACAGAACAATCACATTGTAAGCTTTGCTTTGCCTTATTACTCTCCCCACCCTTTTGTCCCCTTTCTGGTACTTAGTAGTTATAGGCGTCATAAGCCCTATGCCTGCCGATTACGTGGCGTTATCGGCTAAGGCATTCGCCTCATACGGTCTCTACACATTCGCTCTGAGTGGTTGGGGGTTCGATTCCCGGTGAAAACACCTGAAATTTTTCAGACATTTTTCATCAGAAAAAGAACCTTTGAGCGCGATGGGTATATATTCCTGGCGTAGGTTTTCTCCTGGGGGAGTTTTCCCTACGTCACAGGCTTAGGCCTGGGAAAATGCAGGAATCTACCGTAGAAATCTACTTACTGACTGTTCTAGGAACGCGGCAGTCTGTAATTTCTCGGGGATGGGTAGACTAGGAAGATAGAGAAAATAGGTAGGAAAAAATAAGAGGTACAGGAAAAACAATTAGATAAAGGTAAAAAGGGTAGGCAAACATCCTGACACAAAGGTGGTCAAGGATGTCGGTAGCTTGACCAAGAGGCTGCACCGGGCCAATAGAGCGAACCAGAGTGTTGATAAATTGGAACAAATACGTGCGAATAAAGCTTTACGTAAAATAGAAAATTATATAAAAGTTAAAGAAAAACAACCCGATAAATATCAAGAAAAATTAAAAAATACTAAAATAACGAAAATAAGATCAAAGATAAAAAAGGGTGCTGATAAAATGGAACAAATACGTACAAATCAAGCTACACGTAAGAGAAAAGCTTACCTACAAATGAAAGAACAGCCAAATAAATATTTAAAAAATTGAAAATATTAAGATATAAAAAATAAAATCAATTAAAAATAGAGATACTAATAAATTGAAAAAATTGCATGAAAAAAAAAAATTACGCAGAAAAGAGACTTATAGAAAACTTATTAGTGAACAATATAATGAATATGAGAGAATGGTACAAATCAAAAATCGAAAATTGGAAAATGCCGATATTATTAACAAAACACAAGTAAAAACGCTGCCAAGTGCTTTGGCGGAATGCTTTCTCATAGAGCTCTTTGAGTTTCATTAATTTTTTTATATTTGTTTAAATGTGATTTTAATATTAAAAATTGTCTAACATTAATATTTACTCATATTGTACTGTATGAATTTCGAACATATGTGCTAGCTGTTTGCTTTTTCAAAATTTATAATTTATTTTAAATCATCAAGTGATACAAAAAAATTGGTTCTATTGAAAAAATGATATAATGTAGTAATAAAAAGAATGATGACAACAAAATTTCTAATCTTTATAAAATGCAATCATATTTATATATAAATACAGTTCATGTTTATGGCTCTATAAAAAAAGAACTCCATGAATACCAATTTTCAATAGCTTCCCGTCTAGTTATACAAAAACATAGATGGTATACAAAATTTGAAGCAAATCCATCGAGTGATTTTCGAGATCTAACTGGTTAAATAAATAACATTTTCTTTTCAAAATTTCTTTTTCAAAATTTTAAAAATGCCCTAAAATTAAAACTACACTATAAAAATTAATTTTTGAAAATTTCCCTTCTTTTGGCAGTCGCAAATAATTTCCCTGCAATTTTTAAAACAAATCTATTGAGTACTTTACGTAGAATTAAAAAAAATAAAAAAAGAAGAATCGAAATTTTTTTTTAAATCTTTAAAATTCTCTAAAATTGTAACCACACTAAGGAAATTAGTTTTCAAAAGCTTATTTTTTTCAGACAATAGCGAATTCATTGTATAAAAATTTTGGAGAAAATTTATAGTATGGTTTACGCAAAATAGAAAATAAATGAAGAATAAAAATTTTTTTGAAAATTTTCAAAGTGCTCTAAAATTAAAACTGCGCTAAGAAAATTAGTATTCCAAAGCTTGTTTTCTTCAGACAGTAGCGAATAAATTGCATACAAATTTTGGAGCAAATCTATCAAATGGTTTTCGTAAAATAGAAAAAAATTTTAAATAAAAATTTTTTAAAAAATTTTAAAAATGCTCTAAAATTAAAAGTGCGCTAAGAAAATTAGTTTACAAAATTTTTTATACTTTTGGCAGTCAAAATTGAGTCCATACGAATTTTCGAACAAATTCTTCGAGTAGTTTACGTAAAATACAAAAAAAATGAAAAATCGAATTTTTTTTTAAATTCTTAAAATGATTCTAAAAAAAAAACTACGGTAAGAAAACCAATTCTCAATAGCTTCCGCACCAGTTGATCGAGAAATTGAATTGTATGGAGATTTGAAGTGAATCCATCGAGTAGTTTTTAAGATTTTATTGGCTTCATAAATAGAAACATTTTTTTTTAATTTCAAAATGCTCTAAAATTAAAACTAAACTGAGGAAATCAGTTTTTTAAAATTCATTTTATTTGGGCAATCACAAATAATTTCCGTGCAAATTTCGAAGCAAATTCATCAAGTAGTAAACAAAAAAAAGCCAAAAAAATGAAAAATCGAAAAATTTTTTTTTTTTTCAACAACCCTAAAATGAAAACTACACTAGAAGAACCAATTATCAATAGCTTCCCAGCAAGTTAGTCAAAAAACTAAATTCAATGCAAAATTAGAAACAAATCCATCGAGTAGTTCTCAAGATACAGTTTACTAACTGAAATCACACACACACACACACACACACACACACGCGCACGCACGCACGCACGCACGCACACACACACACACACTCACACGCACGCACGCACGCACACACACACACACACACACACACACACACACACACACACACACACACATTTTCTGGAAACCACTTTTTTTGACTCACGGAGTTCAAATATGTACAAATTAATGAAAAAATAGAAAAAAAAAATTTTTATTGATACAATGCTTTCTCTATGAAAAAGCAAAAATTATTGTTACCAATTAAAAAAATCATGCACATGGTGTAAAAAAATAGAAATTGATGACAATAAACATGTTAATAATGATACTACAATAAATAAACCAATAGATGAAAAAAAGTGAAAACATAAATATGATTCTTATCAATCAAAGACATTATTTATAAAGTGTAAACGATTAAAAATTGAAGACAATAATTATAATTAAAATAATAATAATTATAATAACAAGCATAATATTGTATTGAACAAAGTTATTGATGAAACAATAAAGGGCAAAGTAGTGAAAAAATATTAACTGAAAAAATCAATTCGTAACTGATTGGTTGTATAGCAAATATGTATTTCGATGAAAATCTCATATCTGAAAATTACATTGGTTCCATGACGAATACATGTGTTCATTGTGATGCGAAACATTTTGCTTTCGAATATATTAAAAGTAACGATTTCTTTAATTGTTGTCATAAAGGTAAAGTAGAATTGTTAGAAAATTCTCCTTACTCAGAACAATCAAAGTTTTTAGCAACTGAATTAAGAGGAGGTCACGTATCTCCGTCCTTTTCTAATCCAAGAATTGAGTTTTTTACAGAAACTAATAACCTAAGCAAAAAATGAAGAGAAAGCCGCATCTCGTATCAAAAAAAGCAATATTTTCTTTGATAAAAAAAAATTAATTTTATTGCTTCGTTTTCAAGAAAACCTTGAAAAACTTGAATTGTAGAGGTTAGGGTGGACAATTTGGTTTTTCAAGGTTTTCTTGAAAACGAAGCAATAAAATTAATTTTTTCTTATCAAAGAAAATATTGCTTTTTTTGATACGAGATGCGGCTTTCTCTTCATTTTTTGCTAAGGTTATTAGTTTCTGTAAAAAACTCAATTCCTTGATTAGAAAAGGACAGAGATACGTGACCTCCTCTTAACGGAAGAAATCATTGATTTTCGACAAAATGTTAGGCTGTACAATGATGCTTTAGCATTCGCAAGTTTTAGTGCCAATTTTGATACATTGTCGGGTAAAGGATCACAAATTATTAGAATATGCGGAATAATTTACCGTAACGGTACCGTAGCGTTACATCCTAATAAATATGAAGCACGTAAATATAGACAATTATATATTTTAAATAATGAAATGGCAACGATTGAACGGTATAAGTTCAATATAAATTACACATTTGTAAAACATTTAGATATCTAGATAAGGGACATTAATCCTTATGCTAAAGCCTATAAAGTGCTCCTCAATTCATGATACACGGTCCCTGTGGTACGAAAAATATAAATTGTCCGTGTATGGGTAAAAATAAAAAACAATGTACTAAAAAATTTCCAAAAAATTTAAAAATACAACGACATTTAAATTTAATGGATATCCAATATACAAACGTAAAAATGATGGCATCAAAATAATTCTCAAAAATAAATTTACAAAAAGAATTGCAGAGAATGGATTTGTTGTTCTTTATAATCCATACTTATTATTGAAATTTAATGCACACATGAACGTAGAAGTTTGTTCCACTGTACAATGCATTCAATATTTATTCAAAAACTGTAATAAAGGTCATAATCCGCATATATTAAAAAAAAATCAAGTTAATGTGGATTTTCAATCGGAAAATAAAGACACTTTTCAAAATGACAATCGTGAAAATGTTGAATATAAATATGACGAAATCCAACAATAAATTAATACACGATATTCATGTCCACCTGAAGCAATGCACAGATTATTAAAATATCCTTTACATGTTATTTCACATACTACAAAAAGTCAAAGTGTTCATGAAGAAATTCAGCAAAACCTAATTTCTAAAGAAGGAAAAGAAGACATGATCGTGCAAAAAATGTGGGAACAACATTAATAGCATATTTTGAATCGAATAGAGCAGATTTTGAAGACGGAAATTACTTGTATTCAGAAATGCCAAATTTTTATGCATTTAATGAAAAACAAAAAAATGTGATGTACAATTCGTTTTATGAGGCAGCTAAAAAAAACAATTAATTAATGAAGATTAATGAAGAAGAATGGGATAGATGTTTGGGAGAAGCATCTTCAACAGAATTCCTATATGCTCTTTGTTATGTTGCGTCTGGTTATATTGGTAGTGGCAGGGATAAATAATTCTACTAATTCAATAACCTTTGTTCTTTATTAAGAGCAGGTCGTATATCTCTGTCCTTTTCTGATCAAAGAATTTATTTTTTTGCAAAAACTAATAATTGTAGCAAAAAATAAGGAGATAGCCCCATCTCGTATAATAAAAAGCAAGATTTCCTTTGATGAGGAAAAATTATTTTTATCGATTTGTTTTGAAGAAAATCTTGAAAAACTTAAAAAATAGAGGTTAGGATGGACAATTCAGTTTTTCAAGGTTTTCTTAAAAACAAAGCGATAAAAATAATTTTTCCTCATAAAAGAAAATCTTGCTTTTTATTATACGAGATGGGGCTTTCTTCTTATTTTTTGCTACAATTATTAATCTTTGTCAAAAAATCAATTCTTTGATTAGAAAAGGATAGATATACTCGACCTCCTCTTAAACTTTTGAAACAATACAAGAAAATAGTAAACATAAATTAATTTTTCATTTAATTGTAAGAAGCACGGAAAGGGTGAAAAAGATGGGTAGCGGGGTAAGACACGGACTATTCTGTCCCCTTTTTTACGAGTGTATATGTGTATGTGTGTCCTTATAAGTGTATGTAATATATTTTGTGTGATGTAGAGTGTGTGTGTGTGTGTGTGTGTGTGTGTGTGTGTGCTCATAAATCAACCCGCGTTGTGATTGCTAAGCTATCGCTTAGTGCAGAGTATCGAGTATCCAGTAGTAGCCGGTCGACCCGGGCACTAAGACAAATTTTGGTAAATTATGAGGACGGCGAGTTTATTCGTTAGGACTCGTCACTCGCAAACTCGCGCACTTTCATGAAAGAAAAAGAGAACACTTGCGACTATTCACGCACTAAAAATTCACGACACGCCCGATGAGACAACTTAATTCGATGGCCACGTGCACGTGTAACAAAAACTATGAATATGTGTTGCTCGATGCAACGCTGGGAGAATACTAAATTCAGATCATCAAAAGCGGCGTGAATTCCATCGCACCCCCCTCCATCCATTCCGTTTTAACTCAATAAAGGAGTGAATGTCCTGATTGGCTCCTCAACTAGATGGAGCAACCAATAGTGAGCAAGTCCGCATGCAGATCGGTAAATCAAACTACAAGACCAAAAAATGGCGCAAAAACCCTCGCATAATATTTCTTTATTATACAACGAAACACTCTTTGTAAATAATAAAAAAAATATAGAGCACAAGAAAATATAAAGCCCTAAAATGTTTTGAGACCCGAAAAAATGGGCCTTGAGAGAATGTATGGCCTGAAAAATATAAGGCCCAGAAAATTAGAGCTAAATAATATAGAGGACCCAAAAAAAATATAAAACCCAAGAAAATATAAATTTCGAAAAAATATTGGGCTTGGAAAAATATAGAGCCCAATAATATATAAGAATCGAAAAAAAATCAGGCCCAAACAAATATTAGGCAGTTTGTCATGCAAGCTCAGAGTAGGTGGCGTTTTGAGCTCGAGCGCTGTCATGGCGGCACATTACTATGTATACGTGCATGCAATGAAAATATAAAGCCCAAAATAATATATGACCCAAAAAGAATATAGGGCCTAAGAAAATATAAGACCCAAGAAATATGAATCCCGCAATATATAGAGACCAAAAAAATATTAGGCCCAAAAAAATATTAGGCCCAAAAAAATATTGGGATCAAAAAAATATTAAGCCCGAGAAAATATAAGGCCCACAAAAATATAGAGCCCAAGAATATATAAGAATCGAAGAATTATAGGGCCCAAAAAAATATAAGGCCCAGAAAAATATAAAGACCAAAAAAATATAAAAACAAAAAAAATATTGTACCCAAAAAAGTTATTGGGCCCAAAAGAATATGCGGCCTAGAAAAATATAGAGCCCAAGAAAATATAAGGCCCAAGAATATATAAGAATCGAAAAAATATAGATTCCAAAAAAATATAAAGACTAAATAAATATTATGCCCAAAAAAGATAAGGCCCAGAAAAATATTGAGCTAAATAAAATATAAAACCTAATAAAATTATAGAACCCAAGGAAATATAAATTGAAAAAAAATATTGGGCTCAAAAAAATATAAAGCCCAAAAAAATATGGGTTCCAAAGAAAATAGGACTTGAAAAATGTATGGCCTGAAAAATATATGGCCAAGAAAAATAGAGCTAAATAAAATAGAGAACCCAAAAAAATTATAAAACCCAAGAAAATATAAATTCCAAAAAAATATTGGGCCTACGAAAATATAGGGCCCAATAATATATAAGAACCGAAAAGGAATTAGGCCCAAACAAATATAAAGCCCAAGAAAATATAAGGCCCAAATAAAATATAGGGCCTAAGAAAATAGAAGGCCCAGAATATTATAATGCTCAAAAAAATATAGACCAAAAAAATATTGGGCCCAAAAAAATTATTGGGCCCAGAAAAATATAAGACCTAGAAAAATATAGAGCTACATAAAATATAGGACCCAAAAAAATTATGAACTCTAGAAAATATAAATTTCGAAAAAATATAGGGCCCACAAAAATATAGAGCTCAAGAATATATAAGGATCGAAAAAAGATTGGGCCCAAAAAAAAATATTAGGCCCAAAAAAATATAGAGCTAAAGATATTTCGACGATTTAAAAATCGCGCTAGACTTAGTACTTGCGCTCAGCCGCTACGAGGCGCTACTTTCGCAATGGGAATAGCGAGCTCTGTAGCATATATAAGCGAGCCGCCGAGCCAGCAAGAGAAGGACTCTCTCCCCTTCCTCTGTGTAAGAGTGGGATTGCTCGGCACAGTTGGAGTTATCCTTACCTATACTCCTGTCTCTAGCTATGTAAAGGTGGGATTGCCAGACATAGCCTCCTATCTTTCCGTCAGTGTAAGGGTGGGATTGACCGACACTGATTCCTAGTTACTACCCCCACCATCGCTGGTCGAGGTAGACTCCTCCGTTCGTCTTCGACCGAAAATCTCCCCCCTCTTCTCCACTAATGGTTTAGAGGGTTACCTTCCTAGTTTTTCCTGTATTACCTTACCTGGCTCCGATACCGACCGCGCCAAACTTCGCCGATAAAGTAGGTCGCGAATTTACCCACCGGACTTAAATTATTTATTAACCGTTGTATTTTTTTTCTTTTGTTTTATTTGTTACAGCCGATAAGTACGAACTAGCGCCACCTAGCGGCCAAGAAGATAACTAAAAATTCTTTTCTTTCCAACGTACGGACATTATTTAAATAGCTGCATAGAATCTTATTTTTGTTACTCATTATCATTATTTTATCGGTGTTGTAGTTACTTTTGTTGTTACTATTTTCTCTTTATTAGTAAATGCTAAAAAAAGAAATAATTTAAGTTCAAACCAAATTGTCGTGTTTAGACTTAACCTTTAGAGGGCCGGAATACGCCTCTAGGCGTAAGGGGTCTGACTCACCAACATCGCAACTTAGTTTGGCTCTAACTCAGGGACCTTAGACCACATTCCTATAGAAAAATTCGATTTTCAAATTTTTCAAAACTCCGGCCCTCTAAAGGTTAATTACCAGTCCGCAGTACTGGTACCCATCCTGCTTCCCCTCATTAACATTGTCACTTAGTACGTAAGAATAGGTTAGCTTTGTATAACTTATTTATATGTGATTCTTTTACTTAATTACAATTAATTCCTTTTAATTGATTTATTCATTTTTCTTATTATTAATTTTATTAATTTCTTAATTTAATAAAGTAAGGTTAGCTTAGTTTAGTATGTAAGTTTGAACTTTGGCCTCCAAGAATCAATCATCTACAGCGCCCTCTAAAAGTCTGACGCCTACGACATCAAGATCTTATCGAGGCAAAACGTTACATGGCGCCTGAACAGCGACTCGATCCATAAACCGCGCTTAACTTCTTTTATCCTGTCCGTCCACCATTGTAACCAAACGTTACATGGCGCCCGAACACAGGGACCCGTTTTACCAACCGTAAACTTTTTTTTTCTCTTTCGTTAGCCGCCATTACATGGCACCTGCGAACAGAGACCGAAATTTTTTTTATCGTCAATCATTCCTTTTGGTCCAAGTAAATTTAAATTCTAATTTAACTTTCCGATTCTGCAACTTAAGTTGCATGGCGCCCGAAAACCTCGCCCGTGATTCCCATAGAAACCTAGATGGAAAAAATCTTTTTATGTAAACTAATGCATAAGTTATTCTCTTCTTGGCCGGCTTAGATAGTAGGTTATGAAATTTTGTTTTCTTCCGTCATATACACTAGAATACCGAAATGAAAAAACACTGGGTTTAGAAATGACCCCTGTCGAACTCGCACAACACTTACGCGACGCTTGTCTAGCGACAACCGGAACACTTATAGAACAAAGCGCTTTATTTTTAGGCTACGTATCGCGTGATCCAGATTCATACGAAAACGCACCCGATGATCCCACCGATTACGACAAAGAAACGGATAAAAACACCGATCGTTTGTTATACGCCGAATTATCGAGTTCAATCAATGAAAATAGACAAATAGACAAACCGACGACAACTCACTAACTGTAAACACACCGTTATCTTTACCAAACACAGGAAGTTTAACTAGCAGCGCACCAATCATCGTTCAACTTCCTAACGATACCGCACGCACAATCGATCAAATGAGAAAATGGAACGTACATTTTGACGGTAGGGACGTGTATACTTTTTAAGAAAGAGTTCAAGATCTAAAAATCGCATATGAAATTACGGACACGAAATTCCTCCAAGGATTTCCTGAGTTATTACGTGCAGATGCACAATTATGGTATGGAAACTGCGCTCCCGAAATTAACTCTTTCCAGCAATTAATCACGCGTCTACGTGACTATTATTTATCTTCCAGTGAATTACGCCATCTTGATCGGCTAATCATAAACCGGAAGCAAGGCGAAAACGAGGACATCCGTAAATACGTGACTTCTGTCGCCACCTTAATGCGACGATGCGGCGACATAACGGCATAGCAACAACTAGAAAACATTTACAGCAACATTTGACCCGTTTTACGCCTCCACATACGTAGGTTGGATTTTTCCTCCATTGAACAATTAAGAGGCTGCCGTATCTCTGTCCTTTTCTAATTAAAAAATTGACTTTTTTCCCAAAATTAGCAACAAGAGGCAAAAATAAAGAGATGGTTTCGATGTGTTTAATAAAATGTAATATTTTCTCTGATTAGGATAAATTAATTTTATCGCTTCGTTTTTAAGAAAAGTTGGAATAACTTAGAAAATTAGAAATTAGTGTCAAATAATGGGATTTTCAAGTTATTCCAACTTTTCTTGAAAATAAAGCGGTGGAATTAAATTATTCTTATTAGAGAAAATATTGCTTTCTATTATACGAATCGAAATTATCTCTTTATTTTTGCCTGGGGTTATTAGTTTATATAAAAAATAAATTTTAAACAGATTCGGTAAAACAGGTAACTGTGTCGGTATACGTTCAGAAATCCTTATGCAAATTAACATTGGGATTTCTGAACGTTGCTTTTCTTCGTAGGAGGCGTCGATATAAGAATCGAAAAAATATAGGGTCCAAAAAAATATAAGGCTCAAAAATATATAAAGACCAAAAAAATATTATGCTCAAAAAAATTATTGGGCCCAAAAAAGAAGCTTATGACTAATGAGAACTAATTATATAAGGCCCAAAAAAAATGGCTACTCTTATTACCAAAAGATTAGACACATTTATAAAATGCGGAGAACCGGAGAAACGGAAAAAAAGTGGTTTCACTTTAATATAAGGTAGGATTTTAGTTAACTATTAGCTAAATTTTAGCTAATTTCCATTTAAAATTTGCATGAATTTAGCTAAGCAATTTTTAATTTAATGTAGCTTACATTTAGCTAATTTTGAGCTAGTTTTAAGCTTAATTTCAGCTAGAATCTAACTACATTCTACCTAACCAAGGACATATCGAATTCTTATACACAGCGGCAGCGGCGAAATCTTTCTCTATAATATATATTTACTTTTGAGGATGATCCTCAAAAGTACAAAAAATCCTCAAAAATTTGTTTCTATTCCGTATATAATCCTCAAAAGTTTGTCTTTACATATGTATATATATATATATATATATATATATATATATATATATATATATATATATATATATATATCTCTATATAATAAAGATATATCGCCTACCGCCGCCGCCGCCGTTGTATAAGAATTTTATGTGCCCTCAGTTAGCTGAAATTCAGCTAAAATTTAGCTGAAAGTTAGCTGAGAGATAGCTGAAATTCAGATAAAATTTAGCTGAAAGTTAGCTAAAAGTTGGCTGAAATTCAGATAAAATTCAGCTGAAAGTTAGCTGAGAGATAGCTGAAAGGTAGTTAATTGTTAGCTAATTTAATTAATTGTTATCTAATTTAAGAACGTTCTCTTGGAAATTGATATTGATTTGATAATTGATATTGACAATGGGGGGTTGGCAGGCAGAAGCAAGCAGGGGGAACCCCCTAGTATATATATATATATATATATATATATATATATATATATATATATATATCACTCATTCCCTGTCAAACCGAAGTACGAAAAATTTTTTTTTTGCTAAAAATTAGTAGAATGGTTCTTTTCCATATTACAAACCACTCAGAATTTTGGTAGATTCCTTTAGTAAATATTTTTATAGCTACAAAGCTTCAACGTTTGGCAAAAACCATATTTTTGACATTTTTGACTAATTTTTAGCTTAAGAAGGGGCCGAACTATCTGTCTTTGTCTAATAGCGTTTTTCATCATTTATGTAAACACTATCCGGTATAACAAGAAAAAAATAGCAGCCCCCGCTAGATATTAGTATAATTAGTAAATTTTGTAATAACAACCAAATTTTTTCACTGCGTAGTTTTTGAATAATTAGAGACCTACCAAAAAAAGATAGGTTATATTCTAGATTGCTAGTAGGTCTCTAATTAGTCAAAAACTATGCGGTAAAAAATTTGGTTGTTATAACAAAATTTACTAATTATACTAATATCTAGCGGGGGCTGCTATTTTTTTCTTGTTATACCGGATAGTATTTACATAAATGATGAAAAACGCTATTAGACAAAAACAGATAGTTCGGCCCCTTCTTACATTACTCTACTAGGTTTCGTTTTAGAAATTTATTTCTGAAAAACTTTTTTCTTCAAAATATTCTAGATTTTGAGAAAAAATCAATTCTAAAGTGCTAATGTAGCCATTCACTGAGCTAAGGTCATTTAAAGCATTGGAATACCACTTTTCAAGGTTTTGAACCATGATCTCGTGTCTAAGAAAATCATCGAAGTAGGTGATACATGTATAAATATAGCCTATAGATTTCAGAGTGGTGCAAAACGGCGATCCCTGTTGAAAAATTTAAATGTAATTAAAAATAATGAAAAATGTGATTTTTAGCTACATTTACTCATTTTAATGTTATAACTTAATTTTTAGTCGAGAAATCATTTTACATATTGAATAATGTTAACAGTCCAAAATATAATAAGACACGATCCACTTTGTACTGATGATTCATCACATTTGTTATTGCATTTTTACAGTCAAAGTAACTTCAATTTGTAACTATCCAATATTTAAATTCAATTTCTTACACACTGAATACAAAATTTTTATGCTGATACCTTTTTCTTAGATGTATTAGTTACAAGATGCAGAACTAAAAATGCACTTCTACTTATGTGTTAGCACTTTCTGTGTAAATTCATGAGAATATTGTTAATTATTATTCAATTCAATTTTTTTTAATTGGCCTTTTGATTTATCACTATAGGCCATTCAATTTAAGTCCAACTGATTTCATCCACTAGGATATTGATTCACACATTGCCTTATACTGATCTTCGACGTAAGATACAAAGAGACATAAGTTCAGTTATATATCACTGCCCTGTTAAAAATAATCAGGTGATCATTCACCTCATTTTTTCACTTGGGTGACTATAAGAGGAAATAAATTGAATATTCATATGGATCAATCACTATTATATGTTGATTGTAATTATTCGTTTAAATTAATTTTAAGTTTTTATACATGATTACATATAATTATTGCTGTTACATCATTAGAATCAATGTCAAAATTTTCAGGACAGGAATCGTTTAACTTCCTGAAAGTTCATTAGCCTGCTTACTAATGAATTTTTCCTTTCTTTTCCGTCTCTCTTTTACACTTGTATACGGTTAAGTTTTCGCAATGAGTCAGTGTTGGGAAACGCTGACTCGGGACATCGCATGGAACTAATTTTGGTTGTTAACTTTTTAAATAAAAATGAAATTAAGATTTACAATTCTTAAATTAAAGAATGTTTTAATAATATTATATTGATTTGGAGGGCATAGATCCATGGGATGTCACACTAATATAAAATAATCAAATACATTGGAATCATATAACAAGAATTAGAATCAATCATTTTCTAAAACTAAATTTAATAATAACATCAGTAGATACTTTAATCTTAACGAAACTTATTAAGTGAAATTCAAGTCAGTGTGTGTTATATACTCAATCTATATAAGAATATTAACATTTACCTGTTATTCGCATCCATATTATAATATTCTTTAGCTGCACTGATATAAAAAAAATGCTCGCTCGAAAGGTTTTGAATATACTTAAAAAATAAGCATGTTGTAATTAAAATATAGATTATTAAATTCTTTATATACCGCATATTTAAAAATTTAATACTAATATATAAAATTGTAAAAACATATATAAAAATTAATGAATTATGTTTACTTTAATGGGGTCTATAGAACAAGAAAATGATATTTACTTAACTAGTGCAAAAAATAGGTCTTTGCCGCACGCGCGAAGATTGCCGCTCGAGCGCAGCGAGAGTGAGGCAAAGATCTATTTTTTGCACGTGTTATGTACTGTTTTTTTTATCACAAGGTTTGGAAAATCCGTTATCGGTGCCTCATTTCCGTACCAAAAATGCCTGTTTGTCGCACGAAAAATTAAGCGTGTGAAAAATTAAAAAACGTGCAGAAAATTCATTTTCTTCAGTACGTCGAAGATCACTATAAGGCAATTTGTAAATCAATATCCTAGTGGATGAAATCAGTTGGACTTAAATTGAATAATAATTAACAATTTACACGAAAAGTTCCAACATAGAAGTAGAAGTGCATTTTTAGTTTTGCATCTTCTAACTGATACATCTAAGAAAAAGGTACCAGCATATAAATTTTGTATTCAGTGTATAAGAAATTAAATTTAAATATTGGTCAGTTACAAATTTGAGTTACTTTTACTGTAAAAATGGAATAACAAATGTGATGAATACTCAGTACAAAGTGGATCGTGTCTTATTATCTCTTGGACTGTTACATATTGAACATTATTCAATATGTAAAATTATTTCTTGACTAAAAATTAAATTAATTATTCTTTAAAGTGTTATTGTATCTTGTGATAGATTGTGTTTAAATTATAAATGAAATAAATTTTTAATCGAAATATTTAGTTATATTAACAAAATATATTATTTTGCCTAGCGGGCTGCAAGTGCAACCTTGTCTCTCTATGCCTAATTGGAAAGATTGCATTAGCGACCTCGCTAAGTGAAAAAATCGTATATTTACCACGGGAGTAAATAAAAAATCACTCTAAGGCGATGTAATAGGATATCCTTTTAATACGTAGTTACTAGCATTGCAGTTTCTCGAATTTTTAATCTTTATTTAGAAATTTCCTACAATATCTCTATATTATGCTTTTTATTCATTAAAATAGAAGACTGTAATATAGAGATATTTAAAAAAAAATTTAAATTAAAAATGAAAAATTTGGAAAACTGTAAAGTCGGTATTCTACATCCCCTTAATCGTAAATTAAGCTTGCCGAAAATTTAAAAAGCGTGTAGAAAATTCATTTCTTGATTAATAAAAGAATTTTTCGCGCGCTTAATTTTTCGTGCAGTAAACAGGCATTCTTGATATAGAATTGAGACATCGGAAATCGAAAACGCTTTTTGTTGCGAATGTAAACCATCACTGACTGCCCGTATGAAAATATCATTTCAAATATATTGAGTTAAACAATTGCTTCTTATATCCCCACTGCCGTCCAAAGTGTAAAAGTGGTTAACTACATTGGAATCCCATTGGAGTTAAGGTTTTCTTACTTTGGACAGCAGCCCACTGTTCCATACATTTTCTTTGTTTAAATAATTTCCTTACAATGCTTACGCACAAACATTAGATTCGCGTTTTTATAAAATTAAACATATAAAACAAATTTATCCTATTTGTTATAATATTATTTTTTTTTTTTTAATTTTAATTAATTTTTTTTTTTAAATTATTATTCACCTTAACTGTAATAAAATTTAAAAACTTTCTTTACTTTTGTTATAATGTTCTTTCTTCGATTAGAAAATTATTTTATTATTTTATTTTTCGTTGTTTATAAAATACCATTTGTTGGTTGTAATATTATTTTTTTATTCGGGAGTCAAATAAAATGAAAGAATACGCTTCTTGATGCGAACGTAAACTATCACTGACCGCCCGTTAAAACTATATTTCTAATACATCGAATTTAGCACTTGCTTTTTGTATCCCCACTTTTCTATATTTTTTCCTTTGTTTTAATAATTTTTTTACTTACAATGATTTCGCGAAAACTTTAGATTCTCGTTTTTTATAATAGTAAACATAAGAAGAATTTATTTTATTTGTTGTTATATTATTTTCCTTTGTTAAAATATTAATTTACTATTATATTTTTCTTTATTTAATTATGATTTACTTATACTGTCATAATATTATTTTAAAATATTTTCCTTTGGTTAAAATATTATTTTATTTTTCTTGTTTATAAAAATAATCTGACAATGCTAGCGTCAAAACTTTAAATGTTTATTGTAATATATAGTGTATTTTTATCTTTTGTTATAAACATTTTATTATACATTTTAAATTGGAAAATTTTTGCATGGTTATTTCTAGAATTATTATATTCCTGAATCATGATCGAATTTTCCGAACCTTGTGATAAAAAAAAGGTACATAACACGTGCATAAAATAGGTCTTTACTGCATGCGCGTTGCCGCTCTTGCTGCGCTCGAGCGGCAATCTTCGCGCGTGCGGTAAATACCTATTTTCTGCACTAGTTAAGTAAATAGCATTTCTTAATAATTAAATGACAAAAATTATTTATTCCTCTTTGCCGGATGCTTCAGGTGTTATACCCGTTTAAAAATACCTATTTTAAGCTGTTTTCTTGGCTCTAGTATCTTACCAAAGACAGTTATAGAAAAAATAGCTACCCACCATTTTCTTCGTCAAAAAATATGTGAAAATACATATAATAATTGTTGCTAATACATTTAAGTAACTTTTTACAAATCCCAGAGAAAAAGAGAGTTGTCCAAACATGCTCATAGCAGCCTCTTTTCCATTACCGTTTCATAGCAAGTGATATAAAAATATAGGAACATATTTTTTATGTACTTTTTGGTATAGAATCCGATAGTATCATCGGTTTTGTTGTAATTATTTCTGGAAAGGCGAAAGAAGCCAAAAATAGATGAAAAAATGGCTAAAAAACAGGTTTTTTTTTATGGCGCACCACATCAATGAGTCTGAAAAAAGGGCAGATTAAGGACATGAATTCTGAACTTTCCACCAATTTTTGAGGCAGCACCCTTTTTTTACAAGTTTTGGGAGCAATTTTGAGAATATTTCTCTTTTTGAGGTTAGTTTTTGATTATAAAAATAGCTGAAAAAATAACAGTAAATACGTATTTTTATATAGAATATGCTAAAATTTTTTCGAATCTCTTATTCGTTAACATGGTGCAACAGTTTCTTTGAGGTTAGGAGTAGTCGAAGGGGAGCGGGTAGAGAGACGCAGCTTAAAATTTCATTTTTGATCATGTATTAACTAATTTTGGACAAAAATTTCAATTTCGCCATGGGGGGCATTTTAAGTAACGTTTTTTTTTTTTTTTTTTTAATTGTTTAGAGCCATATCAAACCTTTTTGGTTTATTTTTGGCTACTTTAATATATTGTTCAATATTGTATTACATTTCTTACATAGTTAATTACATTATCTATATACAAAAAGATTTATGATTCAATACAAGTGTGCAGTTTATACATTGATACTCATTTCTTTTAAAAACATTATTATGTAAAAGCATGCTTTACCTTTCGGCTCGCATAAAATCAAATCAATATTAAGCGGAAGATACATCTTTATAGATCGTAATTTTGAGATTAATTTTTTCCTCTGTTTATCATACGTTTTACATTGCCAGATCACATGATTGAGATCCTCATCAGACTCTCCATATACACATTCCGCTGATTTCACTATACCAACCCTATGCAGCGAAGCAGCAAGGGCACAATGATCAGAGCGCATTCTACTAATGTTACCAATGAATTCTCGCGGATTAGAAGCATTCTTAAACTAAGATGCTACAGTGCAATAGTACCCTGATTCATAATCTTGGAACTAGTGTTAGCTTTCGCGCATTTCTTATAAATGGTGAAAAGATTAGTATATGGGATAGTACAATCATTCGCCGGTGTGTAAGAAGTTATTTTACGTATCTTAATGGGAGGCACCCTTTGTAAATATTTAAGAAAGTTTATACATTAATTAAAAAGAAGTGTAAATTTAATAGTATTTTTCGCATAAAAGTAGTATGTTTTTTTTAAATATAGTACGGCAATTTTTGCTAGATATAAATATAAAAAGAAAATAAATCAATTTTATTAGTATTAATAGTTTTTAAAAGTAATTAAACTAATGTAAATGTCATTTGAAATATTTATGCTTTCTTTATAACAACAAAATATATTATTAAACTTTATTTATTTAACTTTAATGGATTGTATATGAAAAGAAATAATAAAACTTATTTGAGTTTTTTTTTCATTTTTGAGGAGCAAGATATTATTTTGTGATTGCTTAGATAATTAAATAAAAGGATGCATGAATAAAAAGTCCTCTTGATTGAAAAAACATAAGAATTATCTTGACATATTTGTTTATGATATTTAGGAAAGACGTTTTACGATCTGTGAAATTCAATTATATTGTTTTAATAATTTTTAATAGAAAAAAATCTTAATATATTTTTTCTAAAAGTTTTTTTCTTAAAAAAATTAAAAAGTTTTCTGGGATTTTTTTTGTTGATAAGAGAACTTATTTGTTTTTTATAGAAAAACTAGAAAATAATCTACGTAATATAATTTGCGAAAATTCATTACTATTCAGAATGTTATTTTTCTAACAAAATATTTTATTAACTTATTATCTAAAATTTACGATTGAGCATAAAGTACATTGAAAATTTTATTTTACGAAATTTAAAAAATTCCAAATATTTCATAAATTTCAAGTCTAAATAACATCTCTAAAGTTTTTATATGTTCTTAATAATAAATAAAACATATGAGTAGATAGAATATGCTGTTTCTAGCACACTGCGATTCTGGCGCGCCAGCCACCCATCTGCGATTCTGGAACACCTTCCCCACCACCTCTGCGATACTGGCGCACTTGCATTTCTAACGCAACGCGTCGATAAGGTAGAGAATATCCCGAGATGCGGATATTTTTTATTTGAATATTTTAATTATTTTTAATAAATTATAGAACGCTATATCTATATCTACTATTTTGAATCTTAAATATTATAATTTTTTATATTCAATATTCGATGATTCTGTTTTCGATAAGAGTTGTGTAATACAAGAATATTTTTTATCTAAATGTTCTTTCAAGTTCACATTATTCTTTCTTTTATCAGAAAGAAGCGGTGTATGCTCCGAGCAATTTTGATCAGAAAAATTATATCTTCTCTTACTTGTTGAAGCCTTTCCTATTTTGGAATGAATCTAAAAACGAAAAGCATCTGTTATTTATAATTAATCACACTCCATTTTCTTTAAAATACTCTCAGCGAGGAATTTTTTCATAAGTCTTACGTTGTGAAGCGTACAACTAGCTCTGTATGCTCCATTATGATGCAGGCAAACCGTGACAAGTTTGATCTTGTCTAGAGGTACTGACCCATTTCTGCTACATTATGAACTTTGAACTTGAAGCGTTCTAACCATGCTTTCTTAATGGAGCCCATAACCAAGACTTTACTAGCATCGTATAATGCCTCTCTGAGTAATTTCACTACATTCGTATAGGGAATACTTCCAGGATGCCGAAATAGTACATGGTAATGCTCTTCTAACCATATGTTTTCTCTCTTATACTTATCCGATAATCGACGCCAAGGATGAGGCTTCTCGAATAAGAGTATAATAGGGTCAGAATCATCTTTGAGACGAACTATAGCCAATTCTTTGAGAATGTAGTCATCGCCTGGCTGTTTGAAGCCTTACATATCTACCAAGTACTCCGTCATGAATTAAAGATTCTTACTGATTAGTCAGCTTTTTATAATAATTCCCCCACCACTCATACAAGTTTTCGTACGTTACCGCTCGCGGCGCTGTACTGAACTACATGATCGTGTAAGATTTAGCAGTAAGCAGAAGTTCCGGCTGAAAAATTACCTCTTGATTCGAATTCCAGTCACACATCTACAGGGGCACTCTTTAACGATTCGTTTTGATTAGAAACATCGATCACGATTAAAGGTGAGTATTCGATGTGATGTTGCTTTTTTAGCATAAGCTCGATATTTTTAAAATAGTGAGCACTTTGAAAGTTGGCGTACATATCGTATAGCATTGCGTATTGATTATAAGGGATATCTAGATTCGAATTTCCATACGGATGGTATTGAGAATTGAGAAACAGCTTTACATTACTGATATTGCAATGATCGAAGCGACTTGCATTGATAGTTCTCTGACTTTTTCGATTCGTTTGAAAACCTAGTATAACAAATCGTGGCTTTTCCAGCTGATTGGAAGTTTTGACGGTCCAAACATGCATAAATGTTATAGAAAGTAGTGGATACTCGTACAAATCCCAACTACGAAAACTCATATCGATTGGTTTATCCTCTTCAACATGATTTGATAGTTGAATCTTGTACGCACTTGATAACACTACGTAAGGCATGAGCCACTCTATTCTATTCAATTTAATCTTGAAATTCTTAAACGCTTTAGGATGAGCAGGGTCTGGTGCTGTCTGTATGACAACGTTCAAATCATTTCTCGATCTAGTGAGAATAAGCTCGTGTTTCACATTGATTACGATTTTACGATAATTTTCAGCAAAACCCAGAATGATAGCGAGAGGAATTGATTCGTCAAAGTAACCTGCATTATTAGTGAACTGCTGCATTTCTTCGACATCGAGCCACCTGCGTTCTCAATAATTAAGGTTTGACTGGGATTGAGCGAAACCCAACCTTTCATTAGAGTAGTTAAACCTACATTCTTACACTTATCGATTTCTACTGCGTTGATCTCGTAGCGTATTTCCTCAAACATATGACAGATGCCGTTGTTAACCAATTTGGTATTAGTTACAGAAGCTCCATCAGCTTTCACTAGTCTACCACAAATATGTAGCGAACTGCGTAATGGTAGAAGACACAAATCATAATGTTGAATAGCAATGCGAATCTCATCGCTGTTGTTAAAGTTGGATGCTGAGCATGGTTGATGAGCGTGTATCTCTTAATGTTCAATTGATTCGTCATACGTTGCAGCTGACTTTATGTTTAGTATTTCTTCCATTTTTCTGTAAACAACACAACAATAAACTAGTCATTTTCTACCAGGGACGACTCGAAGGCCGAGACTCCTTAGAAACTGAATGTTTAGCCGTGTTAACGCTTCGTCTGCTCTTGGACGACGGATGGTTGATCTCCATCTTGATCTGCTTTTATAGCTTTTCCAATTTTGGAATTAAATACAATACTCTTTACGCTTGTTTGAGATGTAATGTGATGCTAATAATTTTATCTCGAAAATTAACAAGTCGTCCGTGTTGATCGACTATGCCCACTTGAACGTGATCTATGCTCTTGATGACGATCGGAAAGTCAATGACCGGTGAAGGATCTTCGATGATATTATATCCTAGCGATACTGCTGGGAAGAACTCGTCTATCGTATGCACTCGCTGACCGTTTATATACCCACCGCAGGTGATGTCACACTCTATTCGTAGAGCGTTGACCTTCAAGATGGCTACTGGTACATCTGAAATGTGAGCCATGTCTGCTCCCAGAAGACTTTTAGCGAACCCTAATAAAGGTCCTATCGTATTTTTTGCTCGAAAATCAATCGGTCGATAGCACTTTATTTCGCTACGAAGAGTATTATTGTTAGGTTTTGTACTGATTGAGATATTCTTGTGTTTCAATGTCTCGCTAAAATAATTCTCTATGTCCTCGATCTCGTAACTACCTGTTGGTAAAATAATTTCTTCTTTACCAACATGGAATAGATTGTTACTTTCATCGATGTTAGATATAGAATTTAAGGTCATGAAGGCAACTGTACCAAGAACATAATTCTTATCTGGAGAAAGTTCAACAGGCGGAAAATATTGTGCTTCTAGTATGGATGATGTATCTGAAAGACTTAAGAAGGGGCCGAACTATCTGTCTTTGTCTAATAGCGTTTTTCATCATTTATGTAAACATTATCCGGTATAACAAGAAAAAAATAGCAGCCCCCGCTAGATATTAGTATTATTAGAAAATTTTGTAATAACAACCAAATTTTTTACCGCATAGTTTTTGACTAATTAGAGACCTACTAGCAATCTAGAATATAACCTATTTTTTTTTGGTAGGTCTCTAATTATTCAAAAACTACGCAGTGAAAAAATTTGGTTGTTATTATAAAATTTACTTATTATACTAATATCTAGCGGGGGCTGCTATTTTTTCTTGTTATACCCGATAGTGTTTACATAAATGATAAAAAACGCTATTAGACAAAGACAGATAGTTCGACCCCTTCTTAACGTCAATGAATCTTCCATGATGACTGTTAAACTTATAATAAGTTGACATTCACATGCTTCCTGCTTTATATACCAAGAGTTCTGCACAAGAATTTTAGACAAAGATAACTGGAATTTAATGTATTAAAGTCTTGGTATCTTTGAGGGTTGTACTTGATTTCATCGATACTTAAGTACAACATCGAATCTAAAGGTGGCTGAAGATCTCCAAAACTATCGAAATAGACTACGCTATTTCTTCATTTTTGATAAGCTACCCAATGAATTCCTGGTCCATCTGCATCATGAAGATTAACAATGGCCGATTCACGATAACGATGAACACTTTTCGGTAATGCAATTCGCGTAAGAACCCCTCGGAAGTTTGGAATTTTCAAAATTCTGGCATACTTGATGATATCTGCGTCAGTGAGAGCTCTCTCAGGCAATCTTACTCCGTCGATCTTTTTTTTTTAACCTTTACCATGGTAAGGTTTCAGAGGAAGCCCAAGTCCACTCTTACTTGGCTGCAAATAAACAACTTTACCGAGAGCTATTTCTTCCATTTTCTTATTATGTCTCTTAATCCCCTCTAATTGTGAATTGGCAAATTTAGAATAGTTAACTGCCTTAGCTATTCTAGCAGCGTCACCCGTAATATCACCAACTGCACTCAAACCGGCAAATAACGGTATGAGAAATGGTAACAATTGAACTTTCGACGTGGATAATTACGACGTGCTGGCTTGTGAATCTCTTCTACTACTCTTTATGGTTATTCCATCGATGGTTATCTGTTTCGCATTAACAGTGATAATGCTTCTTTCATAGTCTCAATTTCCGTCTGGCTTCGTACAAATTTCTAATCAAGTTCATCTCTATTCATCTCTACTATTTTATTTAAATTATTAAGATCATTTCTCCAACTAGATATTGAATCTAATAATGATTGAACTCATAAACGTACAAAGCGTTGTGAAGTATCTAAATTCACAGCTTCATTGAGTTGATTAGGTGATACGACATTACAAAGTCTCTTATTCTCCAAGTCATACTGACCATCAGATGTGATTTTATATTCAACACCTGGAGGACCACGATCGCCCTCGCTTCGTTTAAGATTACGTCTGAATACGTCGACACTCATTTTGATAATGTTCAAGTATTCACTTGTGTCTCAGTATATATGAGCATATTTCCACAACTTTTAATTTTTTTATAATGTTTTTGAAAAGTCATTTTACTGCTGTCACTGGGTAGCGAATAATGCACACTATTCAAACTAGGTTTACATCTTTTGTACAATCTTGTTCCTCTATTTTTTATGTATATGGTGAATGTGCCACCAATGCTCCAGTAGATATTTCTATAAAACGAAAATTTTTACATGGATAAAATTTCCGAACTTTTATCCATGTAAAAATTTACGTTTTATAGAAATATCTACTGGAGCATTGGTGGCACATTCTTTATATACATAAAAAATAGAGGAACAAGATTGTACAAAAGGTGTAAACCTAGTTTGAATAGTGTGCATCATTCGCTACCCAGTGACAGCTGTAAAATGACATATCACCAAAAGATTAAAAGTTGTGGAGATATGATCATATAGCCAGCTTTTCGTAGTTCTTCAATGATTAAATGGATTTCATTTGTATGGCTAGAGTTTTCAGCTTCTCTCTCGGCTATGAGTAATCGTAACCTATCGACAAGTTTATTAGGATCATCCCAATACACGTAATCTATCAACAAATCCCTTCTAGCAACTTTGTATCGAGGTAATAGTCCACTACCACGTTTAAACATAGCAGCAATAATATTATCAAATTTCTTACTTCTGTGAGCACGAATCTGTAATGTCTCTAATGAGCACGAGTAGTTTCAAAAATTCGTTGATAGTTCTTTACATATCTGTTTTCAAAGTAAATAGATGAGTCACCTATTAGGTATTTGTCATCTTTATTACGAACACCAGAAATTTTATCTAATCCTCGGTTTGATTTTTCATGAGTATGAGAATATATTTGTTATTGTCCGTTCCGGTATTTTCATCATCACTAAGAGCTGATTCAAATTCTGTATCCGTATGTGGTCAAACAGTTTCATTCAAAGATGGTTTATCATAAGACTCATCAATATTGTCATTATTTACACTCATAGCATCAGTAGCTTGTTCCTTGGTTTCAATATTTCGAGATTTTTTAGATGTCTCAACAAGTTTCTGTAGAGGATGGACTATTGGTTTGTAAGTTTCTCTAATCGCTTTCTCAAAATTATCCTTTCCATAATTCAATAGATTGTATTTATGTTCGACTGCATTTCTCGCTTTGATAAGTTGATGCAATATATCTTTTCTTCGGCGAATGTCGACCATGTTGTGGATTCGACCTTCAATCATGGAATGAAATGACTACATTAATAGTGTGCTATATTTATAGCAAAACAGTCAAAGCCCTTTCTATACATACCAGCATCGATCGAACTGTCTTTATCCATCATCAAGAAACCATACTCATCATCTGTCCAACATCGTGAACATGGACTTTTGAATTGCGCATAAGACATGTCTGAATCTACGTGATCATCGTACAAATGTCTTAGGTTAACATCATCTTGAAGGGAAATTATCAACAGATTTACATTGTCTCTTACAAGATATTTTGGTATATAAGCATAAGATTGACAGCGATAAAAACAATCAACATTCTTGTGCTTTCCCATATACAAAAATACTCTCACATTATCCTGTTTCTCGCAAGCTATATCATCGAATATTATTATGGAATTAGGTAGGGCATCGTCAGGTGATACTACTGACTCGTGTTCGCCGAATGGAAAATATTGTATACCCTCTATAGGCTCGAGGAGTTCCTTCAAATACTTATACCTTGGTTCATTCAGAGATTTCGAGTATACACATACGTTCTCGAATCTTAGCCCATTAGGATGCATAATCATTGCGAGTAGACTATTAGTTTTACCACAGTTGGATGGTCCACAAAATATGGCTCGAATACTATCAAGAAGTAAGTCTCCATGCCTCTTTGTCTTTTTTTACCTGCTCGACTATCGTGTCAAAATTTATGATTAAAAGTTTAACCGAATGTTCTTTGAATTTTATGTTGATGCAATAAGATCTCAAACAAGAGTGATCGATTTAGTATAAATAGAGGCCTTATATACTCTCACAAGCATCAGTCTTCACTTAACCTTCATAGGGTGATGATCGTACATTATCAACAACGACAACGTTGACGTGGCCGAGGTTTTCTCAATAAAGTCATCAACAGTCTTCCATTCAAACTTCATGTTCCAGGATATCAATTCGGTATGGGTATATAAAAGAAGGAGAGCAGCCATGACATTTAATAATGTAGTAAAAGCTGCCTCAAAATCAATATTTCCCAGCAGATGTGCTCGTAAAGTTATTTTATCAGCATTGAAAGGTGCAAGTTGTGCTGTTGATACAGCAGGTGGTAAGAAAAACGTTAAGATTCTACGCAAACTACCGATTCCAAAGAAAGTTGGAGGATTTTAAATATTTCTCATACCGTTATTTGCCGGTTTGAGTGCAGTTGGTGGTATTACGGGTGGCGCTGCTGGAATAGCTAAGACAGTAAACGATTCTAATTCAGCCAATTCACAATTAGAGAAGAGTAAAAGACAAAATAAGAAAATGAAAGAAATAGCTCTCGGTAAAGTTGTTTATTTGCAGCCAAGTAAGAGTGGACTTGGGCTTCCTCTGAAACCTTACCATGGTAAAGGTTAAAAAAAAAAGATCGACGAAGTAAGATTGCCTGAGAGAGCTCTCACTGACGCAGATATCATCAGGTATGCCAGAATTTTGAAAATTCCAAACTTCCGAGGGGTTCTTACGCGAATTGCATTACCGAAAAGTGGTCATCGTTATCGTGAATCGGCCATTGTTAATCTTGATGATGCAGATGGACCAGGAATTCATTGGGTAGCTTATCGAAAATGAAGAAATAGCGTAGTCTATTTCGATAGTTTTGGAGATCTTCAGCCACCTTTAGATTCGATGTTGTACTTAAGTATCGATGAAATCAAGTACAACCCTCAAAGATACCAAGACTTTAATACATTACATTCCAGTTATCTTTGTCTAAAATTCTTGTGCAGAACTCTTGGTATATAAAGCAGGAAGCATGTGAATGTCAACTTATTATAAGTTTAACAGTCATCATGGAAGATTCATTGACGTTAAGTCTTTCAGATACATCATCCATACTAGAAGTACAATATTTGCCGCCTGTTCAACTTTCTCCAGATAAGAATTATTTTCTTGGTTTAGTTGCCTTCATGACCTTAAATTCTATATCTAACATCGATGAAAGTAACAATCTATTCCATGTTGGTAAAGAAGAAATTACTTTACCAACAGGTAGTTACGAGATCGAGGACATAGAGAATTATCTTAGCGAGACATTGAAACACGAGAATATCTTCATCAGTATAAAATCTAACAATAATACTCTTCGTAGCGAAATAAAGGGCTATCGACCGATTGATTTTCGAGCAAAAAATACGATAGGACCTTCATTAGGGTTCGCTAAAAGTCTTCTGGGAGCAGACATGGCTCACATTTCAGATGTACCAGTAGCCATCTTGAAGGTCGACGCTCTACGAATAGAGTGTGACATCACCTGCGGTGGGTATATAAACGGTCAGCGAGTGCATACGATAGACGAGTTCTTCCCAGCAGTATCGCTAGGATATAATATCATCGAAGATCCTTCACCGGTCATTGACTTTCCGATCGTCATCAAGAGCATAGATCACGTTCAAGTGGGCATAGTCGATCAACACGGACGACTTGTTAATTTTCGAGATAAAATTATTAGCATCACATTACATCTCAAACAAGCGTAAAGAGTATTGTATTTAATTCCAAAATTGGAAAAGCTATAAAAGCAGATCAAGATGGAGATCAACCATCCGTCGTCCAAGAGCAGACGAAGCGTTAACACGGCTAAACATTCAGTTTCTAAGGAGTCTCGGCCTTCGAGTCGTCCCTGGTAGAAAATGACTAGTTTATTGTTTCGTTGTTTACAGAAAAATGGAAAAATTACTAAACATAAAGTCAGCTGTAACGTATGACGAATCAATCGAATATTACAAGATACACGCTCATCAACCATGCTCAGCATCCAACTTCAACAACAGCGATGAGATTCGCATTGCCATTTAACATTAAGATTTGTGTCTTCTACCATTACGCAGTTCGCTACATATTTGTGGCAGACTAGTGAAAGCTGATGGAGCTTCTGTAACTAATACCAAATTGGTTTACAACGCCATCTGTCATATGTTTAAGGAAATACGCTACGAGATCAACGCAGTAGAAATCGATAAGTGTAAGAATGTAGGTTTGATTACTCTAATAAAAGATTGGGTTTCGCTCAATCCCAGTCAAAACTTAATTATTGAAAAAGCAGGATAACATGATATTAAAAAAAGCAGCGGTTGACTAACAATGCAGGTTACTTTGACGTATCAATTCCTCTCGCTATGATTCTCCGTTTTGCTGAAGATTATCGTAAAATCGTAATCAACGGAAATACGAGCTCATTCTCACAAGATTGAGAAATAATTTAAACGTTGTCATATAGACAGCACCAGATCCTGCTCATCCTAACGCGTTTAAGAATTTCGAGATTAAATTGAATAGAATAGAGTGGCTCATGCCTTACGTAGTGGTATCAAGTGCGTACAAGATTTAACTATCAAATCATGTTGAAGAGGATAAACCAATCGATATGAGTTTTCGTAGTTGGGATTTGTACGAGTATCCACTACTTTCTACAACATCTATGCATGTTTGGACCGTCAAAACTCCAATCAGCTGGAAAAGCCACGATCTGTAATACTAGGTTTTCAAACGAATCGAAAAAATCAGAGAACTATCAATGCGAGTCGCTTCGATCATTGCAATATCAGTAATGTAAAGCTGTTTCTCAATTCTCAATACCATCCGTATGGAAATTTGAATCTAGATATCCCTCATAATCAATACGCAATGCTATACGATATGTACGCCAACTTTCAAAGTGCTCACTATTTTAAAGATATCAAGCCTATGCTAAAAAAGCAACATTACATCGAATACTTACCTTTAATCGTGATCGATGTCTCTAATCAAAACGAATCGTTAAAGAGTGCCCCTGTAGATGTGTGACTGGAATTCGAATCAAGAGGTAATTTTTCAGCCGGAACTTCTGCTTACTGCTAAATCTTACACGATCATGTAGTTCAGTACAGCGCCGCGAGCGGTAACGTACGAAAACTTGTATGAGTGGTGGGGGAATTATTATAAAAAGCTGACTAATCAGTAAGAATCTTTAATTCATGACGGAGTACTTGGTAGATATGTAAGGCTTCAAACAGCCAGGCGATGACTACATTCTCAAAGAATTGGCTATAGTTCGTCTCAAAGATGATTCTGACCCTATTATACTCTTATTCGAGAAGCCTCATCCTTGGCGTCGATTATCGGATAAGTATAAGAGAGAAAACATATGGTTAGAAGAGCATTACCATGTACTATTTCGGCATCCTGGAAGTATTCCCTATACGAATGTAGTGAAATTACTGAGAGAGGCATTATACGATGCTAGTAAAGTCTTGGTTATTGGCTCCATCAAGAAAGCATAGTTAGAACGCTTTTAGATCAAAGTTTATGATGTAACAGAAACGGGTTTTACTACCGTTAGACAAGATCAAACTTGTCATGGTTATTTCGCATCATAATGGAGCATACAGATCTAGTTATACGCTTCACAACGTAAGACTTATGAAAAAATTCCTCGCTAAGAGTATTTTCGAGAAAATGGAGTGTGATTAACTATAAATAACAGATGCTTTTCGATTTTAGATTTATTCAAAAATGGGACAGGCTTCAAAAAGCATGAGAGGATATAACTCTTCTGATCAAAATCGCTCAGAGTATACACCGCTTCTTCCCGATAAAAGAAAGAATAATGTAAACTGAAAAGAAAATTCAGATGAAAATTATTCTAGTATTACACAACCCTTATCGAAAACAGAATCATTACTACTTTACTACTATTATATTAAAGTGGAAAATTAAGACTCTACTTTTTTCTTACATGAATATCTTTTGCATTATTGTTACAGACATACATACACATACACACGTGCAGCATTAACATACACATACACATTCACGTGTATATATATATATATATATATATATATATATATATATATATATATATATATATATATATCCAAACACATACACATACTCATGTTCACACACACATACACACACACACACATACACAATATCCGTCACTTCACGTTTCCGTCTCAGACTCTCCGTCTCCGTCTCCCTCTCTCCATCTCCATCCCTTCGTCGCTGTCTCCGTTTTTTCGTCTCCATTGCTCCGTTTTCGTTTCTTCGTCTCTCCGTCTCCGGCTCCGTCCGTATTTCTCTTTCTCTATTTCTCCGTCTCCGTCACTCCGTCTCTATCACTCCGTCTTCGTTTCTCTGTCTCTCTCTCCGTCGTCGTCTTTCCATCTCCATGTGTCTCCGTTTCCCTTTCTCCGTCTCTTTATTTTCGTTCTTTCATCTTTGTCTCTTTGTCTCCGTTTTCTCGTGTTTGTCTATTTGTCTCTATTTCTCTGTATTGTCTCTTTGTTTCTGTCTCTGTCTCTGTCTCTTTGTCTTTGTCTCCATCCTTCCGTCTACGTCTCTTCATCTCCATCCTTCCGTTTTCGTCTCTCTGTTTCCATCTTTCCATCGCTATGTCTCAGTTCGTTCATTTTTATTCCTCTGCCGTGTGTCTCATTTTTTCGTCCCTGTCTTTTTGTCTGCGTGTCCGTCTCCCTGTCTTCCTTTTTGTAAAATCGTTCCGTGACCCTCATGCCGCTCTTTGACGCTGTTTCTTTGCTTCTGTTTATACACACGTACGTCTACACATTGATGCTGATGTATTAGTTGATGATGATGATGATGATGATCATGATATGTTTATTGTTTAATAAACTTAAAATTATACTTTTCGTCCTAGATCTGTTTATGGGACACATCAGTAAAGCTTTGTGAGAAAAGACAATCTAAATAAATAGGCATTATTATAGTTTATTCTAAATAAGGAAAAAATGTCTAGATAAATATTTTCACTTCTGAATTCATATTTGTAATTAATTCAAAGCATCCCGAGAAATCATCAACTGAAGCTTTTATTCAGGACGCATCAAGGCTTGATTCTATAGTGATGATTTTTAATTATATTTTCTTGTATTATTCGATTTATTCAGATTGTCTTCTTTATTATAACAGATCCTGCTTTAGACGTTACTTTTAATAATAATTTTAGTTCTTTTATGCTCAGCACTAATATTAATATTCATGTTCCTTCAATTACTCAGCGCTTACAATAGCAGTCATGTTATTTTTATTATAGAACGTTTACAATTCAATTCGCGTTTTATCAACAACACCGTGCTCATATTGGCGGTCGAGTTCCTTTAACTACACAGCGCTCAAAATAGCTGCCACGGATTTTTAATTACACAGCGCTTACAATAGTTGTTGCGTTTTTCATTTCATTCATCATCGATTTCAATTGAATTTCTTGCTTTTGCTATTTCAAAGAATGTTGGGTATGTGATTCCATCAAAAGTTTTTCAGCTTTCAAAAGATATTACAGCTTTAACGTGAAGCAAAAGTAATCTTAAAAAGAATCTTTCTCTTTGTTTTTGATTAACTAAGTACATTCTAGTAAGAATAGGTTTCATAGTTTTTATTCTATTTGTCCATGTTTTATGTATTCGATTGAAAACATAATTTTGCGATATATCAGAACAAAAATAATTATGTGCCTCTAGTTTACTTTTATTAAGTTCAAACCACGCTGTTAGTGTTGTATTTACATTTTTCTTATCAATTGCGTATTGGGATCCTACTTTAAAATACACATCTTGTTCATTACCATTATGAACAACTAATCTTTAAATTGTATGAGAAAGTTCACTTATATTATATTCCCATATGCGATGTATAGCTTCTGGTGGACAATCGAATCTTGTGTTTATATATTGTTTGATTTTATCATAAAACATCCAAATCATTTGTTTCATCCGTTTCATCATTAGTATTACTATCAGTATTTATTTCACTTGCTTTTATTTCGATAAATGCACAATTATGTCCTTTGAAGCAGTATTTAAATAAGTATTTTATAACTCCTATTGTTGAACATAATTCAATATTAATATGACAGTTGAACTTTAGTTTATTACTAATAAATACGGGTTATCAGAAATCACAAATCGATTGTCTGCACACTTGTTTTTTGTGTATAATATCTCATTTTTATTATTTCTACGTCGATAAATAGGATAACCATTTGTCATTATTGTAGTTTCATTAAATCGTTTCGGAAAATTTTTTGGACACTTTCCTGATTCTTTATCCGTACAAGGTGAGTTTCTATTCTGATCTTCACAAAGGCCAAGAATCATAAGGGGGTATATACATATTAGACACTAAGAAATAAAATATAATTTTCTTATTAATGTTTGAATAAATTTTAAAATATTTAAAATACTACCTTAAAGTAGACATAAATACCTTTGATTTAAGCCCTATTAAGCTTATTTTACTCCAGCCATACTTCCATGATAATTCGATGAACCTTCGAATCCATAATTCCTGCACCATAAGGTTTCTGATGACTTAATGAACTAATTTAACTTTACCAAACGGATTTGGCTTCAGTATTGTGCCATTTTTGTTTGAATGTAGGGATTTTTAAAAAACCAAAAATTTTGACTTTTTAAGAAAAATTTTTAATTTTTTTAAAAAAATCTCAATTTTTCAAATGAATTTAAATATTTTTGGATTTTTTACTACTTCCAGGCATTTCATTTCAAAACCCTATATTCGTGCAAGAATGACATCAATACTGAAGCCAAATCTATTTGGTAAAGTTCAATTAGTTCATTAGGCCATCAGAAACCTTACGGTGCACGAATTATGGATTCGAAGGTTCATCGAGTGATCATGGGAGTATAGCTGGAGTGAAATAAGCCCAACAGGGCTTCAAAAAAAGGTGTTTATATTTACTTCAAGGTAGTATTTTGAATATTCCAAGATTAATTTAAACATTAATAAGAAAATTGTATTTTATTTCTCAAGGTCCAATATATGTATACCCCCATAACTGGTTTAACTATTTCATAGAATCTGTAATTCTCATTTTTATTTGGAATTTCAGCTACTATAGATTTATCAAGGTCATCACTATTGTAAATTTTATCATCTTCACTTAAAAATATTAACATATAGTCATGCTCTAATCCTCTCTTTTAAAATTCTACTACATATGAATAGGCAATGTATTTTCCCAAAATATAGTTTTTAGAAATGTGCTCTATCAATAGTTTTAGTTTTTTATAAAATATTTCAACAACAATGTCTGGTCTATCTGTTACTTCTTCACTTTGCCCTATATTATTTGTGATTTTTCCCCATTTCGGATTGCATGTCATAGTGATGAAAAAATCTGGATTCCCAATTCTTCGTACTAATGTCATAAGATCAAGAAAATTTTGATATAAGGAAAGCGGACTTCCTGTAAAAGTTGAAGGTAATATGAAAATTTTTCTTATACTATGATTGTTAATAATAATTATTCACTCTTATTGAAGCTCATTGATTTACAAAAAATTAGAAAATTTTTTATTTCAATGCAGTACAATACAATGATATGAATATGTGGAAAAAATTAAATACGTATTTGATATTGAACTACTATTGTCAATGAAATTAGCAAAGAGTATAGCTGGATAAGTACGTTAAAATGGCCTGTCTTTCAATTTTTTTAGAATTTGGCCTATTTAATTATCATGTCAAAAAACTCCGATCCTGAAAGTTACAGCTCGCTAGACTCAAAATTGGCTTTCTAACCTCAAAAAACGTGATTCTCACTTTATTAAACATATTTCTGCGAATTTTTAACCGATTTGGGTGACTAAAAATGGGTTTTAAAATTTTTAAGTTGCGTAGAAAAAAAACTATTGTTTGGATTTTTTTTAGTTCACGTCAAAATCTTCTTTTTATTTGAATTTAGTTCCATAAATTTTTTCAGATCTTTTAAAAGTGTGGAAAGTAGTTAAAATGATGAAAAACTCAAATTTCCACTCATTTTTAGAATTTTTAGAGTATTTAAACAATTTCAAAGTACAATTTATGATGAAAATGAGTTCAGCGACCAAAAATACCCTATAATATGAGATTTTGGTAACATTTTTCCTTAATATATTGCTCAAATGTCGAAAACTAACCTCAAAAAACGCGTTTTGATATTGCATACGACGTAAAAACTCACGTTATCTCGGTAATGATCCAAGGTGTTGACTTAATGTTTATTGAAAACATCATTTTTTCTTCAAAAATGTTATATTATTAATGACATAAAAACTCACATTTTCTATATTTGACACAGTGCTTTTGATGTTAAGCTAAACACTAACCTTTAAAATAACTTATCTACCAACAAATTCGTTTAGATATAATGGTAAGTCACGTTTCTGTTGGATAAGTGAGAGTATATGCGCGAAAAAAATAAAATAAAAAACGCTGTCGACTGCCTTAGCGCAGTGCTTTAGAGTTCTTTAAGTTCGAGTAATTAGACTTTATTTTTTTAAATGTAATTCTAATATAAAAAATTATTTACCAGTAATATTTCCTAATATTTTTATAAAGCTCATCTTAATAAAGTTTCATATTTAAATTTGGCATTAAAAAAAATAATATAATGAAAACAAAGCTTATTTAATAAATGAAAAAGCGAATCAATAGATCATGCAAATTTTGGAACACATCCATCGAGTACTTCACGTAAAATAAAAAAAGGAAAAAAAATCAAAATTATTTCAATTCTTTACTTATAAAAATTATTTAATGACAATTAATTAGTTTATTATAAAATATAAAATCATTTAAAAATTTCAAAAACACTTATGTCGATATAGTTATTTTCTTGTTCTGAAAATAAAATAATGAGAATATTCAATTTTCACTCATATGCAGTAGGCCAGAACCACTAAACATATCGTCGGGTTGGCGGAAAAAGATCGTAATTCAGCCAAGCTCAAAAACGTAACAACTTGGCTTCGGCAACTAAGAAGTTGTAATTCAACTTAGCGTATGAAAAAATTGTAACTCGGGTTCAGCTATAAAAACGTTATAACTTTTATGCTTAAATATAGGAGTTATAACGTTTATTAATAATTACTACTTTTTTGAGCGCTAAGTTGAATTAGAACCTTTTCGTGAACTAAACCAAGTTGTTACGTTGTTAAGAGTTTAGCTGAGTTATGATGTTTTTTGGCCAACCCGACGATATGTTTAGTGGTTTAGCCTACTGCATACGACTGAAAATTAAATATTCTCATTATTTTATTTTCAGAACAAGAAAATAACTATATCGACATAAGTGTTTTTGGAATTTTTAAATGATTTTATATTTTATAATAAACTAATTAATTGTCATTAAATACTTTTTATAAGTAAAGAATTAAAATAATTTTGATTTTTTTCCTTTTTTTTATTTTACGTGAAGTACTCAATGGATATGTTCCAAAATTTGCATGATCTATTGATTTGCTTTTTCATTTATCAAATAAGCTTTGTTTTCATTATATTATTTTTTTTTTTCAATGCCAAATTTAATTATGAAACTTTATTAAGATGAGCTTTATAAAAATATTAGGAAATATTACTGGTAAATAATTTTTTATATTAGAATTATATTTAAAAAAATAAAGTCTAATTACTCGAACTTAAAGAACTCTAAAGCACTGCGCTAAGGCAGTTGACAGCGTTTTTTATTTTATTTTTTTCGCGCATATACTCTCACTTATTCAACAGAAACGTGACTTACCATTATATCTAAACGAATTTGTTGGTAGATAATTTATTTTAAAGGTTAGTGTTTAGCTTAACATCGAAAGCACTGTGTCAAATATGAAAAATGTGAGTTTTTATGTCATTAATAATATAGCATTTTTGGAGAAAAAATGATATTTTTAATAAACATTAAGTCAACACCTTGGATCATTACCGGGATAACGTGAGTTTTTACGTCGTATGCAATATCAAAACGCGTTTTTTGAGGTTAGTTTTCGACATTTGAGCAATATATTGTGGAAAAATGTAACCAAAAACTCATATTATAGGGTATTTTTGGTCGCTGAACTCATTTTTCATCATAAATTGTACTTTGAAATTGTTTAAATACTCTAAAAATTCCAAAAATGAGTGGAAATTTGAGTTTTTAATCATTTTAACTACTTTCCATCCTTTTAAAAAATCTGAAAAAATTTATGGTACTAAATTTAAATAAAAAAAGGCTTTGAGATTAACTAAAAAAAAATCCAAACAATAGTTTTTTTTCTACGCAACTTAGAAATTTTCAAACTCATTTTTGGGTTATGTTTTGGTTTCAAAAACCTCTAAAAATAATAAGCTTATGTGCACATTATGATTCCCTTTATTCTTGATTTCAAATCACCCAAATTGGTTAAAAATTCGCAGAGATATGCTTAAACTGAAAATAACATTTTTTGAGGTTAGGAAGCCAATTTTGAGTCTAGGGAGCTGTAACTTTCAGGATCGGAGTTTTTTGACATAATAAATAAATAGGCCAAATTCTAAAAAAATCGAAGACAGGCCATTTTAACGCACTTATCCAGCTATACTCTTTATATATAATAATATAATATATGAAAAGGCAACCAAGCGACGTCAGTATTGACGTAAATTTTGTTCGTCGAATATTAAATATAAAAAATTATAATATTCAAGATTCAATATAGTAGATACGGATATAGCGCTCTATAATTTATTAAAAATAAATTAAATATTCAAATAAAAAATATCCGCATCTCAGGATATTCTTTACCTTATCGACGCGCTGCGTTAGAAATGCAAGTGCGCCAGTATCGCCGAGGGGGCGGGGAAAGTGCACCAGAATCGCAGAGGGGTGGGGGGTGCGCCAGAATCGTAGTGCGCTATAAACGGCATAGCCTATCTACTCATATTATACCTGACTTGCCACAATTTTCATTTTTAACCGTGCAAGTTATGTGTTAACATTCATCTATTAAAATATCAAATAACTAAATATTTATGTATCTCATACTATCGTAAAATTAACTAATATGTTGATTTCCTTTCTCTCTCTCTCTCTTATTATCTCTATTAGAATTTATCTTAATTAATTACACAGACCCACAAAATGAAAAAAAATGTCTGAACTTTTGACCGGACATACATATTCCCATGTATTTTTCGACGCTGAATCCGAATCTGTAATAAAAATATAGGGTTTTCCTACCTTTTCTCAGAGTTTTATTGAAAAAACCTCATTTTTTACGGTTTTTTTGCGGTTTTTCGAGTCTAGAAAAAACAAATCATGAGATACGGTTAATTGGACTTCAAAATCGAATTCTACGGGAAAAAATACACGGGAAACCATACCTTCAAATTTTTTTAACGCGATTCTAGTCCTCTGTATGGGGCTGAAAAGATGAGGAAATCGGTAAAAGTCGAAATTTTGCCTAAAATGGATTTAAACAATATTAAAATTTAATCATGCGTCTTTTGAAGAGTCGATAAACATTGGAAATACTATCCTGGGGTTTTTCAGATTGCTGATCATGAATTTGAAGTCAGATTGTGTAAAAACTACTTCTAGAGGGCGGTGACAAGAACTGTATATGGTAAATTTATCGATTTTTTAAAAATTTTACGTCTGAAATACTAATTTTAGAGTCTTTCACAGCATTGACTGTAAATTCAAGATATTAACTTAGCCTATTGTGTACGTTAAACTTAACATTTTGTCTATGTTTGTCTCTCTCTCTCTCTCTCTCTCTCTCTCTCTCTCTCTAACGATGTTTTTTTTTAAATTGGCTTACGCTTACGTACACGTTTCTCTTCGAAAGACCGATGTAGTGGATTTCTGACACGTTTTTGTCCTTTTTCGCAGCTGTTTCTCTTTTTTATCATCCAGCAGTAATCTGCTAACATGTTGATACCCCAGTTTCCTTGAAATCTACGTTCAAACTCCTTTAAATCTTGGTGAAATCGTTCACCATGCTCTTCACTAAAGTCTCCGTTATTTTCAGGAAACTGATCAACGTGTGAATCAAGAAAATGAAGTTTTAAGTTCATTAGACAACCCAATTTTTCAAAATTACGTACCATTCTTTTCACAATAGCTTTATAATTCGTGTCTTTGGCATTACCCAAAAATTTCGTCGATACCTCTTTAAAACTTAAGCATGCTGCCTTTTCAACATCAGTCATGCTTTGTTCAAAGTTTTCGTCTCTAAATAAAGTTCGGATTTCAGGACCTTCAAAAATACCTTCATTTAATTTAGCATCAGATTTATGGGGAAATACTTTGCTTATATATTGGAAGCATTGACCGTCCTTGTCCAAAGCTTTAACTAATTGCTTTATCAATCCAAGCTTTATATGCAGAGGCGGTATCAAAATTTTCGAAGGATTAACGAGTGGATCTTTTATAACATTCTGTTTTCCAGGTTCAAACGATTCTCTTGATGGCCAAATTTTCTTTTTATAGTGTTTTTCTCTATCTCTGCTATCAAACATGCATAAATAACATGGGTACTTCGTAAATCCAGATTGTTGTCCAAGTATCATAGATAAAATCTTTAAATCGCCACATATTTGCCATTTATGTTCTCTATATTTTATTTTCGTTAAAAGTAGTTCAAGATTGGAATACTCTTCTTTAAGTACTGTTGAATGTGCTAATGGTATAGGAGCATATTTATTTGTGATATTGAGGAGTACTGCTTTAAGGCTGCGCTTTGATGAATCAATGAATAGTCGCCAATTTTCAGGTTTGTATATGTTGGGTTTCAATTCATCAATAAGACCTTTCACGTCCGTGCAATAAACCATATTAGAATCATTCTTGAAATAATTTCTAAAGCGCTCTTCTCGATTACGATATGCACATACTTTAGTACCCTTTGTCAACATATTTCGTCTCTTAAACTCTGAAGCCATAAACTCTGATTGTTCCTTAGATAAACCACTCTTTCTAAATAAATCGTTCAGACTTTTTTGATCAAACTTTTCAACAGTTCGTTCTTCACCCTTAGGAATATACTCTTCATCACTATAAAACTTCATTTTCTTGATTCACACGTTGATCAGTTTCCTGAAAATAACGGAGACTTTAGTGAAGAGCATGGTGAACGATTTCACCAAGATTTAAAGGAGTTTGAACGTAGATTTCAAGGAAACTGGGGTATCAACATGTTAGCAGATTACTGCTGGATGATAAAAAGAGAAACAGCTGCGAAAAAAGGACAAAAACGTGTCAGAAATCCACTACATCGGTCATTCGAAGAGAAACGTGTACGTAAGCGTAAGCCAATTTAAAAAAAACATCGGAAGAGAGAGAGAGAGAGAGAGAGAGAGAGAGAGAGAGAGAGAGACAAACATAGACAAAATGTTAAGTTTAACGTACACAATAGGCTAAGTTAATATCTTGAATTTACAGTCAATGCTGTGAAAGACTCTAAAATTAGTATTTCAGACGTAAAATTTTTAAAAATCGATAAATTTACCATATACAGTTCTTGTCACCGCCCTCTAGAAGTAGTTTTTACACAATCTGACTTCAAATTCATGATCAGCAATCTGAAAAACCCCCAGGATAGTATTTCCAATGTTTATCGACTCTTCAAAAGACGCATGATTAAATTTTAATATTGTTTAAATCCATTTTAGGCAAAATTTCGACTTTTACCGATTTCCTCATCTTTTCAGCCCCATACAGAGGACTAGAATCGCGTTAAAAAAATTTGAAGGTATGGTTTCCCGTGTATTTTTTCCCGTAGAATTCGATTTTGAAGTCCAATTAACCGTATCTCATGATTTGTTTTTTCTAGACTCGAAAAACCGCAAAAAAACCGTAAAAAATGAGGTTTTTTCAATAAAACTCTGAGAAAAGGTAGGAAAACCCTATATTTTTATTACAGATTCGGATTCAGCGTCAAAAATTCATGGGAATATGTATGTCCGGTCAAAAGTTCAGACATTTTTTTTCATTTTGTGGGCCTGTGTTATAAAATAAATATGAAATATCATTGTGTTTAACTTTTCGAGTAAGAAAAATTTGTTATGGCTATTGTTCTCATATGCTTTAACGTCTACGTTTCTTATAAGTAAAACTAATGTATGATAGTATTGATTGAACTCATGTTACTAAACGTTGTTGCTTCAATCGCTTCATTTCGTAAGTAATACCGTGTAGAACTTTATCGACTCCGTGTCTTTCTAGCCCAGAACGGAGCGCGTTTATGAATTTTGACGAATCGTATTACACTTACCCCTACCAGCTATAGTCCGACGGTAGAGCTGTTTGTTGTAAATACAATGAACTACTATGTTACGGTACCTATCTATCTATATAGGGATATAACTGAACTTTTCAATTTTGAGAAATTGTCTTCACAACAATTGAAAAGTCTATAATACAAGCTTCTGGAGTGGCACAGACTTCAATAAGGGCTTAAATTACTCGTTTCTGTAAGTAGAATATGTAATTAAATTTTGGTATCGATTGAAGAATCGTTGTTCACGGTACATAATTTTATACGTCAAAAATGATACTTTTTTCATATTTTTCTACGTGTGTTTCTTGAGCTATAAAAAAAGTAACGTACTTTCGATCATTCTCAAATTTTCTGAGCATAATGGATATGGTAAAAGGAACAGTTTAAGCCTACCATGGTACATGTGCCTCTCTTTAGGAAGCTGTTAGACTATTTTTAATGTAAGTGTAATTTTTAGAAAATGCCACTCCAGAAGCTTGTATTATAGACTTTTCAATTGTTGTGAAGACAATTTCTCAAAAATAAAAAGTTCCAGATATATCCCTATATAAATAAAACTGTATACGTTGCGTATTTAGGGTAATATTAAGACTATATCGAAAGAATCGCTTAAGTTTGACCTTGTACTCTCGTGCGTCTTCGTTATGTAACATACTGCATTATACACACGCTTGATTAGGTCTGTTAAGTTAATATAAGCGCATGCGTCCTTTAGTCGAATCAAACGGGGTTAGGGATAATGGAACGTTAGTGATTTGACTTTCGTATCAATTTAGTTTCGATCTTGCGAACAATAGTGATTGAAGGACTTGCGGAACCGATACAGCTCCGAATTTTTTTTGGTGTAATAAAAACACTGCAGCTGGTATCACTGTTTCGTGCATAATCAGCAAAAATGCATTTAATACATTTTTGACACGCGTTAAAAATACATTTAAAAGACAACGAAAGAGAGAAAAAAAAGCTAGTTTGTAAAAGAAGGAACGATGGGAAAAAAGGAGAAAAAGAAGGAGCCAAAGCCGGAAGATTTTAAGCATTATTACTATAATCTTTCTGCATTATGAGCGTACGCTTGTGCTTGTCAACTGAAACACGCAAATCTAAAAAATTTGATAACAATACGATGGTTGAATGTCTGGAGAGTCAGCATACGCATACTTCTCACAAACTTGTGAGACATCGTTTTCATCATTGACATTACGTTTTCAGCCCCTTTGAGGTGTAAGAAGCTGACTTGGCAGATTTTAGATCACTTAAAACCTACAATGATGGGTACACCTATATTCTCATTGTCAGTGATGTACTTTCAAAGTTTGCCTGGGTAGAGCCTCTTTTCGCAAAACTAGCCAAAGCGTCGCTATAGCATTAGATGGAATTCCATCACGATGTATTGGTAGATATCCTATTTACCTACAGACTGACAAGGACAAGAAGTTCATTGGTCAAGAGGTGTAAGAGATGGTAAAAACGCTGCTAAGTGCTTTGGCGGAATGCTTTCCCATAGAGCTTTTTGAGTTTCATTAATTTTTTTATATTTGTTTAAATGTGATTTTAATATTAAAAAATTGTCTAACATTAATATTTACTCATATTGTACTTTATAAATTTCGAACATATATGCTAGCTGTTTGCTTTTTCAACATTTATAATTTATTTTAAATCATCAAGTAATACAAAAAAATTTGTTGTATTAAAAAAAATGATATAATGTAGTAATAAAAAGAATGATGACAACAAAATTTCTAATCTTTATAAAATGCAATCATATTTATATATAAATACAGTTCATGTTTATCGCTCTATAAAAAAGCTACTCTATGAATACCAATTTTTAATAGCTTCCCGTCTACTTATACGAAAACATAGATAGTAAGCGAAATTTGAAGCAAATCCATTAAGTAATTTTTAAGATCTAATTGGCTGAATAAATAACATTTTCTTCTCAAAATTCCTTTTTCAAAATTTTAAAAATGCTCTAGAATTAAAACTACCCTATGAAAATCAATTTTTGAAAATTTCCCTTTTTCCGGCAGTTGTAAATGATTTTTATGCAAATTTTAGAACAAATATATCGAGTACTTTACGTAAAATAAAAAAAATAAGAAATAAAAAGTCGAAATTTTTTTTTTAAATCTTCAAAATTCTCTAAAATTGTAACCACTCTAAGAAAATCAGTTTTTAAAAGCTTATTTTTTTTAAGACAATATCGAATTGATTGTACGCAAATTTTGGAGAAAATTTATAGTATGGTTTACACAAAATAAAAGATAAATGAAAAAAAAAATTTTTTTTTTAATTTTCAAAATGCTCTAAAATTAAAACTACTCTAAGAAAATGTTTTTCAAAGCTTGTTTTTTTCAGACAGTAGCGAATAACTTGCATTGAAATTTTGAAGCAAATCTATCAAATGGTTTTCGTAAAATAGAAAAAAATTAAAAATAAAAATTTTTTAAAAAATTTAAAAATACTCTAAAATTAAAAGTGCGCTAAGAAAATCAGTTTTCAAAAGTTTTTCTACTTTCAGCAGTCGAAATTAAGTTTCATACGAATTTTCAAACAAATTCTCCGAGTAATTTACGTAAAATACAAAAAAAAATGAAAAATCGAAAGTTTTTTAAAATTCTTAAAATGATTAAAAAAAAACTACACTAAGAAAACCAATCCTCAATAGCTTCCACACCAGTTGATCGAAAAATTAAATTGTATGGAAAATTTGAAGTAAATCGATCGAGAAGTTTTTAAGATTTTATTGGCCTAATAAATAGAAACATTTTTTTCAAAAATTTCAAAATGCTCTAAAATTAAAACTAAGCTAAGAAAATCAGTTTTTTAAAATTTAATTTTTTTGGGCAATCACAAATAATTTCCGTGCAAATTTTGAAACAAATTCATCGAGTAGTAAACAAAAAAAAAAACAAAAAAATGGAAAATCGAATTTTTATTTTATTTTTTTAAACAACTCTAAAATGAAAACTACGCTAGAAGAACCAATTATCAATAGTTAGTCAAAAAAGTAAATTCCATGCAAAATTAGAAGCAAATCCATCGAGTAGTTTTCGAGATACAATTTACTAACTGAAATCATACACACACACACACACACACACACACACACACACACACACACACACACACACACACACACACACACACACACACACACACACACACATACAGACATTTTCTAGAAATCACTTTTTTCGACTCACCGAGTTCAAATATGTAAAAATTAATGAAAAAATAGAAAAAAAAATTTTTTATCGATACAATGCTTTCTCTATGAGAAAGCAAAAAGAAACATAGTATCTTCCAAGTCGTAAGAGATCCTGATATTAAGACAGCCATTGCCGAACTCTTTACTCGAACTCTCGAAGGTCGATACTTTACTCCTTTGCGCTCAAGACGTTAAATAGATGTTTCGCAAAAAATTATGATTTGTTACAACAGGTCGTGTCACAGTGCCATAAAAATGCTCCCTTCTGTGGTTAACTAATACAATGCTCACGTGGTACGTCAAAATTTTATGTTGCATTACAGCAAAAAACGGCTATTTTAAGTAGCTAAATACACTGAAAAAAAAGCCGAATGCACACGC
Organism: Anastatus disparis; assembly: GCA_017163975.1. Classification (NCBI taxonomy): domain Eukaryota; kingdom Metazoa; phylum Arthropoda; class Insecta; order Hymenoptera; family Eupelmidae; genus Anastatus; species Anastatus disparis. The sequence goes on along the minus strand of JAFFSR010000267.1, from coordinate 4,862,246 downwards.
TGCGAAGTCGATTGTTGTGAACGATTCGGACAACATTCGCAGCTATTAATAACGGAAAATCGCAATATAAGAGTGCGTAACAATATCGCAGCCAATCATTCAAACTTTCTGTATAAAAAATTACAGTGATCGGAGCAGAGCGCTGCGACTAAGCTGCGTTGTGGCTCGCTACGGCTCTCCGTAGTCTACGGCACAGAAAGCTGAATACAAGCCCAGCGACTAAACTGCTTTGTCGCTCGCTACGGCTCTCCGTAGTCTACGGCACAGAAAGCTGAATCCGAACACAGCGATTTATTGCGTGGTCACTCGCTTTGAAAGCCGATCTCAAGCATTGCGACAACGCTTTGAACACACTTGCTTGATTAACAAATATCATTGAAAAAATGATAATTTTTACTTCCTTTTATATTTTTTTTAATGTTCATGTAATTATGTAAATTCATGATTTTAAACTATTTTTAAGAATTTATAATTTATAAATACAGTTATTAATGCTTTAATATCTTTGATTATTTTTTTTTTTATTTTTAGCTTTATTAGGACATATTTAAAGTTAAATAATTAAAAAACTATACTAATAAATCTATTAACAAATCTAAAAATAAAACAAATAAAAAATTGAGAAAGAAAATAACTTTTTTTGACAAACAATTTATGTGATTATGGATAAAAACATTTATGAAGTTATTACTAAACATTAGATTACCTTAATTATATTGTTCCAAGTTTCATACGCAAGTTGTATTCACTTGCCGTAAAAGGGAAAATATTTACAGATGATTCTTATACTATTTTCAATTCTTAATTAATTCAGGTACATAATTGATAATTGATAAATATTTCCAAGTAAAAAATACTCAAAGCCTGGTAGAACTAAGATTTATTGGTAATATCGTCACTACATATTTATGGATGATATCTGATAAAAATGTATTTGTACGTTTTCTTCAAAACAAAGTGCGTTTGAAGAAAGAAAATCTTATGATTGATTAAAAATGACTGTTTTAAATACTTTCCCGCTAATTCAGGTGTTTTTAGAAATATTCTTCGTTATCGCTGAAATTTATTCGTTCCTTTAAAAAAAATATTAAGTCAAGTCATTAAATATTAAATCAACTTAGGCAGTTTTTGTGTATATTCAATAGTGATTTTGCACCTAACAGGTAAATTAAAAAGTCTACATATTGTCATTTAAAAAAATTCAATCATATTGTACACGTTATTTTCAACAAAAATAGTTCTATTAAGTTTTTACAATAGTTTAATACTTTATAATAGAAAAGTTATTGAAACATTAATTTAACCAAAAAAAACGCTGCCAAGTGCTTTGACGGAATGCTTCCTCATAGAGCTCTTTGAGTTTCATAATTTTGTTCATATTTATTTAAATGTGATTTTAATATAAAAAAAATTGTCTAACATTAATATTTATTAATAAATTTGTACTTTAAAAGAACGATGACAACGAAATTCATTCTTCTTTTCAAATATTTTTTCCTTTTATTAAAAAACAATTTAATTTATAATATTTAATAATGATTATATTTAAATACTTAATTGAATGTAATAATACAAGTCAACATCCAAATCAGTAGTACTATTATAAATTTTCAAGAGTTACTCAGAAATCAAAAGAAGTGATCAAAAAGCTACGCTAAGAGAATTATTTTTTTCAACTTTGGTTCATAAAGACAGTAGCAAATAACTTGTATACAAATTTTAGAGCAAATCTATCGAGTACTTTACGTAAAATAGAAAATAACTGAAATATGAAAATTTTTTAAGAAAATTTATAAAATTCAAATTCTTTAAATGGCTCTATAAAAAAAAACTACACTATGAATACCAATTTTCAATAGCTTCCCGTCTAGTTATACAAAAACATAGATGGTGTACAAAATTTGAAGCAAATCCATCGAGTAATTTTCGAGATCTAACTCGTTAAATAAATAACATTTTCTTTTCAAAATTTCTTTTTCAAAATTTTAAAAATGCTCTAAAATTAAAACTACACTATCAAAATCAATTTTTAAAAATTTCCCTTCTTTTGGCAGTCGTAAATAATTTCCCTGCAATTTTTAGAACAAATCTATCGAGTACTTTACGTAGAATAAAAAAAAATAAAAAAAGAAGAATCGAAATTTTTTTTTAAATCTTTAAAATTTTCTAAAATTGTAACCACGCTAAGAAAATAAGTTTTCAAAAGCTTATTTTTTTCAGACAATAGCGAATTAATTGTATAAAAATTTTGGAGAAAATTTATAGTATGGTTTACGCAAAATAGAAAATAAATGAAAAATAAAAATTTTTTTGAAAATTTTCAAAGTGCTCTAAAATTAAAACTGCGCTAAGAAAATTAGTTTTCCAAAGCTTGTTTTCTTCAGACAGTAGCGAATAAATTGCATACAAATTTTGGAGCAAATCTATCAAATGGTTTTCGTAAAATAGAAAAAAATTAAAAATAAAAATTTTAAAAAAAATTTTAAAAATGCTCTAAATTTAAAAGTGCGCTAAGAAAATTAGTTTACAAAATTTTTTATACTTTTGGCAGTCGAAATTAAGTTCCATACAAATTTTCGAACAAATTCTTCGAGTAGTTAACGTAAAATACAAAAAAAATGAAAAATCGAAATTTTTTGAAAATTCTTAAAATGATTCTAAAAAAAAACTACGCTAAGAAAACCTATTCTCAATAGCTTTCGCACCAGTTCATCAAAAAATTGAATTGTATGGAAAATTTGAAGTAAATCCATCGAGTAGTTTTTAAGATTTTATTGGCTTAATAAACAGAAACATTTTTTTTTTTAATTTCAAAATGCTTTAAAATTAAAACTAAGCTAAGAAAATCAATTTTTAAAAATTTATTTCATCCGGGCAATTACAAATAAATTCCATGCAAATTTTGAAGCAAATTCATCGAGTAGTAAACAAAAAAAAAAAATAAAAAACGAAAAATCGAATTTTTTTTTTTTTTTTCTTAAAAACTATAAAATGAAAACTACGCTAGAAGAACCAATTATCAATAGCTTCCCAGCAAGTTAGTCACAAAACTAAATTCCATGCAAAATTAGAAGCAAATCCATCGAGTAGTTCTCGAGATACAGTTTACTAACTGAATTCATACATCCACACACAGACACACACACACACACACACACACACACACACACACACACACACACACACACGCACGCACGCACGCACGCACGCACGCACGCACGCACGCACACACACACACACACACACACACACACACACACACACAGACATTTTCTGGAAACCACTTTTTTCGACTCACCGAGTTCAAATATGTACAAATTAATGAAAAAATAGAAAAAAAAATTTTTTATCGATACAATGCTTTCTCTATGAGAAAGCAATTTGAGTAAATATAAATATTCCATTACTTTGAATTTTTAACCACAGAATTTTTTATTTTTATTTTGGAAGCCAATTGGAACATATTCCCAGACTCATTGATTTTTATTATTTAGCCATGTAAATTGATGTGAAATTTTTCGTATGTATATATATATATATATATCTACAAGTTCTATGGATTTGATATTATAACTAAGAGTATTATTTTATTATAATTTCATAAAATGGAATAAAATAATATATGAACGAAAATTATTTTAAATAAATTTCAAAGATATATTGGTACATCTTTAAAAGTTTAAACTTTAAATATCACTTTTTTCAAACAATTTTTAAACAGTGACTATTCTATTACATTAAAAAATACACAAGTGTTTGCGAATAAATTATTCTTTTTTGAAACTATTAAACAAAACTTATTTTTTTTTAAGCTATATTGCACGGTACCTTGAAAATTTCATTAATAGTATCAAATATTTTCTAAAAATGATATGAATGGTTTTTGCATAAATGGTATGAAAAAAGCAAATTTTCGAAGGATCTTTCATTAAATATAATTTAAACTACGCAAATAATTTTTAAGAAAACAGAAACAAAAAATTTAAGAGTAGGTCGAGTATATTCGTCTTTTTCTAATCAAAGAATTGTTTTTTTTTTACAATATCTAATATAATCAAGAAAACGTTGAAAGACTCAAAATATATTTTATTTCTTATTTCTCATATTTCATTCATATACTGAATGTTTAAATTTAAATAAATAAAAATTGTTTAATTATTGTGATTTTAACTGTTAAGACGTGCGCATTTCGAAGTATTGAAGTCAGTATAACTTAACAGTTAATTTATTTTCTTATTGTATAACATTGTGTAAAAATTCTTTCTTAATTTCGAACAAATATTTTATTAAAACTTTATTTTATGAATGCAATTACATTTATATTCAAAAATTTTAGATTAGTTATTTTTTTAATAAAACCTATGTCTTATAATTATTAATATTATTTGTTCAAACAACATAAATATTTAGTACTGTATAATAACATATATTTTTAATTAAATGCTTTATATATTTCGTTTAGCAAAACAGACGGTCGAATGACCAGTTACCGTTCCTTTAAGGTGCAGGCAGATACATTTCCTTCAATAAAACAAATCTCAAGGTGTCTCAAAGTCTCTAATCTAAACCTCTCTTGTGGTTTAAATTATATTTAATGAAAGAACCTTCGATAATTTGCTTTTTCCATACCATTTATGCAAAAACCATTCATATCAATTTTAGAAAATATTTGATACTATTAATGAAATTTTCAAGGTACCGTGCAATATAGCTTTAAAAAAAATAAGTTTTGTTTAATAGTTTCAAAAAAGAATAATTTATTCGCAAACAGTTGTGTATTTTTTAATGTAATAGAATAGTCACTGTTTGAAAATTGTATAAAAAAAGTGATATTTAAAGTTTAAACTTTTAAAGATATACCAATATATCTTTAAAATTTATTTGAAATAATTTTCGTTCATATATTATTTTATTCCATTTTATGAAATTATAATAAAATAATACTCTTAGTTATAACATCAAATCTATAGAACTTGTAGATATATATATATATATATATATATATATATATATATATACATACGAAAAATTTCACATCAATTTACATAACTAAATAATAAAAATCAATTAGTCTGGGAATATGTTCCAATTGGCTTCCAAAATAAAAATAAAAAATTTTGCGGTTAAAAATTCAAAGTAATGGAATATTTTTATTTACTCAAATTTTTTGATTAAATTAATGTTTTAATAACTTTTCTATTAAAAAGTATCAAACTATTGTAAAAACTTAATAGAACTATTTTTGTTGAAAATAACGTGTAAATATGATTGAATTTATTTAAATGACAATATGTAGACTTTTTAACTTACCTGTTAGGTGCAAAATCACTATTGAATATACACAAAAACTGCCTAAGTTGATTTAATATTTAATGACTTGACTTAATATTTTTTTTAAAGGAACGAATAAATTTCAGCGATAACGAAGAATATTTCTAAAAACACCTGAATTTGCGGGAAAGTATTTAAAACAGTCATTTTTAATCAATCATAAGATTTTCTTTCTTCAAACGCACTTTGTTTTGAAGAAAACGTACAAATACATTTTTATCAGATATCATCCATAAATATGTAGTGACGATATTACCAATAAATCTTAGTTCTACCAGGCTTTGAGTATTTTTTACTTGAAAATATTTATCAATTATTAATTATGTACCTAAATTAATTAAGAATTTAAAATAGCATAAAAATCATCTGTAAATATTTTCCCTTTTACGGCAAGTGAATACAACTTGCGTATGAAATTTGGAACAATATAATTAAGGTAATCTAATGTTTAGTAACAACTTCATAAATGTTTTTATCCATAATCACATAAATTGTTTGTCAAAAAAAGTTATTTTCTTTCTCAATTTTTCATTTGTTTTATTTTTAGATTTGTTAATAGATTTATTAGTATAGTTTTTTAATTATTTAACTTTAAATATGTCCTAATAAAGCTAAAAATAAAAAAAAATAATCAAAGATATTGAATCATCAATAACTGTATTCATAAATTATAAATTTTTAAAAATAGTTCAAAATCATGAATTTACATAATTACATGAACATTTAAAAAAATATAAAAGGAAGTAAAAATTATCATTTTTTCAATGATATTTATTTATCAAGCAAGTGTGTTCAAAGCGTTGTCGCAATGCTTGAGATCGGCATTCAAAGCGAGCGACCACGCAATAAATCGCTGTGTTCGGATTCAGCTTTCTGTGCCGTAGACTACGGAGAGCCGTAGCAAGCGACAAAGCAGTTTAGTCGCTGGGCTTGAATTAAGCTTTCTGTGCCGTAGACTACGGAGAGCCGTAGCGAGCCACAACGCAGCTTAGTCGCAGCGCTCTGCTCCGATCAATGTAATCTTTTATACAGAAAGTTTGAATGATTGGCTGCGATATTGTTACGCACTCTTATATTGCAATTTCCCGTTATTAATAGCTGCGAATGTTGTCCGAATCATTCACAACAATCGACTTCGCAGCGTGTGCATTCGGCTTTTTTTCAGTGTACAGCGTTGGTGATTAGGTCTGTGACGGTCGTGCTAAGACAGCCTTTAGGAAAGCATACGAGGGTGGCTAGACAACCACCTGTTTATACTTTGGCAGATCTTAGTGGAGGAAAAATTGATAGATATTTTTAAGAAGAACAATTAAGCATAGTGTGCAAGAATTTAGATAGCAAAGCGTTCGATGTTGATGAGGTTTTAAAGAGCAAAGGTAGAGAATAAAAAACAAAACCTGGTGTGGCAGTCATGGGGACTGGCCAACAGAAGTTAATGCTTCTTTTGGTTTAGTAACAGTCTTGCTTTTCATAAAATGAACAATTTTCCATTGCGCTTTGCTTGAAAATATATTTTATATTAAATAAATATGTATGCGCACAACAAATTATTAACTCATGAAGTAGAATAATGGTAGTTTTGGGTAAAGAGAAGCCCCCCTTAATACATTTGCAACTCACTAAACTATTTAGAAGCATGCAGCAATTGTTTAAATAATAAGCATGTAATGATAATAAATATAAAAACAATTGATTCATTAAAATTTTTTAATGATGTAATGAAAAAAATTTTGTAAAAAAAATATATGTTTACCCAATACAAATTTGTAACTCATGAAGTAGATGATTGCGAGTTCTGAGCAGTGATGGATTTCGAGGATGCTTTATACATTTATGTATATCTATATATTAGGATATCCTTTAGCCAACTTCAGAGTATACCGTAGAATTAGAGTATAAGCAGAATATATTATTCTGTAGTATATACTCTGAAGTTGGCTGTTGGATATCATATAAGCATCTTCGAAATCCATCACTGGTTCTGAGTTAAGAGAAGGCTTCCTGAATACATTTGCAATTTATTTAGCTAAAGTTATGCAAAATAATTTATTTTCAAAATTCATAAAGCTATATCTTATCGTGTTATAAAAAAATGGGAAATAAAGATTTACGTTATTAACAAAAATCTTTACTATTATAAAAAAATATGGTAAATCGATTATTACTAATGACAATTATAAATATTTATAATATTGTCAAATTATAGATTAAAAACATAAAAAACTATTTCACAAAGTTCAATGAGTATCATATATCATACATATACTATAAGGTCAATTACTTGAAATAAGTAACAAATTTTTAGGTCGGCAAATAAACTATTAATCAATGATCAAAATTATGACATTGAAAAATAAGCATTAAAATATTAGAATTTAGCTTTCCAGTATATCTACCAGCAATTTCAATTAATCAATGACGAAAAATATTCGTAAGACTATTCTACACTTTAGGTTTAAGCAGCGTGATGACATGGCTTTTATTTGTAAACTTATTCGCGATTCGCCTACGTTCTTTTACTGACAACTAACTTGAGTCTACCGTCAGAAATTCACAAGAAAAAATTTAGATGAAAAGCGCTCATTTTAATAGTATTATCTCTGGTTCTACTTGTCACACAAAAAAAATCAAAAAAAGTAAATTTAAGTGAATAAAATTTAATTCTATTTTTATCCTCTTCTAAAATTTGTTAAAATTTCGAATTAAAAAAAAATTTTTCTAGTTGTATATTTTTCAATAATTACTAAAAAATTCAAACAGAAATGAAGAGAATTTAAAAAAATTAAAAATTCAACTCTGATGATTTTTTTTGTTCCAATGCTTTTTAATAAAGTTATAAACAATTAAAACATCAAAAGTTAAAATTTTATTAACAATTACGTTTGATAATATATTATTATATATATTATCATCATTTTCCTATAAATAAACTTCAAATTCTTGAAGAAATTTGAAAAAAAAAATTTGGATTATTTAAATAATTTTAATTCGAATTTGATTGTTTACATGCTTAACAATACATACAATCACTTGTAACTTTATTGAAAAGTCTCTTAACAGAAAAAACATCTGTAATGAATATTGAATTTTTGAAAATCCTTTCGGTTTTCATTTTAATTTTTTCCTAATCATTAATTTAAAAAAAAATAAAAAGTTAGTATTTTGTATCTAATTTAATTTGTTTTTATGATATTTGTTGTGCGACTATCAGAGACAATACTATTTGAAGGAGCGCTACATACTGAACGCTCATGTGGTAACCCAATACCCAAACAGCTTATACACAACGATTTGTCCGCTGATGTGCCGATGTGCCTTCTCTCTCCCTTCCTATACTTTGCTTGTGTAGTGCGTATTCGCTTGCTATACTCTCTCTTTCTCTTCAATCCAGGTCCAATCTCTCTTATTCTTACAACTTAGTTGTGTATGCGCACACAGATAGAGTCACACGTACACAACACATATTAAAATGTAACGTGACGGCAACTTGAATTTTTATGCCCAGCAAATTTTCGAGGCGCGCCAAAAGAAGTATTAACTTCAAAAACAATATTTGGTAAGCTAGAGGGGGTACCCAAGAAAATCCAATTTTTGGATAGCGGCTAAGGATTTGAAAAATTTACAATGATCGATGATTTGAACATACTTTGATTGAGCAACAGCAAAAAGTTTGTTTTTCCACACAATGTGGCGACACATTTTACTACACAATTATCACAAAATTTTTATCTTTATGGCGACTGGTGTGGAGGACTCACGGAAATTCAAATACTTCTCATATTTCAGCATATATCAATGATTGAGCAGGATGAAGTAATTTCTGTTAAAACAGCTAAAAGTGAAATAATAAATGTTTTGCGAGAAACAGAGAAGACTAAGAGAGGCAAGGTGTTTGCCAGAATCAAACCTGGTGTTTATCGCGACATGAAAGTCTTCAAGAAGGAATAAATAATCTCGAGAATATGAAAAATCATTTATATTTTGAAATCCAAGCTGGTGGCTATGTACAGGTTGGATGTCGATGTTGTGAAGATTGTACTACTTATATGCACACGTATACACTATGGGAAAAATTACTTAGAATTCTAGGTATGAAAAATGTAACTATTTTCTCTTGCAAAGGTCGTAAAGGACACTACATTACCGGTACCCATCCAGCAAATCTTGTAAACCGATCACCAACTGTACTTCTGGTTTACATCAACATTTGACAGCTGTACGTAAGAGATAATATGCGCACGAGCTTACTATGTATAGTCTTGCTTCATTTGCACGATAACGTTTACGGAGGTGTTGAAATAAAAAACTTTTTACCAGCCACGTACCCACCACTGCTGTCTTCAGCGTTTCAGTCAACCAAAATAGATATAAGAGACGAACACGGCTTAACCATTCCATTCGACTACGGTACGCTGACTGTAACACTTCAGTTAAAGCATACCCATTGAAATGTCTGAGTTTAGAGATTTTTTCAATAACCAAATGATAAGTGGTAGAGTTAAGTGCGTTAGAGGTGGTAAACCTTATTTTGGTTATCACCAGTCGGGTGCAGGAATCGGTAGTTTTTTGAAAGGTCTCTTCAGAGCAGCTATACCGGAGATCAAGCATGGTGCAAAAACTGTCAGTAAAGAGGCTCTTCAAGCAGATGAAAATATTCTAGATGATGTCACTCTAGGTGGCAGACCGGTCAAAGAGACAGCCAGAGAGCGCATTTACGAAAGTAGTAAAAATTTTAAAAGAAAAGCTGACGCTGTTCTGTACCAATTGCTTTTGAGTAAGTTGAGCGTGAAAGAGGGAGAGAAATCAGAATATAAAAAGAAGAAGAATGAAATATCAACTCAGCCGTCAAGTGCACCTGGTACTACAAACACCTCAGCGGCTAAGCTCTCGAAAAGTGGTACGGTTACGAAAAAGAAGAAGAAGAAGCAAAATAAGAAAGTACGTGTAACTAGAGATATTTTTGAAAATTAAAATTTCAAAATGGTATTGTTGCATATAGAATCTTGTCGATAGATCAAGTCGGATCTATCACTCTCTGAATCACTCTCGTCACAGACAGCGATTGAAGGCTCTTACTGGGTACAGTACAATTTTGATTATATCTTCGAATATCTTTTCTCAACGACCAATCACCAATTGAATTTAACATCCCTTGCAACACTGAGTATCTGGACTTGGCTCACATAATGTTAAGTGTGAGCATAGCGTTAACTAGTGCTGAACCACCTAAAGAACCAAATGTTGGATCAATAAATAATCTTTTGCATTTTTTGTTCAACCAAGTCGACGTGCTATTAAATCAAAAACCTGTTTTACCAGTAAACAATACTTATACATACACAGCTTACTTGTGGTACGATGATACAGCAAGGAAAATGGATGATACCACAGGCAATAATGCAGGTCTCAATCAACATAAAGCGATGATGATTGACAGGAAAATTGAATTGTTCGGCCATCTAAATTGTGATGTTTTTAATCAAGATAAATTATTACTGGGTGGTGTTAAAGTTAAATTAAGGCTCGTGCATTCTTGTGATGGTTTCTGTCTCATGGATCCCACTGGTGCTTTCACAGTAAATATTACGGAGGTTACACTTTTTGTGCGTCGAGTAAAATTAAATGCTTTACTTGTACTAGTACACGAAAAACTACTGTCGCAGAATACTGCAAAATACCCACTGACAGGTGTAGATGTTAAAGTTGTTACGTTACATGACGGCGTGCACGGAAAAACAATCGACAATGTCATGTTAGGTTAACTGCAAAAAAGAATTATACTCGGTTTTGTTGAAAATAAAGCTTACAACGGAGATAAAAGTCTTAACCTATTCAATTTAAAAAAATTTAATATAAATTTTATGTGTCTGTACGTTGATGGAATACAAGTGCCATCAAAATCCTTACAGCCAAATTAAAAAAAAAAGCAAAATGTACATTGATGCATATCATACACTTTTTTGGGCACAAGTATTCACTTTATGGATTCAGGCAACTCGGTTACGCGTGAAGACTATACGAACGGTTACTGCCTATTCGCTTTTTATTTGACACCAGATTTATCGGCAAGTGATGGTAGTAATTGGAATTTGTTAAAAAATGGTAATGTATAAAATAATGTTAGATTCGAAAACCCGCTCGAGGGCACTATGTACCATATAATTTATGCTGAATACAACAATTTGTTCGAAATTGACTCATTAAGACACGTTGTCGTGGATTATAGCAGTTAAGTAATGGTGGTGGTGGGGGTTCCGGTACATTTCTCGTTATTTAAATAAAGCAAAATCCATCTTCATTATCTCAGTCGGTGAGCAACTTTCATTGCAAACAGTATGGATCTGTAGATTGACGTGCAGTTTTTAGAGAACAACAAAAATAATTTGATTCCAAAGGAGGTGGCTGTACTCGCTATTCATAAAATTTTTATGCCAGCGTAATTGGCTGATTGTAGAAACTTGATGCCAGCGTAATTGGCTGATTGTAGAAAAAATTTCCGAAATTCCCTGCGATGAGCTCAAAAGATGTTGTTCAATATCTGATGAGGATCAAGTTTCATGCGGTAGGCGTTTATCAAGCGGATCGGATGCCTCTGATGTGGGTAAGACCTTGTGCACTTCTCCTTAATACGCAAAATTATAACCAGCGTGGTGCTCACTGGGTTGCTATATACGTTGATAAGAATGGTCAGGTACGTACTTTATAGTCTTGGTCAGCCATTGCACAAAATTGCGCAAAATTCTTAAAAATTTAGATGGAATAATAAACGCTTACAAAGCAAATATTTCAACGGTTGTGGTCATTATTGTATCATGTTTCTGTATTATATGTTTAGCGAATTGAGTTTTAAGAAATTCTTGGATAATTTCTCACAGAACTTGCAAAAAAATGATACTATAGTCAAGAATTTAGTAGAAGAAACAAACTTGCTATACGTAATATGATATTGGACTGTCTATGATTGGTTGCAGATCTCTTTTTTACGATGCCCTTACCAGCTTTTTACAGTATGAAATAAGTAGCATCCACTCGGTCCATTCACAGTTGTGTGATCGATGGTGACAGCAGTAACAGCAATAAAACTCAAGCAAGGTGGCTGGTCAAAAAAGGAGCTTGGAGCAGTCATTTGGTAACTACTTCGCATATTTATTAAAACAGAACAGCAAGAAAAATTATTAAAGCAGGTTCTGCTAATGGTCTACCGGCTAAACAGCTCTTTTAAAAAAATTATCGAGGTAGGCCTAGAGAATATGGGTGAAGGAAAAAAGGAATTTGAGGTAGTATACTTTTGCGGACTCAATTTTCAAGGCCTACCTCTGTCAGTCGATTTTTGGAAGGTGTTGAAACAGGAGTTTGAAAAAATTAAAGAATTTTTCACTTGTTACAGTGAGGAATCTATGTTGGATCAACGACTGTCTATACCTGGATATACCATCCGTTTTATGATTAGTTTTCACGAGAGAGCTTTGGAATTGGTACCCGATGACGCTCAACCTGAAGGAGAAGAGAGTGGTGGACCACCGAAAAAAAAGGCCGATATTGTTGATCATTAATATATAAACGTTCAATAGATTCTTAAAAATGTATAGATTATAGAATTATATATTTAAATATCGTTGCAAAATCTGTAAATTATATGTATCAAAATATGGTTACAAATATGAAAAATGTATAAGAAAATAAACAAGAATCTCAGTATATGTACTATAATTCTAGCGATATAAAAAGTACGATGTCTAGTTTAAATGATAGTTTTGTAAATGATCTCATCGAAATGTTGGAAAAGAATAATCTAGTTTTAGGGAAAAAAGACGTCTATAATCATACATGAATTCATTATTTATCATGTGTATACACTAATTAACTGTATGAATGCTACGTTGTAATGTTTTATAAATAATAAATGTTTTTAAATTTTAAAACATAAGTATTTCAATCATCTTGTCTATTACCCATTCCCAATTGTTCACACACACAATAATGTTTACAAATACATTTTATGTTTTCTGATTCAATATTCTTATTGATAATGCATTTTTTCATGAATACGCAGCTATTTTATTTTATGCATTTAAATTTTTAATATACTTTTGTTCAAAGAAATTTTATTTAAATTTTCCCTTAAAAGATAATACAGATCACTGATGTTTTAAATAAATTATTAAATTTTGAAAAGATATTATAGACAACACAACATAGATGACTTGAATTGTTTGACGTAATTTAAGTATTTTTCAAAAATTTTATCAACACTTTTTCAAATATAACAATTTAACGTTACTGAAAACATTCGTGAATTAAACAAAAATTATTTTATTTACTCACTTATTTAATTTAAAACTGTAAAAAACAATGGTATGATTTTATGGTTTGATAGAAATTGGACGTTTCTATATGAAGTCATTTATATCTTTTTTATACATCGAGTTTTAAAGATGATTTATTTTTTAACATTCTTTAAGAGCAACCCGGATTCGTTGTAATTGTCTAATTGAGTTTTTTTTTATTTCCTTAAGTATTAATCGGTGTATCTGCAAATTGAAGATTGAGCGCAATAGATATTATTATCATGAATATTTATGCACAAAAAAAATATACTGATTTGTTTTTGAGAAAAATAAAGAACACTAAAGTAAAAGGTTCTGTTTATAATATTATTGCGTTCCTTACTTTTCTCGAAAACAAATCGGTAGAATTTTTTGTTGCTCTTAATAAGGAATTTTTTTATTCGTTATTATAAAAAATTAAGCTTTTTTTATAAATTTACTTAGAAAGATTAAAATTTTCATAGTTAACATTTTTATAGCAATATTTTTACCAATCAAATAAATTTAATATTTGTCATTTTACGGCTTTTGTAATTACTTATCAGTTATGCACTCAAAATTTTTGAATAAAATAGCAATATAGGACAATAATTTTTAGCTTTTACAATTAATTATCTAATTAAACAATCATTTTCAAAACAAAATTTCGAATAAGAGTATTGACATTTTATAAGAAATTACGTTTAGAGCAGACATTCCTGAATTAAAAAAAAATTTTCTTCTAGTGATTTGGCTGATTGAGTTATTTTCTCTCAATTGATAATTCGTCAGATAATTATTAACACAATAAATAAAGTAGTAAAAAGAATCAGCTAATAATATGCTGGTAGAAAACTCGTCCAGTAGCGGATCGACGCTTACTTCTGGCTCCTGCGATATACCCTTCACTGCGTCAGCCGACAATCTTTCCCCGTCATACGGCCAGCTGACGTTTTTATTTATTTTAAGTATCATGTAAACTATCGTCTGATAAATTTCCAAGTGAAAGGAAATCACTAAAAATAATTTTTTTTTACATGTTCATGTGACTAGACGTATAATCTACTATGTTAAACCCAGCTGACGTTTATTTTCTATCGAAGTAAGTTTCAACTATAATCTGACAAAATTTCAATTGGAAGGAAATGACAAAATGATTTTTTGCTTTCTCATAGAGAAAGCATTGTATCCATGGAAAAATTATTTTTCTATTTTTTCACTAATTAGTGCATATTTGTACTCAGGGAGTCGAAAAAAAGTGGTTTTTAGAAAATGCCTTTATGTATGTGTGTGTGTGTGTATTCATTTACCCAATCGGATCTCGAAAACTATTCGATGGATATGACTCAATTTCTGCATACAATATATTTTTTTGTCCAGCTCGTGCGGAAAATATTCAAAATTAGTTTTCTTAGCGTTATTTTAATTTCATAGCCATTCTAAAAATTTAAAAACATTTTTTATTTTTTATTTTTTTTAAATTTTATGCAAACTACTCGATGAATTCGCTCTAAAATTTGCATGGAAATTATTTGCAATTGTCAAAAAAAGGAAAACTTTTTAAAACCAATTTTCTTAAGTTAATTTTAATTATAGAAAATTTTGAAATTTTTGAAAAAATTGTTTGTTTTTAGTTAGTAAATTATATCTCGTGACCTACTCGATGGATTTGCTTCCAGTTTTGGATACAATTTATTTTTTTGCCTAACTGGGGGGAAAGCTATTGGAAATTGGTTTTCTTAACGTAGTTTTAATTTTAGAGACATTTAAAAATTTTTTTTCAAATTTGAATTTTTCATTTTTTTGGTATTTTACGTAAACTAGACGATGAATTTGCTTAAAAATTTATATGTGAATTATTTCTGATCGCTAAAATTGAAAAAAAAATTTAAAAACTGATTTCCTTAGCGTTATAATTTTAGAGCATTTTAAAGATTGAAAAAAAAGTTTTGATTTTCCATTTTTCTTCTATTTTACATTAATTAGATTACATTAGATTAGATTAGATTAGATATTGTTTATTTTGTATTATAATTACAAAAAAGCGTGTAAAATTACAAATAAAGTTGAAAAAATACATAAAAATACTTTAAATAGCCTTGCATTTATAAAATCAAATTACTCGATAGGTTTGCTTCAAAATTTATATAAGAGTTATTCGCTACTGTCAGCAGAAAACAAGCTTTTTAAAAACTAATTTTCCTAGCGCAGTGACAATTTTAGAGCATTTTAAAGTTTTTGAAAAAAATTTTGATTTTTAATTTTTTTATTTTATGTAAAGTACTCGATGGATCTGGTTTAAAATTTGCATGGAAATCACATTTTCACATTCAAATCACATTTTAGAAAATAAAATATGATTACTTAAACTCAATGAGCTCTATGAGAAAGCATTGCGCCATAGCACTTGGCAGCGTTTTTTTTACGTGTTTGGGAAGCTGTCACGGTCCAACCCACCCATGGTGCGCTAGCTGACGTTCACTAAGCTACAGAGTACAACTTTCTTAACCAGTTCACAAGTTTTCAGCCAAGAGGATATCATCGACCTGAATCGGTCGCTGGATTCCGGACTATAACTAGTGTCGCTGAAAGAAGCAGAGAGAATAACTTTTCATCGTAGCTGAATTACGCAGAGTGTCTCCTACTTTACCGACGCTGAAATGAGCTCACAAATTAGCTCGAAGTAAAATTAACTATTAAATAAAGCTGACAGATGATTTTACTGTCGCTAGAAAAAACTAACAGAATAATTTTCCATTGTAGCTAAAAAAAGCAGACAGGATATTATTTTATTATTGCTGAAATCAGCTGACAGATTTTTTTAATGTCGCTAAAATAAGCTGATAGATTATTATTTTACTTTCACTAAATAATGCTGACATATTATTTTATTGTCGATGATAGAACTTGACAAAATAATTTTCCATTGTCACTGAAATAAACAGACAGGCAATTTTGCTTTCTCATAGAGAAAGCATTGTATCGGTAAAAAAAATTTTTTCCTATTTTTTCATTAATTTGTACATATTTGAACTCAGTGAGTCGAAAAAAGTGGTTTCCAGAAAATGTCTGTATGTATGTGTGTGTGTGTGTGTGTGTGTGTGGATGTATGAATTCAGTTAGTAAGCTGTATCTCGAGAACTACTCGATGGATTTGCTTCTAATTTTGCATGGAATTTAGTTTTGTGATTAACTTGCTGGGAAGCTATTGATAATTTGGTTTTTCCACCGTAGTTTTCATTTTAAAGTTTTTTTAAAAAATAAAAAAAAAATTCGATTTTTCGTTTTTTGGTTTTTTTTTTGTTTACTACTCGATGAATTTGCTTCAAAATTTGCATGGAATTTATTTCTGATTGCCCGGATAAAATAAATTTTTAAAAACTGATTTTCTTAGCTCAGTTTTAATTTTAGAGCATTTTGAAATTTTTGAAAAAAATGTTTCTATTTATTAAGCCAATAAAATCTTAAAAACTACTCGATGGATTTACTTCAAATTTTCCATACAATTCAATTTTTTGATGAACTGGTGCGGAAGCTATTGGGAATTGGTTTTCTTAGCGCAGTTTTTTTTTAGAATCATTTTAAGAATTTTTAAAAAATTTCGATTTTTCATTTTTTTGTATTTTACGTAAACTACTCGAAGAATTTGTTCGAAAATTTGTATGGAACTTTATTTCGACTGCCAAAATTATTAAAAATTTTGTAAACTAATTTTCTTAGCGCACTTTTAATTTTAGAGCATTTTTAAAATTTTTTAAAAATTTTTATTTTTAATTTTTTTTTATTTTACGAAAACCATTCGATTGATTTGCTCCAAAATTTGTATGCAATTAATTCGCTACTATCTGAAGAAAACAAGCTTTGGAATACTAATTTTCTCAGCGCAGTTTTAATTTTAGAACACTTTGAAAATTTTCAAAAAAATTTTTATTTTTCATTTATTTTCTTTTTTGCGTTAACCATACTATAAATTTTCTCCAAAATTTTCATACAATTAATTCGCTATTGTCTGAAAAAAATTAGCTTTTGGAAACTAATTTTCTTAGAGTGGTTACAATTTTAGAGAATTTTAAAGATTTAAAAAAAATTTTGATTCTTCTTTTCTTATTTTTTTTTATTCTTCGTGAAGTACTCGATAGATTTGTTCTAAAAATTACAGGAAATAATTTGCGACTGCCAAAAGAAGGGAAATTTTCAAAAATTGATTTTCATAGCGTAGTTTTAATTTTAGAGCATTTTTAAAATTTTTAAAAAGAAATTTTGAAAAGAAAATGTTATTTATTTAACCAGTTAGATCTCGAAAATTACTCTATGGATTTGCTTCAAATTTTGTATACCATCTATGTTTTTGTATAACTAGGCGGGAAGCTATAGAAAATTTGTATTCATAGTGTATTTTTTTTATTATAGAGCCATTTTAAGAATTTGAAAAAATTTTCGATTTTTAATTTTTTTTTTTGTATTTTACGTAAGTTAATTGATGAGTTTGCTTTGAGATTTCCATGGGAATAATTTGCATCTGCCAAAAGAAGGATAACTTTTATAAACCGATCTTTTTAGCGTAGTTTTCTTTTTAGAAAATTTTAAAAATTTTCTTAAAAAATTTTCATATTTCAGTATTTTTCCATTTTACGTAAAGTACTTGATAGAATTACTCTAAAATTTGTATACAAGTTATTTGCTACTGTCTTTATAAACCAAGTTTTAAATAAATAATTTTATTAGCGTAGCTTTTTGATCACTTCTTTTGTTTTCTGAGTTACTCTTGAAAATTTATAATAGTACTACTGAATTTAATTACCGTTACTAAAATTGACTACTTGGATTTACCAAGCTTAGTCGTGATAAAAAGATATCCACAAGATAACAAAAATAATAAATTCGAACCTATGTATAAGGCTAGCTAAAGTCAACAAAATTAAACACTTTAAAAGCTAACATTTAACCCAAACAAAATGTTGAAAAGGCAATCAACTAGCATATATATTCAAAATTTATAAAGTACAAAATGAATAAATATTAATGATGGACAATTTTTTTATATCAAAATCACATTTAAATAAATATAAAATAATAATGAAACTCAAAGAGCTCTATGAGAAAGCATTCCGCCAAAGCACTTGGCAGCGTTTTTTTTATTGTCATTGAAATAAGCTGGTAGATAATTTTACTGTCATTAAGGAGATGTAAAATGGATACTACACCTGTACTCATAAATATTTACTATCTTTGCATTTTATGACAAAATTTTCAATAAAAAAAAATGCATTAGCTTGTAGTATGTACCATGAAGATTATTCGGTTAAATTTTTAAATAAATTCATTCATTAGTTATTGAGAATTTTGGGTTCCAAAATTATTTATTAAAATTTTTCAATTTTGTTCAGGAATTCAAATATCTTAAAAGCTAATGAATTAATTTATTTGGAAATTCATCTAAATAATCATCATGATATTGATGAGCTAATTAAACAGTCATCGAACAATAAAACAATATGTTAACCTAAGCAGTAAAGAAACTTTGATATTAAGCCACGAAATTCGTTGACTTCGAAATTATTAAATCATAAAACAAGCAAGATCCACTTATTACTTAATGAAATTATGTCAACATAAATCTTATAAAAGCCGACTGAAATTGACGACAGTCGGCACTACCCCAGGATCATTGTTGATACCAAGTCATACATCCTGTAATTCTCGCACTTCTACTCTAATTCAAATTCAAATTTAAAGTCAAACAAAGTTATTGTCATATCCAATATTAATTATCTTACAAGTGTCTAATAAATTCCTTAAAAGTTACTTATATATCTGACTCGAGTCTTATTTCAATCGTGCCTATCCATAAACTGTCTGAATACAGCCAGCCCTTATCTACTGAATTCTACAAAGGTAAGAATATTAAATATACTGTTATTCTCATTTAAAAATCTTTATAAATTAACTTCAATACATTTAATAGTAAGAACGATCTCACTCAATTAAAATATTGGTGGAGATAAACCACCACTAGATCTCATATACTTTCATATTTTTAAATATTATTATAATTAACTTTGATAATTTATTCAAATATTCAAGTTTTATATAAATCTACAAAATTCAATAAATTTATCCATTTTAATTTAGTCCTGGTGAAAGCCAGGACTTAACATTTTGGTATCGGTACGAATTGTTTTTTAATTGAGAGATCGTATTGAATGTATTGAAGAATAATCGGAGAAAACTTATAATTCTCCATCTATATATATATATCTATGTGAAGTGTATGAAAATATAAGGGACTAATAATAAAGTGTTTCAAAAGGCATTAATCAAACGCAAAGTGCGTCAAATAATGCACTGAAAAGTAACAAATAATTTATTATCTTTAGAAATCATACAAATAATTGGTAAAATACAATTTTAGAAGTCGGCGTCTAATTCCTCAATGAATGTAAACGTTATTTTTTAATAATAAATGTAAACATTATTTTTGAACAATGAATGTGAACGTTATTTTTGAAAAAATGGACCAAGTCGTTCTGCTTACGCACCACAGATTTAGAATTAGACGCCGACTTCTAAAATTGTATTTTACCAATTATTTGTATGATTTCAAAAGATAATAAATTATTTGTTACTTTTCAGTGCATTTTTTGAAGTCGGTTTTTTTTTTGTAAAAATTTTTTATTTGTCATTTTCTAGTGCAATGTTTTGAAAATCTTATTTTTTGTAATAAATTTTGTTTTTATTCGATACTTTTAAAGTCGGTTTTCATTTATTAAAAATTTTTTAAATTGTTTGTTTTTGTTAAAAAATTTTTATTTTCTATCTTCTAGTAAATCCCCTTACTAAAAACGCAAATATAGGTAGACCCACTAATTACATTAAACTTTCATTATTAATTCATAACGCATGCATTAGTACACCACCAAGCAATATATAGCAGGAAAGAAAGAAGGCTCAAAAGCACAGTGTCGTTATGTGTGCATGTATACATATTCAAGCTCAGATAAGAGAGAGAGAGAGAGAGAGAGAGAGAGAGAGAGAGAGAGAGAGAGAGAGAGAGAGAGAGAGAGAGAGAGAGAGAGAGAGAGAGAGAGAGAGAGAGAGAGAGAGAGAGAGAGAGAGAGAGAGAGAGAGAGAGAGAGAGAGAGAGAGAGAGAGAGAGAGAGAGAGAGAGAGAGAGAGAGAGAGAGAGAGAGAGAGAGAGAGAGAGAGAGAGAGAGAGAGAGAGAGAGAGAGAGAGAGAGAGAGAGAGAGAGAGAGAGAGAGAGAGAGAGAGAGAGAGAGAGAGAGAGAGAGAGAGAGAGAGAGAGAGAGAGAGAGAGAGAGAGAGAGAGAGAGAGAGAGAGAGAGAGAGAGAGAGAGAGAGAGAGAGAGAGAGAGAGAGAGAGAGAGAGAGAGAGAGAGAGAGAGAGAGAGAGAGAGAGAGAGAGAGAGAGAGAGAGAGAGAGAGAGAGAGAGAGAGAGAGAGAGAGAGAGAGAGAGAGAGAGAGAGAGAGAGAGAGAGAGAGAGAGAGAGAGAGAGAGAGAGAGAGAGAGAGAGAGAGAGAGAGAGAGAGAGAGAGAGAGAGAGAGAGAGAGAGAGAGAGAGAGAGAGAGAGAGAGAGAGAGAGAGAGAGAGAGAGAGAGAGAGAGAGAGAGAGAGAGAGAGAGAGAGAGAGAGAGAGAGAGAGAGAGAGAGAGAGAGAGAGAGAGAGAGAGAGAGAGAGAGAGAGAGAGAGAGAGAGAGAGAGAGAGAGAGAGAGAGAGAGAGAGAGAGAGAGAGAGAGAGAGGAGAGAGGAGGGAGGGGGGAAAGGGGGGGGGAGGGGGAGGGGGGGGGGGGGGGGGGGGGGGGGGGGGGGGGGGGGGGGGGGGGGAGGGGGGGAGGAGAGGGAGGGGGAGAGGAGGGGAGAGGGAGGGAGAGGAGGGGGAGAGAGAGAGAGAGAGAGAGGGAGGGAGAGAGAGAGAGAGAGAGAGAGGAGAGAGAGAGAGAGAGGAGAGAGAGAGAGAGAGAGAGAGAGAGAGAGAGAGAGAGAGAGAGAGAGAGAGAGTCGAAGTCGAGCCACGTATCAGAGGAATAAGTATGATGCGTAGGTCCATAAGGCACTGAAAAAAGTGCATTTTCCTTAATAAGGCTCTTCAGGAACACAGAATCATCAGATTCAGAACACAAATTAGTGTTGAAATCTCCTAAAACTACCTTAGTACTATAATTGTGCATATGAGTGGTCAAATCAGGAATAAAGTCCGTGTTGGCCAAAAATGGAGCGTGAGGTGGTCTATAAACAACACCAACGAAAATGGGTGAAGCCAAGTCAGATGAGTTGACCTCACAGAAGAGATACTCAGGTAAACCAGGCTTACCACTCCAGCTTCCAGAGGATGAACAGAGACGCACAGAAGTGAGAGAGCAGTGTACAAATAAAGCAACACCACCTCCCCTGGTGTTACGATCCTGTCTATAAAGCACATACCCATCAAGAGCAATCAAAGAATCACAAACTATCTGGCCCAGTTTGGTCTCAGTAACAGCTATTACGTGGAAATAAGGGCGAGAAGCCAAAAAGAGTCTAATCATCTCAATGTGCGCTCTAATAGAGTTGGCATTGAAATGACAAACTCTGAGACCATCCTTAGTAGTGAAATGATCATGAATGACCGATGAAATAGTATTGTTAGAAGGAAGAAGTGTGTTAGAGTGAGAAGGAAGAGAGAATGAGCTTACCCCAGTGTCAGATGTTGAGTGGTTACATCGTCGTTGGCTGATATCAATGAGAGCTTTGCTAAAAAAGCATCCAAGTCGTCATCCGATGCAACACGAATGGCTGCATCCTCCTTCTTCCTTCTGACGAAGATCTTACCATCACGCACAAATGTAAGGAAGTTGTACCTCTTATCTTTGGCCTTCCTGAGCACTCTCAACTTCAGTTGGTGCAATGAGTGTGGCAGATATTCATTGATGTTGATCAAGGAAGGAGTAAGTGTTTCCACTGATAAAGTTCCCTGCAAAAAGGTCACTCCTGATCTTTGAGGTATGAAGGCTACCCATCCTGATCTTTGCTCCGATGACAGATCGCGCCAACGAGGCACTCTTCATAGTGACGAGCAATGGCGTCGTAAGCAGCGGAGGACCACCTTGAGATGTTGCTGCAGAAGGAGCAGTACTATCATCAGTACTACGAGCTGTAGCAGGTCGCGACAAAGGTCGAACCGAAACAATGTCACTGAGAGCAAAACCAGAATTAAGAGAAGCCAATACAGCAAAGACACCGTTCTTCAGATCGTTAAATTCATTAGGAACCAGGCCTCCAAACACCAAGTCTGATGCACGCTCAAGACGCTGCTGGCCAGCCGCCAAAACATCACACTGTTGCCGTAAAGATTTATTGAGCTTGTCCAATTCCTGTAGTTTAGCAGCCATAGGGTCAGATAATGCCCGATCAGGCACAACAGAGAGAGATTCCTCCAGCTTCGCCTTAAGCTCCCGATAATCCTGACAAACCTTGTCAAGCCTTGCCTCAGCCGCTCCACAACGTTCCTCACATGCCACAGCAATACCATCCACTCGCGTCTCCAAACTTGTAAATCTCCCATCCAGTGTCAATAGTTGAGTGCCGATATTGTTGATCTTGGTATCCATATCATCCAGCTTATCTAATTTCTCCATCTTCTTCAATATAGAAGACAAAAGTTCATTTGTTTGTAGCGCTGGTAGTGTCGGAGTTGGAGTACGCGGCAGAGACAGAGAAGCTGAGACATCACTCATAGAACCCACAGAACTAGAACGTGATCGACTGCAATCAGGATTTGCAGCTGCTATGCAAAAGTTACATACCTTTACTTGTTGGTCATTATTATCTCTGACTAAGAGCAATTTGGTACAAGAGCTGTGATAGGTCTTGCCACAGCGACCACAAAGCTGAGGCTTAGATGCAGCACTAAAGTTTTTAAAACAGAGACCACACTGATTAGACATAGTGACCTCCAAGATAGAAATAGCTTAATCAAACGAATCTTAAATTTTAATTTTAAATTTGGTGCCAGTTGTATATTTAAAAGTAGATAAGCAGCTTAATAAATGCACTCTGAGTTGCTTCTAAGTTTCAGTTGCTGTAAGTGGAAAAGCAGCTTAATAAATGCACTCTGAGTTGTTTCTAAGTTGCAGTTATTGGAAGTGGAAAAGCAGCTTAACAAATGCACTCTGAGTTGCTTCCAAGTTTCAGTTATTGTAAGTGGAAAAGCGGCTTAATTTGTACAGAGTAAGATTCGTTTGACTGTGATTAGAGAGAGCACAAGATAATAGTGGAAAAGCGCCTTAACTGGAGAAATTACCATCAGGTATCACATAGACGGGCAAAGATGCCAATATACAGGTCATCCAAGGGATGGAGCCACCAGCACTAAGCAAATAAGAATCCTCTTGTGGTAGATGATTGCACCAAAAAGATTGAGGTTATGTTGTAGACAATACTTAAAACCAGTTGCAGTACAACTGCATACAATATACTGCACTATTGTAATATACAGCAATTAAATCAAACATGCAGCAAATTCCACGTTGTTACCACTAGATTCTATCAAAAGAACAGTGAAGTTAGTGTATACGTTATCCAAGAGATGGCGCCATCAGCGTTAAAAAATATGATCCCTCTTGCAGTATGTAATTGCGCCAAAAAAGAATGAGGTTATGTTACAATTAAAAATAAAACTAATTGCAATGCAATTGTGCACAATATAATGCACTTAAAACAACACTCAACAACACAAGCAGGCCCACAGCAACTTTCTCAGGCAGCAGCAGAGTCCACAGCAGTATCAGAGATAAGAGCAGGTTGATGTTGAGAGACTGCGGATTTTATCAAAAGAACAGTGAAGTTAGTGTATACGTTATCCAAGAGATGGCGCTATCAGCGTTAAAAAAAAAAATATGATCCCTCTTGCAGTATGTAATTGCGCCAAAAAAAAATGAGGTTATGTTGCAATTAAAAATAAAACCAATTGCAATGCAATTGTGCACAATATAGTGCACTCAAAACAACACTCAATAACACAAGCAGGCCCACAGCAACTTTCTCAGGCAGCAGCAGAGTCCACAGCAGTGTCAGAGATAAAAGCAGGTTGATGTTGAGAGACTGCACTTTCACAGTAAGAAACCGTCCAGAGTCCAATATGCAATTGCAAAAATGCAAATGAATGAGGCCAACACTCTCGGACTCCAAGTAGGACGATTCCCTGCAAAAAATTCCACTCCGCAAAGTGAAAAAATGCTGTTTAAATAAGTTTCAAGAGGAGCGAAAAAAAATACGTATGGCGCTACTTACGGCAAGAGAGAGAGAGAGAGAGAGAGAGAGAGAGAGAGGCGAAGTATAAAGGAGGTAAATGAGAAAACAAAACGCCCGGTTTTTTTCTTAATTTGATAATTGGGTCATACAAACCGAATATTGGCCCAATAATTATAGAACACGTATGGGACCTTCCTGCAGACATTCCCTATCAGATAAGAAAAAGTTTCTTCGAATCGGTTAAGAAATGACGGAGTTATGAGGTAACAGACATAAAAAAAAAAAAAAAAAAAAAAAAAATTTAGTCGAATTGAGAACCTCCTCCTTTTTGAAGTCGGTTAAAAAAATATATATTACATAAAGTGCAAAAATGTAAATACATATATCATACGTATAGTGCGTAATCAAAATATGCAATCGTGAAGTGCGCGATTAAAAATTATATTCAATTAAAATAATTAAATAAATAAGTTCATACATCAATTATTCTTATTAATTATAAAACCTTTTTTTTCATTTTTTATCAATCATCTTAAAAAGTTTCTTGCATTGATTTTATAATATCAATAATCTGATACATTAACAGTTCATTAAAATCGTGAAAATAACATAATATTCAATAAATAATTTTGAAAGTGAAATACGTTTCGGTGAATAAAAGAAAACCTGACTCAACATTAAGTAGTGGAAGTCAGAACGAAACGGCATTTAAAAAAATAGAACAGCTGACTAAACAGTAAACATTCTATATCATTTAAAATACTGAGTTTTAATAATAATATTTAATAATACTAAAAACATATTAATTTTCTTTTTATGAAAAGAATATAAAATTATATAATAATATAAAATCAAGAAAAATTTAAAGATATATAGTAAACAGTCTGCATTTAAAAAATAGGCAATTGTTATCAAAACATTGCAAGTTTGTTAAACTCGCAAAATACAAACTCAGCAAAAATTCTCGCGGTACGCTCTTGTGTAATTCCAACAACAGTAGGTCAATATAAAATTTCAAAACATAGATCAGCAATATTCTTAATTTTTATGCAAAAATAATAGGACAGTGTCAAAGAATTTTAAAAAAAATCAAATTAAAAAAAGAAAATAGACACTGGTAATCAAATAACTATAAAGAGTATCGAACTCATAAAAATATTGACTCAGCAAAATTATCGTGTGACATACTCCCGGATATTTTGAACAACAGTAGGTCAAAGAAAGAAAAGAATTCAAAACAAAAGTCAAACAAAGTCAAAGCAAAGCATTAATCAGTGGTCTTAAGGCTTAAATAGTGAAATTAGGTATGAAATAGGAGAAGTCCAGGTTTTTTCACAAGCAACTGAAAAAGCAATAGAAGTAGAAAAAAATTAGAAAAATATAAAGATATTAGAACGATATCTGATCAAAATACAAAAAAAAATTATGGTTAGTGATATCTTTGAAAAATCATCGAAACAAATAACATGCTGCCAAATATGTAAAGGTATAGGTCATGAGGCATTATGTTGCAATATTGCAAGTTGTATATATTGTAAAGAACCAACTCACACGTCATATCAGTGCACTAATACAAAAGATAAAATAAAATTAATATGCAAATTTCGTAATCGGCTAGGACATTCAAGGGGTATGTGTACACTTTTAGATGACAATGAACAATATTGTCAATACTGCCAAGAAAATAGTCATCAAGTAAGTCGTTGTCCGATCATAAAAAAATATGAATTATGCTGGAAATGCAAAAAGAACGGACACTATTCCGAATTATGTAATCAAATCGAAGAAAAGATTAATATACCCACACAAACTTGTGACATTTGTAATCAGAATCACAGCACTACAAATTGCGAAAAATTCAAGATATTTGTAAATCAAATTAAATTAGATGATCAAATAAGATGTCAATTATGTGACAGATGGGGTCACTCAGGTAGAGACTGCAGAAATAATTATAATGGAAATAATCGATATAATAATGAATATGGACAAAGAGGTCAACATAAATTTTATAGATACTGTAAAACTAAAGGACATAATATAGAGAAATGCAAGAAACGAGATTATCAAAATAAAAAAACTCAAAACAATAATCAAAATATACAATGTCCATATTGTAAAAAATTAGGACACTCACTTGCCACATGTTTTACAATTAAAAATTTAGAAAGAAAGCAAGAGAAATTTTGCACATTATGCAAAAAACAATCATACAAATGAACAATGTCAATCAAAAATAACTGAATCAAATAATACACAAGGAAACGCTTAGACTCATCTTGGAGAGAGCGAACAAGAGGAGTTACAAAACAAAAGTCTCTCAATAATTATGAAGACATTCAATATTTTGCAAGAGAACACGAAATTGATTATGAATTCGAAACATGTGACACATTTGATAATATCGATATAAATAATTTAAGTGTTACATTAAACTATAGTATGGAAAAAGAAATGCTATACGATACGATAGAATTCAAACCACAGGTGAAAAATGACTCAAAATTAGTAATAATACATGAAAAAAAAATCCAAAAAGATGAACAATATAAACAAAGAAACTGAAATAAGTAATTCTGAAAATGATATAGATAAAAATATACCAATTTACGTATTTGAACTAGGGGATACGCTACAATTTATTGAAATAAAAAATCCATTCACAGACGAAGTATGTAAATTATTAATAGATACAGATGCTCAACTTAATATAATAAAAGAAAAATTAGTACCACCTAATTCTATTAATAATAATATTAAAATATATTTATCAGGAATTTCTAATACACCTATGAAAACATGTGGTATAGTTAATTTTTCTATAAACAAATCACAAACAAATTTTCATGTAGCGTCAAAAAATTTTTCGATACCCTATGATGGAATTTTAGGTATAAATGTTTTAAAAGAAAATAAATTAAGACTAAATGAAGGATATTTAAAAATAAATGGGAGAAAATATTACATCCAAACAGACTATAAAGATGAAAAAAATTCAAGTTTAAATTTATGTATACAAAACAACGAAAGAAATGACGCAGCAGTTACTAATACATTTCAATTATTGAATTGTATCACGCTTATGTAAGATACTAAACACATATCTTCGATTACGCAATTTTTACAAGATAAAAATGTAAACATGAAAAATCTTATGAAAGATATTAATTGTATTTTAGAAAAAAATCAATTTAAAGATGAACAAGATATAGATTATTATAAATTCCTTTTAAAACTACAAAATAATACAAATTTTAATATTGAAAATAAAGATAAACAATTTCTTACTTATTTTATTGAAGAAGATATTGCAATATTAAATATGCAGGAAGAAGAACCTGAAGAAATTATAACACATGAAAACATAAATCATATGTACGAAGAAAATATCGATTGTAAAGAAAAATTATTAAATAAAATAACTTTAAATTATTTAAACGAAGAAAATAAACGAAGTATAAAGGATCTAATTATAAAAAATGAAGATATATTTTGGCTTGAAGGAAAAAAAATAGGAAAATGTAATTTAGAATATCATGAAATAAATTTAACAGATAATAGAATAATATACGTTAAACAATTTCCATTACCATACAAATCAAAAGAAATTGCTGTAGAAGAAGCACAGAAATTAATCGACAATGATTTAATAAGACCTTCTAAAAGTGCTTATAATGCACCAGCATTCGTAGTAAAAAAGAAACCTGGTATTGATGGAAAACCAAGATGGCGTTCAGTCATAGATTATAACAAATTAAATGAAAAAACTATACCCGATCCATACTTAATACCATCTATAGCAGAAATTTTCGATGATTCAGGTGGAAATAAATATTTTACAACTGTAGATATGGTTTCGGCCTTTCATTGGGTACCAATGAGAGAATCTGATATTCATAAAACAGCTTTTAGCGTACATCCCTTAAAAAGATTTGAATTTAAAGTTTTACCTTTTGGTTTAACTAATTCTCTACGAACATTTATGAGATTTGCCAATAATGCTCTTGGCGAATTTATCAGTAAAAAAATATGTCATGTATACATTGATGACATAATAATAGCTGCTAAATAAAAAAAAAAGAACATAATATCAAATTTAATTTAGTAGCCTCAAAATTAAGAGAAGCAAGACTAAAGTTGGAACCTAAAAAGTGTGAATTCATGAAAGAAGAAGTCACATTTTTGGGACATATAATAAGTGAAAATGGCATAAAAGCCGATCCTAAAAAA
This sequence comes from Anastatus disparis, assembly GCA_017163975.1. Classification (NCBI taxonomy): domain Eukaryota; kingdom Metazoa; phylum Arthropoda; class Insecta; order Hymenoptera; family Eupelmidae; genus Anastatus; species Anastatus disparis. The sequence continues at coordinate 4,833,126 of JAFFSR010000267.1, read as the reverse complement.
ATTGAAGCGGTACAATTATTCCCAATTCCAAAAAATGTTAAGAATATAAGAGAATTTTTGGGATTAGCAGGATATTATAGGAGATTTATCACTAATTTTGCAAAAATCACAAAACCATTAACAAGGTTATTACAAAAAGAAGTAAAATTTATATGGGATCCTGGAAAGCAAGAAGCTTTCGATAAACTTAAAGAAACACTATGCTCTGCCCCATTATTACAATTTCCTCAATTAGGTAAACCTTTTATAATAACAACTGATGCATCAGGATATGCATTAGGAGCTATATTACCACAGGGAGTAATTGGAGAAGATAAGCCTATAGCATATGCTTCAAGGGTCTTGAAAGGACCAGAATTAAAATATCACACATACGAAAAAGAATCATTAGGTATATTATTTGGCATAGAAACATTCAAAAATTATATTTATGGGCATAAATTTACTATATTAACGGACCATAAACCATTACTTTCATTTAGATCAGCAGATAAAAATGATAGATGTCAAAGATGGCGACTTAAATTAGCAGAATATGATTTTAACATAATATATAAAAAAGGAAAAATGAATGTAAATAGTGATGCTTTATCAAGAAATCCCATAGATACAGTAGAAATAAACGTCGTAACAAGAGCACAAAAAGCTAAAGAAAACGAAAGTAATAATAAAGCAACACCTTAACCAACAAATGAAATGAAAATACAGAAATTAAATGAAGAACGTATACGTATGGAAAAGAAACGAGGTCACCCCAAAAAAATAATTAAAACAATAACGAATCAAGACGTCAAGACTAACGAAAATATTATACAACAAGATACATGTACAAACAAATCGAATACAATAATATATTCGAAAAATTCTATAGAACATAGAAAAGATAATATTGTTCATTTAATTACAACAGAAAAAAAGCCATTAGACGAATTAACAGATAGATATCTCGTACAAAATAATATAAAAATAAATAATGAATTAAAAGACAATGAAATCGAAATAATAAATTTTAAAAAAAGAAAACTTTTTATTATGTGCTTAAATATTAAAGGATCATTTATTTTAGTAAAAGAAAAATTAATAAATAATTTTAATACATTAAAAAATCTGTTAATTAAAAATAAATGTAATATGTTCAGTATTTCAAAGAATATTAAAATTTTAAACATAACTTGGAACGAAATTGAAGAAATTTTATATGATATTTTTAAAGATACAGATATTAAAATTATTATTTGTTTAAGAAATACAGAATATGTAAAAATTAAAAATAGAGGAAAAATTTTTTATTTATATCATTCTTCAAGTATAGAAGGTCATTCAGGAGTTAATAGAACTTATAATAGGATTAAAAATAAATACTTTTGGGAAAATTTGAAAACTGATATACAAAACCGAATAAAAAATTGCGAAACATGTTAAAAAAATAAATCTTCCCAAAAAACCTTTAGAAAGGTAAAATTACGGCAAGTTAGCTTTAAAAAAAAATCTTTTTCACTATCTCAAAAATAAAAAATATTTTGTCAAAAATTTAAACTAATTTAATACAATCAACTATAAAAAAATCTATTATATCTCTAAAAAAAGGCTTTAACATTATAGATAATAAAAAAGTGGGAATTTAATTATAACAAAAATACACTTGAAAAAATACTGAAATCAATAATGTGTGGTCAAGTTTTAATATGATTTAAAATAATACTTACAAATAATATTGTACCTACATTTTGATGATAATAATGAATCAATAAAAAATTCCTTTGTTAAAAATAAAGTGTAAAAAAAGCCATATAAAATGTTATTGTAAATATAAAACTATCTTCAACAAAATTTAAAAAATTAATAAGTAATTAACGTAAAAGTAAGAATAAAAGTAATATTACAGCTATAAACTTGCCAGGCCCACCCTTCAAAAGTTCTATTTCTTGGTGAACACACATCCATTTAAAACATTTTTTAGGATTGACTTTTTAGAATCTCGTAAGAAAATTCAAAATATATATTAATTTTCACAATTTAGTATTCAATGAAAAATAATCTAATTTTATAACATTAATGATATATTTAACTTTTGTAGAGCAGGCCTGGCAAGTTTATAGCTGTAATATTACTTTTATTCTTACTTTTACGTTAATTACTTATTATTTTTTTTAATTTTGTTGAAGATAATTTTATTTTTACAATAACATTTTATATGGCTTTTTTTACACTTTATTTTTAACAAAGGAATTTTTTATTGATTCATTATTATTATCAAAATATAGGTACAATATCATTTGTAAGTATTATTTTAAATCATATTAAAACTTGACCACACATTATTGATTTCAGTATTTTTTCAAGTGTATTTTTGTTATAATTAAATTCCCACTTTTTTATTATCTATAATGTTAAAGCCTTTTTTTAGAGATATAATAGATTTTTTTATAGTTGATTGTAATAAATTAGTTTAAATTTTTGACAAAATATTTTTTATTTTTGAGATAGTGAAAAAGATTTTTTTTTTAAAGCTAACTTGCCGTAATTTTACCTTTTTAAAGGTTTTTTGGGGAGATATCACAACTTTTTCAAATAATTTTATAGCTAATTGTATCAACCTCATTTTTATATATTTATTATTATTATAAAATATTTGTTTTCGAAAAAATTCTAATCTTATTTTCTTCCACACTTTCAAATTAATCAACTATTATAAAACTTATTTTGTCCAAATATCGTATGAAAAACTAATTAATTAATTAAGAATGTTTTAAAATATGCAAATATTACTTTTTCATTTGTTGTTGTTTTCATTTTTAAATACCAAATCGGTATTATCGACTTTTGAATTTCGCCGCTTTCAACTGTTGAATTTTATGTACGGGACGTTTTACTGCGTACGCGCGAACTGATCACATGAACGCCCGTAATTTTGCGGCAGCTCGTCAGCTATATAGAACGAGACACTAAATTCTTATATTGCTTATTTACGCGATGTCTTCATACATTTAGCATGTTCCGAAAGCATTCGCCTGAATACATACGTTCATTATTAAAAGATATAACTCGTATTCTCTTTCTTTTTCTCACTCTCTATACTCTCTTTCTCTCTCTCACTCATTAGCAATCGCACAACTCGTATTCTGTCTCTTTCTCTCACATCAGACGAAAAACTCTCCGTCGTTCTCTAACATCCGCCGGAAATCTGAAACAACCCGATATAGAAAAGAAATCGATAGACTAACCTCTAATAATATAAAAAAATCATGAAAACTTGACTTTTGGCCATGTGTTTTTGTTGTCAGATAAAACATTAGATCATTTTATGTATACTAGTAATCAAATAATATGTAAATATTGAAACATAATCATTTATTCAAAGTTTTAATCTTTGAACATCACAAATTCAAAGTGAATAGGGAAAGCCGTAGCGCTATCTTGCCGTAAGGAGCGCTACCGCGCTCCCTGATTAAAAAGAATTAAAACTAAACAACCAATGATCATAACAGATACCCCAGAAAAAACACTCGATAAGATTTCTTTAGATATAGTAGGACCTTTAAACATAACAAAAAATATTTAAAAAAAATAAATTAAAAAGATATTAACAATGCAAAATCATCTATCGAAATTCATAATAGCTGTTGCACTCAAAGATCAAACAGCAGAGTCTATAGCTGAAGCAATTATAAAAAAATTCATTTGCGTTTTCGGTTCACCAAAAATAGTTCTTACCGACAAGGGTGTAAATTTTACAGGTAAATTAATAAAAGCGATTTCAAAAAGATTTAAATTTAAAAAAATGGAAACAACCGCATTTCATCCACAATCTAATGGCTCGTTAGAAAGGGCTCATCATCCCTTGTGCGAATATTTGAAAAATTTTGCAGATAAGAAAATAGAATGGGATAATTGGCTTGAACTTGCACAATTTAACTATAATACGAGTGTTCATTCAAGTCATAAATTCACACCACATGAATTAGTTTTCGCCTACCCAGCTAGATTACCATCTAGCGAACCTTTGAAACAATCAGAAAAATTACCAACTTTTAATGATTATATAGAAAAGTTATTAACAAACATGTAAGATATTGCAAAAATAGCTCGGGAAAATTTTATATCTTCAAAGGAAAAATCTAAATTGTATTATGACAGATCTATAAATCCTGTAAATTTTAATATTGGCGATGAAGTCTGGTTTATAAAAGAACCAAAGCCAGGAAAATTAGAAAAAAATCATAATTTGGGACCCTTTGAGGTATAAAAAATTCACGAAAATAGCAATATCTCTATAAATTACAAGGGTGGCCCAAAACTAGTTCATGCTAATAAATTAATTTTGCATAAACGTAAAAATTAATATTACTTTCTACTTTCAGAACTCTTCATCCTCTATATAAACATTAAAAAAATGCTGTCTATCATATTTATCTTCTTACCTTTTATCAAGAGTAATTCTGCAATCATCGGTTTCAACTGTGAATCTATAGATCAAATGATTGCTACGTACTCTTTACTAGATACAGGCGAATGCGACTTTCAATAAGAAAATGTTACTATAAGTAACATAACAATAGAATTACTACAAATTGCAGAATTTAAATCTATAAAAATCATGCAGTGTAAAATAGAAATACAGAGAACAGTATTTCACTGTGGAATGTTCAGTCATCTGGGTACTACAGCTCATGCCCTACAAGAATATCTTTACGAAATCAGCCATGAAAAATGCAAATTTATACATAAAACAGGAATATTTAAATATGATAATATTCATACAATAGCGGATTTAAAAATAAATTCAACAAGATCAGTAGGAATGGTTTTCGCTGGTTCAGTTAAGGATAAAACATGCCAAAGAGCATCTTACACGGATAATTTTGGTTCCTGGGATAACGTACTCGTCCAAGGCCTCATAAGAATAACTCTACTGCACTGATAGAAGTCTTAGCGGACTGCCTGCTAAGAGGGGAGGTGTGCAGTCCGCTCATACTCAGCGGTAAACAGCAAGAGAAATGTTGACGTTTTGAATCCCAACGAGCTGCGCGCGCACGGTCGGTGGCTTTCAAAACGCCAAAACTTTATTTCTATTTACCAAAAGTTTTCAAGCGTACTGCGCACGCTTGTAGTATACTGCGCACTCACACTTCGGCATGCAGTATACAAAAAGTTCTTTCAGTGTAGAAGAATATGTTCAAGTAAGTTTAAAAAACAATAAATTACGATTAAACTCAGGAACCATATGCAAATTTACGGATGAACACTGCATCGATTTACAAGCAGGCTATACTTTTTGGGAACATTTACCTGCAGAGGAGGGTTTTAAAACAGAATATGAAACCTTATATAGAGGCCCTACAACAATAATAAATTCAGACAACCAAAATCGTATTTACACTGTAAATTCTATTGAGACAACATTTTCATTATGAGCGTTAAATAATATTAACATTTGTAATAGGATATTAACAAAAACCGAACACCCTAAATTATTTATTTTAGACCTTTCATATAATAAATTATTGTTTGACAATAATGAAATGAGGGAAGAAGTAACGAACTTAGATATATTTACTTACGTGAATTCTAAATTTGTATATATCGAAAAACATTTTAGGGCTGTTCTTAAAGATTTGCATTTTAATATCATAAAAGAAAAATGTGGAATTGAGAAAAAAATTATACGCGAATTTCTATCTCTTGCATCCATAGCTCCCGATGAATTTGCCTATAATATCATGCAAAAGTCTGGGTATATAGCTAAACTTGCTGGAGAAGTAGTATATGTAATAAAATGTACACCAATACAAGTACAATTAAAACACACAAACAAATGTTATATTCAACTTCCTGTAACAACAAAAAATGAGACATGGTTTTTAACACCAAAAACACATATTTTATTGAAATCAGGTTCTGAAATAAATTGTGATTCAATCATTCCACAATATTATGAAATTGGGGAAGATTGGATTAATCTTTTACCGAAACCAAGGATAACAAAAAATATTGTAAAAATTTTAAGACCAAATACTCAAATTTCATGGATACCTAAAAAAATAACATCACTGGCAACGAGTGGCATTTATTCTCAAGAAGACTTACAGGAACTATTACAACATATAATGTTCCCTTTCGAAAAAGCAGCTCTATTAAATGCTATAGCAAGAGGAATTCAGGGTAAAGAAAATTCAAGAGGAGATTTATTAAGTAATTTACTAACAGAAAATACTTTATCAAATATAGCAGAAAACACTTGGAAAAAATTCATAAATAAACTTACAACGTTTGGGTCAATAAGTTCAGCTACAATAATGATTTTAATCATTCTTTACATCATTAAATTAATTATGGATACTATCATAAGGGGATATACCCTTCATACAATATATGGCTGGTCCATACATTTATTAGGAGCCATTTTTAGCTCCATTACGCATTTAATAATTATATTAAATAATAATCAAATGAAAAAATACCAAGATATGAAGAAGTAGAATTGAAAGAAGTGAAAATAGAAAAACCAGTCATATCAGAACCCATGGTTTTACAATCTCCTTTGCCCCCACCTTTACCAAATAAATCACCCTACATAACACTACCTACCCCAAGTACATGTACTCCTGTAAATGTATTTAAAATTTCAATGCATTCCATTACGTATAGTAAGAGAAAATAAAACAACGGATTTTCGATTCTTGATCGGTATCGAATCTGCTCCGGCTTGCTCTTAATCAACAAATTAGAATAGATTCATGATCCGCTTATTTATTTGAATTTTAACATGATTTTGAAATAGTGAAATATAACAGGTCTTAAAAATGAGGAAAGTCACAGAAAACCGAATATTAGACAATATAAAAAAAATAAAAAAATGCCTTACTAAAATAACCATAATGAGAGTAATTACCTTCTTTCATCAATGAATATATTTTACAAAATTGAATCAAGTTATTTTATCATTTTTCTTAATTTTTTTTTCCTTCCTTAAAGACTTTTATTACTAACACAAAGGTTACATACTCACTGCTGTGATCAATTCTGTAATCTATAACCTTTTTCATCTCATTAACTATTCTGTTAACATTGCATAAAATTTTGTTTTTAAAATCAAATTTAGATTATTTTTATTATTAAAAAATATAATAAAATTGAAATTTGATCATTTTTTCCAGAATTTTAGATCTCGTTATTGGAAATTTCACTTCCACTAATAGATTTTTTTATTTTTTATGACTGTATAGACTTAATCGCTTGATTTTTCAATATCTGATTTTGAGTTAAGGTAGCTAGTCTATCAGCTTGTTGTTCATAAAAATTAAAAGACTGGATGAACGTTTGAGACTGTGAAAAAAGTGAGTTCTTATTTTATATGTTATTCCTGCAAAATTTCAGGTAGCCTTACCAATTATTTCTTTGAGATAATCACATTCAAAGTTCGATCATTTTATTACTGTTAGATTTAAAATGATCGAACTTTAAATTAGATTATCTCAACGAAATGATTGGTAAGGCTTCCTGAAATTTTGCACGAATAATATATGAAATAAAAACTCACTTTGTTCACAGTTTCAAACGTGTATCCAGTCTTTTAATTTTTTTGAACAACAAACTATAGCTGACAGGCGAGCTACTTTAAATTGATAACTTTAATTCCAAATTTTATATTTTATATTTTTTAAATTAATCCGTCCATAACCTTAGAGCACATATACTATGGAGGAAGCATGCCGTGTTAAAAAGTGATGGAAACTTTATGTAAAGAGAAAGAAAATTTAAACTTACATCCTATCTCTCTCGCGCAACGCTCCCGTAAGCTCTGCACGAGAGAGACAGTATATGAGTAGTTATTTTATTTCTTTCTCTTAGATCATCGTTAAAATAGCCACCACATTTCAATATAATATGCTACTTCTATGTAGTCTAGGCGCCCAGAGGGTTTCGTATGAAGTTAGAGGTCTCATCAAGCAAGTAGGTGATTTATATGTATTTTGAGCCGCTGAATCCGAATTTGCAACTTGATTGAAATTAATTGTTTAAATAGCTATAGTTTATAAACTACAATAGATGCAGTAATTTTCTCTGCAAAAACTTATTATTTCATAAAAAAGCAAAAAAAAATCGTTCCTGTTGCATGTCGATTCGATAATTAGAACCAGAGATATGGCTAATATATTGCAAAAAAACATAGAGACGTAGCGTAAGCGCGGAACGCCCTGGTAAAAAACCTTATAACTCGACTACTAATTAATATTATTTAAAGTTTAACATGTGTTTGAAAATTGTTAGAGTCTCAGCTTTAATGATAAATTGTTATATATTACTTTCAAATGTTGATAAATAAGCTAGAATGATTTGAAGCAGAAAAATTTTTCAATTTTTCAGAATTTTATTTGTTTATAACAAAATAATATAGGTTAGCAAACAAAATATTTCTATTTTTGATATAGAATGATAGCGAATTTTATCTAGTTTAAGAATCTGTCCGGTTTTTTTTAAATTTAAGTAAGTAGAACCTGAGATATCGCAAATTTAAGCTGTAGCGCTAACTCCTTGCAATACGACATATGTGTGCAATATAGCGATCACTTTCCTTATTAAAAATTTTTTTATTATAAGGTAAGTAATCTTATTCTTTTCTAATGAAATTACTTTTGACTCTATTTTATGTACTTTGTCATAATATTAATGATGTATAATACATTTAGATGAAGTAGATTTAAGGTTTTAAATAATCATTGATTTTTCTACTATGATAGTAAACAATTTACTCAACTTATGGAGTATTTTTAGATTAATTTTTTTTTTGCAATTGCAAAAAAAAAACAATCTATTTTATTCAAAAAATTTGTTTTAACTTTCCGATTTATTAGAGTCATCTATTTTTAACTGAATCTTTTTTTTTATTAAATTTTCATTTAATTTCCTAATACAGAGTTAAAATTAATTTTATTACAAAAGAATGAAATTACTTCCCTTATAATAAAAGAATTTTTAATAAGAAAAGCGATCGCCATATTGCACAAATATGTCGTATTGCAAGGAGTTGGCGCTACAGCTTAAATTGGCGATATCTCAGGTTCTACTTACTTAAATTTAAAAAAATCGGACAGATTCTTAAACTAGATGAAATTTCCTATCATTCTATTTCAAAAATATAGAAACATTTTGTTTTGCTAACCTATATTATTTTGTTATAAACAAATAAAATTCTGAAAAATTGAAAAATTTTTCTGCTTCAAATCATTCTAGCTTATTTATCAACATTTGAAAGTAATATATAACAATTTATCATTAAAGCTGAGACTCTAACAATTTTCAAATACATGTTAAACTTTAAATAATATTAATTAGTAGTCGAGTTATAAGGTTTTTTACCAGGGCGTTCCGCGCTTACGCTACGTCTCTATGTTTTTTTGCAATATATGAGCCATATCTCTGGTTCTAATTATCGAATCGACATGCAACAGGAACGATTTTTTTTTTGTTTTTTTATTAAAGAACAAGTTTTCGCAGAGAAAATTACTGCGTCTATTGTAGTTTATAAACTATAGCCATTTAAACAATTAATTTGTTTATAACAAATTACTCGACCACTTGCGCGAAAAGCAAGTTGGAAATTTGGATTCAGCGGCTCAAAATACATATAAATCACCTACTTGCTTGGTGGGACCTCTAACTTTATACGAAACCCTCTGGGCGCCTGGACTAATGTATATGTGCTCGAAGTTTGTAACCATAAATTTAAGGACACGGACCATTATCTCGGTCGTTAATATCCTGTTAATGTTTTCTCTACGAAAATTCCAGCAAAAATTGTGGAATACTTATTTATGCATCTACTTTATAGTCCAACAGCTTATTTAATAATTTATAGTAAAAAAAATTGTTTATAATAATTTATTTATAGCACAACCGTAAAAAATCACTTTTAACGAAAAAAAAATCATAAATTATTGAAAAATTAATTAAAAAAAAAAAAAATTCCGACGGGTTTTACAGTTGAATGTATGAAAATTTTAAGAAAAAATGCCATACAGGGGTAATTTTGATAAATTATAATTATTTAAGGTACTGAAAATGAGGTTTTTTAGGATAGAAAAAATAATTTCAGAACTAATTTTATTTAATTTTATTAAAAAAATACAAAATTAATAAATTTGATATACATTAATAAAAAGATCTTCCCCAAAGAATATTAAATATTTGCCGTTGGATCACCATTTGCCTTTGAAATTTCAAAAATGTATAATAAATATACAATAAAATATTATTCATAAAATGCATACTATATATTGTCGACTTGGATTAAAATCCAGCTATTTTAAGAAAATTATAAGGATCCAGCTATTTCAAAAGACTTTTAAAACTCCGGCAATTTTAAAGAGTTTTGAAAATCATTTAATTTCAACTTCATTCAAAAAACGAACCAGTACGCTTAAGGATATGTTAAATAGATACTACACCTGTACTCATAAATATATACTACCTTTCTATTTTATTGCAAAATTCTAAGAACATAAATGCTTTAACTTGCAGTATGTACCATAAAGATTATTCAGAAAAATTTTGAAATAAATTCATTCATTAGTTTCTCAGAACCTTAGATTTTTTGTACACAATCTAAAAATTTTAATATATAAATATTGGAATACAAAATTTTGAAAAACTAATGAATGAATTGATTTGAAAATTTAACGGAATAATCTTCATGGTAAATACTACAAGCTAAAGCATTTTTTTTTCTCGATTTTTGCAGTATAATGAAAAGATGGGCCAAATTCATGAGTACAGGTGTAGTGTCGTTTGACATCCCCTTAAGGTGATATAAAATGGACACTACACCTGTATTCATAAATATTGACTATCTTTCAATTTTATTGCAAAATTTGCAGTAAAAAAATGCGTTAGCTTGTAGAATGTACCATGAAGATTATTCAGTTAAATTTTTAAATCAATTCATTCATTAATTATTAAGAATTTTGGGTTCCAAAATTATTTATTAAAATTTTTCAATTTAGTACAGGAATCCAAATATCCTAAAAACTAGTGAATGAATTTATTTGAAAATTTAACTAAAAAATTATTATAGTACATGCTACAAGCTAATGCATTTCTTTTCTAGAAATTCATTAATAAAATAGAAAGGAAGTTAATATTTATAAGTACAGGTGTAGTGTCCGTTTTACATCTCCTTAAGGCTTGGTAAATCAGCCATACGAACGATCACATTCACTTGACTAATTTTCGATTTAAATAAACGCCACTAGCGGAACTGTTTTCAAAACTTTTTCGAAACAGCTGGATTTTGAAAGTTTTTTGAAATGGCTGAATCTTTAGAACTTTTTTGAAATGGTCGGATTTAAATCCAAGCCGACAATATACATTTTAGTCTTTTCGTAATGATTAAGTCCCACTCATAAAGCATAGCTTCAAAAATAATCTTTTTAATAAAAATTAAGTCTGAAAATGACATTTATTCAATTTGACTTACTTGGACGAAATTATAGAACCGACCGTAATCTGGGTCACTACTAGCATACGCTCGACTTCAACACTCTGCTGTCACGAATCACAACAGCATTTTGGGTATTAGCTCTCCCCATTACCTAGATTTTACGGAGGGGAGCTGGGGCTAGACAATTTTTATTTACAGAGATATTTGACCTGAAAATTTGGCTTGTTCTATAAATGACCCAGGTTACGGATGGAGGGCTAAATTTCAAATAGATTAACTACTGATATTTTATTAGTTGCTGTTCTTACTCCAACTTGGATTCTAGAGAAATATACAAGGAGTCGGTAGTCGAAAATGAAGAAAATTGCTTAGTCGAACTGCGCAAAGCTTTAATGAAAAGAGGAACTAGAGATAACACTTAGTTGAAAACATTAAAGAAAAAAAACACTTAATTAAAAGAAACACTGAATTAAATAAACAAGGAAGCACTGGATTTCTTGATGCGATCTGAGGTATCTCACGGAAGTCCCGTAGGCAAAACAACTGACGCTCGATCTTCTCACTGAGCTTAGCCGACGACAGTCCCACTCCGTTTGGGAATGGCTCCCTACTCCTCATTTATATCCTAACAGTTGCAATTTAAGAAAAAAAGATGCAAATTCTTTTTAGAATTGAAAAAGTTTTTATAAATTAAAAAAGTGAATTTTTATTTCAAATATTACTGCTGCCAAAATATTAAGTGACTTTGCGACTGTTTTTGTGAATATGCCTACTTAAACTTTATCTTTTTATAACTATCAAGACCTAAAACAATAAAACTTTCAATGTGATTACCTCAAAAAAATGATCTGTACGGGTATGTAAACCATAAAAAGCGTGATTTGTAAATTTAAAAATTATATTCGACCCAATATTCTAGGTCACCTTTATTACAAAATAATTAAACAATAAATTAATCTGATGGTATGATTTTATTTTACTGCTCCCATAGACTTTTCATTGAAAAAAATGTACTTTCATTAAAAAATACAAATAGTACATTTTCTCACTTAAATTTCTAGAATGCAATTAATTTTACTTACTCACTTAAGCTTGCAATTTGTCGATAAAAGCGATACCTACTGTGATAGGCACCTGCACTGCAATTTATGCATTTACGTAAGTTTTTCGTTTATCTTTCTTTTATGATACTATTTTCGGGGTTTTGTTTAAGCTCTGTTTTTTGTAGAAAAGTTAATGAAAACTGCTTGAAAATGCAAAAAAATTCATTCAAAAGCTTTTTTGTCTAACAAGAAAGTAAAATGTGAAAGCAAAAGAAAAGTTTTACTGTGATGGTAAAACAAAGATGTCTTCTGATTAAAATAATTCAAATACTTATATTTACATACTATGCAAATTAAACGTAATTGATATAATTTTGGTATATTGAAACGAAGATATAAATGTTTACACTAAATGGACAAAATTAACATTAATGAAGTAATAATACGTACCCTAACTTTTGTTGAAACTAATACCTGACTGTTTATATGTGATGAATGTGAAATATTTTTCGAACTCAACTCTGGATTCAAGGAGAGGATGGCATCGATTTCAACCTAAAACGAAATTCACTATAAATAAACAATCAAAGAGAAAATTACTATTATATTAATCGTTCAGTGTAGTAGTAAGTACTCATATACAATATTTATCAAAATAAATCAGGTATATTAGACAGCCCCATAAAAAATTGATCCTGCGCGGCAGATTAGACCACGTAAATTTTATTTTTTTAAATCCACTGAATCCGAATCTGAGGTATGTTTGACCCAGCCCAGTTCAAATCAAGGTCAAGGTCAAATCCAGAAAATCCATTATAAACAAAGTAAACCTTATAATTACGTGTTTTTAGGCCCACTTAATTCGAGTCTGAGGTACGTTTAACCTGGTCGGGTCAGGGTTAAAGTTAAACCAAGGTCAAATCCAGAAAATCCATTGCAAACAACGTAACCTAATATATTGACAAATTTTTGGGATCGTTGGATCTGAATCTGAGGTCCGTTTGGCCCAGCCAAGTCAACGTTGAGCTTAGGTCAAATTCAGAAAACCCATTGTAAATAATTTTGTTAATTACTTTTATTAACTTAAATCAGTATATTCACATGTTTTCGGGCTAGCTAAATCCAAATCTAAGATTTGTTTGATCTGATCAGGGGTCAAAGCAAGGCTAAGTTTAAATCCGAAAATTCCATCGCAAACTAAATTAATTAGTATATATACGTGTTATTGGGCTTGCTGAATCTAAATCCGAGATCCATTTGACCCAGTCAAGTTAAAGATTGTCTTTTTAAAAATTTGCACTATTACTCATTGCTTACTTAGTTACTTTAAAAAAAAAAAGAATATTCGAATATTGAGAGCAAGTCATATATCTCTATCCTTTTCTAATGACAATAAATATTACCAGAACCATAGTAACAAAAAATAAGAAGAGAGCCCCATTTCATATTGTAAAAAGCAATACTTTCTTTTATAAGGAAAAATTATTTGCATCGCTTTGTTTTCAAGAAAACATTTAAAAACCAAGTTGTCCATCCTAACCTCTATATGATGAGCTTTTCAAGGTTTTCTTAAAAATGAATCGATAAAAATCATTTTTCCACATCAAAGAAAATATTACTTTTTATGTTACTAAATGGAGCTTTCTCTTTATTTTTAGCTACGATTATTAGTTTTTGTAAAACAATTACCTCTTTGATTAGAAAAGAACAGAGATATACGACCTGCTCTTAAGATGGCTATAGATAAAATAAAATATACAACCTATCTGGAAAATTTGTGGTGACCTTGAAATAATATCTATAATATTTGGCTAATAATCAGGTTACACAAATATCCTTATTCTATGTGCTTAAAAAACAGTAGAGTCAGAGACGACCATTATAAAAAATGATAATGACAAGAAAGAGAAAGGAATGAAAACCCGGTTGTGAAAACATTCTGCACGAGCCATAAGTAAGACCTTAAAAATATCTCTTTCCGCCTTTTCGCACTAAACTCGGTTTAATAAAGAAGTTTATAAAAACATTAGATAAAGACGGAATAGTTTTCCAACTTATAAGTCACAAATTTCCAAAAAGATCAGATGCTACACTTGAAAAAGGAATTTTTGATGGTTTCAAATTTGCATTTTGCTGAAGGATGAGAACTTTGAACCATTTTTGATTTTACTGGATTTGATCATTTGTTTTAAATATCCAGAAACGGTCCATATAATTTTGTAAAAATTCACACGTATGTTTCGACTAATTCTAAGCACTTCTTATCTCTTATTCTTTTTAGTTGGTCTTTTACGAGTAAAATATTGCAAAACTCATTATGACATTCATGCGCAAACTATCTATTTTGGGTAGTTGTCATGTCGAAATTCAATTAAGATCAATAATATTTTCGAGTTTAGAATTCATGGACGCATGATCTACACAGATAGAAAAATCATGTTATTATTCGATGAAATTTCAAGTGATTTTTACGTGATATTTCTTCATCAAATATTATCGAAGAAACAAGTGATTTTTTGATGATACCCATGTTTTTAATAGATGATTAGTATCCATCTAAAAATTATATACAAAAGGTGTAATTTTTTCTTGACAGTCAATTTAAAACTACGTGGGCTTCCGGTGGAATTAAGGTATGTATCATGTTAAAATTACTTGTTACCCACGGGATTTTCATGTGACAGTCAAGTAAATTCAACGGTTGCGTGGTTAACCAAGTAAAGCGTGCTTTGAAAGGAGGTAGGGGAAAGAAAGAGAAAGCAACAAAAATGCGATCTTATTATGATGTTAAAATAGTAATTTTTTAAGAAAAATTAATAAATATTAAGTGATTAATATAATCTTTAAAACTTTGAAACTATTGAAAATAAATTTTAAACTCAAAATTTAATCATTTTCAACAACCAGAAGCAGATGAGCATGTATCATTTCACGCCGAAAATATTCCGAAGAAGGTTTGGTCTAGTGCGTAATGTTCGCGCTTTTCCTTTTGGGTGCACGAGTTCAATTCTCGATCAAGTGTAAAAATTGTCCAATAGGAGAAATAAGGTACAAATAAAAACTCTGATTTTATGTATAATAAAAATATATTCTTTGTAAGTGTTGAGTTGATTGGTTGTACATAGAGCCTTGAAGATTGAACTGTAGTTGATGAAGGCGTGCACTAGACTAGCTCGTTCGTTTAGCCCTTATAGCCCTTTTCCTTCGAGCTGTTCAGTAAGTCCACTTTTCTCTTAGCCCACACATGTTTATACTTCTTGGTTTTCCCCAGGTCACATTATTGTCTGCTACAAAAGCCGCTGTTATAAAAATCATGTGTTGCCTGTCTCTTGTTTATTGTATTACGGCCATTTATGATATCAGTAATGTGCGTAGATGTGTAAATTCCTTGCATGAATAATGCACAGTTTTCACGAGAACACTTTTTTTTAACTCTTTTTATTGTTTGCATATTTTTTAATTTTTTTACTTATGTTTTCTTTTTTTTTAATATTGAAATCTAATGTTTCACAATTATATTAAATATGCTCGTTTTTTAATAAATATTTTTTAAAAATAAATTTATTAAATTTATTTTTAATTTAATATAATCATTTTTGGCTATTATTGTTATTATTGTCTTTTAATTTTCAAAACTTCAACACTGCTTTTATACAATTTTTTTTCAAAGCATGTTAACATGCAGCATGCATGTTCCTATACTTATTTTATGATGGGGATCCAAATGTAAAAAAATTAATTATTTCTTATGAGTAATAATTAAAAATATTAATAATTGAGTAATAGTGATGTTTATTTTATAATACTATAGTTTAATTTATTTATAATGTAATTTATAAAATTGACATAATAAATGAATTAGACTATAGTATTAATTTATTTATGTTATAATATATACATATATATATATATATATATATATATATATATTATATAGTTGTAAGGAAATTTTCTACGACCAAGGTCCTCCCCTTCTCTTTTTTTCCTCATCCTCTTACCTAATTTTGATCCTCTTTTTTTCCCTTATTTTACGTTATTTGTTCCTCTTCCTTTTCTTTTCCTTTTCCCTTCCGCCCCTCTTCTTTTCTCTTCTTTTTGAGTTTCCTCATGCCTTCATTTTCTCTTCCTTTTCTCTTCCTCAAAAAATCCATCACTTTTTTCCGTTATTTTTACGTTATTTTAGGTCATTTTTGCTCCTCCTCAGGTAAATCCTCAAATTTTACCTTTTTTTGTGTTATCTTATGTTATTTTACGTTTTTGTTCCTCTTCCTTAGCTGCTACTTAGCTCATCCTCTTTGATCCTCAATTTCATTGAAATTCCATCATTTAAAAAGCTTCTTGCTAATTTTTATTGTTTGCACCTACTGCTTTTACTTTAAATATATAGAACAAACATATTAAGTTAGTAATTTTTATGAGAAATTTTATAAAATTTTATACAATTATTGTTTAAAAGAATAAATGACATCAAACATGGTAAAATGGAAATTTTGCAAGCCTCCTGTGCGTAAGCGCGCCAACCTTCACTACTAAGTAAAACTGTAAAACATATCAATTCATTGAAATTATTTTAAATTCAAAATGTTCTTTTAACATTATAATTTTTATATTTTAAATTAGATCAATGTTTTTTAATATTTTGATTATTACTTTGGATTATTTTATAATGGGTATCTAATTAATCAAGTGTACCACTTGTAACGAGGATAAAAAATTACTCGTATACTATGATATAGTATACGCATATATCCATCTTCGTTGTGAGTCGCACAGCACAACGTAGATTTTTATGCTTGATGTGTAGGTATAAGAGTGAGACGGAGAGAGTCTGTGCTAATTTTTATTGTTTGCACCTCCCACACAGCATGAAATATTGCAGTGAAACTTTCACTGAAATATTGTGCTGAAATATTGTCACAAGATTGCAGCAATCTTGTCTTAACATTGCTAAGAGGTTTTATAAAACATTTCAGTGTGATATTGCTGCAAACTTGCTACAAGGTTACAGAAAATAATTCAAGCAATATTGCAAGGAACCTTTCATGAAAGGTTGCAGGGAGGTTTCTGCAAGGTTTTATAAAACATTTCATGAAATATTGCAAGAAACCTTTCATGAAAGGTTGCAGCGAGGTTTCTGCAAGATTTTAGAAACAATTCATGAAATATTGCAAGAAAACTTTCATGACATGTTTTAGCGAGGTTTCCAGCAAGATTTAGAAAACATTTCATAGAATATTGCAAGAAACCTTTCATAAAAGGTTGCAGCGAGGTTTCTGAAAGATTTTAGGAATATTTCATGAAATATTGCAAGAAACCTTTTATAAAAGGTTGCATAGAGGTTTCCAGCAAAATTTAGAAAACATTTTATAAAATATTGCAAGGAACCTTTCATGAAAGGTTGCAGCAAGGTTTTTGCAAGATTTTAGAAATATTTCATGAAATTTCGCAAGAAGCTTTTCATGAAAGATTGCAGCGAGGTTTCTGTAAGATTTTGGAAACATTTTATGAAATATTGCAAGAAACCTGTCACGAAAGGTTTCAGCGAGTTTTCCAGCAAGATTTGGGGAACTTTTCATGGAATATTGCAAGAAACCTTTCATGAAAGATTGCAGCGAGGTTCCTGCAAGATTTTAGAAACATTTTATAAAATATTGCAAGAAACCTTTCATAAAAGGTTTCAGTGAGGTTCCTAGCAAGATTTGGGGAACATTTCACGAAATATCGCAACAGACCTTTGATGAAAGATTGCAGCAAGGTTCGTGCAAGATTTTAGAAACATTTTACGAAATATTGCAAGATACCTTTTATGAAAGGTTTCAACGAGGTTTCCAGCAAAATTTGATGAATATTTTATGAAATATTATCGAGGTATCTTTTGTTAAAAGTTGCAGTAAGATTTCTGCAAGGTTTTTGACAAGATTTCTAAGATATCACAAAAAATATTGCTATGTACATTTCGCCAATGGTTATTACCATATTTTTGGCAATCTTTATAAAATATTCCAGAAAAGCGTTTCACAAAAAGTATCAGCAAAGTTTCATGAATAATTTCAAAATGAAATTGCAGCAAACCTTTCATAAACAGTTTCAGCAATAATTCCGCAAGTTTTTATAAGAGATTCTAAGAGCAGTCCAGATTCGCTGTTCTTGCCTTATATTTGGTTTCCTGTTATTTACTCAAGTATTTATTGCTGTAGTTGTATTGTAAACGGGAAGTTGAGCGCAATAAGTATGCTATTATTATAAATATTTATGCGTAGGGTAAAAAAATCCATCGAATTAGTATTGAAAAAAGTAAAGAACGCATAAATATTAAAAACAAAACCTTTTATTTCAATATTCTTTACTTTTCTCAAAAACGATGCTGAGGAATTTTTTCTTCTTGTGCACAAATATTGATAATGATACTATTGCGCTCAACTAGTAATTTATAGATACAACGATTGATACTTAAGCAAATAAGAAAAACTTTATCATACAAGGATAGAAAATCCTGCCTACTATTAAATATTACTGCAGCAAGCTTTTGGCAAGATTTAAGAATTATTTTACAAAATATTGCAGGAAACCATACGGAAAGGTATGAGCGTTGTTCCCGGCAAAATTTGGGAAAAATTTCATGAAATATTACGAGAAACTTTTCATGAAAGATTGCTGCAAGGTTTCTTGAAATGTTGCTGCGAGGTTTTTAGAAATATTCCAACCGGGTTCCAGCGCGGACATATAATATCTCATAAAAGGTTGCTACGAGGTTTTCTGCAAGGTTACGGCGAGATTTTCTGAAAAATTGCTGTGTGGTTGCTTGAAGTGTTTTTGCTCTTTTTCCCGCAAGATTCCTGTGAGGTTTCTTGAAATGTTTCTGTTACATTTCCTGAAAGATTGCTGAGAGGTTTCCTGCAAGGTTGCGGCGAGGTATTCTAAAAGATTGCTGCAAGGTTTCTTGAAGTGTTTCTGTTACATTTCCTGAAATATTGCTGTGAGGTTTCCATGAAAGGTTGCTGCGAGGTTTTCTGAAAGATTGCTGCAAGGTTTTTAGAAATATTTCAACCGGATTCTAGCGCGGACATATAAATGTTGCTGCAATCTTTCATGAAAGGTTGCTGCGAAGTTTCGAAACTTTCATGAAACCTTGCAGCAACCTTGCAGTAATCTTTCGTGCTGTGTGGGCTACGACACATGCTTTTGCTTTAAATATATAGAACAAACATATTAAGTTAATAATTTTAATGATAAATTTTATAAAATGTACAATTATTGCTGAAAAGAATAAATGACATCAAACATGGTAAAATGGAAATTCCGCAAGCGCGCCAACCTCCACTACTAATTATTTTGTTGAAGATTTTAATGAAAATAAAGAAAAAAATGCTTTATTTGAACTTAATAATATTTTTATTAATGAATATATATCTTGTAAAGATTTTAGTTTACCTGAACCAAAAATAAATTCAATTACCTTGAACAATAATCATCATGATGAAATGGAAAGCAAAAAAAAATTTTAAATTAATGTATAATAAATTAAACGATGAACAAAAATTAATTTCTGAAATTTTAACTGAAAAAGATAATAAAAAAATATATTTTATCGATGGTCCTGGAGGAACAGGAAAAACTTTTTTATATAAGACTTTAATATTTTATTTTATATCAATTAATAAAAAAATTTTGTCTATAGCTTGGACTGGTATTGCATCTACTTTATTACCTAAAAGAATGACAAGTCATAAGACTTTTAGATCACCTTTGAATTTAAATACAATTAAAAATGCATTTTTAGAATTACAATCAGATAAAAAAAAAATTAAGAGAAGCTGATATAATAATATGGGATGAAGCATCAATGATTCCAAAAAAGTAACAGAAATAGTTAATAATACATTAAAAGATGTTTGTAATAGTAATTTTCTTTTTGGTGGAAAATTAATTATTTTAGGTGGTGATTTTCGACAAATTTTACCAGTTGTTAAACATGGAAATAAAAATTTAATTATAGAAGAAACAATAAAAAGTTCATATTTATGGCAATTTTTTAGTATATTAAAATTAACAAAAAAATATTCGATCTAAAAATAAAAAATTTGCTTCATTTCTATTACAAATTGGTGATGGCAAAATAAACCCTTTCATAATTCCAAACAAATTACAAACTAACGATATTTGTTCTAAAATTTATTCAAATATTAATAAAAATTATTGCAAAGAAAAAATTATATTAGCTCCTCATAATGAAGATATTGATAATTTAAATAAAAAAGTATTAAATTTATTGAATGGAAAGACTGAAACATATAGTATTGATTACGCTACGCATAAAGGTGTTGATCAAACTGATGATAACTTTCATTTGAATTACCAAATAGTATTTTTAAATAAAATTAAAGAAGGTTTACCACCTCATAAATTAATTTAAAAGTTAATGCAATAGTAATGTTGTTAAGAAATTCAAGTATATCGGAAGGATTATGTAATGGTACACGATTGAAAATTGTAAATTTATATGAACATAATATTGAAGCTGAAATAATAACAGACGATAAAAGTAGAAACAAAGTTTTTATTCCAAAAATTACTTTAAATACAGGAAATAATTCTTCATTACCATTTATTCTTTACAGAAAACAATTTCCAATTATATTAGCATTTGCAATAACTATAAATAAACCAGAAGGTCAAAGTTTCGATAATGTAGGCTGATTTATAAGAAGACCATTGTTTTTACATGGTCAATTGTACGTTACTTTGTCAAGATGTAAAACTTTTAATAATATTTATATTCAAAATAATTTAGATGATACATCAAAAATAGATAACATTGTTTGGACGGAAATTTTCAATAAATAATTTATTTAAATTCTTACCATTTTTATTAATTCATTTCATTTAATTTTAACGATTAATTGATTTTCAAATTTCATTTCGTTGTGTAAATTTGATTCACTTAAAGGGTATTTTATTTTTATTTCACTAAAATTAAAGATTTTTTTCTTTTGTAAAACTTGTTTTAAATTAAATTGAAAGCTGAAACAGTTTCTGCATAGCTGTCAGAAAGTAATTAGTCGAAAATATCGGAGTGGTAGCTGTTTCGTGAGCCGCGCTACTCATGATGCGATTTTTGTCGACAAAAGCTAACAAATTTTTCACTGTGAATATTAGTGCGTGCGTGGAGCAAGCAATCAGCAAAAGCCACTTCAGTGTCGGGTAGGCAGCTAAGTAAAGAGTTGGTAGACTCTTTCTCTTTCTCTCTCTTTCACATTAGAAAATTGCAATCAATGAAAATGTCAAATAAAGCAAAGGTGGACCCCTAAAAAGTCATTGATGTAAATTATTTAATGTGTCATGCTTATTATATTTTATTCTTTTTAAATATAATAGAAACAGAATAAAATTAAACTTAAATAAAATTATAAATCCCCATATATAAAATATAATTAAAATGTTTCCCAAGTTTTTTATAAAATTATTTTTTAATGAAAATTAATGTTTAAACTTAATATTAATAGGAAAAATGGATATATTTCAATCCCCGTTTAGCAAAAATTCTTATTCTACATCTGAATTTTTAAAAATACATATAAATAGAATTCATATTAAAACTATAAGTTGTAGAACATGTAGCTTATTTATTAAAATTAAAAATATTAGAAGACATGAAAGAACTCACGAACAAAAAAAGGAATTATGTATTTATTGTGAGAAAAATTTTAGTACGAAATCTAATAGGAAACAAAAATTTACATGCTAAAAAATAATTTATTTTTATACAAAATATATGTATGAATTTATACAATTAATATTACATATAAAAATTCCAAGAAGTATTTTCCAGAAATATTATTTTTTATTTATAAAAGTGAAAAATTATATAAAATTTCATAAACAATTATATTAAATAATTTTACAATATTTACAAAAATTAGAACAAAAAGATGGAAAAAATTCTAAGTATATTGACAAAAAAAAGGATAATACATAAAAATTTTTTAAATTTCTGTTTTCAAAATTTTTAGTCATAATAAAAATAGGTAAAATTTTTTTAATATTCTAAATTTATGAATTAAAAAAATTTTTGAATTTCTAAATACTGTTTAATAGTAAGTATAAGTAATATTTTTCTGTATATTTAAATATATTAAATTTTATATACATATTATTTTTAATATTTTATATCTCAGCGAACATATTTGAAAGATGTTATTTTTTATTTTTAATATATAAATAAAAAAATTATTTTTTTTATTTATTTATTAAAAAAAAACATTTTTTAAAAATAAGAGTGGAAATAAGCCTCCTGGGGAAACCACTAAAAAAAAACGCACCTACATATATACCTCGGTATTTAAAAATACTAGGTGGTGTGGAAATATAGAAATATATTTATAATACAAACTTTATGAATTTAATAATTTAGGTAAAAAAACAAAAATTTATTAATGCTACGGACATTCATAAGATATTAGTATTTATGAAAATTGGTTCTATATAAACAATAAAAACTTTTATTATATAACATCATATAAATAAGGAAAACAAAAATGGGTTTGTAATAAATATTTAAATATATTTTTGAGTATAACTTAATATATTTTAATAATTATATTTTTTACAGTTGATAGAAATAAAAAAATAAAGATAATGTAACCTAAATAACAAATAGGGGGTTGGCAAGCGGAGCGAGCAGGGGAGTACCCCCCCCTAGTATATATATATATATATATACTAGGGGGGGTTCGCCCCTGCTCACGCTGCTCGCCAACCCCCGTTTATATTTACATTATGTCAGCCAGTAATGAAATTTGTACTGACCAAAAGTATTAAAAAAATTAATATTAATTATATATTTGCTCAGACAGATTTCCACACCACCCGAAGAGGTACTGTCAATAATACCTTACGATTAATAATTTATAATATAAATTAAATAATAAAACAGGTATGGTATTATGGCGCGTAGGTTTTTTTTGTTTTATTTTTAATAATTATATAAAATCAATTATAATAATTTTAAGTTATTTTAAGACATGTTAAAATTAATTAAAATTATTCCTTATTTTTAATAAAATTATTCAAAATAAAACCATGGTTACCTTCGCCTATGGCCCTACACAACCATGAGAGTCTATATTCCTTCCTCCTTATACCATAGACTCTATTTACAATCTATCTTCCACCATCAGTATTACATATTTAAACAAAGTTTTAAAAGTCATTTTATAATTTGTACAATTTGTTATTATATTATTGTTATATAACAATTGTTCAATTAATATTTATCTCTTTTAAATCTTTGTTTAAGTATGTTTATTAGAATAATTATTATAACTTGATATTTTTCAATTAAATATTATTGTAACATGTCTTACAATAATATGGAACAGAAATTTTTTTTATTATAATTATTCTAAATTTAAAATTTAATACTTGATTGAATTCTATGTTTTTTAATATTATTATTATTAAAAATTTTCCAATTATTTTTTATATTTGAATATTAATTATTATTATTTTTTTTATAACATTTAGTATCTTTAATTTATATATTCAAAATTAATATATT
The DNA here is from genome assembly GCA_017163975.1 of Anastatus disparis. Classification (NCBI taxonomy): domain Eukaryota; kingdom Metazoa; phylum Arthropoda; class Insecta; order Hymenoptera; family Eupelmidae; genus Anastatus; species Anastatus disparis. The sequence continues at coordinate 4,809,086 of JAFFSR010000267.1, read as the reverse complement.
TCCTTTTTTTAAATATAAGTTTTATTCAAAGTATATATTTCACAATAAATTTCAATATCATTATGATAATCATAATATTATAAATTAATTTATTTCATAAAACGATAAAATTAAATAATATAATTTTTCCTTATTTATTAATTATTTTAATTTTATTTTCAATATATCTTAATTTCATTTTTAAGTCTTTTGGATGTATAAAATATATATCTATATTGTTTTCTAATATCCTTGACTTTTTTGCTAGTATTAAAAAAGATATATTAAGAGTCAGCCGTATACCGACACAGTTACCTGTTTTACCGAAACTATTTAAAATTTATTTTCTATAAAAACTAATAGCTTCAGGCAGAAATAAAGAGATGGTTTCGATTCGTGTAATAGAAAGCAATATTTTCTCTGATAAGAATAATTTAATTCCACCGCTTTATTTTCAAGAAAAGTTGGAATAACTTGAAAATCCCATTATTTGACACTAATTTCTAATTTTTTAAGTTATTCCAACTTTTCTTAAAAACGAAGCAATAAAATTAATTCATGCTAATCAAAGAAAATATTACATTTTATTAAACACATCGAAACCATCTCTTTGTTTTTGCCTCTTGTTGCTAATTTTGGGAAAAAAGTAAATTTTTTAATTAGAAAAGGACAGAGATACAGCGGACTCTTAAAAATTATTTATTATTAAATAAATAATTGATAATTTAAAAAAAAAACAAACATGAAAATACATTCTATTAATTTTGTAAAAATTATTTTAAGAGTCCGCTGTATCTCTGTCCTTTTCTAATTAAAAAATTGACTTTTTTCCCAAAATTAGCAACAAGAGGCAAAAATAAAGAGATGGTTTCGATGTGTTTAATAAAATGTAATATTTTCTTTGATTAGTATGAATTAATTTTATTGCTTCGTTTTTAAAAAAAGTTGGAATAACTTAAAAAATTAGAAGTTAGTGTCAAATAATGGGATTTTCAAGTTATTCCAACTTTTCTTGAAAATAAAGCGGTGGAATTAAATTATTCTTATCAGAGAAAATATTGCTTTCTATTACACGAATCGAAACCATCTCTTTATTTCTGCCTGAAGCTATTAGTTTTTATAGAAAATAAATTTTAAATAGATTCGGTAAAACAGGTAACTGTGTCGGTATACGGCTGACTCTTAATATTATTCATTAATTAAAAAAATCAATATAATATAATACAGAATGATATGAATTTTATTAATTTTTTTTTGTTTCATAAAATAATTTTTTATTTATTCTTTAAACATTTTATTATATCTAAATTCAATTAAAAATGTATAAGTTATAATAGGATTTTATTTGATTTATTTAACGTTTAATGCCCGTATCGTAATTATAATAATATTAACTTAATTAATTACTAATCCATGTAAGTCATAAATAAAATTATAAAGTGAGTATTTTATTAAATTTTATTTATTTTTTTTAAATATATCTCAATGCAATTAAGTCTTTTTGATGTATGAAATATATGTTAAATTACTGTTTTAATATATTTGATTAAATTTCTGTTATTATAAACGATATATTTATTATTTTCATTGATTTATTACTTAAATATATTTTATATTATATTTTATAATATAAAAAAAATTATATTAGCAATACGTAATAAATATTTATAATATATTGTATTATGAGTTGTGATATAATATTCCATTATTGGATCACGTATTTCTAACTTATATTGAATAATTTTATTTGTCATATATTTATAATAATATGTTACGTTGTTCCAATTTTCAAAATGAAGTTTTTCATTTTCAATACCGATATAGTTATTAATTACATTATTTAATCTAGATAAATCTGTATTTTCATTCAAATTTTACATATATTCTTCGTACTGCTCTTGAAACCGTTCATTTGTTTATTTGGTTATTTAAATCATCTAATTCTTCTTGATGTTGTAAGTTTTCTACAACAATGTATTCATTTGAAACTGGATCCCATTCCATTTTATAATGATTCAATTATTATTAGTATCAATTAAATTGCATTTTAAATAACTTCGTTATTATTTTTTTTTATAAAATATTTGAAGTTTATTTTTATTTTCTTTTTTATTAATTTATATTGATTTTTTTATATAGAAAATTTAAAGTATGTTTTTATTTTTTGGTTTATTATGTTATATCTAAAAAAAACAAATGTTTTATTAGTATGTAAGAAATATAAATATATCTTTAATATTAAAAAAAATTCAAGTTTTTTTTTGTTATTTCTCTAGTACTTCTTTCCATACTATATTGGTTAATTCATTTTTATTTTCTAATTCATTTTGAATATGTATTCTAGAAGGATTTTTACTTCTTGAAAGAGCAACATATAATTGTCCATGTGAAAATAAAGGTTTTTTTACGAATATTCCAATGTTTTCAAAACTTTGACCTTGTGATTTATTTATAGTTATAACAAAAGCTAATACAATAGGGAATTGTTTTCTATATAAAATAAATGGTAAAGACGATGATTCATTTGTGCTTAATGTAATACGCGGTATAAAAACTTTATTTCCTTTATTTTCGCCTGTAATTACTTCAGCTTCTATATCGTATTTGAATAATCTCGTTATCTTTAATCGTGTTCCATTGCATAATCCATCTTTTATACTTAAATTTCTGATAAGCATTATTATGGCATTTATTTTTAAATTAAGTTTATGAGGAGGTAATCCTTCTCTTATATTATTCAACATTTCTATTGGATAATTTAAATGAATATTATCATCTGTTTGATCAACACCCTTATATGTTACATAATCAATACTATAATATGTCATTGTTTCATTATTAATTAAATTCAATATTTTATTATTTAAAATATTCACATCTTCATTATGCGTACTTAAAATAATATTTTTCGAAAAACAATAATTATTGTTAATGTTTTGATAAATTTTATTGCAAACATTATTAGTTTTCTATTTTTCTGGTATAATGAATGTATCAACTTTTCCTTCTCCGACATCTAATAAAAATGATGAAAAATTTTCATCATTAGATCTTATATTTTTTTTTAATATAAAAATATGAAACATGGGCCATAGGGTTGAATATTTTATAGTTTGTTCTATAATTGTATTTTTATTTCCATGTTTTAATACAGGTAAAATTTGACGAAAATCTCCACCTAAAATAATAATTTTTCCTCCAAAAATTTCATTATTATGACAGACATCTTTTAATGTTTTGTCAACTATTTCTAAAGCTTTTTTAGGAATCATTGATGCTTCGTCCCATATAATTACATTTGCTTCTCTTAATTTTTTCTTATCTGAATCAAATTTTAAAAATGTACTTTTAATATTATTTAAATCTAACGGTAATCTGGAAGTTCGGTAACTGGTTAAACCTTTTGGTCGTAAAATTAAAGCAATACCTGTCCAAGCCATTGATAAGAATTTTTTTTTATTGTTATAAAATAATATATTAATGTTTTATATAAAAATGTTTTTCCAGAACCTGCTGGTCCATCTATAAAAAAAATTGTATGATTATTATTTATTATTTGTTCAAAAATATGTTTTCGATCGTTATTCAATTGTTTATACATTGTATCAAATTTTTTTGTACTAAAAATTATAATTTCATCATTAATTTCTTCGTTTTCCTCGATATAGTTTTTATTTGGTTCAGGTAAACCAAAATTTTCACATGACATTTGTTCTGAATTTAATATTTGATTAATATGGGATAAAGCTTTGTTTTCTTTATTTTCTTTAAATTCTTCAATAAAAAATTTTTTATATTTTTCCCAAATAATGTTGACTTGAATATTTTCACATAATAAAAAACATGCAAAAAATTTACGTAATTGTACTAGTAATATAACATGGCATGCTTCTTCAAAAATATAATAAATTTGTTTTTCGTGTTCTATTAAATTCATTGCAAGAGCAGTTTGTTTATAAGTATTATAAGTTACATTTTCATAAGTTCTTCAATCTTTAAAAGATGTTGGACCTTTTACCCTGTTTAATGTTAATTTAAAAAAAAAAACGTTCACTATCTTTTGGTGATACTACATTTAATCTACCAATGGCTATATTTTTTCTAAGTTTTGATCTCTCAATCCAATATTTAGTCTTAGAATTAAAAATATAATATTGCGGTATATTAACATATTTAATTTTTTAGCAGAATCATCTTTTTTATTTAAATTGAACCATGCAGTTAATGTTGTTTGGTATTTATTTAATGCTGAATGTATATCATTTTCATCGAAAATTATTTTTTGTTGATTTTCTGTATGGATATTTAATCTTATTACTGTATGACTTCTACCGCATAGTGGAAATGCTTGTAATCTCCATGCGGCCTCCATTGGACTTAAATATCTTCCATCTATGTATTGAGTTATTTTATCATAAACATCATCATTATTATTTTCTTCATTTTTATCTTGTTTTATTTTACAGTAAGCTTTATCTACACCTTTATAAATATAATCATAAATATATTTTATACTTTGTATTGACATACAAAGTTGAGTATTGATATGAGCATTATATTTTGCCAACAAAAAACTGTTGTAAGGAACTACCATAGAATTATCAACTTGTATAATTTTTTTATTATTTTTTAAATTATATGTATGATTATCTAAAATATTATTTCTTCTTTTGTATTGTGGATATTTGTTTTCTTCAACTATTGTAATTTCATTAAATGATTTTGGGAATTTTTTCTTACATTTACTTTTATTTTTGTCGTAACAAGGTAATTTATCTGTATGTGGTCCATGTAACATGTGTTTAATTACTAATTTTTGTAAATATTTATTTTATGATGAAGGTTTTTCTGTTGAAATATATTTATCAATATTTTCTGGAGTTAATATTTTATGATTATGATGTAATGTTATAATAATGTGCACGTGAGGTAACCCTCTTTTTTGAAATCCAATCAAAAATACATAAGCTATAACAGGACCAAAAATTTCGTTTTTTATAATATCATTCAATAACATTTCAAATTTTATATAAAATATTCTTACTGTGATATTTGGTATGTCATCGGGAGTTATCGCTTCTGGAAAATTTTTTAAAATCTCTTTCAATTCTTTCCATTTAGGATTACACGTAATTGTTATAAATAAATCTGGTTTTCCTACTGTTCTCATTATTGCCATGGCATCTTGATAATATTGCTGCATATATCCTGGACTACCAATATATGATGAGGGTAAAATAAAAAGATTTCCAATTCTTTCTTTGTTTTCAAAATTTGTTGAAACATTTGAAGCACTATTTATTACATGATCTAATAAACCTTAATAACATTCTATGTGTTTTTGATTATTTCTAAAAAAATTCATTCTATTACTTTCAACCATCGCATATGCATGTATAATGTATTGTTGTGTTAATCTTCCACAATATAAAATAGGGTTGAAATTTTTTAAATTTGGTCTCCAATGAATTCTATATAAATAATATTGTAGTATTGTAAGACAATCATTATTTTCAATATTTTCATTTTTTTTATATCCTATACTCCAACCTAAATCTCCTGCTGGAAACATTAAAGGAAAAACCTTTGGATCCACGTGATGAGATCATTTATTTAAATAAGTATGAGTAATTTCATCTTCAGAAGATAATTTCGGATGTAGACAAAGATCATAATTATCTGGAATTCCTGTATTAGATACTATGATAACACCACATTCCGAAGTTAATGGCTTATTATAACGATGGTGTTGTTTATCATTTTTCCGCATAAAATACAATTTATAATTTGGAATATTTTGTATATTTGATAATTGATGTAAGCTTTTGTAATTCTTAGCCATGGAATTATCATTCATTATCTTTGTTAAAATTAACATATGTTCTTTTGTTAATTTTTCATTAGTTTTTAATCGTTTCTCAATTGCTACTGTATTATCGTAAATGTATAACTGTCCACATGTAGGTTTAATGTCATTAGTAGAAATTAATGTATTAGGTGCTGTATGACAAATTTGTCCTTGAATTTTTAAATTATATATAGCTTTTCCTTGGTTTTGAATGACATTTGCATTAAAAGTTGCAAAACTAAATAAATTATTATATATCTAATTAAATTTCTAAAAACACTATCATGTAATAATAAATATTTCAATTTTTCATTATATTTAGTTAATGATGATAAAATAACTTTTTCTTGGTAACAACAATTGAACTTTTTTATTTCTTCTTTCCAAAATAAAGCACTACAATATTTACATTCGTAACTCATTCTACCTAAATAATTTTTCTAATTTTTATTTATGTTATTTTTATTGTTTAAATTATTTTTTAAATTTAATTTTTTAATTGATTTTTTTTTGTAAATTTTTCATTTTTATTTATTTTATTATAAAGTTTATTTTCACTTCTATTTTTTTTGTTTCTGTTTTTATTTTTTTGATTATATTTGTTTCATTAAATTCTTCATGTTTTAATTTTCTTTTAAGCTTATAATTATTATTATTATTATTTTTATAATTTAAAATATCATAATGACCTGCATCATATAAAAAATAATGAAAAATAAAATAAAAATTATATAACTTCATTTATTTGTATAAGGAGTATAAAAGATAAAATTTTACATTAACAATATATTTACATTTTTACTATTTTATAAATACATGAATTAATAATTATTATAATTTTGATCTTTTTAATTAATAAAAAACTTACAATAACATTTTTACTTTTGACATATAAGAAATGTGAAAAAATTTTTTAAATTTATATTATTTTAAAAGTGGTTTTGTAGGGCTACTGGCGAAGGGTACCACTTTTATTGTTCAATTTTTCTTTATAAACAAAAAAAAACCAACGCACCATTGACGATACCTCGTTAAACTTATAAAAAAAATAAAAACTTCTACTTAAGACTTTCACAAGATAAACTCAAGACAACAAGAAAACAAATTTAAGCTAACCTGAAAGAAGAATCTTTTAGATGTAGAAAATTTCTTAATAAGTTTTTCTGACCAAGACAATCAAGACAAAGTAAAATGTGCTTTACTTTTAGGCAAATACAGCTTGGACCCAAAAAAAAGTAAGCTTAAATGTTGAAAGTAGAAGTTTTTTATTTTTTTTTGTCTTAGTATGGGTGGTGTGGAAAGTTGTCTAAGGAACGTAGTTATTAGTTGATGGTTAAAAATAATTATATTAACAATCTATAATATTATTAACTATGTATTAAATATATATTACATCATATAGCCTTAAGCAAGTATTTCATAAATATAAAATCAAAAAACTTTTCTCTTAATAGATTATATTTCAAATAAATAATTGACGTTTAAAAATAAAATAAAGAATCAATATATTTAAGGTAATTGAATACCAATATTTTTTATAACCAAATTTGGTCTCTAAAGTATTGGAGTCATCAAAAAAGGTTTTTTAAAAAAATATTAGTAAAATTTAAATATTTAATTAACGATATAAAAACAAACACTAAATGATTATGAATAGTGTATTAGGGATATGAGGGGTTATGAGGGGTGACTTGTAGAGCGAGGGGGTGATTTGTGGACCGAGGGGTGGACTTGGGTAGGAGAGGGGTGACTGGGGTAGAGGGGGGAATCTTTTTTTTTTTTTTTTTTTAAAGACATTTCAAGAGGCATTTTTACGTTATTTTGAGTGGTGACTTTTGATTTTTTTGGAGGAGGAAAAAAAATGAGGAGTAGGAGTGATGGGGTAGTAGTGGGAAGAGTGATAGTAGTGGTATAGAGAAAGAGTAACAAATACATTGATAAAATAAGGTAAATTTAGCTAAATTATCTGAGGGGGGGGGTGAGTGACGTACGAGGGGTAGCAAGACGGGTGACTTGGGTAGTAAAGGGGTGTCTTTTTTTTTCTCAAAAAAGATCATTTCTAGACAGATTTTTACGTTATTTTGAGGGGTGGATTGTGATGTTTTAAGCATACAAAAGAGGGGGAGGAAAAATGAGGGGTAGATGAGAAGGTTTTTTTTTTATATAACTACATAATATAGGGAGATATATATATACAGCGGGGTCCAGTAAAACAGAGCCACACTTGGGAAAAAAAGGACTAATTAAAAAATTTTGTATCTCAACAAATAAGGGTCGTACAGAACTCTACAACCACTCATTTTAAACGTATTTGTAAGGACTTTTCAATAGTATATTGGCAATTTAATTCTTAGCACTTGTCTGGGAAATATTACGACTTAAAAATAGAAAAAAACAAAATTTTTTTCGCCTGTGTTTAAATTTGAATCGTTTTTCGGAAAATGATGGAAGAAAAATTTTACACCGCTAGTTTTATCGGTATTTTGCTTAAATTAAAATTTATTTTTTAGTTTTTTTACTAGGTTTGAAATTGACCGAGATGCAGCGATTTATGTTCAAAAAAAGGGTCTTTTTTATTTTTCCGATATCTGCTTAATGAGAAGAGATATAGAAAAATGCGAAATAAAAAAGGTGTATTTTTGTATGTAGAATAACATTAAATTTTTTCAAAATTTTTTGTGCATTTTTATTTTTTTGATATTGTTGCGGTACTCTTATAAATATATATAAAAGCATGGTATATAAGAATACCGCAAGAATATCAAAAAAATTAAAATGCACAAAAAATTTTGAGAAAATTTAAGGTTATTCTACATACAAAAATACACTTTTTTTTATTTGGCATTTTTCTATATCTCTTCTCATTGCAGTTATTGGAAAAATAAAAAAGACCCTTTTTTGAACAAAAATCGCTGAATCTCGGTCAATTTTGAACCTAGAAAAAAAACTAAAAAATAAATTTTAAGTTAAGCAAAATACCTTTAAAACTAGCGGTGTAAAATTTTTCTGCTATCATTTTAAAATGATTCAAATTTAAACACAGGCGAAAAAAATTTTTTTTTTTCTATTTTTAATTGGTAATATTTCCCAGACAAGTACTCAAAATTAAATTGCCAATAACTATTAAAAAGTCCTTACGAATACCTTTAAAATGAGTCGTCACAGAGTTCTGTGCGACCCTTATTTGCTGAAATACATAATTTTTTAATTAGTACTTTTTTTCTCAAGGAAGCTCCGTTTGATTGGACCCCACTGTATATGTTTATGAAGACATGATTTAACTCAAGTATTATAAACATAACTGTTATTAATTTATTGATATTTTTAATTATTACGTATAAGAAATAATTTATTTTAGAAAAATATTAATTAAAAAAACGAGCATACTTGATATACTCAAAAAAATTAGATTTTAATATTAGAAAAAAGAAAATATAAATAAAAAAATTAATAAAAAAAGTGGTCCTGACTGAGAGTTGAACTCGCGCACTCAAAAGAAGAAGCGCAAACGATGCGCCCTTGACTAAACCTGCTTCGAGATACTTCTAACGTAAAATGATACATGCTTATCTGCCCCCCATTTGTTTAAAATAATTAGATTTTTAGTTTAAAATTTATTCTTAATAGTTTCAAAGATTATATTAATAACTTAACCTTCATTAATTTTTCTAAATAATTTCTTTTTTATTATCATAATAAGATTGTAGTTTGATTACTCTTTCTCTCCCCTACCTCCTTTTAACGAACGTACTTCGGCCAGCCACACTACCGTTAAATTTACTTGAGTGCCACGTGAAAATCCCGTGAACGGTAAGTTAATATCACAAGGATCGCTAACTGGTTATATTTACGCGTTGCTTTTAGTAAATATAGCTGGTGTCCAAGGAATAATATCATGACGCCTATAGCATTTAAAATTAGAATCTATTCACATTAAATTAGCTTAAGCTCGTGAAAATCTTACATGAAGAATCATATAATTTTTACGTGTTAAATTCATCATGAGGAAATAACATGATTTTTATACTGGATAGACGCATGGTTCATCAGCTTTTTAATGCAAAAGTTCGGATAAAAAAGTTTGTTTTTTTTTGCAAATGATTGTTTATAAAGTTACAAATATAATATTATCACTAATTCTGAGGCCAGACATTAAAAGACCATAAAATTTTATGTCGTGTTTGTAAAGTTGTTCAATAATTTTTATCTACTTTAAGAGCAGGTCGAGTACATCTGTCCTTTTCTAATCAAAGAATTGATTTTCCTACAAAAACTAATAATTTTAACAAAAAATGAAGAGAAAGCCCCATCTCGCATCAGAAAAAGCAAAATTTTCTCTGATAAGAAAGAATTAATTTTATTGCTTCGTTTTCAAGAAAACCTTGAAAAACTTAAAACATAGAGGTTAGGGTAAACAATTTGGTTTTTCAAGATTTTCTTGAAAACGAAGCAATAAAATTAATTCTTTCTTATCAGAGAGAATTTTGCTTTTTCTGATACGAGATGGGGCTTTCTCTTCATTTTTTTCTGAAATTATTAGTTTTTGTAAAAAAATCAATTTTTTGATTAGAAAAGGATAGATATACTCGACCTGCTCTTAATAGAGTGATTGAAAATAGTCTGGACAAACGTCAGTTTGGGGCTGAACGGGTTGACTCATTTGGCTTTTCTTACTACACATTAATTTTGTTTTCTTTTTGCTTTCTCATAGGGAAAGCACTGTATTAGCAAAAAAAATTGTTTTATATTTTTTGATTAATTTGTATATATTTGGACTCAGAAAGTCGAAAAAAGTGGTTTCCAGAAAATGTTTGTATGTATGTATATGTGTGTGTATGTATGTGTATGTATGTGTATGTGTGTATGTGTATGAGTGTATGTGTATATTTGTAGATATGTGTGTGTGTGTGTGTGTGTGTGTGTGTGTGTGTGCGTGCGTGTGTGTGTGTGTGTGTGTGTGTGTGTGTGTGTGTGTGTGTGTGTGTGTGTGTGTGTGTGTGTATGAATGTGTTTGTAACGGCAATTTTATCTCGAAAACTACTCGACGGATTTGCTTCCAATTTTGCATACAATTTAGTTTTTTGTCCAACTGGGGGAGGGGGGAGCAATTTAAAATTGGTTTTCTTAGCGTAATTTTTTTTAGAGCTATTTTAGGAATTTTAGAAAAATTTCCAATTTTTCAATTTTTTGGTATTTTGCGCAAACTACTTAATGGATTTGTTTAAAAATTTGTATAGAAATTATTTGCAACTTCCAAAAGGAGAAAAACTTTTAAAAACTGATTTTTTTAGCGCATTTTTAATTTTAGAACATTTTAAAATTTTGAAAAAAATTTTTATTTTTAATTTTTTTTCTATTTTACATAATCAATGTGATAAACTTTCTCTAGAATTTGTATACAATAGATTCGCTATTGTTTGAGGAGAACAAGCTTTTGGAAACTAATTTTCTTAGCGTAGTTACAATTTAAGAAAATTGAAAAAATTTTGAAAATGATTCCGACTTTTCTGTTTTTATTTTTTTTTATTTTACGTAAAGTACTCGATGAATTTAAAAAAAAATTTCTTATACCATAATATCTATTTTTTTTTGTATAAGTAGGCAGGAAGCTATTGAAAATTGGTTTTCGTAGTGTAGTTTCAATTTTAGAACCATTTGAAAAATTGTTAAAACAATTTGATTTTTTCATTTTTATTTTTTTTTCACGTGTATTACTTTATAAATTTGCTTTGAAATTTGCATATGAATTTGCAACTGCCAAAAGAAGTATGACTTTTAAAAACCGATTTTCTTAGCGTAGGGTCTGAGTCCCGGTTACTGTGCCTGAACCTAATTCTGTGCTTCCCATTTGAAATACATGTAAAGCACAGAATTAGGTTCAGGCACAGTAACCGGGACTCAGACCCTAGTTTTAATTTTATAAAATTTTTGAAAAAATTTTTATTTTTTTTCCATTTTACAAAAACCACTCGATGAATTTGCTTTAAAATTTGTATACAAGTTATTTGCTACTCTTTTTATAAAATAAGCTTTTAAAAAATAATTCTCTTAGTGTAATTTTCATTGATTTCTGATTTAACGCTTTTACTAACTCTTTTCTTACTTCCTCACTTCCTCTCTGTCCTTCTATCTTAGATTAATCCTCATTTTTACTCTATTTTCATCCATACCTCTCTCTTCCTATTTCCTAATCACTCTATCACACTCACTAATTTTTTAATAAAAATTGTATTTTACATTATAATTATATTTAGAAAATTAAAATTAAATTACTCTAACTCAATGAGCTCTATGAGAAAGCATTGCGCCAAAGCACTTGGCAGCATTTTCATAATACTTTTTCTAAAAAATTTTAAACGGGTTATTTAGTATAATCTGTATTTTATTTTTTTATTGCCTGAGAATTGGTAAATTAAAAAAAATCTTAAACCTAAACAAAATTCTACTCAACCATGAAATATAATCTAATATGATTAAATTTGAAATTTAGGTGTTTCCTTACATAGTGAATAGCATAGTAGATTCTGGTAAGGAAAGAAAGGTTTCGATAAAAAGGCATTGATTTATTATAGGCCCTACTCTTATTAAATTAATAGATTAATAGTTATTGCAAACTGGACAACCGAATGCTCAATTATTAGTACGGGGATTTAATAATATAATAAATATCGCACATTCAGGTACTTATCATATCATCACCGGTCATTACTGTTTCTTCATATCAACGCATAGGTCGAGCGAACTAGCGCACCTCAGGCGATCTACAAAGTTAAGCAGCACTGTCCGCGGTTCGTACTTGGATAATCGTTTATTCAGAGAAAACTGCGTTGCTTTTTGTATTAGCCATTCAAGTGAGTCAATTATTTGGCAATTTAAACGGTAGATGTGCCAAATAAATTGTAGGTGTTCTTCGACAGGATACCACCCGATACCGAATTTTTCATAAACATTGCACATTGTAAGAATTCATTCCTGTGGGTTTTTTCCAGCGAGGTTTTCCTTTCTTTTGGACACATTTTGAGAAAGTGCAGAATGTTCTAGATTCAAAGAAGTGATAAACAATTCCATAAGGTTGGACTCCAAGAAAAAAAGGGGAAAAAGAGTAAAAAAATCAATGATTCTTCAGAACGATGTGACTTGCAATAGTTAATAGTATATTACATTATAAGGGACGAATATTATTGGTTCCGTCCGGGCAAATAGGTACTCTGCCAGTCGAAATCAACAAGATTCGTCTCGTATAATGTATACTCTTTTTCATACTAGCCTGCCGAAAATTGTTGTAATATTATTAACATAACAAGCTAAACGCGAAGAACTTTTAACATACGTAACATTTAGTCACGAGTGAGAAAACGTTGACGGATGTTAAAAAGCCTGAAGCAAAGAAAACGAACCAACGATAAAACGTGTGCGCACGCATATATACTACGACATGCTATATACCTAACAAGGTCGCGACCACGCATCTCTTCTCTCTTTCTTTCTTACTTCTTAACTCGTTGCCCGCTGTATAGTTGATGCAAAAGAGAAAGACTGTTCGCTCTGTTCTTACTTTTAAGTTTGTCTTTCTCTTTCGCATTGACTACGTTCTCATATGCGTTTACTCACACTCACTGTATATGACACTCAAAATCACGCGCACGGGCTTTGATTTTCTTCTATCTAGGGACCCTCTAGAAAAGGACTGGAAACCTCGTTCTGCGTTTTCTATTGGCTGTTACAAACAAGAGATCTAAACCGGAAACCACATAAGAAAGTAATATGTTAGAAAGAGATAGTAAATATTCTCCACAAAGACGATCAGTGATGTTTTCTATAAGCACTTTATCCGTTCCTTTCCGGTTTAGATCAATATGGCGGCAACATTTTCTTGTCCCTTCCTAAAGGGTCCCTACCTCCATCCCTGTGTGCGCGCCATCTAGTTAACCGGCAAGGAAAATGACATTTTGGCAAAAGCACGCAGGGACGAAGATCGCATTTTCGGCAGAGATGGTATAAAAAATCCATGTTCTATGTGTAGTATCAATATATTTATATATTTTACTACGGGACTTGGTTGGAGGTCACGTTGGTGAGCGGACGTGTGTAAGATGGCTCTTGCATTTTTACTTTGTATTTTGTTAAATATTGTATTAACAGAGTTGAATGTGTGAGGATTCTCAATTGTACGACGTTTTTCAAGATTAATAGTAATTTTTTTTGTGAAATTCAAGGTATTCGGTGCACATCAGGCACATGAAAAAAAGCGTGATTTTGTTAGGTTAAGAGATAAAGAAATAATCGCGCCAGTTTAGTTAGAGGCTGCTTTGTTCTCGTTTAATGGAAAATTTTATATTTTTTAGTACAGAAGTTTTAAGAATAAAATGATACGGTTAGACGATTAAAAATGGGTAATGATAAAACTCTAAAGACAGTGTAGCCTATGAAAGTGAAAGAAAAGATAAAGACAGTGTTAAAGATTTAGTGAGAAAAGCGATAGTACCGGCAAAGGCAGTCTCAAGAAGCAAAAACAAAGGCAAAGGCGAGGGAAATCAAGTGGATAAAAATTAGCCGAAAACAATGGATAAATTGACGAAGCACACAAAATTCACGAGTAAGGATAGTTCTTTAGAATGCGGAGAATGTGCTTTTTTGGAAGAGCATTTGTCGGATTGGAAAGAGCATTTGTCGGATTGGAAAGAGCATGTGTATGGAGAAAGAACGAAGTTAGGTGAAGTGCTAGATAGGTATAAAAAGTGAGTAAGTAATGAATTAAAACGGAATGGAAAAAAGTATGGAAGAACGGAATTGATAAAAGATAGTTTAAATAAAGATGCTAAAAATAAATAAATTAAAGAGTTGGTAGAGAGATTAGAAAAAAAAATCGCTGAGTCAGAAAGAAATGTAACGTCTAACACAAGTATGTATATATGTATATATATACACACACACATATATATATATATATATATATATATATATATATATATATATATATATATTAGGCAAACGTTACAGTTCTTTGGAACGCCGAGCAGTTGCGTATACTGAGGCTAATTGCGTGGTTACGGAGGATGAGGATCGCGGTTTTTTTTATACAGGCTCAAAAGCCTATATTAGAGATTAAGAAGGTATATGAGAGAAGAAAGAATCTGTTAAGACTTCCCTTGTACTTTAGATTATTACTTTTTATTAATTCTTTTTAAAGATATATATATATATATATATATATATATATATATATATATAAATTGTTATGTTTTTATTTATTTCGTGAGATATGAAAATGAAATTAAAAGAAAAATGCAGTTGTTAAATTTTAAAGTTTTCTATATTTTATATTTAAGACTTTATTATTAAAAGAAAAAGATCAAAACTGCTTAGCGAGATAAATGATACTGATCGTATGGCATAGATTAGAATAACTGAGCTGTCAAGATGGTCCTCAGGGCCTTTTTATTTTGTCTAAATTTCGGAAAGTATTTTAGATAAGACAAAATGAGTGATGGTTCTGCTAACGAGGCTTATTGGCTCATCTCTTGGAAAAATAAGTTTTTATTACCTTATACATGATTAGTCTGATAAATAACACACTTTCGGTCGCGGCTGTTTATCTTAGATAAATAGTACGACCCATGAGTAAGACTTTTCGATGGTATGGGAAGTTTCACAAAAGGTGAAGATTTTCGAGTGTTAATCATAGCCAAAAATGAGCGTAAATGAAAGAAAATTCAAAAAAACTTAACACGTTACACCTCCCTAATTGAGAAGGCTTATCGTCCTCGATAAAGTATCACTGTGAATAACACAGAAAAATCTTCATCCCTTTATTTTCTCTAATGATGTGAATGTATGGATTTATAAAGGTATGAGTTTCATTTCACACACATAGACACTTAGTGCTTTACAATTATAGTTCTCTCTCTCTCTCTTTTATACTATTATTATTAGTAAATGATAAAAGTTAAAAAAGGATATGGGAGTGGGGAGAAAAAAAGTTTTGCTTTTTCATGAGCGGGATTGAGGTTCCATAGGTGCTGCCTTCGTCTAGGATTTGATCGTTTTGCCGGTGTGCCGTCTCAATACATTTTTTGCAATTTTGGACCTTCCTTGTATGCAAAAGACGAACTCTGCAATAAGTATAATGATTGTATCGAAATTCAGAGTAACGGATTTGATGGAAGTATCTGTGTGGGTGGTAACTCTTCTTGTACTGCGCTTTTAATTTGTAGCAACTCCAGCAGACTATTTTATGGCTGATCTTGCTATAATATATGCACTTGTCGTGTAGGCTGGTCGTGCAGAGAGCGGTAATGATGATGCTATGTGTTTTTGAAACTTTCATGCAAAGTTGTTCTGCGGTCGAGGAGTTTTATCCTCTCGCAAAGATATCGAAGTGTTTTGTGTGATCGTATACAATGGTTCTTGGACCTCTTTGCTTCTAAGGTCTTTAAGCTCATCTAGGTTATCAATTATTGTCTTAATACATAATCCACATTTCCGTGCCTGTTGTATTATGAAAAGATGTTCACTGCGCTCGTAGCACTTGCTGCATCGTCGTTCTTGGTAAATCGTTCGATGAAATCGAGTCTGTTTTTTGTAGTTTTTGGTGTAGCGAGCGTTGTCAAAACAAGAGTTACACAGAATGTTCAGACTAATCGGATTGTAATATATCCTAATGTCCTAATGACTGTGCTTAAGGTGGCACAATAGCTACTTGCTATTAATGATTGTGCAAGATGATAATTAGGAGATGAAAATTTAGTTTCGTTGATCTCATTGAGACTTTTGACTGTTGATGCCACGGTAGATATTTACTGTGGAACAAAGTTAATCATAAGCAAAAAGAAAAGAAAAGAAAACTTGACGAGGTATGATTAGTTTGTAGGGATGACAAGGGTGCTTAATTTAGGATTAGCGCAAAAAGAAACAGGTGTGCTTCGGGAAAAAGGGAAGAAGAAAGAAATTCAGATAAAAAAGAGGAAAAGGGAGAGAAAATTTTTTTTTTTTTATAATTATTATTAGTGTGAGAGTGATGTTTTATGATCTATTATTAGTATTCCGTTTATATTATTAAAAAAAACCTAAAAGGACGCTGGATCTCTCCATCCTTTTCTACTTAAAAAATTTAGGTTTTTGAAAAAACAGGTGATTATTGATAAAAATTAAGAGTTGTCCGCAACTTGTACAGTAAAAAGTAATATTTTTTCTAATGAGAACAAATTAATTTTGATGCTTTGTTTTCAAGAAAAGTTTGACATGCTTAAAAAATCACATTCTTCAGCCTAATTTATGATTGAAGTTATGATTGAAAACAAAGCCTCAAAATTGATTTTTCCTTATCAGAAAAAATATTGCTTTTTACTGTACAAGTTGCGGACAGCTCTTAATTTTTATCAAGAATCACTAGTTTTTCCAAGAAATTATATTTTTCAATTAGAAAAGGATAGAGAGATCCAACGTCCTCTTAATATAATTATTTTATTTTATTTCCTTTTTTTGTTTTTTTTTTCTTTTTTCTTCTTTTTTTTTCTTTTTTTTTTAAGCTGTAGCTATATCTTGGATGGTTGGCGGTAGAAGTAAAGGTTCTTCGTCATTATCCATGATATGTTCGAAGTATATGTTTCGTTTTTGCTCTTTGTTTGGTAACGATGTGTATTTTAGATTATTTGTTCTTGAGATTTCACAGGGCTCCATAGTGATTTCTTGAGGCGTAGTGTTGGGAGGCGGTAACGGTAGTATAGCATGAAACCTTTTATGTCGTTTTGTGCATAGGAGTGTAGTGACGGTAATAATGATCAAGATTGGATACCCATTGATTAACGCATATTTTATTAGAAACTGTTGATTTTGTTGCGTGATAATAAGTCCAAAAAGGTTTGCTAGTGTATTTGCGGCTGGGGTGCTAGGTTGGTAATCGAAAACGTATATTGGGGTTTCTGCAATTTTGGCATGTAATTTAATCTCGTATTGTTCCGTTTTACCGGTACATGGTTGGTTCAGTTAAGGGATTCATTTTCCGTGTAATTCTATTACCTGGTGCTCGTTATTGGGACATATAATAGTAATAGGTTATACATCTGGTGTTATTTTGTCTGGTTGCGTGTGTTCTGCACTCTTCTTTTGCTTTCTCATAGAGAAAGCATTGTATCGATGAAAAAATTTTTTTTCTATTTTTTCATTAATTTGTACATATTCAGACTCAGGGAGTCGAAAAAAGTGGTTTCCAGAAAATGTCAGTATGTATGTGTGTGTGTGTGTGTGTGTGTGTGTGTGTTTGTGTGTGTGTGTGTATGATTTCAGTACGCCAAAAATATCTCGAGAACTACTCGATGGATTTGCTTCAAATTTTGCATGCAACTAATTTCTTTGTCCAACTGGGGGAGGGGGGGAAGCTATTTAAAATTGATCTTAGCTCAGTTTTTTTAGAGCCATTTTAAGAATTTAAAAAAAATTTTATTTTTCATTTTTTTGGTATTTTACGTAAACTACTCGAAGAATTTTCTTAAAAATTCTACATTATTTGCGACTGCCAAAAGAAGGAAAACTTTTACTAACTGATTTTGGTTTGTTATATTATTATTTGTTACATATAGTTAGACTCATTATAACCTAAGTAGAATGTCACATTTTCAAAGGAAATGAGATGCGTGTTTACATTTTTATTCCACTGCGTTGTCAAGTATTACAAAACCATGATTTAAATTATTTTGTAAATTTTTTATTTTTTTAATATTCAATATCTTTTTAGATGATTCATCAACCCGCTACTTTTTTTATACGTTCTATATCTATGAATTCTATAGAATTCAATAAATAGTTTTTTATTAATATATGTTCATCACAGCTAGTATAATACTTGAAGTTTATGATTCTATTATATTAGAGATGAAATAAACGTTTTGCAATCTTAAAAATTAATATGAAAGTAATCAAGATTGCTATTAGTTAAATAGAGTCACCTTTCTTGCCTTGCAATTTTATATTTAATAATAATTATTGCAAAAAAAAATTTCTATCAACATATTTTTGTAATTATTCATTTTAGCAAAAAGCTTTAAGAATTAAGTTTGCTCGTCTTAAAAAAATAAACATTTCATTTCGGTGTTTTTATCATAAAATCAATATTTAGCCTATTAAGTGAAGAATATTAAAAATATTGACTTTATCGTTTATAACCATATAAAACAATAAAATAAAAAATTGTCCAATTGTTAAGACAAACAGACTTTTCTTTTAAAGTTTTTTGCTAGAATGAAAAATTGTTAAAATATGTTAAAAATATTTTTTTTTGCAATACCAATTTTTTAATTATAATTTTTAATATACCAATAGGATAGTTGTTATTTTTTTCACAAACTACCCCAATTAAAAAAAAACGTCGAAATTGGTCCGTAATTAACGGAGATACAATGAATTTTTCATAAGAACGTAAATTTACGTGTTATCGTCTCATATGGTTATAAACGATAAAGTCAATATTGTTAATATTTTTTACTTACCAGGCTTAATATTGATTTTATGATAAAAACAGTAAAATGAAATATTGTTTATTTTTCAAGACGAACAAACTTAATTCTCAAAGCTTTTTGCTAAAATGAATAGTTAAAAAAATATGTTGAAAAAATTTTTTTTTTGCAATAATTATTGTTAAATAAAAAAATTTTTTAAAAACAAATACAACAAATACAGTTGTTATTATTATCACGCGCTACCCCGATTTAAAAGAAAAAACGTCGAAATTGGACAATAATTAACCGAGATACAATGAATATTCAATCGGAACATGAATTATAACTCGCCAACATTCTAAATACATAAAATCTACGTTAATATCTAAATATGATATGATTATCATAAAGTCTTTACCATGACGTTTTTGAAAATTTCGCGATTTTCGATTTTTGTTTATCATTATGTATAAAATCAATCAACCGATTTTGATCAATTACGTCTCAAATTAATCGTCTTTGAAACACCTACAAATAGTATATAATTTTCATGTACTAAATCGCAAACGATTTCAAGCTACCTCAAAGAAAACAGTGATATTTACGAATTTTGCACCTTAAATCATTGTTTACAAATTCCTGACATCCCAAATTTTTAGGGTCTCTCAAGAATTTCATTTCTAATCATCCAACAAAGACATTTTTGTTGGTGTGCACCTGTTACTAATTACATTATGCATTTCAACTAATTCTACTGGACTATAGGAGGCTTGTGGAGTGACGAATGCGGTGACCAGGTAGTTATCTTGTTGTTGTGGGTTGGGTACCGGATGTAGGGAATTTATCTAACATAGATATACGTATTTCCATCAGAAATTTGGTATTTCTAAATCCTAGTCGAACGGTTGCTATTTCCGTCAATTTTTCCATTCTTACGTGTGTGATAGGAATAGGGAATTCGTGTTTGGGGTGTAATTCCGTTATTTGTCTAATGATCTGTTGTAGATTAGTAGTAGTCAATGATGATGAGTGTACGTGACCAATTCTTGCAGCGTGTACGATATCCCTTAGCGTTTTGAAAGTCTCCTTGTATTGGTTAAGTGCGGTTTCTATGTAGTTTACTGTGCCTGAGAAATGTTCCATAACCTTTGCGTAATTAGTAAATTCGTTAAGAGCATGACGAAGCTGTCCGCCTTCTAATAATATTTCCAATCTTAACTTATGACTAAACGATGCGTTTAATCGAGTTTCTTTGCTACAAAGAAAAAATTTGTAAGATTAAACTCTAGTGCGGACAACTCAAGAAATCCACCAAAATATTATACATACAAAGTTATAATAAAAACTTTCAATATGTCGTATTTTAAGGTTAGGTTTGTCGAGTTTGATATCTAATTTCCAATCCAAGCTCATAAAAAAATAACAAGTCCAAATGATTTTTTATTTTAACAAAAATTATTGTATAAATATAGCTTTAGTGCGGACAAGTCATTATATTTGTTTAATTTAAGAATTTAAAAAGATATTGATAAAATAGAAAAAGCAAAACTCGATTGCTGCAGCTCCGACATGCCGTTAATGGTTTCGAAATTTTTTATCGCTTTCAGGTTAAGTTTATAGATTTAGTGTATATATTTCTTATTCTCATTGATTTGACTGGCCATCAAGGCTAACTTGTGTTGGATTACATGTGTCTCCTCCTTTGAGGTTCTAGCTATTCGTTTTTGTCCATCACATAACGCTTGAATTTGTTTTTACACACTTCTCTGTCTTCTGTAGAGAGACTTCCAAAGAGTGATCTGCTGATTCTGCCTATGAATCCAAATGGACCACTCCCTTTTTTTATAGCGGGACTGTTGGGTGATTCAATTTCTGAGGGTTCCACTTCGTTTATTGCATCGATCAAGTCTTCATAGGTTTGATTCATTAACTTATTTTCTTCCTTTAAAACGTAAATCCTTTTCACCATTGGAGTGGAGGTTTGTTTTAGACTCCTGATGGTCTTCCTCGCGGTTTCGGGGCCTGTGGATCTTGGTTGACTCGGGCGAAAGAGGAAGTAGGTATTACTACTGCTTTCTCTGACACGGAGTTTCTTGATAGCACATCCGTGTTAATGTTAAGTCGCCCGGCTCGGTGGAGGAATTTGTATTTATATTCTCTTAGTTGGGTCCTCCATCTTATTCGTCGTTGAATTGGCGGTTTTACCGAATCTATCCATTTTAAGGATTCGTGGTCATTTATGAGCGTAAATTCTCGTCCGCAGAGGTAGGGGCGAAAGTGTAGAACGGCATATATTATAGACAAACATTCCTTCTCGGTTGTCATATAATTTCTTTTTGCTGGTTTCATCATCAGTGACATGTAGGCTATGGGGCGGTCTTGGCCAATTTCTTCTTGGCTAAGAACTGCGCCTACTGTATAGTCTAATGCGTCCATGGTGAGAATGAATGATTTTTCGAACTCAGGGTTTTGTAACACTGGTGCGCAGCATAAAGCGTCTTTTAGGTCTTCGAAACTTTCTTGATGTTTTTCTGTCCATTCGAAAAGAACGGTTTTCTCGAGAAGGTCTGAAAGAGGTCTTGCTCTTGCTGAGAAGCCTTTGATGAACCTTCGGTAATATCCGGCTAATCTTAGAAATTGTCTGATATTGGTTTGATTTTTGGGCCATGGGAAGTTTCGGACAGCAAAAATTTTGTATAATAATTTCGATGAAAACTTCTTTTTTTTATAATTGGTGCTCCGGAAAGGTGGAGTAGATTTTATACGTGGACTCGCTCGTCTATGTGTTATACGTAGTTTATGCCTTAGTACGCGCCACCAATGGTCAGAGAGATATTTATCTGCGTTACCTCGCTGTATTGGTTTGTGCGTATTAAACTATGTATGTATACGTATATATGTAGGTGTACACTTCTATTCACAGAAAAAAAATTTATTTGATAAATTATTGGTTAAATTTTAATTATGATTTTTTTCTATTTTGTTTCTTCGATAGGTGCAAAATAATTAATAATGATTAGGGATGCGGGTTCTTTGTTTATTTAATAGGGATTTATATGTTATATTTATTAATCGGTGCGTTTAGGTGATATAATTCGGTATATGTTTAATACATAGTTACCGAGATTGCAGTTTCCCAAATTTCGAATTTTTATTCAAAAATTTTACGAAATATATCTATATTATGCTTTTTATTAGTTAAAATAGAAAGCTATAATACAGAGATATTTTCAAAAAATTTTTATTAAAAATAAAAAATTTGGAAAACTAATTTCGGTATTTTACATCCCTTTAATAAAATATTTATAATAAAAAAACGATGGTTTATAGCCTAATTCACAAAAAAATGTTTATAATGGTATTATCAATTAAATATTAAAAGTTAACTTTACTGAAATAGTAATTACTAAAGATTTGCGAACGTTATTTATGTATAACTTTTGTTATATTTATTAGCAAATATATTATTAGTTTAAATGATCCAAACCAATTAAACTTGTATTCTCTCACTATAAAATAGCGGTTGTATTTTATAGTTTTGGTAACGGGCGCAGTCTTATTACATAATAATTTTTTCGGAATATATAATTAATGTATGTATGATTTCATGAAAGTGTGTATATGAATATATGTATATATGTACTAAAATTGTGATATTTTTATCTAAAGAGATTTTAAAGAAGAGATGAAACAAGAGAGAAAAAAAATCTTTTCGGTGTTGTGTTACTATGTGTGAAAGTAAGCGAAACGTTGTTCTAGTGTAGTAAGAGTAAAAGAGAGACAGAGAAGAAAAGAGGAAACGGAAGAGTAGCAGGTAACACGCTTTGTAGGCTATTTGACTTACAGCCTTTAGTTTTTCTATGTGTTCTTATGCTGTAAAAAAAAAGATCCGATGGTTTGATGTCTAATTAAGAGATAATTTTTTGTTAAGCGCAAAAGGAGGGAAAGAATGTGAAGGAAATTTTGAAGAAGTATTATACCTTTCATGTTTGCATATATATTTGAACTTAATTAGCTATGTTATAAGTTTTCAGATTAGTAATTATTCAACAATCAATAGTTTTTATTATTTAATAAAAAAAAAAGAATTAATTTCCTTTATTATTATAATTGACTATTTATAAATGGTTTCGAGTAAAATAATAATCATTGCCGCGTTAATGGCGCTTACGAAAACTCCCATTGTAACGGTATTCTACCGTGTTTGAATCTTGCGGGCTTAGGTATTAAAATAGGATAGACGCTTGGTAATATATCTCGTCTAAGACGAGTAAGAAAGTGCGGATCTTGACGACCGGCACGCTAGAGAGAAACTCGCCGGCCGCGAGGCGCTTCAGAGAGTTTCCGGCTATCGTTGCGTTAACACGAAACATAAGCCGCGCTGTGCTTATTAGAGAATTTCGCCACGTGGTCATATAATACGGTAGACGAAGTTCACATTTGATAGAGCGAGACATTGTCTTAATTGAAAGTCGTGAGCTTATACCGACTTGCGTATTATATTATATTTGCAAGTTGCAACTCTCAGAAATTCTTTCTGTAGAGTTTTGCTTGATCGCTTTTCGCGCGTCTTGGCGGTCAGCCATTAAGTGCCAGCAAATACGTTGATCGGCGTGTATAAGATTCCACCAATCCACGTCCAGGCAACCACGTTGGCAGAGCTCAGCGAAATTCAAGGATCGGGAAGAGACGTGGTCCACCGATCTACTCCAGAGCATCTACGTATTGGTTACGTACAAGGGGAAAGCTACAGTGACGTGCGAGCGGCGTCTACGTGCTCGTAGGTAATTAGTGTAAGCTGGCCAGTGCGTTATTGTAAGTATAATTATACTGTGCGATATCCAAGTATCTCTTCCTCGAGAGATACTTGTTGAGGTATATTGTATCATCGGTTATATAACCGATCAGCGTCATAAGCAAGTATCATTTAGTTCGCGACGCGCCCTCCCTTTGCTCACTCTCGCATAGACGCGTACATTACTTTTCATATATTATACAGTTTTATTTTTGTTCAATTCATATTTTCTCTTTATATTCTTATTTGTCTTATAATAAATTGATTTCGTTGTTCTGTTAAATCGTGCTTTCAATTGATTAAAATTGCCTGACTATATTTAACATAAAATATATATTTCCCGTTGCTTACTCCGATGCCTCCGCGGTCCTTGTGAGCAGTTATAAATTAATTAGTAACGTAATATTATATATTTTAATATAACGTATTTTGGAACCTGTCTCACGAAGGAAAACTGCGCTACCGGCAACGCATCTCTCGATCAAGTGAGAGAAAAAGAGAGAGAGATGCAGTGTGTGCAGCAAGCGACAAGTACATCACATAAGATTTTGTCGTTTATCAATAGGATTGATTAGCTAGCACAATCAGAGTTCGCTGTATAATATTTAGTAAATTTCTTATAGTTTCAGCGACTTCGCATGAAATTAAATTTAAAGACTTAGCTAAAATTCACATTAAATTAAAAGCTAATTTTTTTTTGTAACGGACAAAATAACCGTTAAACCATAAATATTTATTTAGTATTTATTAAAGATACAATTCACTTGATTTAATTTTACACTCATTCTGAATTATTTATTAATTAATACTGAATTTACCGGCATTATTTTATAGAAATATATATTACATATTTATTTTATCACCAAGATTTTAATATTTTTACATCAAATTACTTTCTTTGTTAGAGTTTATTTATAGCTATTTAAATCTTCTAATATTTACTTGCACTCATATCCAGTGATGCCAGTCCGATTTGCCCTAGGAGTTCGATTTACCTCGGTTTTCCCTAGTAATTGATAAAAGGTAACTCTATTGATAACTTAATCGAAATTAGTATTCTGTCGTTAATTTTCTTATTCCTTATATAAATTAATAATATATAATTTACTATTGGATTTATTTATTTAATAGTTTGGTATTTTTAGATTTTTATAGTTATACTATAAAAATAATATTTATAGTTATACCTGAGCAATAGATACTCAAGAGTTACTGCGCGTATATATTTTTTGCATCACTAAAAAAAAAGGTTAAGATAGTTATATTATAAATTTTAAATGGAATATTTATTATTTAATGCAATATTTAATTGAAATCATTTTGAGAGTAGTGGTTATAAGTAGGTTAATATTTTTATGATTTTTCAAAATACTTATTAAAAGAGTTAATTAGCCTGTTATGATTTATGGAAATTTAATTGATTTCTAAATATTTTTGCTTATAAAAGAATTGTTTTGAAAAAAAATTTTATCTATCAATTTCTTACAAGGAAAGCACCCCACCTCCGGGAAACGGATTTGGCTGAAACTGCAGAATATGATTTTTTGATGAAAAAAAATGAACTCGTGTTTGTTCTTTTCGTCGAATAGGCCTCCTAGACAAGGATATTTTTGAAAAAATGTCTGTATCCTTGTCTAGGGGGCCTATTCGATAAAAAGAAAAAACATGGGCTCATTTTTTTTATCAAAAAATCATATACTGCAGCTTTAGCCAAATCCGTTTTCCGGAGGTGGGGTGCTCTCCTTGTTAGTTAAAAAAAAATATATATTGTTGAAATCAAAGGATTCACAAAGTCGCACAAAGTTCACTTAATTATCAATGAGTACTGTGTAAGAATTAAATGTCTAAAAGAGGATGGTATTATATCATCGACTTTTTGTAAGAATAATTTGGATTGACTTAAGAATAAGATATTAGATAAAGATCAAATATTAATCTGTTTTAATATTTACTAGAAGTCACTTTTTTTTATCTTTATAAAATTTTCAAACGCGCATAAAATAATTTTTTTTTATAAAAATTTTATTAATTATATAAATAATTTTAAGTGCTCTGTGATTCTGAATTGCAAAAATCTCACCGCTTTGTCACCAGTTTTTAAGCTGTAACGTCTAACACAAGTATATATCTATATATTTATATATATGTATATATACTAAGAGACAAGCGCGCAAACCCTCACCTTACATGTAAAACTTTAAAACATATTAAATACTTTTTTAAATACATTAAATTCAAGGTAGTACTGTCGTAAATCGATCGACAGGACAAATTTCGATGAAATCGAAATAATAGGTCAATATTGTTTCAAGAATGACTCTGTGACAACTTTGGGGATCAGGAGGTTGCACTAAGGTGAAAATCAGATAAGATGCGGGTTTCCAATTAATTGAATAAAAAAGTAGCTTTATTTTAATAATCATAAAATTATAGCACGCGCGCTCAAGATAGCGTACGCGACTCCGCTTGCACTAGCAAAGAAACTATCGGCACTACGAAAAGCAGATAGTTATATAAGAAAAGACACACGCAAAAAGGGCACGAGTGCACCAAAAAAAAGTATAATAGCACGAAGGGAAAATAACAATAGGACGCGCACGAGATCGCCCGGCACACACGTCACACAAATGAAGCAATAAATTATGCTATTTTACGTAGCACTAGGGCACTCGCAATAATACGAGGCTTGATTTTAAATAAAATAAAAGAACTATAATTTATTGAAGCTACTTAGTCTCACTAACACTAAATACGATAATTGTAACACACAATCAGAAAAGTATTACGCAATATCGCAAGTCGTAACGCTCTTTACCGGACACCAGCGACAGAAGAAATGATGCAATGCCTTTCCTTCTTGTCTCTGCTCATTTCTCGTGCTGTACGCTGCGCGCGCCGCAAGAGAGAGCAAACGATCCTTAACGGACCCAAGCTCAGCTACCCGAGTCAAGTTGCTTGCTATCTATATAAGTGCACAGCATACGTGCTATAGAGATTCGCACGTATGTGCCAACGATTTTGGGTTATGCTTTGAGATATTTGACTCGCGTGGTCTGCTTTCCGTCTTGCCAGTAGTTAGATGCTCCCTTCTGTCGTCTATATGCGCTACAAATATTCACTTAAGTAATATGGCCAATCTGCCATGTTACAACTCAAATTAATTTTTGTAGACCTTATATATAGCCATTTTCAGATCCAAAAATTCAGATAAAATTTTCATTCAAAACGAACAAGATACTAAAGATGAAGTTAAAAATATTGTTTGGAACAAAATTTTGAAATTTTTAAAATAAAATTTAAAAAAAAATGTTTTAATTGCGTTTTATTATAATTATTATACTTTTATTTTTCAGATATAAAAAATATTATTGCTACAATTGTAAAGCATTATAAAGTATCAAACTCTAAATAATCATATTAATTGTCTTCACATCCAAATTAATTACACATGTAAATTATGTCATAAAATTTTCAACCATCGAAAACATTATTTAAGACATATTCAAGAACATATTGGCGAAGATAAATTATGATGTGAAACAAGTGATAAAGAATGTTTAAGATTTCCCAATTTACAAAGACATCAGTTTACTAAAAAATGTCATAAAAATAAAAATATAAAAATTCATAATACATGTAAATTATATCGCACAATTTTCAAATATCGAAAACATTATTTAAGACATATTTAAGAACATATTGATAAAGATAAATTTTCATGTGAAACATGATACGTTTAATGTAATACCTTTAATAGTATAGAGAGAATATAATATAAATAAATCTAATTTTCAACTAAAATTTAGCTGAAATCAAACTAAAATTCAACTAAAACTGCCTAAAATCAATATAAATTTAGTTAACTATTAGCCAATATCCATCTAAATTTTGCATAAATTTAGCTAATTTTTAATATTAAATTTAATTTTTAATATTTAATATAGCTAACTTTTATGTAATTTTATCTGACTTCAGCTAACTTTTAGCCAACTTTTAGCTAACTTTTAGCTAACGTTTAGCCAGCTTTTAGCTAATTTTAACTGAATTTTAGCTAAATTTTGATTGAATTTTAGCTAAATTCTAGCTAAATAAGGGTTCAAAAATAAGGAGCCAAAAATGAGGTGCATATTTCAGACAGCGACAGCGACGATATATTTTTAATAATACATATATATATATATATCTTCCTATATTATATAGTTATATTAACAATTCAGATTCAGCAGCCCTCCCCCGTGTACCCCCCCCCCCCCAGGTCCCCCCAGCAATGTTTTTTTAAGGAACCTCCACAAAATAACGTAAAATGGTTTGTATTTCTACGATATTTTGTAACCACTAACTCCCTCTATATCTCCCCCCCACTCGTATAATGATATAACAGTTCATAACTTTTATGCATTATTATATGTTAATTAATATAATGTGGTATATCTAATGAAAAACGAAATTATATTTTTAATACTAAAATTTTATTATATAATACTCTGATATTTATACATTAATATTATATAAAATTATTAATGGATAAAAAAATTTGTTCTTTATATTACTAATTAATAAATTAAAACTTATTGTTAGAACATTTACATAGAGAGAAATTAATCATATTTATAAATCACATGATATATCTAAAAAAAAAAATCTATTGATAAATATATTCCAGCTGAAATACCTCCATCAAAAAATACTTATTTATAAAAATTAGTTCTTAAACATATGCTAGACGGACCAAATACTGATAAATCTCCCTCTTATAATAAGAATAAAAATATATGTGAAAAAAATTTTCCTAAACCATTTATTGAATGTACCAAAATTAAAGAAAATAAATATCCACAGTATAAACAAAAAAATAATATTTGTGAGAATCATATCTTGTAACGGTTATTTTGCCCGTTACAAAAAAAAAAATTAGCTTTTAATTTAATATGAATTATAGCTCAGTCTATAAACTTTAATATATGCTGAGTTGCTGAAAATTGTGAGAATTTTACTAAATATTACGCAGCGAACTCTGATTGTGCTAGCTAATCAATCCTATTGATAAACGACAGAATCTTATGAGATATACTTATCGCTTGCTGCACACACTGCGTCTCTCTTTCTCTCTTACCTGATCAAGAGATGCATTGCCGGTAGCGCAGTTTTCCTTCGTAAAGCAGGTTCCAAAGTACGTTATATTTTATCATATGATATTACGTAATTAATTAATTTATAACTGCTCACAAGGACCACGGAGGCGTCGGAGTAAGCAACGGGAAATATATTTAATGTTAAATATAGTCAGGCAATATAAATTAATTAAAAGCACGTTTTAGTAGAAAACAAAATTAATTTATCACAAGAAAAATATAAACATGATAAAAATAGAGTATGAATTGAACGAGAATGAAATAATATAATATATAAAAAATAATGTACGCGTATAATAAGAGAGTGAGCAAAGAGAGGGCGCGTCCCGACTGAATCGAACTCACTTATAACGCTGATCGGTTATATAACCGATGATACAATTTACCCGAACAAGTATCTTCCGAGGAAGAGACACTTGGATATCGCACAGTATAATTATACTAACAGTAACGCACTGGCCAGCTTACACTAATTACCTACGTGCACGTAGACGCCGCTCGCCAGTTACCGTAGCTTCTCCCCTGTGCGTAACCAATACGTAGATGCTCTAGAGTAGATCGGTAGAAGATGTCTCTTTCCGATCCTTGAATTTCGCTGAGCTCTGCCAACGTGGTTGCCTTGGCGTGGATCGGTGGAATCCTATACGAGCCGATCAACGTATTTGCTGGCACTTAATGGCTGACCGCTAAGACGCGCGAAAAGCGGTCGAGCAAAACTCTACAGAAATAATTTCTGAGAGTTATAACTAGCCAATATAATACGAAACGCTAGTCGAAATAAACTAACGACTTTTATCTAAGACAACCTTGCGCGCTATCAATTGCGAACTAAGTCCAACGTATTATAAAACTACGTGGCGAAATCTCTAAATGAGCACAACGCGGCTTAGGTTTTGTGCTAACGCAACGGTAGCCGGAAACTCTCTGAAGTGCCTCACGGCCAGCGAGCTTCTCTCTCGCGTGCCAGTCGTCAAGATACGCACTTCTTTACTCGACTTAGACGAGATTTATGACCGAGCATCTACCCTATTTAAATTTCTAAGCGCGCAAGATTCAAACACGGTAGAATACCATTACACCCCTCCGCTAGACGTAGCATAACCGGGTTCTGCTGCTCTGCCTATCGCGCGATAGGTATGCAATCATTGTCTTAAGCAATGTTAATATTTACGATTTTCTACCACAAAATAATTTTCGCTGAACGCGCGTTTTTCCCGGTGAACAAACTACTATGCTTTCAATACGCCTTGCAATTGTAGAACCTTTAGGCCTACATCGCTTACGCCTGATCGGTTCGGACTCAGCTTGACTCATATGCTCTACAGTTCGCGTTACGACTGTTTTACGCGGACGACCTCGCTTCCTATTTGGTTTCTCGATATGGGGAAAATCACCGCTTGCAGGCGGTCGCACGCAATCAGAGTCCGATCCTCCGTTGGCACACGGAGTCGCATAGTTTGCAAGAGACGGGTCGCTCATCGTCTCATTCGCACGCATTGATTCCAACGGTGGTTGAGGTTGTAAATCATCTTGCCTTGCGATGTATGTTTTTACCTGCTCTCCATGAATCGTAACATACGGATTACCATCCTTGTCTAACAACCTATGTGTATTTAATTCCGATTCAGCTGTAACGACATATGTACCAACAAATTCTGGTGCAAGCTTACTTGCTATGTCTTGAACAGCTGGAGAGAGTATTTTATTTCTCTTGCCTATTAAATAATCTATATTATGAGTTGCTTTTGCTCTACCTGCAACCAAACTTTTTACACAAGCCTGATCAGTTGCTGAAATATCAGCTAAACCAACTGTTTCTAATTTTCCGAAGTGCAGTTGTTTAAGAGCAGCAATTTCTAAATTTACCTTTACATTAGTACCTTTGAAAGAAAGCTTATTTTTACAAGGATCGAAAATAGCTCTAAATGCTTCTTCGTTTATGCCAGGCATGATTGCACAGCGAATCGTTTTAGTAATTCCGCCTACGGTGAAAGGAAGGTCAACATAACCAACTAGTAAGCATGGTCTACCATCTGCTACTTTAACCAATCTACCTGTAGCTGGTATTAAAGGTACATTACAAGCTACTGCTAGCTGTAATCCTAGCAAGTTCATGACCGTGCGTGATGCACCTGGGCCATACAGAGCCCTTATTCGGTAATCTCCGATCACTACCAGGAGCCACCATCGAGCTTCATCATCGATTACTGGCTGATTTAGCTCTACCTGTTCACTTGTCTTGACTTAACAAGTGTCAGACTCAACTTGTGTTTCAACTAAGTCTTCAGGTAGATTTTTATCTAATACCTTTCTAGTAGAAGGTTCTGAGGTCACATAAGCCTCACTGGGAACGCTAAATACCTCATCTACTCGTTCCTTGGTCCTTTTCCCGTACACAATGGGCAGGACCAGATAATATAACCAGGTAATCCACACCGATAACATTCTCGGTTACGTTTAAGATTTTCCAAACCTTTCTGGTTTCCTTGACCTGGTTCTGTTTGACTTGTCTTTCCTGAAGAACTATCATTTTGAGCAGATTTTTGAGATTGCTTCTTAAAATTCCAATGACGCTTAATAGACTTTCTTCGAGGCAATTTAAGCGTTGCAGGTCCTTGTACGTCATTCTCGCTAAACCTCTGCTGCTTTTCGAACGCTTCAGTAAGTTTAGTCAATTTAGTCGTTATTGCAATAATCATTTTGACTATGTTAATCCGATCATTTGCAGCTTGTTCCTCCTGTATTGCTGCTATTTGTACTTCATTGTCTTTGACCTTATTCATTGGCCTATAAGCTACGTCAGGTAACAATGACTGTTCGGGCGGAGGAGGTGGTATATAGACTCTCTCCACCTCGAGTATCAATTCAGCTTCTATAGTTTTTTCTAAGAAAGATTCAATGTTCGTAACTTCATCTCTTCTGACCATACGTTGAATTTCTGGTAAGGGTTTACGGTTCAATAAATCAAGCTGCTGATTAATATCAGGTAACGGAACTTGTTTTAAAATTATAGATTGTAAGCATATAATATAATCTCGTACATGCTCATCTTTGCCTTGTGTACGTGCATTAGCTTCTGCTAACATTCTCTGCTGGAAACGTCTGCTATATCCATACCATCGCAATGCAGCTTTTTTAAATTGAGCCCAGGTTTGCTACGAATGCCTCTTATTTCGATACCATGTCGCAGCAATCTCTGTGAGCAGTTCAGAGAGAGAGGATAGCAGATCACTCTCGCTTATTTTTGCGAGTGCTCTACATTCTTCTACCCTGGTCAGAAAGAGATCCATGCTCTGTCCTTTTTCGCCTGAGAATGTAAGATTCCAGCGGCGAACTATATGACCAACATCCACTGTTTTATATGTATTTATCGGACAATCAGTGTGCCTGATAGAATTTATACTATTCATCGCGCTGTTTCCAGTACGAGGGGTCCCCCTCCCTCCGACTGTACTTACTCCTGGAAGTTCACTTGATTTATTAGACGACGCGTAAAAGCCTATTCCCGTTAACGCATCTATTCGTTGGGCGCCATTTTGTAACGGTTATTTTGCCCGTTACAAAAAAGAATTAGCTTTTAATTAAATATGAATTATAGCTAAGTCTATGAACTTTAATATATGCTGAGTTGTTGGAAATTGTAAGAATTTTACTAAACATTACGCAGCAAACTCCGATTGTGCTAGCTAATCAATCTTATTGATAAACGACAAAATCTTATGAGATATACTTGTCGCTTGCTGCACACACTGCGTCTCTCTTTCTCTCTTACCTGATCGAGAGATGCGTTGCTGGTAGCGCAGTTTTCCTTCGTGAAGTAGATTCCAAAGTACGTTATATTAAATCATATATTATTACGTAATTAATTAATTTATAACTACTCACTAGGACCGCGGAGGCGTCGGAGTAAGCAGCGGGAAATATATTTTATGTTAAATATAGTCAGGCAATATAAATTAATTGAAAGCACGTTTTAGTAGAAAACAAAATTAATTTATCACAAGAAAAATATAAACATAATAAAAATAGAGTATGAATTGAACGAGAATGAAATAATATAATATATAAAAAATAATGTACGCGTATAATAAGAGAGTGAGCAAAGAGAGGGCGCGTCGCGAACTGAATCGAACTCACTTATAACGCTGATCGGTTATATAACCGATGATACAATTTACCCGAACAAGTATCTCCCGAGGATGAGACACTTGGATATCGCACAGTATAATTATACTAACAGTAATGCACTGGCCAGCTTACACTAATTACCTACGTGCACGTAGACGCCGCTCGCCCGTTACCGTAGTTTCTCCCCTGTACGTAACCAATACGTAGATGCTCTAGAGTAGATCGGTAGAAGATGTCTCTTTCCGATCCTTGAATTTAGCTGAGCTCTGCCAACGTAGTTGCCTTGGCGTGGATCGGTGGAATCCTATACACGCCGATCAACGTATTTGCTGGCACTTAATGGCTGACCGCTAAGACGCGCAAAAAGCGGTCAAGCAAAACTCTACAGAAATAATTTCTGAGAGTTATAACTAGCCAATATAATACGATACGCTAGTTGAAATAAACTAACGACTTTTATCTAAGACAACCTTGCGCGCTATCAATTGCGAACTTAGTCCAACGTATTATAAAACTAAGTGGCGAAATCTCTAAATGAGCACAACGCGGCTTAGGTTTTGTGCTAACGCAACGGTAGCCGGAAACTCTCTGAAGTGCCTCACGGCCAGCGTGCTTCTCTCTCGCGTGCCAGTCGTCAAGATACGCACTCCTTTACTCGTCTTAGAAGAGATATATGACCGAGCGTCTATCCTATTTTAATACCTTAGCGCGCAAGATTCAAACACGGTAGAATACCGTTACAATCTATAATCTTAAAAATACAAAGAAAATTATACAAGTTAATAATTCAATGGTAATTCCTTACAACAGTTTTTTATTAGCAAAATATACTGCTCATATTAATACTGAACTTTGTGTATCAATACAGAGTATTGAATATATTTATGATTATATTTATGAAGGAGTAAATAAAGCATATTGTAAAATAAAGCAAAGTAAAATTGAAGAAAATAATAAAGATGATGTCTATGATGAAATAACTCAATGTATATATGGTAGATATTTAAGCACGATGGAAGCAGCATGGAGATTACAAGAATTACCATTATGCGGCAGGAGTCATTCCGTAATACGATTAAGTATTCATACAGAAAATCAACAAAGAATGATTTTCGATGAAAATGATATACATTCAGCAATAAATAAATACCAAACAACATTAGCTGCATGGTTCAATTTAAATAAAAAAGATGATTCTGCTAAAAAATTAAATATGTTAATATACCGCAATATTATATTTTCAATCATAATACAAAATCTTGGATAAAACGATCAAAGAATAGAAAAAACATAGCTATTGGTAGATTAAATGTAGTATCTTATATCGATTCACGAACTCATGAAAATATAACTTATAATACTTATAAAGAAACAGCTTTAGCAATGAATTTAATTGAACATGAAAATCAAATCTATTATATTTTTGAAGAAGCATGTCAAGTTATGTTACCAATACAATTACGTAAATTTTTTGCATGTTTTTTATTATGTGAAAATATTCAAGGTAAAATTATTTGGGACAAATATAAAAAATTTTATACAGAAGATTTTAAAGAAAACAAAGAAAATAAAGCTTTATCACATATTAATGAAATATTAAATTTAGAAGATATGTCATGTGAAAATTTTGGTTTACCAGAACTAAGTAAAACGTATGTTGAAGAAATCAATAATAAAACTATAGATTTTAGTAGAAAAAAATTTAATAAAATGTATAAACAATTAAATGAGCTTCAATTTTATTACCTAAAGGTTTAACAAGTCATTGAACTTTCAGATTACCATTAGATTCAAATAACATTGAAAGTGCATTTTTAAAATTTAATTCAGATAAAAAAAAATGAAGAGGAACAGATATAATTATATGGGACGAAGCATCAATGATTCCCAAAAAAGCTTTAGAAATTGTAGACAAAATATTAAAGGATGTTTGTCGTAATGATAAAAGTTTAGGTGGAAAAATAATCTATATTTAAATATTAAAAAATGTATACAATCAAATTAAATATATGAATTCAATTCATCATAATAACTAGTTTGAAATTCAAGGTGGTGTAGAAAGTCGGTACTCAAGACTATATGTCTTGTCTTTTATAACGATAAACAATTAAATATGAAATAACATTTTTAAAAATAAAATTGAATATAAGGTCAATGATCCAACTACGGATATCATCTAAACTATGATAATTTTGTATTCTTTGTATTACGAAAAAGGCAATATTTATAATATACAGAAAAAAAAAATCACTTTATTAATTAAAATATTTTCGCGCGTTTCCACATTGTTGCTGAGCAGAAAAAAAACAAGTTAAAAAAAAAATATTAAAACAGCAGTCTTGTTTCAACTCACAAAATTCAAAATGGCGTTCTTATACACGTGAAAGATTGAACAATTCGCAGTAGAAAAATTTTTAATGTGGTATATAATTAATGAAAATTAATGATTAATTGATTGAAATTATATAATATTATAATTATTTGATAATTTAAATGTTTAATTACAATATTAATCTATTTTTTTAAATAGTATGTGATAAAGTGTATTTTTTTATTATTTTATTACTCACGTAACCTTAAACTATCCAGTTAGAACATTGATATTTAAAAAATTTGTATTATGTAACATAGTATTTTTAATTAATGTATAATATATAAGCTTTATGTATTTATTAAAAACATTTATAATAAAATAATTTAAAATTAAAAAAAAATGATTAATTTTTTTTGTTATATATAGAACGAAATATTGCTCAAGGTAATATAATGTTTTCTATAGTTGGTAAGATATATATGTTTATGCTGTAGTAAGCAGTAGAGGGCGTCATATGTAGTAGGCTAGTCAAATGGGTATTAAGGT
Source organism: Anastatus disparis (assembly GCA_017163975.1). NCBI lineage: Eukaryota > Metazoa > Arthropoda > Insecta > Hymenoptera > Eupelmidae > Anastatus > Anastatus disparis. Next base: position 4,772,911 of record JAFFSR010000267.1, on the reverse strand, counting down.
CTCTTATAGTTGCGCTGGCAGCGCCGCTGTATTTTGTTTGTGATATTTTGTACTAAAGTATATTTGCTGTCAGCTTATTTCCCCGGGGATATATGAACAAGTAATATATCCCCGGGGAAATACTCAATATGCTATAGTAAGTTGGGACACAACTAAACTCTTCAGTACGAAGTGAGCGCCGATGTGTTTGGAAAGGATAGTACTGTAAACTTGAGAACATAAACAGGCGCGTTAGACGATCGGCACCGCATAGTTAAGTCCCGCGTTTATTCAAATTTCATAATGGTCTTTTTCGTATTAAATACATTTTTAAAAATATACATTAAATAAATAATGGTTCATATTGATTTATTAATAATAAAATTTAGAGTTAATAGTAAAAAAAATCACAGTAAAAGTGATGCAGTGAAAAAAATAGAATAAACATAAAACTTATAAAATTGTAAGAGAAATAAAAAAATTTTAAAACTTTTCAGTTATAAGTTTGTACATTCATATTTACAAGTACAAACAAACATAACAGAAGAAAAGATTTTATAAACAGATGTATCTATTATATTTAGTAAATCAAAGAAAAATATTCAAATAATTGTGAATTAAAAATTTGTGTATCCCAGCGATACAGTAAGTATCGCTTGCTTTGTTTCTCGAAGCGTCACGCGACAACATGTGGCGCTTGCGCGCGCAGACTCGTCTGCGCGCGTAAGACAGCCTCGTTTCACGCTTCCTTAAATTCCACGCTTCTTTAAATTCTACGAAATTGCTTCTTTCGCATTTTATAAATTCATGATATATACATTGAAAAATTGTAAAAAATGTATTCAATTATATATTTATGATTTTATTGTTCCTCTAACTGCTTACAACAGCATAAAATAATCTACGCAACATGTGACGTACGTCGGGAAAATATTTGCAGGGTTAAATGTTTTTTGCTTGAGCAGCAGAAAACATTGACCCCTGCCAATATTATCCCTTCGTACGTCACTTGTTGCGTATATTACTAATATGCAACATGATAGTTGGGGGTTGGCGAGCAGTGCGAGCAGAGTGGCACCCCCCCTAGTATATATATATATATATATATATATATATATATATATATATATATATATATATTGTAAAATATATATAGGTTATATTTTAGGTTATTAAAGCAAAGAGTAATGATATAAATAATATTAACATAATAAGAAATTCATGTAATATGAGACTCCAATGAGGAAGAATGATGCAAATCGATTCATAACACTCACAAATATAATACAGGTTGCGTTTATTATTAGAGCACTATTTGATATCACAAATATAAAATTCAATACATATAGAAGAAAATATTTACAGTTTACTTTTTCGAATCATAGATAAAAATATACGCAATTACAATAATTTTTTTTTAGTATAAAGAGAGAGATATAGAGCAAGAACAGCAAGCTACTTAACTTAAGGAAACGGTTGCTTTCTGGTCAGCCATTATAAGACCTCGATGGTGGACTTATTGCCAGATGTAGAACGGACGACGCGTGAGCCAGAAGAGAGCGATCCTTCGAGAGTAGGGCTATTTATAGTCGCCCCAAGCGCCCTCGCGACGATACCGAGTTATGATGTAACATGGCAGATTGGCCATATTACTTTTATGTATATTTGTGGCGCATATAGCCGACAGAAGGGAGCATCTAGCTACGGGCAAGACGGAAAGCAGACCACGCGAGTCAAATATTTAAGAGCATAACCCAAAATCGTTGGCACACACGTGCGAATTTATAAAGCACGTATAATGTGCACTGAGATAGCTAGCGAGCAGCTTGACTCGAGTAGCTGAGCTTGGGTCCGTTTAGGATCGTTTGTCTCTCTCTTGCGGCGCGCGCAGCGTACAGCAAGAGAGATGAAGCTGAGCATAGACGAGAAGGAATACCATTATTATTCCTTCTGTCGCCGGCGTCCGATAAAGAGCGTTTCGGCTTGCGATATCGAGTAGTATTAATTTTGTGCGTGCGAATATCGTAAGCTTGAGTGAGCGAGAATAGATAAATTCACTATTCTCAAAGTTATTTTATTGTGCTCAAAATTGTTGCGAGTGCACGATTGCTAATTAAACTTATATAATTTATTTTTGTCTTTTACGACGTGTGTGCCGGGCGATCGCGTGCGCGTTTTATTGCATATATTCCCTTCGTGCTTTTCTAATTCGTTATTTTCTTGTGTGTTTATTGCTCGTGTCCCTTTTAGCTTACGTTTTTGTAATATTTGCTTTTCGTCGTGCCAATAGTTATTTAATTAGAGCAAGCGGCGTCGCGTACGCTATACGCGGCTGGCGTCCATTTTGAGCGAGCGTACGATTACGGTACATATTCCTTAAATAAAGTTTCTCTTATTATTTGTTACTTAATTAATTATAGCTTATATATTTTTATAAATTTAGTGCAACCTCCTGATCCCCAGGGTTGTCACAACTGACGCAACCAACGTGGAGCCGACAAAAATTTCGGTGAAAATTTTTGTTTAAAATCACGGGATCAAAAATTGAAAAGAAAAAAAATTTGTGCTTGAAATTAAATAGAAAAAACGGTGCTTGAAAATTAAAAAGAAAAAAAAACTGTGCGTAAAATAGGATAAAAACTGTGTTTAAAATAAAAGAAAAAGAAACTGTGCTGTGAAAAAAAAAAAAAAACTGTGCTTGAAGTGAAAGACAATTGGCTATACCAGTGAAAAGAACAATTTTCTACTCATGCGTTTCCGCTTCGCCACGTGGTCGCCATTACGAACGACGCACACACGACGAGGCTGAAAGGAGGCGCTCTGGCGGCCATTTTTGTTCTTGGCGTCGCTTGGTATGAGGTAACCGCGACAATTTATTTTGCAGCAACATCTTTTTAAAGTGCGTGCATTAAGCAAAGAAATAAAATATTTTGTTTTTCATTCTTTTTTGTTTTGTGCGAAACGTTTCCTTGCATTTTTTTATAAATACATAGAGCATTATTTTTTTATTTGAGCGTGAGTCTTAAGCTAAATTTATTTGATAATAGCACTGCATTTAATTCACATACATACACATATATTTCGATACACATACATATATGTCATTGCATTGTTGCTTGTATTTGTCTTCACTTGTGTTCCCCTAAAGCTCATTTCCTTATAGCTTCATTACCTTTAACACTACGTGTCTTAAAACTCCATATTAAGCAAAGCTGTGTTTTTCTTGTATATATAATATAATTGAATATCTCAAGTGTGCTGAGCAATTTATATTCCTATTTGTGCTTGCGCGAAATATATCACTATCGTGTGCTACCTTAGTGCGTGTCGGTACACGTTAGCTTACGCATGATTTTCTTTTGCTTCAGCGTGCATCTGGCTTTACAAAAATTTTAATTTTTAGCTTTTGAGTATTACGGGCGTGCTATATAAAATTGACCAACTATTAGACAATTCTATTTTTTGTTGTATCTCTAATATAACTTAGCTTTGTTTTCGTTTAGTTATAAAGCATTTAACAATTTTCTTTTCTTTTATTGTAAGCCAGAGCTATTCTTATTTGAACCTCCTGAGATAGGAGCTCATCATAGCATTAATTACTAGTAATAATTTTTTTCTTCGTGCGTACCCTTGTGTAGTTTAACTTTTATTGTAAATATGATAAGCAAACAGTTAAATGTAGAGCCCCTATGGATTTCTGAGCATATATGTAGGAATAATGTTTTTAGAGCAGCGGATGAAATAGTCCAAATAGTAAACCGACTATCTGCGGAGCAGCTCTTTAGATACATCGAGCGAGGAGTGAGCATGGCCGGAAGTATTTCGATGTTCAAAGAACGAGTTTCACGATATGAGCTTAGACGACATCTCGGCGAAAGAGCTGCCGCTTGTAAAATAATAATAGATGAGGTGACATATGATTCGCGGCTAGAATTTATTAACCTCCCAACAGAGCAAAGTGCGTGCAATCAATTCGCTTATCCCTCGAATAGCGTAGAAAATCCTATTCCTCCTAGCAATAGCAACGCAACTATTCACCCATCGACGACGTGTACCACTACTACATGTCCTTCTTTTAGTACAGCGAGCATACCTCATACTGTGAGAGCAACTAATTCCCTTCCTACTATTACTGCAACGACGTACCATGGAGGAAATAATAGCACACCAATTCCTCATTTTTATCCATACTCGTATCTCCCTTGTTATCCTAGTCCATGGAGTCACGTCCCGTATATTGCAGCACCTTCTAGATATCTGCCCGTCTCACAACCTTTAAATCCTATAAATCAACCCCCTGCACCAGAGCATACAAGTTATGCTAATAATTTCAGAGAACTGCAATGGTTGAAGCAGAAAGAAGAGACTTGCAGAGCCCAGAAAAACGTATGCCGACCCCCTCCAGCTCCGGATAAATCCTTATTCCCCACTACAGCTTACACTGGTACAAATTCGACTAACTTGAGCGAGCCAGCTTTGATTTCTCCCCTTAACTTTGAAGATGCTACGATGCATTCACACCCAATACCAGTGTTAGCATCAATTACTAGCAATCACCCTGTAACCCCTTTAGCTAAGACGTCAAATAAGAGCGAGCGCGTACAGAAGGAAAATCGTCGCCCCAAACGAAGAGCAAAGAGTAAAACTCGAATAACGAGCCGAGCCAATAAAGGAGATCCAAAGACGAACCTACCGCCAATTAGGAAAAACTTTTGGCGAAAGCAGGTAGAGCCGTGCTTCAGGTGCAGTAGCTTAGGACACTGGCTGCGAGAATGTTCTCAGCCTATGAAGTGCTATGGCTGTGGACAAATCAACGTACGGATCCGCAACTGCACCAAGTGTCAACCGAACGAGCGAGCAGAGCAGAGCAAGGGCGAACGAGCAGAGCCAAACCAGAGCGATCGAGCAGGGCAGAGCAAGAGCGCTCGAGCAGAGCAAAGTAAGAGCCTGCGAGCAGAGCAAACTAAAAGCAAGCGAGCAGAGCAGAGTAAGAGCGAGCAAGCAGAGCAAAGCAAGTGCGAAGCAGAGCACAACCATAGCGAGCGTGCAGAGCATTCACAGAGCAAGCGAGCAGTGCCAAATCAGAGTATGCGAGCAGAGCACGTAAAAAAATGAGCGAGCAGAGAAGAGCAAGAGCAAGGAAGCAGAGCCAAACCAGAGCATGCGAGCAGAGCAGAGCAAGAGCAAGCGAGCAGAACAAAATAAAAGCATGCGAGCAGAGCAGAGCAAGAGCGGGCGAGCAGAGCCAAAACAGAGTGAGCGAGCAGAGCTAAATGAGAGCATGCGAGCAGAGCATAGCAAGAGCGAGCGAGCAGAGCACAACTACTATCTCCCAAATTTTAGCTATGCAGAGTATATCTCTGCTACATTGCGCAAAAAAGCAACCCATCGACCTGAGCCCCCAATTCAGCAAAACCCTTTTATACCATCATTAACATGCCTATATTAACCCTCCAGCATCACATTTAGCTATTTAAAATCCTTACCGACTAAACTCGCGACCCATTCAGCTGATCCATTATTTGAGCATTTGCGTCTTTATTAAATTACCCCTTTTCTTTTGCTATTTAAGTATTCCTTATACACATTGTACTGACATTCCTAACTATTCACACTGACACATGAGCAAGTGCAACATTTTATTTTTATGCATTACTATTACGTAATTAAGAGCAAAATCTATAAAAAGAATATTTTTTTTGTGCATTTGAAAAATTGCTGCAAAATATTAATTATAAAATAATTAATCTTATAAAATCATAGTATGCATCGACACATACCATCAGAGCGTCACCTTTCAGTGAGTAAACACTTTAATTTTTATTTTTATTTTCAATTTCTAATTTTGTTATACGAAATGTAATTTTAATATTTTTTTGGTATGTGTATGAATGAAATACATGTAAGAATGGGCTATGAGTGTTATTTTCTTTAACTTTAAGATAACTAGTTTTAAGATTTGTAATTTTTGTATATAATATATGGATAAGCCAGTCGCGTCGTTTTAAATTAAGCAAACTCATACAGCGTGTAACACTTACACCTAATTTAGCTAAAAGTCAGCAGATACAGCAGAAGAAGAAGTTTATAGATACACTTCACACCGCTGCAGATAACACCGGTTATCTTAATTTAAGCCTTAATACTTTTCTTTTCTCTATATAAATTTTCTTTTTTTTTGTTTTAGTTTAGCTTATGCCTTTTTTTTCTCGTTTGACGAAAGTATCCGGTTCCACCGTATACTTCCGTGTGGTGGGGGGGATTGTAACATGGCAGATTGGCCATATTACTTTTATGTATATTTGTGGCGCATATAGCCGACAGAAGGGAGCATCTAGCTACGGGCAAGACGGAAAGCAGACCACGCGAGTCAAATATTTAAGAGCATAACCCAAAATCGTTGGCACACACGTGCGAATTTATAAAGCACGTATAATGTGCACTGAGATAGCTAGCGAGCAGCTTGACTCGAGTAGCTGAGCTTGGGTCCGTTTAGGATCGTTTGTCTCTCTCTCTTGCGGCGCGCGCAGCGTACAGCAAGAGAGATGAAGCTGAGCATAGACGAGAAGGAATACCATTATTATTCCTTCTGTCGCCGGCGTCCGATAAAGAGCGTTTCGGCTTGCGATATCGAGTAGTATTAATTTTGTGCGTGCGAATATCGTAAGCTTGAGTGAGCGAGAATAGATAAATTCACTATTCTCAAAGTTATTTTATTGTGCTCAAAATTGTTGCGAGTGCACGATTGCTAATTAAACTTATATAATTTATTTTTGTCTTTTACGACGTGTGTGCCGGGCGATCGCGTGCGCGTTTTATTGCATATATTCCCTTCGTGCTTTTCTAATTCGTTATTTTCTTGTGTGTTTATTGCTCGTGTCCCTTTTAGCTTACGTTTTTGTAATATTTGCTTTTCGTCGTGCCAATAGTTATTTAATTAGAGCAAGCGGCGTCGCGTACGCTATACGCGGCTGGCGTCCATTTTGAGCGAGCGTACGATTACGGTACATATTCCTTAAATAAAGTTTCTCTTATTATTTGTTACTTAATTAATTATAGCTTATATATTTTTATAAATTTAGTGCAACCTCCTGATCCCCAATGAAATGCAACAATGAAACAATGAAATAATTTGTATTGTCTCGCGCGCGCTATTCAAACATTGTATTCGTTACAATATATATATATATATATATATATATATATATAAAAAATTAGAGTTTTAAAATCCATTTGGTTTTTTTCCGATATCATGATTTCCATAAAAATGGCATTCATTTTTATGCGGGCAAAAAAATTAGTAAAAAAAATTTTTTTTTACATTGCTATAAGCAGTTAGAAAATGACTTTTTTCATACCGAACTTACTTTATTTTAAGGATTTTTGACCAATCTTTCAAACGCCTTTTGGATTTTGAAGATGCGATCATTAGTTCCGGAGATATAAAACTTTTTATTTTAATAAATTTTACTCTAGGGTGGGCAAAAGCAATTGAACAATATAAATAAATTGTTATGTTTTTATTTATTTCGTGAGATATGAAAATGAAATTAAAAGAAAAATACACTTGTTAAATTTTAAAGTTTTCTATACTCTATTTTTAAGAATATATTATTAAAAGAAAAAGATTACAACTTAACGAGATGAGTGATACTGATCGTATGACATAGAATAGAATACCTGAGTTGTCGAGATGGTCCGTAGGGCCTTTTTATATTGTCTAAATTTCGGAAAATATTTTAGATAAGAGAAAATAGGTAATGGTTCTGCTAACGAGACGTATTGGCTCATCTCTTGGAAAAATAAGTTTTTATTACCTTATATATAATTATTCTGATAAGTAACAGACTTTAGGTCGCGGCTGTTTATCTTAGATAAATAGTATGACCCACGAGTAAGACTTTTAGATGGTGCATGAAGTTCTACAAGAGGTGAAGATTTTCGAGTGTTAATTATAGCCGAGAATGAGAGTAAATAAAAGAAAATAGTAAGAACTCAAGACGTTACAGAGAAACGAAAGAAAAATTTACTGGTAAAAAAATTCAATTTTGCTCTCAATACATTATTGAAATTTAAATTTTTACTTTAAATTTTATACAATTGTATATTAAAATTATGATAAAATTATTTATTTTTATGTAATTTTATATTAAAATTAGAGTAAAATTATTAATTTTAATAAAAAATTTGGAAGCTAGTTTGATATTTTACATTAAATTTAATATTTTTTTTTTCAATTTTGCCCGGATTTGAAGAATAAGTTAAGTATTTATAGTATGGGCAGGTTATCAGACTTCGAGGTCGCGTCAATGCAAAGTTTTGTAACATATATATTGGCAAGATTTTATAGTGATTCGCGGTTTAAGGTTGAGTAGGGATTTAGTTCAGGACGTGAAATAATGTTCAATACAGAAACTAGAGGTAAGGGCAAATATAATAAATGATAGAGTGAACGGTAAAATATGTATGGTTATGAAAGATATTGAAGAGAAAAATTTAGCCATGAAAAATAAAACTAAATTAAAGAGTACTAAGATTTTTATTAAAAATGACTTATTGTATAAAAAAAAGAAAAGAGAAGAATGTATGAAGAAACGGATTAAAAAAAAGAAAAAGATATGATTATAAAATGCGAGCACGTCGTCTTTTTATAGAAAGAGATAGCATAACTGGACCTGCTATGAAAATATGGAAAAATTAGTAAGTAAAGGAAAGGAAGATAGGTATAGGATTTATGTTAAGGATGAGGGGGTGAGGAAATTTATATTTTGGAACGTGATGGGTTTGAAGAACAAGGATAATCAATGGTGGGATTATATCTTTGAGTTTGACATAATGAATTTATGAGAAACGTGGTCCAAAGAAAGATAATTTAATTATAGGAAAAATTCTGCTAAAAGAATTTATATAGAAACTTGTACCTGCGTTAAGAAAAAATAAAAAAGGCGAAGCAAAAGGTGATTTTTAAAAGGTCATAAAAAAAGTTGGTATTTGAACAGCTGCGTGTTGAGTGAAGTAATTTGTAATGGATATTGAAAACTGTAATGAGACTTAAAGACTCTAGAACGATAAATGTTTGGTCGGTTAACGTAAGGAAAAACATTGGAGAAATTAGAAAAAATTTATTTTTTTGAGGAGGGTATTTCTATTGTAGAAGGTGATTTCAACGTCAGGATGAAGCAGGAAGATATAGGACATGGAGGGGATGAAACAGGGATAGTTGAAAGAAGAAGTAAAGACACTTCTATGAATAATGAAATTAGGAATTTTGTAATTTAATTGAAAGAAAAAGCTGCGTAATTATGAATGGAAGTCCAAAGGATACGGATAATGGGTAATTTACTTATGGTGGATCTAGAGGTAGTGCAATGATACATAATATAATCGCGAATAAAAAGTCATGAGATATAACGAATTATTTGAAAATTAAAGATAGAATAGAATCGGATCATATGCCGCTGTCTTAAGGTTTGGAGTGTGGAAATGTAACAGAGCTAGATGAGATTAACCCTATTGTGAAAAGCAGAAAAATAATTAAAAAGCTAAAGTATGTATGGACAGATAAAAGTATAGAGGTCTATAAAAGTAAAACAGTAAACGATGAGAATTAGTTAAGTAGTTTGAAATCTACAAATAAGGAATGGTTAAGATTAAAACATAAAATTGGAGATTTAAGCAAAAAAAGAGATTAAAATAAAAAAATGGTCTATAGGTATAAAAAATTAGTGGAATGAAGATTGTTCGAGAGAAAAAAAAGATGTTAAAATTTTGATCTCATGGAAAGAGGTAAAAGTATTAGAAGAGGATACCTCTGGAAGAGAAGTAACCTAAGATTTTTTAAGAAAAATGAGAAAGAATTCAAAGAGACTGAATTACGGCAAATAAGGAATTTAAAAAATAAAAATTAAATTTGGAAATATGTAGATTACAGTAGGAGAAAAAAGCATATTTTCAAGCGAAGATAGATGAAGAGGTATGGAAGAAACATTTCATAAAGTTGTTGAAGGAGTCGGAATCGCAGGTCATAGAAGGAAAAAGAAGTAGGAATATAAAATTATAAGAAAATGATTTATTATATTAAATTAAAATGTATATGACAGTTAAAACATTAAAAAGAAAGAAGGCAGTTGGCATTGATAAAATTCTAGGGAAGACCTGGACATAATGTGGGAGAGGTCTGACTATGCAACTGTACAGTTTATTGAAAAGGAAATGGAAAGGTGAGAAAGTGTCGGAGGATTGGAAGACGGCAATTGTGGTGCCTCTATTTAAAAAGAGTATAGAAGAAAATGTAAAAAATCATAAGGTTTATCAATTTTATCATCAGCATACATGGGATGTACGGAGATTATAAGACAAAGATTAATGATGGATGTGAAAGGCAAAAGTCTGCCTCCAAATAGGCAGACTGAATTTAGAAAAGCCATATCAACGATGAATAATGTAAGTATATTAAGTCATATAATATAGAGGCAAAAGGTAGAAGAACGCAAAGTATATGCTGATTTTGTGAACCTTAAGGCAGCTTTTGACACTGTGAACAGGGATTAACTGTGGCAAATAATGAAAAATATGCATATAAGTGAGTATTAGATTGAAAAAAAGGCTTGTATGATGAAACCAAAGTATGAACTAGAGTCGATCAAGTCTTTGCAGACGAATTTTGGACAAAGGATGGTTTAAGGCAGGGCTGTGTATTAAATAGGCTCGTGCGCTCAGGACCGTACCTTGTCAAGACACCGCGAAAAGGAATAGAATATTATTTTTTTATTCTAAATTATTTTTATAAAAAGGGTAAATAATTTATTATTATAGTTTTAACTTCAATAACGTTTAATTATACATAAAAAATATCTGTTATTTATGATTATTAATGTTCCAATCGCATTAATTATAATAAATTTTTTAAATATTATTTATTTAAATGTTCAAACTGAAAAAGTTGACAATAACTTTAGAGGGCTAACGTTTTACCAATTTTTAATGAATTTTGGTAAACCTTTTTTTGGTTTATTCTGTTTTAAGCCCTCTTTAATTCAGTGCAAAAAATTAAAAAAAAAAACTAAAAAACGACTGAGATATATGCATTTTACCAAAAAAATGCGCTTTTTATATACATGCATTTTTCTCAAAACGGCCACCTTTTTTTTGCTGAAATATGTGAATTCGTAATATAAAAATGAATACTTGAAAATGGAAAAAAATAATTCTATTCGTGTATATCTATATTATATATGTTTTGATGTACAAACAATAGGAGGCTAACACGCGGAAAAATACATTGCGTAACCAAAATAGCATATTGGAACTGTTATATAGAAGCTAGTTATTCTTACGACTGATTTGAAAGGTACTTCTCGGGCTTGTAAAAAAGTAAACAAGAATGTGCAATTTCAACGTCCGAAATTTACTTTTCTAAAAAAATTTCATGTCCCGATTTTTTTAAAATGCATAAGAAGGTAGTTTATAAGGGCAGTTATTTACGTTTTAGACCATTGGAAGATTTAGCTATTAATTTGGCACGACTTTATCCAGATTTTAAGATACTGCCATCTACTAACGTATGCAAAAATTGTTATGAACGCATATAAAAAATGATTTTAAGTGATTTTGAGTCTACATCTGACAAGGAAATCACTAAATTTTTTAGTGAAAAAGATGATGATTTTATTCCTAAGACACCCGAACAAATAGAGGAATTAAACGAGTTTTAATACAGTTTTACCTGGATGCGTCTCACCCTTAAAAATAAAAACTATAATACCTAAAAATTTAAAGGAAAATTGCGTGCCTAATTAATGGCTAAATCTTTTAACAGTCTAAAATGTAAATTACTGCTATTATAAACTACCTTTTCGTCATAAAATCGCAAATAACTCGGAGAGGAAGCATTTTTAAGAAATACTTCCTTTTACAAGAAGTGTTTATTTTAATGAAATACAATTTTAAAAACTTTGTCTGAATTAATTTTATGAATTTTTATTTTTTACAAGTTTTTTGTTTAAAATAATTACCCGCCCACTCGGAAAAAATTTTTTTAAATATATTTCTACTTAGAAAAATATACAAAACCAAATTAAAAAGGTTTGGTGCATTTGAAATGCAAAAGAAAGTTAGTCGGTAGATTCCATTTCTAAGCGTTATTTTAAGGGTGAAGTGCTTGCCTATATGTTTAATTAAATATTTACAAAATTGAGGGGTCGAAATAAGCTGTTATTTCTAGTAGACAACTAACCCCCAAAATCCTGTTAAATATTCAATCAAACATAACTTCTGAACCACTGAAGCTGTTTGTTGATTTTCAAAACCAATATGAGTGAGGCCTTCGTTGAAAATCAACACTTGGTAGTAATCACCCTAGATATTCAATCAAACATAACTTCTGAACCATTGAAGCTGTTGACTTTCAAAACCTTGAAAATTAAAGCTGGACTTCTTTACTTTTAATTTCTTTTTTGGTGATCTATCTTAGCCTCATAGTTACGGAATTATTAGACTCCAAACTTATATACAATATTCGATAAAAATCTCTAAAATTATGATTATGAGGGTTAAGAGAGCCTATGAGATTAAATTATGAACATCTTATTCCATTATTACTAAAAAAAACTATCCCTAAAGTTTCATTCAAATCGATGACCCGGACTCCGTCGCATTCCCTTGTAAGTACTACAAAAAAGATGTTAGTAATTATTGTTAATATATAAAAGATTTGTTTTTTTTTCATTTGCGTAACAAAAAAGAGAAATATAATTAATAGTGAAATGAAGGTATGAAAATGCAATAGAGTGAGTTATGATTTAAGTATGAATATGTCGGATTAAGAAAGAATTTATTGTAAACCAAGTTCATTTCTGGGCCTTAAAGGCTGAAATTTGTAAATAATAATATATATTTTATTCCATAAACATGTATGTATACCTGTAAATCAATATAATAGAAGGAAATATATAATTCAAACTTAAGTATAAATTTATAGAATAATGACAACGGTAAATATTCAATTGGTTAACGTGAAAAATATAAATAATATATTAAGAATATAAATAATAATTTTGAATAAAAAATACAAACAAAAAGAAAAAATCTAATTTTTTTAGTTGAAAAAAAGAAATATGAAATTACAATTTGTTAATCTTATTTTTTCCGATTTTCCTGTATAAAATGTAATTTTTTGAAGCATTTATAGCAACAGAAATTTGATTCAATTCATTTATCGAATATATACAATTCCGAATAGTTCAGAAAGATCATAAGCAGTAATAACATATATAATTATGATTGATACGTTACAAAGAAAAAAGTTTTATATCTAAAAAATTAAAAATAAATAATACAGCAAAACCAAATATGAACTCACTAAACGTATAAATATAAATGAATCGACACAGTGATTTACAAAAATTAAATTAATGAATCAAATAATTTACATAAATTAAATAAATTAGTTAAGAAATACAATTGGAATATAAAACAATAAACTTAGAGCATACACTCCTAGAGGAAATAAGTTAAATGAGTAAAGCGTGGTTAGTTTTTGTAGAATTTGGGAGTGAGAGAAAATAAAGATATACCATTCTTGACTTTCTCATACTGTGGAGTAACTGGCTTAGTGAAAGAGAGACGGGAATGGTAGATCTTATCTTATCTTCTTTCTTTCTTGTACTGTACGAAAGACGACCACGACATTTTAAGACGACATACTCCCTTTAGGAGTATGTAACATGGCAAATTGACCTTGTACTACATTTTCAAATTTTATATTAAACATCGTATTTACGCGCGCTATTGGCGCATGTGTCTACATATAGAAAGAACGACAGAAGGAAAAAGAAACTAAAGCAACGAAAAGGAGACAACGCGAGTAAAGTAGAGCCGAACCTTAGCTCGCACAGCATACATCAACTAAAGCATAGAGCCAATGTACCTAGCATACCAGCTTGATTCGAGTAGCTGAGCTTGGGTCCGTTAAGGATCGTTTGTTTCTCTCTTGTGGCGCGCGCAGCGTACAGCAAGAGAGACGAAGCTGAGTAGAGACGAAGGAAACGCCATTGCGTCATTCCTCTTGTCGTGAACGTAGAGTATAGACAATTTGCATGTTACAATTTGCGTGCAGCTTCGCTACTAATTCTGCAGTTTCGCTTGCTAATAAGGATATCTTAAGCCATTCAGTGAGTGCGTGAGGATATTTGATATTCTTTAGTTTTTTTTGCGTAGCAAAGCCTTGTTTTGTTGCGAGAGCAGTTCGCTAGTTGTACGGAATAAGAGCTGGGAGGTAAATTAAACAACAAAGATTTTTAATTTACGAAAGAACAGTTTAATCGTACAAAATTCGAACAGAAAAAGATTCGGCCATCTGGCCTGCAATACCGACGAGGTTTACAAAATTAACGGGTTCAACTGAATTTAAGCGAACAAGGACGCTCACGATCGCGCGTCACAAAACCAAATTCGACGTGAGCACTACCGTTCATAAAAACTGTTGGTATCGGACTATGCGTGCGTCATGCCTCTACCACGCTGAAACGATCTGCTGTCTCCCCTCTCTTGTACTCCATCCCTTCTTCCTCCTCCAACGATCTTTGGGGCCTGCTACCCGTATCCGCGACGCTTCTCGGCACCAACAAAAACTCTCACTTCTCTACAGACTGCCGCTACTCGGCGTGGGGAATTCTTCCCACTCTTCTTACCGTTGCCACTGCTTGGCGGGGGTAACTTTTTTCCGCCTTTTTCTTTTTACCACCGCTGCTCGGTGTAGGCAAGCTCTCCCGGTTTTTCTTTGGCGTCAACACTAGTGTTAACAACGAGTATAGACGCTCATAGAAGAGTACTTCTGGGTTAACCCTTTGAGGGGCACATTTTTCTGTAAAAAAACGGGTTTTTTGAGATTAATTGTTTATAACAAATACTTCAATTAATGAATATTTGCAATTTCTCTATAAAATCTAATAAATCAGGTATTCAAGAGTTCAAAAAGTCTTATAGATGTCTTAAAAAGGCATATACGTTTTAGAAATACGGAAAAATCCAAAACCAAATAGGTGGGACAAATACGTACCACTGCCCCTCAAAGGGTTAACTTTGAAAACATCAGTATATATAGATATAGAAATATATGGCATTCTAGTAGCGCCACCACGTGGCTGGAGGACATAAGCTGCAGATTTTGGCCCCTGTTCGCCCATTTAAAATACGCTTTTATAAGTGTCTATTTTCGTTGGTGTTAATAAGAATAATCAAATCTATCTAACATCGCGACGTGTGAGTCAGGCGATTATGTGCGCGTTCACTAGTAAAAAATTCCCTTAGTGCTGTTCTTTTCAATTTATTGTTTTATTGAGCGTATCCCTTTTAACATGTATATCTTTTTGTACTGAATTTATTGTAGTCCCTGCTTTTCTCCATGTTAATAGTAACGTGATTAGTACAAGCGGCGTTGCGTACGCTATATGCAACTGGCGTCCATTTTGACCGTGCACGCAACAATAGTGTAATTATTCAAATAAAACTTTTTATTCATTTAATCAAATTACCTCATCTCTATTAATTTAAATTTCGTGAGACCTTCTGATCCCCAAAGCTGTCACAAATTACGTAGCCAACGTGGGGCCAGACAAAAATTTGACTGAATTTTTTTTTAAATCCCTCGAGATTTACGCGAAATTGTGAACTGTGCTGTGCAAAGACTGTGCTGTGAAAAAAAAGGAACAAGTGTCAGTGCAGAAACAATCAAGTTTTTTTTTGTGAATCGTGCGTTCCGTGCCTTCGCTACGTGGTCGGTATCTTTTCAAAGCACACACAAAGCAGGCTGAAAGGAGACGCTCTGGCGGGCATTTTTGTTCTTGGCGTCGCTTGGTATGAAGTAACCGCGACATTTTATTTTGCAGCAACATTTTTTTTAATACTCACAATCTTGCTGACACACCTTTCGTATATTGTTTCTTTTTAAAGTGCGTACTGTAAGCAAAGAAATACAATTTTTTTTTCTTCTATTCTTTTTTGTTTTTGTGCTAAACGTTTTGCTTGCACATTTTATATATATATATATATATATATATATATATATATATATATATATATTTTTTCAATTTTCTTGAGCGCGAGGCTTAAGCTGAATAATTTATTTAATAATAGCACTGCATTTAAATATATATACACATAGGTATATTTCGATAACCATACATATATATATATCATTGTATTGTTGCTTGTATTTGTCTTTGCTTGTGTTATATTGCAGCTCATTTCCCTCTAGCTTCATCATATTTTAGCATTACGTGTCTTGCAACTCCATGTTAAGCAAGCTTTTATTGCCTTTTATTGCATATTCGTGAATGCCTCAGCTTATGCCATCTTGCTGTGTGTTTCCTCCTACTTGCAGAATTGCCGCTTACACTTACCAACAGAAAAGAGTCGGTAACTTGCTTAAAAACTTTTTGGCTTGAGCGCGTATTATACTTTTAATAGTGAATTTTTGTTTGCATCATAGCCGTGATTAATTAACTTATTTTATTGATTCTGATTAAATGGTTATTGCTTTCAATGTGATCAGCTTTATATTTTTTTTACATCTAAAATACAATTTTGTGTCGTTTTTATTTTAAAGCCGGAGCTATCGTACTGAGCATTTTCTTGAATTCGAACCGCCTGAGATACGGGCTCGTACTCTAGTAGGTTAAGAGTTGAATACCAACAAGTAGCAATTTTTTTGCGAGCAACCCTAGTATAGTATAACATCCCTTTTATTGTAAATATGATTAGCCGACAAATGAACGTAGAGCCCCTGTGGATTTCTGAGCATATATGCAGAAATAATGTTTTTGGGGCAACTGACAAGATTATTCAAATAGCTAACCAACTTTTCGCTGAGCAGTTTGTCGAATACCACAGTAGAGGAGTTAGCATGACGGGGAGTACTGAGACGTTCAAGTACAGGGTTTTAAAGTATGAGCTTAGGCGACATCTTGGTGCCGGAGCAGCTGTATGGATACCAGAGTATGACGAGACTAGGGAATTCTCGCAATTACGATGTCAGATTCCTTCCCCAGGCAAATCGACTACGTGGGAAAACGCACAGCACGACAGGTACTTCGAGATTACCTAATCCTATAATATTAAAAAATACTGTCCCTACAAATCATACTACTACATACCACGGAGGACAGAAAAGAGCTTACTAATATTTTGACCCTAGCTATCAGCAGACAACCCACATAGGCCAGGCCTACAGCTTTACAGGACCACAACAGCTAGGCTAGCAAGAAGAAATTCGAAGAGCCCAAGATGACGCATACCGACCCCCTCCAGCCCCTGATAAATCTCTATTCCCTATTACAGCTTATACTGGTATAAAGATTTCTAGGTTAAATAAGACTTCTTTTATTTCTCCCTATGATTTTGAAGATGATCTACAGCATCTTGATCCTCCCATTAACATTAATCACCCCTATTTAATTAAAATATCAACAGATGATGTACCAAGACAGAAGAAATCGAGCAATAGGCAGCCATCACCTGCGTTTAAGAATCAAGATCCACATAATTTGGAAAAAACTAGCCATTATAACCATCAAGCACGTCCCTCTACGAATGAACCCTTAACCCATTCAGAACCAATGTACATTACAATGTACATTGACATTTTTTTTTTTTTTTTTTTTAAATTGTGCAAAAGTAGCTTAAAAATTTTGTTAAAAAAAATGTGTATTAGATTGAAGTGAACTATTTTCGATCTCAAACTGAAGGCCTAAGTTATTATATCTTTGATAGAAACTGAGAAAACTTAAAAAAATTTTTTTATCGCAAAAATTGCTTAATAAATGAACACTTATCATCGCTAAGTGGTTATTAGAACTTTTCATGATGAAATGAAAATTCCGATCTCAAAGGGTTAATGTTGAGCAAAACCCACGATAAAGCAGAACCAAAGGCGAACCTACCGCCAATTAGAAAAAACTTTCGGCGAAAGCAGGTAGAGCCGTCCTTCAGGTGCAGTAGCTTAGGACACTGGCTGCGAGAGTGTTCTAAGCCTATAAAGTGCTATGGCTGTGGACGAATCAACGTCCACATCAGCGACTGCACCCAGTGCCAAAAGAGCGATAGAGCATTGCATCAGAAGAGCGAGCGAGCAGAGCAAAATGAAAGCAAACGAGCAGAGCATAAAACGAGCGAGCGAGCAGAGACAAACAAGAGCGAACAGGCAGAGCATTCACAGAGCAAGCGAGCAGAGCATCAAAAGAGCGAGCGTGCAGAGTATTCACAAACCGTGCTAGCAGAGCCAAATCAGAGCATGCGAGGAGAGCACGGCAAGAGCAAGCGAGCAGAGCCAAACCAGAGCGAGCGAGCCGAGTACGGCAAGAGCGAGCGAGCAGAGCAAAACAAGGGCAAGCAAGCAGAGCATCAACAGAGCGAGCGAGCAGAGCAGAAACAAAACGAGCAAGCCAAACATAAACAGGGCGAGCAAGAAGAGCATAATCAGAGTAAGCGAGCAGAGCTTAGCAGAGCAAGCGAGCAAAGCTAAGCAGCGATATGTCTAGTAATGTTAGCGAAGTAGCAATTTACGGGTCAAAAAGTAGTTATTGTAGCCTTGTTAATAGTAATAGACACAGTGTTGACCAGCCCTACGATCTTTTAAATTTTAGCGATGCGGAGTATATCTCTGCTAACGCGAGCGAAAAAGCAACCCATAGACCCGAGCCTTCAATTCAGCAAAACCCCTTTATACCATCATCAATATGCCTATATTAACCCTTCAGCATCATATCTAGATTAAAACTCCTTACCAACCAAACTCACAACCCATTCAGCTAATCCATTTATTCAGGTTGTATGGGCTATACAGTCTATGTTAAAAGTTAGTTTTTTAGAAAATCGTCTATATTTTTCGGTAGAAAGTAATTTTTCAATTTTCAGTTTAGTAACTTATTAGATAATATTAAAACAATCATTTTAAACTTTGTTTCATTTAAATATGATGAATTATTAAAGAGTTATAACATTTTAAAGTTTATAAATTTTACACAAATCTAATGCAATCATAAATAATAATGCCAAACTTTCAAAAATGATTTTATTTTACTGCAACAAAGTTTATTTTATTCAGTTTAAAATTTAGAATCTATTGACGAGGATGGAATTTTGATTTTTATTTTTTATTAAAATTTATTGCTAATTTTCTGCGAAAAAATGTATATGTCTCAGACGGTACTTACTGTTTTATCATAGAAAATTAGCAATAAATTTTAATAAAAAATAAAAATCAAAATTCCATCCTCGTCAATAGATTCTAAATTTTAAACTGAACAAAATAAACTTTGTTGCAGTAAAATAAAATCATTTTTGAAAGTTTGGCATTATTATTTATGATTGCATTAGATTTGTGTAAAATTTATAAACTTTAAAATGTTATAACTCTTCAATAATTCATTATATTTAAATGAAACAAAGTTTAAAATGATTGTTTTAATATTATCTAATAAGATACTAAGCTATAATTTAGATAATTACTTTCTACCAAAAAATATAGACAATTTTCTAAGAAACTAACTTTTGACACAGACTGTATAGCCCATACAACCTTAAGCAATTTTTTTTGGTGTTTACTAAATTACCTTTTCTTATGCTATTTAATAATCCCTCATACATATTCTAATAACATTGCTAGCTATTCACACTTTTCTACTGACACATAATCAAATGCTACATTTTATTTTTATACATTACTGTTACGTAATTAAGAGTAAAATCTGTAAATAGAATATCTATTTTTTTTTCGTATTGAGAAAATCGCTTCAAAATATTAATTGCAAAATAATTAATAACATGCATCGGCACATTCCATCAGAGCGTTACCTTTCAGTAAGTTAAATTATCATTTTATTTTTAATTTCAATTCTTCTTATGATATAAAATGTAATTTAGATTTTTTTTGTATGTATGAATGAAATACATATGAGAGCAGGTTATGAATATTTTTGATAGCTTAAATTTAAGATTTTTCTTTATTCTAAATATCATATGGGCAAGCCAGTCATAAATGCAAAATAAATTTAGCTAGCATTACACTACAGCGCGAAACACTTACAGCTCAAAATTTCTCCTTTTTTTCAGTATGAGCATACAAGAGCAGAGCAGAAAAGAAGAATATTTAAATACTTTTTGTTCGTTAGTATTCCTACACTTTACACCGATGTAGATAACACCGGTTATCTTCGTCTAAGTTAGTTAGTAAAAATTTTTCCCTTTCGTACTGATTTTCGAGTAAAAAGATGATTTTTTTTACATATACAGCGAGCTATGCAGCGAAACTGAGGATCGTTTGTCTCTCTCTTGCGGCGCGCGCAGCGTACAGCAAGAGAGACGAAGCTGAGTAGAGATAAAGAAAACGCCATTGCCTTATTCCTTCTGTCGTCAACGTTGAGCATGGATATCTTGTTCTGATCTAATTAGCTGCGTGCGACCGCGACCGTAAAATTAGAGTCGTGATTTTTATATCCTACGTAGATATAATTGTAAGTTTTTTTTGAGATTCATATATTTGTCTGCTTCTGGTTGCTTTATTTTGTGCGCGAGAGTTTTCTCGAAGCGGCGTCGCGTACGCTATACGCGACTGGCACCCGTTATAGAAGTGCGTTTCTATAGCAGTACATGTATCTAAATAAATCATTCGATATTTCTATTAATTGCTCGATTTCAGTGTTAATGCTTGTGTATTCTTTTTCATATATACACGGTGGGCCATTTTAATCTATGCACCTGAAAAACTCAGTAAGTTCGCATCCTATCAAAAAATGACCTTCATAAAAGTTGTAGGATACAAAGGGGGTCAAACAATAGTGACCTTGAATTTGACCTTCAAGCTGACCTTCAAGGTCAAATCAAGGTCAACTTGAGTTTTTTAAATGGAAACCCCTATTTTTTACACCGGAATCGGAAAGGGCGGGAAATTTTACGTCCGAATATGCTCTCAGGTCATCTGACCTCGATGACCTCAAAGGTCAGGTGAAGGTCATAAATACGAAATAATTGGGTAGCTGTCAACATTCTTATGTAAGGTGTTGTCGAAAAAATGAAGATCATAATTTGAGTAATTTTTAACGAGAAATTCAGTGTTGACCTTTACTTTTTCGGCAATACCCTACCTAAGATTTTTCATAGCCATCCGATTATTTCGTATTTATGACCTTCATCTGACCTTTGAGGTCATCGAGGTCAGATGACCTGAGAGCATATTCGGACGTAAAATTTCCCGCCCTTTCCGATTCCGGTGTAAAAAATAGGGGTTTCCATTTAAAAAAACTCAAGTTGACCTTGATTTGACCTTGAAGGTCAGCTTGAAGGTCAAATTCAAGGTCACTATTGTTTGACCCCCTTTGTATCCTACAACTTTTATGAAGGTCATTTTTTGATAGGATGCGAACTTACTGAGTTTTTCAGGTGCATAGATTAAAATGGCCCACCGTGTATATATACCCTTATTTTTACCCTGACCCTTCCAGCGATATTATTACTGCTAAGTAGCTTATTAATAATAGTGAGACCCCTTGATCCCCAGGATCGCCACAAGTATACACTGAAGGATAATAAATGACAGAAGTTTAATTTTAAATATCAATAATATATGCTGTAGTATATACTTCAGGAAAGCTATATCATTGATGGATATACGTAATTGAAGGGCTGTTCGAAATAAGGGGTTTAGTTGAAAAAGTCAGTTTTGAGATAGTCAAAAAAAACTCAATAACTTAATACTGACATGAACAATTTTGATTAAACTTCATATGAACTTTAAAAAATAAAATAAATAAAGTAAATTCAACAATAATTGCAGTTTATTTAACGTAAGATAAAATATTTATTGATTATTTAAAAAATAGAGTTAACCCCTTATTCCGAATATCGTTTGAATTTTTTTAAAAATACACAAGAAATATCGTAAAAAGATACAAATATAACTTTATTATAATTATTTAAAATCGTACAAAATAAGAAAACCCTATTTTAACCATCACGTATCTATATTACAATATCTGTAAAAAAATTTTTTTCAATAAAAGATGAGTTATGGTCTATAGATTCTATTTTCTTGATTTTTGAAAAAAGGGGTCAAGTCGACTTAACGCCTTCTTCCACGTAGCCTCTTAATTAGATTAATAATTAGATGAATAGAAGAGTATTGCAATGTTTTGTTACATGATGGTAAACACATAAGTAATCGAGGAGACTTATGAGCGGAGATGGGACCGAGAAATGGTCATCTATCTTTATAAATCAATTAGCAAAAAATAAAGAAACTCTAGAAACAATAAAAGAATAAGGCAGAAAAAACCAGAAATATTTCGTTCTCTTATCAATGTAAGTCAGACAGGACTAAACCTGTGAGAAGATACTCGCTTTCGAATACGCATTCCACAATCAATAAATGGCACACAAGCATTAGTGCTCTGTAAAATTTTAAGTTCTAATATTAAAACAGATCATTGTAGATATTGAAGATATAAGTGAAGAAAAACTGGTAATCCAAAAAAATGTCGTTTAAACTTTTCCAAGACAGATCTGTTTAATTCATATATCCAAGCTCAGGTTATCACATTAACCTCCTTAGAAAAAGATATATATTTTATAGAAACAAAAGTAGATAGAATTATAGATGAATCTAAATTAGAAATGTTCTGCTCGCTATCAAGAATAATTTCGCACGTCTTCAGAGCGATTAACCCTCTCGGACCTGAATAAAAACTAGCATGGATGGAAATTTTTTTTGTAACGTTCCTTCATTTATAATATTTTAACTAAAAACTCTAATTTTTTCAGAATTTTTTAGAGCTTACTATCAAAGATATAGGTATGTCTATTACAATGAACATAAGGCGCATGGGAGTTTAGATTGATAGAAAAAATATCTTTTAACTGTAACCTACTGTACATATTTATTACAATTTATTGCATAATTATTAAGTTTATGTAATAGTAATATAAAGAGGAGTTTTTAATTTTCTATTAAGATGTTCAACATGAAAACCTAAAAAGTAATTTCTTTCTTTAACAAAACATGAATGTATATAGCTTTTAATACATTAAGAGGTTTTTAATCTTTTTATTGTGATCAACTGAACATTATTTATTAGAATTTTGTACATAATTAATAAGTTTATACATTTAAATTTTACCATCTAAAGTAATAAAGAAAAAATTTTTTTAATTATCTATTCAGTCGTTCTATATGAATCACTGGAAAACAATTTTTTCCTTTCACAAAACAGAAATGCACATAGCATTCAATACAATTAATATGAGTTTTTTCATACAAATTTTTCATATTGCTGCTCTTTTTTTGTTATCGCATTCCAATGCGCTTAAAGAATATTAATAAATCATCCGTAATACTCTCAGTCGATAAAGATGAGTGATCTCTTTTTCATGGTTGTTGAATGATATAAGTATCGTAATATATAAGAACTTCACATGATTCCAATCTTACTATCCGGAATTTTGAAAATTGCACAATCTCTTTTATAAATTAAATGAGAATTTGTTACGGACATGTCAAAACCTTTAGAAATTCAGATGAATTTTTAATTAGATTTAGCTAAATTTTATTTCAATTAATCTAATATTACTGAAATTCTTACTGAATTTCAGCTAACTTATAGTTGACGTTTAGATAATTTTAACTAAATTTTGTATAAATTTAGCTAACTTTGATATTAAATTCAGCTAAGTTTTAGTTAAATATAGCCAACTTTTAGGTGAATTTATCTGACTTTAGCTAACATTTAGCAAACTTTTAACTGATTTTTTTGCTACATTCTAGGTAACTGGGGCCAAAATCGCTGTTGCTACCGTGTACAAGAATTAGAATTAGATCTATTTATAATATACAGTGCCTTCCAAAAGTTCCGGTTCATTTAAATAACTTTAGAACAGATTGAGATATCAAATTGAAATTTTCAGGGGTTCCAGAGCTAGAAAATCTATTATTTAACAGAAAAAGTACCCCCCCCCCCCAAGGGGGAAACAAGGAAGGAGGTCAAAATTCTTTAATGGGATGGGGGCGAGTGAGGGCTCTATTGAAAGAGCTTTTTAAGACGAATACAACACGAGAGTTGCAGAGGTCTTTACAATTTTTTTTCACTGAGTCATGATCTTTTAAACAAGTAGTTTCTGTGAAAACAAGATCCATGACAACAACTTTGGTAAAGTCGGACATTAACATGGGCACTAGCGTTCTTTTGTGTGCATGTGTGTGCGTGGATGCGTGTTTGAGTGCGTGCGAGCGTGTGCACTTTAGAATTAGATGTACTTTTTAAGGATCATAACAATGATACATTTTTTCAATGGGATGATATAAAATTAACTAAAAATGATTTTTGATCATATTGAAAAATTTATGAAATTTTTTTTTCGTTTGAACTTAGATATTTATGCTTGCATCTTGGCGGCCTATTTCAGATATTAAATTCTTTAATTGACATTTGCTCAGGAATTTCTGACTAATAAAATCATCATTCAATTTCCTTGATTAGGAATTCGAGATAGTACTAGGTTACTTGAATATCTGATTTTGTATTTTTTGTTTATTGCATTTTTCAAAATGCATCTAACTGATACAGAAAGGATCACTGTACTGATGATGAGAGGGTATGGCGATAGAATGAGGTCCTACCGAGAAGTAGCAAAGGAGGATGCCCATTAGATGATTTGTAAACTCTTAATCTAAAACAACTTTAATCTTATAATTATCAGCAAATTTGTGAAATTTTACAAAATTTAAACTGTAATATTTAATATCGAAGTGAGAAAAATGAGAAAATATTAAATTATTCCCTTATTTGTTCAAAATATCTGACAAAATCTTGATTTTTCTTACTAATTTTTGTCATTTTCATCGTTTGTACTCTCACATTTCCTTTCATTTCCCCAAATTATTAATTTTTAAAATTTTCATATTTTTACTAAATGTAAGCATTAATAGAAGTTTTTTACGTTTCCCCGCATTACCTTAGTCGTTACCTATTCGTGAGCATCCTCCTTTATTAAATGCTTTATATCCTGATCGTGCGCCAAGTCTACTGTTGAAAGAACTGATGTTTTTTCATCAAACTGGTGGAATCAAAGATGTTCCTAGGTTTGGGAGACCTAAAACTGCGACTAATGACGAGAAAGTTTTAGATATTTTACTAAGTGTACGAGATAACGTCCACACATCAATCTTAAAAGTAGTACAAGAAAATGATATAAGCTTAACATCAGTCAATCGAATTTCAATAAAACATCATTATCATCCTTACAAAATACGTCTAGTCCAGGAGTTATCTGAAGACGATTATGACAAAAGACTGGAGTTTTGCGACACAATTTTTCAACTGGATCTGCTTTTCTGATGAAGCAGTATTTGAGTTTAATGGTTCTGTGAATCGACAGAATATG
The DNA here is from genome assembly GCA_017163975.1 of Anastatus disparis. Taxonomy (NCBI): domain Eukaryota; kingdom Metazoa; phylum Arthropoda; class Insecta; order Hymenoptera; family Eupelmidae; genus Anastatus; species Anastatus disparis. The sequence goes on along the minus strand of JAFFSR010000267.1, from coordinate 4,747,504 downwards.
AAATATTGGTTCGATGTAAATCCACATTAGAAAAGAGAGATACTCATATGTAGTATCCTATGAAGCTTAACGTTTGGGCTGGGATAATACTTAATCATATTATCAGGTTATTTTTTTTTTAAGAAAACATAAATTCTGAAAATTACTATAATTTGTTGAGAAATCAAGTAATACCAGCGATACAATATATTGTTGGAAGCTTTTAAAAATGTCTGGTTTTAGCAGCGTGGGACACCGGCTTATTTTTCAATACAAACTTGAACTAGCCTAAATAATATTTTTACTAATCGATGGATTGGTAAAAGAGGCACAATAGATTTAATTCCTTTAGACTTCTTTTACTGGGCGTACTTGAAATCAAAAGTTTATGAATTTAGGTCCGAAAATTTAGACGAATTGCGTGGGAAAATAATAAACGTTTCAAATTCCATCACACCTGATTTCTTAACTAATGTCATTGAAACGTTTTGCGTTCGCTTAGGACACTGCCAAGTTGTTGAAGGACATCAATTTGAACATTTATTGAAATAGTGTTATTATTTCTTCACATTCACTCATACACACGCATACATGCACATAAACACACAATTAGAAATGCACACTCGCACATGTAAGAGGCAAGGAGACTCACATAATAAAGCACCCCAATATGTGAGAGACAAAGGGACTCACATCAATAAATTAATCCAATATGTGAGACAAGGAAACTTACATTAATAAATCACCCCAATATGTGAGAGGCAAGGAGACTCACATTAATCAAGCACCTCAATGGAAACAAAAACTACTACGTTCACGTCGTTTTTTCTGGTTGACGCCAAAAGTAGTATTATTCATCTAATCGAAACGTTTGATGAATCTGAATACGTCTTCACATAAATACACACGCATGCGGTCACACACACACACACACACACACACACACAAAAACGCTACTGCCCATGTTAATGTCCGACTTTACCACAGTTGTCATGGATCTTGCTTTCACAGAAACTACATGTTTAAAAGATCATAGCTCAGCGAAAAAAATCATAAAGACCTCTACAACTCTCGCGTTGTATTCGTCTTGAAAAGCTCTTTCGATAGAGCCCTCACTCGACCGCCCATCCCATTAAAGGTTTTTGACCCCCTTCCTTGTTTCCCCCCTTGGGGGGGGGTTCTTATTTTATTAAATAATAGATTTTTTAACTCTGGAACCCCTGAAAATTTCAATCGATATCTCAATCCGTTCTAAAGTTATTCAAGTGGTTCGGAACTTTTGGAAGGTACTGTGTGTATATATATATATATATATATATATATATATATATATATATATATATATATATATATATATATCAGGGGTTCCCCTTGCTCGCGCTGCTCGCCAACCCCCGTTTATATTTACATTATGTCAGCCAGTAATGAAATTTGTACTGACCAAAAGTATTAAAAAAATTAATATTAATTATATATTTGCTCAGATAGATTTCCACACCACCCGAAGAGGTACTGTCAATAATACCTTACAATTAATAATTTATAGTATAAATTAAATAATAAAACAGGTATGGTATTATGGCCCGTTGGTTTTTTTTGTTTTATTTTTAATAATTATATAAAATCAATTATAATAATTTTAAGTTATTTTAAGACATGTTTAAATTAATTAAAATTATTCCTTTTTCTTTATGAAATTATTCAAAATAAAACCATGGTTACCTTCGCCGATAGCCCTACACAACCATGAGAGTTTATATTCCTTCCTCCTTATACCATAGACTCTATTTACAATCCATCCTCCACCATCAGTATTACATATTTAAACAAAGTTTTAAAATCATTTTATAATTTGTACAATTTGTTATTAAATTATTGTTATATAACAATTGTTCAATTAATATTTATCTCTTTTAAATCTTTGTTAAAGTATGTTTATTAGAATAATTATTATAACTTGATATTTTTCAATTCAATATTATTGTAACATGTCTTACAACAATATAGAACAGAAATTTTTTTTATTATAATTATTCTAAATTTAAAATTTAATACTTGATTGAATTCTATGTTTTTTAATATTATTATTATTAAAAAATTTCCAATTATTTCTTATATTTTAATATAAATTATTATTATTTTTTTTTATAACATTTAGTATCTTTAATTCATATACTCGAAATTAATATATTTCTTTTTTTTTTAATATTAGTTTCATTCAAAGTATATATTTTACAATAAATTTCAATATCATTATGATAATCATAATATTATTAATTAATATATTTCATAAATAAAACGATAAAATTAAATAATATAATTTTTCCTTATTTATTTATTATTTTAATTATATTTTTAATATATCTTAATTTCATTTTAAAGTCTTTTGGATGTATAAAATATATATCTATATTGTTTTCTAATATCCTTGACTTTTTTGCTAGTATTAAAAAAGATATGTTGAAATAATTTTTACAAAATTAATAGAATGTATTTTCATGTTTGTTTTTTTTTTAAATTATCGATTATTTATCTATTAATAAATAATTTTCAATATTATTTATTAATTAAAAAAATCAATATAATATAATACATAATGATATGAATTTTATTAATTTTTTTTTGTTTCATAAAATGATTTTTTATTTATTCTTTAAACATTTTATTATATTTAAATTCAATTGAAAATGTTCAAGTTATAATAGGATTTTATTTGATTTATTTAACGTTTAATGCCTATTATAATTATGAAATTATAATAATATTAATACAATTAATTACTAATCCATATACGTCATAAATAAAATTATAAAGTGAGTATTTTATTAAATTTTATTTATTTTTTTTAAATATATCTTAATGCAATTAAGTGTTTTTGATGTATGAAATATATTTTAAATTACTGTTTTAATATATTTGATTAATTTTTTGTTATTATAAAAGATATATTTATTATTTTTATTGATTTATTACTTAAATATATTTTATATTATATTTTATAATATAAAAAAAATTATATTAGCAATACGTAATGAATATTTATAATATATTGTATTATGAGTTGTGATATAATATTCCATTATTGGATCACGTATTTCGAACTTATATTGAATAATTTTATTTGTGATATATTTATAATAATATGTTACGTTGTTCCAATTTTCAAAATGAAGTTTTTCATTTTCAATTACGATATAGTTATTAACCTTTTAAGGACGGGACTGGTCGATATATCGACCACCAATTTTATCAGGCACTCCGCGTGATATATTTTTTCATTTTATGCACAAATATTGTTTAAAAAAAAAGTCGAATTTCAACGTCAAAATCCCCGTCCTTAAAAGGTTAATTGCATTATTTAATCTAGATAAATCTGTATTTTCATTGAAATTTTTCATATATTCTTCGTACCGCTCTTGAAACCGTTCAAATTCGTTTATTTGGTTATTTAAATCATCTAATTCTTCTTGATGTTGTAAGTTTACTACAACAATGTATTCATTTGAAACTGGATCCCATTCCATTTTATAATGATTCAATTATTATTAGTATTAATTAAATTATATTTTAAATAACTTTGTTATTATTTTTTTTTATAAAATCTTTGAAGTTTGTTTTTATTTTCTTTATTATTTTAAAATAATTTTTTTATATAGAAAATTTAAAGTATGTTTTTATTTTTTGTTTTATTATGTTATATCTAAAAAAAACAAATGTTTTATTAGTATGTAAGAAATATAAATATATTTTTAATATTAAAAAAATTAGTTTTTTTTGTTATTTTTCTAGTACTTCTTTCCATACTATATTGGTTAATTCATTTTTATTTTCCAATTCATTTTGAATATGTATTTTAGAAAGATTTTTACTTCTTGAAAGAGCAACATATAATTGTCCATGTGAAAATAAAGGTTTTTTTACGAATATTCCAATGTTTTCAAAACTCTGACCTTGTGATTTATTTATAGTTATAACAAAAGCTAATACAATAGGGAATTGTTTTCTATATAAAATAAATGGTAAAGACGATGATTCATTTGTGCTTAATGTAATACGCGGTATAGAAACTTTATTTCCTTTATTTTCGCCTGTAATTACTTCAGCTTCTATATTGTATTTGAATAATCTCGTTATCTTTAATCGTGTTCCATTGCATAATCCATCTTTTATACTTAAATTTCCAATTAGCATTATTATAACATTTATTTTTAAATTAAGTTTATGTAGAGGTAATCCTTCTCTTATATTATTTAACAATTCTCTTGAATAATTTAAATGAATATTATCATCTGTTTGATCAACACCCTTATATGTTGCATAATCAATACTATAATATGTCATTGTTTCATTATTAATTAAATTCAATATTTTATTATTTAAAATATTCACATCTTCATTATGCGTACTTCAAATAACATTTTTCGAAAAACAATAATTATTGTTAATGTTTTGATAAATTTTATTGCAAACATTATTAGTTTTTCATTTTTCTGGTATAATAAATGTATCAACTTTTTCTTCTCCAATATCTAATAAAAATGATGAAAAATTTTCATCATTAGATTTTATATTTTTTTTTAATTTAAAAATATAAAACATGGACCATAGGGTTGAATATTTTATAGTTTGTTCTATAATTGCATTTTTATTTCCATGTTTTAATACAGGTAAAATTTGACGAAAATCTCAACCTAAAATAATAATTTTTCCTTCAAAAATTTTATTATTATGATAGACATCTTTTAATGTTTTGTCAACTATTTCTAAAGGTTTTTTAGGAATCATTGATGCTTCGTCCCATATAATTACATTCGCTTCTCTTAATTTTTTCTTATCTGAATCAAATTTTAAAAATGCACTTTCAATATTGTTCAAGTCTAACGGTAATCTAAAAGTTCGGTGACTGGTTAAACCTTTTGGTAGTAAAATTGAAGCAATACCTGTCCAAGCCATTGATAAGATTTATTTTTTTATTGTTATAAAATAATATATTAATGTTTTATATAAAAATCTTTTTCCAGAACCTCCTGGTCCATCTATGAAAAAAATTTTATGATTACACAGACCCACAAAATGAAAAAAAATGTCTGAACTTTTGACCGGACATACATATTCCCATGTATTTTTCGACGCTGAATCCGAATCTGTAATAAAAATATAGGGTTTTCCTACCTTTTCTCAGAGTTTTATTGAAAAAACCTCATTTTTAACGGTTTTTTTGCGGTTTTTCGAGTCTAGAAAAAACAAATCATGAGATACGGTTAATTGGACTTCAAAATCGAATTCTACGGGAAAAAATACACGGGAAACCATACCTTCAAATTTTTTTAACGCGATTCTAGTCCTCTGTATGGGGCTGAAAAGATGAGGAAATCGGTAAAAGTCGAAATTTTGCCTAAAATGGATTTAAACAATATTAAAATTTAATCATGCGTCTTTTGAAGAGTCGATAAACATTGGAAATACTATCCTGGGGGTTTTTCAGATTGCTGATCATGAATTTGAAGTCAGATTGTGTAAAAACTACTTCTAGAGGGCGGTGACAAGAACTGTATATGGTAAATTTATCGATTTTTTAAAAATTTTACGTCTGAAATACTAATTTTAGAGTCTTTCACAGCATTGACTGTAAATTCAAGATATTAACTTAGCCTATTGTGTACGTTAAACTTAACATTTTGTCTATGTTTGTCTCTCTCTCTCTCTCTCTCCCCGATGTTTTTTTTTAAATTGGCTTACGCTTACGTACACGTTTCTCTTCGAATGACCGATGTAGTGGATTTCTGACACGTTTTTGTCCTTTTTTCGCAGCTGTTTCTCTTTTTATCATCCAGCAGTAATCTGCTAACATGTTGATACCCCAGTTTCCTTGAAATCTACGTTCAAACTCCTTTAAATCTTGGTGAAATCGTTCACCATGCTCTTCACTAAAGTCTCCGTTATTTTCAGGAAACTGATCAACGTGTGAATCAAGAAAATGAAGTTTTAAGTTCATTAGACAACCCAATTTTTCAAAATTACGTACCATTCTTTTCACAATAGCTTTATAATTCGTGTCTTTGGCATTACCCAAAAATTTCGTCGATACCTCTTTAAAACTTAAGCATGCTGCCTTTTCAACATCAGTCATGCTTTGTTCAAAGTTTTCGTCTCTAAATAAAGTTCGGATTTCAGGACCTTCAAAAATACCTTCATTTAATTTAGCATCAGATTTATGGGGAAACACTTTGCTTATATATTGGAAGCATTGACCGTCCTTGTCCAAAGCTTTAACTAATTGCTTTATCAATCCAAGCTTTATATGCAGAGGCGGTATCAAAATTTTCGAAGGATTAACGAGTGGATCTTTTATAACATTCTGTTTTCCAGGTTCAAACGATTCTCTTGATGGCCAAATTTTCTTTTTATAGTGTTTTTCTCTATCTCTGCTATCAAACATGCATAAATAACATGGGTACTTCGTAAATCCAGATTGTTGTCCAAGTATCATAGATAAAATCTTTAAATCGCCACATATTTGCCATTTATGTTCTCTATATTTTATTTTCGTTAAAAGTAGTTCAAGATTGGAATACTCTTCTTTAAGTACTGTTGAATGTGCTAATGGTATAGGAGCATATTTATTTGTGATATTGAGGAGTACTGCTTTAAGGCTGCGCTTTGATGAATCAATGAATAGTCGCCAATTTTCAGGTTTGTATATGTTGGGTTTCAATTCATCAATAAGACCTTTCACGTCCGTGCAATAAACCATATTAGAATCATTCTTGAAATAATTTCTAAAGCGCTCTTCTCGATTACGATATGCACATACTTTAGTACCCTTTGTCAACATATTTCGTCTCTTAAACTCTGAAGCCATAAACTCTGATTGTTCCTTAGATAAACCACTCTTTCTAAATAAATCGTTCAGACTTTTTTGATCAAACTTTTCAACAGTTCGTTCTTCACCCTTAGGAATATACTCTTCATCACTATAAAACTTCATTTTCTTGATTCACACGTTGATCAGTTTCCTGAAAATAACGGAGACTTTAGTGAAGAGCATGGTGAACGATTTCACCAAGATTTAAAGGAGTTTGAACGTAGATTTCAAGGAAACTGGGGTATCAACATGTTAGCAGATTACTGCTGGATGATAAAAAGAGAAACAGCTGCGAAAAAAGGACAAAAACGTGTCAGAAATCCACTACATCGGTCATTCGAAGAGAAACGTGTACGTAAGCGTAAGCCAATTTAAAAAAAAACATCGGAAGAGAGAGAGAGAGAGAGAGACAAACATAGACAAAATGTTAAGTTTAACGTACACAATAGGCTAAGTTAATATCTTGAATTTACAGTCAATGCTGTGAAAGACTCTAAAATTAGTATTTCAGACGTAAAATTTTTAAAAAATCGATAAATTTACCATATACAGTTCTTGTCACCGCCCTCTAGAAGTAGTTTTTACACAATCTGACTTCAAATTCATGATCAGCAATCTGAAAAACCCCCAGGATAGTATTTCCAATGTTTATCGACTCTTCAAAAGACGCATGATTAAATTTTAATATTGTTTAAATCCATTTTAGGCAAAATTTCGACTTTTACCGATTTCCTCATCTTTTCAGCCCCATACAGAGGACTAGAATCGCGTTAAAAAAATTTGAAGGTATGGTTTCCCGTGTATTTTTTCCCGTAGAATTCGATTTTGAAGTCCAATTAACCGTATCTCATGATTTGTTTTTTCTAGACTCGAAAAACCGCAAAAAAACCGTAAAAAATGAGGTTTTTTCAATAAAACTCTGAGAAAAGGTAGGAAAACCCTATATTTTTATTACAGATTCGGATTCAGCGTCGAAAAATACATGGGAATATGTATGTCCGGTCAAAAGTTCAGACATTTTTTTTCATTTTGTGGGCCTGTGTTATTATTTATTATTTGTTCAAAAATATGTTTTTGATCGTTATTCAATTGTTTATACATTTTATCAAATTTTTTTTCACTAAAAATTATAATTTCATCATTAATTTCTTCGTTTTCCTCGATATAGTTTTCATTTGGTTCAGGTAAACCAAAATTTTCACATGACATTTGTTCTGAATTTAATATTTGATTAATATGGGATAAAGCTTTGTTTTCTTTATTTTCTTTAAAATCTTCAATAAAAAATTTTTTATATTTTTCCCAAATAATGTTACCTTGAATATTTTTACATAATAAAAAACATGCAAAAAATTTACGTAATTGTACTGGTAACATAACATGGCATGCTTCTTCAAAAATATAATAAATTTGTTTTTCGTGTTCTATTAAATTCATTGCAAGAACAGTTTCTTTATAAGTATTATAAGTTATATTTTCATAAGTTCGTAAATCTTTAAAATTTTAGATAAGTATATTTTTTTATTATATTATAATTAGTTTATATTAAGTTTATTCTTTGGTATTATATTTTAAAATAATATATAATTAAAATTTAAAATACTTATAATCTAATATTTCTTTATAAATTAATTAATTATGATTTATTTTATTTTAGATTGATTTGAATATATTTTAAAAACAATAAAATAGGTAAGAAAATCATAATAACTAGAGTTATAATTTTAAAATAAATATATTGAAAATATATTATAAATTTATATAAAATCGTTTTCTAAGGAATTAAATTTAATTAAATTGTTTATTTAAATATTAAAAAATTAATATCACACTCTTTATATAAAAAATTTATAATTTGTTATATAATTTATATCATAACTGTTTAAATATAAACAAACGAAAAGGATATAAATATATTCCTTAAAATATTGAAAATATTAGAGAAAAATAAAATAAAAATTATATAACTTTATTTATTTGTATAAAGAGTATAAAAGATAAAATTTTACATTAACAATATAATTTTTATTTTTACTTTTTTATAAATAAATGAATTAATAATTATTATAATTTTTATTTTTTTAATTAATAAAAAACTTACAATAACATTTTTACTTTTGACATTTAAAGAAATGTGAAAAAATTTTTTTAATTTATATTATTTTAAAAGTGGTTACGTAGGGCTACTGGCGAAGGGTACCACTTTTATTGTTTAATTTTTCTTTATAAACAAAAAAAAAACCAACGCGCCATTGACAATACCTCGTGAAACTGATAAGAAAAATAAAAACTTCTACTTAAAACTTTCACAAGATTGAAAGAGTGATGGAAAGAGTGATAGTAGTGGTATAGAGAATGAGTAACGAATACATTGATAAAATAAGATAAATTTAGCTAAATTATCTGAGGGGGGGGGGTGAGTGACGTACGAGGGGGAGCAAGAGGGGTGACTTGGGTAGTAGAGGGGTGTCTTTTTTTTCTCAAAAAAGATCATTTCTAGACAGATTTTTACGTTATTTTGAGGGGTGGATTGTGATGTTTTAAGCATACAAAAGAGGGGGAGGAAAAATGAGGGGTAGATGAGGTTTTTTTTTTATATAACTATATAATATAGGGAGATATATTCACTAGGAGGGTCTCCCTGCTCGCTCCGCTCGCTAACCTCCCAGATAAAACTATAATTGAATATCTATTAATTTTATGTTTGAGACCAGGATATATATTTTAACATATTGTTTGGAAAACATTTTATTATTCTAATAGTCTTAGATAGTTAAACTGACATATGAAAATATACGATATTTAATTTGAATAATATGAAAATTGAATATTTATAAGATATATTAATAAAAATTACGAAAGATAAGATTATATAATACACCATGCAAAAGCTATCATAAATTTTATTTAGATAATTACTAATATATGGGGGACTTAATGGAAAAAATAATTTGAATTGTCACCAAGAAATACAATATAAATAATTTTAATGATATAAGAATTTAATATTGTTTAATCTACATACATTTTTAATTTAATTCATTAAATTATAAATTATTATAGTATTAAAAGTGTTTATTCAAAGTATAAGGGCTGAGTTTAAGCCTGAAGAAAAATTAAATTTAAATGTAGCCATAATTATTTTTTTCTAATAATAGTAATTAATGAACTTTCTTTTCACCTGAAATATATATCAAATACAATATTTCAACCCAAGAATAATTTTAAAAAACCTTATCTAAGGCTTACAATTTTTTGGAATAGTCGAAGAATGGATTTTTTAAATTTTAGTACTTGCCGCAGACTTTCTTAGCCAATTTTTAACTAATTGATCTCAGAATTTCCAGAATTCTTCAGTTTATACATCTTTACAAAATAACAGTTTAAGTTTAAGAAAAAAAAAGAATTGAAAAGTTTGGTTTAGAAGAAGTTGATAAAAATAAATGTTTTTGTGAATTTCATGTAAGTATTTCAATTCAATATACACTTAAACTTAACTTATAAAAATTTCAGAACTGTTATTTTGTGAAGATATGTTATCTTAAAATCTTTCGAAATTTTAAGGTCAATTAGTTAAAAACTGAGAAAGTCTACGGCAAGTACCAAAATTTAAAAAATCCATTCTTTGACCAATCAAAAGAATTTCAAGTATCGTGCGAGGTTTTTCAAAATTATTCTTTGGTCGAAGTCTTGTATTTAATATATATTTAAGGTGAAAAGAAGCTTTATTATTTAATATCATTAGAAAAAAAAATTATGAAAAAAGATAATTCAAATCGTCTTATCATGTAATTTAAATGATGTAAAAGTGGAATATTTAATAATAATAAAATTTCAAATTTCATACGTGTTTAATATAATAAAAATTATAAAAGACAAGATTATTTAATACAACATTTAAAAGAATTAAGCTTCTTTCGTTGGTTCTGGGTAACGCTAAGAGTGGTTATACATTTGATGAATATGTAAATCCTACTTAAATAAATCAAGTGCGTGTTATGAAATTTTTTTTAATCACTTATAACTCAAGAAAAGGATCGGCTAGGATTTCAATTTTTGTAAGTTTTCTATCGATTTGGGATTCTTAATTGAGGTCCGCAAGCTTTGTACGTCACCATTTTCATGTTCGGTAAGATGACTTCAGGCTGGGAGTGAGACATCATCCATTATGATCAATAGCCGTTTTCACATAAGTAAATTTATTATTATTACGTTTTAACATTAGAATTTTAAACAAAATTAAATTCTGTAATAGAATGTAAGTGTGTTATTGGTATGTGTCGGAGTTTATAGGTGTATCACGATGTGTGTGTGTGTGTGTTTATGCGTGCAGAATGTTTGTCAGTTAGCATGTGTATTAATGCGTGTTTCGGTGTACGTGTATGTCTTGGTGTCTGTGTGTATTGGTATAAATTCGTGTATTTCTGTGTTTGTGCTGTGCACGCATGCGATCGTACATGTTTCGGTGTGTATGTGTGTGCGTATCTGTGGAGTGAGTGTGTGGGTATGTGTGTTGAAGCGCGCGTGTGTGTGCTTATGTATGTGCGTTCGTGTATGTGTGTGTATGTATGGTGTGAGAGTGTGTATTAGTGAAAGTGTTCATCTCGGTTGAAAAGTGTTTCATGTTGTATTTGTGTCCCTATGGGTATGTTTTTGTGTGTGTTAGTGGGTTTCTGTGTGTCAGTAAATATGTGTTTATAGCAGAGGAGAAGTTTGTGTGTATTAGGTGCGTGTTTATAAATTAGTATGTATGTATGTTCGTTTAGATTTCGGTGGTTCTGTATGTATTGGTATGTATGTGTCTTGATAAGTGTGTGTTTTTTGGTGGGTGTGTTAGTTTTTGGATAAGTCTTTTAGCGTGTGTGTGTGCGTATATTTCTTTCTGCTCCAGAAGGTTTTTCTGTGTGATTTCCGGTGTATATGTGTGTGTGTGTGTGCGTCTGTGTGTGTACGTGTGTGTATGTATGGTATGTGTATTATTAAAAGTGTTCATGTCCGTTGAAAAGTGTGTTGTATTATATTTGTGCCGCTATGTATGTTTTCGTGTGTGTTGGTGGGTTTGATAAATCTGATTTTACGGTTAGTCTGTGTCGGTAAGTGTTTATATATGTGGTGTTCTTGTATGTGTGTATATATGTGTGTGTCTGTTTGTGCGTGTAATAGCAAAAATGTTCGTATCAGCTAAAAAGTGTGTCAAATTGTATTTGTGTCGCTAGATGTATGATTTTTTGTGTGTTGGTGGGTTCATCGGTGGCGGTTAGTATGTGTTCATAGCAATAAAGATGTTTGTGATTGTAAAATGCGTAGAAGTTGGTGTGTATGTGTACCTATTTAGGTTTCGGTGATTGTGTATGTATCGGTAAGTACGTGTGTCGATATGTGTGTATATTTCGGTAGGTGCGTGAATTTTCGATAAGTCTATTAGCGTGTGTATGTGTGTGTCAGTATGTTAACCTAGCTTCAGTATGTTTTTCTGTATAATTGTGGGTGTGAGTGTGTGTATGTATGTGTATACGCGCTCGTGTTTATTTGTAAATGTGAATGTATTTGTTGTGTGTGTATGTGTATATTTGTTCGATGGTGTGTTTATGTAAGTGTTTTTGCGTGTTGCTGATAGTGCATGTTATTTTGAAGCATGTTTTTGTGTTGTTTGTAAGTAGGGCTGTCGGCGTGCGTCATATATGGATTTAACATTCAGTGGGTGTATTTATGCACATACACATAAACAATTAAACATACACACACATACGTACATGCACACATACGCACATTATTCATACTGAATTCGAATTAAGGTAGTTTTATTGGTTTTTCATTTTTCTATAGAATTTTTTGAAATTGAAATATGTTGTAAATTAAGATTTACGCTTTACAATGGTATTTCGATTTGGGTGGATATCCACCTTCATCTTTTAGATATTTTAGTTTAAACTTTGCTGAATTTAACATGAGAGTACATGGGCGAAGCGCTTGAAATGTAACATTTTATAAGATTGTGTAAAAAGTTTTCTATAGATTTAAAAAAAAATAAAATATATTATGCTTCAGATCTTAAGGATTAGAATGGTACCTTGTTGATTATAGCAATCGACCCTCAATTCCGGAATAAAAGGAAAATAATGTCCTTACTCTGTATTAATTTACACGTAAACATGCTGCCTTACGATTCGTATTGTGTATACTTACAGAATCTGCGCACAAACATGTTTTTGAATTATTGTGCAAACACAGAACTCAACCAATTTCTCTTTAGTATAGTGTGAATTTGTAAGAAACATATTATTTCACAATGAGAACCACTAGACCAATAGAACTACCTTAATTCTCTCGTGATCACTGCTTTAAAAAAGGTTTTGTATATTATACCATCAAAAGTTCTTAGACTTTTGAAATTTATTGCAGCTTTTACGTTAAGCAAAAATGATTTAAAAAAATATTTTTCTCTTTGTGAATGATCAACTAAGTACATTCTGGCCCCTTGCCCTAAAGTGGTAAACTATATATTACTATCTTTGTTTGACAGATTAATTTCATATCTACTGATCTTGTGATAAAAAATTGTGTAGTTTGGTAGAAGGATCCCTCTGATCAGTAAGGATTTTTTAATTTTCTTACTTTTTGTCCATTTTGGTTGGTTTGATTATAGACATAATATTTCCGTATATCGAAATGTAAATAATCATGAGCCTCTATATTACTTTTATTGAGTTTGAATCACATAATAAGTGTTATATCTGTTTCAAATTATTCATTTCGAACGTTAAATTTATTCATTTGTTAATTCGTACCGTGCCGTTGTTTCGTTAGCAACCGCGTGTAAACAACTTTCTTTGAAAAGAGTTTTTCCCAATTTCATTTTTTATTACTCTTTTATTCTTCTTCGTGAATTTTTCGATCTATTCTGTTAAAAAAAAGTCTTGTATGTTGCTATTGCAATTGAAGCAGTATTTGCAAACCAAATATAATAAAAAATACAAGTTTTTCAAAAAAAAGAGTTTTTTTTCTTGAAGAGCATAGACTGTCAACTTTAAACAGATTCGGTTTTGTTCTCGATGGCGAGCAAGACTTGGATGCTTTTCTGCTCCCAAGCTTGAACCTCGCTTGAACTAGCATTCGAGGCAGAGCACAGCACGTCGCCCCAAGGGTAATCCGGAAGGCAACATAGCTGATGAACTGACCTCTCTCATTGCTATTCCTACAGTCTTATTCCTATTTGTAAAATGATTTTCATTTCAAATAAATATCTAATTGAACTGTATATTTTATATCTTTATTTGATGAAACTAACATTCGAACATTATTAACATTAGATCATTACATTAGGGTAAAAGTGCTCTGCAATGAACCTTTCGGCATCCTGTTTGACTGGCTCTAATTAGGGTGCTCTCGTGTTACCAGACGGCAAATTTCTCACGCATGGCGTCGTGAAGATGAACCCGTGGTGCACGAGAAGCGAAGAAACTTAGACTTCAACGTCGCCCTAAGGAGAGAATGTCACAAGTCTTTTAAGGAACGTAACTGAAAGTTTCCCACAAGATTACGGATTATCATTCCAGATAAATTCACGTAACGTTCAATGAAATAAAATTTAAAGAAATTTGAAAGAGACATTAAGTAACCATACACGGTGGGCTAGAATAAAAAAAAGATAAGTTGCCATACCGATGGAAAGTATAACAATATTCTTTTTCTAAATATTATAAGTAGTCAAAAAAATGTTAAATCGAAATCCTAACTGATTGTCTGAAAGTTTAAGACTAATTTAGATATTTTAATTTTTCTTTAATAATTATTAATCTAAGTAACGAATTTATGATTAACGATGAGTAAGTGCAGATGTATAAAAAAATATATATATATATTAATAACAAAACATATTTATTCATGTTTGTGAATACATAATACAACAAAAATATACATATTTTTATTATAAATTAACATTTTTAATGACTTATGTGATATAATTATTTATTCAGAGATGTCTAGAAGATAATTCAATCACAGCTTTTTTTAATTTATTTGTATATGAAGTACTATTTACATTATTTATTTTATATTTGTTCCAATATTTTATAAATTCGCGATGAATGGATTCACCCACTTGCTTCGACCACAATCCTAAGCCACAATCGGAATCGAAAAAACTCAAACATTTTTCAGTATGTGTTACTAGCATGGATTTTCAATGTTTCTGAAATTTCTAAAGCTAAAAAATGTTTTTTCTATTTCTGTGAATTGAAAACGCAAATCTACCAAAGATCTACTTTTTCTTGTTGAGAAACAACTTTCAACAATTTTATTCATGTCCTTCAATGACGAAACAAATGGTACTAGTCTTAATTTACCTACATCTGCACAAATTTCATGATCAAAAAGTTCATCCGAATGTTTTAACATTTTACGGCAAGCGTTACTTTCGAAAGTATCTCCATGACAATTTTGTGAGATTAGATTTAATTTCGTAGGCAAAAGAAGAGCTTTTTTCCCCTAGAAGAGGAACTAATCCGTTCCAAAATAAATGATTCACAAAACCTTGCAAAATATGTAGCTCAGAAATAATATGTTACGTCACGACGTACCTTTTATTTTAAAATTTATTACTCCAAAAATATGCGGTTATTGATCAATCAGCTAATTTACCGTAGCAAGCATATTGTAAAAGTAAGTCATTTGTTAAGAAACCAAGTGCAATGCGATTTTCAGAATTAACAAAATAAGTACAATTACG
The DNA here is from genome assembly GCA_017163975.1 of Anastatus disparis. Lineage (NCBI taxonomy): Eukaryota > Metazoa > Arthropoda > Insecta > Hymenoptera > Eupelmidae > Anastatus > Anastatus disparis. The sequence continues at coordinate 4,731,932 of JAFFSR010000267.1, read as the reverse complement.
AAGACTACATGAACCAGATTTACCACGTTAACCATATCATTCAATAAGATTCAAAATGCAGAATAAGCATTGCTCCATCGGTCGACACCAATTTAAATTCTTAAACAAGGCAGGGATCATCAATATAAAAAGACAGATCAAATCAGGGAAAAGGAGCACTTCAATAAAAGCACTTTAAAGCAGACACTTTTTCAAAGCACTTTATCAAAGAATTTCTACAAGTACTTCAAAGATACAATTATTATAACTATATTCCTCGCACTATAAAATTATTCAAATATTCGCGCACTATATTCAGTTTATTATAAAAGTAACAAATAAAATCTCTATAATTAAAATATTAAATCAAGTGTACTTATTTACTGTCTGCCTGTATCTACTTAGCCGAATCAAGGTAAGATTCTTACAATTATATTTTGATCTACATTATTTCAATTCAAGTCTATTTAATCGTGAGAACGATTCATAACAATTAAAATTGGTAGAGCTTTTCTATCACTAGACTTAACTTTCAAATTAAATATTTTAAAATCAAACTTTGTTCTTTTATTTAATATTATAATAAAATACATTTTCCTCATATCAACAACATAATCAATCATTAACTCCGTCCTGGTGTAAAGCCAGGACTTAACAAATACATGTCTCCAACACGTAAGTTTCATTATTCTCTACAGATAAAGAAGAATTCACAGTACTGTAAAATTTTTTAGCAAATTTCTTATTACTTCATAAAGTTACAAAAAGTTCATTATTTTTCTTACAATTACCATATGTTTTTAATTTTTATACTTCTTGTGCTTCTACTTCCATTAATTTTTTGCAATTTTTCAAATCATTTAATTGTATGAAACAATATGGACAAGGATTGGTCGCAGTTGCAGTCTGCATTTCATTCGTAATAAGTGTCAATTTAAAGTCGGTGACAAATTTAAAAGAAATGTCATTGATTCTAATGAGGTCAAATAAAATTTTCAAATTTTCATAAGTTTCTTTTATATTAGGAACTATGCATAATATAATTAATTTATTTACACTTGTTAACTTAATTTTCTGGCTTGAATTTTAATTAAGTTTTATTTTTTTAGAAGATGTTTCAGAATCATCATAATTTTGAGGAAAAATCGACATACAAATTTTAAAAAATTGTTGACCTCCATCTGCCATTATCTTAATGCATGGAATACCAATAATCATTCATTTTTTTATGACCATCTCAACCATTTCTCCTGTATACGTCCAAATAACAGGCCTTTCTTCTTTTTTATTATCATTAACATCAAAATTAAAAGTCTCAATTTTGTATAAATTTTCTAATTCATTTACATTATTTGAAGCATGTTTAATATAATTACTTGGTACAGACTTCCTTCCAGATACAGATCGCAATAAAGTAGTAACTTTTTTCATATGATTTAGTGATACACCCGTTTCAGTTTGGAAATCATCTTATTTTTTTTGAGAAAAAGTAACATTACATTCTTTTGTTTTCTTCAAAAAGACTTTTCTTTTTCGCCCTCTTGGACTCATAGTAACAAAATTTGAATCAGAGTTTGACGATATATTTGTTTTTGCAAGAACAGAAGTAGCGATTTGTTCTTGCTGCTGACAGAGAAGTGTATCAATAATACTATTAATATTTTTCAGCTTTTGCGCACCATTATTACAATTGTGTCGTTTACCCTTAGATATTTCTAAAAAACATTTTTTATGTAACTGAATACTTTTTTTTCAATTTCTTTTTCATTATTAGTTTGTAAACAATCATTAGTTAGTGCTCCATATTACCCATTCGATGCACCTATTTTATTGATCACAGAAATTTTTTGACCTATTTTAGACTTAAGGTGCCCTTTAGACCTTGCTGTTTGGCAGATAAAACATTTGCATAATTTATCTTGATGAGCTCTCGTGAATTTCAGTGGAATTATGTCTTTGTAATTTAAAATCTTTGGTATCGGTCGCGAAGTATTACCATTTTTGTATTCTACAAGAATTTTACGGCACGCCACACAAATACTTGATGGTAATTTAGAATTTGATAAATCAAAATCACTGTATACGAATTCTTTGATTAAATTCTCACTTGCAACAGAAATTTTATAGTCTTTTAACTTTTTCCAACCACAATTTTTCGACCACAACACGTACATACTTTTTGTTATTATTTTCGTGAGAACAAGTTATATTTTGGATAGTTATATTTAATTAGTAACATTTAAAAGATATATCTAACTAAGCTTTCGTGAAAAGAATAAAAGACAAACTGACTGCAAACCTGAAACCTGAGTTCCCATTTAAAAAAATGAGGTTGACCTCAAAATAACCTTGAAAATGAGGTTCAAGGTCAAATCCAAGGTCACCATCGGATACCTCGTAAAAAGTTACTCCAAGAACGACCTTCACCTGATTGAAAAAATTATCAACTTTGGAAATTTCTTAGATGTATCGTTACTTTTTGGACACGCTGTATATATATATATATATATATATATATATATATATATATATATATGTATATATATATATATATATATATATATATATATATATATATACTAGGGGGGGTACCCCCTGCTCGCGCTGCTCGCCAATCCCCGTACATATCGGGATATCGTTTGTATTTAAAAAATAAAGACATTTCAAGAGACATTCTTACGTTATTTTGAGGGGTGACTTTTGATTTTTTGAGGAGGAGGGAAAAATAATGAGTGGTAGTAATGGAGGGGTAGTGGTGGGAAGGATGGTAGTAGTGGTATAGGGAATGAGTAGCAAATACATTGCTGAAATAAGGTATATTTAGCTAAATTATTTGGAAACTGTATGAGTGATGTACGAGGGGTAGCAAAAGGTGTGACTTGGGTAGTGAGGGGTGTCTTTTTTTTTCAAAAAAGATCATTTCTGGACATATTTTTACGTTATTTTGAGGGGTGAATTGTGATGTTTTAAGCATACAAAATAGGGGGAGGAATAATGAGGGGTAGGAGAGGAGATTCTGAATCGTTCACTGTAATCTTCTATTAAAGTCTCTGATAAGATTCAGTGAAATATTATATGAAAAATCACTGGAAGATTCCCTCAAGATTACTGGTTGTCTGTGCAGAAATATTTCTTGCAATCTTGTTCGAAGCTTCATGAAAGTTTTTATAGAATATTTAATTTTCTATATTTTGAATATTTCACTAAAACTTTCGGAAAGTTTCCGCGAGACTTCTGAGGAAGATTCCAATGAAATATTACTAAAACTTTCATTGTGCTTCCACGAAGCTTACTTGAAAGATTCTGGGAGAGATATAAAGTGACCTTCCAGAAATCTTTCCAGGTTATTTATTATAATTTTCTGTGGAAGCCTCCAGAAATAATTCGGTGGAATATTTTATGGAAGATAGCTGGAAGGTTCCTTTAAGTTTAATGGTAATCTTTAAAGGAATATTCTTGTAACGTTTCATGCAATCTGGCTGCGAGCTTCATGAAAGTTTTTATAGAATATTTAATTTTCTATGTTTTGAATATTCCACGCATGCTTTCGGGAAATTTTCAGGAAGTTTCTGTAAAATATTTTAATGTAATCTTACTAAAAGTTTTATGAAGTTTGTAGGAAACTTACTGGAAACTTACACTGGAATATTCTTTGAATCTTTTGCTAGGAAGCTTCCTGAATTCACCATGCTACGTGGGATAATTATTAAATTTCTATTACCTTTATTCTGTTTTGACATTTTTTTCATCTGAATAAATGATTTAATAGTACATTACGTAACGGGTATGAAAAGGCTTTATTTATGAAACGAGAAGTTTACGGCCTAAGCCGAAGGTGAGGGTCGTAACGAGTTTTGCAAAAAAGCCTTTCCATACTAGTTACGTAGTGTATTTTTCGTCATGAGAGCCAAAAAAGAGCAACGAAGTGGCGATTTTAGGGTAAGAATAGCGAAAATAATTTTTTTTTTAAATTTATTTAACGTTGCTGTATTAGTGCTATCATTGCGATGATAAGTAGCGACGGAGATCATCAATGTGTTTGTAAAAAAAGCACATGTAACAACCATCGGTGCTTGTATAAATCGGCTGCCAAAAGCGGGAATCGAACTCGGGTCCTCGAGATTACAAATCCATCGCTCTACCGACTAAGCCACTGACGACCTCTTATTTAAATAATCATTATTTCAAGCATAATTAAAGTCATGCTCTGGCATCCAAAAAACTCTATATCTCGCCATGCATGAGCAGTACTTCTTAATTCAATTTGACGGTCCTTATTGAAAAAGACTTATTTCAGAAAAGCGGTTGGAAAAGACTTATCTCTATATAAAACTAATATAAGATAATTATTTCCTAACCGTTTTTTTTAAATAAGTCTTTTCTGATAGGGACCGTTGAATCAATGAAAATAAATGATTTTTTCTCGATTGTATTAAAAAATATCAATCCTCAAATAAGTACTTCAAGACCTCGCTTCACCTGGGTGACAAACAACATCCGTGCAGGAAAACCCCTGTTTTACGCACTTATATCAAAAATAAATTATCATTAATTGCAATTTCAGACATCGTGAAGTATATTTATAAAAATGTACAAAAAAAGAATTTTAAATTTAAAAATCTTATTTTGAATATATGCAATTCAAATAATAATAATGTGGAATTTCAAGTACGTTCAGCACGCAATTTCTATTAAAAAATATTTTCATCAATTTTTTCCAAAACTAAATACAATTTGAGAAAAATCTGAATCTTATAATTCAACCAAAAATGACGATTTTTCCTAATTTTTCCACGAAAAAAATGTTAGGGATGCTATATTCTATAAAATAATTAATAAAGAAATATTAGTAATATACAAGCACTGTAACAAATACACGAATCGACGAATAAGAAGGAAAACATTGATAATCAAATCATCAAGTTATAACCTTGTGACAACCTTGGGGATCAGGAGGTTGCACTAAATTTATATAAATATATAAGCTGTAATTTATGAAGTAACAAGAAAAAAGAGAAACTTTATATAAGAAATTTGTACAGTAATCGTACGCTCGCTCAAAATGGACGCCAGCCGCGTATAGCGTACGCGACGCCGCTTGCTCTAATTAAATAACTATTGGCACGACGAAAAGCAAATATTACAAAAACATAAGCTAAAAGGGACACGAGCAATAAACACACAAAAAATGAAAGAATTAGAAAAGCACGAAGGGAATATATGCAATAGAACGCGCACGCGATCGCCCGGCACACACGTTGTAAAAGACAGAAATAAATTATATAATTTTAATTAGCAATCGTGATATTATTTCACCATAAAAGAAATAGAATAGTAAATCTATTTTCGCTCACTCAAGCTCACGATATTCGCGCACACAAATACTAATACGCAATATCGCAAGTCGAAACGCTCTTTATCGGACGCCGGCGACAGAAGGAATAATAATGGTGTTCCTTCTTGTCTATGCTCAGCTTCATCTCTCTTGCTGTACGCTGCGCACGCCGCAAGAAAGAGACAAACGATCCTTAACGGATCCAAGCTCAGCTACTCGAGTCAAGCTGCTCGCTAGCTATATCAGTGCACATTATACGTGCTTTATAAATTCGCACGTGTGTGCTAACGATTTTAGGTAATGATTTAAACATTTGACTCGCGTAGTCTGCTTTCCGTCTTGCCCGTAGTTAGATGTTCCCTTCTGTCGGCTATATGCGCCACAAATATACATATACGTAAGATGGCCAATCTGCCATGTTACAATCCCCCACCACACGGAAGTATACGGTGGAACCGGATACTTTCGTCAAACGCAAAAAAAAGCATAAGCTAAACTAAAACAAAAAAGAAAATTTATATATAAAAAAAAGTATTAAAGCTTAAACTAAGATAACCGGTGTCATCTGCAGCGGTGTGAAGTGTATCTATAAACTTCTTCTGCTATATCTGCTGACTTTTAGCTAAATTAAATAATTGCAAAATGTAGGTGTTTCGCACTGTATATGATTGTGTTTTATTTAAAACGACGCGACTGGCTTATCCATATATTATATACAAAAATTACAAATCTTAAGACTAGTTATCTTAAAGCTAAAGAAAATAACACTCATAGCCCATTCTTACATGTATTTCATTCATACACATACCAAAAAAAAATATTAAACTTACATTTTGTATAACAAAATTTGAAATTAAAAATAAAAATGAGAATTTTAGTGTTTTCACTCACTGAAAGGTTACGCTCTGATGGTATGTGTCGATGCATACTATGATTTTATAAGATTAATTATATTATAATTAATATTTTGCAGCAATTTTCTAAATGCACAAAAAAATTATTCTATTTATAGATTTGCTCTTAATTACGTAATAGTAATGCATAAAAAAAATAAAATGTAGCACTTGCTCATGTGTCAGTGTGAATAGTTAGGAATGTCAGTACAATGTGTATAAGGAATACTTAAATAGCAAAAGAAAAGGGGTAATTTAATAAACACACAAAATGGCACAAATATTGGATTAGCTGGATGGGTCGTGAATTTGGTTGATAAGGATTTTAAATAACTAAATATAATGCTTGAGGGTTTAATATAGGCATATTAATGATGGTATAAAAGGGTTTTGCTGAATTAAGGGCTCGGGTCGATGGGTTGCTTTTTCGCGCACTGTAGCAGAGATGTACTCCGCATAGCTAAAATTTAGGAGATCGTAGTTGTACTCTGCTTGCTCGCTCTTGCATTGCTCTGCTCGCATGCTCTGATTTAGCTCTGCTCGCTCGCTCTGTTTTGGCTCTGCTCGCTCGCTCTTGCTCTGCTCTGCTCGCATGCTTTTATTTTGTTCTAACTGGAAGCGTCAAACAACGATGCGCACCAGAAAAAAAGTGACGACCCAGTGACATGTCGAGACCAGTAGATGAGGTATAAGGAAAAAGTATAGCAACTAACAAGGAAATGGCTAATGGATAGATCAGCAGGTTGCAATTTATAACGAAACAATAAGAATATTCCAGAAGGATATGCAGGTGGAAGCAATGAATTCGGAGGATATAAATACAGCCAAAAATCCCACAAGGAGTCAGTCAATAGAGAGATGTAGTTAGTCAGAATAGAGAATTACCTGGCAAGCAGCGAGAGTTTGTCGGAACGAAGGAAGCAGTAAGAACGTATCAGGCGACGATATAATAATACTATAGGATATCTCTCTCCCAAGAAACGTATAATAAACTTATATTATAAACAGTACCATATAAACAGAATATAACTATATACATACGTAAAAATGTAACATGAAAACTGATGCTAGGTGTGGGATCGCAACTAGGAGGATCCTTAGTGTTTTCCTCAAGTGATTCTACTGCATTCATAAGTATTTCTTTAACAGGGTCTGTATTGTTAAGGATTGGTGGTGACGACTTCGTAGGTTGAATTTTTTGTTAAAAGGACTGGGCTAATATTTTAGTTTTATTATGATCCCATTCCCAGATGTCCATGCGTAGTCCTGAAAGACCTTCATTTTTCTTTTCCTCTATATCGATTATGAATTTAGCTTTTCCTTATATTATTTTACTTGGTAAAGTTTCTCGTATTTTGCTCGTTGTTTCCTATATTGACTTATTTTCAATGTTGTTGATGTCAATCATACTTACTGACTTGTCCTTGTCATTGTTTTCAGGATATGCAGTCTTTGTGGGAGATTTATTATATTCTATAGAGTTTTTAAGTTCTATTATAACGTCAAAGTCGTTGTCATCGCTTTCATCCTCATTATTAAGGGGTGTGCTACCGAATAGGGTTTTGCTAGTATGTAAGGTTTGTCTACGCACAGGGTCTTTAGGGTTTTCGGCTACGGGTAATGGAACAGATGCTATAGGAGTACTAGCGGCTTGGACCTGCTTTATATTAATACTTTTGCGCTTATGAGGTAATTGTTGGTCCGTTTTGCCTTGGCTTATGATAGGGTCTGTTAGGTCTATATCTGTTGGTATTTCTCCACATATAGAATATTTATTTTCAGTTTTCATGTTTGATTGCTTGATATATTTTCTTTTCTTAAGTTCCTTGTCATATTGTCATTTTCGTCATCTGACTCCGATCCCGTTTTTAAGGCCAGTTTTTTGCGTTCTCTAGGGTTGTTAGATATGTTGAATTCAGATTCCTCTCGTTGTCTTTTGTTTTTACGAGGTCTGAGATTATACAGCAATACCTTTGCCTGCGGTGGTTAATCCTTATATTCATCCTTTTCCTCTTGTTTATCTGCTGAATCATTTAGTTCTACCTTTGGTTTTTCTGGATCTTCTTCTCCTTCTCGCATTATTGGGTATCGTAAAAGAGGATTAGCATTAGTGTTTCTTGGTCCAGGCCGTTAAACAATCTCAAATTCGTAACCTCTCAATTGTGCCTTCAGTCTATTGAACCCTAGGTCTGGTTTTTTAGATTTAAAGAAATGTTTTAGCGGCTCAAGGTTAGTTATAACAGTGAACTTTCTTCCGTATGAAAATGGTCTAAATTGCTCTTTTGCAAAAAATACTACCAGTAATTTTCGATCGTAAGTTGAATAACGTAGTTCTGGACCTTGTAAGCATATAAATGCATATGCACATGGCTTATCTTCCCTTAGTTTCCCTTAAGAGACGGTCGGAACCAAATCGGTGACTTATAGTTCGGTGCTTGTAATAAATGCTTATAATAATTTATTCATTTATTAATATGGTAAAAATATAGTCATTTCCTCTAGTCATGTATGTAAAGAATAATTTAAAATAGTTAAAGCCACAAAAATATACAAAATATTGTTATAAAGCGAAAAATGCCATCTAACAATCGACACGACAGTTTTTTGCATGCGGTATATGTCAAGTCAGTTTAATATTTGTAATAAATGCTTATAATAATTCATTTACTTATTCATATGGTAAAAATATAGTCATTTCCTCTAGTCATGTATATAAAGAATAATTTGAAATAGTTTAAGCCATAAAAATATACAAAATATTATCGTAAAGCGAAAAATGCTGACTCGATATATACCGCAAGTCACCGATTTGGTTCCGACCGCCTCTTAACTTAGAACTGCTTGTATAGCATAATCGCTAGCACCTGTTGTAACTAAGAATTTCTTTGTTAGATCTGGTGCACACATTACAGGTTCATCACATAACCTTTCTTTGAGTTCGTTAAACGCTTTTTGTTGCTCTGTGACCCAAGTGAAGTCAGTGGTAATCTTAAAGAGTGTTGTTAAGGGTATTGCTATTTTTGCTAAATTTTTAATAATCTACGATAGTAACTGGCTAATTCCAGGAATTGTTTGACCTTCTTTTTATCTGTTGGAATTGGAAATTCTTTCACTGTCTTTATTTTACGGGGATTAGTTCTAATTTGACCATTTCCATCAATACGTCTTAGAAAACATGCTTCATGTTGCAAAAATCGGCATTTACTAGGTTCTCTCGTGAGATTTGCATCATCAAGCCTTTTCATCAATTTGCCGAATCTTTTTCTATGCTCTTCGAGATTACTTGCAAATATAATAATAACATCAAGGTAAACATATAATTCTAACTTCTGTAATCCAGCTGTCACACTGCACATCAGAGCTTGAAATGTACTAGGTGCGTTCTTGAGACCCATTCCTAGGCGAGCGTACTCATAATGACCAAAGGGACCTGCAAAAGCTGTATATTTAGTGTTTTCTTCGTCCATAGGAATTTGATAGAATCCGTTTTTAAAATCAATAGCTGTTATATATGTCACTGATGCTACTGAATCAATGATATCTGTAATGATTGGCAGCGGGTATTTACTATAGTTATTTCATTAAGCTCTCTTAAGTCTATGACCATATGCCAGCGCTTCTTTCCATTTTTTGGTGGTTTTGTTACTATCCACATAAGTAAGAAATACGGACTTTCCGATGGCTTAATAACTCCCGATTCCAAATACTCTCCTATGAGTCGTTGCAACTCCTCTTTTACTGTTGATTGAGTCTGTATCTTTTTGCTCTAACCGGCACACCTGTGATTAATTAAATTTTATATTTGACCAGGTGTGTTTTCCTTAACTTTTTTTAGGGTAATCCAAATAAAAACGATCTTTCTCTGATCAATTCTTTTATATGCAATATTTCTTCATCATTTAAATGTTTTAATGCTTCCGGTTCGATTTATTTAAATACCTTTGTTGTTCTGTCTTCTTTTTCCTCGCTGGATACACGTAATAATTGTGTACGCTGTGTTCTCTTAATTGTGTCATTATTATTATTTCCTGCATTATTATTAATTCTTCATTATACATTTCTTCATGACTATGTTTTAATATTTCTCTTTCCTTTGTTTCTTCTATTCTATTTATTATATTCATTGCTTCACAAGCTTCCAACTTAACTTCTGGCGGTTTTATTTCTACCTCATTTTCATTTGTATTTACAGATGGCATACGCTTTAACATCATTATTTTTGGCTACGAAATTGCCAAAAAGGACCCCTGGTCCTATATCTTGAAGCGGGACGAACTCTACTTTCTCACTATTATCCTTAACACGTGTATAAATAATTTGTCTCGTACGAGGAGGTATAACAAAGCATTCATCTTTAATAAAAGGTATTATGTTGTTATTCAATTTTAAATGTTTATGATCGGCGTTTACTTGACCTTTGTATTTATCAATAATGTCCCATCGTATTGATTCGTTCGTGTCTATGGGGAATGCAAGTGGGACTACTTATATATCACATTGTTATTTATTCAAAAATAAGTTCACTTGACCTAAGGTCATACATTCGCCTGGGGTGACACCATTTATAGCAATGATCTTGTGTAGATTTTTGTACATGTTATTTGATATTATACTTTCTTTTTTCTGTATCGACATAAAAGTGACCTTTCACTGTTTTTAAAAATAACCTGTATAATTCTACTATTGGGGCTTCCTTCCAGTTTGCAGAAATTTTATAGTGCATTTCCGAGAGCTGAACCGTTCGTATTTCTTGGGCTGGTTGCTGGATTGCTTGATTCCACAGGTCCCTGGCGTCGAGCATCCTGGTAGTTTGAGGGCTCTTGATTATTTGAATCGTAACGAGATTGGTTACGATATGAATGGCTACCACGTCCTCTATTATTGTTCCTTCAATAATTATTATTACGATTATTAATATTTCTATTATTATGTGGACGTGAGCCACCTTGATAAGGATCTCTATAATTACCTTAGTAACGATTATTATTTCTATATCGATCTCCATTATTTTACTGCACGGAATTTTGAGATGTATTTGATGTGTTTACCCCATTACTAATTATATTCACGTCACCTGATTTTAATGCATTTTCTAATGCGTAGCATTCTGTGTAATTATAGCCTTTTTTCTTGCAATAATCGAACTTTTCATTGTCATATTCCTACTTCCTACATTTTATCTCCAAGTGACCTGTTTTTTGACATTAAGAGCATGTTTCTACAGCTGGTGCTAATCTAATGTTCACGCTATTTTGCTGCGTAAGGTTTATAAGGACTGACAGTTGATTTACTGTTACAGTTTATGCCTTTCAAAACACCTGATAGCTGACCCGCATTTTCTGTTGAGTTGGTAAAATGTGGTAATAATCGACTTGCGCCTGTGCATTGTTCAAACGTTATGGCTTTGTGTATAGCATCTCTTAAGTTTATCGGGTTTCTTGATCTTACTTGATGTTGTAAGCCACTGTCTAATCTAAATAAGAATTGCTCCAGAGCTTTTTTGTCTGCTCGGTTCTCATAAGTTTCTACTTCAGAAGGTCTTAAGGTTCTGGACGAATCGTAAAGATTTAAGAGGCGATTGTGTAACGTTTGGACCTTGAGGCCATAATCTCCAGCGCTTTCACCTACCATTTGATTAATAATCTATATTTTCGCAAGTATCGCGTCTGCACCACCGACATAGCTATAATGCTTTGTCAAGTCTGCTAGTAGCCCTTCTACTAAATGTTATTGCGTTAATCGGGTTGTTTAGCCCTTTGCTGCACGTCTTTTGAATTATGTGGCTAACGTGTTCAAAACCCATCTTTCCGACTGTGGTCTATAGGTTCTTACAATATCCCGCACTGTTCTACAAAATAGTGGTAATGCATCAGAATTTTCATTAAAGGTAGGTATTGTATTTAACGCCTGATATAATGACAGACTGTTAGGCACCTCTCTTGGCATACCAGTGGATACTTGCGAAATTTATATTTGCCTGTGGTTCATAAATATTAATCCCAGCAAGGAGATTATCATTTTCAAAGTTGTTAGCCAGTGCAGTTACGTTCCTTGAGCCTTCGTAATGTGTTACCCTGCAATTATAGCAACTGCAATGTTTGGGTTGCTCTTGTACAGTTTTATTTTCATTGATTATCGAAAGACCTTCTTGTTCAGCTAATATGAGGTCAGTTGGCGCTACATGGTCAAGCCCATGTCCTTTTTCATATTCATATAACTGCTTAGCCAATTTTTGTTTTATACCTTGAGAATCTTCAATTTTCTTTGGTTGGTTGGCATTAGGTGCGTGCGATGATTGACCTGGTGTATGGTTAGATGTTTATCTTGGCCTGACGCTTCTTGTGTTTCGTTGTCCTTTGTCTATCTATCTATCTTTGGGGTTTATCCACCTATAGCCTCTTTGGCCTAGTAAGTGCCACCTCGACCACCTTTGTGTTCCGGTGTTTTCGCGTTCGGAACGATACCTTAATTTTCCCCAACTTCGGTAGGTGGTGCTCGATTGTGCAGGCCTACTTAGGCGGGGAGCATCGCTCAACCCATCCTTTTTAGCGCATCGGGTGCTTAACACCTATCCCGCAGAACGGTCCGGCTCAACTATAATAGTGGAGCAGTCGCGTTCTGCCTTACCGGCCCTCGAGTGACTTTCGTCGGTTTTTGTTAAAACCGAAAAAAGTCCCTCGGGGGTGGTCCACCGCGGTGTCAGTAAGCTCGGGACATCCTCCACTTTCAATATTTAAATTAAAAAATGGAGAAAAAAACCCGACCTCACCGGGATATGAACCCCGGCCCTCTGCGTGAGAGTCGGATGCTCTAGCCCCTGAGCCACCGCGGCTCTTTCGTTGTCCTTTGTCATTTTGTTACGCGAAATTGATCGTATATTTTATATCATTTATTTTATTTATTTATATGTGAGTTTGTATTAATAGACACTTGTATTTACGATTATAAGTTATTAGGTTTGCTTTTAACTATATATGTATATACTTTTCATTGGATTAATTATTTTAGATTTATAAGATTTTAAATGTATCAGATATTAAAATTTTGAACGGCTCGCGGCGGGCGCATATTCCCTTCGAAAAACGCATAAAATAGTAATAAAAGTTTTACTTACCTAAGGGTGGTAATCAAGGCGATGTACGCGTAGAACATCCTCTCAGTAGTCGTTATTGTAGATAAAGTATTTCTTCACAAGTAATACCACACACTTAGCACCAATTTTCATGTTACGTTTTTAGGTATATATAGTTATATTCTATTTATAACGTAGTGGATATCTTTTGTATCATGACTATGCTTGGTAATTCTAAGTAGTCAGTTTGCTTAAAAAATAAAATGAACAGTCAATAATTAAAGTACAAATATAAGTTTATTGTACGTTTGATGAGAGAGAGATATCCTATATTACTGCCTTCTTCGTTCCGATGTACTCTCGTTGCTTGACAGGTAAATCTCTATTCTGACTAACTACCTCGTGGTCGTGTTCGTTCGTATTTATATCCACTGATTTCCTCGTTCCCACTTCCATATCTTTCTGGAACATTCTCATTATTTCTTTATAACCTGCAAACTGCTGATCTATCCATTAGCGATTTCTTTGTTAGTTGCTATACTTTTTCCTTATACTGGATCCACTGGTCTGGACATGTTGCTGGGTTGTCAGCAATTTTCTCTGGTGCTCGTCGTTGTTTGACTCTTTCAGTCAGGTTATAACTTGATGATTTAATTATCAGGGTTTTCCGTCTCATTCATCGATTCATGTATTTGTTGTATTCTTTGTATATTACTAATATTTCATTATTATATGTTCTATAGAATATAGCATCCGTAACAAAAGTAATTTTTAGAACTTGCTACATTTCCTGTCATAGTTTTCTGTCATAAAAGCACAAAAATAATGAGCCCTTAAAAAACAAATCTAGCTTGAGTAAAACATCCTTTTTTTCATATTATATTATTCCACCAATTGGATTTAGCTCGAATGTCTATATATTGTAATTTGCAAAAATTTGGGTTTTTTTCGAATTTTTGCACTTTATCTTAAAATCAGTGATGCCATTTAGTTTTTATTTTACCATTCTTATATACTTGAATGCGTCAAGTCGTTAATGAGAATTCAAAAAGCGAATCGTCGCCATCTTTCAGTAGCATGCGTCAACTCTTTTAAATACAAGGCATGCAATTAAAACGGAATAAAAAATTTATTTTAATCTTTAGATAATCATAATTTTTTTAAACCTAAAATCGCCATAACTTTGGTTCTAATTGATAAAAAAATTTGGTCAGGGGTTTATTTTAAAGATTTTTGTTGATATTTTTGATACATTTATATTAAAAGACGCAATGGTTAGTGAAGAAGCACAATACGCCATACCAATGCTTTGTAATCGAAAATATAAAAAAAAAAACGTTTAAAAATCTGTTTTAAAAAAATAAGGCAAAATCGCATATTTTCGCCTACCCTGAAAGTTAGTATGTTTTATGTATAAGAACATAATTAATACAAAAAATATCGTTATTGAGAAAATAGCGTTTGGAAAAAATCACATTTTTCGGTTTTTCATGAATATGTAAGCTTGTCGTCCTCGTAGATGCCTTAGCTATACTTATAAGAGGTCCAAAAGGATCAGGTTGCTGGGTAGGCAGATGAAAAAATTATTATCTTAATTAATACTCTTTATTACAAGTGTTGAGTGTGCTTTATTACCTGAGGAAAACAGAAGGGCTACTTATCTCCGCTTTTTTGGTGAGATCATGCGTCTCATAGATTTTATATAATAGGTCTCTGGCCAATTCTTCCAGAAAAATCTCGGCTTGGCTAACGGAACTCTTTTGCGATACATATATGAGAGGAGAGCCCAATCAGTTTCACCTATACATATATAACATAAAACAAATATTATTAGTATAAACACATTACAATATTGCCTAAAATTAATCACATTTTACTTTAAAGTGAGACACTGTTGTACAAAATCTAACATTTTTTTACAATTATTTTTCCTATTTAACATTACATTCTCTATTTTTCTGTGTCTCAGAATATTAGGTATAAATCTCTTTCTTTTATTATGTTCATTATTTTTCTCGTTACCTATTGTCTTGTGCTCGACCCTGTTACTGGTTTTTTTAAATTTCTTTATTATTTGCTACGTTACCTGTCTCCTTACACGTATCCGTAATGTCTATTTGCTCTTCATTGAGCTCGTCGTATTCGTTATTACTTACTTCGTTAAAATTATACTCTGGTACTTCCTGTATCAGGTTACCTTCGTCCAATGCTCCAGTTATCTCATAATCTTCCACATCTGTGGGCGGAGCCTTGTGGAGGATTTCGGATCTGAGCTTCGGTTACTACGACATTTCCTTCCTCTATTATATTCTTATTTTCGCACAGTTCCCTGTTGCCTCTCTTTGTTTGGTTACTACTCTGAGGTGCTATTTCCCTACCTAATTCGGTTTCCTGTGACTCAATTTTATTTGCTAAAATGGAATTGAGTGATTAAAAAATAGGCTGGTTTCAATCTTTCCACATTCAGGGTTACGTCTTTATTACCTTTTCTTATGACGTAATTACGGCCATTTTCGTGCCTAGAGATGACCTTATATGGTCCTGAATATGGTTGCACAAGAGGTGCGTTAACTGCTTTTATTTTTTCTAACACATGAGTACGATTCGCTGGATCTTTGAATACGAATGTTTTTCTTGAATGCTTGTGTATTACAGGTACAGGTCTCACCTGCCCTCATGTTTTCTCTGAATTCTACCAAAAATAGATCTTGTGCTCTTGCATCTATCTTTCTGAACTCGCACATATCACCTGGTATGGTGAGCGTTGTTCTATAAAAAAAATTCCGCTGGACTGGCTTCTGCATCTTTTCTTAAACGCATTCTCAATCCTAATAAAACAATCGGAAGGGTTCTGGTCCATTCCCGACCTTCCATATAGCACATCAATGCTGCCTTAAAATCACGGTGCCATCGCTCCACCATGCCGCTGAATGGTATGCCGTTGTACGTACTCTCGTACATCCTATCAGTTGTAACAGGGCCTGAAACATGCCGGACTCAAACTGCTTGCCTTGATCCGTAGTAATGATGACAGGTGCATTAAAACGAGACACCCACGTGTCATGAAAAACGCGTGCGTCGTATACGGGCACCGCTTCCGGCCACCTAGTATACCTGTCTATCATGGTCACAAGATATCTGTAACCTTCGCTAGGCGGCAGCAGACCAACTTAGTCGACATGCACGTGGGCGAATCGTCCATCTGGTTCGCTAAATTTCATAGGAAAAAATTTGTTTTCCCTAGTTACTTTCGATCGTTATAATTCCATGCATGCTCTACACCAGGATGTTATCTGCCTGTTCATATTTGGCCATACGTGCTGCTTCCTTATCATCTTACTGGTTGACCTAGTAGGTGGATCTGCTTTGCTATGAAAGAGTTGATAGATGACTGCTCTCAGTGGCTGCGGTATGTACGGCTTAAGAGAGTCTTGTGCTATTTCGCAATAAAATGGCGTGTTTTTTATACCATACTGCAATTTTACCAGTTTTATTTGATGTTGCGGATTATTTATTATATCCTGCAGTTGTTGATCTTTTCTTTGCTGTCTAGCTATTTCATCTAACGTAAATATTGTCGTTAATAGGAAATCATCAACTCTCGACAATGCGTCTGCCACTACGTTATTTTCTCCTGGTAAATAGCAGATTTTCACGTTATATTCTACGATATACGTTAACTTTCTTGCTTGCAATGCTGTGCAGCTATCTAAACTATTACCTAACACATGTACCAATGGTTCATGGTCTGTGCATACCTTAAATTCTCTACCTTCCAAGTAGTAACCAAAATATTTGATGGCCTCGTAAATAGCCATTAACTCTCGATCATACGTGCTGTAATTTGATTGTGCAGGGGTAAATTATTTTTAAAAGAAAGCTAGCGGCTTTCACGTATTTCCTACTTCCTGCTCTAAGGCTGCGCCCATAGCGAAATTTGATGCATCTGTAACTAACCTAATCTCCGCATTCTTAGCTGGGAACGCAAGATATGCAATATTTTCTAATTCTTCTTTAATTGTCTTGAATGCTCGTTCTGCTTCTTCGGTCGATTCTACGGGTCTTTTGTCCTTCTTCTTAATATCCTTTATTATAGCTACCAGATGTCTCTGTACTTCTGCGGCTCTTGGTGAGCTTTTTCTGTAAAAGTTTATCATTCCCAGAAATCGACGCATCTCGTCTTTTGTCTGGGGCTTCTTAAAGGCTTGTATCGCCTCGACCTTAGATGGATCTGATTTGAATCCATTTCTGTCGATTAAATGGCCCAAGAAGATAAGTTAATTGACTCCGAACTGACATTTATCTATGTTTAATTTGGGGTGGAATTGTTCTGACCTCCCTAGGATGACCTTAAGATGTTCTTGGTGCTCCTCGTCTGATGTAGATGCGACCAAGATATCATCAACAAATGCGAACACAAAGTCGAGGTCACCCACGGCCTGGTTTATGAATCACTGAAATGTCTGAGCGGCATTCCGAAATCCGAATGTCATCACTAGGAACTCATAAAGTGCGAATGGAGTCGTCACCGCTGTCTTTGGCACACCCTTTGGAAATATAGGGATCTGCAAAAATGCTTTCTCCAAGTCGAGTGCGGAAAAAATAGTTTTCTCTTCTAGATTGTATGCAAAATCCTGGAGATTGGGAATAGGGTACTTATTTGGTACCGTGACTCTGTTCAACTTTCTATAGCCGCCACAGATCCTTCACTCACCATTTTTCTTGGGGACCGTATAGATAGGAGTAGCTCAAGGGCTTTTTAAAGGTTGGCAAATACCTTCTTTACACCATCTCTTAAATTCCTGCTTTGCCGCCTGCAGCTTATCAAGTGCCAATCGGCGCGGTTTCTGCGCTACCGGCGGTCTCACTGAGGTCATATAGTCGTACACATCCACTTTTCTTTTAATTGTTGGCTTTTCAAGCCCAAGTACTGATGGAAATTCTTTTATTATATGCGCGTACCTATTCTTCGGGTTTATTAACGACACCTGCACATACGTTACTTTCTTTGCAATGCCCACGACTGACTCACCAGTTTTTGCATCCACCAGCTCCCGTCGGTTCAGATCTGGAAGCAAATGGTAGTGCTTGATGACGTCACCACCTAGTATCACGTATGGTACGTCTGCTACAATAAACGTCCATTTGATCTTATTTTTAAACCCGAAGTCTAATTCCCTATATACTATACCATATGTATCTATTTGCGTATTGTTCGCTGCGTACAATTTAACGCGCGTTGCTTTCTTTTTACTATTCTTCTTTTTTGGAACAAATGATACTTCCGCACCCGTATCTACTAAAAATGTTTCGTTGACCACTTTATCTACGACATGGAGGCGTATTCCTTCTGTACCCGACTAGGTTGCCCCCTCTACCTGCTGGTTCGAGAGTTCAAATATACTCTATCTTTATTATTACTTCGAGTTTGGCTTTTTTCTTCCCTAAAGCTATTACTTCTTACTACCCCGCGTATGGGTGATTCAGACCCTTGACTTTTTTTATATATGGTAGGTGGAACAGACTTATGCTTTTTCTCATAATTAATCCAATCGCATGGTTCTAAGCATCTATACGCGCTTTTTCCATATTTCGCGTGATATACACAATAACGTTTGTTGTTATTCTGATTATTAGTTCGCGAACGTCCTCTGCTTCTAAATTCATTCTCTACTTTACCGAGCATTTTCTTGATAACAGCTTCAATATGAGCCTCGATACCTACATTATCTGTATACAGTCTATCGTTTTCTTTCTTACCTTGGCTCACTATATTAACCATTTTACCGACCTCTTCCTCACATTGATTTTTGTATACTTCATCCGCGTTTTTTGCCACGGTTCCTTCGTTTCTTAGATTTATTTCTCCCACCAGATGCGATTTAATACCCGGTGGAAGGTTATGTTTCCATACCCTCCAGAAAACCTCGCATTCTATTTTACCATCTGCCACGTCGAGCAATTCTCTTAAATATTCCGACAGTTTTTCTCTGTGTGCCCGACATTTTCTAAATAATTTATTAAACCTTTTTTCTTGCGATTGTCAATAAGTATCTATGAGGTATTTCCTCAACCCGTTATATCTATTTTCCGATTTTAATGTTTTTACTAAATTCGATGTTTCGCGAACTATGTCACTATCTAAATTGTTCATAAGTAATACGAACGCCACGCTCTCGTCCGTAACATTTTGCAATCTAGCCTGCGTTTCAAATAAATCAAACTACGTTTCTGGGTTATGTTTCCAAAAGAGAAAATTAATTTGACGGGTTACTTTGCACAAGGTTACTAGGTACCATTATATTACCGTGTTGTTCACCTAACCTAAAATTCTTCGGCGTGTCATCAATATTATCTTTATTTACGCGTGTTGGTATTTGCTTGTTGTTATGCACATCGTGTGCTTCTAATTTCTCTACCGGTTTATTTCGGTTTAATTCGAGCATCTCTATTCTCTTTATTAAAACTCCTAAGTTAGTTTCATAATCTTTTTTCATTACTAATATCTGTTTTTTATAATAATATTCTACTCTTTACGTACCACTCACTCCTAATATGCTACTACTATTCATCATCTCTTGATCCGCAAGAATTCTATTATTATCAACTTACTTTTTGAATGCACCACGTTCTCTTTCATTCGGCGTGCTATTCCATATATTTGCCGCGGCTTCCTCCGTTCCACCATTTAATACTACATTCATTGGCGTGTTCGCTGTAGCCATTTTGTGATTCAAGGTTCTATACAACGCAAAGTAATCCAAACTACAAATCTTAACCTGACCTTGATCGATATTGATCAGTCTTATGTTGACTAGATTGTATAAACAAATTAAATATAACATGAAATAAATAAATAAGTTGATACGACACTAAAATAAATAATTTACGTAATACGAATAATCAAATAAATACTCACGAAGATACAAACATTTAAATAAGTAAATGGATAAATAATATACGTTACACGGACAATCAAATAAATAATCACGAAGATATGAACAAATAAATAAATAATCGTTTAAAATTACCGTTCAAGGTCGCGATCACTATAGGTGTACAGGGCCTACACGAAATAAAATAACAAATAAAATTACGTTAACAGTTCTTTACAATTAAGATTTAAAACTACCGTTTATTTGTCCCGTGTGCGCGGACAATGTGATATTTACAATGTTTAGTTATACTCGCGTCTTACTGGCATGTACGACCTCCGCATGCCCCCTCGAGAACATCCAGGAGATACACAAATGTAATGGTTAGATGTATCCCTCAAGGTCATACATCGGCCCGCAACATGTCAGCAACGATATATTCGAATCCTTTGTTCTTGTTCATTACACGAATTTATTTATTTCCACGCGCACACAAAACTTAACCTCGAATCACCTCTATTTAATTTTAAATTAACCGGCACGTCTTGAATTTTTTACGCGTTTCTTTCTAACCGTTATACTATACCCGCACAATCGAACCACTTTTTCTTATTACGCTTTCTTTTCTACTAACAATCTTATTCTTTTCTTTTTCTAATTTTGATACATATGTGTATTATGGGTATTGCACAGATTTTCTTTTTTTTTATAACTTCCCCTTTTTTTTCTAATAAGGAAGAGAGAGAGAGAGATTTTCTATACTCTCCCTAGTCCGCACGTGCTATTTATTGCAAGAAAAAAAAACAAAGAACTTTATATTAGGCATATGACTGCCGGCGACCGGCGCAGCCACAATCCGTGGGCAAAGAGACAAACAAATTTGATGGTTTACACCACGTGCCGAGTCCACACCGACACCAACAATTCCCTTAAAAATATTTAAAAAAAATCTACTTTTCCTTTCTCACGTGCAGCTGGAGCAAGTCAGTCTCTCACTTACTGTGCAAATATTTATTTTTGTTAGTCAGTATATACATATATATCTTTCGCACGAACAATTACTTTTACTTTATGTTAGTTGTATGTATATAAAAAACTTTTTGCTGTAATTGTCAAGATAAATTTCTGTTAATTATAATTAAATGTATATCATGAGAAACTATACTTTTAATTTGAGACAAATAGCTACAACGCGCTCGCGGTAAATATATTTCTAACCTTAAACGTATTTCCGCTGAGAAAATGGCAGCCTCTGCTCGGCGATCCTCGCTGACCAACGGCTTTTGCTAAGGCGGCCTGCTAGCTGCTGCGTTGCTCTGTCCCCTCTAACGGTCGTCGAGGTCACCAATGTAAGCTTCTCGTCCTCGTAGAAGGCTTAGCTATACTTATAAGAGGTCCAAAAGCAACAGGTTACTGGGTAGGCAGACAAAGAAAAGAATTCTCTTTACTACAAGTGTTGAGTATGCTTTATTACCTGAGAAAAACAGAAGGGCTACTTATCTCTTTGGAAGTTGAGAACGCTCTGACTTACTTCGTGTATCTCGCGTATCACATAGCTTACGCATCTAGTCGCTTACTTGCGCACCGCAGGTTGTGCGTGACGCTTACATATATGCTTACTTACACATACATACTTATATCTGTGTGCCCACAAATAACTTAAAGGGATCAACTTGTAACACGAAAATCGGGACTGTATTTAAAAATAAACTAAATTCCACACATTTTCGTTAGAAGAACATTCAAACAACTCAAAAATTGATGGAGTTACATCAATTTGAAAATTGAGGTTCATTTCCAATTTATTTATCATTTTCAGTTTATTCCAACTTGACTTGACTTATTTCCCAGATTTCTCCTCTTCACACAATTCTATACTCGAGTTAAAATAAATCAAAGCATTAGTTAATTTAATTCCAAATTTCTTTCCGTCCCAGCTGCAGCTGTTGCGTCTTCTACTTATAAACGCGAAAACCTCTAAACATTTTACAAGCTACAAATTATGAAAATATTATGAGAGATTAAAAACTTCAATTTCAAAAATTTTTATTCCTCAAGATATCAAATCCGTAAACGTTAGCCGATTCTGAGATTGGTCTAAATTTATTTATAACTTACTAGGAGAGTATCACATCTCTGGATCACGGATTTTGCTCTAACTTTGAGATAGGTTTTCAGATGTCAAAATATGAAAAAAGCCAGAGTTATAGACCCCAACGCTCAATATTCCTCTAGTTGCAGACAGTTAAAGAAAATCACTAAAAAAGTTACTAGATTTTCAAACGCTTATAATTTTTTAGCATTAATAGCTGGACGCTTGTGACTGTTTTTAAATGGAAGCTACGTTCAAATCCTTTCGAAAAAGCACCTATAGCATATCGAAATATTATATTTTCCCAAAGTTACAGCGTTATGAAAATTGTACTACATTTTAACATTTATCATTAATTAATATTCTTGAAAGGGAATTCAGTTCAAATTCTTATAACGCTGTAACTTTAAAAAAAAATAATATTTTGATATGCTATGGGTGCTTTTTCGAAAGTATTTGAACGTAGCTTTCATTTAAAAACAGTTACAAGCGTCCAGCTATTAATGCTAAAGAATTATAAGCGTTTGAAAATCTAGTAACTTTTTTAGTGATTTTCTTTAATTGCCTGCAACTAGAGAAATATTGAGCGTTGGGGTCTATAACTCTGGCTTTTTCCATATTTTGACATCTGAAAACCTATCTCAAAGTTAGAGCAAAATCCGTGATCCGGAGATGTGATTCTCTCCTAGTTAGATTCTAAGATGCTTCAAGACTCTCATCGAAGCTCTTATTGAAGATTATTTATTATTGTATTATATAATTGCATTATTATTATTGTATTATATGATTGCATTATTATTATAGTATTATATAATTGCATTATCTTTAATATAGTCTTTATTATCAAATGTAATTTAGCTAACATAAAAAACGAACAACCTTTTTTTTTAAATAACACTTTTTTAATCGCGATGTTGTTGGCACATTATACTTGAGCAAAAAAAGTTTTATCAAAGATGCTAAAATTGTAAGAAAAGACGTTTAATTTGAGCTTTGGTAAGTTACTAGCTGATACAGAACCGGAGTTATGAATAAGTTTAGACCAATTTCAAAATCGGAAAAATGAACATTCACGGATTTATTACCTTTACTGTATAAAAATTGATAACTGTTCTAATTTTCGTTCTAAACCATTTAGAGACTCTTATCAAAGCTGAAATAATAGCTTCTGGTATCTACTTATGACGTGTAGAACGTCCTAGGACTCTTTAATTTATTAAAAAACGCCACAAAAGGTGAAAGTGTTGGCTTACTTGAGAAGCGATATTCTGAATTTCTAGAGGTTCATATTAAAAAAAGTCTCAGGAAACGGTTAACCAATTGTTTCTATTCTTATTTTAAAATAATTCTAGTTTTTTCATTGAATTCTTTCACACCCTGCAATGTTTTTGTTTACATCCATGGCTAAATTTATCTTATAAGAATGTTCAAAAGGTCTGACAAGTATAAAAAGGTTTTAAAAGGTATCAAAATATAACATAATGCATTACATAATTTTGGATTTTCTTTTTAGAAATTTTTAACAAGGCAGTTTTTTAATTTATAAAATGGCATCAATGTAGGTATTAAAAGTATCAAAATGTACTAAAGTAAGTCCGTGATAAAAATATCAAATTTTAATTTAGTACCAAAATTTAAAAGAGTATTAAAAAGTGTTTATGTATATTTAAATGTGCAAAGCCCCATTCAATACCACGCACTTTGAAGCACATTGCTATTCTCTAATATCTTTTCATAACTTTCAATAGATATTAGTACTTCTAAAATTTTTACACTGGATTTGATGACAAATCATTCGAATTTCCATATAATAAAATGAAGCGTAGTAACTTACTTTAAGTTGGCTAGCTTTATAAAAAGTTATCTAACGATGATAAAAATCAAGTGAATAAAACAAAAGCACAGTAAAATAAATTATATTTTTAATTCGGAAAAATATTTTTTGAAATTACTATTTACTTCATGCAATATTAACTAATGCTAATTCATCATCAGTAGAAAAAATTTTAATTTTTATACGAGATTGGCTGATTAGCTGAAAATAGTGATGGATTCCAGTATTACTAATTGTTAAAACTGCCTGAAAGCGAGAATAAAGTTTTTGATACCTTGCTTCAACATCTTATTGATTAATATAAAGATATCCATCAAATAAATTATTCATTACTATAACAAGAGTAAATAATTATCAAAACAATTATAAATATTTAGTAACAGAAATTTGTTACCTTATCCCTGAAATATTATCTTGACAATAATCAAACATTTGTCTTCCAATTTGTATTTGATTATCGATAGATCTTTGTAATGAAGCTCTTCTTGTAAATTTATTTACTGTTGCACCAATTACATCACATACATTTTTGCCGTGACTTGTTGCAGAAAAATTATGAGATAAAACTTTAAATCTAAAATCTTCTAATGAAATGATTCCCAAAACATTTTTCGTTTTTGTAAACTAATAAACTTAAATAATAAATTACCCTACTGAAAAAAATTACATGAGATCTCACGTGAGATCTCACGTGAGATCTCATGTGAGATCACACACGAGACCTAACATGAGATCTCACGATTGAAAATGAAACGACATCTCATATGAGAACTCATATAAGATCTTCAAATCTCAAAATTTTTTCACTTGTGAATATCTATTTATTTTAACAAATGAGAAGCGATGGCGCGTAAATTTGTCTAAACTCAAAGAATAAGCCGAAAAAAAAATAAAAACAAAATATCTTTTTTAGCTATTTTCGATGGGTAAAGTTAGTCAAAAGCTAATCTGAAGTAGAAAGTGACGCCATAAAATACAATTCAAATTAAATGAAGTGGCTAAAATAAGGAATACTAACCCCGGGCAAGATGCATTGGGTCTTGCGGCTCCACTAAATTTATCGAATATGATGTTCTGTATTTGAATACATATTTATAATATGAATGTAATTAAATAAATTGAAAGCATAATGAAGCTCCCCCTTGTGATAATATTTGTTATCCAACTTTATGAGTAAATGGAGAATTCAATCCGGTTTTTTCACTTCAAGAAAAAAAGGAGTAGGATTCAACTTGAGTGCGGACAACTAAAGAAATCTACCGAAATCTTATATTTGAAAAGTTATATACAAGTTTTCAATTTATAGTATTTTGAGGTTAGTTTTGTCAACTTTGATGTCTAGTTTGCGATCTAAGTTTATAAAAAATTAACAGCACCAAAGGATTTTTTATTTTAACTAAAAAAATGATATTAATATAAGTAGATAGGCTATAGGCATACTGGCACACCCGGATTCTAGCACAGCCCATGGTGTGCTAGAACCCGTACGGATTCTAGCACAGCCCATGGTGTGTTAGAACCCGTACGGATTCTAGCACAGCCCAAGTGTTTTAGAATCCGAATGTGAACTAGTATGCCTATAGCGTTTTCTACTTTTTCTACTTTTTTTTTTTTTTTCTTCTTATAAATGGTTTTGTGAGAGATAGAATAATTTCATGAGTTTGACATTGTGTAGTGCACAGACAGTCTTATGAATTGGATTATGGTTTGTACACACAGTAACGCATTTGAAAGATGGGTTTAATGGGTATCCGTATTCATTGATGTTATAAACGGGAAATTTGAATCTTAGCAACCATTTTCGTTTGAATTCATTAATAACAAAAATTTTTGTAGCATCATGTAAAATTTCACGGAGTAAGTTTGCAATTTGAGAGTAATCTAGTCCATCAGTGTTCCAAGCTATTCCATGATTATGTTTGAGTCGAATGTTTTCTTCTTGCAATTTGTCAGAGAGCCTTTTCCGTGAAAAAGGTTTTTTGAATAGATGAACGATGGGATCACCACTGTCGTTGAGAGGAATTATTGCTATTTCGTTTAGAACATATTCACCACCCATTTGCTTAAAACCAATCATGTCTACCGCATATTCCATTTCGAAATATTAATTTTTTTACGTAAAAGTGAAGATAATTCAGACAAGTTTCCGAACATCTCCACTAATAGGATTATACTGAACGATGCGATCGTGTAAGATCATGCAATAAGCTGAAGTATTAGCTGGAAAGTCAGTTTGAGACTCAAATTCTAGACGTACATCGACAGGAGCGCTCTTTAGAGATTCGTTTTGTCGTGAACAGTCAATAACTATGAGTGGTTCAATGTTAATAAACTGAGACTTTGTCAACAATGGTTGTGAATCTCTTCCGTAATAGCTTTTCTGATAATTAGCATACATATCATATAGAATAGCAAATTGATTCTTAGATATGTCAAGATTGAGATTGTTGTACGGATAATATTGCGAATTCAAGAAAAGTCTCACATTATTAATATTACAGTGGTCAAAGCGACTGGCATTTTTAGATCTTGAACCTTTTTTCCCCGATGGTAATCCAAGAATCACGAAACGTGGTTTCTCCAATTGATTTGAAGTTTTTACCGTCCAGACGTGTTTATTTGTTGTTGGAAGAAGAGGATATTCAAATAACTCCCATGAACGAAAACTCATAGAAATAGGATTATCTTTGCCAATGAAATTTAACAGCTGGATTTTTTGTTTATCTGATGCAATAACATATGGCATTAACCACTCTATCTTTGATATTTTTATTTGATAAGGTTCATATGTGGTTGCATTGTTGGCTACAGTACCTTCCTGTACTATAGCATTCAGGTCATTTCTTGATCTTGTGAGAATGAGTTCATGTTTCATATTAACAACAATTTTCTTGTAATCTTCTGCAAAGCCTAAAATCATACTTAGTGGGATAGAAACGTCAAAATTTCCATGATCATCTACAATTGTTTTGTTTCCTTCTTCAACACCAAGCCAGCCTGCATTTTCTAATGTTAGAGTCTGATTTGGATTAAATGAAGTGCATCCCTTCATGAGACTACTCAAACCAACATTTTTACTTTTATCTACCTCTACAGCATTAAGTTCAGATCGAATTTCATCAAACAGATGACAAATGCCATTGTTAACGAAATTAGTTTTAGTTAGTGCTTGTCCATCTGGTTTTTGTAATTTTCCACATACATGGATGTAACTACATGATGGTAAGAGGCATAAATCTTGATGCTGAATAGAAATACGGATTTCATCACTGTTATTGAAACTTAATGTGGAGTATGGTTGATGTGCGTGAACCTCATAATGAGCAATAGACTCATCAAATGCGACACCTGATTGAATGCTTAGAATTTCGTCCATTTTTCTGAAAGCAGCAGAGAATGATACAATTTATCTTTTTCCACGTACTTTGAGACCTATGCTTTTGAGAAACTGGATGCTCTTCCGTGTTAACGGTTTGAGTACCTTTGGACGACTGATGGTGGGTTGACATGATGGCTGACTTATATGCACACTTGAATTATAAACGATTCCCATTATACAGATTTTATGTGAAGTCTAACAGTAATTTCCTCTCCTCGGAAATTCACTAAATTTCCGTCTTGATCAAAGATTCGGATTTGAAGATGATCTATACTTTTAACATTGAGTGGTAAATATATGACATGCGATGGAACTTCTATGATTTTATATCCTGGAGGAACTTTTGGGAAAAACTCATGGATCGTGTGAACTTTTTTGTCGTTGATGTAAGCACCTGTAGTAATATTACACTCTACTCTGAGTGCGTTTATTTTCAATATCTTCACAGGTAAATCAGAGCTGTGATGAATGTCTTCATGAAGAACGCGACGAGTGAAACCGAGAAGACTGCCTATTGAATCGCGAGGTCTAAGATCTATCTGATGGCTGCAATAAATTTCACTTCTGAGAGTATTGTTGTTAGCTTTCAAGGAAAACTCGATGTCTTTAGATTTCAAATCTTTTTGCAAAAATTGATTAATAGCATCAATTTCATAACTGCCAGTAGGAATAATAATAATCTTCTCTCCGTTTATATGAAGTTTATTATTCGAATCGTCAACATTGGGAATCGAGTTGAATGTTAAAAGTTCAACTACACCCAAAACAAAATTCTTATGCTGTGGTAGTTCTATTGAAGGAAAATATTGCGCTTCTAAGATAGAAGATTTGCCTGAAAGACTCAAAGTGAAACTATCTTCCATGACTGTTTGAAAAAGAATGATCCTGCTTGTCTGAAAACTCTTCTTTTATAGTCTTTCACACAAGAATTGAAGACAAAGATGTCCAAAAATAAATGAGTCAAAATTTTGATATCTTTTATAGTTGTATTTCACTTCTTTCACGTTAAAATATAACATGAGATCTATAGGGGGTTTAAGATCACCAAAACTATCAAAATAAATCACTTCAGAACCTCGTTTTCGATAACATACCCAGTGAGTGCCTTTGTTTTAAAAATCATCTAAGTTAACTATAGCAGATTCGTTATGCCATGGGCCATCAGAAGGTAGATTATTTCTCATGAAAACACCTCGAAAATATGGGATTTTCATCATACGAGCATACTTTATAAGATCATAGTCAGTCAGTGCACGATTTGGCAAAGTTAAATCGAAGTTTTTTTTTTTTTAACTTGACCATTACCGATATGAGGTTTCATAAATAATCCCATTCCAGTTTTATATGGTTTAAGATAGAGACCTTTTCCTAGAGCAATAGCTTCCATAGTTTTATTATGTCTCTTACTTTCTTCATAATTTTTCTGTGCAGCTTTAGCCTCATTTACTGCTTTAGCTATTCCAGCAGCTCCTCCAGCCAGAGCACCAGTTGCACTTAGTGCTGCGAACAATGGTATGAGAAAAGGCAGAGCGCCACCTATTTTTGATGGAACAGGTAGAATACGTGGAATGATAATTTTTTTCTTACCG
Source organism: Anastatus disparis (assembly GCA_017163975.1). Lineage (NCBI taxonomy): Eukaryota > Metazoa > Arthropoda > Insecta > Hymenoptera > Eupelmidae > Anastatus > Anastatus disparis. Next base: position 4,702,884 of record JAFFSR010000267.1, on the reverse strand, counting down.
CCAACAATCTTGAGAGCTTCACGTGCACCTTTTAAAGCGGACTGTATAACTTTGCGAGAATATTTACTTGGTTTTAATGATTTTTTACTTGCAGTTACTAATTTACTCAATTTTACACCCATTCCTGTCTTTTCTTTTAATTTAATAGCATTTGCAACAACAAAAGCAGTTGCTTTTTCGCTAAGACTTGCATTTTTGGCTCTAACACGCTGCCAAGCTTTATCAGCGAGCTTCATGTCAGCTACTTTTCAATTAGCATTTTTATCAGAATAAGATATGTCATGTTCTTTGCATGCTTGATCAAGTGGATTGATACCTGCATCACCTCTTTTTAGACGCTTTTTCAGTTTTGTTCCGGGACCACAATATTGATATCCAGGAATATACATTTCAATAGGTAAGTTATTGATTACTTTATCAAGTAACCCTTTACCCTTAGGGTGCTTCTGTGATTTGTGTACGAGCATCTCTTCGAGTGCTGATTTACAACTGATGATCAAAATATAAAACAAGCGTTTATATTTTGAAAAGGTCAATCTTAGATTTGACTTTGTTACGTAAACATGGATTTTACTGAGCAGAACGTCAAACTTCCCGTCGCCAACTTTGATTTTGAGAAAACGAAAAGAAAAAAGCGACATGGGGAGTTACTTCCAGATAATATACGAGCAGTATTCTGTGGCCCATCAAACTGTGGAAAAACTAATAGTTTATTGGCTCTAATTACACACCCTAATGGTCTTAGATTTGAAAATTTGTATGTATACTCTAAATCCTTAAATCAACCGAAATATCAATTTCTTCAAAAAGTTTTAGAGCCAATTGAAGGTATATCATATCTACCGTTCAGTGAACATGCATCTGCAGTGTCTCCAGATGAAGCCCTACCAAATTCAATTATGATTTTTGACGATGTGGCTTGTGAGAAGCAGGATAACGTCAGAGCTTTTTTCTGTATGGGGAGACACAAAAGTGTAGATAGCTTTTATCTATGTCAGTCATATGCTCATATACCGAAACATCTCATCAGGGATAATATTAATTTGATGGTAATTTATCGTCAAGATGATGTTAATCTTAAACATATCTATGAAGACCATGTGAATACTGACTTAACTTTAAATGAATTTCGAAATCTTTGTACTGAATGCTGGAAGAATGACAAGTATGGATTTGTTGTTATTGACAAAGATAGAGCAATGAATGATGGTAGATATAGAAAAGGATTTGACTGTTTTGCCATTAAAAAGGAAGTATAAATCTTAATCTTTGCAGTTCGATTGTAGACAGCATCTTGTCAGCATGCCTGACTTTAAGAAAGAAAAAAATGTTCTTAGCGAGCTCTTACGAGCACGTGAGGCTATTAAAAAAAAATACTCTTTATTAAAAAAGGAGAGAGATGATTTTGAAAAGGTTATTGGTGATACTTTAAAACCAGTTATTACACCACTTGAAAAGCTTGTCGATTCGACAACTGAAAGTGTGTCACGTTCTAATCACATTTCAGCTATAGACAGTAACAGAAAATCGGCAAAAAAAAGATTGAGATTCGACGAATCAAGTTATATTTTAAACGATATTAATGACTCGGGTTCTGCGTTTGATAATAATGCTTCTAATGGCGATGATTTTTCTCCGATAAATAGCACAATGATGAATTCATCATTCAAATCTATATATTCACCATTTGTACCTGCGCATAAAGAAACTGAACCGACAGACTTTTTATCAATGCTAAATGGAAGCCGCAGCAAAATCGATAACATATACGGAGTGAGAAAAGTCAGTGGGGTATACATGATGGGTGATTCACAAATTCAATTTGATGATAAAATAATAAAAGTGAAAGATTTAAGTTTTCCTAAAAGCAGTGGTCTAATGGAATTGCTTTTCAAAAAAGAACCAGATGATAATCTTTTAAGTACAACAGATTGCAAGAACTATCGCATTATCCTGGAAGCAACAAATGCCCATAGAAAAAGACATAGCAAAAGTGAGAATATACGCTCTTCGAAGAGTAGAAAATATTCAAAAATCATAGCACCAATGTTCCGCAGTGATCGCAGTAGAATGTCTACCAGCGGAGGGGGTCTCATACCTAAATATAAAATAGCAAAAAAGAATACTTCCATAGATCTAGTCTACTGGGATGATCCGAATGAGCTTGTCGAACGACTGCGATTATTAATAGCCGAACGATCTGCTGGAAATAATAATCACAACAATGAAATCCAATCAATCATAGAGGAACTACGTGAAGCTGGGCATATATATTGACGTACACAATTTCCAAATCAATAGTAGTAACATGAGTCTCGATGTGTTTGGAAGAAAACTTGAGGGCTCGCAAGTGAGTCGTGGTCCTCGAGGTATTGGATTCATTGTTACATTAGATGGTGATTTTGATTTAGAAAATAAGCGGCTTTGCAATATTGGAGAGGCTAATGATTCAAATGATGCCATTAGTTTGAATTCACTAAATAATATCCTACAGAAAGAAGTTGATTACTTATCTTCTAAAATTATAGAAGTTGCTAAAGCTATACAAGAATATGAGAACAAAGTTGAAATATATAAAGCAGAAATAGACGAAAAATTAACTTATGTCTATGATATGACTCAACGAAATTTTGCAAGTATTGAATACATAATTAAAGAAATGAATAGACGATCGGATATTGCTAAAGTTGAAGTTTAAGATAGAACGTCAAAGAGTAGTTGAAGAGCTACACAAGCCAGCACGTCGAAGGTACAAGCGAAGAAAATATGACATACGTGGATTAGATGAGACTTGGCAAGCTGACCTTGTAGAAATGATACCTTATTTTAAGGAAAACAAAGGTTTTCGCTACTTACTAACTGTCATAGATATATTTTCAAAGTATGCATGGGCTGTACCAGTCAAATCGAAGAGTGGCAATGATGTTACTCTAGCTATGAAGTCAATATTAAAACAAGGACGGGTGCCATCGAATTTACAAACTGACCAAGGAAAAGAATTCTACAATTCAAACTTTCAGAATCTTATGAAAAAGTACAAAATAAATCACTACTCTTCACATAGTAATCTTCATGCAAGCATATGTGAGCGCTTTAATAGAACTTTAAAAAATGCAATGTGGTTAGAATTCAGCAAACAAGGAAGATATAAATGGTTGGATATTCTGCATGAGTTAGTGAAAGCATACAATTCAAGAAAACATCGGACAATAGGAATCGAGCCTGAAAACGTTACAAAGATAAATGAAAAAGAAGTCAAGAAAAATTACTCAACTGAAAAAAGACCTGTAAAAAAACCAAAATTCAAAGTAGGAGATAAAGTGCGAATAAGTAAGATAAAACAAGTTTTTGAATAAGGTTATACACCAAATTAGTCTACTGAAATTTTCACAATAACAAGAGTTGTAAAAACCAATCCCATAACTTACCACGTCAAAGATTATTATGATGAACCAGTCTCCGGAGGCTTTTATGAAACGGAAATTCAAAAGACTATGTATCCAGAAATTTATTTAGTAGAAAAAGTTTTAAAGAAAAGTGGTAAACGTGTATATGTTAAGTGGTTAGGTCTAAGTAACAAGCATAATAGTTGGATAGATAAAAATGAGATTGTTTGAAAAAATTAAAATGTATTTTTAAATATAATAATGTAATAGATAAAAAAAATTTAATTGTATTTTGTTATATTATTTAGATATATTTAAATAAAATATTGTAATATAATTATAACTATAGGTGGTGATGATAAATAAAAAAACAAATGTATAATGTTAATATATTTTTATTTATTTATGTATTATTATGTACAAGTTACAATAAATAGTTTTAAAAATCATTTCGTAGATATATTTTTTTATACCCGATCGAATTTGAAAGAAGTTCCTCCCAAAGACATTGCAACCAAACGTAGTTTGTTTGCTTCATCGCAGAGTTTATAAAAAAATTCTTCATCTTTTAGAATTGCTGATGAAATCTTCTCTGGTAGAAATACTTGAAAACTTTGCTCGAATTCTGCTACAATCTTGACACCATATCGTGTCTTCACCTCTTTAAGTGCTGTCACCATGTACTGGTGATCTTTTTCCAAGTCTGTAACTTTTTTCCTTGGCAAGAAGTCGCTTCCAGCAATCTTATTAAGTGTTGATAAATCCATTCTGAAATCAAAAAGAAAAAAGTAAAAATTAAAATTTCTGTTAAAGATGATATTTTATTAGAAAAAAAAAGAATTATACTGTAAACTTACATGATTAGTTAGTTGACTCTTGGTTTCTTTGTAGGAGGTTGATCGTTCTCAAGCTCTTTGATTACTAGAATGTGTTCCTCATCGTGCTCCGTCCCTTGATATAGCCCATACCCCACCTCGATTTCTGCCCTTTCCATCGCCACTTGCAATAAATCCCTTCTCTCACCTTCTTCGGAACTTATCCCCTCTATTGATGGATCCCAGTCATGCATGAACTCCTCTAATACGTCATACTCAATAATGATTTGCTCACCTTGGTTGCCATGAAGTGTCACCCCCACTCGTGCTGCACTATTTTCATTGGATGGTTCATCCCTCTCTCAATTTCTCCTCTCTGCTGCTATGCTCTGTAACATCCATCCCCACTCGCGTTACTCTATTTTTATTGGATACTTCGTGTCCCCTCTTCTTTTCCACCTCCTGCTCTTTTTCAGCAGCCATTTCTCTTGCATATTCCCTCTCTACTTCAAGTGCAGCTTGCGCCATCTGTATCTCTTCAATTCTAAAATGACTTCATGGTAAAGTGTCTGTACTATCAGGCAATAAAAATCTCTTATCATTGTGTGGACTTAGTGCAATTTTTCTTTGCTTTTCAGTATGCACTGTGTGTAATTTTGATCGAATATTGCACTGTTCACGGTGTATAATGACAAGATCCTGAAGACAACTTCGGTAATCCTCGAAAGTGATTGTTTTCTTCACGACGTTAGATTTGATACCTCTAGCTTTTTTCACTGTGTCTCCTCCATCAACCAAAATACTGTACATTTTACTCCGCAAACCTATGAATTCAAACATAATCTTGCCACAGCATTCATCTTTCATTAATCCAGGAACTTTCTTATTGACACGTGGAATATTAAACTGATTATTTTCAGCATAATCAGAAGTATCAAATCTGTGAATGTCTTCCTTCATTGTTTGATACATATCAATGTCTTCAACTTCATATATTAAACTATCCGTATCTGTATATAGAAGTTTACATTTTTGTCCTAGTCGCTGTTTCATATATGAGTAATGAAACTCATATAGCAGTGTTTTTGATAAATCAAGGATGGAAAAACCAACGTATATAGGTTTTTTTATTGTGATACTCGTTCTCTTCAGTTGAATAGCTACCAAATTTTCATCAAAAATTGCACAACTGTGAAAATTTGGTTGAGCTATGCGTGCTTCTGCTCCATATCTTCCTGTGAATTTATTTATTAATCGCACCTCAACACGTGACCGCTCTCGTTCGATGCACTTTCCATATACAGAGTTAATAAGCAATTTATAGAAGAGTTTTTCAAACTCATTCTTCGCTTGCTTCCTCTTCTCAGTATTTAATTCAACATAAGGTTTGAGCCAAGCCTTTTGTTCAAAACTTAAAATTCTATGTACTTTTTTTAATCCAAGTCTATTATCTAACGCTTGTTTAAGCGTCCGATAATGTATGACATACCTTTCCTTGTTGTCCAAAGTAGTAAGCAGTTTTTTTTGCTTCGAGCCTGGTGGTGGACGATGTTCTGCGCAAAAAGGTAAATCCCGATGTTCATCATGGATTTCCACAGGATATTCTAAATCCACTTCAGCAATATATCCTATATCCGAATCTGGCGATGTATTGAAGAAATCTGGAATTGTTTCATAATCAATCCATTTAAATTTTCCTATCGGTAAATGTTGTATCATCGCCCAACCATAAAGATTATTAATATCAAAATATAGAAGGGTCTTCTTTTTCTGATTTTCGTCATATGAAGGACCCATGTATGGATTGTTTGCCTTTGCATACCGGTTACAGCACTGGCTTATTCCTCCACGGATACCTGCTTCGATAAACATTAGCATGTCAATGTCTGTCAAGAGTTCCAATTCTACCTTCGTCATTTTAAGAGCTGCTGAAAACGTTAAGCCTGGAGTTGTGTAGAAATGAGCAGGACATAAATCGTAGGCTTTAAGAGAGGTCTCTCGGAAACTTTCGAAGACGTCAGCCAATAGCAAAACATCGGTTTTTAAGTATAAATCCGAGTACTCTCCTAAAGTTTTTATATTGAATTCATTCCAAACTTGAACAGCGTGCTTATAATCTTCTTCAGCTATATGAGAATCCGTTAGTTTATTGTAGAAGTCCTTTTTTTCTGGCAGCTTTGTAGACATCAATTTATCGAATCCATCCACAAAATCGTACGGGAATACACCTTTCCGTCTAAGAAGATTTATCTTATCATCTGTAAATCCATCTGTTTGAAATTCTCTCACTGCTATTGGCACGTTTTCGAGGTACGATGCAAGCTTCTCCAATGATGATGGTAGAAAACGCCAAGAATCTATAAAACTAAAATTGATGTCACTATTATCCATATATTTTGTGAAAGAAATGTATTTCTCTTTATTATGAGGTATTCTAATACCTCATAATAAAGAGTCATTCGTCCCTTCATCAATGTAGAAGTCCCGATTTCTTTCAGAATAAAATGAGTGTCATAATTGAGATTATGAAAAATAACAGGAATTAATCTTGAAATCTTATAATTCAAATTACATGAATTATGAGCTGCACCTCTGAAACTAAAAAGAAATAAACGTAAAATAACCAGATTAATTTTCTTTATTTAATTATAACCAATTGAACAACTTACCGTCCTGTGAGATGACAATGGTCTCGTACTGCAAGTTCTTCGGCACGGATTGGTTTTCTACATATATGACAATTAGTTGACCTCTGGAAAATCAATTCTTCTAGGTCTGTAAGTTTCATTGGTTTTGGATTTTTGTAGAGTTCATCAATTTTCTCACCGATTGATTTTAATTCTCTAACAAACCATTTTGCAGGTGTCTCTTCACATTCGTTAATCCTTCTGTATGATTTATAATAAGATAATTTATCATTAAAACTGCATTTCATGTAGTATCCAATACTGTATGCTTCATGAAGTTGAAAAGCCTTCTCACTGTCTGTAGGTTTCAATAAACATTCAAAATCTGCATAAATAACAAAAGGAACTTTTTCACTCTTGCTGTAATCTTCGAATTTGAGAATATTATTTTTTGAGTCGGGCAAATTAATTCGACATTTATTTAAATTTTTACAATTATTTCATGAATTACGAATCTTTCTTCGCTATAAAAAATTTGTAAACACCTCTCACAATGGTATGATTTTATATGGCTTTTAGACACTTTAGAAGCCAGAAGTCGAGACAAGTTTTTAATCCAAACATAATGATATTGAGGCATGTCTCCATCATCAGCATCATTATTTTCTTCATACTCATCTATGTAGAAATCTTGAATAATGAGCAAATTGACATGTTGTACCTTTTTTTCTGATGTAATATGACACGGCGATACTTCAAACTTCGTACCATACTTTTTCAACATGTATAAGTTTATTGAAATATTATTATTTAATTTTTCGAATTTCGGAATATCTTTAATTTTTACTGGAAATTCAATTTTATCAAACCTCAGCTTATTATTATGCGGTAGATAATGATCCACTCTTTGAGGATTACGGTTACTAGGATATAATGCGGAAAGTACAGCATATTTGAAACACTGATTGTCATTATTGCGAACATTAACACACGCTTTCTTATTTTCTATAAACTTCGGAAGAGGTATATAAGAACTACCCTTCAAAGGAGAATATTTTTTCATATTTATACACAAACTTATTATACTCTTCAAAGTCCACCCTGAATCCTTTTCTTGAAATTCCTCCATTTGCGTAAGAATAGGCTCTTTGATATTATCTTTGAACCATTCCTCTAAATCAGTTGACATGTATACTGTATTACTTTCACTTGTAAAATATTTAGTATCATTTAATTCCTCAGTATTTTTCTGCACAGAAAATTCAGAGATGAAATCAGAATTTATTTTTAACGCATTATATTCTTCTAAGCACGCCTGAACCTTAACTTTAAAAAGTTTTTGTGCATCACTCAAAAAACTCAGAATGTCCACATGTTTGATATTTACCACTACACCAGTTCTGATTCGATTTTGAAATGCTGACTCTACGTCTCGCCACTCGACCCTAGCTTCTGTTTCTTCAGATTGTAGATTGCCTCCTTGATGAAGATTTTGTTCCAACTGAACTTGCATGCACGAAAGATGTGTCATACAAGTTTGACATTTCTGTTTCTCCCCTCTTGTGAGGTTAGGTCGAATGATTTTTTCGTTTAATTTAATGACAGCAGAATTACACATATCTAACCAATAATGAATATCATCATTGCTCAATTCGTTTATACTTCGTAAAGTATCACGAAGTAATTGGACGAGACGTTCAAAAAAATCGATTGAAGTCATTTTTGCTTTTTTTAACTAAAAGATGACTAGAGCAACAGTTTCAACTCACACAATATTCAAGAATAAATTTCACTGATTGTTATATACGAAGTGCAGTCATCCAAGAAATAGCTTCGCTTTTTATAGGTAAAACAATGTAAGAAGGGATACAAATTTTAAGGTTCGTCCAATAGTAAAAGGAAAAGTTAGTGAAAATTTAAGAAGGGTTACAAATTTGAAAATTCGTCCAATAGTAAAAAAGAAAATTTAAGAAGGAATACAAATCTCGATATTCGACCAATAGTAAAAAAGAAAATTTAAGAAGGGATACAAATTTCACGATTCTACCAATAGTAAAAAAGAAAATTTAAGAAGGGATACAAATTTCGAGATTTGACCAATGGTAAAAAAGAAAATTTAAGAAGGGATACAAATTACAAGATTCTACCAATAGTAAAAAGAAAATTTAAGAAGGGATACAAATTTCGAGATTTGACCAATGGTAAAAAAGAAAAATTTGGAAAATAAAGAAGGGAAAAGTTTTTAGGAAGGGATAAATTTTTCTTTTAAACTATCCAAAAACTGTAAGAATTTTCCTATTCAGTCTCTCAAATCACTTCTCGCTGAAAGAAATTCAGAGTTGTAAGATGGCTAGAACCCGTGACTATGGTGCAATGATTAAAAATGCAATATTAGAATTTTCTGAAGAGAACGTTTATATTTGTGACATACAAGGATTTCAAGGCATGTCTGGGGATTCTTTTATTTTTAAAGAAGTCAGTTTTCTGAATTTTAGAAAAACTGCTTTTCCAACTGCATATCTCTTTAAACCTCCGATGACATGGAGAGAATTGAGTCAAGAAGAAAAAAGTACAACGCAATGGCTGGAAAAGTATCACCATGGAATACAATGGAACTCTGGAGATATACCCTACCATCGTCTTCAAAAAATTTTTGAAATTTGTTCGCAAGGAGTCAAGAAAGTATTTGTCAAGGGTGAGCAGAAAGCGCAATGGTTAGCTGATCTTTTACCAAATGTGTAAGTAATACATTTATGTTTCAACTTTCATACTTTTCTTGCTGTTTTAATACTTTTTCAAACTTTTTCAATTACTTTTTCATACTTTTCCATACTTATTTGATACTTTTTATACTTTTTCATACTTGTTTCATACTTTTTTATACTTTTCTATACTTGTTTGATACTTTTTATAATTTTCCATACTTATTTGATACTTTTTTATACTTTTTTAATTATTTTTATTTTTCATGTTGTATATACTTTAAGTTACATTACTTTCTCCTCTTTATTTTCAGAACAATCAGCAACATTGAAGACTTCGGATGCCCATCATTAGAAAGAATAATGAAATATACTCGATATACATGTTTCAACCACGACCTCTGTTTAAGGCGAAAACCTATGTGCGCTGTTATTAATGCTATTTCGATGCGCACATGGTTACATGATTACCTAGATGCTAAATTTGCCAAAGATGAAGTCGATAAAATTTGTAATAATGATGAATGTATAAAGTTATATTGGAAATAAATTAAATTAAATAAAAAACATGATTCTGATTTTTAATTTCTCTTATGGTTTTAATTAGGAAAATAAATAAAAAATTTAATTTTAAAAAGTTAAAAATTTCAGAAAATAAATTATTTTTAAATATAAATAAGACAAAGATAATAAATTGATTCTATGTATAAATTAATTGCACTGATTTTTAGCATATTTTGTCTATATTCATTGTGTGCATTTATTTTTTGTTTGGTATTTTTTTTCTGTGATATCACTTTTAATTTAACATGTTGACTGACTAATATAGTATTTTTGTTTCTACTATCTCTTAAGATTGTGATATCATACTGTGCAATATTTTTTATGTATTATACGTTCTTTTTGTATATATGTTACAAAATAAAATATATCTAATCTAATCTAATAACTATCTATCTACTTATGTGCATATATTTTTAAAGAAAAGGAAGACTAATTTATTATTATTGTTTTTATTTTTTTTATATTTATTTTTATACATTAATAATAAAACATACATTAATTACAATAGTAAATACATTACAATTGATTTTTGTTTAATTATAAAAATATAAAAATATATACATTTTAATCTAAATATGTGACGTCTTCAACTATCCGAGGTCCACCTGTTGAAGGTGGTGTGCGAGGTTGCTGGACCGTTGATTTCCTATTTTTTTCCGCCATTTCCTGGCCTACTTTCCTCATCCATTCCTTTGCTGATGAATAGGATTTTTCTTTCCTGGTGCCTAAACAGAAAATTTGAAGAAAAAAAATTATGAAATAAATTAAATAAAATATATTAGTAAAATAAATATTTTGTTAAAAAAAATAACAATTTACCTGATGAGCTGGATGTTTCCACTTTCTTGCTGGCTGAAGACGACTCCGCTTTACTAGCCAAAGAGGTGGATGGAATTGTGACTTAAAATAAAAATTTTAATAACATTAAAAATTAAATAAAATAATAAAATAAATATTTTTAAAAAATCGCTATTTACCTGATGAAGATGGCTCCGTCTTATTTGCCGATAAGGTGGACCTACTTGAAGAGGTGGACGGAATCGCTTCTGAACATGTGGACGTAGTCATCATCTTCTTATTTGCTGCTTCATCTGCAAAAAAGAAAAACGTAAAAATTAAATTTATTTCTATATTTAAAAAAAAAAGAAAAAAATAAACCGAAAGTTACCGTTTGTTTTTGGTTTTTTTGAAACCGAAGAATCATTTTTCTTTGGTCTCTTTTGTCCTCTCGAAGCCGAACTCGAGCTGGAACTGCTCGAATTGCTCGAACTGCTTGAACTCGAGCTGGAACTGCTTGCTTTACTAGCCAAAGAGGTAGATGGAATTGTGACTGAAAATAAAAATTTTAATAACATTAAAAATTAAATAAAATAATAAAATAAATATTTTTAAAAAATTGCTATTTACCTGATGAAGATGGCTCCGTCTTATTTGCCGATGAGGTGGACCTACTTGAAGAGGTGGACGGAATCACTACCATAGATGTGGCCGAACTCGAGCTGGAACTGCTTGAACTAGATGCAGTTCTTATTCTTAAAGATTCATCAATTTCCACTCTCTGCACCGGTTGTGTCCTTCTATACAACTGCTGTAAAGCAGTAATTGAGGGAATAGGTGGTACTATAAAAACAAAAATTATTGTTAATAATTATTTTTAAATCATTTTCAAATTTGTATTTTAAATCTACTTACGTGCATTTACAGCTTCCATTGCCCAGTTTAGATGCTCCAGCATCATGAGCAGCGTTGGCCCATTGCTCATGAGCCACCTTACATGATCTTAAACTTTTTTTATGGTTTCACTTTTTCCTTGAACCATTTTTCTCCTTTATATTTAGAATATATAAAGATTTTTGAACTTTTTTTTCTTAGATTAAGAAAAAGTTGAAGAAGATTCTTGAACTGACGAAATGTAGCTTGGAACGAGGTATTTATACAGAAAATCAGGAAACTTATTTTCTTATGTTTCTCGTGAAAATCACACGATTGGCGAAAATTTTCTTTTCAAAAATTTGTCACCTCCCTTACAGAAATTTAGTCCATCCTTCGTTAGTTTTGTTCACGCCTAAGATTTTAATTTATATTCTCATGCAACTGACCCTTGTAATGAATGTCGTTTTTTTCAAAAAAAAACAACTTTTATATACCTGTGAATATCCGATTTTCTTAAAAGAAGGATTTTCAACAGAAAGAAGTCATGTACATATTTGCTGGAATATGTCTCCTTTTAAAACAATTGACCCCTTCAATAAATATCTTTTTTTTCTCAAGAATATTTTTGTACAACTGTGATAGATCAATCCTGAAAAATTCCAAATAAATGCACCTGCAAGATAACTTTTTCTCACACATTTGTTACAAAAAAATTTTTAAACATGAAAAGAAAAAGAATACAAGTGATCCTTTCAATAAATATCTCTTTACCTCAAAAAACTTTCACATGTAAAATCTTCGTCCACCTGCAAAATACTTTTTTTCTTAAAAAACTTGCATGCACCTGTGAGAAAAAGAGGATTTTCCTTTTTTAACAGAGTGAAGCCTCGGATATTTTCCTCAAATAAGGATTCTCTATTTTAAAATAAGAAGAGAAAAGGTAGTTGACCCTTTCAATAAATCTTTTTTCTCAAAAAAGATTTTCTTTTACAAAAAGTAACTTAAGACAATATCTTAGAAGTTAAAAAAGAATACAAGTAACCCTTTCAATAAATAACTCTTCATCTTAAAAAACTTTCGCACGTGAAATCTTTGACCCTCCTGCAAGATACTTTTTCTCAAGAAAGCCGACATGCACCTGTGAATATAAAAGAAACATTTTCAAAACAGCATTTTCCTTTTTTAACAGAGTAAAACCTCGTATATTTTCTTCAAATAAGGATTCTCTATTTTAAAACAAGAAAAGAAAAGGTAGCTGACCCTTTCAATGAATCTTTTTTTCTCAAAAAAAGAACAAAAGATAATCTTTCAAAAACAGTGACTTAAAAAATATAATAGAAGGCAAATTTATAGCTTTGCTTATGTACTATATCCTAAAAAAAAAAAGGCGCAATTCATTATTTTCATGCACCTGTGACTTAAAAAAGAACACACACAGTGTACTGCATTTAGAGACAGGTCGCCCCTTTCCCTTTCTTCTAAAAGCAGGTAAATTTTCATGCAATGTCAAAGAAAACGCATAGTAGACCAGCACTGCCTAAAAGGTCTGCCCTTTCCCTCTCTTCTAAGAGTAGGTCAATTTTTCTGCGTCCCCAAAATAGAACATACAGTGGGCGGCGCTCTATCCTTTCCTTAAAAATAAAAAGAGAGAAGGGCTAGCCCTTTCCTAAAAGAAAATACATTTTTTTAAGGAAGGGAAGACTTATACGTATTTTAAATAGACCGGATTGTAACACACTTAGTGGAGGGAGACAAGTGTTTTATCCTTTTTCATTTTTTAAACAGGGGGGGGAGGAATTTACATGTATTTTAAATGACACGGATTCTAACACACTTGGGGGAGGAGAGGGGGTGTGCTACAATCCGGGTGTGCCAGTATGCCTATAGCCTATCTACTAATATAGCTAATGTTAAAATTGGTCAAAATAAATTTGTCAGGATAAAAAATGTCAAAATAAAAATCTAGGCGTGGTCTGACACCACAGTAAAAAATGTCAAAAATCAAGGTTCAATGGGATGAAAATCCCGTAGAGAAAGAGAAAAAAAAAAAAATTTAAAGAACAAGCCGAAAAAAATAAAAAAGTAATAAATATCTTTTTTAAATTTTTTAAATTGAATAAAATATATAAGAGATCCCATGTGAGATCACATATGAGATCGCACACGAGATTGCATATGAGATGTCACGTGAAATCGCCTATGAGATCGCATATGAAATCCAATGTATATTTGTTAAATTTTTGAAATAAAAAAATATATGTGCGATCTGACATGAGATCTCACATATATTTATTTTATTTTCAAAATTCAACGAATATATATGAGATTTCATAGACGATTTTATATGAGATTTTACATGAGAGTTCATACAATATTTTTAGTAGGTATGATTTTTCTCGGATTGTTCTTTAAATTGAAACATATTTACACTCTTCCGATTCACATTTATTTAAAATAAGTTCATACCTATGAATACTCCGGAGCATCTAATGGGTCTCTTTACTAGATGTGTACCCAGGGTGGCTACTAGGGGAGAAATCAGGGATCTAGCGGTGCCCTTTATGCGTACTGAGGTTGGCAGGAATTCCTTCTAAGTTCAAGGTGCGCATTTTTGGAACTTCCTGCCTGCTGAGATTAAACATCTTTCATCTCTCAGTAGGTTCAAATCAGCGGTGAGAGGGTACTTGCTCGACCTAGATTAATATTTTTTACTATTAATTTATGTTAATTTATGTTAATTTATTTAATTTATTTTTGTAACGTCCTCTATATAGGCTTAAGGTGTGAGTGTACTTGTTGTATGAGTGTTGGCTGAATGGTTGGTGAGTGAGAGTTCTTATTTGATTTTATTCTTGACTGCGTTTCATGCTATTGCGTTCGCTTGTTATTTTATTTTATTATGTATTAAATTTAATTCTTTTAAATTTTAATATTGTGACTGATAGATATTGTATGACTGATTTTTATTTATATGATTATTTTTATTTATATTGCGTGTATTTTATGATTACTTTGTGATATCACTTTTATTTATTTTAGTTTGTGACTTACTTATTCAATATTATCAGATTTAGTGACTGACTGTGATATTAATTGTGGAATATTAACATTTACATATATATTAATACTTTTTGTGCAATATTTATTGTTTCTATATTTACAAATTGTAATACACGTTTTTATTCAGCCTACTTTATTCGGGCCCCACGTTGGCATGTAACGGGGAATATATTTAACTAAACTAATTCAAATATATTTGTGGGTTTCACGTGTACTCTCTTTAATTACACGTGCACTTACCGTTAAATAACTGACTTTCGGTTTATAGACGATCAGCATAATTCAATACCGCCGATCTACTTCGTCTATCTACTTCTGACAAAGAAAATTAGTTAAACAATACTTAATACTATTGCAGAACTTCGCTTTGAAGCTCTGCCTCCCGGACGTCTGGTACGACGAAACCCACGGCGTGTACCCGAGAACTCTATTAAATACCGTTGATTAAGAAAGAATGTATTTAATTTTATTTGTGACACGGAAATAAGATGATATATAATTAGCAAGGAAATAAGATCATACTCTACTTAATAATTAAATTCAACCTTGATTTTACTTTACTTTATTTAATCAACTTATTAGAATTTAATACAATGAAAAGTAGATATATAAAATAAATAATGACGTATTAAAAGTAGAATTACACATTCTTGGTAAATAAAGAAAATAAGGCCTAACCTAACCTACAACGCAACGCGTCGACGCGGACGACAGTTGTTGGGCATAAACAAAACTATCTTTTTATTTTTCTTAAGGAAAACCCGAAAAAATTATCTTTTCCCTCAAAAAAAAATTAACACGTGAATTTACTACTCTTAGACGATTCTGCTTAATGCCTCAAGCGTCATATCACGGTAAGCCTTGCTAAAAAATTTCTCCTATGTACTCTTAATGTACAGTGGACGCCATTTAACAATGCGCGCCACCAGAGAGCCACCTATATTCCTTTATTGCGTCTCGTTAAATACCACGTTGCGCGCCACGTAACCATGGCGCCCAACGAATCAACTCATATAAGTTAATAAAAGAGTGTATATCGTTGTTGCATGGCGTACATCGTACATGGCACCAACAAATTGACTCACGTAGGTTAAAGTTTAACGTGGTTTTTTTTTGTGGCACGCATGGTTACGTGGCGCGCAACGTGGTATTTAACGAGACGCAATAAAGGAATATAGGTGGCTCTCTGGTGGCGCGCATTGTTAAATGGCGTCCACTGTACATTAAAAGTACATAGGAGAAATTTTTTAGCAAGGCTTACGGTGATATGACGCTTGAGGCATTAAGCAGAATCGTCTAAGAGTAGTAAAGTCACGTGTTAATTTTTTTTTTAGGAAAAAGATAATTTTTTCGGGTTTTCCTTAAGAAAAATAAAAAGATAGTTTTGTTTAGGGAAAGCTAGCTATCAAAATATTGTATAAGGACGACAGTCTCGTAGTTGTAAGAAAGTTCGACAAGATAGACGAAAGTAAAAGGAGAAGTCTTGTCGAACATAGGGCGCACTTGTGAGCAACGGTAAAGTAGGCTGCTCACAGGCTACAATATAATTGTATAAGTCGGCCGCAAGCAGCAAAGAGGACAAAATTGGAATTTGTTTTTTTTAATTGTGATTTTACCCTTGGTGTTGATTTTTTTAAAATTCTATTTCTTTCTTGTTAAGAGAGTTACTTCTCATATAAGAGAAACATAAATTTTAAATCTGTTCTTGGTTTAGTTAAAATTATTAAAATTTTTTTTTGAGAATTAGATTTGATAGTAAAGTTTTCTTTTGTGTGTTTTTACAAAACTGAGATTGTAGTTTTTGCAATAGCTGACTGGTTGAAGGTTTTGTTTTTTTTTCTTAACCAGTCAGCAGTTAGAGTTATTGACACCAAGAGGAAATTATAGAGTTCTTTTTTTCTCTCTCTGTTAGGGAAAATTTAATTGTTTTTCTTTATTGAAAATAATTTTATTGTTATTAAAGGGAGAGGGTTGGCTTAATATATTTAGATTGAGCCAAATAAGAATAATCTCTTTGTAGCTTGCGTACAGAGGTTCTTGTGTGTGCTATAGTAGTTAGGTACACTACACACATATATATATATATATATATTGTACACATGTATCTTTAGAATTTTTTGTGGCTGTATAAGCAATGAATATTTTCTGAGTGGCACACGCAAGTACTTCTATTTCAGGTGATAGATTTGCTTCAAGAGCGAAGATGGCAAGCAATCAGTCAAGAAGAAATGTAGCATCGACTGAGTTGCTTGATGACTGGCTGATATGTTTAAACGGTCAAGAACTGACTGAAGCCTTGTACAGTTTACAAATGCGAACTTCTGGCTCCAGGTTTGCTCAAGCTGAGAGGTTAAGAGTCTGGCTGCTCGGTGAATATACGGCAGCTGACTTTATGCAATCAAATCTGTCTGACGAAAATGCAATCAGACAGACTAGGATTGATCTTCGTCAGTCTTTTATTGAGACAAAGACGGCGGAGATAACAAACAGTTCGCAGACAGCAAGCAATTACACCTTGCATCCGCACCCATTGGCTGAGTTGCCTCAATTGCAGGTAGAAAATTGTGAGGTGACACAGTTATCAGCTAGTGGAAGCGAGAGAACAGAAGGCGCCCTATCCAGTAACAGTAGTGTTGCTTCGCAAAGTAGGCAGACGAGACAACAGAAATCGACGAATAAAGAGAATGAAATACAAGAAATTTCAAGGCACGAAATTGACGCTCACGCACAGCGGGAGTTGCCGCAAAGTCATAAGAATATGACTAATGAAGAGTATCTGTTGCATAGCAAGATGCTAAAAGGATTGCAACAGATACAACAGCAAATAGGAAATCTATCTGAGAGAGTTCGCGACCTCTCGGATTGGAGGGAGTCATGCTTGTCGAATCAGACAAGTGTGATTCCTACTGAAAATAGATTACCGTCTAGCACAAAATTAGATGGCGGTATATCAGGTTGCGGCAGAAGAAGTCAACATAGTAATGTTGAATCAGGTGAACAACGGCCTGATGATAGACAGGTAAATTTTGACCAAACGACGGCCAATGCAAGGGTTATCACGTCAACAGGTGGTGCATCTCGTGCTAACAGTTCAGATGTATCTGGGACGTCTCGGTTGCCACCATTTGGAACTCTCGGCACAGCCTGGGGAAGGGGTAGCTCACCGACTCAGGTCTCAGTGAGTCATGGTGGTCAACCAAGAGATGTAGGCAGAGTCGTACGTCAATGGGAAGTACGATTTTCTGGTAAAAAGGACCAAAGTATTGACCTCTTTTTGACAAGAGTCGAAGAGTGTCGGATCCTTGCTAATCTGTCGGAGAGTGATTTGTTGTATTCGCTCTTTGAATTATTGACAGGTGTTGCAGCTACTTGGTATCGCAATAATCGGGACCAATGGCATAGTTGGCCCGAATTCTGTGAAGCTGCGAGACGATGGTACGGTACCAACCGTCGTTTCCAACAGAGGCTTATAGCAGAAGCGAATGCACGCACGCAGGGCAATGATGAGCCAGTGCGTGACTACTTAACGTGTCTTATAGCAATAATGCGAAGACAAAAACCACAACCCGACTTTAGTCAACAGTTAGATTTATTACATCGTAACTTGAGGCCGGAACTGCAAAGACTCGTACGCAGAGACGAATTCAATAGCATTGAGGCTTTATTAGAGCTTGCAGTTGAAGCGGAGTTGACTTTAGAGGCTGAAAAAGTCTATAAACCTTCACCATCACCTGGCAAAGCACTGTTACCAGAAACAGCTTACCATCCACTGGCGAATCAAACCGGTGTTTCTAAAGCTGAAGATATGGTATCTACAGTTACCAAAATTTTGGAAGAAAAGCTAGCACAATTTGAAAAGAGATTGATTGGAAAAGCTTATCGATATACAACACCAAAGAAAAAGAAATCCAAGTCGAGTCCTGCAAATCATCGGATGTCAAGAACTGGTGATGAGGATCACGATTATCTTAATGATAATGGTTCAGGTTCTGAGAGACAAAAGTCTCGTAGTCCAAGAAAGGACCAGTATAGAAGACCAGGATCAAGTCCTCGACACAACCGGGATAGTATAGTTTGTTATGGTTGTGGTAATCTAGGTTACATAAGGAGCGAATGTCCGAAATGTTCGGAAAACGCCATTGGGAGCAAGTGAAGAAGGCCGTAACTGCTCCCACTGACTCTTCTAAGGCCTTAAAAGCGTCAGATGTACCATGGACAGTCTCAGACAGAATTGAGCCTATCAACGTTGGTGAACCATTAAAGTGTGTTGCAATAAAGCAGAATTCAGCCTTTGCTGAGATTGGAAAAAGCATAGGCATCGTCGAAGCTGAAACTCGATTATGGTTGGGAGGTTTTATTGCAAATTGCGGCATGTTAATTGACTCATACAACACTCGTGGAGCCAGAGTCGTAAAATAGGTAATTAACAAAATCAGACTATATATAGATGGATGCCAGGTCAAGAAAGGTGATTATAACAATTTGAAATAGTTTTGCTATCTGTATAAAATAAATAGCAGATTAAAAAAAATAGTTTTGAAAGTACAAGACTACTTGTGCACGATTGAACACCATAAAAGAGTACTGAAAAGCATATCAGTCACTCTCTTTCTAATGTACAAAGATGAGGGGATCGAAAAAGTTGAATTTTTGACTCTTCATACTGTAAATCCAACTAAGGAACAAAGGTGTCTAAATTGTTTTACTCAAGTACATAATTGTCGATTCTTTATGTATAGTCCGGACGAAGAAGTCGATATTATCCTGGATCTGGATGACGAGACGTGGATGCTCTTCATCTCTCAGGAACAAACGAAAGGGGTGTCCATGGAATGTCATAATGGGACTGTAGCTGGTCGCTTAAGTAGAAGAAGAATATACATAAGAGTGATAGTTACATATTCTTGGCATTCCATTTGCAAAAACATTTATTTGATCTGCCAAAAATTTAAGTCTGACAATGATCCAGACAGCATCAAGGATGAAAATCAACCGCCGATGGATCAAGAAGTTGAAGTAGGAAGAGTGAAGAATTGCGGCGGGCCATCTGCGAATGGCCGACCTCACCACTTCAGCGATAGCGCACCACCTGCGTGTGGTATAAAGTGTAGTTTTAGGTCGGTATACATGTGTAGAAAACGTGATAAGCCGTGTAGGACAGCTTTGGTGGTGAGACGAGCGAATGCGAAGTTAGTATGCGTTTCACAGCGATCGGGTGAAAATGGTATGTATAAACGCGTTCGTAGTAAGTCAAAGGTAATTCTAGAAGATCTTCTGTTTGATCTTTTTAATTTCTCACTCAACTTTGGCAGGGTAGCAACTGGAGAGAATGACAGTTGTTGCAACTGGTTAAATTCTGTCACAACTGCAATTATGAAATATTTGAGTGGTTTTCAAAGGACGATGTCTGTTAATAAATAACATTGATGATGATAGGTAAAAGTTACTGTTATCATTAAAGTATTGAAAAGAGATGCAAGATCTCCTTTCATTGATAATAAATTATCTAACCGTGACGATCAATATGATCATGAGTGTAGCGAATTAGATAAGATGATTTATAGAATCAAATGTTTCTTTTTGAAACGAGAAAAAAAAATTTTTAACATGGGATATCATAGAAAGATTTTCTTGTGGTATAGTCCCATTATATTTTGCAGTGCGACTAAGTATCGCAGAGCTGTCATACACAGTCTTCCAGCGTCTGGGGAAGGGGTGTAACGAGGATAGCAAATTATACATATACTGTATGTCAGTATACTTCTGTCTCTCTCCTCGTTGTGAGTCGCACAGCCTATTGTAAGCTTTTATGCTTACTTTAAGTGTATAAGAGTGAGACAGAGAGTGGATATTTCATCGTCTTGCGTGGCTGACGGTTAGCGAAGGCGCGCGCAAGACATGACGAAGAGACTCGAGCGGGATACGAGAGCGAAGGCGTCGTGAAGCCGGTTGGCCGCCATTCTCTTGCTGTGCGTGCTTGAGCGTCCGTTAGTATTTTTTTTGGATAGAAAATCGCCATCTTGTGAGGATTGCACTGTGATTATTGAATAGACAATCATCAGTATCTAGCTATTTGCTGCATTCGACAAAATTCTTCTCGAGAACTTTACAAAGGGCACGAGTGAGACAGAAGGCTGCACCGTGTGCATCCGGTGCCGCATCAAATAGACCTCGCAGGTGATCCATAGGTGAAGAGAAACTCTGACCTAGACGTCGGCATAAAGTGTAAGTCTGCAGACTTTAACGTGTCTTAGATTTCTTTTTATATTGCTTTTCGAACTTGCGGCGTAAGAGACTGTCGTCCGCGTCGACGCGTTGCGTTGTAGGTTAGGTTAGGCCTTATTTTCTTTATTTACCAAGAATGTGTAATTCTACTTTTAATACGTCATTATTTATTTTATATATCTACTTTTCATTGTATTAAATTCTAATAAGTTGATTAAATAAAGTAAAGTAAAATCAAGGTTGAATTTAATTATTAAGTAGAGTATGATCTACTTTCCTTGCTAATTATATATCATCTTATTCCCGTGTCACAAATAAAATTAAATACATTCTTTCTTAATCAACGGTATTTAATAGAGTTCTCGGGTACACGCCGTGGGTTTCGTCGTACCAGACGTCCGGGAGGCAGAGCTTCAAAGCGAAGTTCTGCAATAGTATTAAGTATTGTTTAACTAATTTTCTTTGTCAGAAGTAGATAGACGAAGTAGATCGGCGGTATTGAATTATGCTGATCGTCTATAAACCGAAAGTCAGTTATTTAACGGTAAGTGCACGTGTACTTAAAGAGAGTACACGTGAAACCCACAAATATATTTGATTTAGTTTAGTTAAATATATTCCCCGTTACACAGTTATGAACAGTTTTGAACATTTTCAAACACTTTCAAAAAGTTTTAAAAAGTTTGAAATGATTTTAAACGGTGTTTAATAGTTTTGAATTTTTTATGTTAAAAAGTTGTAGATTATTTTAAATATTCAAAATATTTGAAACAATTTTAAATCAATATGAACTATTTTTTATTAACTTGAACAGTTTTAAACAGTTTTAAAAAGTTTTAAAAAGTTCTTATATATATTAGAATTTATATAATATATACGAGAAAATGTTCACTTCAGTTTCAAATTATTCAGTATTGTTCAATACTGCTCAAAAATGATTAAAACTGTTTATAACTGTTTTAAATGTCCCAAATTTCACATTTATAAACTATTTTGAACAGTTTTAAACAGTTTTAAACATTTTTAAACAGTTTTGACTAATTTTAAACCATTTTAATAAGTAATGCACATTTTATATTTTCACTAGGGATTGGAGATATCATCTTCTCCTCTATTTTATTGCCAGTGGGTCTCTTGATCGCTGTGGACTGAGACCCGTGATTTCACCTTACTCATGTAATTTTTATAGGCCAGGGAGAATTCATAATTGGTTTTTTCTGGTCTCCTAGTTCTATTTCACAGAGAAAAATTTAGAAAAATTTTTCCAAAATTTTCCCGGGGATTAAACTTCGGTCTACTACAACATGAATCAAGAGCCTTAGCCCCTGCGCTACCATCAATTCTACTTATAGGTATGAACTTATTTTAAATAAATGAGAATCGGAAGAGTGTAAATATGTTTCAATTTAAAGAACAATCCGAGAAAAATCATACCTACTGAAAATATTGTATGAACTCTCATGTGAGATCTCATATGAAATCGCCTATGAAATCTCATATATATTCGTTGAATTTTGAAAATAAAATAAATATATGTGAGATCTCATGTCAGATCGCACATATATTTATTTTATTTTAAAAATTTAACGAATATACATTTGATTTCATATGTGATCTCATAGGCGATTTCACGTGACATCTCATATGTAATCTCGTGTGCGATCTTATATGTGATCTCTCATGGGATTTCTTATATACTTTATTCAATTTAAAAAATTTGAAAAAGATATTTATTACTTTTTCATTTTTTTCGGCTTGTTCTTTAAATTTTGACAAATTTTGACATTAGCTATATTAATACTATTATTTTAGTTGAAATAAAAAAATCCTTTAGAGCTGTTATTTTTTTATGAACTTGAATCGCAAATTATATATCAAAGTGGCCAAACCTAACCCCGAAATACTATAAATTGCTAATTTGTATATAACTTTTCAAGTATTTGGTAGATTTTTTTAGTTGTTCGTACTCAAGTTGAACCCTACTAATTTTTTTATTGAAGTGAAACATAAACTTAGATCAGAAATATTATCAGAAGGGGGAAGCATCGCCATGCCCTCAATTTATATAATTACACTAATATTATAAATACGTATTCGCACACTAGAACATCATCATATTCAATAAATTTAGTAGAGCCATATGTCCCAATGTATCTTGCCCGGGGTTAGTAGTTCTAATTTTGGCCTCTTCATTTTTGCATGGTATATACATCATCATATTCAATAAATTTAGTAGAGCCATATGTCCCAATGTATCTTGCCCGGGGTTAGTAGTTCTAATTTTGGCCTCTTCATTTTTGCATGGTATTTCATGGCGTCACTTTCCAATTAAGGATCAGCTTTTGACTAACTTTACTGATCGAAAATAGCTAAAAAAGAATTTTGACTAATGTACACACTTCCGTTTCTCATAAGATAAAATGAATGGATATTTACAAGTGAAAGCAATTATGATATGTATTTTTATTAAAAATAAATTAAATTACTTCTTTAGCTACTTTCGATCAGTAAAAAATGCCTAAAACCGCGTCTAAAACTGACCTTTAACATGTAAAATAGTATAATACTAAAATATGTGTATTACCTTACTTTTAACGTTTAGACTTGTACACATATAAAAATATAATTCTTACTATGAAAACCATGTGAACAGTCTGTATGAATATAATTATATATCATGGTTTGAAATTATATTCGAGCACAATTTTGAAATTTTTCAGATTACGGTAGATTCACGACTGAATCATGAAAAGAAGCAATAAGATTGCGATAATACTTTAAAATAAAAGTAAAATCAATAGTTCTTGAGTCAGAAAAACCTATATTATTTAAATCTGTAAGACGCTATTGTAAATGATATGTAAAAATAATTTATCAATATGATAAAAAAAAGATAATAAGTACTAAGTCACTGTCAGTTCATTGAAGGTAGTTTGTCATAATGTTCTAAGACATAAATGAAGCTGCAACTGTTTTTACGGCGACATGCAAATTGTGTAACAATTGGTAAGACGTGTTATGCCGTAAATCTGAACCAGATGCAGCGTGCGTCATAGAACGACACTACCTATTGATTAGAAAAACTGTCATTAATCAGTGAACTGACCCCGAGCCTCGTATACATGATTTCGACGCCTCCTAATCATAAGATTCTATTTCAGAAGTGCTCGCAACAAAATGCTATTTCAAATCCAATTCAATAAAAGTCTCTTTCGAATCATAATGCAACACAATGCTGATTTCCGTAACGCGTCAACAAAATTCTCCTTCACAGACCAGTGCAACATAATTCTATTTCGGTGACCAATGCAATACAATTCTCATTCGAGTTCAGTACAATATAATTCTAACTCGTCGAACAGCGCAACAAAATTCTACTTCGGATGTTAGAACAACAAAATTCTGTTTTGTAAATATTAATTTATAATATTAATCAATTTATTATTATTATAATTCAAAACTTTTGATTTCTACGACAACATTTTTACAAAATAAATCTTTTTGTTGTTTCATACTTTATTATGTTTTATTATTAATAATGAATAGTTATAATTTCCTATTAAAATTAAATTACTACTACACCTATGTACACCTTCTACTTACTATTTCAGAGACAAGCCTATATATTAGAGTGGAGCGAAAAAAAAAATATAAAAACAAGTCCCCTTAAAATGATTCTATTTAGTCCAAAGAGTAGCTGTGAATTTTTTCAGATTGTTATTTCACGTAGAACATTTTAAGAATGTCCGAGTTTTTTCGTACGTGCTTATTGAATATATTCATATTTATATCACTATATATTTTTTTGTATTAATAGCATTAAAATATAATATCATTACTGTTTAATACAATATATTTTAATAATAATAGATTATCAATTATGCATGCTAATAATTTAAAACAATCGTAAATTCTTATTTCTCCGAAACAGAATTTTGTTGTTCTAACATTCGAAGTAGAATTTTCTTGCGCTGTCCGACGAGTTAGAATTATATTGTACTGATCTCGAATGAGAATTGTATTGCATTGGTCACCGAAATAGAATTATGTTGCACTGGTCTGTGAAGGAGAATTTTGTTGACGCGTTACGGGAATCAGCATTGTGTTGCATTATGATTCGAAAGAGATTTTTATTGAATTGGATTTGAAATAGCATTTTGTTGCGAGCACTTCTGAAGTAGAATCTTATGATTAGGAGGCGTTGATTTCGTCTGTGATATGAAATAAGTATCTCAATTTTCGAATACACAAATTCTGTACAAACCTTTGTATACGAACGGCATCGCTCCAGACCTCACTGAAAAGTGACGGCCTTCTCGAGTGTAAAAGGCGATATGCATAATTGTAGTGACTAGTATTTTAAATATTACTTGTAAATAACGTCTAAATCTTCGTAAAAAATTTGTTTCTATTATTATTCAATTGCCAAGTATAATGACGCTCGAATATAGTTTAAAACCATAATCCATAATAGCATGCTTTAAATAACGATTGTTTTGTAGATGTAGTGTAGAATCATTTAATCGTAATTTTATTAATATATATAATATATAAATAAATTGAATTAGAGACCAAAATTTAGATTTTAGATTTGTTGACATTAATTACAACTATAAGTGTAGGAAAAAATTTAGTTTACCCGAGATCTCATATGAGATCTCATGTGAGATCTTATGTGAGATCAGGTATCGGGAAAAATTATACTTTTCGCACGTGAGATTTCACATGAGATCTCACGTGAGATCAGGCATCAGGAAAAATAAAATTTTGCGGCACATGAGATCTCGTTTCATTTTCAATCGTGAGATCTCATGTCATTTTTTTCAGTAGGGTAATAATATGTTACTTTTTCAAAATTCTATTACTTATTAATAAATAAAATTATGGATGATAGTAAATAGTTACTATAAAAACATTAGAATCAAAAATATATTTACTTGTTTTGTACTGGGTAGGTGCTTCGTCGGAAAAATTTATTATATTTTTATCCGTGGAAGAAGCTCTTTGAGTTTTTCCAAAAATCTTTCTTGGAATATATTAACTGCAACAACTGTATGTTTTGTGAAATCTGATATTACACAAAAATTTTTAATTTTCAGTTCTTCAATGACTGCATGCTTGTAATGTACTGCAAAAGGATGTACAGTAGCTTGACTATTATTATAATAATAGCTCTGAGTCGAATCTTGACAGATAAAAAATAACAGGAATGGTAGTCGTGGGACTGGCCGACAGAAGCTATGCTTCCACTATAGATATATAGAAACTAGAAAGTGTGACATTTGCAAAAATAATAATGAATTTTTTAATAAAAACTTGTTATTTTTAATTCGATGTATTATGTATTTTAAAAAATATTAATAATATAGTTTATTAATATCGATTGGGAAAACATATATTTAGGTACACGTAATTACCCTACCAAAAATAATCAAGTGATAATCACATGATTATCACGTGACGTTAAAAAGCAAAATGTTACGTGATATATACGTGATAATCACACGATTCGGAAAAAAAACAAAAATACCTAACTGAAAATAATCACGTGATTATCAAAAAATTACTACATGGTAATCACGTTATTTGTAGGATAAATACCTTACTGAAAATAATCACGTGATTATCATGTAATAATTACGTGATGATCTCATGATTATCACGTAATTACCACATGGTAAGCATGTGATTAAGAAGAAAAATATTCCATTGAAAATAATTACGAGATTATTATGTAATAATTACGTGATTTAATAAAAAAATTTCCCTACTCAAAATAATCGCGTGATTTAGAAAAAAATTGCAGTTATAATTACGTGATAATCATGTCATTCATAAGAAAAATATAGAAAAATATAAAATTATTGCAATCTCACTTAATAATTATGTGATAATCACGTGAATTATTACCCTATTAGGGGATGGTCGGGCACAGCAAGCGCGGCGGGTAAGTTTAACACCTTAATAATATAAAAAATAATGAATGTTAGGTTTAAAATATCAATAAAAATGTATTTAAAAATACTTAAACTATTTTCCTCTAAACTTACGATGTAATCAAGAAGTTTTAACAGCTAATTAAGGTGGTTCACTCGATAAGAGAGAGAAAGCTAGCTGTGAGAGAAAGAGATAGCGCTCATATGATCCAGTTGCGCATGCGCAGCAACGTAAATGTGAACGAAACATGCATCGTTTATCTAATAATTACATTTTTAAAATACTTTATCTCTTTAATAAAACGATGAATTTACGTGAATCGTATTGGAAAATGTTTATTATTTATATATGTTTAAATTTTTAATTACGATTTGAATGTAGATTATGAGATATTGCGGTTAACAGCTACAAAATGTAAAAATTCCAATATATATATATATACTTCCAATGTAATTTGTAAAACTTTGAACATCGATTAATCAAAAACAAAACAATGAAATGTTCTGAAATTTTAATATGATATTCACATTGTCTTTATTTAACTATACCTACAATTTCAAGAATATCTTGAAAAAACACGTTAGTCGAGTGAACCACCTTAAATAAGCTACAAAATAGGAGCATAAAAAAAGGTTGTATTCATTTTTTATTCATTTGAAGCAACTCGAAAATAATATTTTTAAAACATAAAACTGAATGCATTTGATAATTTAACTATTTATCTTTTAAGAGGCGGCCGTATAGTTCTGTCCTTGTCTAATCTAAATTTTCTTTATTATTAATAAATTAAATATTTTTATAGAAAAGTAAGACAACCGCCCAATAGAGCAAAAGACAAGCAAA
Organism: Anastatus disparis; assembly: GCA_017163975.1. Taxonomy (NCBI): domain Eukaryota; kingdom Metazoa; phylum Arthropoda; class Insecta; order Hymenoptera; family Eupelmidae; genus Anastatus; species Anastatus disparis. The sequence goes on along the minus strand of JAFFSR010000267.1, from coordinate 4,675,072 downwards.
CGATTCTTTTTTATGAAAAAATATGAAATTTTGATTATTTTTTGAGTGAAATCTGAAACGGAAAAACAATCGAACTTGATTGAGTTGATTCAACTGTTTTTCCGTTTCAGATTTCACTCGAAAAATAATCAAAATTTCATATTTTTTCATAAAAAAGAATCGTTTGCTTGACTTTTGCTCTATTGGGCGGTTGTCTTACTTTTCTATGAAAATATTTAATTTATTAATAATAGAGAAAATTTAGATTAGACAAGGACAGAATGATACGGCTTCCTCTTAAGATCTGCTTTTATATTTATTTAAGAATTTGCAGAAAAATTTAAGTAAAGAATTAAAAATTGCATTAAAATGGGGCATGCAGAGCATCCTCTGTGGAGCGCGAAGAGCACACGGAGGCTACGCGCGGCGATGACAGCACACAAAGTCTGTGGTGAAACGAAGCGATCAGCTGATCCATTTTCAAAACATAAACGCAAAACTGATGAGATGGGTTGAGAAAATAAATAATTATAATAACCAAAATTATTTATAACTTGTTTTAATTCATTTTGCTTCTCACTAAGATTTAAATAAAAAAATTAAAATAATTAAAAAAATTATGAATCATTATAAAAGTGCTGTTTGATTACCGTGCTCTGTGTTGCCCACGGGGTACTACAATTGCCCCGATGGCGGGACATGTAGGATTTTTTTCAATGCTTAACATTATCATTTTTTATCGTATATTAATATTAAAAACAATGTTTTTTTAATTGTAATTTCCTTAGCTAACCCGTTTTTGCTTTTAATACATTTTTTTTAATTTTTAAATCTTGAAATGGTTTATTGTAATTTTAAATTAAAGTTAGGGTGTTTGTGACGCCCCACCTTCCCCTATCCTATTTTTTTTCTTTCAATCACGTGATAATTACGAGGTTTCTTTTAGTAAGGTATTTCTTTTTAAATCACGAGATTATCGCTTAATCATCACATGATAATCTTGCAATTATTTTTCATAGAATATTTTTTTTCCTAATCACGTGATGATCACGTGATTATTTTCAGTAAGTTATTTTTTTTTAATCATGTAATTATCATGTGATGATTTCGTGATTATCACGTAATTATTTTAAGTGAGGTATTTTTTTCCAAATCACGTGATTATCACGAATACATCACATGACATTTTGCTCGTTAACGTTAAGTGATAATCAGGTGGTAATCACGTGATAGTTGTATGAAAATTACGTGATTATTTTTAATAAGGTATTTTTTTTCAAATCACGTATTTATCGTGTGATAATTTCCTGATAATCACGTGATTATTTTCTGTGCTGTATTTTTTTTTATTAATCACGCAATTATCACGTGACATTTTGTTCGTTAATGTCATGTGATAATCATGTGGTAATCACGTAATAGTCATATGTAAATTACGTGATAATTACGTGATTTTTTTAGGTAGGGTATCGTCATTTGCGTAGTAAACAGAGAAATAGATAAATTATATAGATAGCGTCTCCCTTTTTCTCTGTTGTTAAAGTAGTAACTAATAATACATCTATCTAAATATATATATACACATATTAATAAATAGAGGAAGAAAATAAGAGAAAATAAAATAATTGTTGAAATTTCTTGCCAAGAAATATATTAAGATTATAATATATATACTAATGCATATTTTCATATATATAATAATTTGTAAATGAAAATGAAAAACGCTGCCAAGTGCTTTGGCGGAATGCTTTCTCATAGAGCTCTTTGAGTTTCATTATTTTTTTATATTTATTTAAATGTGATTTTAATATAAAAAAATTGTCCATCATTAATATTTATTCATTTTGTACTTTATAAATTTTGAATATATATGCTAGTTGATTGCCTTTTCAACATTTTGTTTGAGTTAAATGTTAGCTTTTAAAGTGTTTAATTTTGTTGACTTCAGCTAGCCTTATACATAGGTTTGAATTTATTATTTTTGTTATCTTGTGGATATCTTTTTATCACGACTAAGCTTGGTAAATCCAAGTAGTCAATTTTAGTAACGGTAATTAAATTCAGTAGTACTATTATAAATTTTCAAGAGTAACTCAGAAAACAAAAGAAGTGATCAAAAAGCTACGCTAATAAAATTATTTATTTAAAACTTGGTTTATAAGGACAGTAGCAAATAACTTGTATACAAATTTTAGAGTAATTCTATCAAGTACTTTACGTAAAATGGAAAAATACTGAAATATGAAAATTTTTTAAGAAAATTTTTAAAATTTTCTAAAAAAAACTACGCTAAAAAGATCGGTTTATAAAAGTTATCCTTCTTTTGGCAGATGCAAATTATTCCCATGGAAACTCAAAGCAAACTCATCAATTAACTTACGTAAAATACAAAAAAAAAAATTAAAAATCGAAAATTTTTTCAAATTCTTAAAATGGCTCTATAATAAAAAAAATACACTATGAATACAAATTTTCTATAGCTTCCCGCCTAGTTATACAAATACAAATTTGAAGCAAATCCATGGAGTAATTTTCGAGATCTAACTGGTTAAATAAATAACATTTTCTTTTCAAAATTTCTTTTTTAAAATTTTAAAAATGCTCTAAAATTAAAACTACGCTATGAAAATCAATTTTTGAAAATTTCCCTTCTTTTGGCAGTCGCGAATAATTTCCCTGTAATTTTTAGAACAAATCTATCGAGTACTTTACGTAGAATAAAAAAAAAATAAGAAAAGAAGAATCGATATTTTTTTTTAAATCTTTAAAATTCTCTAAAATTGTAACCACGCTAAGAAAATTAGTTTCCAAAAGCTTATTTTTTTCAGACAATAGCGAATTAATTGTATGAAAATTTTGGAGAAAATTTATAGTATGGTTAACGCAAAAAAGAAAATAAATGAAAAATAAAAATTTTTTAGAAAATTTTCAAAGTGCTCTAAAATTAAAACTGCGCTGAGAAAATTAGTATTCCAAAGCTTGTTTTCTTCAGATAGTAGCGAATTAATTGCATACAAATTTTGGAGCAAATCAATCGAATGGTTTTCGTAAAATAGAAAAAAATTAAAAATAAAAATTTTTTAAAAAATTTTAAAAATGCTCTAAAATTAAAAGTGCCCTAAGAAAATTAGTTTACAAAATTTTTAATAATTTTGGCAGTCGAAATAAAGTTTCATACAAATTTTCGAACAAATTCTTCGAGTAGTTTATGTAAAATACAAAAAAAATGAAAAATCGAAATTTTTTAAAAATTCTTAAAATGATTCTAAAAAAAAAACTGCGCTAAGAAAACCAATTCCCAATAGCTTCCGCACCAGTTCATCAAAAAATTGAATTGTATGGGAAATTTGAAGTAAATCCATCGAGTAGTTTTTAAGATTTTATTGGCTTAATAAATAGAAACATTTTTTTCAAAAATTTCAAAATGCTCTAAAATTAAAACTGAGCTAAGAAAATCAGTTTTTAAAAATTTATTTTATCCGCGCAATCAGAAATAAATTCCATGCAAATTTTGAAGCAAATTCATCGAGTAGTAAACAAAAAAAAACCAAAAAACGAAAAATCGAATTTTTTTTTTTTTTTTTTTTTAAAACTTTAAAATGAAAACTAAGCTGGAAGAACCAAATTATCAATAGCTTCCCAGCAAGTTAATCACAAAACTAAATTCCATGCAAAATTAGAAGCAAATCCATCGAGTAGTTCTGGAGATACAGTTTACTAACTGAATTCATACATCCACACACACACACACACACACACACACACACACACACACATACATACAGACATTTTCTGGAAACCACTTTTTTCGACTCACCGAGTTCAAATATGTACAAATTAATGAAAAAATAGAAAAAAATTTTTTTTACCGATACAATGCTTTCTCTATGAGAAAGCAAAAAATATTATTTACATAATTTACATATCTAATTATCGTATTCTATCATAGAAATTATAGGTTTATGATAACTGAGACAAGATACATAGGTTTGTGACTATATTTCTTCTACATATCTTGAGAAAATAGCATCTATGGAAGTACCATGTCTTGTAGTAGATTCTGCTGAATTATTGTTGATAGTTAAATTAAATTTATCCGAAAAAAATTTTATAAGTGCCTTTGATTTTTCATCGGCAAAGTTAACGTTGAAGTCACCAGCCGGAGTCAGAGGGAGTTTATGAGTATCTTCAGAAAGTATTTGAGAAATGTCTACACTATACTGCATCAATAAACTCTTAATAAAATATTGTATAACTGAAATTTTTTAAGTTGGCGATATATAGATTGCACCATGATTATTTCAACACCTTTTTCCATTTGGCACACTGCTGAGCAAATATCTCCTACACTTGTATGTCTAACACTTATTTTATTAGTATCTAACATGGGCATTTCCATATTTGGTGAGAGGATATTAGCTACATCATCTTTATTATGGTGTATTGCAGCTCCACCTGCTCGAACATTATTTCTTTTATATTTAACAATGAAATTGAAATTAGGTATATCCAAAGAAGATAGACGCTTACAGAAGGATTCTTCTGGGTTAAATTTTTCATCCGAAACGCTGGGTAACACTTCAACATTGTTTGTATATCTATACATATGAAAAATTTGATATATATATATATATATATATATATATATATATATAGATATAAACATACATGGGATCTAGTAGCACCCTCAGTAGCTGGGTAACTCAGTTTTGGCAGAAATTTTCCATTTAAGAGTACGCTTCTATAAGCGTCTATATTCGTTGGTATATCTATGTATTCATTGTTAGCTATCCATATGTTTCATTGAGTAATAAGACATCAGTTGTTCGAGTAACTATGTCGGTCAAATCTTGGCTGTGACTTTTTAGGCTTTAGCAATTGAATGTTAATATTAAAAAATACTTTTTTTGTGAATAAAATCAATGATAGTCTTAGCTTTTATTTGTAAAGTATTCAATGATAATCTCTTAGATTCTGTTAATAATGCAATCGTTGACATAACCTGCTTCCGATTATGATGGAATTTAAATTTAGTTTCATCATCCTTTTTTTTATTATTAATATAAATTATTAAAAAATTATATTTAGGTACACGTAAATACGATTGTAAACAAAGTAACGAAAGAAATACAGACATATTATATGTAATGTGAGTACAAGTGATATATGAAAGAGAAAGAGTACCTGCTTTGTCTTTTCTTTGAACGTTTTAGTACATATAGATTCTTTTCTCAAAATTTTACTATATATATATATATATACACACTACAAGCATCAATCGCAGTATATTCAACACAGACATCTACTCTAGGTAACGTATAAATACACGCATATTCATAAGCGGGACGGGAGAGAAGGAGAGAAAGAATGAGAAAATAATATAAGTGTGTTTATGTTGATAGCAGTAATTGATTGTTGATAGGCATTAAATTATAAATATCCTCTACGAGTTTATTTAAGAACTCATTGCGAGGTTCATGTATAAACAGTCCATAGTTAATTTTTTTATCCCAAGCAGATAATCTTAATTTAACATTTTGATGTGACTCGCATACACAAACTGTATGCGTTTCAGGGCTTCCAGCTGATGCACATTCTTAAGAGGCGGTCGGAACCATTTGCCGCTTGGTGGCGCTGCAGGTGAGAGAAGAATATAAAATATTTTTTATACACGGATTTACAATTTGTTAAGACAATAATATACCTCTAATGTTGTCAATAATTCTTGCCATATATATGTAGAATAATTGTTGATGCTAATCTTGTTTGAAAAGTCTAAAATATTTTTGTAAATCAAAAAATGCTGCGCGTAATAGAGCCGATGTAAACATGCGTATTTTTCTTTAGTGAGACAGAGAAAGAAATACTAAAGAATGATGAATACATGTGCTCACGCCGGCTCTATCTCGCGCTGCATTTTTCGCTTTACAACAATATTTTAGACTTCTCAAACAAGATTAGCATCAATAATTATTCTACATATATATGGCTAGAGTTATTGACAACATTAGAGGTATATTATTGTTTCAGTAAATTGTAAATCACTGAGTAAAAATTATTTTACATTTTTCTCTCACCTGACTGCAGCGCCTCCATGCAGCAAATAGTCCCGACCGCCCCTTAAAGGCTCAAAGATACGAATAATGAAAAACTTGATTTCTTTTCATACTTTGGCTCCTGTAACCAATTATTGTACAAATCTCTAGTATTATACATCAGAAGTTTCTTTGGTACTGGAATTGATTTAGCATTAGAAACTTTTTGCATAACACATTCTTTCATCTCACTGCATGGACAAGTATTGCAATCATTTTTATAGTATTCGATGATTTCCTTTCTTACTTTATCAGAAACACGAGTGTATAGCTTTCTGGAACGTGACGTTGGCCCTGTGACAAAATAAAATTTCATTATATACATCATTTTATATAGATACAAGATTTTCAGATACCTAAAAATTATGATAAAATATTCATGGTATACGTTTTAATTACTATGGTTAGTTAATTAAATTTTTTCATAATAGTAGGAATGAAATATTGTGTAGTATTACTGCGATATTTAATCATTGGTTTTAATACATTTTTGTAATAAAAAATTCTTCAAGTAAATTTAAACGAAAAAATTTATTAATTATTTTAGTCTTAATTTTGTAATTTATTTTCATGTATTAGTATATCACAATTATTAATTACCAACCTTTTCCTGTGATAATTATAACTCGCCGTCGAGGCGCTACCGCGCCTCTTGATAAACTAGTGATTTTTTGTATTTTTTAAGAAAATAGAACTAGATAAAATGTATTTCAATTACTGCATTTATTAATTAGAATTTAATTTTTACAATTATTATTTTTTTATGAATTCTGAATCTATTTAACATTAATAATGATATTATTATTATTATAGTTATTATTATATTATTATCAATGTGGTATTCAAATATTTACTTTCAATTTCTCTTAGTTTGATTAGTTTATTGTAAAAATAACGAAAACAGTCAAAATGTTGATTAACCATTTTATAACTTCAACTAGATGACATCAAGCTCAAAATTTCAAATTTTTTATTAGTATTAGATGTTAAATTATAATAACTTACTGAGTTTTTGATAAATGCTTCAAATGCTACCAAATCCTGATAAATTTCATTTAAATTTGAAAAATTTGGTCACGGAATATCATACACATTGTAGTGGTAATTTCGTCAAGAATATATTATAATGCATCTAATGCTTTATTTTTCAATCTATCAAACGTTAATTTATTTTTATCTATAGGTGGAATATTAAGCGATGCAAAAAGTAAATTTAAGTTTTTTACATTTTGACTTGTAGATATAAGATTCTTAAAATTTTGTAAACATGCTAATGATTCACTATTACTTTTACTGTTTTTAGTCGCAGTAACTTTCACATCAGATTTTATATTTTGTTGTGTTTCAAACTCTGATATTATTGACTGTATTCTGTTATAACAAGGGAAACATACTGTGACATCCGATAGCAATTCAATATTGCTGCAGGCTACCGCAAATTTTCCAGATATATCTGCATCTACTATTTGCAAAAGAATATTCACTGGATTTCCATGTCGATCCTGAGCATAAACTGTTGCATCGGCAAAAAGATGGTACGGTACCAGTAAAAGGTACCAACAAAGCCTTGTTTCTGAAGCCGATTAGAGAACTCAAGGCATAAATGAGGCAGTACAAGAGTACATCGCATGTTTCGAAGCTATTATGAGGAAGATGTCATCAATACCAAGTATTGGCAGATAATTGGACTGGCTTTACAGGAATATGTTGCCGGACCTGCAAAGACAGGTAGTACGAGTGAAAGTGACATTAACATAAAAGCTTCTCGAGCTTGATCGACAGAGCAGACTCTCGAATATGAGAAAAGTTATAGGCCATCACCAGCTTCAGAGGCAATTTTGTTGCCAGAAATAGCATACGAACCACCAAACGATGCAGAAAAAAACAGTAAAACAAAGGTTGCATCGGTCACTACAAAGCTGGAGAGTACAATACTTTTGGACATTGTCAACTCCATTGCCAGGCTTCTGGATTAGAAGTTGAAGGAGTTCACAAAGAATTTGCCTCAACGACAACCTTATAGTCAAGCTGACTCGCAGAAGCAGAATAAGCAAGCAGCAAACACACACAATCAAAAAGGACAAAGAAATCAACAGAATCCTACATTCGACAGTCCAAATTCAAAAAAGAAGAATTTTAACAATGGTAGACGTCAAGGTAGTCCTAAAAAGAAAAATTTTGTACCCATGGGACCATTAAAGTTTATTAATAAACGCAGCATGCTTCGACAGGTGAACCGCAGAATGAGCAAAAGTAACGACTAACAAAGAAAGCTATAGAGTAAGTTTACAGATAGTCTCAACACTCAGCAGACATTTCCTTCCTGCTAGTTTAGGTCAGGCTCGTATAGCTGATGGCAGAAAATTGCCATTAGATGGGTTGTGCTACCACTTACAGTAGCTGGCATTACAAAAGATCATGTCATTATGTCAGACCTAGATAAAGATTGGAGTAAACTTCATACGTTTATTCAGAACAGTTCTAGATCCTGACACTGACAGGCTGTACGTAAAAGATGCTGATGCATTTTTCGAATTGGAAGTCTCTAGCGTATCAATTGATACGTTAGTAACAATAAATACGTTAGACCTGGCCAAAGTCAGAGCGCCGCCACTTCGCAACCACCATCAGAGTCACCAACCACAACAACGAAGGCAGTTTCGGTTGGAGCAAAGTGGCAGAGAGTAAAGTTAGCCTTCAAGCGTATCCATAAAGCCTAAGTGCCCGCAGAGCGAGAACGCTATGAGGCATTCCGCATGTGGGACTGTCTCCACAAACAAAATCATGACGCCACCAAACACTCAGCCGAGTTTTGAGAATGAGTCGGTTTGTGTAGGCAAGAAGTGTCTTAACTCACGGGACGCCGTAAACGCAAAGCCGAGGGAAAACAATGCGATGGGGAGCTCCAAAAAAATTAGAACGTGCTCTTCGAGAGGCGGGAGCTCACTTGCAAAAGTTGAAGAGGCTAGCTAGGGGCATCTGCCAATGTCCCGCCGTGATCTCGAGAAATACATAACCATCATTCGCATCCCTCAACATCAAAGGACATGTCCAGGACACAGTCGAAGTCAGATCATCAGCGGGTAGCACCAGCACCATGACCAGAGACCCACGACCAGTCAGGTTAAGACTAAATCAGTTACTTTACTGGTGTGAAAAACCGGGCGTCAGAAACTCGTTCAAGTATCCGAACAAGGCGGCAAACGATAAAAATAAGCAGCCTTAGAAAGACACCCACAAGGGCGCGGGAAGGGATTAGCGTCAGCAAGAACTTTTATGAGGCCTTTCGCTGAGTCCTGACTGAACTTGAACAAAATTTAGTCAGAAGTTTACTTATTTTTTAAATAATACAATACTGTTGTTCTATACATATCCTAACTCATTTGCCATCTCTATATCCCAATTTCAGGTGCAAAATCACATTATAACAGATGAAATACTTGCAACAAAGAGATGAAATTAAAGTAATTTAGCATAATTTATAACCCCTTACAATACAGTAATTCAATTTCGGGAACAGGAGTTTAGCTCTCGAGCAGGAAATACAATCATATTAAGGATAATGATAAGACTTTCATTATCAAAGTTTTTAATTCATGAAATCAGAGATGTATTATGAGGCAAAGTCAGAAGTGTACTATGAGGCGGAATCAGAGGAGGGATTATGAGAAGAAGTATGAGTCGTTGTAAAAGGAGACAAGGAGGGGGTGAAATAAGTCAAAAGCATCGGGGACCATTTTTAATATTTTTCTAAAAATTTAAATAAAAAATACGTTTAAAACTTGAGATATAAGAAGTGGTTTAGGCAATATACGTGGCGGAAAGAGGAGGGGCAAACAATGAGACTGAAAAAAACGTTTATTTACTTTATAAAAATGAAAAATAGTGAGCAGTCAAGGCGGCAAGAATACTTGGAATTGAGGATTATGTCTATATATATATATGAGACATTTCACACCAACTGAAAGAGCAAAAAAATAAAAATCACTAAAACTCTCAGAAATTAATCTTCTTGTTACCCAAAATATATGTAAACAAATTTTCAAGGATCTAGATTGGAAGGATCAAGAGCTACAGGACCTTAAAATTTAAAAATTTTTAGAAAAGTCCCAATTTTATAATTTTTTTCTGAAAATCCTGATGTTTCAGAGACAAATCCATAAGAACACTTCTTGTTGTAAATAAAGAGAAGAGTAAGCATGATTTTTTACAGACTTCAATTTTGAAGTTTTCTGATTGGTTCTTATATGTATAACATGGTAAATGAAATTATTTATTGTTATAAATTGGCTTTCGAGGGCTTATTTTCTTCTATTTTGTATTAACTTTAAATAAATTTTTGATCGTGTAAGTCAGAGCTACCAATGAGGAGTTATGACTGTTCAAAATATAAATTTTCATGAAATATTTATTTTTCTTATTGAAAATAGCCTGACGCATACTAAATATAAGCATCTGGTTTTAATACTCAAAAACTACTAAAATAAGTATAACAATCATGTAGTAGAATATTATTTAACAATTAGAAGCTTAATTATTAATTAAACAACACTCGTTATTATTATAATTACAATTACTTTCGAAGGAAAATAAGATTTTGAATTATTGTAAGATCAAATAATCATTTTTTAATAAAAATTTACTTATTTAAAAGAGTTGTTTCATCAATAAAAAAGAATAATTAAATATTAACTATTCTACTCGGCTTAACTTTCTATAAAATGTGTAATGTCGGGCAATTTTGCCGACTTCTTTTAAACAAAAAAAATCATATTTATTAATATCTTTTAAAAATCAAATCTAAATTACTCTCAATGTGTTTTCCTATAAGACCAACACTTTATTTTTCTCATAATCATTTTTATATCATTAATTTTTAACTAGCTTCAATTACCTCACTCCTAACATCGCTCGGTTTGATTCTGACCTTTATAAAAAATATTTTTCAATTAAAAATATTTTAAATTTCAAAGTATCCATTTTTAAATGTATTTGTGTATGTAATATATATGTGTGTGTGTGTGTGTGTGTGCGTGTGTATGTGCGTGTGTATGTGTATTTTTGAATATGCATTTGTTAAAATATATGTATATATATATGCATATGTGTAAATGTATGTTTTCATGTGTATGTGCACATGTGTAAAAGTGTACGTACATGTGTATCTATGTATTTGTATGTATGTGTGTGTGAGGGTATGTGTAAGTGCTCATGTTTGTACACTCGACGGACACTGATTCGCGACCCCATTTTCGCGATATCCATTGAGTTTAGGATGGTTGCGCGACCATGTTTCAAAAATAAGTTTCCATCTAGATAAATATAATTCATGCTAACTATAAGAAAAGAGAACATAAATAAAGAAATGGCGGTAAAATTCAAATGGGCATTAATTCGAATATAAAAAATGATGAATGATAAAACAATAAATAAATGTTAAAGTAAGCATATTTATATAAAGCATTCTTTACATATATTATGTAACCATATGCGATGACAATCATAAGAAATCATAGCTTTTTCATTACTACAGTATTAAATAATTGCTCATCTAAATTTTACCGCCGTTTCTTTATTTATGTTCCCTTGTCTTATAGTTAGCATGAATTATATTTATTTAGATGGAAACTCATTTTCGAAACATGATCGCGCAAGCTAGCCTATATTTCAAAAACTCAACGGATAACGTTGCAGATATTCAAAAAGGGGGTCGCGAATCAGTGTCCGTCGAGTGTACATTATTGCTGAATAATATATGTATGTTGTAAATGTATGCGTATGTATGTATGTGAATGTGGATGTGTGTATGTGCAAATGTGTACGTGTATGTGTGAATATATTCGTGTGAATGGGTAGATATATGTGTATATGCATTGGTTTATTTAAGTGTCTGTATGTGTGTAAGAGAACGTATATTTTTGTGTGCATGTATGTCTGAGGGGCTGTTCAAGCAGTGATACATATGTATGTATCACGCTGTATGTATGCGCGCGCATACTTTTTATTCTCTTCCCCATACATATCGTCGCGATATTTTTTAGAACCTGAATTTAATTTAATTTCTTTAATTTCTTTTATTTCCGTAATTTTTCCAACATCTTAAAGAAAAATTTATTTCATTTTTTTTATCAAATTTGATATAGAAATATAAAAAAAATACCTATAAATTGATCTTTTATTTTTAGATCAAAGTTCTCGAAAGTGCAGAAATTATAATTGTTTTCAGGGATCATCGAGTCACTGGCAATTTTTATAATAGAATCTAGTTCTAAATTTATCTCGTAGAAGTTATTTAAATGAAAAAATTTTTCATTTGCATGCCTCAAAGACATCTTTTCAAACGAATAAATTTTTCCTACCTAAAATGATATGAATTTAGAAATTATTTAAAATCATTAATTATATAAAAATTTAAAAAAAAAAAAAAATATTATTACTTCCAAACGTTTATAAAACATATCAACTACTTCATTAAAAGCGTTGCATTTTATTTTCCCCGAAGAATCCAAAAGAATCATATTGAAAAATTTTGTGTTGTTAGAGTTTCTTATTTCTGATTTACTTATGAGTCGTGCTTTAAAGCTCCAACTAAAAAATTATTTAAATCAAAATTTATAAAATTATTTTAAAAATAAATTATTATAAAATATAGAAAGTTATTTACAAAAAATTTTGTATAAATAATTGTTGAAGGTTTGAGGATAAGGTCAAAGAAGTTAAAAGTCAGACGTAAAAAAAATTTATAACTTTATTAACTTATTTTTAACTTTTGAAAATTCATATAACTTCTACATGTAATTTACAACAAAAAGTATTTAATTGATTTTAAATGTAAGGTTGAGCCGGTCTGTGGCACAGTCGGTAGGAGCGTTGGATTCGTATGCTTGGGGAACCGGGATCGAATCTCGCTCTCGGCTGTTTTTCAAACGAGCACCTCTGTTATATGTGCTTTGTACGCAGTACACACTTACGAGCTCCGTCGCTAAGGGATGAAAAAGTGCAGTTGTAAAAATCAACTGACCTTGCGTCCCAGTGGATCGGGGTTTGATTCCCTAGGAAAAATTAGAAAAAATAGTTTTCGAAGTTTTCCGAGGGAATAAACCCGAAGAACACAAAAACATATATATATATATATAAAAGTCCCTCTGGGCAAAACTCGAATTATAATAAAAAGTCCCACTGGGCAACAAAAACAAAAAATATAATAATCACTTGGTGATGGCCTAAGACGTAACGCTCATATGAAGCAAGCCAAAAGGCCAAAATAATAATTAAGAAGAAGAAGAAGAAGAAATGTAAGGTTAAGGGTATGGTTTCACGCTACTTTACCGATCGAAAATTATAATTTTATAAAATTACAATTTTTGAAAAAACTATACATCGGAATGAGTTTTCCTTTTATACACGGGAAACATTTCGCACGTACAGCGACGGTGACTAGGTTGTGCGGCACGATGCCGGCACTAGATTTCAGGTGTCGAGATGGCGTGACAGTCAAAGCTATAGCAACGCACGCTTAACATATATGACTCTGCCTTGTTTTACACAGTAGCGCCCCTCGTGCGCCTCGAGGCAAGCGTTGACATTCTACAGAGATAGCCACTGTGACGAAGTAACATCGGCACCGTATTTTTCGGTGCCGATGCAGCAGACGCACGATGTCTCACAAGCACACTTCCTTAACGTGCCAAATGTTTTCCGTGTAGATCACTTCATTTAATTTCGATGAATGGCGGAAACTCTAAAAATTAGCGGAAAAAAGCGTTAATCGAAGATAATTAGAAAAACAAATTTCTCAGTTCGAAAAAATCAAATTTCTCAAAAACCGTGTTTCGTAGGGAAATTTCCTATTCAGGATCATTTTATCTTTGAAAAATGAAGGGCGGAAACTTGGTTTGATAAATCATATCGCAAAAAAGCAAAATTACATTTTTCTAAAAAGATGCGATCAGCTGTAAGAATACAATGGCCGTGCAAGAAGCCATGTTTCATAGTTGGCATCAATGCTAATGTATAGTTTGGTACGCGCCAATTTCAAATTCGAATTTTAAATGTAAATTGAATTTGTTTTATATGTACAATTTCTACAAATAAACACTTTTTCAACATAAAATTGTTTTATTTTATTTAAAACATAAATATGTAAAAAATTTAATATTATAAAAGGAAACAATATAGTTTACATCATTTGCGAACTCATTACAGTGGACTCTCGATACAAGGGATCGCGATATAAGGGAATCCGAGCTGTTTCTCCACCGAGTCTAAGTATGTCAGTTCCCCCACCAACTATGTAAGTGAGAGAGACACAGTATAGCAATAGAATAAGACATGGCTAAACAAAAAAACCCTAGTCTATTCCACACGCATCAGTAGGCGTGGCTACTGCGTCTACTTCGTATACACGCACGTTAAATTAAACTTACACTACGAGACAGTGGGCGGAGCTGTAACTCTTAACTCGAACGTGTTGGGGACTCTTCCTATAAGAGAATTTCCAAGAAATTTCCTCTCCTACAGCCCCATCGATACCCTTGTATCGAGAGTCTACTGTATTTTTTTTTAAATTTTCATTATAGCAAAATAAGTAATCTATTCGTTTCTTTGTTTGAAACAAAATATTTTTTGAATGACTTTATTGAATTAGCGAAACTTTGGCATATCCTAACCTTTTTAGAATGAAAATGTTTTCAAAAGCGAATAATAAGGATTACTTAATTTTATTGATAATTATGGTTTTTGAAAAATAAACAGTCATAAGTAATTTTATTAAGATAAGACTTTGAAAAAACGTGAGAAAAATCACTTGATTTTTTTAATCTTAGTGTAATAAGTATAAAATAAAATTCATATTATTTTTGAAAAATTTGTAGAAATCTATTTTTCAAATTCATTATTTTCCTAATATTTATCTTTCTATTCGGAATTTAAATTTTACATTCATGTTATATATAGGTTTATCAATCAAACATAAATATAAAAAGAATAGAAAAGATTTTGAAATATATTTTTTTGACAAAAATTTTTCAAAGATAAATGAACAAGACTCTCCGTAAAACACAAACTGCAAAAAAACTTTCTTTTATTTGACAAAGAATTCAATTTGGTAGAAATGAATGATTAGTTTTTGAATTTTGTAAATAAATTAAATCATAAATAAATGTACATGTTGAACCTTAAAACTTCAATTTTATTTATGCATTATAATACTTATCATGAAAATATTTCTTGAATTTACTGATGGTGTAATAACTACAATAAATCAATTTGCTACTGGTTGTACCATCAACTTTATTTCAATTATTACTTCTCAACGTTTCGGTTTCTAATAAACCCTCATCAGGAACTACAACAAAATCACCCATGAATTAAACACAAAATCATAAAAATACAATTCCAATGTTTTAACTTCGAAATAACAAAACTTCCAAATAAACACAAATACATACCTAAATACAATTATAATATAATATGCCTTTCTTTCAAACCATATACATTAATTATAAATTTAATCATTTTATCATTATAACAATATTCTTAATTTTCTTAATTATCTCAATACATTTAACGATCTGCATGGTAAGAAATTTTACAAAGAATGACTATACATATTTCACCGACAAAATATATCTAAGAGTACATGAACCCAGTTAACACAAGCGTCAAAAAGTACATGAACCCAACTAGCAAAAACGCAACCACAGAGACGCTTCTAACTTTCAATGTTAACAACCCAACAATATTCAAAGCACTAATAGAACGTCATACAATTTTTGCACATGTCTTGAAATATTAAAAATTATTACTTTTTATTTATTGTACAATCCAACACATATTTTTAATTACTATTTTAATTATTATTTTTTAATGAGTTTATGTACAAATTCTTTTATGATACTATTAAGATTTTGAGTATCCAGTATTCTATTTACAGTATTATGTTTTTCTATATAAATCATTTCAGATATCAGTCTTTTAAAATAATCTTTTTCAATGTCTAAAATTTTAATTTTCTTAAAATCAAACTCGAAAGTATGACCTGTGTCAAACATGTGTGAACAGATTGCCGAAGTTTCTTTTTTATTTTTTACGTCTCTGATATGTTCAACAATTCTCGTACAAAGCATTCTACTTGATTGTCCCACATAACTCATATCACAATCCATACAATCAATTTCATACACTATACTCGTTCGTTCTTTTTTGTTAACAACATCTTTTCCTAAATTATTCAATATAGGCACTTTATTACAAGATTTAAAAATGATACAAAAATTATACTTCCTTGAAATGGCTTTAAAATCATATTCCAAAGACTTTATAAATGGCAAAACAATCAAAT
Organism: Anastatus disparis; assembly: GCA_017163975.1. Taxonomy (NCBI): domain Eukaryota; kingdom Metazoa; phylum Arthropoda; class Insecta; order Hymenoptera; family Eupelmidae; genus Anastatus; species Anastatus disparis. The sequence goes on along the minus strand of JAFFSR010000267.1, from coordinate 4,658,656 downwards.
TATTCAAATTTTTTTCCACCTCCCTTGTAGGATCTTTTTCATTGAAAATTTTTTTTAATCTAACTTTAACACATCTTTTTATAAAGTAATACGGATATTGATTAGCACTAAGAACATTAAAAATGTATTTCAAATTTTGTTCATGATGTTTTTTGTGTGAAAATTTTATCGCTTTATCAACCAAACCATACACTATGCCTCTTTTTTGTGACTCTGGGTTATGTGACCAGAAATTCAAATACAAACCAGAATGTGATGGTTTTCTATACCAATTGGATGCTATATTACCTTCAAAATCAACTTCCAACGAAACATCCAAAAAATTAATTCTATGATTTATAGAACTCTCAAGGTGAACTGTATTAGTGGATCATATCCATTCAAAAATCTTAAGATGTTTTCACCTTCATCAACAGGAACAACAGCCAATATGTCATCAACATATCTAAACCAATGCAAAATGGGAATGCTGGTAGTGGACAAACAGTCTTTCTCCAAATCTTGCATGACTATATCCGCCAAAATAGGGCTAATTGGATGGCCCATAGCACAACCAGAAATCTGATGATAGTACTTCCCATTAAAAACAAAGTAACTGTTGTTTATGATAAAACAAATAATATCCAAGAACTCATCTAATGATAAATTAATCTTAAATCTCAATAAGTGCCATCTTCTAATAATCGAATTCTTAACAGCTATTAAATGGACATTATTGTACAGTGCTACAACATCATAACTAACAATCTCGTAACCGCTTGGTAATTTATAATTATTTATGAAAGTTAAAAGTTCACCACTATTTTTATTTGTATATTTCGGTTTAGGTACTCGAAACGTTGAGAAGTAATAATTGAAATAAAGTTGATGGTACAACCAGTAGTAAATTGATTTATTATAATACTTATCATTTTAACTAAATGTTATTTTTTCAAAAAACTGTAAAAAACTATGAAAAAATATAAATAATCGTAAATAAATGCGAATAATTGTAAAAAAAATAAATAAATGTAAATAACTGTAAATAAATATAAACAACTGTATATTTATAGTTATTTACAGTTATTTACAGTTAGTAACACTTATTTACAATTATTTCCAGAAATTTTTTCCATATGGGCTTATCTTAATAAAATTATTTACAACTGTTTATTTTTAAAGAACGATAATATAAAATAATATTTGATGAGATTATATTATATAATAAAATTATATTAGCAATAAAATTAAGTAATCCTTATCATTCGCTTTTCAAAACATATTTTCATTCTAAAAAGATTAGGATATGCCAAAGTTCCGCTAATTCAATAAAGTCATTCAAAAAATATTTTGTTTCAAACAAAGAAACGAATAGATTACTTATTTTGCTATAATGAAAATTTAAAAAAAAATAATGAGTTCGCAAATGATGTAAACTATATTGTTCTCTCTTATAATATTAAATTTTTTACATATTTATGTTTTAAATAAAATAAAACAGTTTTATGTTGAAAAAGTGTTTATTTGTAGAAATTCTACATATAAAACAAATTCAATTAACATTTAAAATTCGAATTTGAAGTTGGCGCGTACCAAACTATGAAACACGGCTTCTTGCACGGCCATTGTATTCTTACAGCTGATCGCATCTTTTTAGAAAAATGTAATTTTGCTTTTTTGCGATATGATTTATTAAACCAAGTTTCCGCCCTTTATTTTTCAAAGATAAAATGATCCTGTATAGGAAATTTCCCTACGAAACACGGTTTTTGAGAAATTTGATTTTTTCGAACTGAGAAATTTGTTTTTCTAATTATCTTCGATTAACGCTTTTTTCCGCTAATTTTTAGAGTTTCCGCCCTTCATCGAAATTAAATGAAGTGATCTATAAAAGGAAAACTCATTCCGATGTATAGTTTTTTCAAAAATTGTAATTTTATAAAATTACAATTTTCGATCGGTAAAGTAGCGTGAAACCATACCCTTAATAGATAAAAATTTATTAAAAAATTTGAAAAATTTGAAAAATTCCATCAAATTTAACTTTTGATCTTTTTGACCTAGACCTTTATAAATTTTTTTGTGTATTATGGGTTATAAATAGATATATTTACAGACTTTTAACGATGTTTATTTTTTAATCAGTTAAATTGACATTTAATGTCCTATATATACATACATATGTATGTGTGTGTATGTTTGTGCGTGCGTGTGTCTGTGTGCATATATCCCTACTGAAAAGTCTTATGTGATTTTATTCATTCTTTGAGTATCGCAAACTATCTTCTGAGATAGTTGTATGAAAATAATATAAAACATTACAGTCATTCCTTGATAATAATATGAAAACACTAAGGATTCTAAATTTCACTAAATTTAAAAATAATAATCAAGTAAAATATCAAAATTGTATGATGAAGTTATCGTTTATAAAATGATAAAATATATTTTTATGAATATGTGTGAATACGTGTATCCAATAAAATATATACTACATGAAAAATTTTATCTTCTATTAACTGCAATATATAGCAATTTTTAAAAATATTAATACTATTAAAATCATAGACTTTTTACATTTGACAAAAATTTAATTTTGTAACTGAAAATATTTTTCTACCTTTCAATTCAAAAGAACTAAAATACTTGAGAAAAAAAAACTTTTTTCTACTATTTTACAATTAATTCAATTATATAATATTTTAATTGAGAAAAGGTGTATATTTCATATTTTTGTAACAGAAAAAATATTACTTTTTGTAGAAAATGAATAGTTAATTTAAAAAAGACACTTGTATTCTACCTGTTCTTATAGTAATGAATTAGAGTAAAAGAGATATATTTTATTAATCTTTTTTTGAAATGTTTTAAAAATATTTAAAAATAAATTTTTACCTTTTTATTTCAAGATTTATTTCACTGAAATTCATAATATTTACTGCACCCTTACTGACTTTTCTTGATTCATCTGCTTTTTGGAATTTTTTGTTGTTTTCTTCATTACTCTCATTGGTTCTTTTACCCATATTTGATATTAATGTTTTCAATAATTAATTAATAATTTCAAAGACAAAATTTTAAAGCCAAAATAAACAATTTAAATTATAAAGAATTTTTAAATTAGTAATGAACAATAATTTTTATTAATCAACAATAATTTCAATAGTGAATAACCTAATTTTATATTATTACTTTACTTTGATTAATTTTAATTTACTTTGAAAAAATAGATAAATAATAAAATTGCAGAAGCTATTCTAATGAGAAAAGTACATAATTTATATTAAGGGGATTTCACAAAAACTATTTATTTCAGTTCATATGTAATTAAAAGTTCGTATTTGTGACGTACGCCGCTATCTTGTCACGTAACTCAACTACGTATTAAAAATACGTATATATAATTTACAAGGGAAGTTGAAAGATTTTACATGGATAAATTATTAATTCATATATAAGATATATGAAATAGAACTGTAATGCGAACGCCAAAGGCAATTTTCCATAGATTCCCGTTGTATTACCTATACTCCTTACAGTAACATTACTCCTACACCGTTTAAATTTCTCATCAAGTTTGCCATTTCTATTATTTCGTACTTATTGGAAGGTTCGATATTAGAACTGCTCACAAAAATACATCATAATTATTCTATCTACGTATTTTATTTTTTCATTGTTTCAAAGTACTTTGTATAAACAGCAGAACAGTTTATCGATATTTTTAGTACATGGATCAAATAACCATCAAATTTCAAAAATTAAAATGAATAATCAAATAACAAATGGTAAGTTAAAATTAGATATTAGGATAATTTTAATATTAATGAATTTTTTATTTTAATTTTTTAAGAATGAAATTTAAAAAAATAGGTATAAATAAATTAATTTGGAAACAATAATTTAATATTTTTTTACAGAAAAAAAAATTGAAAATCCTGTCGAAGGAAATAACGATTCTGGTACCAGTGTTGTTGTTACGAAAAGTAAAGAAGATAAAAAAGAAGGTGAGTTTTTGTGAAACGGACACTTCACCCATCTTAATAAACATTGACTATCTTTTGGTTTTTTTTACAAAATTACAGAAAAAAATATGCATTAAATTATATGTATTTGTATGTAGCATGGAAATTTTTTAGTTAAGTTGTTGAATAATGGATTATTTTGTTAAATTGTTGAATTTTGAATTTCTATTATAACATAAAAAAATTCTATCCTATAATATTGAAATACGAAAATCTCAATAACTATTGTATGAATTTATTAGAAAATTTAACTGAATAGTCTTTGTGATATGTGCTATAAGCTAAATGATTTCTTTTGCTAAAATTTTGAAATGAAATCAAAAGATAGTTAACATTTACGAGTACTGGTGTTGTGCCCGTTTTCAATCCCTTAAATTTTATAATGAATATAAGTTTGATATAATTCATGATATATTAAGAATATTATTACTTTTTAAAAAGAGTATGATGAATTACTTAATTTGAAAAACTTTTTACAGATAATAAGAAGCTTAAAAAATTTAACTACAAACGCCGACATTGTAAGGATAAAATAATTTTAATATTATAATGATTTGAGAATATTAATAATTAAATTTTATATTTTATTTCAGATGGATACAGAGGACGAAAAGCCGGTTATAGGCATAGGTATTATAATAAATCTACAAAGAAAGAAAATTTGAAGATGTTATTCAAAGCCATGCTACAGGCAGCTAATGAAGTCTGAAATAAATATTTTGTATTCTGTACAAAAATGTTAATATTATTTTATAAATAAATATAAATTATAAAAAATAATAATCCAAATCTAATTATTCTTATTACTACTTTTAAATTTTTAAAATCAATATTTACAAAATAACCTTTTCACATGAAAGATGAAAAACAAATTTCATTATTTTATTAAAATAAATTCTTATTTATATTTTATTTACATATATATTTAATAGATTTAAGGCGACTTCGGATTTTAGGTTAAGTTTTATTTTTGAGTTTACAAATTACTCTTTCAATATATAAAATTTTTCAGATTTTTTAATTTTCCATTTTTCTACGGATTATAATAAATGGTAGAAAATTAAAAAGTTCAAAAAATTTTAGAAACTGAAAGAGTAATTTGTAAACTACAAAATGAAATCGAACCGAACTTCCGTAGTCGCCTTAATGGACTTATTAAATATATAAATTATATTAATTAATATGTTTCATAATAATATTTATACTAATTAATATGTTTCATAATAATATTTATACTAATTAATATGTTTCATAATAATATTTATACTAATTAATATGTTAATTTCATATGTTTATTCAAATACATATAAACTAAATTTAAATATTAAGGGGTGTCCTCATACCGGCACAGAGATCTACCTTATCTACATTTGAATTATGCATTTTAATAAAAATTTAACTATTTCTTACTAAAATTCATAGAAAAAACATATTCTTAACATTATAAAGAATTTATTGCAACGTTAAAAGACAGAATAACAGTGAAAATGAAGACAAAAACTGCATAATACGATTATTCATAACTACATTGAAAAGTTAATCGTATTAAGCAGTTTTCGCCGTTATTTTTACCCTTATATTGTCTTTTAACGTTGCAATAAATTCTTCGGCATGTTAAGAATATGCCTCTCCAACGAATTTCAGTCATAAATAGTTAAATTTCTATTAAAATTCATAATTTTAATGTAGATAAGGTAGAACTCTATGTCGGTATGAGGATTCCCCTTAAATCTTAAGATTTAGATAGAATTTTTGCTTTTAAATTATAATATTTCAAAACAATATATTAACTATTTACAATTATTTAAGAATTTTTATTGCGTCAAATGTAAAATTCAATTATTAAAATTTCAATTATGCATATTTTTAACATTCAAAAGAATTTATTGCTAAATTGAAAAACAGTTTAAGGGTAAAAATAAAGTCCAGGGGGATGCTTTAGCGAATTGCACAACTCTTTATCATAGAGACTGAAGTATGAAATCAATGTGCTAAACAAAGATAACACTATACAGTTTATCACTCTAGAGCAACCCCACTGATCTGTTTACTACGATGTATCTTTATATGTATATATATTAGGGTGGCAGTTATTTACCAAGTTGTTCGAAAATCAGTTCCCAAGCCTTCATTTGGAAGTTTATTATCCAAAACTAAAAACCAAATATGAAAATCCTATTCTAAAAGAGTTTGAACAGTGCCAATTTTCGAAAAATATTTTTTTTTACTATTTTCACCCTATTTTTACGTATAGGCATTCTAAGATGATTAAAAAAATTTTTTTTCTTCTTATGATGACTCAAACTTTTTATGTGTAGAAAATTGAAATATTTTATAGCAAATTTAGAGCTTGAGAATATAAATCTGATTCAATATTGAAGTTTTAATTTACAGAAATCATAGAAAAATCAGGTTTATTTCCGCTTTTTCAATTTTTTCTGCAACTTCTTAAAATAACTGAGTAATGTCTCAACAATAAATCAAAAGTGCACCTAAAAACCTACAATTTGCTTTTTTTAAAAAGTTTCTAGCTGATTCAGAACCAGAGTTATGACCATTTGAAGTTGGTAAAAAAATCAAACTATGAAATCAACGAATAGCAAATTCAGATATTTATAAGTTTTTTTAAATTCAAGACGTACTCGAGCAACCATACTATTCTATAAATTTATGGAGTAACTAAATTTTAGATTTTGATTTTATTTATAATAATTTTTAGTAATTCCGATACTTCTATATGTCTGAAAGACGAGCAAAGAAGAAAAAAACTTTTAAGTTTTGAAAGTTGGAGATGTTAGTTATTAAACAAATTTTTGATCAATTAATTTTCAATGAATTTTGGAAATTATATTTTGGATTGTGAGTGGATCTTGGTTTATAGTAAATGAATTTTTAATTATTCTCTTTAAAAAAGATTTTTATTATAAAATATAACAAAAATATATCCCATCTTTAAACTTTATAAAATTATATTTTATATATCAATACAATTTAATTATCTATCAATCAATTTTTAATTTTTTTAAGAATTTTTTTTATCAGCACTAACTAATAAATTTTTTTGTGTTCATCTAAGAACTAGAGCATGTATTGTTTTTGATCTTCATTTTTTGCTGCTTGATTTACATACTCCTGAGTCAAATGAACAGCTCTTTCTGCGCAATCATTTACAACTATCAGTTTCTTCAGTTTTTCTCGAGACTCTAAGTACGATTGTTGATTTTCCCACGTACTACAATCATGATTCATAAATTCTTCATTAAGTTGAAACCTTTTGAAGAAGTACAAACGTCGGCTATTTGTGAAATAATTAAGGCTTTTTTCCCGTAGCATCCTGATGCCGATATCGGATGCATCAAAACTTTTAGGCGTTTTCTCTTCAGGACCCATATTTTCGTTATTTAACGTTTTGATCATCTTGCGTTTTACACTATCTGCAACATCTGTATCAAACAGTGAAAGCATACAAAGTTCAGGTGACAGATACCATAAATGATTCCTAAATTTATTCAGTGTAGTGTCAGATATGTGTTGGTCTATATCTTTATAATCTACTAATGATTTGATTAACCTTAAATCATTATTTGGTGCCGCGATGGGTAAAGAAGATGTATACCACGGTTCCAAATATACAAAGACAATAAATTTACATAAAGAATGAAAGTTCGCCACTTTTTTTTCTTTCACTCCAAACGCATCTCTACATAAAAATAATTTTAGCGAATATATTGCTTTAGCCATCCAACGTGCGTGGTGACAAGCACCTGGCTTTTTTAATTTGAAATCTCCAACCCCTAGAAAAATAAGACTTAACTGCAGCAATTCTCTATAATCATCTCTAGGCTGCACTTCGTTTAGAAAAGATTTTATTAAATCAATCATACGAGGGATTTCTTTCTTCAGCTTTGGTTCCAAACCCTCTAATCTATTTTTGTAATTATTTTGGTTGAGATTAGACCACTCATCTTGGAACCTTTTGAATATGGGCATATTTGGTCCACTAGTACCTGGAATTTCATCCGCGAATGCTGCAGCTAAAATAACTTCTAACACGTGATGCCAACACGCAAGATAAACCAAATCTTTATCTATTATCTGTTCTAAAAGAGTAGCTGCACCACCCTTCCGTTCCGAATTTTCATTGGTTCTATCACAGCATACACCAATCGTCATTTCGATTAAACCCCATTCCTTCAAAGCCTGATGAACAACCGATGCTATCGTTGTGCCTTTTTGATTTTCCAAAGCCGGAATATTAATAATTTTTGTGAAATTCTCACTTGATACTAAAATAGGGAGTCCATCTAATTTTTTGCAAGTGATATTATCAGGAATAAGTTTCCCATCCCAGTGTACAACAATGAAAGAAACGGATATACCCTGAAACAATTGTTTCATTCTTTCATATTCCATTTTACGTATTTTAGTCAAAGAATTGACGTCAAAGTTTAAGGCATGAGCTATGGTACCAGTTATGAAAAGTACATCTCTGTCAGACACTTTGGCTTTATCGAAACTTGCGACAACTTCTGGAGTCATGATATTAATAGAACCTCGTATATTTTGTTTTGTAGAATATCTTCCATGTAGACTATACCCTGAACTGGAACTTTGTTGTGAATTCGGATTTGTCTCTTCACTTGATGTTAACTGTAGCTTTCCGGGCATTAATCGAGCTACTGATCCTAAAATTAAAATTCAGTTTTATTTTACAAAGTGAATAATAAACATACATGAAGAGACTAATCATAGAAAAGTTTCGTTTCGCATAAAAAAAAATATTTTTATTCACTGAATTTAGAAATTTAAATCTAAATTTCATATCGATCCGAAACTTTGATCATTTGATAGCAAAGAAGAAACAACGATTATAAGATATAATAGATTGTTCATTATTCCGTGAATCGCTTGAGAGCGCGGTGGCGTAATGGATAGAGCTCTTGCCTTCAACGCGGAGGGCATGGGTTCGAATCCTGGCCAGGTACCTCTAACTTTTTTTCAAAAGAAAATTTGTGTATGTGCCATTTATATCGCGACTCTTAAAAAATCCGACCTCATTGAGTATTGGTTGATTGTTGGTCACAAAAGTGGGTTGCCATCCATCGGTAGTCAAAGTTTTCGGTATGGTGGGTCTGACAGTCTAGCCTGATGTAATGTGTTAAACAGTTCCGGGCTGGACTCCCTCGACTTCACCATGGAAAAAGGTTAATCATATAGAGGACAATATCCTTTATATATTAATCTTTAAAAAAAAAAAAAAAAAAAAAAAAAAAAAAAAAAAAAAAAAATTCCGTGAATCGCTTGAAAACTTTCCATTCAACTTTTATTTAAATTAAGTCGTGAAAGTCATTATAAATCATTGTTTTTGCATTGAAACGAGTAAAATTTCGTTTCCAAGTTGAATTTTTTACATTTTATGGAGTTGTCATAATGTAAAGCATATATTTGGCATTTATATTTATTTATGCTAATTACATTCACAATACATTTTTAAAAAATTTCTTTAATTTGTTCAACGTTTAGAAAATTAAAAATGAATAAAGAATGATCATTATTACTAAACTGATATAATTATATATATTTTCTTGTAATATAGCTCTTTGATGGATTCATATATTAATTAATAAACATTTGAATGCTCTAAGTTATAAAAAAACAAAAAAATGTATCACCCTTTATCAAGTCCAATATATTTTAATGTTTTAGTTCCATGCATTAAACTAATATTATTATGACGCTTCTAATATATTCTTTTCTATAATTTTACGTAGTTATTGTATATTAAAGATGAAGTTTTTATTGCAAAATATACATTTTAAATTTTATGAATGAAAATATTCTCAATAAATTTTTTTTCAATTTTGGGAATAAGCAAGGTAAAAGTACCAGTAGTGGAACGGATTTGGTAGTGATTATAAACTGTAATGAAATATCAATTAATAAAAGCATTTATATCATAAATTTTCACACCACGTAAAAGATAGGCGTTCGTTGCATTAAAATTAGTACTTTCAAATTAATATTAATAACCTGTAAAAAATAAAATAACAAAAGATCATAATCACTCATATGTACTGTAAGTGGAACGACGATTGCGCACTATGCACCCGTGTTCCACTTGTCTTGACCCTACAGTGGAATATTGTTGTAAAGAAGTAAAATTTGGTTGTAAAGATAAAATTTGTATTTTAAGAAATTTTATTTAATAATTTATTAGTATCATTATTCATTTATTTAATCTATGTAACAATATGAATTCAAATGAACATAAATAAATTATTTAACATAAAAATTAACATTTTTCTTTTTTGATCCCTAAAATACTTCAATGGTCATCTAACTATTTTCAGCAAGTCCTATACCCTAACCGTTAAGAGAATTTATACTTTTTCTTTGTATGGATATAAAATAATTGGCGGAGCACGAGTTCCTTCAGCATTATACATAAATAATGTGGTAATACATAATTTCTTATTTACACCCACAACTTTATGCTCTGCCCGAGTTGCTATTATTCTTAAACGAAGTATCTTTCCTTAACCTTAAGCTGGCATGCCTCTCCAGCCGATTATAGCTGGCCTATGGGGTACTATCTGACTGCCTGTCTGCGAAATCGATAATAATAAATAAAAAATGCTAAAAAAATCTCTGGCGGGAATCGTAAATTACATCCCTCCTCTACCGTTTGGTGTCGCCACTGATCCTGATTTTTTGAATACAGTTTCAAAATTTGATAAGAAAGAGCGTGGGGTACTATAGTACCCCCCCTGCCAGCTAAAGGTTAAATTTGAAGTATAGTTTTGCACACAATCTAATAAATAAGACTTAGTTACTGGAAAGCCTCCGTCTGTTCTACAAATAATCTAGTTCACAATTTCCTGTTCTGCCTGTGCGGACAAAACTGTTACTCCACCTTTTCTATTATATTGCTTGTGTGGTTGCACATTCTAAAAATTGTTGTCTGAGAAATTCCGTATGTTTTTGCAACTTTTCTAATCGTAAATCCTCTTCTAAAAACTGCATTCACTGCACTTTGAAATGTTCAAGAGGAATAAGCCCTTTCGATATTTTTTTTATGTCATTTTTTATACGGCTACTTTTTCTTTTATCTTCAATAAATTTAAATTTATTTTGCTTTTATTTTTTTAAATTTTTTGTTGATCCCATTTTATAGAATTATTTTGATTTGAAGAATAAATTAGATTTTGAAATAAATGTATAGGTTACTTTTAATAGGCGGCCGTATAGTTCTGTCCTTGTTTAATATAAATTTTCGTTATTATTAATAAATTAAATATTGTTATACAAAAGTAAGGGCATAGCCCAATGGATTTCAGGACGAGCAAACGATCCTATTTTATGAAAAAATATAAAATTTTCATTAGTTTTCGAATGAGGTCTGAAACGGAAAAACAATTGAACTTGATAACTGTTTTTCCGTTTCAGACTTCACTCGCAAACTAATGAAAATTTTATATTTTTGCATAGAATAGGATCGTTTTCTCGTCCTGAAATCTATTGAGTTATATCCTTACTTTTGAATAGCAATATTTGATTTATTAATAATAACAAAAATTTATATCAGACAAAGACAGAGCTATACGGCCTCCTCTTAAGTTCTTACAATTTTCTACGAATTTTAGATTACTTACTATTCTAAAATATTTCAATATCATGGTGAATTCAAATTTTGTGGATAAATAAAAACTTAAAAGTTAAATAAAAGTCTTGACCAGTATTGTTTCACATCTGGGCCACGTGTTTGAGCTTACAGTTTGTTGAGAAGTGAAACATGATAATCATCCGTTCTAGTATTAGGCATCTGTATAATCTATGAACGTATAGAAGAACACTCGTTTAAAAATATATTATTTACCAGTAACAAATAAAAACTCAAAAATTACAAAGCTTGACCTATACACTAAGTTAAAAAGCGTTCTATGCATGAAAACTCATTATATTTTAAAATATTTTTAGAAACGTAAATGCTTTTCTGAGATACTTTTGGAAAAAAATTTAATCAAATTTAGGAGTTTAAAGTGCCGTTAGTGGAAATTTATTTTTTTTGTGACTAATATTTGTCAATGTTCTTTACAAAATATTCAAATTTAAACTTGAATACTTGAATAAAATTATTTTATTTTTATAAAGTATATATTATTTAATATAATTGTAAAATACTAGTTTTTGTAATACTGTTCCACTATAGGTACGATACACGACCATGTTCCTTTATTGGTACTTTTACCTATTATTGTATAGATTAGTGAATACCCTACTAATAAAGCTCATATGAGATCTAATATGATATCATATATGATATATCATATAAAAGAAGATAGACGCTTATAGAAGGATTCTTCTGGGTTAAATTTTTCGTCCGAAACGCTGGGTAACACTTCAACATTGTTTGTATACCTTATGAAAAATTCGATATATATAGATATAAAAATACATGAGATCTAGTACGCTTCTATAAGCGTCTATATTCGTTGATCATATAGATATTCTTTTTTCTAATCTATAGTAATTTATCATATGACTTGTCATACGAGGTTTGGTACGATAACTCATGTGAGATCTCACATGAGTTATCATACGTCTTTTCATATGTCATATGATGTATCATAGGATATGTCATGTGATATCATAGGATATATCACACGAGATCTCATATGAGCTTTTCTAGTAGGGTTTTGTTCTTTGATTTAATAAAATTCAAATAAAGATTTACTTTTGAAGGTAAGAAATAACGTTCATAAACATAAATAAGAAAATATTTACTTGTAACAATTCTCTTTGGTTCAATGCTTATATCCTTTCTAGACGATGGAAGAGATTTTAAAGATATATTAACATCATCGGGACTAATTACAACGCCTTGGTTCAACATGTCACGTCCATGGTTTGATGAGTCAGACTCATTGCTTTTTGAAGACAGAGATAGATTGCATGCTTCATAATTTTGAGAAAAAATATTTTCATCTGTAATCAAAAATTAATCATAAAAGTTTAGATCAAATAATAATGAGGTAATATCATATCATCTGAAGTATTAAATAGATAAATTATCACCTGATTCGTTCTCAGATTTCAAAACTGATAATTTTCTCTTGATATATTCTAGTGGTTTAGACGAAAAACTGTTTTTGGTATCATTATCCATAGAATCAAGTAGTTTGATTGAAAGATCTTGAGAAATATGAAATACAGTAGATAATTCTTTTGAAAAATCGACCACTTTCGTATTGATTTATTAGGAATCTTTTGTACCACTCGAAAATCCTTGTACAATTTATGAAGTTTTTCACAACAATGATCTTTTCTTTTTGTTTGTATAGATACTTTATCCCACAAACATACTACCTCTTCAATTATTATTTTTACTGCATCGACAATTTTGGCTTTCTCATTTCTAGTTTTATAAAATAGTCGCCGAAGTACATCCAAATTATTTGTTAATTTCTCTTCATTAAATCTAGGAATAGTGTCATTTACATTTGATAGATCTAAATTTTTAATTTGAGAGGTCATCTTGTTTTTATACTAAATTATGTCAGATGTTAAGAAAATACTACTCTGTATAATCTATGATCAAAATATATATATTGTAAAGGTGTCATATTATAAGAAATTTTTAAATGTTTCAGTAATTGGAAGTTGATCAATTATTAAATCTATGAATGTGTGAATTTGGGAATGTTTCATTCAAGAAAATTGAATTAAGGTGGCTCCAGTAATTTTTGATAAAAAATAGGATGTTTAGTAAAAAAATACTATGAAATGTATAAGCCACTAGTATTTTATAACAATTTATAAAATATAAGGTCATCGACCAAATTCAAGAGAAAAAAATTCTGGAATTTTGGAAATTTAACACGTGCTCTTATGACAAAAACGACATTTATGTTTATAATTTATTAATAAAATTATAGTTTTTTATGAACCAAATATGAAATCGTAGATTTTTTTATTACAAATTTAAATGAATTAAGAATGTATCATGTCATCGATAAAATCAAAATGATATGTAAAAAATTGATGGAAATTGATACGATTAGAATGCTTTCAAGCGTAAATATCGAACATTTTTTGTCAATTAATTAAATGTAATACAAATAATAAATATAGTAATCGATTAAAAATAAATTTAATAGAATTTAATTAAAACAAAAATTTATTTTGTTCTTTTTGCCAGAACCCCAGCTTGATACGGCACCAAACGCTAGAGCCACCTTAATACAAGTTTTTAACTCTCTATCATAAATTTGATGTATAATATAAGATTCATAAACTCTGATAAAAATGTTTTTGTTTGGTTTCATTATTTGTTATTTTAAAATATTATTTACTACAAAATAAAGGCTTATAAAGTATTAAAAAATATATATATATATATATATATATATGTGATTGAATATAAGTACACATAGTATCCAGAAATTTGAAAAAGGTTTGATCATATAAACACATATTTGTTCAGATACGACAGTTCAAGAAAACATATGGTTACATATGTAATAAAAGAAGTTATTACTTGAGTTAATGCAACAGTATATGTGAAAATGCAAAATCTGAAATTAATGGTTTGCCAAACAAAGTATTACACAATTTCAAAATTCAGTTAATAGGTAAATCAATAACTTATAACTTATATTAAAATGAAAAAGAAATATTTAATTTACAGAATATAAATTCCTTATAAATAAAAATTTACAAAAAAACTGAAATTTAAAACCAAATATTTACTTCTCTGATTTGTAAAAATATTAAAAGTAATAATTATATATTTTTGGAAATAGAAATCCATTAATTATAAATGGATCTAGATTGATTTAATCTTTCAGCAGCATCGATAACACTGTGTATACGCACTTTACATTTCACATAGTGAAATCATTATAAATAGGAGAAAGTTAGGAAAAATTGATCTTATATTACCAGTGAGAAAAGATAAATTACGAATAATTTTTTAAACAAATGATATAATTAATATTACTAATTTAAATAAAGATAAAAATAAGGCTTGTATACAAACTGATTTGCTAAATAAGATTTTTTGAGCATTTTTTGATAATCAACAAAGATTAAAATTCATTATAGTAAATGAAAATATTTTTTGAAATGTATAAATTTACAAAAATATTCACAAAACTAAATATATATCTTTAATCACTTTAATAAATTTGATATCATAATTTTTTTTTTGTTCAATTTATAACTAAATCAAAACTTATACACACCAAACAAACTTTAGCTTGCATATTCACTTAAAATTTTTTGTAAAAAATACGTACTTACTTGAACCTAAAATATCATCCATAAAATAATAGAAATTATGTATACATTAAATAACTCTCAATTTTATAAAGATCAAATAATAGAATTTATGTATATTAAATATTACCAGTGAGAAAAGATAAATTACGAATAATTTTTTAAACAAATGATGTACTTAATATAACTAATTTAAATAAAGATAAAAATTAGGCTTGTATACAAACTAATTTGCTAAATAAAATTTTTTGAGCATCTTTGATAAGCAACAAAGGTTAAAATTCATTATAATAAATAAAAATATTTTTTGAAATGTATAAATTTACAAAAATATTCACAAAACTAAATATATATCTTTAATTACTTTTATAAATTTGATATCATAATTTTTTTTGGTTAATTTATAACTAAATCAAAACTTATACACACCCAACAAACTTTAGCTTGCATATTTACTTAAAATTTTTTTTAAAAAATACGTACTTACTTGAACTTAAAATATTATCCATAAATAATAGAAATTATGTATATATTAAATAACTCTCAATTTTATAAAGATCAAATAATAGAAATTATATATATTAAATGAATCTCAATTTTATAGAGATCAACAAAAATATTTGGATTTGAAAGATTGTTTTTACAGGTATTTTCAGATCATAAAATGAATATAGAGTAGGGAATATCGTTAGGTTTTTGAAGAGTCTATTTTCATAGTTCATGACTGAAGGATGCATACGAGTCATGCACTTCCATGCAGTACTTTTATACAATTTCTCAATTTCGTGTGAGCAAATTAAGCAAATTGAATAATTGATAGAATCAATTCGAGCAATCAAAATTACATTAGAAGCAATTGGTTACAACTACCCGGAAGACAATTCCCGACTGAAAACATGCTAACCTTAATGAAAACTTTTGTTCAATTTAAAATAGTTCTATAATTAACTTGGAAAAAATTGAGTTTAGAAATGAATGCATAATATAAGAAGTGAATAATTCTCTATAACTTTTTTTTCGCATACATTTTTTGAAAATTCATTTTTTCTTAATTTGTTACAAAAAATCCTGATTCGTTACTCCTAGATTTCATCGTTTGATTTTTTTACTAACTTCAAATGGTCATAACTCTAGTTCTGAGTCACCTAGAAACTTTTTAAAAAAAGCAATGTAGGTTTTTAGGTCTACTTTTGATTTATTGTTGAGACATTACTCAGTTATTTTAAGAAGTTGCAGAAAAAATTGAAAAAGCGAAAATAAATATTTCAATTTCCTATCTATAAAAAGTTTGGGTCATCATAAGAAGAAAAAAAATTTTTTTAATCATCTTACAATGCCTATACGTAAAAATAGGGTGAAAATAGTAAAAAAAATTATTTTTCGAAAATTGGCACTGTTCAAACTCTTTTAATACAGGATTTTCATGTTTGATTTTTAGTTTTGGATAGTAAACTTTTAAATAAAGGCTTGGGAACTGATTTTCGAACAACTTGGTAAATAACTGCCACCCTAATATATATATGCAGCATTTCATATCAACTCATTTAGTCAAAAAATAAAAAATAAAATTCTGAGAATATGTTGAATTTAGTATTAAATTTTAACAAAAATTATATAAATATATATGTATAATCTATATATTTAATTAATCTATTAAATATATATATATATATATATATATATAATTTCTATATTTAATAAATCTATCAAATTATCAATTAGAGTTAGAATGTAAAATGTTTGAGAATGTAATACTTCATTATAAGAATTAGAAAAGGATAAAGAGATCCAGCATCTCCTTAAAGTTTTCATCATATAAGTAATATTTCTATCAATTTACCCACACCAGTTATTATATATATTTTCTGTTATTAGATACAGATCAAATAGTAGCATTTGATACATTTTCGTTACATTATATTACACTAAAATAATGGCCAAATTCGTAAAATATGGTAAGAAAAACATTTATTGAATTAATGCATGAAAAATTCTATTATTTAATTAATAAAAACTTACCAGAAGAGTGTCACACCTCCGAATCACGGATTTTGCTTGAACTTTGGGATAAGTTTTCAGATGATAAAATATGGAAAAAGCTAAAGTTATAATCACAAATACTCAATATTTCTCTAGTTACAGGCAATTAAAGAAAATCACTAAAAAAGTTACTAGATTTTTGAACGCATATAGTTCTTTAGCATTGATAGCTAGAAGCTTGAAACTTTTTTTAAATTAAAGCTGAGCTTAAGTCCTTTTAAGACAGTAGTTACAGCATATCAAAATATTATTTTTTCCCAAAGTTAGAGCGTAATAAGGATTGGACCTGAATTTTCTTTTTAAAACATTAATTAATTATAAAAGCTGAAATTAGGTCCAATCTTTATTACGCTCTAACTTTGGGAAAAAGTAATATTTTGATATGCTGTAACTATTGTTTCGAAAGGATTTGAGCTCAGCTTTAATTTAAAAAAAGTTTTAAGCTTCTAGCTGTCGATACTAAAGAACTATATGCGTTTAAAAATCTAGTAATTTTCTAGTGATTTTCTTTAATTGCCTGTAACTAGGGAAATATTGAGTATTTATGACTATGACTTTGGCTTTTTCCATATTTTATCATCTGAAAACTTATTTCGAAGTTTGAACAAAGTCCGTGATCCGGAGGTGTGACACTCTCCTAGTTAGTATTTCAACAGATTCTTATTTAATATTTATTAATTTCAGCTATCGATAAATTTCGAGGTACAAGAGGAGGCAATGTAACGTCCGAAAGTTAATAAATTTTTAATACTTATTTATTCGCGCGTTACAGTTCCTATTGCGTCGAGCGGTTACACAATAGGAGGCTTTTGCGTGACAGAGGGTTAGAGTAGCGGGTGAGTTTATCCAGCAGTCTCGAGAGCCAGTTTTAGAATTGAAGAAAATAAGAAAAAAAAGGAGTAATTTATTCAAGACTTACCTTGTACTGGATCTTGAATATTGGTGATTCGTTTTTATATATTTATGTATTGAATATATGGGTTTTCATTTTGATAAATATAAACTGTTTAATTTTTATTATAATTTGGTATATTTAGACTTTTTCTTTTCCGTACATAATTGCGATAAACAACAGAGAATATATATATTTTAAAACAAACTTAGATTTTTTTATTGATAGATTTGTGCCTTCGATGGCTTTTTAACAACTACTGACTCTTAAGTCTTGGCGACGTATAGCTTAGAAAAACGATTACTATATAATGAACTGTTTTTTCTGAGTCTTATGGCTTTTCATATGTTTTAACATTTTAGACGAAATACAATTTATGGTGCTGATTATATATAATTTACGACCCATAAAATATGTATATCGTCCAAAATTGTAAGTATTTCACTAGCAAGGGTCACGAAAGGCCACGGCGGTCATCATAGATAAGCGAGATGAGCAGAGCGTATCATTTGCTAGTGATATAATTAGAGAAAAATTTTCGAGCGGGAATCACAGCTAAATGAAACTATAATAAAATATATTAATTTAAAATGTTACACCTCCCTAATTAGGAAGGTTCATCGACCTCGATGAAATAGAGCTGTGATTAGGGCAACGAAAACTTTTACTCTTTTGACTTAAGATTATAAGATGAGGGTGTATGGGCGTTTTACAAAGAATTATAATGATGGTAATGCGCATGTGGGAGTCGTGGTCTCGCTATGAGATAATGTTCTTCCAGCTCGGTCATTTCTATTGAGCAGGAGATCTCCTTGAGTCGTTCTTCCTGCTGCTCGGTTATCATCACGATTGTGATGAGGATGTGGAATCTCATGTGTATAATAGACCGTTCGTTATAGGGTAGGGTACAATGTAGGCACCACCTGTCGAAGTCTACTTCATCGTATGGGTGACATGGTTCTATTTGGGGCCAGAATCCGAGCCTTAGGAGCATATTCATTCGAGTGACGAAGCCCATCTGGATTGAGAGAACAGAAACATAATAATAACAACAAAACAAAAAAAAAAATATATGCAAATTGGTGAAATGACAGAAGAGATGATAGAGTAGAAAAGGTAGATGGTCGCGAAATGGCTATCATAAAGGTATGAAACGATGTTTTTATAAAGGTATGCAATATGGCGGTATAAAGGTATGTTTTGATGGTGACGATTTGAAATGGGGAAGATAAAAGGGGGGGGGTTATTCACTAAATTGTAATTTGGGTGTTGATAAAGGTGCCACCCTCGTCCTCGATTTGGAATCAATGTTAGTACGCCATTTCTTTGCATACGTTACAGGCGTTCACTCTTCTGTTGTATAATAATAGTAGTTGACAGTGAATACAGCGACGGTCTTGGCCTCCGGGTAAACATATGCGATGGAAGTCAACGTAGTGTTTGTAATGCGTCTTATATTTGGTTATTGTTACAAAACATTTTTCGCAAATGACTTTGCGGCTCATTTCACTGTAGTACACCGGTAGTTGGGCCTTTGTGCAATATGCACTGTGAATGATTTCTTGGGATCCCCTTTCTGAGTAAGGATGAAATGATCATTTAGGTGGAGGGGTTTTCCCGTGATATACGGTCGACTTTTTTTCATCTGGATTAGTTTTTGTCCGGCTTCCATAAATCTGGTTCCCTTTTATGGTGTCGATTTCCTCCAAGTGGCGTAGGGCCGTCGTAATGCATGTTGCACATTTGTGGGCCGTTTCCAATGTTAGTAGATGGTTGTTACATTTATAACATTTGCAGTATAGAGGTTCGGTGGATTGGGAGAATCGGTGAAACTGTGTTTGTTTTTTTATAGTAGCCGGTACGTTCAGTGTTCTCGAAGCAAGCAGTGCATAGGATTCTGTGGCTTATCGTGTTGTAATATATAGTCTTTACTCTGGAGTGTTGCGTCGTGCAGATTCTTTTGATCATGGTGTTGGTTGCAGCAACTAGCTTTGGACGTGAAGAGTAGCTGTAAGAAAGAAAAGAAAAGAAGCTAGGAGGTTAGTTATTATTCAGACAAGGATAAAAGAGTGAGAAAATGAATACAGTAGCATTTAGTATGAAGGTGGATGCTTAAAATTATGGTTAGTAAAAGAAAAAAAAAACAAGTTTTAAGTTAATCGATGGTTTGAGTATTTGGTGGTGGCAGTAGTGGTTCTTCGTAGTCGCAGTCGACGGGTGAAAAATGCGCGTTTGGTTTGTATTCTTCATCCGATATCGATATGTATTCCCGGTTGTATGTTTGAGGAGTTACGCAGAGTTCCGTGGCCATGTCTTGAGATATAATATTTGTAGGTGGTAATGGCAATATATTACGAGATCTGTTTCGTCGCCTTGTGCGTATTAATGCGGTCATCATAATAATAAACAAGATTGGATATCCGCTGATCAGTACATATATTATTTTGATTAGAATATGTTTGCTCTGTAGTATGCTGATGAATCCAAAGGGGTTAAGAAGTGCAACAGCCATTGTGTTGGGTTGATAATCGTAGATATACAATGGAGCATCAGTTTCAGTCTTAAGCCGTGGTTTGATGTCGTAATGTTCCGTTTTACCCAAACATGATTTATCCAGTTGAAAAAGTCCTTCTCCGTGTATTTCTATCGCCTCGTGTTGGTCGTTTGGACATAAAATAGTAACAGATTCCTGATGAATGGCGGAGTATATCCATTGGTTACCACTTGATAGCGGAACCCATCTTGTGGTGTTTGTCTGGTCGTGCGTATCCTGCAATCTTCTAGTTCTTCATTTTCAGAGTCTATTAGTAAAGACATTTCGCAGCTACGGCCACATGATTTCTGTGGTTGGGGACAGTAAAAAGTTCCTTCGACTTCTGTGCATTTCCTCAGGTTATTGGGGTTCATGAATGAATGCGTCATTGTCCTTTCTTTGGTTATGAGGAAGACGAATGTAGGTTCTACATAAGTAGAGAGTCCGAATTCCCGTGGTACTGGGAATGGATGCATCTAGTACAGATTGTATCTTTCTTGGGTGTACGTGGTGAAGGTGGTCGTGATGTATATGGTTGCGTCTGACTTGCTGAGCTGGATGTGAAGAAGGCCTCGTAATTCTGTTAAAAATGGGTCGATCTGCGGAAAACTAGATTTTGTTGATCCGTTATTTTCTCTGATTATGCAGCTGATGGTTTCTTGAGAAAATAGGTGTGTTCCGAGGGTACCATTTTTTTTTCTCTGGATTGATGAGATCTAGGTCTATAGTTGTCGTTAAGGTCCAGTTTGGGTTTTTATAGGCGACTTTTCCTATGTTTTCGAAGTAAAGCCCTGATGGATGTTCCATATCCATGATGGAGTAGGGCAGATTGCTTCCCGTGGAGTAGGTTAAGAGGGACGTAAGTAGCGCGTGCAGTATCAGAACTTGCATCTGTGGAAAAAAAAAGAAAATAGAGAATACAAGGTTTGGGTAGAAAATATTAGTGATAGGTCGGTGTAAGGAATAGTAGTCACGGTGTTGGTGTAGCGGAAATATTGTTTGATTTTATTCGTGCTTGGTGATGTTGCTAGTAATGTGTCTTTTGTTGAAGCTTAACATCCAAACGGGAGTTCGATTATACCTATTCCCATAATTTTGATCTTCCTTTCTTTTTGATTATTGCAGGTGATACGAATATCTTCTTCCCTTGAGATTGAAAAGATCCAAGCGTTTGTATCCCGTAAGTGTGTCCATGTGTTAATGAGTTGTGCTGTTTTCGTATTGCATTCCCTTGCAGGTGTGTTGGAGAGTAGTTGGGTTTTGCATATTGTTCTTGAGGTGATCTTTCTAGATGAGTTGCAATACGTCGTCGCTTTGATTCTTGCACATTTGAAAATGTCTTCTTCTGCAGAAGTCGTGACTTGTTAAATCTTGAATATTTTTGTTAGTTGGTGCATAACATTTCCGATGAGAGCCGGTGTTTTGTCGGATAAAATGACGCGTGGTGAGCCATAAAGAGATATTACGTGTCTGGCTAAGTGTTTAATGGTGTTCTTAACAGGAACAGCTATGCAATACTTGGTTAAATTGTCCTGTACAGTTAATATGTGTCGGTTACCATCTGGGGTGATTGGTAGAGGTCCTACAGTGTCGATCGATATCTTGTCAAAAGGGTCAATGGGTGTATCCGTGATAATCATTGATTCTCTATTTTTGACTCGTACTAATTTTAGTTCCTGACACTGTTGGCAGGTCCTGACGTACTCTGTTACGTCTTCTTTCATCCCGTGCCAAAAGAATTTTTCTCTGATTCTCTTGTATGTTTTTGTTACTCCTTTATGGCCTCCTACCATACTCGAGTGAAATTCTTCAATAATTCGTCCTCTCATGTCGTCTGGGGGTATAGTGGTTGATCCGTAGAAAATAAAGATTTGGCAGTCGCAGTGGTTTAATGATTCCTTTAGTATTTGCAGAAAGGTTGAAAATGATATTTTGTCAATTAAGTTGTTCTGTTTAGAGATACGTAAAGTTTTGATGTCATACTCCTTTATGCACTCTGCTAGGTTTTTGAGTGTATTTCGGAGTTCTTGTTCTGAAAAGACTTCGAAGTGCCTATTGGTGAGTACGGCGTTCAGTAAATATGTCCTGGTTCTTGGTGTTATTAATACTTATCCTTGTTTTAGTTTAAATTTCTCCATTTCATGCTTGTCCAACTGGTTTAGGTCTATTAATAATTTTGCTACTGGGGTGGTGAATCCACAATCCGCAGATATAAAGTGGAGTAAATTATCCTTTTTATGTGTGAGGCTCTCATTTATCAGCCTGATTTGTAGCACACTATTTGGTGTTTTCATCAATTCAGGATAGAATAATTCTGGAGATATGGTATCAGATATCTTTGGAGGGGTTTAGTGAATTTCTTCATTTTCTTCCGTTGAGGAATCGTCGGTACTACTATCTTCTATGATAGGAGTTGCTTGGTTCATGGTCCACTGGAATGGAACGAGCTATGGGTCGAGGCCTATGGCTTGTTTCGTCCCACCAGTACTCGTCGACTGATGCAGAGTCTTTGGAGCTCTTCCGAGGAGCTGACTTGATTATGTTTAGTTTTGTTGGCATGGTTTCTTCTTCATCATTTGTTTGTTCGTCTTGTGATGAGGTTTGTTTGGTTATGGGTGGTCCTTGCAGTACCAAACTTGAGCATCCGCTAAATCGTTTACGTGGCACTAGAGATGCATTATTCGAGTCTGATTCTTCGTTAGTCTCGAAGTTTACCTTTTTTGTATATTTTATTGGTCTTATTGGTTTGGGTACATTATCGTTTGAAGAAGTGGATGGTATAGGGACAGATGGAACGTTGTTCTGTGGAAGCGAGCCCAAACTTACTAGCTGTTTATGGTTCAAATCGATAATTTTTGGAACTTGTTGGGCAGGTTTTTGCGGAGCTGGTTTTGTTGGAGGTGGCTCTGAACGACTACATTTTTCGTTTGGACGTAAAACTCAAGCAGGAATTAGTTCCTCGCGGGCACGTCGGTTCCTAACTCGATCAGCGATGGTTGCACCTGTTGTGGTTGATGTCGATAACACAGGTCAACATGATTTTTATCGCACGAACATGAGCAACATATTCCAAAGGTTTTTGATGCGCTGAACACGAATCTGGCATCAGAAATGCTTCATCACGTCACATTTTTGAGATATTTTAACCTAAAAGTGCAAAAAACACGTATTTTCGCTGTTTTGGAGGCTATATTACACCGCAAAAAAATTTTTTTTGCTGAAAACTAATCTGACCATCACAAAGTACCGCTTCTACCCTTTCCAACACATTTTTCAAATTTGACAAATCTTTTTTTTTCGCGGAGATATCATCGAATGAAGTTCACCACTTCAGAGATTTCATAACAACAGTACCAACAATACAAATATCACAGCCCCACGAAAAAAAGTCATATGTGCAAAAGGTAATACCATGCCATTTATGTTTTTGAGGTCGCTGAATTCAAATCTGGGGTGCGTTTGACCTGGTCGGCTCAGAGTCAAGGTTAAGTCAAGGTCAAATCGAGAAAATGCATTGAATGAATCCGAATTTAAGGTTTATCTGATCAATAACCCCCTAATATTTCTATGGCAATGTTAGCAACCCCCTAATAACCCCCCTAATATCCATCCTAATATGAACTGTTCTATGAACCCCTTAATAGCGAAATGGCAATGGTAAAACGCCCCTAATGACTCAATGACAATCCTATCAGCCCCCTAATAGCCCCCCTATAAAGTTCCCCCCCTAATAACCCTGTAATATGAAGTAAGCCAATAAACCCCTAATAACGCAATGACAATGCTAGCAACCCCCTAATTACCCAATAGCAATGCTATTAACCACATTATGTCAGATGTTTCAATGTTATCAATTTTCTGATTTGTGGAATCGTTTTCTTTTTTCGTCTAGGCTTCTGGTTCCTGACTTTCTCTTATGTTGTATTCCATCATTTTCACGTTTAAGAGCCTAGCAGTAGTCAGCTAACATACTAACATTCCATCTACCTTGATACCTTCTTTCCATCTCTTGGATGTCTTGGTGGAATCTTTCTCCTTGCTCCTCACTTAGATCTCCAAGATTCTCAGGAAAATAATCTAAATGAGAATTCAGGAAGTGTACTTTTAAACTCATGTTACAATCCAACTCTTTGAAACTGGTAAGCATATTTTGAACGACTACGTGATAATTTTCTACTTTTCTATTTCCCAAAAATCCTTCTACAACCGCTGTGAAATTCACCCATGCAGCCTTCTCTTTTCTTGTCATTGTTTGTTGAAAATCAGCCGATTTCATCATCTTTCTTATATCTGGACCTGTGAAAATACCTTCCTTTATTTTTGCATCAGATAATCTTGGGAATTTATCCAATAAGTAGTGGAAGCATTTTCCATTCTGATCAAGGGCTTTGACGAATTGCTTAATCAATCCTAATTTTATGTGGAGGGGAGGTAAAAGTATTTTTTTTGGATCACACAAGGGTTTTTTGAGAACATTGTGTGATCCTGGCTTTAGAGACGTGCGAAGTAGCCACTTAGTTTCTTCCCAATGACGTGCAGTAGCTCTACTATCCCACAAACAAATGTAACATGGGTATTTGGTATACCCCGACTGCTGTCCAAGAAGTATAGTTATTACTTTCAAATCACCACATATGAGCCATTTATGTTCTTCATATTTAATTTTCTCAAGAACTATCTGCATGTTCTCGTAAGATTCTTTTAGATACACTGAATGAGCGAGTGGAATCGAAGCATATTTATTTCCATTATGAAGGAGGACAGCCTTCAAACTTCTTTTAGAAGAGTCGATGAAGAGACGCCATTCAGTAGCGACATATATCAAGCCTAATTTTGTCATTAAGCCAGTCACGTGATGACAGTAAGTCAATCCATCTTTCCCTTCGAAATATCTGATATATTCTTGGTCTCTGTTTCTGTACCAAGAAAAAGTTGTTTTTGGAGCCAACAGATTCATTTCTTTCAACCTAGAACCTAACAATTCTGATTTATTTTTTGGCAGGTCCAAATCTTTAACCAAATTATTTAGAAGAGCTTGTGTAAACAATTGAGGACTTTCGGTTGTATCGAAATGCGCACTATCATCTGACTGCAGATCTTCGTCGTCCACCTCGATATCATTTATTTCGTCTGGGCTCCTGGAAGTACTAGGCAAACATTTTGCTTTCTTTAGGGGTAATGATTTCTCACAGACAAGAGTCTTCCGTAAAACTGGTTTAGTAACAGATGAGACATTAGGATACAAAATTGCAGATTTATTCTTACTGTTGAAACCTTTCAGGTCAATAGAACAAAAGTAACAGTCATTATGATCACGTGGCTCACGCTAGATCATCGGAGAACTGAAAGGCAATTTTTGCGAAGAGTTGTCTTTATTCCAACGACTTAATATAGTATGGCAACTTACATAAATTGTGTTTGGCACCCAAGATTTGTCTACATTCAAGATAGAATAGCCGAAATAGTTTTTGTAAGCAGTTTCGATTGAAAGCGTAATGTTTCTCCTTTGATTTTTTGTAGCATAAAGTCCACATACGTTGCAGAACTTGTTAGGATCGTTCACGCAACTCCGGAGAGACATTATAAAATAGATCTCAAGAACACGAGGACGATGAAGATTACTAGAAACTGGGATTCTCAACTATCCTGAAAAGGACTGTTGAAAAGATGCGCGTAAGGTGAACCAAAGCAGAACTCTCCACTATCCTGAAAAGGACTGTTGAAAAGATACGCGTAAGGTGGACCAGAGCAGAATTCTCAACTATCCTGAAAAGGACTGTTGAAAAGATACGCGTAATTGACCTAACCTTGACTCTGAGCCGACCAAGTCAAACGGACCCCAGATCAAAAACCTACAGAAACAGTACCTGGGCCAAGATTAATGGGATAACCTTTATCTGACCTTGATCTGACTTTGACCCCTGAGCTAATCGGATCAAATGAATCGTGGATTCGAATTCAGCGACCCCAAAAACATAAATGTCATGGTATTACCTTTTTCACCTATGACTTTTTTTCGTGGGGCTGTGATATTTGTATTGTTGGTACTCTTGTTATGAAATCGCCAAAGTGGTGAACTTCATTCGATGATATCTCCACGAAAAAAAAAAGATTTGTCAAATTTGAAAAATGCGTTGTAAAGGATAGAAGCGATACTTTGTGATGGTCAGATTTGTTTTCAGCAAAAAAAAATTTTTTGCGGTGTAATATAGCCTTCAAAACAGCGAAAATACGTGTTTTTTGCACTTTTAGGTTAGAATATCTTGAAAACGTGACGTGATAGAGCATTTCTGATGCCAGATTCGTGTTCAGCGCATCAAAAACCTTCGGGATACATGAATAGCGTTCTTGCGATAACTCAAAATTTCTTTTTTGCAGACCTGTGTAATTGATCTGGAGGCTTATTCTTAACTCCAGGTGGTCGTCCTCGTGGTTTCGGGGGCGCTGGGGCCTTAAACTTGGCAGATGAACTCGTGGATAATGCTATTGCTTCTTCTGGTATCGGGTTCCTAGATAATGCATCAGCATTGACATTTAGTCGACCAGGATTGTGGAGAAACTTGTATTCGTACTCTCTTAATCGAGTTCTCCATTTTATTAAGCGTTAAATTGGTGGTTTTACTGAATCTATCCATTTTAGTTGTTCATGGTCGCTTACGAGCGTGAATTCTCGTCCGTAGAGGTATGGACGAAAATGTAAAACAGCATATATTATGGCCAAACATTCCTTTTCGGTTGTTGCATAATTCCTTTCTGCTGGTTTCATCATTAGCGACATGTATGCTATCGGTCGATCTTGGCCGATTTCTCCTTGACTCAATACTGCACCCACGGCATAATCAGATGCGTCAGTGGTAAGTATAAAAGGTTTTTCAAAATCCGGGTGTTGGAGGACTGGTGCAATGCATAATGCATTTTTCAGGTCCTCGAAGCTTTTCATGTTTCTCTGTCCATTCGAAAAGGACAGTCTTCTTTAGGAGGTCCAAGAGAGGTCTTGCCCTTGCTGAGAATTTTTCTATGAATCGTCTGTAATATCCAGCAAATCCCAGAAATTGCCTGATATTTGTTTGATTTTTGGGCTTTGGAAAATTCCTAACGGCCATCGTACCTTTTTTTCGTGTTCTACCAAGTTTGAGGCAAAGATGATAACGTCATCCAGGTAAACTAATAGTTCAGAGTCCTGTGAACCTAGCAAAACTAGGTTTATGAGCCTTTGGAAGGTCGCGGGAGCCGAGCGAAGGCCGAAAGGCATACACACGTAATGGTAGTGCCGTGTTGCAGAACTAAAAGCAGTTTTGTGCCGGTCTGCTTCGTTAACTTCAATTTGGTGGAAGCCTGAAGCTAGATCAAAGATGGAAAAATATTTTGCTCCTCCGAAACGATCTAGGATTTCTGTTATGTTTGGCAGGGGACGCGCGTCACCGAACGTCTTTTCGTTGAGGGCTCTGTAGTCGATTATTATCCGCCATCTTTTATTTTCCTTTGAGTCGTTCTTCTTTGTTACAATCCACAAAGGTGAATTGTATGGTGACTTTGAATTTTCGATTATTCCATCATTCAGTAGCTTTGTTACTTGATGCTGCATTTCTTCTCTGTGGATCGTAGGGTAACTGTACTGTTTAATAAATACAGGTGCGTCGTCCTTTGTAGGGATACAATGTTTCAAGACGTCTGTAGCTGGTAATTTGTCTGCAGGCAGGTGAAATAATCGTGGGAAATCGGTGACTATTTTTAGAACATGTTCCCTTTCTTCTTCGTTTAGATGTTCCAAGCGTAAGCTGTCTAGGATCTTTTGGAGTCTTTCATCTGCAGAAAGGTCTATTTCTGAACCGTCGCTGTTAAAGAAATCTTCTGCCTCCTCAAATTCATCGTATGCTTGTAATTCCTGTGGTGGAATTTCAATTTCGGCATCCTCTTCATAGGAGTTGATTGCCATAACGACTCATTTGTGGTTGTCGTTCCTTACTATGGCTTCTCCTATGAATATGTTGTCGGGGGTTTTCAGTCTAGGGATATATCCGGTTTTTTAATCGGTTTTATGCAGGTTTATTGCAATGGGTGTTTTGGATCGAACCTGTAAAATATATTTTGTGGGTTTCGGTGCTCTATATTCGTAGTTTACGAATCTTAAGAAGGGGCCGAACTATCTGTCTCTGTCTAATAGCGTTTTTCATCATTTATAAAAACACTATCCGGTGTAGCAAGAAAAAAATAGCAGCCTCCGCTAGATATTAGTATAGTTAGTAAATTTTGTAATAACAAACAAATTTTTTTACTGCGTAGTTTTTGAATAATTAGAGACCTACCAAAAAAAGATAGGTTATATTCTAGATTGCTAGTAGGTCTCTAATTAGTCAAAAACTATGCGGTAAAAAATTTGATTTTTATTACAAAATTTACTTATTATACTAATATCTAGCGGGGGCTGCTATTTTTTTCTTGCTACACCGGATAGTGTTTATATAAATGATGAAAAACGCTATTAGACAAAGACAGATAGTTCGGCCCCTTTTTAAGGGGTGAATAGGTTGTGACGATGTTACCAGAGCGTTATGGTGGAAGGAGATTTTCGCTGATTCAGACCTTAAGAAGTCGACTTCTAGTATGCCTGCTGCTGGTATGGGGAGATTTCCAGTTATAACTTGAAATCTTATGGGTTATCGAAGAGGGTTATTTCCGTAGAACCAGCAGTATTAAATGAATCCGTGGTTATTTCTGTTATGGTCATTGGCTCATGGGCTGCTATGATGGTTCTAGGCTGCAGAGCTCGCACATGGATGAGATTTATCTCTGCTCCTGTAACTATCAAGAATTCTGTTGGTCCTTTTAATTCTGGAGCTTGTAGTTTGATTACTGGTCCTGTTCCTCGATGGCTGGTTCTTCTTGTAAGTCTGTTGCAGTTATAAATTTCAGTGCAAGTGGACGCTCCTGAGGGGGCTTTCTCGTCGAGGCGTCCATCTGACGAGCAGGCAATGAGTTTAAAGCCTCCTGAGGCCTTGGTCGTTGGTATTGTGGTTGATATGGTGCCATATGTGGGTACTGGTACGGGTATGGATATGGCATGGGGCCATAGAAGGCATAGGGTGCATGTAGGGATAGTGAGGTGGAAGCGTATGTCCAGTGGGGTTCGGCGAACGTGCTCTGACCTCTGGATGGAGAGTTCTAGGGTTATATCCCCTGGAGTCCCTTCTATTGTCGTTGAAGTTCCTGTTGGGGTAATTGTATCGTTCCGAGGAATGCGTATTATTCCTGTTTGGGCATTTCCTGGAGGTGTAATCTATGGGGCTTTGTGACCTCGTGCTGGAGAGTTTTTACGATTGTATGTTCTGTAGTTACACTCGTCTCTCGCTGGTGATTGTGAT
Source organism: Anastatus disparis (assembly GCA_017163975.1). NCBI lineage: Eukaryota > Metazoa > Arthropoda > Insecta > Hymenoptera > Eupelmidae > Anastatus > Anastatus disparis. Next base: position 4,628,548 of record JAFFSR010000267.1, on the reverse strand, counting down.
CTCCAGGGTGGTTTGCTGTCGTTGTCGTGGGACTTGACTTGTCGTAGAGGTCGGTCTGCTTCAATGACATGAAGGGAACCCTTCCTGTCGTTCGAGGAGACCATATCTCTCTCGATTCGTTGGGCAATTCTTAGAGCTGCAATTAAAGTATCTAGTTTTTGAACACTTACTGCATACAGTAAGTCATCCGAAAGCCCTCTCTTGAAGGATTCTAGTGCGAGTCCTTCGAGCATTATGGTCATATGGGGTACCTGTAAAGCTTGAAATTTCTCCTTGAGCGAGGCCGTGGCTCCTTCCATAAGCCTTTTAATGCGACTGTAATATTCTATTACAGTTTCGTTCCTCCGCATTCTGATTCCCTGTATCTCAGCACAGTAGTAAGAGTATGTTTTTTTTTTGTGAAAAGCATTCTTTTAAGGCGTTCTTCAGGGTTTCGATGCTATTAATCTCGGTCCCACTGACTGCATCTCTAGCGGTATCCCGCAATTTTGCAATCACACCTTTAAAAAACGCGTTGCGAATTCCTTCAGGATATATATTAAATCCATTTTCCACGTCCTGAAGTGAAAGTCTTGAGTGACATGTTCTTACCATCATATAGGGGAATGTGCAGTAATGCTTGTTGCACTGCCATGCATTCACCCATGGTATTAAGAAGAGCATCAGTGATGTTCTGATGATGCGTTAAATTCGCTATTTCTTCTTCCATGGCTAAGTTGTTGTTGATCTTGAAGGGAGACTTGAAAAATCACACGTGAGTTTTAATAATTCGTTACCCTCCTTGGCGAGGCGTTTATTCAACTCTATTATTTTCCTTAAATAACAAAGGTGCAGTGTTTTATTTCCGCTCTGCAAAACGCGATGGCTGTTATTTAAACCGGTAGCGGTTGTTTTAATGTCGATTAAGGATTTTTCTTGGGTTTCTAATAAATTGTCAAGTTCCAAGGCCCGTTGTTCGCAAGCGGTAACCTGCTACTTAGATTAAGCAATCTGCTACATTCTTGTTGTTTTGTTATAATTTCAGCAAGATTATTACTCATGGATTGCGTCTTCAGGTTTTATTTTCAATTTCTGAAAATTTTGAGACAATTTTATTATGGCTACTTCGGTCGTCGTTAGACGGTTCTTTCTAGTATCCGGGTGTGTGAAGAGCTTACGTAATTCGCTAATCGTTTGTGATTTCCTCCTAGTATAGATATGTTTTCTTGCAGATCGTTTATTATTTGTTGTTGTATTATAATGGCACTTTCTGCTTCTTCGATCCAGGCTTCGTATAATCCTACTCTTATATTAAAATTGTCTAATAAATTGACGAGGTGATTTAGGTCCAGAGGTTCTGGGGGAAGATGAATCATAAGCCGTTAAGGAAATTTAGTTTTGCGGTTTAGTGTTTTCTTTGTTATCTGAGTTTAGCAAATCCTTGCAGAAAGAATTAAGTATTTCGTCGATTTCCACAATATCTTCTCCTTCCTTTCCTTGATTTATGAATTCTACAAATTCTAGGCTTACTACTTGGGTAAATTGGATTTCAGTGAAGATGCCGAAAAACGGCAATGTGTTCGATTGATCAGTAATGATCCTCATGAACAAATTTTCTTGTTTGTAAGTGAATAAAAGAGAAAAGAGAATACGAAAAAAAAGGAAGATTCTATATAGCTAGTGAGGTGCAAGTATTACCTGTTGATTCCTCTTATGCAAAATATAAAATTTTATTGAATAAAAGGATGACGATAACAAAAGTCAAATATACAGCCCTTTTTGATAAAAAAAAAATAAATTTATGGCGTATGTTTGACAGGACTAGGTGGTTTGGTTTATCCTCTTTTATTAATCCTGGCTGAGTGGTCTTTTCAGAAATTGTCTCGATGTTTCTCTCAAGTTGGTTTATTCTTTTTGATATGTTACCGCGTTTACGTTTTGTGTGCCACGATGAGCTTTTAATTTGTAGCCGATTAGTTTCGGAGTAAATATAGAGGTATTTAATATCGTTGTACTGGTTCTCGAGTTCGCTTGTTAATATCCTGAGATTCTTTTTTAAATTTGAGTTTATTAAAAAAAGGGCTCAAATCTCTTGTTGTTGTTGGACAGTAAGGCTTTCCAACTTGTGGATTCACGATTCCAAATTCGCTACTGATGCGTCAGTACTTGATGGTCTATTTCGAAGCGGTATTATCATTAAAAGGAAGAGAGGGAAAAAAAGGTAGAATGTAAGAGAAAATGAATTTTTGCGTCTAAATTTTAGAATTATCGTCGTTGATAAGGTCGATTCTGTATAACGACTCGTTGCTTTGTGTACTGTACGCAGTTATGCTTTAGCGAGTGTAACTGTGCTTATGGAGATCCTTATCTGCGTCACTTGGTCGTATAGGTTTATTAGTATAGGGTTATATGTGCGTATGTATATATTATGGACGATATTCTAAGTTGAAACAAAAAAAATTTTTGATGAGTTGCAATGATTTTTGGGGGGGGGGTTCTTGGAGTTAATATATATGTATTTACATATGGAAAACCGTATATGCAAAGGCACATGTATACATATATGTATAGGTATATCTATGATTGTGCATGCACAGGCGGGTATGCGTATTTTAAGAGCGATTTCATCAATTGTGTGAAAGAAGGAAATAAAATGTGATTAATACAATGATGAGTGTCGTTAAGGAAATGGGTTCTTATTAGTAATTATTTTAAACAAAAAAAAATTTTTAGTTTATTGTGTTTTTATAATAGGTTATTAATGAATTCATTTATATAGAACGAGAATTCTGATGTTTGTTCCGTGGTGATCGTCTTTTCTAAGACCAATTCAAATATGTTTACTCGTTTTATTATTTTGAAAAATTTTCCGTGGTCGCGTCGAGACATTCCTAATTTACTTAGCGTTTTCCTTATCTCCCGGTAGTCGCGAGGGCCAAAGGGTCGGGGCATTAAATAATAAAAAGATTGTTAAGTATAGAGGTCTTCAACCGGCAGCAGGAGAGAGTTTAAGTGAGTTGCGCCTGCTTAAACACGTCAGTAATTAGCGTCAACCAGGGTAATAAATTCACACATTAAAAAAATATAGCTTAAAAAAAATATATATATATATGTGCCTAGGACAGCTATTACCGAGCGTGACAGGAAAGATACGTAAGCTTGTAATCGCTGGCTGACGAACTCTATAACAAACAAAAAGAAAGGTCAATAAAAAAAATTTAATGTAGTAATCTCGAAAAGAATTAAGTGAACTAATCTAAGGTCGGTTTGGCAAGATGAGGTATCGCAGTAACTAAGCGTATGCGTCCTAATTGATCTAAAACGACCTCTTGACGTCACTAGGCGTGCAGTACACACTAGCGGTCAAAGCTAGTCATTAGTAACATAAAGACACATCGACCAGATTTATAAAAGAGCATCAAATTAGGGTACGTGCGCGCCAAACTTACAGTTAGGGTTAGTTAAGCAAAAAAAATAAAAAAAAGTTTGGGCAAGAGGATCAACCCTAAGGGACCGGCTCTACGCCCGCGAAGTCTTTTAGAGATTTTTACTAATAAAAAAAACAAGAAAAAAAACTTACAACAATTATGTTACTTTTGCGCCAAAGAGAGGAAAAAGATTCATATGTATGGGGAAAAAAAAAATTATAGTTTTAAGTTTGTTTAAATTTGTTTGTATATTTATGAAAATGATTTATTATTGTTAGCCGACAAGGAGGACGAGTTATTAAAAATAATTAATTCTATATATATATATATATATATGGGTCAAAATAACATCTTTTTTAAAAAGTGTGCGCACGTGGGTCAGCGATTTTGCTGATTTTGAGATATGTTTTAGTATTATTAAAATTAGAAATCTGTGCAAAATTTCAGCCCTCTATGTGCAAAACTCGCCGAGAAATGGCCTTTCAAAGGTCAAATATCCGCTTCTTTCGGCTGTTTTTTACTCTTTTTCAAAATTCTGCCAAGACTCGAGTTTTTGACATATTTTTATTCGACAGGCGGCAATTTCTTCGTTTTTATGTTAACTTTAAATATCCGTAATCTTATTTTTAAAAAATTCTAATGAGGCTTCTGAAAACTCAGAGAACAAAATACTGATTTTTGAAATTTTTGAAAATTTTTAAACAGCTGTAACTCAATTGGATTTGAACATTTTCAAATTATCAAAATGTCATTTTATTGGTCTTTTAGAGAGCTTTGATTTCAATTTTGAAATTTTCAAAAAGGCTCAAAATTGACGGAGATACGAAGGTTTAAAGTTTGCGAAATATCTAAAATATTCGTTTTTTACAAAATTTAGATCATTGTAACTCTGGCCGGACAACTTCAAATTCACTAAATCTTACAAGAAAACTTTCTATAAGTCATGTAAAATAAGGCAAAATAGGCCTGGTCAATGGTATCCTACGATTTTATTATTATTTGAACCTCTCATAATTCAGTATTTTGCTTCACAAGTAAATTAATAGACCCACCTGTTGCGTCTTTTACTCATAAATGCGAAAACCTTAAAAGATTCAACAGGCTTTAAATTATTAAATGAGAGATAAAAAAAGTTGATTTTATGCTTGAGTATAGGTCTCTAGGTCGTTTAGAATAAAAGTTATAACAGTTTGAGAATTTTTTATTTCTCAAGGTATCAAATCCGTGAACGCTTACTCTAGCCGATTTTTAGATTGGTCTTAACTTACCTATAATCTGATTTCTATGATACTTCAGGACTCTTATTGAAGCTCTAATTAAAAATTATTGCTTGTAATTTCAATATCTTTGAAATACAGTGTTTAAAAGTGAATTAAGAAAACGCAAAAGTGCGTCAAATAAAATATTATATTCCCACGGGCACAATAAATATTATTCGCAAAAGTGCGTCAAACAAAATATTATATTTCCAAGGGCACAATAAATATTATACGCAAAATTGCGTCCATTGAATAAATTATTTATACGCGAAGTGCAATATTTAAAGCGAATAGCGTCATTAAAAATAAACACAAAGTGTGTCATTAAATATTAATAGTGTTATCTAAAACAAATAAATATATATACGCGAAGTGCATTATTAGCGAATTGCATCAATTAATAAATATATATATATTGTATTTAAATACATATATCATACGCATAGTGCGTAATTAAAATATACAATCGTGAAGTGCGCGATTAAACATTATTTTCAATTAAAACAATTGAATAAATAAGTTAATACATTCTTAATAATTGTAAAACATTTTTTCATTTTTTTTATTAATTATATTAAAAAGTTTCTTGCATCAATTTTATAATATCAGTAATCTGATACATTAACAATTCATTAAAACCGTGAAAATAACATAATTTTCAATACATAGTTTTGAAAGTGAAATACGTTTCGGTGAATAAAAGAAAACCTGACTCAACATTAAATATTGGAAGTCAGAACAAAAGGGCATTTAAAAAATAGACGCTGGTAATCAAATAACTAAAGAGTATCGAACTGTCAAAAAATTTTGACTCAGCAAAATTACCGTGTGACATACTCGCGGATATTTTCAACAACAGTAGGTCAAAGAAAGCAAAGAATTTAAAGCAAAAGTCAGCATTTTTATCTATTTTAAAAGTAGGTCAGTGTCAAAGAAATTTATTAAATAAGATTCAAAATATTTTAAATATATATGTTTAAAAACGTAATTGTAAACAGTGTAAAAAAAAACATGATCAGCAATATTCATAACAATTTTTATGATTAATAACGAGTTCAGACTATATATCAACAAGATCATTGTTAATACAACATGGACCGCTTAATATTGATAAATAATAAAAGTATCTATAATAACATTTGCATATTAACATCATATTACACATTTACTTTGTAATATCTTAATGGAACATATGAAATTCCCTTCACAAAATAATTAAGATCTAAATATCATAATGGATTATGATGATGATTATTTGTTTGAACTTTTACCAGAATTCGATGGTAAAAATATATTACCTGAAGAATATGTTGATAAAATAAAATTAGCAAGAAGTTTAGCTAACGATCAAAGGAAACTGTTTTTAATTGCAAAGTTGAAACTTAGAGGTAGCATCTCTTCTATTATACATCGAGCGAAAATCAACAATATAGATGATTTTATATTAGCATTAAATTTTCTGTATCCAAATGATGAACTTACTGACTATGAACAAAAAAGTTATTGTATATATTGTAAAACTACAGGTTACTCACGTAAAAATTGCAAGAAAATAAGTGATCTACGACTTTTTGATCTATTGTATAATAGAAATAAAGAATACTGTGATAATACATCTGTTAATGAACCAGAAACGTCAACTCATAAAACTGCAAAATTTAAAATACATAATATGAACAATTTAATTATAGACGATAAAAAGTCTACACCTTTTGATATAACAAATATCAAAATTAACGAAAAAGAAAATGATGGAAAAACAAATATAGAACATCAAGAAAATGTTCAAGCTAATACTATTTTATTAGCCAAGAAAACTACTAGAGAAGTTAAATACAATGAACCTCATATAATCGAATCTGAACAAACTGAAAAATTGTTAAGTAATCAAGTTATAATAAATCAAGTTCCAATTTTAGAAGATTTCGAAACAGTGCATTCATATGTTCTGACCGTAAGAAATGACACAAAAACAATAAATTGTGTAGAAAAAGGAAAATCGTATACAATTAATCTCAAACAAAATAAAGAATGTGAAAATAATTTAAAAAATGCAAAAGAAGAGCCAATAATTTTCGACAGTATTGACCCATTAATGAATGACTTTATAAAATACGAAAACATAATTGAAAATTTCTTACCAGAACTGAACAACTCTGAAATAATCCAAGAGACTAATTTTGCACAAGAAGCACAAATTATTTACAGCGATAATTCTGTATTACAATTCAATGATGGACCAGACCTTGATAAATTAATTCAACTATGTTTAAATGAAACAAATCTTGCCAGCAAAAATAATATATCCAAACTCATTAAAAACAACACAACTAATAACAAAGATGATTCTCTACAAAAAAATAATAAACTTTTGAAAATACAAAAATGCTTTACAACAAAAAACTCTAATAATTTAAATAAAAAAAAAAAAAAAAATGGTGTTTGATAAATATATCAAATACACTAAAATTATCAAAATAAAACCAAAACAATTAAATAATAAGACGTATCTAAAAAACAAAATTATTCCTAAAATAAGAATATCACATTAACTCATAATCAGCAAGATTTAAATAAAAAAATAATTAATAACAATATATTTAAATATTTTGATTTATCATTGAAAATTCTAAATAACATCAGACAAATCAGAAACACATTTGATTTCTACTATTATATCATGAACAAAAATTATAAATATTTTAGAAAAAAATCTTGTTCGTGAATAATCGGATTGGGACACCGCCTTCGGGCGCATGGAGGTGGTCCGCATCTGGCATGGTGGGGAGAGAATAGGTAAAAGTCGCGTGTCTCTACGAAAAAGGAGTAGTAGTATTTTTGACATCGACGTCTCTACATCGGCTCCTGATTTCTTCGAGTGGCTTGTGCAGTGGTAGGGGTGCCCCGAGTGCTTGAGTGCGCGATCGCGTGGCGTCGGTACAGGCGTTCCCGCGACTCACGTTTACAGTGCGCGTCTTATTATCGGCGGGCGTTCCCGCGCTTTTCGTTGCAGTGCGCGTCTTATTATCAGCGGGCGTTCCCGCGCTTTTCGTTACAGTGCGCGTCTTATTATCAGCGGGCGTTCCCGCGCTTTTCGTTACAGTGCGCGTCTTATTATCAGCGGGCGTTCCCGCGCTTTTCGGTTTCAGTGCACGTCATAGTACAAGCGAGCGTTCCCGCGCGTTCCATGACGATACCCATCGTCTACCGTTGGCTCTAAATGAACGGTAAGCGGGCTGCTCCCGCAATTTCCAAGGCCGTTTTGCGCCGTATACGAAATTCCATTTTTGTTTGTTCATTTAGTTCATCGACTATTCGATCGGCCCCTTGCGTCTTTCGAAGTTCTGACTATCGTGCTGTTCCCGTGTTTAGTTGGCCATTTGCGCTTGTTTTCTAATTGTGTTAAGTTATCTTATAACCTTGTTCATGTAAGTTATAAAGTAAAATAAATGTCATTATAATAAATACATATCGCCCAAATTTCTGTTACCCCTTCCTTCGGCTTCCCACTGAACTCTAGTTTATGTTATGAGTGTTAAGTAACAAATCTAATCCCTTTTTCTCTTTTTCAGGAATTTTTGCACATTTCATAAGTTTTTGAATCTCTATAATTTCATTTTTTTTTATATTCTAGTTCATTTATATTATTTATGTTTTATTGATAAACAATTTGTATAAAATAAGAAAAATCTGTAAGATTCAAAATGTGGCTTGTAAATTTACAGATTGTCGATTCAAGGGCTCTATCAACTTAAATCAATCAATTTAAATAGTAAGAAACAATCACATTTAAATTAATTGATTTAATCAACAACGAATGGTTTTCAAATAAAAAATTAAGAAATTTAAATCAATTTATTTAAATCAGTATTAGTCAATAATCAAATAAAATATGTAAAATTATTATATACATTATCTATAATAAGATTTAAAGCTTTAAAATTATATTTATATGCATCTTACTACATATACTTTTATTTTTTTTATTTTTCATTAACAATAAAGATCTTGTAAAAGAAATCTAACATTTATAATGATCATTAAACTTATTAATGTATATTAAGTCTTATGTTTTTGTTTATAAATCAATTACTTTTGTCTCTGAATTTAAGGTATACAAGCATATATTATCTAATATATATTCGTAAAACTGATTTCATTTCTCAACACGAAAAATATATTTACAAAAAAAAAGAAAGGGAAAGTTAGATACTTTCATCCAAATGCAACATGAACCAATATTCAAATGAATATTTCAACTTCTAAATTTATTTAGAATTCGTATTACAAAAATAAAAGAAAAATCATTATAAAAAAGTCTTTATTAAGACTTATAAAAATTTTATTTTACAATTACAATTTATGTAAAGTAAAAAAAAATGATAAACTTTATTATAAGTTCTATATGGAATGAAAGAACTATGTTCAATCTTCATTCTAAACTCTAAAATTATTTAGAGTACATATTTGGCAAAATAAAGACAAGCAAAGATCAGTTTACGTTTAAGTTAGATTTATGTTAAACTTACCATACAAATTACAGACAAAAGCAGAAAATTTTGAAAAATTTACTAACTATTATTATATATAAATTAACTGAAATAATAAAATTTACTTTTCAACTTTATAAATAATAAAATTTACTTTTCAATTATTTCAAATTAATTCAAATTCATATTTAAAATCATACAAAAATATTCAACATAATAAAATCATACACTTTTATTTAGTCCTGGTGAAAGCCAGGACTTAACAATCATATACTTTACACATTGTAGTGGTAATTTCGCCAACAATACATTGTAATGCATCTAATGCTTTATTTTTCAATCTATCAAGCGTTAATTTATTTTTATCTATAGGTGAAATATTAAACATTGCATAAAGTGAATCTAAATTTTTTGCATTTTGACTTGTAGATATGAAGTTCTCAGAGTTTTGTAAACTTGCTAATGATTGATTATTACTTTCGCTGCTTTGAGTCGCAGTAGCTCTCACATCAGATTTTATATTTTGTTGTGTTTCGAACTCTGATACTATTGACTGGATTCTGTTATAACAAGAGGAACATGTGACACCTGATAATAATTCAATATCATTGCAAGCTACTGCAAATTTTACAGATATATTTTCATCTACTATTTTCAGAAAATTATTCACTGGATTTCTGTGTCTCTTAAAGGGATCACGGCAATAGTTATTTTGATTACCATAGTTTAATATTGCAGTCTTTATTTTTCTATAACAATTACGACATATTTTTTGCCCTGGGATTATTCTAATATTTATAATTTTTTTAAAACTTTTACAATCCTGAAGACTTAATAAATTTAAATGAATTTTCACATTCAATCAGGTTATAGGTCAGTTAAGACCAATCTAAAAATCGGCTAGAGTAAGCGTTCACGGATTTGATACCTTGAGAAATAAAAAATTCTCAAACTGTTATAACTTTTATTCTAAACGACCTAGAGACCTATACTCAAGCATAAAATCAACTTTTTTTTATCTCTCATTTAATAATTTCAAGCCTGTTGAATCTTTTAAGGTTTTCGCATTTATGAGTAAAAGACGCAACAGATGGGTCTATTAATTTACTTGTGAAGCAAAATACTGAATTATGAGAGGTTCAAATAATAATAAAATCGTAGGATACCATTGACCAGGCCTATTTTGCCTCATTTTACATGACTTATAGAAAGTTTTCTTGTAAGATTTAGTGAATTTGAAGTTGTCCGGCCAGAGTTACAATGATCTAAATTTTGTAAAAAACGAATATTTTAGATATTTCGCAAACTTTAAACCTTCGTATCTCCGTCAATTTTGAGCCTTTTTAAAAATTGAAATTAAAGCTCTCTAAAAGACCAATAAAATGACATTTTGATAATTTGAGAATGTTTAAATCCAATTGAGTTACAGCTGTTTAAAAATTTTCAAAAATTTCAAAAATCAGTATTTTGTTCTCTGAGTTTTCAGAAGCCTCATTAGAATTTTTTAAAAATAAGATTACGGATATTTAAAGTTAACATAAAAACGAAGAAATTGCCGCCTGTCGAATAAAAATATGTCAAAAACTCGAGTCTTGGCAGAATTTTGAAAAAGAGTGAAAAACAGCCGAAAGAAGCGGATATTTGACCTTTGAAAGGCCATTTCTCGGCGAGTTTTGCACTTAGAGGGCTGAAATTTTGCACAGATTTCTAATTTTAATAATACTAAAACATATCTCAAAATCAGCCAAATCGCTGACCCACGTGCGCACACTTTTTAAAAAAGATGTTATTTTGACCCATATATATATATGAAAAATACCAAAAGTAGTTAATCAACTAATGATACCGAATAGTTGTAATAAGCGTGACTTTTATTTGTTAAATAAAGTAAGTTGTTTTCCTTAATATAAGTTATGATGATTAATTATGATGTAAATCGAAATTTTTCAATGAAAAGAAAAATATTTTAAAAATTAATTGAATTTTAAGTTCAATATTTAATTTTTATTATTAATTTCCTTAATTAATAAAAAAAATTTTTATTGCAATTATTAGTGAAAAGAATTAATTAGTCAGCCCTTACGCGCATGCAAGAGAGACTATAAAAAAAAGAAATTTTTCACAGAGTCGAACGACTTCGTACTTTGATTAGTTAGTGCTTGTGAGCGTTTGCTATTGAGGCACGCAGCGCCTATCTATGTATTACGTTTGGACCGTGCTTGTTCTTGCCTTACACTGAAAAAAAAGCCGAATGCACACGCTGCGAAGTCGATTATTGTGAATGATTCGGACAACATTCGCAGCTATTAATAACGGAAAATCGCAATATAAGAGTGCGTAACAATATCGCAGCCAATCATTCCAACTTTCTGTATAAAAGATTACATTGATCGGAGCAGAGCGCTGCGACTAAGCTGCGTTGTGGCTCGCTACGGCTCTCCGTAGTCTACGGCACAGAAAGCTGAATCCAAGCCCAGCGACTGAACTGCTTTGTCGCTTGCTACGGCTCTCCGTAGTCTACGGCACAGAGAGCTGAATCCGAATACAGCGATTTATTGCGTGGTCGCTGGCTTTGAATGCCGATCTCAAGCATTGCGACAACGCTTTAAACACACTTGCTTGATTAATAAATAACATTGAAAAAATGATAATTTTTACTTCCTATTATATTTTTTTTTAATGTTCATGTAATTATGTGAATTCATAATTTTGAACTATTTTTAAAAATTTATAATTTATAAATACAGTTATTAAGGCGACTACGGAAGTTCGGTTGAATTTCATTTTGTAGTTTACAAATTACTCTTTCAGTTTCTAAAATTTTTTGGATTTTTTAATTTTTCACCATTTATTATAATCCGTAGAATGGTGGAAAATTAAAAAATCTGAAAAATTTAACATATTGAAAGAGTAATTTGTAAACTCAAAAATAAAACCTAACCCAAAATCCGAAGTCGCCTTAATGCTTTAATATCTTTGATTATTTTTTTTTATTTTAGATTTATTAGGACATATTTAAAGTTAAATAGTTAAAAAACTATACTAATAAATCTATTAACAAATCTAAAAATAAAACAAATAATTTGAGAAAGAAAATAACTTTTTTTAACAAACAATTTATGTGATTATGGATAATAACATTTATGAAGTTATTACTAAACATTAGATTACCTTAATTATATTTTTCCAAATTTCATACGCAAGTTGTATTCACTTGCCGTAAAAGGAAAAATATTTACAGATGATTTTTATGCTATTTTAAATTCTTAATTAATTTAGGTACATAATAAATAATTGATAAATTTTTCCAAGTAAAAAATACTGAAAACCTGGTAAAACTAAGATTTATTGGTAATATTGTCACTACATATTTATGGATGATATCTGATAAAAATGTATTTGTACGTTTTCTTCAAAACAAAGTGCGTTTGAAGAAAGAAAATCTTATGATTGATTAAAAATGACTGTTTTAAATACTTTTCCGCAAATTCAGGTGTTTTTAGAAATTTTCTTCGTTATCGCTGAAATTTATTCGTTCTTTATAAAAAAATATTAAGTCAAGTCATTAAATATCAAATCAACTTAGGCAGTTTTTGTGTATATTCAATAGTGATTTTTTACCTAACAGGTAAGTTAAAAAGTCTACATATTGTCATTTAAAAAAATTCAATCATATTGTACACGTTATTTTCAACAAAAATAGTTCTATTAAGTTTTTACAATAGTTTGATACTTGTTAATAGAAAATTTATTAAAACATTAATTTAACCAAAAAATTTGAGTAAATAAAAATATTCCATTACTTTGAATTTTTAACCACAAAAATTTTTATTTTTATTTTGGAAACCAAATGGAACATATTCCCAGACTCATTGATTTTTATTATTTAGCCGTGCAAATTGATGTGAAATTTTTCGTATGTATATATATTTATCTACAAGTTCTATGGATTTAAGGTTGTATGGGCTATACAGTCTGTGTCAAAAGTTAGTTTTTTAGAAAATCGTCTATATTTTTCGGTAGCAAGTAATTATCTAATTTTTAGCTTAGCAACTTATTAGATAATATTAAAACAATCATTTCAAACTTTGTTTCATTTAAATATAATGAATTATTAAGAGGCGGTCGGTAACAAATCGGTGACTTAGTTCAGTGCTTGTAATAAATGCTTATAATAATTTATTTACTTATTCATATGGTAAAAATATAGTCATTTCCTCTAGTCATGTATGTAAAGAATAATTTGAAATAGTTTAAGCCATAAAAATATACAAAATATTATCGTAAAGCGAAAAATGCTGACTTGATATATACCGCAGGTCACCGATTTGATTCCGACCGCCTCTTAAAGAGTTATAACATTTTAAAGTTTATAAATTTTACACAAATCTAATACAATCATAAATAATAATGCCAAACTTTCAAAAATGATTTTATTTGACTGCAACAAATTAACTATTTAACCTTTTAACTATTTAACCTTAAATGTCTTAATAAATCTAAAAATAAAAAAAAATAATCAAAGATATTAAAGCATTAAGGCGACTTCGGATTTTAGGTTAGGTTTTATTTTTGAGTTTACAAATTACTCTTTCAATATGTTAAATTTTTCAGATTTTTTAATTTTCCACCATTCTACGGATTATAATAAATGGTGAAAAATTAAAAAATCCAAAAAATTTTAGAAACTGAAAGAGTAATTTGTAAACTACAAAATGAAATTCAACCGAACTTCCGTAGTCGCCTTAATAACTGTATTTATAAATTATAAATTTTTAAAAATAGTTCAAAATTATGAATTCACACAATTACATGAACATTAAAAAAAAATATAATAGGAAGTAAAAATTATCATTTTTTTCAATGTTATTTATTAATCAAGCAAGTGTGTTTAAAGCGTTGTCGCAATGCTTAAGATCGGCATTTAAAGCCAGCGACCACGCAATAAATCGCTGTATTTGGATTCAGCTCTCTGTGCCGTAGACTACGGAGAGCCGTAGCAAGCGACAAAGCAGTTCAGTCGCTGGGCTTGGATTTAGCTTTCTGTTTCGAAGACTACGGAGATAGTCCAGTAGAATTAGACTTTTTGCATGACTTAATTAGTAACAGGCAACTGAAGTGAAAAATGAGTTTATTAGGTCAAAAGATATTAAAATTTAGAAAGACCCTCCAAATTTGGGTTGGCATATTTTTTTAAACAACGTTTTTATGTAAAAAATTGTGAAAAATCGATGTTTTTTGGATCTAGCGCTTTTCGTTTTTTAATAGGGTATATGAAATTTATAATACTTATAAAGGTCTTCAAGACGAATAGGTTAAGCCCTATTACATTAAATTTCGTTAATAATTTATTTAAATAATCGCAAAAATATAGTCAAAAATCGTTAAATATTCAATAATTTTTTATTCCATAAAAAAAAGAGCTACATGCTTGTAACTTTGTAAAAAGTTGCCTTCTATCATCCTCAAGTTCCCATAATTTTTTCAGCAAAAAATATTAATTTGTTTATGAGATATTTAATTAGTTCACTAAAAAGAGGTAAAATGTAGGCCTCAAATGGACCCTATTGCGGTCGTTTTAGAAAGAAATGACCATTGTCATTTATGCTCTTTGACACTTATATTTAGTGAAAATAAAAAGTTTGATTGACATTTTAATTATTTTCGCTGTTTAAATGGCAATCGAAAGAAAAAATTTTTTTTCTTAATTGTTTTTTAAATTTATATATGAAAAAATAAAAATATTTAAATGCAACTTTTTTATTCTTGTTGCTTAAATTTTAACGCTTATTTTAAAAAAAAACGTTATTCTGTGATAATTAGGAGCTGAGATAATTTTTTTTTTTTTTAAATTCGCCATTTGTTTATTTACGAAGATTAAGGGGATGTAATAGGGTATATGATTTCTACATAGTTACCGACATTACAGTTTTCCAAATATTTTATCTTTATTCAAAAATTTTCAGAAATATCTCTATATTAGGCTCTTTATTAGTAGAAATGGAAGACTGTAATATAGAGATATTTTTAAAAATCTTTGATTAAGAACCAATAACTTGGAAAACTGTAATGTCGGTATTTTACATCCCTTTAAGGAATAAAATTTTAATGACAGATCCTTTAATACTTGAACTTTGATATAAGATCATTTCTGATATTAAAATCAGTTTTTTAAAACCTTAAAAGATTGTCTCTAAGTATGTATAGTTTCAATTCTTTTTGAAGAGGGGAGGAACGCGTCATCTTTCGCAAGTACAGAAAAAATTTTTTCGATTACTTCAAATTTGTCTTGTGAAAAAATTTTCTATATCTCAGTGAAATATTAACCGATTTTGATGTTTCTTTTTTTAATCTGGGGAAGCGCGAGATAATATTAACAGTCGTTATACTTGTTTAATGATATAAATAAATTAATTTGTTATAAACAATAATAAAAAATATATGCATTTTTTTTTTTCATTTTTTATATACTTGTCATGGTTATTTTTATAATTTAATAAATAAGTTTCATTTCTTTTATGAAAAAATTAGATTATCTTTTTTATAGGCTAATAATTAATACAAACATTGCACTTATCATAAAAATCCTGACATTATTAAAAAAAAGCTTCTGACCTTGAATATTCAACGAATTTAACGTTTCTTTTTTTGATCTGGGGTTGTGCGAGATAATGTTAAGTACCGTCATTTTTGTTTTATTTAGCAAAACAAATTAATTTATTATAAACAATATATATTAAAAAAATAATTTATTTCATATTTTACGTTAATGGAACGTTCGTATTAATAATTTTATGAAACATAATATCTTTTTCTCAGAAAAATTTAATTATTTTCTTTTTTAAACAATATTATTAATAAAAACATATCTATATATCTCTTATCATAAAAGCCTTCACATTATTTTTACTAATGTCAGGATTTTTATGATAAGATCAATGTTTGTATTAATTATTAGCCTGTAAAAAAGATAATCTAATTTTTTCATAAAAGAAATGAAACTTATTTATTAAATTATAAAAATAAACATGACAAGTATATAAAAAATGAAAACAAAATATGCATATATTTTTTGTTATTGTTTATAACAAATTAATTTATTTATATCATTAAACAAGTATAACGACTGTTAATATTATCTCGCGCTACCCCATATTAAAAAAAAAACATCAAAATCGGTTAATATTTCACTGAGATATAGAAAATTTTTTCACAAGACAAATTTGAAGTAATCGAAAAAATTTTTTCTGTACTTGCGAAAGATGACGCGTTCCTCCCCTCTTCAAAAAGAATTGAAACTATACATACTTAAAGACAATCTTTTAAGGTTTTAAAAAACTGATTTTAATATCAGAAATGATCTTATATCAAAGTTCAAGTATTAAAGGATCTGTCATTGAAATTTCATTCCTTAATCTTTGTAAATAAACAAATGGCGAATTTAAAAAAAAAAAAATTATCTCAGCTCCTAATTATCACAGAATAACGTTTTTTTTTTAAATAAGTGTTAAAATTTAAGCAACAAGAATAAAAAAGTTGCATTTAAATATTTTTATTTTTTCATATATAAATTTAAAAAACAATTAAGAAAAAAAATTTTTTTTTTCGATTGCCATTTAAACAGCGAAAATAATTAAAATGTCAATCAAACTTTTTATTTTCACTAAATATAAGTGTCAAAGAGCATAAATGACAATGGTCATTTCTTTCTAAAATGACCGCAATAGGGTCCATTTGAGGCCTACATTTTACCTCTTTTAAGTGAACTAATTGAATATCTCATAAACAAATTAATATTTTTTGCTGAAAAAATTATGGGAACTTGAGGATGATAGAAGGCAACTTTTTACAAAGTTACAAGCATGTAGCTCTTTTTTTTATGGAATAAAAAATTATTGAACATTTAACGATTTTCGACTATATTTTTGCGATTATTTAAATAAATTATTAACGAAATTTAATGTAATAGGGCTTAACCTAATCGTCTTGAAGACCTTTATAAGTATTATAAATTTCATATACCCTATTAAAAAACGAAAAGCGCTAGATCCAAAAAACATCGATTTTTCACAATTTTTTTACATAAAAACGTTGTTTAAAAAAATATGCCAGCCCAAATTTTGAGGGTCTTTCTAAATTTTAATATCTTTTGACCTAATAAACTCATTTTTCACTTCAGTTACCTGTTACTAATTAAGTCAAATTTTAAGGTTTTTCGAGCTAATTCTACTGGACTAAGAGCCGTAGCGAGCCACAACGCAGCTTAGTCGCAGCGCTCTGCTCCGATCAATGTAATCTTTTATACAGAAAGTTGGAATGATTGGCTGCGATATTGTTATGCACTCTTATATTGCGATTTTCCGTTATTAATAGCTGCGAATGTTGTCTAAATCATTCACAACAATCGACTTCGCAGCGTGTGTATTCGGCTATTTTTTCAGTGTACTTATGCGTATCGGACTCTTCGAGGTCTGACGTCACCATAGCATGTAATGTTATATGTATTATCTCGTATGATTGCTCACTTATTATAATGTATTAATAGATTGCTATTAGTAATATATTAAAGTGAGCTATCAGCTGATTGTTATTTATTAAATATTTATAGTGGTGCTTTGATTAAAAATTTTTTTAGTGTCACGAATTTTTTTTTTGTTTTCATGCTTGTACGCCTTAGGCTTACTCGATGCAAAAAGAAAAAAAACCTTTTTTTTCTTCACGTTAAAAAAAATAGGAAAACAGAAGTGTAATATTAAGGAGTGTATAAAAAAATTTTATTTCTTGATTATATGCAAACTTAGTTTGGATATTCGTAAATCCCTTAGATCATTGAATATATATATGTATATATATATATACATATATATATATATATATATATATATATATATATATATATATATATATATATATATAACAAGGTCAATCGGTTTTGTTATTTAGTTTAACAATAATATTTAATTATTTAGCAGAAATTTTTTTATTATAATTTCATTGAATATTTCTTAATGTTTTATTCTTATCTTACGAGGGAAGAAGAAAAAGAAGAAAATTTATTTATTCGTTTAACGAATTGTTTTTCCGTAAAAGTGAATTTAATATTTTAGCTATAAGTAATTTTTTTGTTATATAAAAAAAAATTCCTATTGATAACTAGTTCATTTATCAAGGTTATTAATATCTACTAATTGATTTATACATGAAATTTTTATTAGCCTTATTTATTTAATAATTTAATGTTTTTATTTTAGTTAATATATGTCTTGATAACATATAGTTTAATAGTATATTGTTTAGTAATAGAAAATTTATTTAGTTAAATTATTATATTCAAGTGTCGTGTTATTATTTTTTTCTATGTTTCTCTCAGAAAAGACATTAAGAGGCGGTCGGAACCAAATAGGTGACTTAGTTCGGTGCTTGTAATAAATGCTTATAATAATTTATTCATTTATTAATATGGTAAAAATATAGTCATTTCCTCTAGTCATGTATATAAAGAATAATTTAAAATAGTTAAAGCCACAAAAATATATAAAATATTGTTATAAAACGAAAAATGCCACCTAACAATCGACACGACAGTTTTTTGCATGCGGTATATGTCAAGTCAGTTTGATATTTGTAATAAATGCTTATAATAATTTATTTACTTATTCATATGGTAAAAATATAGTCATTTCCTCTAGTCATGTATAAAAATAATAATTTGAAATAGTTTAAGCCATAAAAATATACAAAATATTATCGTAAAGCGAAAAATGCTGACTTGATGTATACCGCAAGTCACCGATTTGGTTCCGACCGCCTCTTAAACGTGAGGAAAAAAATTTCTGAATTGCCGCTGGGGACCGTATGTTCGAGAATTATGTGCACGTATAGATTTTTCTTGTCACTTCATCGAAGGAAAGAAACTTTCCCTTTTGATAAAAAAAATATGAAATGTTACTATCCCAAAAATTATTTACTTTTGCAAAAATGTTTAATTTAAAAGATCGATCATTTTTAATATATGATTTAATACTTGAAAAAATACTTATTTAATTAAGGTTCTCGATTAGTAAAAAAAATACCTTTACTTCGCGAAGAAAACCGAGAGAAAAGTATTCTTGTTGATTTAAAGAAGCAATTATTAAATATTGGAATGTAACTTATAAGTAAGAAAACGATTTCAAATCAAAAAGAAAATAGAATGTATTGTGGTTATCTGTATAAAGTTAATTAATTATAAAAAGATTATATATTATAAAAAGTTTCTATGCGTGTATATTACGATAAGATATATCTATCTCTTAGTATTTAATTAAGATTTGTAAATTTTTATTATTAATTTATGTTTAAGGTGGTTCTTCCATGCAGGTCCGTATGATGCGGGCGCTTAGCCGGGGGGCTCCACTCAATGTATAAATTCTTAGTATTATGAATAAAAAATTCATTCTAAACATTTTATTAATAAATATTGAGTAAATTTATGCAATATTTTTAAATAATATTAAAATAATATGTTATTTTATAAAATTTGATTATTTATACGTTCCTGAACATATTGGAATTCTGGCAATGTTATGAATTTCGGTTTGTTATATTATTATTTGTTACATATGGTTAGACTCATTATAACCTAAGTAAAATGTCACATTTTCAAAAGAAACGAGATGCGTGTTTACATTTTTATTTTATAACGTTGTCAAGTATTTACAAAACCATAATTTAAATTATTTTTTCAATTTTTTATTTTTTTTATTCAATATCTTTTTAGATGATTCATCAACCTACTTTTTTTATATATTGTAAATCTATGAATTCTGTGGAATCCCATAAATAGTTTTTTATTAATATATGTTCATTTGAAATGATAAAAATATTAAGTTTAAACATGAAATTAAGGGTTAGAATACAAAATTATATCATAAAACACTCAATTTCAAAATCATTATTTTCCATTATTTCATCAATAATTGAGTCTGAAATTTATTAAATATAAAAATATAGCTTTTATTTACGACCTCCTAAATTTTGATAATATTTTGTTCATTTATGTCTCATGGAAGAACCACCTTAATTATTTTATTATTAACAATATTTGTTAATCATTTATTTTCTTTTATTTTGATTTATTAATTGCTTTTATTTCTCGACATGAAATATAACCAAATATGATTTGAGAGAAAGAGCGTTCACTTAGTATTGTAAAAAAAACGAGATTAGGTACGTATTTATTTTATGTATGTTAAGTATTAGATTTTATGTTATTTAAAGTTTTATTTGGAATTTTAAATAGCTGTAACGTACGAACGTTAATAAATTTTTAATACTTATTTATTCGCGCGTTACAGTTCCTATTGCGTCGAGCGGTTACACAATAGGAGGCTTTTGCATGACAGAGGATTAGAGTAGCGGGTGAGTTTATCCAGCACGCTCGAGAGCCAGTTTTAGAATTGAAGAAAATAAGAAAAAAAAGGAGTAATTTATTCAAGACTTACCTTGTACTGGATCTTGAATATTGGTGATTCGTTTTTATATATTTATGTATTAAATATATGGGTTTTTATTTTGATAAATATACACTGTTTAATTTTTATTATAATTTGGTATATTTAGACTTTTCCTTTTCCGTACACAATTGCGATAAACAACAGAGAATATATATATTTTAAAACAAACTTAGATTTTTTTTATTGATAGATTTGTGCCTTCGATGGCTTTTTAACAACTACTGACTCTTAAATCTCGGCGACGTATAGCTTAGAAAAACGATTACTATATAATGAACTGTTTTTTCTGAGTCTTATGGCTTTTTATATGTTTTAACATTTTAGACGAAACACAATTTATGGTGCTGATTATATATAATTTACGACCCATAAAATATGTATATTGTCCAAAATTGTAAGTATTTCACTAGCAAGGGTCACGAAAGGCCACAGCGGTCATCATAGATAAGCGAGATGAGTAGAGCGTGTCACTTGCTAGTGATATAATTAGAGAAAAATTTTCGGGCGGGAATCACAGCTAAATGAAACTATAATAAAATATATTAACTTAAAATGTTACAGCAAAATCGTGAAAAACAAACTAAAAAAAAGTGCTCAAATCAAAAAAGAATTTTTTAAAAGGTAAGAATATTTATTCTTAAATTAATGTATTCATTAATTGATAAATATAATAATTTTATTTTATTTTTCAGAAATGGGAAATTTAATTGATTGTCTGGAAGACACATATTTCTATAAATTCAGCTTTATGGTCATTCCGTAGACGTAAGTATTTATATTATTAAATTTAACTTTAACTGTTTCCCTTCGATAAGTAATTTTCTAATTTTTTTACAGTACAAGAGGTGGACAAATTGTTTTTTTTATTTAATAATAATATTAATTTATTAAAAAGATATTGTTAACTTTTTAAATTCATGTAAAAATAATATACAATATATATAATGAAAATTGAAGCAGATAATTTATTCAGTAAATTTATTTAAGGGGAGACACAAGTGAAACTGTGTTTCTCAAAAAAAAATGACGTTTTTTATTTTTAATTTTTAACCCATAGCACCTACAACGTAATCCATGCGTAAGTTGTTCAAAATCATCTGAAAAATCTATTAAAAAATTTTCAGCTTGAAATATTAAAAACTGTGAGACTAGTTCCATTTTAGCTGCTGCCTCATTTACCAGTAAACCAAGCAGCAGTTAAAATGGAATTAGTCTCACAATTTTTAATATTTCAGGCTGAAAATTTTTTTATAGATTTTTCAGATAATTTTGAACAACATTACGCATGGATTATGTTGTACGTGTTATAGGTAAAACATGAAAAATAATGACGTCATTTTTTTGTTGAAAAACGCAGTTTCACTTGTGTCTCCCCTTAATAAAAGTATGTTGAACTGATAAAAAGGTAGTTTGAACAGGTAGGTAGTTAAAAAGCTAATAAAAAGATAGTTTAAACACTACAAATTTTATTATTTCTTATTCACTTTTATTTAAA
Organism: Anastatus disparis; assembly: GCA_017163975.1. Classification (NCBI taxonomy): domain Eukaryota; kingdom Metazoa; phylum Arthropoda; class Insecta; order Hymenoptera; family Eupelmidae; genus Anastatus; species Anastatus disparis. The sequence continues at coordinate 4,606,402 of JAFFSR010000267.1, read as the reverse complement.
ATTTAATATTGAAATATTGTTAAACTATTAATTTGACAATATTTCAAAAGTTCATTTCTAACTTTGTTTTTAAATTTCAAAAAACATTTTCATTTTATATTTCCATAATTAATATAATTTATACATAATCGATGAATTAAAAGCTGTGAAATAATTCATAGCATATCATTCATTTTTAGCTGTTAAATAATAAGTCGAATTGTATTTGGGTTTATGTATTTCATTGTTCACATAAACATGCAATGTATAATAACAGAATTATTCCATCCTCATTATTAATTTCTTCGATATGTTTACACACACAGTTTTAAAACTTTACGTTTAAAGCATTATTCACAAAAGTTTTAATAATAAATTTGATTTCATAGTTCATGGTTCCGTTTTTTTGTATGTTTGTTACTTAGAGCATATACTACTGGAGGCAGCTTCAAATGTGCCGTGCGCGTGGTTAAGTTGAGAGAGAGAAAGGTATATTGAGGTTGACAGATATCTCTTTTTCTCCGGCACGTGATTGGTTTGTTTCGTTCCCTACTCCCTTATCACATGACTGAGAGATAGAGATAGCTATCAACCTTAATATATTTTTCTCTTTCTCAACCTAACCACGCACACGGTGCATTCAGAGCTGCCTCCAGTAGTATATGCTCTAAGGTTTGTTATGTCCATAAACATAAGAAGAATAAGCGGGCATAAGAGGAATAAGCTGAGCATAAGCAAGCTTATGTCCATCTTATTCCCTCTTATTTCTATTTCCTAGCGTTATTCTTTTAGTCTGTAGAGGCTCTAAAACATGTCTACATTGAAATTAAGAAGTAAATTTCATTAAGTGACCATTCCTAAAATGTTCAATTGGTGAAAAATAATTGCATCTTCCAATACAAAAATTATGTTTCATTTTATATCTTAAAAGGCGGCCATATCATTCTGTCCTTGTCTAATCTAAATTTTCATTATTATTAATAAATCAAATATTTTTTTACAGAAGTTAGACCACGGCCCAATAGAACAAAAAAAAGCAAACAATTCTATTCTATAAGAAAATATCAAATTTTCATTGCTTTTCGAGCGAGGTCTGAAACGATAAAACAGTTAAATCAACTTCAATCAAAATTAAAGTAATAAAAATTTCATATTTTCTTATAGAATAGAATCGTTTGCTTATTTTTTGCTCTAATGGGCTGTGGTCTTACTTCTGTATAAAAATATTTAATTTATGAATAATAACGAAAATTTGAATTAGACAAAGGCAGAATCATACGCCCGCCTCTTAACGGCATGTCGGAGCTGCAGCAATCGAGTTTTGCTTTTTTTATTTTATCAATATCTTTTTAAATTCTTAAATTAAACAAATATAATGATTTGTCCGCACTAAAGCTATATTTATACAATAATTTTTGTTAAAATAAAAAATCATTTGGACTTGTTATTTTTTTATGAGCTTGGATTGAAAATTAGATATCAAACTCGACAAACCTAACCTCAAAATACGACATATTGAAAGTTTTTATTATAACTTTGTATGTATAATATTTTGGTGGATTTCTTGAGTTGTCCGCACTAGAGTTTAATCTTACAAATTTTTTCTTTGTAGCAAAGAAACTCGATTAAACGCATCGTTTATTCATAAGTTAAGATTGGAAATATTATTAGAAGGCGGACAGCTTCGTCATGCTCTTAATATATAACTATGAATTTGCACGATTAATTTAAAAAACCTTTTAAAAAAGAATTTCATGAAATAATGTTACATGTTAAGAAAATATAGAAACAGGAATAATTAGAAGAACAGATATAATGAACAACGTCGCTATCATTAGCTTAAAATTCATAATAGTTTCTCATTTCTCATTTCTCGGTTTTCATAAAAAGTTCGTTTTCACTTTGGGTAACACATAATAATATACGTATGTTAAAAATTTATCATGAATAGATATGAAAAAAAAGAAAAACAAATTAAAAATAATTACTATTAAAATAAATTTTACAACATAAAATAAATATTAAAATTTGCCATAAAAATAATTTCTTTAATTTGTTTTCATTTATTTTCTATGAATCATGTATTATAATCTTACATAAATTGGTATGCGCTGCTTACAGTGCAAATGAAATTTTCATAAAAACTGAGAAATGAGAAAATACTAAAAATTACTACCACTTTGACATGATAAAAACAGTAACGTTATTTTTTATAATAGTTCCTGATAGATTATTCGTTAAGCGTCTTATTCGAGACATGGACTGTATTGACCATTGAGAAAGCTTCTTTAGAGCTATCTTACTCGTGAGACAGTTAGAGCTTTTGTAGGGAAAAGGAATAAGTAAATACATTACTAGTATATCTATATACGCGAGGAATAACAGATAAAAGAAACTTATTCCCTCTTATTACTTACATACATATGGGACGTTTCACGTCAACTCACCTAAAAAAAATAGAATTCGTCAAAAATCTGTGAAAATGTTCTATTTGATACCCAAAATATACAAAAAAAATTTTAGAGGTCCAGGTCAAAGGGGTCAGGATTTAAACGTGATGGAATTTTTCGAATTTTTTCCTCAAAAACTATCAATTTTTCGTTAAAACTTAATAGAATACTTGTTCTTGGAAATTAGATGTAGAATTCACCTGAATTTTTGCAAATTATAATATACTGATTTTTATGCTTACTTGATCGTTTTAAACATACTATTTAGTATATCTAAAAATCGAGCAAGTAAAATTGGCTTTTTAAAATCTTATTTTTTTCGTTTTTTTATGAGGAAAAAATATACGAAGTCTCCAGTTGGGCAGCCTTCTGAAAGTTATTTAATTGTGCAAAAAAGTCTGAATAAATCGTTATTTTGGATCAATGATGAGATTTGTGATTTTTTTTCTGAAAAAGTATTGATTTTTGGGACAAATGTATAAAAATGTTTTTTATTTGAAATTGTATGTTAAATGTATGTAAATTTTTGTAAACCATTATTTGCTAAACATCAGTTCAGAAAATTATTAGAACTAATAACTTGTGATTTATCGTGTTATTTTACTCAATTAAATTTGCAATAAAGGGCACCAAACACCTTTTCCACTTACATTTATTTCAATTCTTTTTAGAATAAAGATATTATTTAAAAGCAGAGTGAAGATTTTTAAAATTCAATATTTAAGGAAAACTGTTTTGAAGTTTCTAGTTATTATATCGTGAAATTATTAATTCTATACTTAGCTTTTATAAGATCATTTTTTCCTAGTATCTCATATCTACATTAGCTAATGTTATGAAAAAAGATACTTGAAAAAAGAATCTTGTTATTTTACTCGTTGTAGCTGAAATACAAAAATATTTGTTATCAAAGTAAATAAATATAATAATTAATAATATAAGGTAATTTAAATTAATTAGTACTCATTCCAACAAATGAAACAATAGATTTGTTGTAAGGTCAACAAAAAAATAATTAACTGTTACACTTAAATAAATCTTGGTATAATTATTGTTATGTTAAATTATATTTTACTTTTTTTTTGTATTGCAATATATTTCACTTTCAATAACTTATACTTATAACATTTACATAATATCAAGATTTAATTAAATAATAAGAATATATTTAACATTATTTGAATTAATGTGAAAAGAGTTTAGAAAATTATTATAACTAACAATTATAAGTTATTATGTTATTTTACTCAATAAAATTCTCAATATAGGGCACTAAACACCTTTTCCCCTTGGATTTAATTCAATTCTTTTTATAATAAAAATATTATTCAAAAGCAGACTGAAGATTTTTAAAATTCAATATTTGAGAAAAACTGTCTTGAAGTTACTTAGTTTGATACTTATAATAAATGCTTATAAAAATTTATTTACTCATTTACACTGAAAAAAATATAGTCAATTCCTCTAGTCATATATGTAAAAAATACAATAAAATAATTAAGAGCATGACGAAGCTGTCCGCCTTCTAATAATATTTCCAATCTTAACTTATAAATAAACGATGCGTTTAATCGAGTTTCTTTGCTACAAAGACAAAATTTGTAAGATTAAACTCTAGTGCGGACAACTCAAGAAATCCACCGAAATATTCTACATACAAAGTTATAATAAAAACTTTCAATATGTCGCATTTTAAGGTTAGGTTTGTCGAGTTTGATATCTAATTTCCAATCCAAGCTCATGAAAAAATAACAAGTCCAAATGATTTTTTATTTTAACAAAAATAATTGTATAAATATAGCTTTAGTGCGGACAAGTCATTATATTTGTTTAATTTAAGAATTTAAAAAGATATTGATAAAATAAAAAAAGCAAAACTCAATTGCTGCAGCTCCGACATGCCGTTAAAGCGACAAAAACATGCAAAATATTGTCATAAAGCGAAAAATGCCGACTTGACATATATTACATGCAAAAATTTGTCGCTTTGACTATGAAATGGTATTTTTCGCCTGACGATAATATTTTGTATATTACTGTGGCTTTAACTATTTTAAATTATGCATATACATGACTAGAGGTATTGACTTAATTTTTGTCGCATGAATGAGTAATTAAATTATTATAAGCGTTTATTATAAACACTGAACTAAGTATCTGATTTGGTTCCGACCGCCTCTTCACAAAATAAAAACGAAATTAGATTTACATAAGAAACTTTTCAGAGATCATTTAAGATATATTCATTATTAAATCAGCTATTTGAAAATAATTTGTATAGTGTATCATATTATTTTAGCTATAAATTTCTGGAAAATTACAAAATTGAAAAAAGAAATGAGAATCATTTAAAGTTTATCTTGCTATATTCATTATATAAGTGAAAATAAGTAAGATAGAGTAAAAAGATTTGTGAAAGGTATTTTGTGCCCTTAATTAAATTAATGCTAAGACTTAATTTTATTAGCATTTAATTTTTTCTCTAATGACAATTCATAGCATTTTTCATAAATTTTTTTTGGTTTTTCAGCTTTTACGTATGAAAATACAATTAATCAAATAAGTTAATATAAAAGCAATTCTAAGTTTATTTAAAGTAGATAAAAAGTGTTGAAAGAATTTTAATTTTCAATAATGGGTCTGACTGAGGAAAATAAATTAATTGTTAAAGGGCAAGGATTGTATAGTGGAATTAATTCGATGTTGACTGAAAATCATATATTAGAATTTAATATTATTTTAAAACGGTGAAACTCATTAAATATGCAATCAACTTTACTTATTCAAAAACCGCAATATATTAATTCAGTACCTATTGATACCCAATTTATACAACTATTATTTTCTGGGAATTTCAAAAGTAGTCACTGGATTTGTATGTATTATTATAATAAAATAATTCATATATATGACAGCTTCAATCTTAAATATTTACCAGATGAGCATAAAATCTATATAAACAAATTATTCCCGAACAAATGAGAACCAAGCATAGTTTTCGAAACAGTACAATCACAAACAAATAATTATGATTGCGACGTTTTTGCAATTGCTTTCGCTGTTTCAATACTTTACAATTTATGTCCATGTTGCTTAAAATACGATATTTCCCAAATGCGATTACATTTATTGAAAATTTTTGAAACACAGCGAATAACGTTTCCAATTTTACATAATTATAATAATGCAACTATCAATTACAATAATCCACCGGACATGATAAGAAGAAGTTTTTGTCATGAACCTTGTTTAAATAAAATACCATTAAATTTAGATAACGCTGAGATTGAACTTTTTAAAATAAAATTCCAAATGCAGTTATTAGCAGAGCAAAAAAAAATGATGCGAATGTATTGCAAACCAAAAAATTCTAATCTTGAAATAATTCCAATGAAAAGTGACAATGACTCTTCAGAAAAAAATTTTTTTAAACAAAATGATTATTTAATGGATTTTTATGATATTAACATAAATTATAACGATGATAAAATTAGGAATAATGAGATTGAATTAAATCAAGAGAGAAAAGAATTAAAAGAAATAGGTAACAAGGAATCTTCATGTATAACAAAATTGATTAAGAAAAAGGTGACAGAAAAATCGAATGAATATCGTAAAAATGCAATAAAACAGAAAATTACAAAAATGCAGGAAAAATAAATAAAAAATTAGAACAAAAACGTGTCAATGATGCTGTACGAAAGAAAAAAGCTTATTTAAAAATGAAAATGGAACAACGAGTGAGGCTTGCATCGTTGATTTTTACCAATTTCAACATTTTAATTATAATATTGGAATGCATAAACCAATAGATGAGAGGAAACGAAAATATAAATATGATTCTTATCAATTAAAGACGTTACTTATAAAGTGTAAACGATTAAAAATTGAAGACATTAATTATTATATTAAAAATAACAATAATAATATTTGTAATAACGATGATAATGTCATGATAAACAAAAAAAAATGATAAAATTAAGGACTTAATGGGAAAAAAATTGAAGAAATTGAGTGAAAAAGTTCTAGCAGAAGAAAGTAATTCTAAACTCATTGGTTGTATTGCAGATATATATTTTGATGAAAATGTTATATCTGAAAATTACATTGGCTCCATGACACATACATGTGTTTATTATGATGCAAAGCATTTTGCTTGCGAATATAGTAAAAGTAAAGATTTCTCCAATTGTTGTCATAAAGGTACGGTGGGATTGGTAGACAATCCTCTTTACCCAAAACGATTAAAACTTTTAGCAACCGAACGGACAAAAGAAAGTATTGATTGTCGACAAAATGTAAGATTATACAATAATGCTTTAGCGTTCGCAAGTTTTAGTGCTAATTTTGATAAATTGACAGGTAAAGGACCACAAGTTATGAAAATATGTGGACAAATTTATCATAATGTGTATGCTTTGCATCCTAATAAAGATGAAGCACGTAAATATGGACAATTATATAATTTAGATAATGAAATTGCAACGATTAAACGTAATAAATTCGATAAAAATTTAGTGTTATTGAAAGAATTAGATAATTTGATAAGAAACATTAACCTTTATGCAAAAGCCTATAAATGATGCATGAAGTAGAAAAAGAAGAACTACAACGATGTGCAAAAATCAATTGTCCTCCAAGAACAGTTACAATGTCTATTGTCCGCAATAACAATTTGGAGAAAAATAGATATAATGTACCTACCTGTAATAAAGTCGCGATAGTATATGTTGGAAAAGATGATCTTCCTCCTATCGAACGTGATATTGTCATTCACTCTAACCAGGAGAGGCTATGAGCTTCGGGTCACAGATCTTGACGAAACTTTGGGATATATTTTTAGGTACCAAAATATGAGTAAAGCCAGAGCGGTACGGTCTAACGCTTCGAAAAATTGAAATTATAGACGTCTCCAGTCTTATTTGAAGAAAAATGTAAAAAAAGCTCCTAATTAAAGTGTGAATAATCCAGTCTAGAAATGTCTTTAATAAATCAACAGGGACTAAAATAAAAGTACAGAAAGCAAGCTTTAATTTGCCGTTTTCAGAATTGTAAAATAATAATTAGAACTAGAGATGTGTTCGTTCAAAGTTAAGAAGCAAGAAAGTACCAAAAATCACCTAAATTCTAAAGGACAGTGATTTTGTGATTTTTGGTACTTTCTTGCTTCTTAACTTTGAACGAACACATCTCTAGTTCTAATTATTATTTTACAATTCTGAAAACGGCAAATTAAAGCTTGCTTTCTGTACTTTTATTTTAGTCCCTGTTGATTTATTAAAGACATTTCTAGACTGGATTATTCACACTTCAATTAGGAGTTTTTTTTTTACATTTACCTTCAAATAAAACTGGAAACGTCTATAATTTCAGTTTTTCGAAGCGTTAGACCGTACCGCTCTGGCTTTACTCATATTTTGGTACCTAAAAATATATCCCAAAGTTTCGTCAAGATCTGTGACCCGAAGCTCATAGCCTCTCCTGGTAAGTATGAAAAACCAATTAGTATACCAAAAATTAGCAAACATACAGATCCTATGACATATCTGCTAATTTATCCTAATGGTGGTTATGGATGGATGCCAAATATGAAAAGTAAATTTGGAAAAACTAATATTTCAAATTTGCAATTTCATAATTATAGATTTAGTATTAGAAATAAATTTAATCCATACCTGAATTTGGGAAAAATATCTTATCAGGCAATCATTGATACCTTTGTAAAAGTTGAAACCTCTAGATTATATTTTATACGAAAAAATCAAAATATATTAAGAAGTGATTGTTACAAAGGAGTAATGGACTATTTACATAACAAAAAAGAATTAGAATCGTCAAAAATTGGAAAAATGGTCATATTATCATCAAATTTTACAGGCAGTCCACAATTTATGAAACAAAATTACATGGACTCGATGACACTTGTAAATTATCATAGTAAACCTGACCTTTTTTTAACTATAACGAGTAATCCACATTGGAAAGAAATAATTGAAAACTTGGAAAATCATGAAAATTCAATAGATAGGCTGGATATTGTAACAAAAGTATTTTGTCAAAAAGTGGAAAAATTTAAAGATTTAGTAATTAATAAAGGAATATTTGGAAAATGGGTTGCGTATAGTTACGTAATTAAATTTCAAAAACAAGGATTACCACATATGCGTATGTTATTATTCATAGATAAAAATGATAAAATTAACACTCCCGAAAAAGTTGATGAAATAGTAAGTGCAGAAATCCCAAATAAAGATATTTAAACGAAATTATATAGTATTGTTAAACAATTTATGATACACGGTCCCTGTGGTATGCAAAATATAAATTGTCCATGTATGGATAAAAATACGAAACAATGTACAAAAAGTTTCCCAAAAAAATTTAATGATTCAACAGTATTTAAATCCAATGGCTATGCATTATACAAACGTAAAAATGATAGCGTCAAAATAATTTTTAAGAATAAATTTACAGAAAGAGTAGCAGATAATGGATTTGTTGTTCTTTATCATCCTTACTTATTATTAAAATTGAATGAACATATAAACGTAGAAGTATGTTCCACTGTCCAATGCATTAAATATTTATTCAAATATTGTTATAAAGGTCATGATTGTGCATACATTATAATACGGGAAGTGAATGTTGATTTCCAAACAGAAAAGAAAGACACATTTCAAAATGACAATAATGAAAATGTTAAATATGAATGATGAAATGCAACAATACATAAATACACGATATTTATGTCCGCCTGAAGCAATGCACAGATTATTAGAATATCCTTTACATGTTATTTCACATACTATAAAAAGACTAAGCGTTCATAAAGAAAATCAACAAAATGTAATTTTCAAAGAAGGAAAAGTAAAAACGATCATGCAGAAAAATGTGGGAACAACATTAACAGCATATTTCGAATTGAATCGAGAAGATTTAGAAGCTCAAGATTACTTGTATACAGAAATACCGCATTTTTATACATTTGACTAAAAACTAAAAAAGTGGAATAAAAGAAAAAAATAAGGAAACACATACTTAGAAGAATGTATTTGGTAAATCCAAAAGATAGAGAACGCTACTTTGTTAGATTATTACTATTACATGTTAAAGGCGCCACATCTTTTAAAGATTTACGTACTATTGATAATGTAATATGTACTTCGTTTTATGAAGAAGCTAAAACTAAACAATTAATTAATGAAGATGAAGAATGGGACCGATGTTTAGAGAAAGCATCATTAACAGAATTCCCTCATGCTCTTTGTGAATTATTCGCTTTTATTTGCATTTTTCATAATCCCATGAATGCACGAGATTTATTCGAAAAATATAAAGATAAGTTTTATCATCCTAAATACGAAAAAGATATAGAGGCAAAATATTGGCATTTAATGTTACTCAAAATAATTTACATATCAATGGATTTTCTTTAAATGATTTCAATTTACCTAACATAAGCACATACATAGAAGATAATGATGATGAAACAATTTAAAATTATAATGATGATATTCTAAATGAATTGGAAACAAAAATAAATTCCTTTAAAGAGAAACAAAGACAAATATTTGACTCTACTATGAAAAGTTTAAATCAAAATGAACAAAAATGTATTTTTATTGATGGACCAGGTGGAACAGGAAAAAGTTATTTACTTAAAGTTTTAATAGCATATTTTAAATATCATAATATACGTCACTTATGTGTTGCTTGGACAGGTATAGCAGCGGATTCATTGATTGATGGAAAAAAAGTGCACACAACATTTGAACTACTGTTGAATATAACAGATTGCACAACATGTAATGTTAAGCCTAACTCTGCAGAAGAAAAAAAATTAATGGAAACACAAATAATAATTTGGGATGAAATATCTATTACTTTTAAAGGATAGCCCCCGTTAAGATAGTTAATTTTGCCCTGTCCCTAAAATTTTCGTTTGACCTTGTTACTTTGTTTTGGATAAAAAAAATAGTTTTTGTCAAATTTTCAGACCGCAACCCCCCTCCCCCTGTCCACGGCATGGAAAAAATGACTTCTTCACTATTTATTTTTTTTCTCCGCATCTAGTCAGTAAAAAAACCCTAAGAAAATCGTGCTTATAGCTTAAATGGTTACAAATCACTTAGAATTTTTTCATAAAGATTTGATCATGCTATATAACCTAAAGAGATGAAAAAAAATTCAAACCCTTCCTATTTTCACGGGAAATGCGGTACAGGGCCAATTCTTGCAAAAAAACTTGTATGTTGTTGAAAATTACTTGCCTGAATTTTTCCAGATATTTCCTGTTGGTGCGCCATAGTTAAAAATGCAAAAAACTCATTTTTTCGACGTTTTTGGGCTGATTGTAGCTAATTTGCAGACTTTGTATTATTATTTATGTTATGAAATTGTGTTCTAGAACTTTACTTATGAATTTAATTATGCAATCAAGTCAGAAAAATAAGATTTACAAATATCCGCATCATATTTTTGCACGAATCTACATTTTAGATTAGGTATTTAAACACTTCTTTTATGATTTTGTTGATATTTCACTACTTCATATGTGATAAAATCTTTTAAATATTATATTGCTTTATTAAAAGAAAATCTTTTGGTAAATAAGTCATTTCACAGGTACAGCTATATTAACTACGGTCAAAATATCAACTTGAGATTACATATGAATTTATATTTCGTAAGAAAAACTTATCAATACAAACATTATCATCATGATTTAATAATATGAACCTTGACTTTGGCATTTTTAACACTATGTAATCTAAATCAGCACTGAAGTCAAACTTTTGCAAGAGCTATGTGGTCTATTTTTACACTGTGTAAAAAAAATGTGAGCATGCGAGTACATTGAAATCTTGCTTACATGTCTCATATTAATATTATAATATTAAATATATTTTTGTTAAAAAGCGCATATTATTCGCAATTATCTTATGACATTTGCAATCGTTTCAAAGATCGTAAATAAAGTTTGCACTTATGTCATGTATTGTATTATATCATCTCCGTTGACATAGGTACGAATACGTAACTCAAGTAACAATCGTTAGGCTGGAAGTTATAGTCTTTACTCAGTTCTCAGATATCTATCTATGTTTTTACTCTTTTTCCATAAGAAGAACAAGGATAGAATATTTGAGAACTGAGTAACAACTACAACTTCTAGCCTTAGGCTTGAGTTGGGTCTATGATTTCGAGCCATAAAACCATTATGGCCCGAATTCATAGTTGTGTCTTGAGTATTAAGTATGACTTAAAACTTAAGTTTCGTTACTTGAGTATCAGCTGTTACTTCAATTGAGTGCTACATGAAGAGGTTATCACAGTTAGTTATGAAACAAAATCACACAAATAAGATAGTCGTCGGTAAGGATGTAACACTCAATTGAAGTAACAGCTGATACTCAAGTAACGATACTTAATTTTTAAGTCATACTTAATACTCAAGACACGACTATGAATTCGGGCCTAAGTCCGGTAAATGATATTATTGTCTTAAACTACAATTTCGTTAGAAATAAATCCTTACTCAATATATAAAATTAATAAATATGGGATTTTATTTTTTATAATAATATTTGTAATACTGTTTCAATACTAATATTTGTTATTCTATTTACAAAATATTTTACATGTTACTTTTCTTTGGCCTGAACTTAGGCCCAAATTCATTAAGTATCGTTACTTGAGTATCAGCTCTTACTTCAATTGAGTGTTACATCCTTACGGACAACTATCTTATTTGTGTGATTTTGTTTCATAACTAGCTATGATAACCTCTTCATGTAGCTCTCAATTGAAGTAACAGCTGATACTCAAGTAACGAAACTTAAGTTTTAAGTCATACTTAATACTCAAGACACGACTATGAATTCGGGCCATAATGGTTTTATGGCTCGAAATCATAGACCCCACTCAAGTATAAGGCTAGAAGTTGTAGTTGTTACTCAGTTCTCAAATATTCTATCCTTGTTCTTCTTATGGAAAAAGAGTAAGAACATAGATAGATATCTGAGAACTGAGTAAAGACTATAACTTCCAGCCTAACGATTGTTACTTGAGTTATGTTACTGGATTCGTACCTATGTCAACGGAGATAATATAATACAATACATAACATAAGTGCAAACTTTATTTATTATCTTTAAAACGATTGCAAATGTCATAAGATAATTGCGAATAATATGCGCTTTTTAACAAAAATATATTTAATATTATAATATTAATATGAGACATGTAAGCAAGATTTCAATGTACTCGCATGTTCACATTTTTTTCATACAGTGTAAAAATAGACCACATAGCTCTCGCAAAAGTTTAACTTCAGTGCTGATTTAGATTACATAGTGTTAAGAATGCCAAAGTCAAGGTTCATATTATTAAATCATGATGATAATGTTTGTATTGATAAGTTTTTCTTACGAAATATAAATTCATATGTAATCTCAAGTTGATATTTTGACCGTACTTAATATAGCTGTGCCTGTGAAATGACTTATTTACCAAAAGATTTTCTTTTATCAAAGCAATATAATATTCACAAGATTTTATCGCATATAAAGTAGTGAAATATCAACAAAATCATAAAAGAAGTGTTTAAATACCTAATCTAAAATGTGGATTCGTGCAAAAATATGATGCGGATATTTGTAAATCTTATTTTTCTGACTTGATTGCATAATTAAATTCATAAGTAAAGTTCTAGAATACAATTTCATAATATAAATAATAATACAAAGTCTGCAAATGAGCTACAATCAGCCAAAAACGTCGAATAAATGAGTTTTCTTGCATTCTTAATTATGGTACACCAACAGGAAATATCTGGAAAAATTCAGGCAAGTAATTTTAAACAAAATACAAGTTTTTTTGCAAGAATTGGCCCTGTACCGCATTTCTCGTGAAAATAGAAAGGGTTTGAATTTTTTTTTCATCCTTTTAGGTTATATAGCATGATCAAATCTTTATGAAAAAATTCTAAGTGATTTGTAACCATTTAAGCTATAAGCACGATTTTCTTAGGGTTTTTTTACTGACTAGATGCGGAGAAAAAAAATAAATAGTGAAAAAGACATTTTTTCCATGCTGTGGACAGGAGGAGGGGGGTCGCGGTCTGCAAATATAACAAAAACTATTTTTTTCTGATCCAAAACAAAGTTACAAGGTCAAACAAAAATTTCAGGGACAGGACAAAATTGACTATCTTAAGAGCATGACGAAGCTGTCCGCCTTCTAATAATATTTCCAATCTTAACTTATGAATAAACGATGCGTTTAATCGAGTTTCTTTGCTACAAAGAAAAAATTTGTAAGATTGAACTCTAGTGCGGACAACTCAAGAAATCCACCAAAATATTATACATACAAAGTTATAATAAAAACTTTCAATATGTCGTATTTTAAGGTTAGGTTTGTCGAGTTTAATATCTAATTTCCAATCCAAGCTCATAAAAAAATAACAAGTCCAAATGATTTTTTATTTTAACAAAAATTATTGTATAAATATAGCTTTAGTGCGGACAAGTTATTATATTTGTTTAATTTAAGAATTTAAAAAGATATTGATAAAATAAAAAAAGCAAAACTCGATTGCTGCAGCTCCGACATGCCGTTAAGGGGGGTACCCTTTGCTTTCGAGGCAGTTGATCGTCTTTTTCAAGATTTATGCGATGTACAACACCAACCCTTTGGTGGTAAAACTGTGATTGTATCAGGAGATTTTAGGCAAACATCACCAATTGTTCGACATGAAAGTCGTTTTAATCCTTCCTTAAAAAAAAGATACATTTGGCGAGTCCTCGTTTTATAATTGATTTGATTGGATGTCTCTGATCACGTGATGTATAAATTTTGTGTAGAACCTAGGATTGTGTTTTAATTTAAAACAAGAAAATCTCAACGCACATATTCATCATAGTTCATGACTGATGCGCGTAACTATGTTTAAAACGCTACCGCGCGCGCCTAACCTATTCGTCCCGAAATTATGTACGTGTGTCATTGCCTAAAGAAAAAAACATATCGTACGCCATTGCAGAGATTAAAATCCTTTTTATTTGGCTATTAATATAATAATTTTAAATAATTTTGGTGTTGTCGATGTTTGTTGCAAACTGCGAGCAAGAAGAGAGAAGTAGATGAACGCGCCGCGCGCTAATCGTTGTGTTCTCTCGACCGATTGATTTTCAAGCGTGACAACTTTTGTGCAAAGGATTTAAACGATTTTGTGCAACAGTTTTTTTTGACTAATCAAAGTAAATGTAAGTTAATATTTCGAGTTAATAACCTAGAATCAAATTTATCTGTTAATTAAAACCTTCATTGTGATAATGTAATTTTCTATTGCACATTTTTGTTTATTTTAAATTAAAAAACTATTTTTTCAAATATTTAAATTATTGAGTAACACTTAATGAAAAGCATCATTGTTTTGTAGGAAAGTGTTTTGCAAAAATATGGAATTAATAAAACTAGGTGGGATTTTATATTTCCTGGACCATCACCTGATTTCACGACAAACCAGACCCTTTGAAAAAAGTTAATCGAAGTGGAATAATCGATAAAAAATATAAAAAATCTAGGTATGTATTTTAAAAATTTTTTATATAGTAAATTTTTTTAATTTAATTATAGCCTGATGTTGAGATTAACAATAATGTGTGCATTAATTGGCATTCGTATTATTAATAATAATTATAATAAATTATAAAATCTTAAAATATTTTTTATTTTTATTTGACTACGATATTGAATTTGATA
This sequence comes from Anastatus disparis, assembly GCA_017163975.1. Classification (NCBI taxonomy): domain Eukaryota; kingdom Metazoa; phylum Arthropoda; class Insecta; order Hymenoptera; family Eupelmidae; genus Anastatus; species Anastatus disparis. The sequence continues at coordinate 4,591,205 of JAFFSR010000267.1, read as the reverse complement.
ATTTTATATGATCATTTTGTTAGAGTTAATGGTACATTTAAAGAAGAATTAAAAGCAAAAGCTTTGGAAGAAAAAGCAAAACGAAAAGAAGAGCTCTAAGAAATAAAAGAACGCAAAAAAAAGAAAAAATAAAACAGGCTGCTTTAACTGCTTTTCTTAAAAAGTGGAATAAGCCTCGTGAAGATTTAGAATGTGAAGATCTTAAACCTCCGCCAGCAGCAGTTCCATTCAAATTTACTTTCCTTAATGAAAACTTTGGCGAATTTGCAATGATTTTAGAATTTTTACAATTTTTCCATGATGAAATTGAAGTTAAAACTTGGTTTTCAAATGGTTTGTCTTGAATCTTCAGAAAAAGCTATGACAGAAAAGGAGGTTACAGGTCTATTAAATGATTTAATTTAACTACTTCTCGCCAATATTTTCAAATATCAAGCTGAAAAAGAAGATGAAATTCACGCAGGTGCATCTGAAACAGCTTGTGATAATGTTGCTGATCAAAAAGCATCATCTATGGCAGAAGCTGTAAAGTTAGCAACAATGGCATCAACTTGGTGTCAAACTCATCAAGGATGTCAATTATCAGAACTTGCATTAGATTACTATTCAATGAGTGAAATATTGCGGCAACATCTTTTAAGTTTTGGAGGACGTATATAAATGAAGTAGCTTCTAAGTGGAGATATTCTAAAAGAGGTAAACCCTTTTTAAATAAACATTAAAATTAATAGCTTTTCATTTACTATGATAAATAAAAAAATAATTTTTTACAGGTGGATATACAAATTAAGATGATCCTGCTCTTTTACTTAGGATAGAAAAACCACGTATTTTACGAGCACTTAGTCATCGTAATATGTGTGAATTTGACCTTGAAGATCGATTAACTGTAATAATTTGTTTGATAAACCAATTACTAACATTTGCTTCTATTCGTGATATTACTGATGAAAGATATGAAAAACTTTTCCAATTATATGATTATTATATTATAATTTTTTGTTTTTTATTGCTTAAAATAATTTTAATTATTGTTGAAGACTTACCTATTTATAATGTATTATTTATAGTAAAAAAAGTCATTATAAAATCTAATATATAATATGATTGAGTAAAAAACATGATATTGAAATTTGCATCATTGAGATGCAACGAAATTGACATTTACTGCATTTTATATTTTATATGTAACAATAAATTGAATTTTCACATTTAAGAAATCATAGAATGACCTTACACAAACACTTCGACAATTCCAGCTAAATATAAAAATTCAGAAAATATTTTCGTTGCATCGCAACAATGCAAATTTCAACATTGTTAAGAAACATGTAATATGGAAATTATATTTTTGTAATTGATAAAAGAAAATAAAATGTATTGGGAATAAGTAAAGTAAAAATTATATGAAAAGATATTTATTGTAATATATATAATAAATTGTAATAATTACATTGTCACGTTAAAATAATTAATTTCTTATTCACAAATATCATGTGAATTAGAATAATTCAAAAAGTGTTTTAGTAATAAAAGTTTGTTAAGAGGCGGTCGGAACCAAATCGGTGACTTGCGGTATATATCAAGTCAGCATTTTTCGCTTTATGATAATATTTTGTATATTTTTATGTCTTAAACTATTTCAAATTATTCTTTATATACATGACTAGAGGAAATGACTATATTTTTACCATATGAATAAGTAAATAAATTATTATAAGCATTTATTATAAATATCAAACTGACTTGACATATACCGCATGCAAAAAACTGTCGTGTCGATTGTTAGGTGGCATTTTTCGCTTTATAACAATATTTTGTATATTTTTGTGGCTTTAACTATTTTAAATTATTCTTTATATACATGACTAGAGGAAATGACTATATTTTTACCATATTAATAAATGAATAAATTATTATAAGCATTTATTACAAGCACCGAACTAAGTCACCGATTTGGTTCCGACCGCCTCTTAATAGTGAGTTTTAAAATTATGTGTAATATAGAGGCATAACTGATATTTACCAAAAATTCACAATGCTGTATTTATATTTTTAAGGGGCAATTAAGAAGTTTGTAAAATTTTATTTACAAAGTAAAATTCTTTGTGAATCGTTTACAAATTGTGATTCAAAATTATGGCATTATTTAGTTGAGAAGATACTTAAGGTAGTACTATCGTTAAGGGATTGACGGTTCAGAAAAATCTTAAATCGGGTATATAAGTACATTTAAGTTCAAATAAGATGTAGTTAAATTTTGGTAAACTTTTGGAGCATGAGAAAAAAATGACAAACATTTTAATTTTCACACTTCTAACACGCGCTCTTATGGTAACCACACAGATTCTTTTTCAACTTTTGATTATAAGCTACTGATGGTTCAAAATTTCATCAAATTTAACACGTAATTAATCAAAGAACTAAAGAATAAATTTTTCAGTATCGAGTTTGAAACGATATAAACATCTTAGACTCAATGCACGCCCGTGTATAACTATATATACACTATATATAGATATAAAGCGCGTGTTAAAAGATGAAAATTAAAATGCTTATAATTTTTTTCTCATGCTCTGAAAGTTAACCAAAATTTAACTGTGCTTTATTTTAATTAAAATCTACTTATGTGCCCAATCTCAGATTTTTCTGAATCGTCAATCCCTTAACGATAGTACCACCTTAAATATTTATTGATTTTTTTCTTAAATTGCTTTTTAAATTTTTATTTATATCTACTAATAAAGATAAAAATATAGGAAATCAATCTTTATACAATACATAAATAATCTATACGTTATAATCAATAATAAAATAATAATATTGAAATAATCAATATCATTTCTGCAAATATAAATATTGACTTGTTTGTTTATATACGGTCATTACAAATAATATTGATGATTTCTTTCAAAAAAGTATATGTGAAAAAAGAATGGGGCTCGAACATTAGAATGTTTTTTATTGAATGAATATTTATTTAGAGTGCCACAATTACGAATAGCGTATTCCATAATTTAGAATAAAGTTATAATGAATTTTCATGATTTCAAAAAGCAGTAGTGATAATCTCAAATTATTCGATTAAAATATTTAGAATTCTTTCGAAATCTTGATATAGTTTATTCTTTTAGGAGTACAATTATTTTGCTACTTCTTATTTCGATAAAGTGAATATTCTAAAATGCTTTACTTGCATTAGTTATTTTCGTTACTTCAGTCGCTGAAAAAATGAAAATTCTAAAATGAATAAATGAACAGTCTCGATATGCACATAATTTATATGAACTTCTAAATAAATTTTAATTAAATAAAAAACATTCTAATGTTCGTGCCCCACCCTGAAAGAAATGTAAGAAAAGATATGTGCGCGCTATAGCGCGCCAGATAATTCTAGCATTATAGAAAATTCGGTTAAATTTAGTTTATTATGGCAAAATTTTATGCGTACGACATTAAGTGAAAATCTGCGAGTTTCAGATAATGATAGTAATTTCAAACAATGGTTATTAGATATCGGAGAAGGAAAACGTCGTAATCTTTTTGAAGATGATAATGAACTAAGCGCTATACCAGAAAATCTTATCATTAGAGAACATCTTGTCGAAGAAATATTTGGAAATAAAATAAAAATAAATAGTAAAAATCTAATAGATAAAATTATTTTGGCTCCTAAAAATAATGATGTTATTCAAATCAATAACGACGTTTTGAATATAATAGGAGACTATTTTGAATATTTAAGTATTGATACAGCCGAAGATGATAACAAAGAAAATTTAGATGTTATAGTACCTACAGAATTTTTAAATACGTTAGTTCCTAATGGACTTCCACCACATAAATTACATTTAAAAGTAGGAGCTATTATAATTTTTTTGAGAAATTTGAATGTAAATGAGGGACTTTGTGACGGGACAAGGTTAATAGTAAAAAACCTACTAAGATATTCTATCCAAGCTGAATTGGCAAGTTGAAAAAACAAAGGTAAATTAGTTTTTATTCCAAGAATAATTTTATCTCCATCTAAAGAAGATATCCCTTTTAACATGCAAAGAAAACAGTTTCCTATTAGATTAGGTTTTGCAATGACTATTAATAAATCCCAAGGACAATCTTATGAAAAAGTTGATGTATATTTGCCATCACCCGTTTTCAATCATGGACAATTATATGTTGCCCTTTCAAGGACAAAATATAAAAATAATTTAAAATTATTTTTAAGCAAAAGCGCAATAGTCAACGGAGAAAATAAGAATGATCAAGACACAATTTATACAAAAAACATTGTATATGAAGAAATATTATAAATAATATTGTAAATATTTATATAATAAAGATACTATGATATCTAATATAATAATATTTGATATAATATTTAAAATCATGATGTATTTTAAAAAGCACTTATGAATTGACTGTACACGGAAATGCGCAGTAATATAGATTGCATTTAAAAATTCACAGTACAATCGGCTGCATATGGGGATGCGCTGTTGAATCGGCTGCATATGCACAGAAAGAAATTTGGCAATAAATAATTACCATATTTTGTTCGTGTACGATTTCAGAAATAATCGAAATAATATATTTGGAATTCGGTAAAGCGTTTTTCTAAAAATTGTAATATACCATTACAAGAAGTTTTGAAATACCGTATACATTGAATCTTGTATTACAAGGAACGTTGAAGTAAAAAATTATCACCTATTTTATTTACAAATTTAAAAATAGTAATGTTAGTTATAATTACATTTAGTATTTCAAAAGACATTAAAATCTCCTCATGCCAAATTTCTTTCTGTGTGGAGATGCGCTGTTAAATCGGCTGCATATGGGAATGCGCTGTAGAATCGGCTGCATATGGGAATGCGCTGTTGAATCGGCTGCATATGGGGATGCGTGTTAAATCGGCTGCATATGGTGATGCGCTGTTGAATCGGCTGCATATGGGGATACGCTGTTGTACTGGCTGCACATAAAGATACACAGTCAAATCAACTGCTTAATAATTATTGCTAAATATTGTGCAAATAAGCATCTAGAGCGGAGCCTGTTATAAAAAAATTTAAAAAAAAAATGCTCCGCTGACGAATCTTTTAAAAAATAACAGGCTTGGATGAAATGCTTTATTAGAGTAAAAAATAAAAATGCAAGAAGCTGTAAGAAAAGCAGAAGAGCAAGATAGAATAAGAAAAAGAACAAAGAAAAAACAAAAAGCGACGGCAAGCGAAAAAGACAGCATGAGACAGAAAGAAAGAGAATGCATGGAGGAACAAAAAGAAGCGTAAGGGAGCAATACGTGGGAATGCGAGAAAAAGCATGAGAAAGCGTGAGAAAACGTAGGAAATCGAGAGAGAATGCAAGAGAGCAAGATTAATTGATTGATTCATAATTTATTATAGATCGTGGGGTTCGAACCCGTATGACCCAAAAGTAATACATAATGTAATTAACAAAATAAAATATGGTGCAAATATAATAAGTAAGAACTAATGAAAAAATTTGTATAGATTCATATGAGATTTCTCTCTGTGATATAAGCAAAAATTAAGATTATCAAAGTAAAAGTTTGTAACACTTTATTTTAAAACTGCACTCATCTGATCCACATATTACACAATGAGTAAACAGATGGAGGTCTACAGAACTAAATGTGTAGTAGAGTGCACTATAATGTAGAAATACACTCAACGACTCTCAGTTTTGCCCATCCACTCTGCGCGTTCATCAAGCAAGAATTTTTTAAATAGCTTAGATTTTATAAGCTGCGTTTGGCCTAATTCAAAACTAGTGAATATGGAGGTATTTCCATTTATAAAGCTAGATGCCGTGTAAACAAAAGAATTTAGCATAGCTGCAGTACGAACAACGGGGCAGATGAGAAGTCTAGCTGGTAATCTCGTCAAAGTTCTGACAACTGTATCAATATTTACACGAACGAATTTAGTGGCTAGATAGCTTGGCTTTTGATAAGAAACTATAGAGTATGCCGGAGTTAATTTGAAGTATAAACGCCTCTTGCTCACCGACAACCAGCCCAACTGCAGGCGAAACGGCGTAACTCTTTCTTGTCTGCCTATATTTCCACAGACAAATCTAACGCAGGCATTTAGTGCACGATGGAGTTTAATGTTTAATGGCTGTGGTAAATCGTCGTAAACTATACAACATTAATCTATTATAGGAAAGATAAGAGCTTCGACAAGGTTTTTCCTGACCTGTCTAGATAGAGCATGTCTATGAAACTTTAATGATTGAGGAGTGCCGTAAATACGTCCAACCACCGAACCTACCTACTTATTCCAATTTAAAGTGCTTTAATTAATAGTTATCCAGATACCCAGGTTTTTGACTTAACTAGCATATGGCACCACCATATCATTTACGAAAATTTTAGGGCAAGAAAAGAGATCAATTCTTGAGATGAATTGCTCGCTACCAATGAACATCGCTTGCATTTTAGATGGGTTTAAGGCAAGACCGTTATCAACAGCCCACTTTACAACAGCAGCAACCTCATTGTTCAAAAAGTCAATCTCATCGTTCAGATTTGCGGGCAAAAATGAGTGTTATAGCTGCAAGTCATCAGCAAACAGGATATGAGACGATCTAGTTAAGACAGATGATAAATCATTGATAAAAACAGAAGAAAGCAGCGGACCCAAAACGCTGCCCTGAGGAACACCTGCTGTGCAGGTGACCCAGTCACCAACATGACCCTCCAAATCTGTAATAGTATAAGTTCTACTGCTGAGATACGACGCAAACCATCGTATAACAGTGTCTGAGCAATTGAAACGACTAAGTTTGAACATCAGGCGAATGTGTGACACAGTGTCGACAGCCTTGGAAAAATCGAAGAGCAATAAAGTAGTAATCATTCTTTTATCAATAGCCAGGCGTGCATCTTCAAGAAGCTTCAAGAGCGCAGTCTGAGTACTATTAGATTTACGAAAACCAGTCTGTAAACTGTCGACCAAAGAGTTTGATTCAATAAAGGAGCTAGACTAGAAATGTACTATTCTTTCTAGAATTTCGGAAACATCAGAAAGTTTGGCAATGGGCCGAGTTTGTGAAGGTGAATCCATCTTATTCGTCTATGCCAATGGTAACAAAAAAGCCCTCTTCCAGTCAGTCGGGAATACTGCAGATGCCAGCGAGCAATTTATGATGGAAGTGATGAGATCTACAGTGGATTGACTCGTCAATTTAAGCATCTGGGCCATAATACCATCAGGGCTAAAAGTCTTGGAGGTACCAAGGCGAACAAAAGACTCGATAAGAGGACATTCAACTGGAGTAAAATTGAAGATAGGCAAGTCATTACGTAGTGGTACAGCAAGCACTTCTTTAAACTCACCCTCGGACAGAGCTGGAGAGCCAGAAGAAATTGATGTGTAATGAGAGAGAAGAACACCCGAGGAGAAATACTGAAACGGTGAAGGCAGTATCCTTGTAGCCAGACCAATTTTATGTAGAATGTTCCAGCGGTTTGAAGAGTTACCCACACTATTCAGACGATCAGCTATAAAATTTTTCTTTGCAGAATCAAGCGCATTTGAGATTTCACCTCTGAGCTTCCTATATCTTAAAACTGCCTGAGCAGAGCCGGATCGAACATCATAACGATATGCTTCATCACGCTCCTTCATCTTAAATCTGATGTCAGAAGTGACCCATGGTTTTTTCTTAATGTCTAATTTATGTGCTTTAATTGGTGCACAATGATCGAAGGACGAAACAAGAACAGAAGACAACTTATGAACTAACGTATCAACAGAAGAAGAGGCAGTGCCTAATGATTCCACACAGCTCTCATGTGAATTATTTGAAAGAGAAGATGAAATCGTACTGTTTAAAGTTTATAGGTTTATGCTAGTAAAATTACGAGAATTGATTATTTCCGTTGCAGCTTGAGGCTTAAAAGCCTTGAAAGTGATGGTAATCAAATCATGCCCTGCAATGAAAAAAGTTGATGTTTTACTGTACAAAGCCAGAGAATTTTCATCATTTAAAATAAAGAGATCAATCCAAGTATGAGAAATATGTTCAGTTGTAAGAGTATGGCGTGTAGGTTCAGAAAGTACAACGTAAAGGGCAAGCGAGTTAATCGTTGAGCGAAATGAGTCAGCACTAAAATTTTTAGCCAACAGATTAATATTGAAATCTCCAGTAATGACAATGTTTTTGTACGTTGGTAATAACTCAGATATTGAGTTGAAGAAATCATCAGAAAATAGACCCTTTGGCCTGAAATACACAACCGCAAAAATGAGTTTTTCAGCACCCAGAGAAATTTCTGCTATGATATCTCAGTTGTGTTGTCAAAAACGGCGTTTGATTGAAAAAGTATGCTGACTTTTAGAAAATCACGTACATTAAACCAACTCCACCGCCAACTTTACCCACTCTATCTAACCTAAAGAAATTGTAATGATCAATAGAGATAATAGAAGAATCATCATACTCGGTTAAGAAAGTCTCTGTAACAGCAAAAATATCCAATTGATTTGAAATAATTTGATGCTCTATAAGAGAGAAATGAGTTTTGAGCCGATTTACGTTAACATGAAAAATATGAATATTTTGAAAAAATTCTGCACTGTTTTTTGGCCCAGAGATAGCAGAAGAGTTTGAAATTGTTGCGTTACAAAGTGAATTTTGAGAAATAACGTTATTAAGACTATTTGATGAGTTTGAAATAAAAGAAGGATTTTTAATCACATAAGAGCCTAGCAATCCCTATTTTTTGATTTTATTTAGTATAAGTTTTGACAGTTGAGCCTCATCCAAAATTGGAATCAGCTCAGCCTCCTTATGGAGACGCATGCAAACTCTTAAATTACGAACAATAGGACGCATATAGTTTAACTCCTTATAGACTGCGTTCGCCTTGACTAATAACTCAAAGACGAGTTTAGGCCAAATAGGACGAGCAAAGATCTTAGAAGAACCTTTTCTACCAAAAAGTTTAGAAACTGTGAAATCTCTCAGCTCAACAGAGTTTGATGCTATAGTATCTCTGATCGCATCGGATGTGAAGCGCCCAACGATTGCTCGAAAATTATCCTTCTGAGAAGATTCAGGCTCTTTCATTTCCATGGGAACAGCGGGGAGCCATTCACGAGAATTTATGAGCATCAAACAAGCCTGCTCTAACCCAATGGCTCTCAAAATAATTTTGATAATATCGTTATCACTTTTTGATAGAGCTGATGGTATACCCGAGAACAAAATTTCGTACGTGTCAAACAATAACGGGTCTGCAGGTGAAGAAGTTGATGCAGAACAGGAAGCAATGTGCTCATCAAGACGATCAGAAAGCAAGTCTTGACGCTTTTCAACATCCGATAGAGATTGCTTAATATCACGTATATCATTGCGTAACGAACCCACTTCACCAATAAGTTGAGAAGTCAAGAGTAACAGCTTGTCCGTTTTCTCTATCTAAGCCGCAAATTTTAAGTCATTGTCCGACTTAAAATTAGCAAGCCACTCGCTGTCCGACATGTTAACGGGCCTTGGTTGAGAAATCGTAAGAAGATTTGATGTAGTAGCACTAGGGTCAGCAGCCAATAAGTGAGGGCTAGAGGAAGCAACAAGTTTAGGCGTAACGCCTACCGGTGTACTACTGTCAATAGAAGATTGGGAGGAGCTTGACTCCGAACGACAGCGTCGCCTTAGTAACGGTTCAAGTGGGTAGAGCGGGGAGACCGCACCTCTTTTTTGAGAGCCTTGATTAGGCAAGGAATCTTTTAATGGTCCTAGGGAGGCGGCAAGTAAATTATTAGGGGAAACCACACCCGAAGCACCACTCGAAGAGATATTTCTTGAGGTTTTGCGTTTTTAGCAACAAGCGAGAGTATTATTGGTTCCAAACCAAGAATTATCACAGCTATGCAAGTGATATGCAAGAGAGAGAGAGAGAGAAAGAGATAGACCTAGTTTGGTACTTATAATAAATGCTTATAAGAATTTATTCACTCATTTACACTTTAAAAATATAATCGATTCCTCCAGTCATATATGTAAAAAATAAAAAAATTAAAGCAACAAAAACATACAAAATAATGTTATAAAGCAAAAAATGCCGACTTGACATATGTCACATGCAAAAAAACCATATGAATGACTAAATAAATTATTAATTGAGCCCAAAAATTAAATAGAAAATAAGACCCGAAAAAAAGACTGAAATAATAAAACTCGAAAAATTAGGATAAAAATATAGCAAATATGAAAAAATAATGCCCTAAAAATAAGTCAAAAAATTATGATATCTTCGAATTATTAATGCATCACTATCTTTTATAAAATAATTATTTTCTGGTATCTTTTGTTCACGGTAGCAAACAATATAAAAAAGTTATTTGACTCTATATTAATTGAAAATTTTTAATCTTAGAAACATTTATAGAAAAGAAACATTTTTAGAAAAGAAGAAATTATTGGGCCCAAAAAAATATAAGGCTCAAAAAATATAGAGAAGAAGAAATTATTAGGCCCAAAAAATGTAAGGCACAAAAAGGAATAAGTTCCAAAAAAATATAAGGCTCAAGAAAATATAATGCTCAAACAATATAAAAAAGAAAAAATTATTGGGCCCGAAAAAATATAAGGCTCAAAAAATATAGAGAAGGAAAAATTATCGGGCCAAAAAAATGTTAGGCCCAAAAAAAGTATAAGTCCAAAAAAATATAAGGCTCAAGAAAATATAAGGCCCAAAAAAATATTAGGCCCAAAAAAAGGCCCAAGAAAATATAATGCTTAAAAGATATAGAGAAGAAAAAATTATTGGGCCCAAAAAAATATCTCTAAAAAAAATATAATGCTCAAAAAATATAAAGAAGAAAAAATTATTGGACCCAAAAAAATATATGGCTCAGAAAATATAGAGAAGGAAAAATTAATGAGCCCAAAAAATTTAAAGCCCAAAAAAAGTATAAGTCCAAAAAAATATAAGGCTCAAGAAAATATAAGGCCCAAAAAAAGGCCCAAGAATATATAATGCTTAAAAAATATAGAGAAGAAAAAATTATTGGGCCCAAAAAAATATAAGGCTAAAAAAATATAATGCTCAAAAAATATAAAGAAAAAAAAATTATTGGGCGCAAAAAAATATATGGCTCAAAAAATATAGAGAAGAAAAAATTATAGCACCCAAAAAATATAAGGCCCAAAAAAAAATTGCTACTTTTATTGAAAAAAGATTAGACACATTTGAAAAGAGTGAAGAACCGGAGATCCGGAAAAAACGTGGTTTCACTTTAAGAGGCGGTCGGGTCTATTTGCCGCATGGGGGCGCTGCGGTCAGGTGAGAGAAAAATGTAAAATAAGTTTTACTCAGCGATTTACAATTTACTGAAACAATGATATACCTCTAATGTTGTCAATAACTCTAGCCATATATATGTAGAATAATTATCGATGCTAATCTTGTTTGAAAAGTCTAAAATATTGTTGTAAACCGAAAAATGTAGCGCGAGATAGAGCCGGCGTGAGCATATGTATTCATCATTCTTTAGTATTACTTTCTCTGTCGCACTAAAGAAAAATACACATGTTTATATCGGCTCTATTACGCGCAGCATTTTTCGTTTTACAAAAATATTTTAGACTTTTCAAACAAGATTAGCATCGATAATTATTTTACATATATATGGCAAGAGTTATTGACAACATTAGAAGTATATTGTTGTCTTACTCAATTGTAAATCCAAGTATAAAAAATATTTTATATTCTTCTCTCACCTGCAGCGCCACCAAGCGGCAAATGGTTCCGACCGCCTCTTAATATAATATAGTATTTTATATTTTACCAAAAGATTATTATTTGGTCCGATCTTTATATGTTTCGGTTTGAACTCATTTTCTTCTGAAACAAGAAATTATTGTAACTTTTAGATAAAATAAAGTAAAATATTTCAGCTGTGCTAACAACCGTTAAGGGATATGCCAATCTTAGGTACCTAAAAATATTATAGAAAATTTCACACGTACATACGTAAATATTAAAATTTCCTTACAAAAATTTTTTCGTTACTTAAAATTGGAACACCCAGACGAAAACTCATTAAGTTAGACGTCAAGAACAAATACCGCTAATTCCCCAAGCAACACCTTGGAAACTGAAAATATTTTTTGCGTAAAATTTATAAAATTTTGTTATAACAATTAATTTGAAATATATACTATTTTTACATATTTTATTACCACACAAATTTTTATCATGAATATTAATTTTTGCTACCAATAAATAGTAAGTAAAATATTTAAAAAATTTAATAAATAGCAAAAAAACATTCTTGTCAAATTAAAGTTCTTCTAAACAAATAACAACATTGATAAATAAATAAATATAAAATGAAAACTTGTTATTATAAAAAAAAAAAAAAAAATTGACCATACTTTTGTATAACATTTTTTTCACCTTACCGTGCGTTAAGCGACCTTTTTTTTGTCAAAGCATAACCCGTATTTTCGTTTTGTTTCTTTAACATTTATTTCTTTTTATATGATGTAAATGTTACTTTTAAATACTCAAGTTGAGTGAAATTAATAATAATCTTTTTTATTTTATTCAAACCTTTTTTTAGTATCAAAGAGTATAGCCGAATAAGCATGTAAAAATAGCCTTAACTCGGATTTCCCTGAAACTTTGCTTATTTTTTTGTCTTGTTAAAAAACTAAAATCCTGAAAGTTTCAGATCCCTATGGTCACAATTGGCTTCATAACCTCAAAAAACGTTTTTTTCGGTTTTTTTGCGATAATTAGGTGAATTCTTAATGGATCTTTAACTTTTACGCATATATTTAGTGACTATATAAAACGTTGCGAGTCTCAAACATAACCTAAAAATAAATTTTAAAATTTCAAAATGGCCTGTACATTAACGGTATGAATGTATACTTATTTTTGACTTTTAGAAACTTTACTTTTCATAAAATCTATCATTCATATTTTTTGCAGGTTTTTGTAGGAACGGTGGAGAGTACCTGAAATATCAAAAAACTGAAAATTTTAAAGATTTATGGCGTTTTAGAGGCTTAATTGCTTTCTGATCATGATAATAACACCAAAAACACGTTCAGCGACCCGAAAAACCCCTATATATTGATATTTAGACGGATTTATATCATATGCATCCATAAAATACGAGAATAAGCTTAAAATCATTTTTTGACCAAAAAGACTCCTTCACCACGTCATCTTCAAAGTAACCTTAAAAATCTATTTACTGACCAATAACCTCCTTGATACTGATTGTTAATCTTATTCAGTACGATTTTCGGCCAAAAGATATAAAATTAACTTCAAAATATTCACTTAGTGACTAAAAATGACCTCAACTATCATTTTTCTTTCGTATTCAAAACAACATATTTGACAATAAAATATATTAGAGGATTCCAAGAACTTCTCACTGCGATGGTTTATATTGTTCTGTGTGCTATTTTGTCAAATACCACGAAAATATCGCAAAATAATGCGCCAAATAAATTACTAATTTTTTATTCGCTTTCTATTTGTTATTCATTATTTTTTTATAATTCAGTTAAATTTAGTTTTAAAAATGATTATTTAATAATAATTTGGTAATAAAATATTTTTAAAAAAATTTTGAAAAAAAAAATTGTGTGTACCGAGATTTGAACCCACGATCAAAACAAAAAATAATACATGCTTATCAAAATCTCCATAAGTTCAATCACATCTAAATTTTAACTTAAATGATTTTGGTCACCTCATATTTTTATATAAGGGCATGGGTTCAAACCTGGGTACACACAATTTTTTTTTGCAAAATTTTTTTTTAAATATTTCATTACCAGATCATTATTAAATAATTATTTTTAAAATTAAAAACTGTATTAAACTGAATTATTAGTAAGCAAATAAAAAATTAGTAATTTAAAAATTAACAATTTTTTTAATAATTCAGAGACTGCTGTATACTGACACAGATACCTGTTTTACCGACTCTATTTAAAATTTATTTTTTATAAAAACTAGTTACTAGAGGCAGAAATTAAAAGATGGTTTTGATGCGTATAATAAATAGCAATATTTTCTCTGATGAGAATAAATTAATTTTATCACTTGGTTTTCTAGAAAAGTTGGAATAACTTGAAAATCGTATTTTCTGCCTCTAATCTCTAATTTCATAAGTTATTCCAACTTTTCTCGAAAATGAAGCGATAAAATTCACCTATCTTCATAAAAAAAAGTATCGATTTTCATTATACAAATCGAAACTATCTCTTCATTTCTGCCTTTATCAGCTAGTTTTTGAAAAAAAAATTATTTTGTAATCAGGAAAGAACAGAGAGATACGGCAGCCTCTAAAATCATATTTCAAGTTTAATAAAGATAATATTTTTTTCGTTATCAACTAAAATAGCAGACTAATTTATTTTCAGTTTCAGATTGCCTAAATGTGTATATTTTTGTAAATTATTGTTACGTTCTTGTGTTATGTAATCATTGTCTTTATTTTTTAATTCGAACAGTTAATACCGTAAAGAACGGGATTCTTATCAGGGCATGATTTCTTTTATATAATCAGAAACTACATCTTCTACGGCAAGACTAACAAATATAAACTACAGATCTGTCCGCACAGCATAAAATGTTTTGAAATATTTCGAAAATATTTCAAACGTTTTATACTGTGTGGGGCTCACCTACTTGCTTGTACTCCAACACAAGCTCGACTGGCTAATGTATCTTTAAAATAGTAAAATATTTTAGTAATATTACATTACTATTTTGATGTGAATTACTTTTGAATCATGCTGTAGCACGATATAAAATATTTTTGCTGGCTAGGCGCATTATTTGGCGATATTTTGGTGGTGCTCGACAAAACATTGCACTGAACAATATAAACAATCTCAGTAAGAAGTTCTTAGAATCCATCAATATGTTTTTGAGGTTATTTTAAAGAAATCATACAAAGAATTGTTTCGAATACGTCAGAAAAATGATAGTTGAGGTCATTTTTAGTCACTATATGCATTTTTTGAGGTTAATTTTATATCTTTTGGCCGAAAATCGTACTGAATAAGATTAACAATCAGTATCAAGGAGTTTATTGGTCAGTAAATAGATTTTTAAGGTTACTTTGAAGATAACGTGGTGAAATTATAATTTAAGATGATAATAAAAAGACTACAGGAGTCTTTTTGGTCAAAAAATGATTTTAAGCTTATTCTCGTATTTTATGGATGCATATGATATAAATCCGTCTAAATATCAATATATAGGGGTTTTTTGGGTCGCTAAACGTGTTTTTGGTGTTATTATCATGATCAGAAAGCAATTAAGCCTCTAAAACGCCATAAATCTTTAAAATTTTCAGTTTTTTGATATTTTAGGTACTCTCCACCGTTCCTACAAAAACCTGCAAAAAATATGAATGATAGATTTTATGAAAAGTAAAGTTTCTAAAAGTCAAAAATAAGTATACATTCATACCGTTAATGTACAGGCCATTTTGAAATTTTAAAATTTATTTTTAGGTTATGTTTGAGACTCGCAACGTTTTATATAGTCACTAAATATATGCGTAAAAGTTGAAGATCTATTAAGAATTCACCTAATTATCGCAAAAAACCGAAAAAAAAACGTTTTTTGAGGTTATGAAGCCAATTTTGACCATAGGGATCGGAAACTTTCAGGATTTTAGTTTTTTAATAAGACAAAAAAATAAGCAAAGTTTCAGGGAAATCCGAGTTGAGGCCATTTTTACATGCTTATTCGGCTATACTCTTTACATTAGCGTCTTTTTATGCATAATTCTTTCTTTTAACTTTTGCGTTATTTTATGTATATCTCTAGCGAATCAATATTAATTAATAATGTTTATTCATTTAATATCTATATCATATTATTCTTTTATTTTTCTTTCAACATCCAAGCCAATTATTTAATTTATTAAGTAATTGAATTCATTTAACCTAGTTTCTTTTATTATAGATATTAGTTGAAAAAAAATATAAATTAGAAATAACCTAGTTTCCAATTTCCTCTTTTTATATGCGTAATTTCTTATATTTTTTATAAAAATTTGATTTAAGAACAATATATATAGCTTATTTTCAAAAGAGAGAGAAAGGAGAGAGAAAGAAGAAAATCAACATTAACACAGCCAAGTGACAGTTCATGAAAACCGAAAATCAACAGTATTTACCAATAGGAAAATACGACACTTCCGAAAACTATCCAAGCGGAGGTGGTTAGTCCACGCCCCAATTCTAGGGTATATAATTCCCAACCAGGGCTCAAAATCTTCAGTACGCTTTTGAGCGTGTCTCACAAACACGCTTAAAAACACAAAATCAACGAGAGTCGTATCCACTCGGACAATTAATCAGTCTCTTCGGAAACATCAACAAGTCTCTACAAAAAATCAAGTTCTCTACAAAAATTAAAGTATCATTTACTCAACAGTTCTCTAAGCAATTTTCAACGATCTAAGTTTTGAAACTTCCATATTTCTCTCTCTATTCTTACCTTGACATCTCCTTGGAAAGTAAGTAATTTCTTTATTTTTTTCTTTTTATTAAAATCACAATTTAAATATAAAAAAAACTTCTTACTATCTTACCTTAATCACATTTTTAGATTTAAAAATATTATCTTAAAATTTGAACATATTTTGAGATTAGAACAAAGTTTTCAAAATTTATATTTAAAAATATTATAACAAAAATTCTCTTGTATTTCAAAAAATCTCTTACAATTTTATTTAAGTATTTTTTGATATTTCAAATTATATTTATAAATATTGTATTGCAACAAATATTCTTTCTTCTTTAATTCTTCATATATATGAGGATATCTCTACAATTTTTAATCTTTTTGCGATATGTCATTTTACAGCTATTACTGAGTTACCCAATGATGCACACTATTTAAACTAGGTTCATACCTTTTGTACAATCCGGAAACTCTATTTTTCATGTATTTAGTGAATGTTCCATCAACGGTATAGTAGATATTTCTATCAAACGTAAATTTTTACATGGGTGAAATTTCTGAAGTTTCGACTTGCGATATTGCGTAATACTTTTCTGGTTGTGTGTTACAATTATCGTAGTTCGTGTGAGCGAGAATAGATAAATTCAATATTCTCTAAATTATTTTATTGTGCTTAAAAGTGTTGCGAGTGCATGATCGCTAAATAGAAATAATATAATTTCTTTCTGTCTATTACGACGTGTGTGCTGGGCGATCGCGTGCGCGTTCTATTGCATATATTCCCTTCGTGCTTTTCTAATTCTTTCTTTTTTATGTGTTTATTGCGCGTGTCTCTTTTAGCTTACATTTTTGTTAATATCTGCTTTTCGTCGTGCTGATAGTTATTTAATTAGTGCAAGCGGCGTCGCGTACGCTATACGCGGCTGGCGTCCATTTTGAGCGAGCGTACGATTACTGTACAAATTTCTGAAATAAAACTTCTCTTTTTTTTGTTACTGATTTAATTACAGCTAATATATTTTTATAAATTAGTGCAACTTCCTGATCCCCAAGGTTGTCACAAATGATTACTTGCACCAGCTGTTCAGTATGACTTGTACACCCAACGTTAATTGATTCTTTCCGAATTTTTTAAAATGTTCCAATAGAAACATGGAAAACAACGGAATGGTCCAATGAAAGTTCAGGATTTCAAAAGATTCGGAAAGAATTCATTAACGGTGGGTGTACCTCAATTTTTTTCTCTTAAAAACTATTGAGTTTTGGAAGAAATGCATGTAGAAGTTTTTAATTAAAAATTATGCCAAAAATATATTTTAATTTTTATAGATTATTTTAGACATTGTGAAGCGCAATCATAAAAAAATTGAAAAAAAAAAAGAAATTTGAATATTTAAAAGTTTTATTTCTAATAGATGAGATTCAGCTAATGATAATGTACTAAAATCCATATGTATTCAACATAAAATTTGCAATAAAAAGCATTTCTATGAATTTCTTCCAAAACTCAATACTTTTCGACAGAAAAAAATCATAAATCTCATGATGTAACCAAATATGATGATTTTTTCTGACATTTTTGCAAAAATAAGTAACTTTTGAAAATTTACCCAACTTGCACCTTAGCTTATTTTTTTTGTTATGAAAAAGAAAAATAAATGAGCCCTTTAAAAGCACATTTCGCCGGTGCTAACGAAGACAATCACAATGGAACGTGCGGCGAAAATAATCTTACTTTGAAAAATGCGGTGAAGAATATTTCTCATCAAAATATGCGGTAAAAAGAACCCATCGTAAAAAAATTTTGACAAAAATAATACCACTTTGAAAAATGCGGCGAAGAAAATCTCTCATCAAATATCATCGTTAAAATTTGTTTACGAGAGATTCTTTTCACCGCATATTTTAAAGAGAGATTTTCTTCGCCGCATTTTCCAAAATGTAATTATTTTTGTTAAAATTTTTTTACGAGGGATTCTTTTCTCCGCACTCTTTAAAGTGGAATTTTTTTTTGACATACTTTTTTATGTGAAATTTTTCTCTCGGTAGATTAAATGGCTGAGATTCTTTTCTGTTGGGCCGGCGATTCAACTTAGTCAGTTTTTGGGTATGTTAAAAAGTATGTTTAAATCAATCAGATAAGCTTAAATATTTATATATTGCAATTTAAGAAAATTTTGGTAAATTTTGGTAAGTCTATATGTTATTTTCAACAAAATGTATTCTCTCAAGTTTTTAACAAATGTTGATCATTTTTGAGAAGAATATTGATCAAGAAATTTATAAATAATTTGAAAATTTCGAATTATTTTATGACTTCTAACCTTTGACCCTTTTCACCAAGACCTCTAATAATTTTTTGTATATTTCAAGTATCAAATGGAACATATTCACAAATTTTTAACGATTTTTATTTTTTCACCAGGTGAGTTGACATGAAATGTCCCATATTTATATATTTACACTAGGAAAGCGTTGCCCCCTTGTGCGCGTTACGCGCCAACTCCTTTTTGCTTTCTCATAGAGAAAGCATTGTATCGGTAAAAAAAATTTTTTTCTATTTTTTCATTAATTTGTACATATTTGAACTCGGTGAGTCGAAAAAAGTGGTTTCCAGAAAATGTCTGTATGTATGTGTGTGTGTGTGTGTGTGTGTGTGTGTGTGTGTGTGTGTGGATGTATGAATTCAGTTAGTAAACTGTATCTCGAGAACTACTCGATGGATTTGCTTCTAATTTTGCATGGAATTTAGTTTTGTGATTAACTTGCTGGGAAGCTATTGATAATTTGGTTCTTCCAGCTTAGTTTTCATTTTAAAGTTTTTAAAAAAAAAAAAAAATCGATTTTTGGTTTTTTGGTTTTTTTTTGTTTACTACTCGATGAATTTGCTTCAAAATTTGCATGGAATTTATTTCTGATTGCGCGGATAAAATAAATTTTTAAAAACTGATTTTCTTAGCTCAGTTTTAATTTTAGAGCATTTTGAAATTTTTGAAAAAAATGTTTCTATTTATTAAGCCAATAAAATCTTAAAAACTACTCGATGGATTT
This sequence comes from Anastatus disparis, assembly GCA_017163975.1. Classification (NCBI taxonomy): domain Eukaryota; kingdom Metazoa; phylum Arthropoda; class Insecta; order Hymenoptera; family Eupelmidae; genus Anastatus; species Anastatus disparis. The sequence continues at coordinate 4,571,668 of JAFFSR010000267.1, read as the reverse complement.
ACTTCAAATTTCCCATACAATTCAATTTTTTGATGAACTGGTGCGGAAGCTATTGGGAATTGGTTTTCTTAGCGCAGTTTTTTTTTAGAATCATTTTAAGAATTTTTAAAAAATTTCGATTTTTCATTTTTTTTGTATTTTACGTAAACTACTCGAAGAATTTGTTCGAAAATTTGTATGGAACTTTATTTCGACTGCCAAAATTATTAAAAATTTTGTAAACTAATTTTCTTAGCGCACTTTTAATTTTAGAGCATTTTTAAAATTTTTTAAAAAATTTTTATTTTTAATTTTTTTCTATTTTACGAAAACCATTCGATTGATTTGCTCCAAAATTTGTATGCAATTAATTCGCTACTATCTGAAGAAAACAAGCTTTGGAATACTAATTTTCTCAGCGCAGTTTTAATTTTAGAGCACTTTGAAAATTTTCTAAAAAATTTTTATTTTTCATTTATTTTCTTTTTTGCGTTAACCATACTATAAATTTTCTCCAAAATTTTCATACAATTAATTCGCTATTGTCTGAAAAAAATAAGCTTTTGGGAACTAATTTTCTTAGCGTGGTTACAATTTTAGAGTATTTTAAAGATTTAAAAAAAAATATCGATTCTTCTTTTCTTTTTTTTTTTTTCTACGTAAAGTACTCGATAGATTTGTTCTAAAAATTACAGGGAAATTATTCGCGACTGCCAAAAGAAGGGAAATTTTCAAAAATTGATTTTCATAGTGTAGTTTTAATTTTAGAGCATTTTTAAAATTTTAAAAAAGAAATTTTGAAAAGAAAATGTTATTTATTTAACCAGTTAGATCTCGAAAATTACTCTATGGATTTGCTTCAAATTTTGTATACCATCTATGTTTTTGTATAACTAGGCGGGAAGCTATAGAAAATTTGTATTCATAGTGTATTTTTTTTATTATAGAGCCATTTTAAGAATTTGAAAAAATTTTCGATTTTTAATTTTTTTTTTTGTATTTTACGTAAGTTAATTGATGAGTTTGCTTTGAGTTTCCATGGGAATAATTTGCATCTGCCAAAAGAAGGATAACTTTTATAAACCGATCTTTTTAGCGTAGTTTTCTTTTTAGAAAATTTTTTAAGAAAATTTTAAAAATTTTCTTAAAAAATTTTCATATTTCAGTATTTTTCCATTTTACGTAAAGTACTTGATAGAATTACTCTAAAATTTGTATACAAGTTATTTGCTACTGTCCTTATAAACCAAGTTTTAAATAAATAATTTTATTAGCGTAGCTTTTTGATCACTTCTTTTGTTTTCTGAGTTACTCTTGAAAATTTATAATAGTACTACTGAATTTAATTACCGTTACTAAAATTGACTACTTGGATTTACCAAGCTTAGTCGTGATAAAAAGATATCCACAAGATAACAAAAATAATAAATTCAAACCTATGTATAAGGCTAGCTAAAGTCAACAAAATTAAACACTTTAAAAGCTAACATTTAACTCAAACAAAATGTTGAAAAGGCAATCAACTAGCATATATATTCAAAATTTATAAAGTACAAAATGAATAAATATTAATGATGGACAATTTTTTTATATTAAAATCACATTTAAATAAATATAAAAAAATAATGAAACTCAAAGAGCTCTATGAGAAAGCATTCCGCCAAAGCACTTGGCAGCGTTTTTACAATTAGGTTATCTTGAATTTTATAATAGTAAGAAAAGAATTAGTGAAAGCATTTCATCAGAAATCAGAATAAGTATTCAAACAGCTACAGTAAGAAAATTATGTATTTATGCTTATTTTATAAAGACAGTAGGAAATAACTTATATTCAAATTTTGGAGCAAATCTATAAAGTAGCTTACGTAAAATAGGAAAAAAATACAATACGAAAATTTTTTTCAAAATTAAAAAAATTTTCTAAAATTAAAACTACGCTAAGAAAATCGGTTTTTAAAAGTCATCCTACTTTTGGCAGTTGCAAATATTTTCTGTACAAATTTCAAAGCTAATTCATCGAGTAAATTACGTAAAATGAGAAAAAAATAAAATATAAAAAATTTTCTTATATTTTTAAAATGGTTTGAAATTAAAACTGCACTAAGAAAACCAGTTTTCAATAGCTTCCTGCCTACTTAGACAAAAAAATAGATAGTATGCAAAATATGAGGCAAATCCATCGAGTAGTTTTCGAGATCTAATTGGCTAAATAAATACAATTTTTTTTCAAAATATCTTTTTCATAATTTTCAAAATTCTCAAAAATTTAAACCACGCAAGGAAAATCATTTTCCGAAAATGTCTTTTTTAGGCAGTCGCAAATAATTTCTCTGCAAATTTTAGAACTAATCTATCAAGTACTTTACGTAAAATAAAAAAAATAAAAAAAAAATTAAAATTATTTTCAAAACCTTTAAAATTCTCTGAAATTGTAACTACTCTAAGAAAATTAATTTTCATAAGGTTGTTCTCTTCAGTTAGTAGGGAATTGATTGTTTACGAATTTTTGAGAAAATTTATCAAATGGTTTACGTAAAATAGAAGATAAATGAAAAAAATGAAAATTTTTTTTGAATTTTTTAAATGCTCTAAAATTAAAACTGTGCAAAGAAAGTTAGTTTTCAAAAGTTTTCTTTTTTTTTGCAATCGCAAAGAATTTTCATGTAAATTTTCAAGTAAATTTATCGAACAGTTGGCGTAAAAACAAAAAAAACGAAAAATAAAAAAAAAATTTGTTTCATTTTAAATGGTTCTAAAAAAAACTACGCTAAGAAAACATATTTTCAATAGCTTCCCGCCAAGTTAGACAAAAAATAAATTGGTACTTTTTCTTTATTATTTATCAAATATCAAATCAAAAAAGTTACAAATTTTTTTAAATAATAGAGTTACGAGTGCCGTATAGTAGCAAATATAGAAAAAATGCAAAGAGTGCAGTTTATAGAATATGAAACAACAAAAAAAAAATAAAAATGCATCGGTGGAAATGGCTTAACGTTTGAGCGTTTGTCTGTCGTGCAAGAGGCCCGGGGTTCGAGACATGTCGCGGACGCTTTTTCCCCTTTTTTATAATTTAATATTATATTAGTCGCTTAATAATAAAATAAAATTCGTAACAATAGATAAATTTTCAAAATTTGGATTCTACTAATTTTTGAAATATTTATTTTTATAAAACAAAATAAAGGTGACTTCTTTTACAATTTATTATAACAAGCTATGAAATAAGTAGGTAAGTTCTTTTAAGTCAAAGAATCATAAAAAAACTATGAAATAATAGAAAAATTTCACAAAATAACGTATATTTGATAAGGCAGTAGGAACTTTCAAAAATATTCCTAAAATAAAATCATCATTAAGAACAATGTCGAATCTATATAATGACATGAAAGTATAGTAGAATAATGTAAGAAAATAGGAAAATAACATAACGGCTAGATTCTTAAATTCCAATATTTACGTAACTTAAAAATAATCTAAAGTATTTTGAAACTACAAGTGTTTCAGCATTCATATTAATTCTATCCAATTCCTACCATTTATCTACATTTTTATTTTTTACGCTATTTTTCGTGTTTAATTTCTTCAATTTAGCTATTCATCATCTTACATTAATCAGAATTTGGATAGATTTAGCTTGAATTTAGTTGTCTCTTAACCTAAATTTAATCAAGGTATTATTTAGTTTATATCTAGCTAACCTTTAGCTTAAATTGAACTATGCCTTACATTGAATTTAACTAAATTTCAACACTTTTGTTCTATATTTAATTACATCTCAGTCAAATTTAGCGAATTATAGCTTACATTAGATTAACATTCAACTAAATCAACCTTAGTTTTTACTTAAATTAGATCGACTCTCGGCTTGATTTGGTTAATTTTTGCTAAATTTTGATTAAAATAAAAAAAAATTGAGCTAAATGTCAGCTATTTTTTGCTGAATTTGAGTCGAATTATAACTAACTTTCAGCTAAATTTTCATTAAATGTTGAATAAATTTAACTAAATTGTGTAAATTTGGCTGGATTTTATTTAAATTGAAATAATATTATTGAAATTTTAAATGGCTGGAAGAGGTCCCTTGGGTAACGGATCTTGTTTGTAACTTGGGGGTATGTTTTTGTTGTAATATGTAAATGTTGCGTCTTTCATTTGTACGCGTATAGCCATCCGTCGGTAAATGCGTACTCGACCATACGTACGATTCAGCAAATCAGCTGAGAAAGAGAGGCTCTAGTCGAGCTCAAGCAGTCTGTTGAACAGAGTCTAGCAAGCGCCATGTAGCGATAAAGACAAGCTCTTTACAATAGCATATGTAAAGTAAAGCTAAGCCATTTATAATAAGAAAAGAACATTACTGTACTTAATATAATTAAGAATATACACGGTGGGCCATTTTAATCTTCGCACTTAAATTTCTCCGAACCTACTGTAGCTACAAAGAAAAGGTCCAGAGCAAACTTAACCGTGACAGAAGGGGCCATTCAACTGCGCCCTTGGTTTTGACCTTGAGGTCCAAGGTTTGTCCTAGGTCAAAATTTATTTAGTGACCTTTTCGAGGACAAAAATCGAGGTCAAATGTCTAAAAACCGATTAAATGCCCTTTTTCTGCATTATCTTGGTTTGCTGATAAATGCAAATGATCTAAGTAGTGTTAAATGATTATCTCAGTTTCAAAGTAAAAGGATCTTGACCATCTTGACCTTAAAGTCAAATTTCAAGGTCATTTTAAGATCAATAATGTTTTTTCGGTAATAGAAATTCCTATTTTAGACTGCGAATTTAAAAATATTAGTTAATTTTACGCTAAGATTATTCTAGGGGAAAGTTGATTTTATGACCTTGGAATGGACCAAAATCAAGGTCAAATATTGAAAAACTTATCGAATGCTCTTTATCTCAATTACACTGGTTCCCTAAGACTTTTGGTGTATCGGTATGAAAGAAAAGTTCAGAAAAAATTTGTGCATGGCGAAGGGGGCCTCGCCATGCACAACTTTTGTCTGGACTTTTTGGTGTGATTGATTTTAACCTTGAACTTCAGTTTCAAGGTCATTTCAAGGTCAACTTGGAAGAGCGTAAAATTTTACGTCGGAAACAGTATTTTAAAATATTTTTCATGACCTTTGGTAGGTTATGTCAAGGTCAAATGTTGAAATACCTAGTATGATGTCTTCTGTCTGGAGAACGTTCAGCGTAAAGTCTTAGTGCAGCACGAAAATATTAGGACACACCTCTAAAACCATTTTCATATCAACAATTTTATTTAAAGTTTATACAAAAGTGGAAAATTAAAATAGCATTATTCAGTTGTAATTAATATTTCAAGTGCAATAAACAAAAATAAAAATAGTTTTGATAATAATATTAAGACTCAAGAAGTAGTAATAGCAATAAATGAATCCAAACGCGGATTAGATATTAGAATATTCTTTTTAGACTATTTTTATTAGAAAATAATGTTTAACGAAGAACGATAGATAAATTTTCATATTGAATTTTGCCCCTACTCATTATTCAGTTTTATCTTATAACTTAATTTTCTTCTAAGCGTTCTTCACAGTAATTGAAGAAATATGTAGAGTCACGTTTGTGTTAAATAAATTATTTTTGATTTAAAAATGATCTTTTACAAAAATATTAAAGTATCTAATTCGAGCTAGACGAAAGTCATCATTTACTACTATTACTACTTCACTTTTTTTTATTATTATCAAAAATTTTATGTTTGTTGGACTACACTTAAAATATAAATTACAACTTAAAAGTGTTATTTAAATTTAAAAACTGTTGTAATAGCTGACTATCCTCAAAATGAGATTGTTGATATGATAATGGTTTTAGGGGAATGTCGTAATGACTATCATGTTGCAGCAAGACTTTACGCTGAACGCTTTCCAGATAGAAGACATCCCAGTGATAGGTCAATACAAAGTTTAACTGACAGAGCTCGTCGAGGACGTCTTGCTCGCCAACGCAGGCGTCATGAGTATAACGAAGATGATGCTCGTGTTATAACTATTCTTGCGGTTATTTATCTTAATCCTCATGTCAGCAGTCGTCAAATAGAAATAGAAGTTGGTATTCCAAGACGAACATTTTTGAGAATTTTAAATAGGCTTAATTACCATGCTTACCATATCACGCTCGTACAGGAACGGATAAGGAATCATATGCCAATGAGGACTTAATTTTGCCAATGGGCTTTACACATTGTAGAAAATGATGCCAATTTTTTCAAGTACGTCCTTTTTTCTGACGAAGCTAAATTTTATAGCGGTGGAAAATTAAATAGGCACAATCGTCATTATTAGTCAAATGAAAATCCTCATTGGCATAGAGCTGTAGATCATCAGCATTGCTAGAGCCTTATGGTATGGTGTGGGATTGTAAATGGATATTTGATTGGCCCTTACGTTTTTGAGCGAAATGTTAATGGAGACAACTATTTGCAGTTAATAAGAGACCACTTGCCAGAATTAATGAAAGATGTTGATTTAGAAACTAGACGAAGAATGTGGTTTCAGCAGGATGGTGCACCACCACACTTTGCACGAATTGACCGAGAATTTTTGAATCAAAATTACCATGAAAGATGGATCGGTAGAGGAGGGCCAGTTAATTGGCCTTCTAACTCACCTGATTTAACATCTCCAGATTTTTATTTGTGGGGATTCCTAAAAAATGTTATTTTTAAAGAGCGGCCTACAACTAGAGAAAACATGCAAAATCGCATTCGTCAAGCATATGCGGGAATTCCGAGACAAACTCTACTGAAGACTGTACGTCATTTTCGAAGGTGCATAACTTTGTGTCTACAAGTAAATGGAGGTAACTTTGAACATTTTCTTCGTGGTTAAAACAATGTGAGGCAAGGGGACTCACGATAATCCAGTACCCCGACGTAAGAGGCAAGGGGACTCACGATAATTCAGCACCCCGAAGGAAACACAATCCTATTACGTCCACGTCGTTGTTCCTGGGTAACGTTAAAGATGGGATTAGCATATTATGTTATTTAATCTTGAATTGACCTTCTTTAGATCCATTCACGACATAACAAACTTAAAATATCACTTTGAGTGTCACTTTTTCTAACTGCAGTATCAAAAATAGGCCGAGGCCCCCTTCGCCATGCACAAATTTTTTCTGGACTTTTCTTTCATACCGATACACCAAAAGTTTTAGGAAACCAGTGTAATTCAGACAGAGAGCATTCGATAAGTTTTTCAATATTTGACCTTGATTTTGGACCATTCCAAGGTCATAAAATCAACTTTTCCCTAGAATAATCTTAGCGTAAAATTAACTAATATTTTTAAATTCGTAGTCTAAAATAGGAATTTCTATTACCGAAAAAACATTATTGATCTTAAAATGACCTTGAAATTTGACTTTAAGGTCAAGATGGTCAAGATCCTTTTACCTTGGAACTGAGATGATCATTTAACACTACTTAGATCATTTACATTTATCAGCAAACCAAGATAATGCAGAAAAAGGGCATTTAATCGGTTTATAGACATTTGACCTCGATTTTTGTCCTTGAAAAGGTCACTAAATAAATTTTGACCTAGGACAAACTTATCTAAGAATTTCTCGCTCTTTTTAAATCCACAGTCAAAAATAGGTATTTCTATTTAAAAAAATGGTCTTGACCTTCAAATGACCTTGAAATTGGACCTCAAGATCAAAACCAAGGGCGCAGTTGAATGGCCCCTTCTGTCACGGTCAAGTTCGCTCTGGACCTTTTTTTGTAGCTACAGTAGGTTCGGAGAAAATTGAGTGCGAAGATTAAAATAGCCCACCGTGTATATCAACCAGTTTAATATTATAAATAAAAGTGTTTTCTTGCCGATCCCGGAACACAAAATCTCTATTCCCAACAGTTTTTATATATAAAATTTTGAAAAAAGCCGTAAGCATTCGGTCTAATACTCGATTTTTCCAAGATTATGAGTTATTTTGTTCAATTTGAAAAAAAAAATCATTGTTTATAATAACGAATATCACTCTCCAATGAGAGCTTCTGAGTTCATTCTGTGAAATTGTAGTAAAAGTTGAGATTAAATCCTTTTAATTAAAAAAAAAAACGTGTTCAAAAAGCTTAACCCGTTCAAAAGTTATAGGAAAATGAAAAACATGAAAAAAATCAGCACAATAACTCAATGAAAATTAAAGTTTAATGTTATACTAATTTTTATAACGATTTTTATCACAATTTTTATTTTTCTATAATTTGTCTCCTTTATTTTTTCATTTTCTTAATAACGGATGTAATGGATTTGAAAAAAAAAAATTCATGCAACATCCCAATTTTAACCCATTAAGTCCTGAACAAACAAATTTTTACTAAAGTTTTCAACGCTTATAATATTTGTGAAAATGAGTTGTAAAAAGTATATTAATGAGTGTATTCGACGTAAAATTGATGAACTTTCAGAATCTTTGATTCAATTTTCCGAAAAATTGAACTGTTAAATACTGTATATGCTTTTTTTCCAAAAAAACGTGGTTTTCAAAAAAAATTTTTCTTTTTTTCGATTTTTCAAATGGAATAAATTCAAAATTTAATGTTTGAAGCAAAGAAAACGTGTCCTCGAGACTTTTACTTTAAAATCTTATGATTTTGGTTTAAAAAAAAATTCTTAAATACACAAAATGGCGGCTGAAACTTTTTCTTCAGTGAAATTTGTTTCTAAGGTCCATCTTTTTCGAGTAAATAATACCATAAGCTTTTTATGTTTTTTCTGTGTTTCAGCCACCATTTTGTGTATTTTAAAGTTCAAGTCTCGAGGACACGTTTTCTTTACTTCAAACATTAATTCTTGAGCTTATTATATTTGAAAAATCAAAAAGGAAAAAAATTTTTTTTGAAAATACCTTTATTAATATACTTTTTACAATTTATTTTCATAAAAATTATAAGTGTTGAAAACTTTAGTGGAAATTTGTCCGTTCAGGACTTAAGAAGGGGCCGAACTATCTGTCTTTGTCTAATAGCGTTTTTCATCATTTATGTAAACACTATCCGGTATAACAAGAAAAAAATAGCAGCCCCCGCTAGATATTAGTATAATAAGTAAATTTTGTAATAACAAACAAATTTTTCTACTGCGTAGTTTTTGAATAATTAGAGACCTACCAAAAAAAGATAGGTTATATTCTAGATTGCTAGTAGGTCTCTAATTAGTCAAAAACTATGCGGTAAAAAATTTGATTGTTATTACAAAATTTACTAATTATACTAATATCTAGCGGGGGCTGCTATTTTTTTCTTGTTGTAAAGGATAGTGTTTATATAAATAATGAAAAACGCTATTAGACAGAGACAGATAGTTCGGCCCCTTCTTAATGGGTTAAATTTAATTTAGCTAAATTTCATTCAAATTCAACTAATAAAGTTAAAATTTCAGTTAAATTTAACTCAATTTCAGCTAACTTTAAGCTGACATTCAGCTGATTTTCAACTGAACGTTGTATGAATTCAGCTAACTTTTAGTTAATGTAGCTAACTTTTACTTAAATGTAGATAAATTTTAGTTAAATGTAGCTAACTTTTAGGTAAATTTATCTAACTTTAGCTAACTTTTAGTTAACTTTTAGTTAACTTTCAATAAACTGTTAGCTAACTCCTAGCTAACTTTTAGCTAAATTCTAGATAACTGGGGCCACAATCAATTCTTGTACACGGCGGTGACAGCGGCAGTCTTAGGCTAACGCCTTCAACCGACTACTGTCCAAGCCAAAAATATTATTCTCGCTCATATAAATCCTTCGTACACCCAAGTAGGGTATAAAACTAATATAAATAAATATATATATATATATATATATATGTCCTCGTAGGCCGTATTCGTGTCAGTATGTAAAGAATATGCTGAATTTTTATTGGCATCGCATATGTCTCAGATGCACTCTTCGACTCTTTACAAGATTTATGTCCTCCTGAGACATATTGTGTCTCAATATGTCTCAGGAGAAATCAATGTGGCATCATCGATTCTACTATGTTTCGTTCAATATGTCAAAGAGTAATCATATTTAACGTAGGTTAGTGAAAAAAAAATGACTCACGCTTCGACAGCAGCTATACTCATTAGAAAATGTCAATCTAAGAAAAAAATGAAAAAATTAATAAAACTAAAATTAAATTTTAAAAGTATTGAAAGATTAATATTTTCAACTAATAAGTTATAATTCCTCATACGGCCTACTTCGGACATAAAATCATCGCCAAGCCGAAATTGCCGAGGGCGCTCCCTCGGCAATTTCAGCTCCAGCGACAATTATTGTTTTCGATTCATATTCCACCTGAATACGGCCAAAGGACATATATAACTCATATATATTAGTTGTATACCATCTTATTTGTACTTCTCTAGCAGAAAAAATATATGAAGATAATTCTAGAAATCTAAAAATATCCGAATAAAACAGTATAAAACAGAAAACAAAAGAAGATAACTGAAAAAAATGACCAGATTGAGACTTAAGAAAACGGTTATTTACAGTTTTCTTCTATTATTAAGTTTTCTTTTGTAAATATATTTTGAATAAAATAATAATTTTACTTATGAAGAAAAATTTTTTTTTTATCAGAAGACAGTTATTTACAGTTTTATTGTTATATACAGTTTTTTCAGTTATAAACACTTGTATTGACCAAATATACTTTTTTTTGTTAAAAATTTTAGCTTTCTTCTGTATTTAACTATTATAAATAGTTTTTTTCAGTTATCGATAAATATTCTTCATTTATCAATAAAGAATAACTATTGTTGGTTGAAGAAAACAGTAGATGACTGTTGTCTTCAGTTTTGATTCGGTCACTTTTCTACACTTAATAATTGTATTCTTCAGTTTTATTTAAATATCTACATTTTTTTTCGCTAGGGTTGTCTATACTATGCATTCTTTTTATCATAAAAGATTTCAAAGCATACCTCTTTTCCTTTAGTTTCTCCTTTTTCAAACCATTCTACTGTCACACTGTTTTGATCCCAATTAACACCTGATACGATGGCTGAGTGAACTCGACCTATAAGTCATGATATAAAAATTATGTTTAAATTAAAAGAATCTCACTTTAAATTATTTATTAAGAACAGATTTTATATCATTTTCCATTTCTAATAAAAGAATTAATTTTTTTTCGTCAAAATTAATAATGGTAGCAAAAAATAAGAAAAAAGTCCCTTTTCGTATCATGAAAAACAATATATCTATTAAGTGGAGTCCGGATTCGCTATTTTTGTCTTATTAAATTTTATGTTTTACTGAAATATTGTTTGCTCTAATTAAAGATTAAGAGTTGAGCGCAAAAGATATTATTGTTACGAATATATGTATGAAAGTTGAAATTTTTATATGACAATGTTCTTGAGAAAAAGAAGGAACGCAATAATTTCATAACATAACCTTTGACTTTAACATTACGTACTTTTTTCAAAAATATTGTCACAGATCGTCTCCTTTTATACAATTAGTAATTACTATTTAATAATCATATTTGTTTATCGTAACTCTGAGTTTCCAGTTATAACAGTTGAAATTTAAGTAAAAAATAATAAACTATGGCGCTAAAGCTACTTCCTAAACTTATCCACCGTTCATAGGTGTAGAAGCATGAGGGACCTGAAACTTTTTATACGCTGAAATCTATAAAATATTACTTATAATGTTGAAGATGGATCATATATTTCAAGCGCACAAATAGCACCTGCAATAAATTATCTTTCAAAATAATTATTTAGCAAAACTTTGAACGATCACAGATTAGCACACAAAATAAACTATAAATACTCTATACGTGATTGTATTATCATACAAATCAGTAAAAATGGTTCTTAATAATTATAGAAGATAAAAGTACTGTATAATTGCTGGTCCAGAAGTTGTAATTATAATTATTTAGTTAATCAAACTTAACATTTCTGACATTTTCTAATATTTTTGTAATTATAAATCTATTACTATTTTGCAATTAAGAGCAGAACAAAATATCTTTCTTTGTCTAATAGAGTTTTCCATCATTTATATAAACACCATCGGATGTTTATATAAAAATAGTAGCCGCCGCTAGATATTATAATAAGTAAATTTTGTAATAACAAGAAAATGATTTTATCTTTTATATTATATTTTAGTTTTTGAATAGTATGAGACCTACTAACGAACTAGAATATACCTTATCTTTTTTGGTAGGTCTCATATTATTCAAAAACTATGCGATAAAATAATTTGATTGTTATTACAAAATCTACTTATTATATTATTATCTAGCGGGGGCTACTATTTTTTTCTTGCTACAACGAATGATGTTTATATAAATGATGAAAAACGCTATTAGACAAAGACAGATAGTTCGGCCCCCTGTTAGTAACTTCGACATGATAATTATAAGAAATAATTCACCAAGAATTTCTAAAGATAATCGCACCCTAAAATGGCTGATTGAATGATAATCTTTTTACAAATATTGACTTATATAAAAGTTAGGGCTTGGACTTTTGTTTGATTATCCGGATATTATCTAATAGTCTAAGAGCTGGCGACCAAAATCAAACATGCCTCGGTCCACGGAATGTTTTACGTAGGAATGGTTCGATTGTTGTCAGTAAAGCGAAAGCCCAATCGTCAGAAGGCGCTCTGGAAGCCATATGCATGGGCGGAAATCAAACTTGCAAATTTTAATTCGTAACACGATTATAACACGATTAAGTCCTAGGCTGAAAATTTACTTAAGCGTCGATATTATATTAAAAGTAAAAAAAAAACAATTGTCAGAAGGCTAACAAGGAGATGTCCGAACTTCCGGGATACGGATTCGGCTGAAACTGCAGGATATGATTTTTTGATGAAAAAAAATGAACCCGTGTTTTTTCTTTTCGTAGAATAGGCCTTCTAGACAAATATATAGACATTTTTTTCGAAAATATAGTAAAAAGGAGCCTTTATAAGAACTTGAATATGCAAACAACTAAGACTCTTACATAAAAATACATACAAGATGAAATAAAGGACAAATCAAATGCTTTGATTTAAACTTTGTTGCATTAAAAAAGCTTCAGTGGTTCAAAAGTTACAGGTAATTAAATTACGCTATTGAAACAGCGTAAAAAATTTATGATTTTTATATGCTTAAAAAATTAAGAAATATATAGTAATTTTCAATAAAGCCTAACTTTTGAACCACTGAAGCTTTTTTAATGCAACGGAGCCTAAATTAAAGCATGTAATTTGTACTTTATTTCATTTTTCATATATTTTTTTGTAGGAGTCTTAGTTGTTTGGATACTTAAGTTCTTGTAAGGGCTCCTTTTTACTATATTTTCAAAAAAATGTCCACATCCTTGTCTAGAGGGCCTACTCGACGAAAATAAAAAACACGGGTACATTTTTTTCATTAAAAAATCATGACCTGCAGTTTCAGCTGAATCCTTTTTTCCGGAGGTGGGGACCTCTTCTTGTAAGTAGAAGCTAAAGAGTTGTCAGAAGCTGTTACAATTGCAAAAAATATCGGCAAATTGAAATTTCAAGGGGCATTTCTGACAATTTGCATTTGCATTATTCAAGTATAGAATAAACTATCTGCACAATGTCAGAATACAAAGTGGAACCGATTATGAGATAATAGAATCTGAAGAGCGTAAACGTATGACGGTGCATGTCGCATGAGCGTATCTCATCGCGCGGCGCAGCTCCAATAATTTTTCTTTCGATTTTCACGTAGTATATATTTTAGCATTTAAAAAAATGCTCTGTGCTCATAAATATAAGAATAAAATATTTGTTTGGAAAAAACAATTATAATTCGTTAAATTTTTTTTATAAACAATAAAAATAAAATAAATTTTTAATTATCTTAAATTTTTTTTCATTTTAGCAATCTTTGGGTTATTTTTTAGAAAAATCGAATAAATTTTTTTTTATTTATAATTCAAAGTAAGTTTGAAAAAATTATAAAATCTAATGATGAACTTTAAATTTTCTTTTTTTTTAAATTTATATATTTTAAAGTCAATTTCATAGTAAATTTTTTTTCGTTTTTTTGAAAAACAGTTTTGAAAATGAATGATAAAATAAAGTTTCATGTATTATAAATTTTAAGTTATTTACATTGTTTTTAATAGCATCAATTAATTATTTACAGTTTTTTAATACTTTTACTAATAGTGAAGCTATGAAAAAGAAATTTTTAATCAATGAATGATTATTTTTAATATATAAAAAATGATCGTCCCTGTACATTTCCCTGATTCTCTGTTTCTTTTATATTTATGATATCTGAAATTATATTATTAATTATACATCTTCACGTAGCTCCAATGTAACCTTCGAGCATATACTACTGGAGGAAGCCTCCAAATGGCAGCAAGCGTTACAAGGCGAAGAGAGAGAAACCCTCTATTTTAGTACGTGCTGTCTCTCTCTAGCCTGATTTGATTGGCTGCTTCTGTTCCCCACTAAGAAAGTGAGAGAGAGATAGCACGTACCAAAACAGAGGCTTTTCTCTCTCTCCGTTTTGTAACGCAGTTAATAACTGGGAGGCTTCCTCCAGTAGTATACTGCCGTGTTAAGTAAAAACTTACATAAAAGTAAAATAAATAAAAGTGATAAAGTAAAATAATATCAATTTTGTTCGATCCAATTTTTGATTTTTCAATACTTAAGTAATCTTTATTTCCTCATTTTTTAGCCAAAAATTTGAAACAACTTTTTTTTTATTCATTTAATAGGCTATTTTTTTATCGGATCTATTGATAGAAAAAATTTATTTTTCATCGAAATGTCATGTAAGTTTTTACTTAACACGGCAGTATATGCTCGAAGATTGTAACATAGCCAATTGGCCATGTTACTTAAAATTCAATATTATAATAAATAGATATGCCACAGAAGGAAAGTATTCAATTTCGCGGGACGAAAAGAAAGACAAGGACAGTCAAATTAAAGCTAACCTCAAGCCACTAACTACACACACACACACACATGCACACACGAGCGCGCACGCACCCACACCCACACCTCCACGTAACACATGTGAGAACCAATAGAAACTTAAAAATTCAGGTCTTTAAAAAATCATGCTAACTCTTCTTTTCATTTACAACAAGAAGTATTCTTATGAATTTCTCTCCAAAACTTCATGATTTTGAGAAACAAAATCACGAAATTGAGACTTTTCCAAAAATTTTGAAAAGTTTTCAAATTTTAAGGATCTATAGCTCTTGATCTTCTCAATCTAGATCATTGAAAATTTTTTTACTAATTTTGGTTAATAAAAAGAATATATTCTCAGAGTTTCAGCGATTTTTATTTTTTTGCTCTCTCAGTTGGCGTGGAATGTCCCATATATATATATATATATATATATATATATAAGTTAGACAGGTCGTTATTTCCAAAAACTTACTGAGCATCGCTCTCAACCCTTACATCGATGTGTTCATACTAAAAATTAAAAAAATTAACTGGAATATCTTGTTAGAATAGAGATTTAACCTTACCAAATTGCAAAAAAACGTATTTTTTAAATTTTTTTCCTATTTTTCTTTTTTCTACATGCAGTTATGACTAAAAAAAATTTGTAAGACCCTCCTTCGCACTTCTTTTATTGCGATAAGCTAAGATAATATATTATAGGGTGATTTTATAGCCAAGAAAATTTTTTTTTTGAAATAGTTGCTCTTAAAATATTTAAAAATTTCACCTAAACGTGTTTAGTTTTGTGTATTTGGAGGTTATAGGACGTTATAATTCTTTTTTATTCAAAAAACCAACACAACTTTAAAGTAGGCTTGAAGATCTTCAATTCCCCTTTTTATAAAAATTCCTAGGTGCTTCTGATACCGAGATATAGTCATTTGAGTTTGATAGGAATTTCGTAGAATGAAATCTGTAAACATCGTGAGCATGCAGGGGACTATCAACTCCTTCTGATCACAAATTCACTCTGAAAGCACATAGAAAGGGTCTAAGTAAAGCAAAATGAAGGTCTTAATCTCAGTCATCACAATACTTAAATCTAAAAAGCCTACTGATATATCTAAAACTACAACTTTAAAAAAATTTTAATATTGAATAATTTGAATTTTTATGATTTTGGTCTGTAAAAAAAATTACAAGTTTTTTCTGCATTAAGATTTGATGTACTTCATGAAAAATCAAATTCATATTTAATAACATAAAAATATAATATATATTTCAATTTTATATTTAGGATTTATCACCATATGTATTTTACGCAGACTTTCGCTTTCTAATGACATTCGCTTTGGAATCACTGGAAAATTTTTTTTTTATGTTCCTCTATCAACTGAAGCAGGAATCGTTATTGATTTTCATACTTTGACCTAGTGTTGACGTATTCTTGTGTCAAATGTACCGCTCTTTCTGTCACATCGTTAACAACTATCAAATTCTTAAGAGTTTTCCGGCAGTTAATGTACGAATCAAGATTTTTCCACAACTTGCAGCCATAATTAAGAAATTCTAAATCTTAACTAAAGTATTTTGAAAAATTCAAGCTTTGACTATTCACAAAAAATTCAAGATTTTTTTCACCCAGCAAATTGACATGATTGATTTCAGAGACATCGAACTTTTTAGGGACTTCTTCAGAATTTATTTGTTTGTGTTTCATTGAATCAACTATTCCTCGTTTCATGCTTATTTCAACCTCTTCATCAAAAAGTGAAAGTACAACAAGTTCGGGAGATAAATACCATAAGTGATTTTGAAATTTATGTAAAGTGCTGTTGGAAATAGCATCATCAATATTTTTAAAATCAATCAATTCTTTGATGAGTTTTAAATCATTATTTGGAGCAGAAATAGCTAAACAAGATCTTTACTATGACTCTAAGTAAATGAAAATAATAGATTTACATATGGAGTAAAAGTTTTCTATTTCCTTTTTTTCCAAAACAAAAGATCTCCAAAATAAATATATTAATAAAGCATATATGGCTTTAGCCATCCAATGAGTGTGATGACAGGCACCAGGTTTTTCAAATTTAATATCTACGTCAGCGCCTAAAAAAATTAGACTTAACTGCAATAGCTCCTTATAGTCAGCTCTGGGAGGTTGTTGCTCTGAATAATTATTTATAAAGCTCACTAAGTTTGGAATTTTTTCACACAGTTCTGGTTCCAATCCATTTAACCCATTTTCAAAGTTACTGTAATCGAAACTATTCCATTTATTTTTGAATCTCTTAAAAATGCCTATATTTGGGCCGCTTGTGCCAGGAACTTTTACCTGAAAAGCAGCAGCTAATAAAATTTCTAAAATATGATGCCAACACGCTATATTTATTTGAGAAAATCTTTATCAGCTGCTTGTTCTAATATCGATACTGCCTCATTTTTAGAACCAAAATTCACGGCAGTTGTATCACAGCATATACCAACTGTGAGGTCCAATAAACCCCAATCCTCGAGAGCATAAACCTCAGAAGCTATGGTTATTCCCTTACCATTTTCTAAAGCTGGTACATTTATAATTTTAATGAACTTCTCACAACTTACTAAAATTAGGAGTCGATCAATTTTTTTACAAAGAACGCTATCAGGATTAAGAGGCGGTCGGGTCTATTTCGCCGCTACATATAGGGTGGCGCTGTGGTCAGGTGAGAGAAATCTATTAAATATTTTTTATACAGCTATTTACGATTTTCTGAGACGACAATATACTTTTAATGTTGTAATTTCCTCTAGCCATATACATGTAGAATAATTATTAATACTTATCTTGTTTGAAAAGTCTAAAATATTGTTATAAAGCGAAAAATGCGATGCAATGTAGGACCGATGTAAACATGCGTGCACCTTCCTTTAGTGCGACAGAGAGAACAATACTAAAGAATGATTTATACTAATGTTTACGTCGGCTCTACCTCGCGCCGCATTTTTCGCTTTATAACAATATTTTAGGCTTTTTAAACAAGATTAATATTAATAATTACTCTACATATATATGGCTAAAGGAAATGACAGCATTAAAAGTATATTGTCGTCTCAGAAAATTGTAAATAGCTGTATAAAAAATATTTAATAGATTTCTCTCACCTGACCGCAGCGCCACCCTATATGTAGCGGCGAAATAGACCCGACCGCCTCTTAAGTTTTCCGTCCCAGTGGACAGTTACAAACGATACGGAAGTACTGCCTAATAATTCTTTCATATTTTAGTAATCATTCTTTCGTATTTTAATTTAAAAATAAAATCTTTATTTAAACTATAGTTTTTACTGTTAAATTATCATTGAGTTAAATAAGAAAACTGAAAAAAAATATAAAATAAAACTACACATTTCTTAAGTATAAGGAAAGTCGATTCGCCTCGAAATTATTTATCTTATCAATTCTCGAATTTTTCTAAATTCTAATATTTTAATAATTCAATAAATGATGTAATAAAATATTTTTTTCATGAAGCTTTACCAGAAGAATGACATTAAAGTCGATGCGTATTGTTACAAAATTTATAAACATTCAGTCGATAATAACAATAGTGATTTTTAAACTTATAATATATGATAATAAAACTTTCACGAATTTTTTATTTCTGGTAGCAGTAAAAATTCGATTTAAAAAAAAATAATATCTTAATTTTATACATACAGAAATAAAAATATTAAATAATTCAACTACAGTAGTCAAAAAATCTTTTCAGGCATTTTTAAAAAAATTTTTATAATCGTAATCTCTACAAATTTTTCATAGTGAAAAAATGTGTACTTGTAACGGATTCTATTGGATGAATATCAGCTATTTCGCTACATGATGGCTGTTGTCGCAAAGATATATTAATGCTATCGATAGTGCTAATTTCTCTGCTTTGCATAATGACGTTACTTTTTTCATGCGATAGTTCTGGATCACTGGAGTTTGAAACCTGAGATTGATTTAATGAAGTAATGTCATCATCACTATCATTAATCAGAATATTTAGATCTGTAATTAAATTAGGCGAGAGGGACACCCCCAAAAAAGCGCTTAGTTTTCGAGAAGGTGACCGCTACCGTCCTACAAGCTAATTTTTTTTTTTAATGAAAGCTTCTGACCTATAGATTACGAATACAAACTTTTTTTTTAATTCCGAGTCCGGGAACATAAAGAAAATGGCGAAAATGGCGGTTTAATAGGTAAAAATTTTATACGCACTGTAAGTAACCGCCATTTTCTTTATGTTCCCGGACTCGGAACTAAAAAAAAAGTTTGTATTCGTAATCTATAGGTCAGAAGCTTTCATTAAAAAAAAAAATTAGCTTGTAGGACGGTAACGGTCACTTACTCGAAAACTAAGAAAACTAAACGCTTTTTTGGGGGTGTCCCTCTCGCCTAAATAACCTTTATCAGAAGCACTAATTATAAAAAACAATGAGCTAAAAATTATGTGTATTTAATATATTTATATCAATCTGATACATTTCCATCTTTAAGAATTAAAAGTTTTTCTTAAATGTAAGAAATCGATTTGGAAAGAAATAATTTTGTAGTTGACTTGTCTATTGAAACGAGTATTTTTATTAATGTATCTTGAGAGATATCAAAAGTATTATGCAAATCCTTTAGAAAATCATTCAATTTTTTTTCTGATGGTTTCTTTTGAATTTTTCGAAATTTGCCATACAGTTCTTTTAACTTTTTATTGCAATGATCTGATCTTTTTAATTGAATAGGTATTTGTTCTCAAATATTTACGACTTCAAGAATTATCTTTTTAATAGCATCAGTAACTTGTAGTTTTCCATTTTTGGTTATATAAAATAAACGTTGAAGTGCATCCAAGTTAGTTGGTAAACGATCTTCATTCAATTTATAAATGGTGTTATTACTTACAACAGATAAATTTAAGTTAGGAGATGCCTTGAACCAATTACTTTCTGAAACAATATCTTATTTTAAACATTTTTATAATTGAAGTGAAACTTCTTTACCGACGGTATACACTTCCCATAAGAGCCGTATAAAAAAATTATACGGGAGTGAATTGATTTCATGACGGTACATGCAACGGAACTAATGAAACGGATTGTATATATATATATATATATATATATATATATATATATATATATATATATATATATATATATATATAATAATATATAAAGGAGGAGCGTCCGCGCCTCCTATATGTAATTCAAGGTACTAATACGTATAAAGAAAAATTGGCAGGACTGACTTGATGTCAAACGCACAGATATAGTATATGTATACATGTATACTATATATGCAATACAAATATCTGAATTTGATCTGAATAAATAAAGAAAGCAATAGCACTCGGTTTCCTCTTTTTCTTTCTCTATAATGTTTTATGGTGAACCCTTCTCTTCCCTACATTTTTTAAATTGTATTTTTGTAAAATAAATATTATTAACAAAAATTTTATACACCATCTCATTTAAAATTAAGAAAAATTCATTTCTTAAATAAATTAAATTATTTTAATTTAGTTTTATTTCATTTTATAATTATTTAGTTTTAAAATTATTTTAAAATTAAATAAAACAATGATAGAACTTAAATAAATATTTATGAGTTCTATAATTTCGTAAAGAAGTTTCACTTCTGTCGGCCAGTCCCAAAGACTGCCATACCAGTTTTTTTATAAGCGTACCCATATGCAAATAATTTTTGTAAATAATTGCAAATAATAGTAAATCACTGTAAATAATTGTTAAAAAATATCGAAATTGAGACATAAATAACAATTATTTACATTTATTTGAAGTTATTTACAGTTATTTATAGTTATTTACAGTTATTTAGATTTTCGAAAATCTTTTACTAATATAATCAATTAATATGGGGTATAATTGTAAAAAACTCTACAAAACTGAAAAATTGTAAATATCTATAAAAAAAACTGCAAATAACATTAAATTACTAGATATAACTGAAACCAATCAAAATAATTATTAATAATAATAAATTATTCATTAACCCAAAAATTTTGAAAAATGTAATAGTAAATGACTGTAAAAATCTGTTAATAATCGTAAAGAACTTTAAATAACTATAAACAATCGTAAATAATGATTAATAAGTGTAAATAACTTTTATTTATGTCTCAATTTCAATACTTTTTAATAATTATTTACAGTTATTTACAGATAATTACAGATGTTTACAAAAATTATTTCTATATCGGTATCTAAGGATTTTTTATTTCTGTTAAAATTTAAAATTAAATCTTAAAAAATAATAATTGCTCTGCACACTAATTTCATTAAATAAGATTCAAAAAATAAACTAAAAATTGATACCCATTACCGATCTTGATTTTTTTTAAATGTGTATTACAATATTTAAAATCATTTTCCATAACCAATTAACTTTGATTCTATCAATTACTAATTCATGTACAATTGAGGGCCTGGAAACGAAAAGGGCTTATAGCCCATTTAAATAACATTGGCTATAAGCCCTTTTCGTTTCCACGCCCTCAATTGAGAAAAAAATATATAAAATGATATGATATCATAGAAGACAATTTTACATTTAATGCTAGAAGTTTACTATTTAAACCATAGTTATATTCAAAGATATAAAATTTTGCATGTATCTTCATGATATGATTAATATTAGGAAGTTTCACTGTAAAGTTCAGCGCAGATGGCGCCAGGGTCAATAAGCGACTAGCCAATAAGAATTTTTTTTGCGAATGATCTCGCACTAACACATATTTATAAACAAGCGTGTGAAATCATGTATGTGAGCTCATACGTGAGTGACTCGAATTTCAGAGTAAACAACCTTTAGTGTTTATCATTTCATAATCGATATTTAGATAAATAAATATTATGAAAACTTGTTGTGTGATAAATTGCAAGAATGTAGTTAAATTTAAGTTTCCAAGTAATCCACTTAGAAAAAAAATGTGGCTCGAAGCAATAAAAAGACCGGAATTTCGACCAATGCCGTTTGATGGGTTATGTCAAAAGCATATTTTTTTGTCATAATTTTTCAATCTATATAAATAATAAGATCGCGTTTTAAAATAATAATAGATTTTCTAACAGTTGTTTTTTTATGTATAAATAACCACAAATATTATTACATCTCTCATGTTAACCTTTCAATAAGCTCTGCCTTTCTACCACTTAGGCGAGCACCTCTTTTCCCAATTCATCTTTCAATTGATTAATTGTAAAATTTAAATATTTATTTTCATATTCTTCATTCATATCTTTGAACTCTCGCTTTTACATCAATACTCACACCTACGTGTTTACACAACCGTATGCACATCATAGTATTGGTGTGAAAATATTTTGAAGCGAAGAAATTTCATTGGTTAGTCGCTTATTGGCCCTGGCGCCATCTGCGCTGAGCTTTATAGTGAAACTTCCTAATAAGACTAGTCGTTCAATCACAGGAAAAATAGAATTTTTAATCACAAGTGCAAAATTAAATATAAAATGCAATATTTCTGGAATATAAAAACAGTAGACTCGAAAAAACATGTTCTATAAAGCCGTGGAGTTAAATGTACTTATATTACAGAAATATTGCATTTTCCATATTTTCAATTTTGCACTTTTGATTAAAAATTCTATTTTTCCAGGTCGAACTACTCGTCTTATATTGACCATATCATAAACCCTGGTAGAAATGTGAACATAAAAAATGGTGAATAATACAATTTATGGGCATTATTAATAGTAATATTTTGTCATATCAATATTGGCTAATAAATAGTTAAATTTTGCCGAATCTGCAGAATATAGAAATATGTGTTCGGTAAAGTAGGCATTTTAGATACCTAGAAATATTTTAACCTATAAATCCAATACATCTTTTCATTCGTGTTCAAATTATAAAATATGTTTAATGAATACAAAAAAATAAAAAAATTAATCGTCTCAAACACAAATAATTATAGAGATGTATGAAACAAGTTGTGGCACAGTTAAACGTTCAATACACCTGTAAACTGGGGCATTTGCTTTAATATGTTGTCTAACCCTAGCAATTTAAATTACAATTGTTTTTAAAAATTGAGCTGATTCTTACTTAAATTCTACACTTAAACAAGAATATTCTTCCGACATCAAAAGTTCAGAGGTTGCTTTTATAACATTAGGGCCATCTAATGAATCTTCATTTTTGTACGTTGATCTAGATTTAATATTATAAAAAATTCTTTTATAACCAACAGGACAGTCTTTGCCTTCATTAAACGTTCGATCCAAAACATTTCCAATATAAAGACTTTAAACAATATAACCAACAGATTTTTTAACTGTCATATCATAATGTTAAGAGTTACCAATCTTCTTTGCATGTATCCAGTTTCAGTAGTTTAAACAGCTGTGTCTACAAGACCTTTTCCACCCCACCTAATAGCTTATTATCCTACACAAGCAATCATTTGAGAAATGTTGATAAAACTTCATTTAATCCTGATAATGTCATAACTAAGGGAATATTACTAAGATGAAGTTCTTTCAAACAGACTTTACCAGTATGGTCACGAATGACTGAAATTACCTTCAAAATCATGGCTTAAGACTTTCTTCTTCAAAACAACCAGGTTGACAAGGTTATCGACCACTTTCCATTTTTTGAATATACTTGGTAAACTTTACATAGCCATTGTTAAGTAATTCTTGTTGCACTTTTAATAAACTGTGTCCGATTGAAAAACCATGGTTCATAAGAAAATAACTAGCTATTTTTGCTAAACACCACATTTTTCCAGATAAGTTTCCTCTAAATCTACCTTGTTTGCCTTTTAATCTCTAAACGAGACCTGCCTGATTTTTTAGGTTGCATGTTTAAGAGCAGGTTGGAGCAGATTCGATACCGACCAAGAATCGACAATCCTTTGTTTAATTTTCTCCTACTGTACGCAAGGGAATGCATTAAAATTTTAAATACGTTCACGAAATTTATTTCTCTGTTGTGCTCTCCAAAAATAATTGAAGAAAATTTTCAAAAATTAAAAATTTTATACTACAGCTGTTTATTGAACTCTAAGTACGGTTACTTACTTTCCATTCAAAATATGGTGAATTTTATAAAAGAAACGTCTATTATACAATCATGTATGTATAAAAAATTGCGCTCGATAACAATTTCTTTTGAAATCAGTATAATTATTTTATTTATGATGAAATAACATTTTCACTTCGCGGTTGGTAATCAAAACTGCTCCGGCCTACTCTTAAAGGAATTCCAGACATTTCACTATTTATATCAAGTGCGCAATGTAATTGTGGAAATTCTTAATCTTCATTATACATTTGAATTTTCATACCACATTAATGACGTCTTTGAATTGTATCATTAATGAATGAAATTTCTGTAAGCTTCATAGTGAAACAATCTTTATTAGTTCCAGCCTTTGAATTGGTTGAATTATACTTCATATCATTTTAATTTATATTAATACTATAAAAATATATATAATTACCTTCTTGAGATCAGAGAAACTCATTTTCTTACAAATGTAAATTGTTATTGCAAATTTTCAAGATTTAATAAATTAGTGGCAGAAACTAACTAGGAGTATCACATCTCCGGATCACGGATTTTGCTCAAACTTCCGGATAAGTTTCCAGATGCTAAAATATGGAAAAAGCTAAGGTTATAGTCACAAACGTTTAATATGTTCCTAGTTACAAGAAAGAAAATCACTAAAAAAGCTACTAAATTTTTAAACGAATATAGTTCTTTAACGATGAAAGCTTGAAGCTTAAAACTTTTTTTTAAATCAGTAGTTATTGCATATCAAAATATTATTTTTTCTCAAAGTTATAGCGTACATGGAGAAAAGAAAGTACTTTTAAAATAGGTACTAAATCTAGTATATCTAATTTATGTACTAAAGTATTTGAAAAAAAGTGACGGTATAGTTTCAATTAGCACAATAGCTTGAATTTTAAGGACTAATGTTGGTATTATTATATTATGGATCGAGAGCATGAATTTTTTATGTTCAGTACCGTTTTTTCGGCACTAAGACTGACATTTCACCTACTCGATTGAAGAGCAATATTTCACAAAAAATGTGATTGTTAATCTCTTTTGGTGCTGCTTTTTCTATTACTAAAATTAAAAGTTGATAAATATAGAATTATTTATATAATATATAACACTTTTAAATTACTAATAATTAATTTTCTTATTCGTGATATTTAAGGAATAAAATGATACATTTTTATCTGCCATTCTTCGTTTTAAAATAGCTTTTAGGAGGCGTCCGGGACTATTTGCCGCATATGAGTGCTGCAGGTGAGAGAAGAATATAAAATATTTTGTATACATGGATTTACAGTTTATTAGGTCACCTCGACATCATCTATAGTAAGTGAAAAAAATGTATATATTTCCAATGATAATACCAGATGTGTTTCCTCGTGAATGATGTTTCGTGATCCTGGAGGCTATCCTTGCCACCTGGACATCATCTCCAAGAAGTGACAAAAAATTTTTAATTATAATACTAGATTTACTTTTTCGAGAATGATGTTTCGTCGACCTGGAGGTCGTCTAGGTCACCTGGACATCATCTATAGGAAGTGACAAAAATTTATATATTTCCAATGATAATACTAGATGTGTTTCCTCGCGGATGATGATTCGTAATCCTGGAGGCCATCCTGGCCACCTGGACATCATCTCCAGGAAGTGACAAAAATTTACGTTAATTTGTAATTAATGTATTCAAGCGTATACTGAAAAATCGTGTTACGATTAATTAAACATAAATGTTTAATTTAATTAAACATTTCATCAAAATTTGTTCACTTTCTAATTTTTTTGTTTTGAATATTTAACTGTCTACACTCAGTGAAGTTTGGTACAGTAGCCATACCTGTGAGTACGGCTGCTTTGCTAAACGCGAGACACGTATCATAAGCAGTTTTCAAAGCGTTGCTATCCCGAATTCGCACGGCAGCTGTTTAAAAATTAAAAGATCGCAGAGTAACGAGGTTACGGTTACTCTGATTTACGAGAAAAAAGACTTCATACTAGCGTACTAAAGTATTTTTGTTGAGCGAAGTTCTTATTAGTTTTTTATTTAAAAGAATAAATATTTAATAAAAATGAATATATTTTTTTGTAAGTACAAGAATTTGCAGCATCTGCGACCCCTTTTTGAAAGTAAGTATAGGTTGTTTTTAATACAACGTCATACTAAAAAAAAAATTTTAACTTAAATAAAACTTTAGAAGAGTAGTTCTACATTTTTAGTGCAATATAACTTAGAAATTGTTTTATTATAATCAATAAACACCTTTTGAAGTGTGAGAAATTTTTAACCTGAAATTTTATACTAATTTTGCTTTTAAAAAATGAAATATTTTTGGTTTTATTTTAATTTAATTTAGGAAATGCTATTACAAACGAGAATTTTTTTACTTTGAGCGAAACAAAAATTTGTGAATTACTTAGAGGACATGAAAATTTATTGATTGAATTTATTTCGAAATTCAGTTTCGAAAAAGGTTTAGAATTGAATGAATGTTTAAAGGATGATGGTTGTGAAGTTGAACAAATGGAACTTGATGTTTATGAGCATGAATTAAGCTTTAGCGATAGCCTTCCTTCGAATAACACGTCGAGCTCATAGACTTCGACTATTCCAAGCGAAATGATTGTTGAAAAGTGCGACTATATTATTAATAGTATTTTTTGAATTAGATATTTAATACTGACTAAATGACTTACATGTACTTTTAGCTGTTTCGAAATTGTTAAAAATGAGCTTTATGATTTTTTGGATTCTTCTTTCGAAGGTCGGATTGTATTAGATAAATATAGATTTACAAAAGAATTAGACTATAGTAGGTTGAAAGATTTAATTATTATGAATAAAATACAAAAGGATCCAATAAAGTATAAGTAAGATTATCTTTCTTTCATAAATTAATGTAGAATTGTTGTGGAAACTTAAATAAGTTGACCATCGTTTTATTTACATTCAATTTGTATGTACAAGTTTGATTATTAAGTACTTAAATTAATATATTTATAATGTTTACTTTTAGAATATCAAAAGAATATTTTAAACACATTAGTGAACTAGCTATACAATTATTCCCCACGGAAGATATCAATTTATTTTTCTCGCCTCGTATTAAGGAAAACAATAAAAAAAGAGGTGCTGGAGGTTCATTATATACTCATTATAAAAGTGTTAGAGCTGAATTACGTCTTGCCAATAAATTAAGTAAGAAAATTCCGAAAGCTTTAAGTATTGTGGATAAAAGCAAAGAAGATATTATTTGTGAGAGAATCAATATATAATTCATTTAGAAACTTTTTGCATATAAGTTTTGTGATTCATTAAAATTTTTTATAGGTGACGTTACAGTCATTAAATGTTTGACAGATCCCAAAAGACAGAATTATACTTCTGCTGAAGTAATAGCACATTGGGAAGAAACATTCACAGAACGTTGTACTCAACTTGATCGCGCAGAAAAAAATATCAAGCTTGTGCTCATAGCAGCATATTTCAAGAGTTTTCCTTGCTTGGACGCTCACTTGTCCGTGATACTGGTAAAATATTTTTTGTTTGTTGTATATGTACTTGTTAATTGCAAATTTTCCATTTCATTAATACTTTTTGTTTGATTTTTACAAATTTGGCTGATTTTTTTATTCTTATGTATTTGAGTGAAGGGATTTAATTATTTTATTTTTTGATTATTATAATTTAATTATTGTAATTTTTTATTGTATTTAGCTCGAAAGTGATTTCCAAAAAACTATAAAGAGTTTACTCAGTAAAAATTTTATTGAAAAGGAGATGCAATTTTTAGGTTACAATTCTTTGTTTTCTTATAAATGGCCTATAATAGCAAATGCTGTTATTTCTATTGCTAAAAAATCTAGAAATGAGAGCGTTAAGAAATTTTTAAATGACAACAAGGATCTCTTTGCAACAGGTATTATTGATTTATTATACTAACAACTATTATTAAAATATTTCATTGTAACTAGTCAATTAATTTGTATTGTTTATTTCAGATGTTCATAATAGCTTATTAGGTTTATGTTTACTCCCTTTGTCTATTCAGACAGCCAAATCTTGTAAAGTGGGCAATCGAAATATAACTTTAAGTAAAGAAGAATCATCAAAATGTTTCTTTTTACATGTCAAGGTAAAAAAAATGTTTATTATATTGTTAGCAATACTTTTTTAAATATTTTTAAATTAAAAATAAATTTATTGCAACAAAATTTTTGTGTTTTGGTAAAAGTTAATTTTGGTATGAATTTGGATCATTTATGTTTATTTTAGTTTTAAAAAAATTTTTAATTTTTTTTTATAGGAACCTGCTAGTATTAAGAGCAGGTCGTATATCTCTGTCCTTTTCTAATCAAAGAATTTATTTTTTTGCAAGAACTAATAATTATAGCAAAAAATAAGGAGATGGCCCCATCTTGTATCATAAACAGCAATATTTTCTTCGACGAGGAAAAATTATTTTTATCGATTCGTTTAGAAGAAAACCTTGAAAAACTTAACAAATATAAGTTAAGATGGACAATTCAGTTTTTCAAGGTTTTCTTAAAAACGAAGCGATAAAAATAATTTTTCCTTACAAAAGAAAATCTAGCTTTTCATTATACGAGATGGGGCTTTCTTCTTATTTTTTGCTACAATTATTAATTTTTGTAGAAAAATCAATTTTTTGATTAGAAAAGGACAGATATACTCGACCTCCTCTTAAAGAGGAAATCAAGACTCAAGAAGAGTGGTTGCAAGAGCGCAAAATTGAAATTTTACCATATTTAGTTTTCAGCAGTAATTTACCTTGCACACGATTCTACGTAGTCGTAAATGGCGAAAAATACTCTTACAATAATTGCGAAACAGCTGTTGACAAATGCTTCAAGTTCATAACAGCATTGCGAAGTCTTCCTTACATATCTGATTATGTATGGTCATTTATTGAAAAATTAGTTTATAAATTTAGTTATAAAAGATCAGTCTCACAGTATGTTACTCAATACGTTGTAAAAGTTAACAAGTTATTGTAAATTTTGAACATATTTTTAAATTAGTACACAAATTTTAAAGAAAACTACTTATTTTATATATTTGAAAAAATAGTATTCAATGTTACTCATTTTAATTAAATAATATTATGTTATATTATATTTGAAATTATATAACACAAAGTTAATAAAAGTATTAATTGTTTGAATTTAAATAAGCTTATGAGTATTGCTGTGATTTTAAATTATAGTTGAAATTAGTATCATAAAAATGGATCATATCATAATTCTAAATCAAATATTAGGCTTTCTTTTGACGCTTTATGCAGATCCAAAGTTAGCAAGAAAAATTGTTCAGGATATTGTAAATTATTTTGAAACTTTCTTAAAAAAAACTTTCTTACCATCTTTGAAAATGGATATTTTGGATATTCTTAAAGACCAAAATATTCCACCTGACATTTTGCGACGTATAGACAATTGCTTCGATCAGCATATTAATATATTTCGTTATATTGACACCGAATGTAAACGTTTCTCTCTATTGAGCCAAAGAGGATTAATTGCCGAAGAGCGGTTTTTTATTGGAAGGTCATACGAAACTAAAATTTTTGAAGATGACATGCATTTAGTTCCCGACTGCATGTTTTCTGTGCATATTCCTTTAAGAAAAAGCTTAAAGGTCTTTTTAGAAATTCCGAGAATGTTTATGGAGATCTTTAATTACGTAAATAGTTTAAGTAAGGACTCGAAAATCATCACAAATATTTTACAAGCTGATTTATGGATCAACAAATACTCTCGACTATTTGCAAATGATTTCGTTTTACCTCTTTATATCTTTTACGATGACTTAGAGGTAGAAAACGCCTTAGGCAATCATGCTGGTAAAAACAAATTTGGCTGTATATACGTTGCTATCGCTTCTTTACCACCAAAAATTGCTTCACGACTCTCTAGTATTATTTTTTCTACAATTTTTCATACTAATCACAAAAAAAAACGGTCAATGAAAAAATTTTCAACAAATTAATAGATGAGTTAAATTTTTTACGAAAAGAAGGAATTATAATCAATATTGGAAATAAAATGATACATGTGAAATTTCAACTAGTATTAATCCTCGGCGAAAATCTTGGGTTGAACGCGATCTTGGGTTTTGTTGAATCCTTTTCAGCAACATATTATTGCCGCATTTGTAAAGCTTCCTCTCGTGTTTGTAAGAAAATGGTTGTTGAAAATGAAGCATTACTTAGAAATAAACATAATTACTCTTTGGATGTAGCAATACAAAAAGAAAAAGAAACTGGTGACAAAAAAGAGTGTACATTCCACAGAGTCAATAATTTTCATATAGTTGAAAACATGGCCGTAAATATGATGCACGACTTTTTAGAAGGAGTTTGTGTATTTATTTTGAAATCTATTTTAGAACATTATATTTTTAAAAAAAAATATTTTACTTTGCATGAATTGAATAGCAGGATTGCAAATTTTGAATTTGATTCACAAAATAAACCGCAAGACATTCAAACTTTCAAAGGAAAAAATGAACTACACTTCAAAATCTCAGCATCTGAAATGTATCAACTTATGCGCTTTTTAGGTATAATTATTGGTGACTTAATTCCTAGGACAGACCAACATTGGAATTTATACAAACTAGGTAGCAAAATTTTAGACATATTAATGTCGCCAAGAGTTATTCAGATGCTATTAGATTGAAAGATACAATAACAAAATTACATGAAGCCTTTATCGAGCTTTACGGCGTTTTGAAACCAAAATTACATTTTATGTTACACTATCCGAGAAGTTTATTGTTAAACTGACCTATTGTTAAATTTTGGTGAATGCGGTTCGAGTCATTTCATCAATTAATAAAACGTAATGCGAATTCAAGTAATAATGCAAAAAATTTACTAACAACAATAGCTAAAAAACAAGCACTGAAACTATGTGAAATGGTTCATAATTTAACGCATGAAAGTGGCATTGAATTTAAATCGATGAGAACAATTATGGAAAGAAAAAATTATTTTAATGATATAATGAGCAATAATAAATGTGAATACTATGAACAAGTTAATATCTACGATTTTAATTACAAAATTGGAACTTTTGTTGTTATTTGTATGGAGGAATGTGAAATAAAATTTGGTAAAATTACAAATGTAATTAATTTAAACAATGAAATTTATTTTGATCTAGATGTGTTTGAAGAAATAGGTTTCGATGAACACTTTCATGCGTACATTATAGAAAGTAGTCATAAGAATAAATTAATAAAATTTATAGATATACCTGAGATAGCTCCGCATCACTCAGTTATTAAAAACGATGAGTGGTATCTTATAGCGAAATATGTATTATAAACAGGAATGGTAAAGTTATATTTGTGAACTGAGAATAAATAAATTTTTTCTATTAAATCAAAAAATTTCGTTCTTTTATTTTTACTGAATTTCAAACGCCAAGTCGAAAAGAGATTTAAATATTAAATTAATGTTGAAATCGCTTATTTATAATTTCCGAAAAATTCATTTTAATCATTTTTTACTTAAGAGTCATTAAAATTATTATATACACTGCTAAAAAAAGCATGAAATTTAATGCAAATTTAATGTAAAACCGGAAGCTTGCTTCAAGTCTGTACATAAAAAAATATAAAGAAAAATAAAAATAAAATAAAATAAAAAAAATATATATATATATATATATATATATATATATAAACATATCAACATTTGCACATACATGAGTATGTGTATTCAATATAAATTTAATATTTATTCATTTACTAATTTACGCATTATTTTCTATATATTAAGAATTATGTACTTCTGGATATATTTTGCTTTTCAATTTGAGTCCATTTGCATATGATTATATTCCGATCACATTATACCAGACGCAGTACGTCATATGTACAGAAATATGGTAAAATAGACATTTTAATATTTGGGATGGCTGCTATAACGGGACCACTACCAGCCCGGATGTGTGCAACAACACTTCTAAATCAAAAGCGTTGTTGCTGCGCCGTGATTAGTTCTGTAACATAACCAATCTTCTCTGAGTGTATAATTTCTTTATAAATTTTAAAAAGATTTTTTGTTATATTTTGTATCTAGTTTTATAGAGTTATACAAAAGTTATATATAATCATTTTCAGATACAAACTATATCCAGTAAACTATATCGAGTACTTCCGTATTTAATTCATTCTTTTTAATATGAAGTTTATAATATTTCAAACTATTAAATAAATATACAATTTTGGCTAAAGAAAGTTTAGAAATCAATCAAGTAATCGTCGAGTATTACTGTATTCAATTCATTCTTTTTAATAAAAAGGAATGAAATTGACATTGATTAATAAGCTCTTCTGTTTCAACTTTTTTAAATAATATGAAATCCATAAAAATACCATTAAACTATTTTTTTATTTTATAATTTTATCAAATTTCTTGAAATTTTTTGAATATTATAACTGTTATTTTTTGTTTTTAATCATTGTTCAAATTGATAAATTCTATTTAATCTTTATTATTACTTTTAAAAAAGTATATTTTAGGTGAGTTCAGGTATTAAATAGTATAGTATTCTTTAGAACATTTTTTCTAGTATATTATTGACCAAGGATGCATATTGATCATTCTCGGCGAGTGCGAACTTTTGGGGCCGAGCGTAGCGAGGCCTCGAAAGTTGTACGAGCTAGGATGATCAATATGCATCCATGGTCTAATATACTATTTTTTTGTCCCGAGGCCGAGACATTTAAAGTTTTTCCGTAGGACGCAAAATGGTCATTTTGCGGCCTAGGGCAAAAATAAATATTTTATTTTACCCAATACATAATATTATTTTATTTCAGCTTTCGAAAGTACTGAAATATTATCATCAAGTTTATACTTTTTATTTGATTTATCTTTAGTTTTTGCTTAAGAAATTTTTGAAATCAATCAAGCAATCGTCGAGTACTTCCGTATTTAATTTATTCTTTTTAATATGAAGTTCATAATATGAATAATATTAAATTCATAAAATATTTACAGTTTTGGCTAAAGAAAGTTTCGAAATCAATCAAGCAATCGTCGAGTACTTCTGTATTCAATTCATTTTTTTTAATTATATAAAATTCATCAAACGCTCAATTTATATTCTTTTTGATAGATGAATGTTTGGAAAAATTTTTCCAAACAATTTCTGAAAAAAGTGATTACTGAGATGAAGATAGCGATGATAATACACATCAAAATCAAAAAATAAAGATATACCAGATCAACATTTTATTTCATTTATGAGTGAATATTAATACATGAACATTAAGGAACTATAGTTGATCTTATATCTATTTTTTACTTTATTCTTTATGAGAGACATATTTAATTAAAAATTTCTAAAAACTTGGCAGAAGGGCCATTAGCTTCTAACAACTTATATTTGAGAATTTGCTGTCATCAGCTTTAAAATTATTTATGTGTTTTTAAAATTATGCATTCTCTATTTGATTGCGCTATCATTTTATTTTCAAGAGCTTTAAAACATATTAAATTTTATTAAATATCTACAAAATAACTTACCAGGCCCGTAGATTAATATTTTGTTGGTGAAATGCTCAATGTTAATGTGTAGTGGTTTATAATTTAATTGCTAGCTAATTCACGTGTGTTAAATAACAGTTTAAAATACGAATTTAAATGCATATACACTGAGAGAAAATTCATGCCAATAGAGCATGTAGTCTACGTATCCAAAGTTAGTGAGTAATATCCTATGCTTTAATAACAGCGCCATCTACTCTTACGAGGTTTGTGCTATCCAAAAACTGTTTGTTTACATGCTTTAGTAGCTCCCCACTCTAATATTCTTCGATAGCTAGCGCTGTATCCTCTCATGGGACGTGAAGGAAGTAAACGTGGCTTGTCCACTATTCTTTCTTTACTGCTAACTATGGCATTCTTCTATTGCTCAAGTCGCCTCCTCTTTTGGGTGGCGACGCGAGCAAACACGGCTGGTCTATATCCAAAATCATGTTGCGAATTTCGTTAACGTATTTTCGTAGCGTGAATCTTTTATTTCTTTTCTTTTCTTTTTTTATGAAGGGACGTTATAAATATAACCTGTTAAACTTTTTGACTTTAAATAATTTATTTTTAACTTAAAATTTAATTATTTTAAACCGCTGGGGGGCAGATAAGCATGTACGATTTTACGCCAGAGATATTTCGAAGTAGCGTTGGTCTAGTGCGTAACGTTCGCGCTTTTCCTTTTGAGTACGCGAGTTCAACTCTTGGTTAGAACCACTTTTTTTAAACTTTTTTTTTATTATTTCAATAGTTTTTATTGCTTTTTTTTATTTTCTATTTTTTTATTAATTTTAAAATCTATTTTTTCACAAGTTACTTAAAATATGCTCGTTTTTTTTATTAATATTTTTAAATAAATTATTTCATATAGAAAATAATTTAAAATATTAATAAATAAATAATAGTGATATTTACAATACTATAGTTCAATTTTGTCTTTATAAACATATTTCAATATACAATATATATTATAACATAAATAATAATACCTCAGTTTTATTTATTTATTGTAATTTATTGTAAATTTTATAAACTAAATTATAAATAAATTAAACTATACTATTATAAAATAAACATCACTATTATTTATTTATCAATATTTGTAATTACTACCTATAAAGAATAATTTATTTTTAAAAAATTTTCATTGAAAAAAACAAGCGTACTTGTGAAAAATTAAATTTTAAAATTATTAAAAAAATACAAAATCTAAAAAAAAATAAATATAAAAAGGAATAAAAAATATTAAAACAATAAAAAAAAAATTATAAAAAAAGTGACCCTAGCCGAGAGTTGAACTCGCGTACTCAAAAGGAAAAGCGTGAACGTTACGCACTAGACCAACGCTACTCCGAAATATGTCTGGCGTAAAATCGTACATGCTCATCTGCCCCCCAGCGGTTTAAAATAATTAAATTTTAAGTTAAAAATTAATTATTTAAAGTTAAAAAGTTTAACAGGTTATATTTATAACGTATCTCCCTTCATAAAAAAATAAAAGAAATAAAAGATTCACGCTACGAAAATACGTTAAAGAAATTTGCAACATAATTTTGGGTATAGACCAGCCGTGTTTGCTCGCGTCGCCACCCAAAAGAGGAGGCGACTCAAGCAAACAAAGGATATGAGAGTGGGGAGTCATCGAAGTATACCACGCGAGTCATCAGTGAATGCCGTTCATGCTTTAGTTACTCTCCATACCATCTTTTTTAGTATAAGGTAATCCAATACTAATAGAGCTTCTCACGGCCTGTCATATTTGTATCAATGTTTTATATGCTCGCATAGATGGCAGTTCGCATGCTCTATTAGCATGAATTTTCTCTCAGTGTACATTCAAAGATAAAGAACAAAAATCCATCCTATTACAATAATTAAAAATCTATTTTGTGCTCAAAAATTATTTTTTTTTAAATGTGATGTTATGTAATGCAGAGAATTCAATATTCTTAGTTTTCTTTCACTTATTTTTACTATAAAATTTTAAAATTATCAACTACACCATGAACTATTAATCTACGGGCCTGGCAAGTTATTTTGTAGATATTTAGTAAAATTTAATATGTTTTAAAGCTCTTGAAAATAAAATGATAGCGCAATCAAATAGAGAATGCATAATTTTAAAAACACATAAATAATTTTGAAGCTGATGACAGCAAATTCTCAAATATAAGTTGTTAGAAGCTAATGGCCCTTCTGCCAAGTTTTTAGAAATTTTTAATTAAATATGTCTCTCATAAAGAATAAAGTAAAGAATAGATATAAGATCAACTATAATTCCTTAATGTTCATGTATTAATGATCACTCATAAATGAAATAAAATGTTGATCTGGTATATCTTTATTTTTTGATTTTGATGTGTATTATCATCGCTATCTTCATCTCAGTAATCACTTTTTTCAGAAATTGTTTCGAAAAATTTTTCCAAACATTCATCTATCAAAAAGAATATAAATTGAGCGTTTGATGAATTTTATATAATTAAAAAAAATGAATTGAATACAGAAGTACTCGACGATTGCTTGATTGATTTCGAAACTTTCTTTAGCCAAAACTGTAAATATTTTATGAATTTAATATTATTCATATTATGAACTTCATATTAAAACGAATGAATTAAATACGGAAGTACTCGACGATTGCTTGATTGATTTCAAAAATTTCTTAAGCAAAAACTAAAGATAAATCAAATAAAAAGTATAAACTTGATGATAATATTTCAGTACTTTCGAAAGCTGAAATAAAAAAAATATTATGTATTGGGTAAAATAAAATATTTAGAAAAAATGTTCTAAAGAATACTATACTATTCAATACCTAAACTCACCTAAAATATACTTTTTTAAAAGTAATAATAAAGATTAAATAGAATTTATCAATTTGAACAATGATTAAAAACAAAAAATAACAGTTATAATATTCAAAAAATTTCAAGAAATTTGATAAAATTATAAAATAAAAAAATAGTTTAATGGTATTTTTATGAATTTCATATTATTTAAAAAAGTTGAAACAGAAGAGCTTATTAAGGCGACTACGGAAGTTCGGTTCGATTTCATTTTGTAGTTTACAAATTACTCTTTCAGTTTCTAAAATTTTTTGAATTTTTCAATTTTCCACCATTTATTATAATCCGTAGAATGGTGGAAAATTAAAAAATCTGAAAAATTTTACATATTGAAAGAGTAATTTGTAAACTCAAAAATAAAACCTAACCTAAAATCCGAAATCGCCTTAATCAATGTCAATTTCATTCCTTTTTATTAAAAAGAATGAATTGAATACGGAAGTACTCGATATAGTTTACTGGATATAGTTTGTATCTGAAAATGATTATATATAACTTTTGTATAACTCTATAAAACTAGATACAAAATATAACAAAAAATCTTTTTAAAATTTATAAAGAAATTATACACTGAGAGAAGATTGGTTATGTTACAGAACTAATCACGGCGCAGCAACAATGCTTTTGATTTAGAAGTGTTGTTGCACACATCCGGGCTGGTAGTGGTCCCGTTATAGCAGCCATCCCAAATATTAAAATGTCTATTTTACCATATTTCTGTACATATGACGTACTGCGTCTGGTATAATGTGATCGGAATATAATAATATGCAAATGGACTCAAATCGAAAAGCAAAATATATCCAGAAGTACATAATTCTTAATATATAGAAAATAATGCGTAAATTAGTGAATGAATAAATATTAAATTTATATTGAATACACATACTCATGTATGTGCAAATGTTGATATGTTTATATATATATATTTTTTATTTTATTTTATTTTTATTTTTCTTTATATTTTTTTATGTACAGACTTGAAGCAAGCTTCCAGTTTTACATTAAATTTGCATTAAATTTCATGCTTTTTTTAGCAGTGTATGTAATAATTTTAATGACTCTTAAGTAAAAAATGATTAAAATGAATTTTTCGGAAATTATAAATAAGCGATTTCAACATTAATTTAATATTTAAATCTCTTTTCGACTTGGCGTTTGAAATTCAGTAAAAATAAAAGAACGAAATTTTTTGATTTAATAGAAAAAATTTATTTATTCTCAGTTCACAAATATAACTTTACCATTCCTGTTTATAATACATATTTCGCTATAAGATATCACTCATCGTTTTTAATAACTGAGTGATGCGGAGCTATCTCAGGT
Organism: Anastatus disparis; assembly: GCA_017163975.1. Lineage (NCBI taxonomy): Eukaryota > Metazoa > Arthropoda > Insecta > Hymenoptera > Eupelmidae > Anastatus > Anastatus disparis. The sequence goes on along the minus strand of JAFFSR010000267.1, from coordinate 4,533,942 downwards.
ATATCTATAAATTTTATTAATTTATTCTTATGACTACTTTCTATAATGTATGCATGAAAGTGTTCATCGAAACCTATTTCTTCAAACACATCTAGATCAAAATAAATTTCATTGTTTAAATTAATTACATTTGTAATTTTACCAAATTTTATTTCACATTCTTCCATACAAATAACAACAAAAGTTCCAATTTTGTAATTAACATCGTAGATATTAACTTGGTCATAGTATTTACATTTATTATTGCTCATTATATCATTAAAATAATTTTTTCTTTCCATAATTGTTCTCATCGATTTAAATTTAATGCCACTTTCATGCGTAAAATTATGAACCATTTCACGTAGTTTCAGTGCTTGTTTTTTAGCTATTGTTGTTAGTAATAAACATAAACTTTTACTTTGGCGTTACTTACTTTCTCAAAAACAAACCGGTAGATATTTTTTTTCTTGTGCATAGATGTTCATAATAATAATATCTATTGCGCTCGACCTTTAATTTGAAAACACCGATTAAAACTTGAGTAAATAAGAAAAATGCCAATTAGACAAGGACAGCGAATCCGGCCTGCTCTTAAGACAATAATATACTTTTAACGTTGTCAATAACTCTTGCCATATATATTGCGACGAGTATACATACTCACGCATTCAAATTTCCCGCCTGACGGCCAAGCTACTATAGAACAGTAGTTCTGAGCTCAGCCGCCAGGTGGCAACCCCAAACGTCGTTGCACGCAACGAGAGAAATGAGGCCGGAGTATTTAAGAGGCCGAGAAGCTAAGCTAAGCAAACAGTGTAGACTATAGTCTCCTCTCTCTCTTTACCTAAGTGAGCACACAAGGCTAAGAGAGAGTGAGACCGATAGTAGCTGGCTACCTTGGCTTGTGGAGTACCACAGCTTAGGTAGAGCTTCTCTCTCTCTCTTGCATACGAGGGTAGATCAAGTGCGCACACAGGTCTACACTTTAAGAGGAGGTCGAGTATATCTGTCCTTTTCTAATCAAAGAATTGATTTTTTTACAAAAATTAATAATTGTAGCAAAAAATAAGAAGAAAGCCCCATCTCGTATAATGAAAAGCTAGATTTTCTTTTGTAAGGAAAAATTATTTTTATCGCTTCGTTTTTAATAAAACCTTGAAAAACTGAATTGTCCATCTTAACTTATATTTGTTAAGTTTTTCAAGGTTTTCTTCTAAACGAATCGATAAAAATAATTTTTCCTCGTCGAAGAAAATATTGCTGTTTATGATACAAGATGGGGCTTTCTTCTTATTTTTCGCTACAATTATTAGTTTTTGCAAAAAAAATTAATTCTTTGATTAGAAAAGGACAGAGATATACGACCTGCTCTTAATGCATATGCTGGCAGCATAGAGATGCGTCAAGTGAGCACACAGGCGCAAATCTATGTTACCTAAGAGTATACACTAGCAACCTTTTGCCGCTGCATACTTTCCGTTGCGCCGTTGAATTTAAGGGTGCCGTTCACCCAAAATTTGATAAACTTTTCATAACCGCGAATTAGATTAGTTTAAGGGTGTCGTCCACCCATTGCATTATTTTGTTGCATTAACCTTTAGAGGACGTGATGGCCCCTATACGGGCCATGCCCATGATCGACCCTTTACATGTGTTAGTTTTGAGATGTAAGACATCTCAAAAACTCGATTTCTATAGAAAAGTGAGAGAAAACAGTAAAACCGAATCCCCGTCCTCTAAAGGTTAATAAAAGGACTCCGTCCGACTGTAATTTTAGATATCAGTTAGTAATGAGTTAAGGGTGCCGTCCACCTATTTTTGCCATAGTTTTTAGTTATAGCGTATTAGATTATATTAAGGTGCCGTTCACCTATTTAACTTAATTTAATTCATTAATAATCTTTTGGTTTCCTTATTACTTATTGTTACAGGAAAAGGACACCGACGAATAATAGACCAACCAGGCCGAAACAAGTCAAAGTCAATTAAATGATTAATTAAAAATTGCTTTCTTTTATTTTGTTTAAATAATTAAAAAGATCTAATTTCATTTAACGGCATGTCGGAGCTGCAGCAATCGAGTTTTGCTTTTTTTATTTTATCAATATCTTTTTAAATTCTTAAATTAAACAAATATAATGACTTGTCCGCACTAAAGCTATATTTATACAATAATTTTTGTTAAAATAAAAAATTATTTGGACTTGTTATTTTTTTATGAGCTTGGATTGGAAATTAGATATCAAACTCGACAAACCTAACCTTAAAATACGACATATTGAAAGTTTTTATTATAACTTTGTATGTATAATATTTTGGTGGATTTCTTGAGTTGTCCGCACTAGAGTTTAATCTTACAAATTTTTTCTTTGTAGCAAAGAAACTCGATTAAACGCATCGTTTATTCATAAGTTAAGATTGGAAATATTATTAGAAGGCGGACAGCTTCGTCATGCTCTTAATTTATAAAGTTTACGTTTTTTTTATTTAGTTTATTTAACGAATTAAATTTAGTTTACATTGAATTTATTTCTCTTACTGAATCATTTAACAAGCCGTCAAGTGGCCGATATAAAGTTGAAAAGACAAATTATTTTACTTGTGAATATTAAGGTTAGGTTAGTAATTAGAATTATATAAAGTTAGTAGGGTTTAAGTCTTGCTTATAAAATATTATTTTTCATTTTCATACACGTCGTTGTAAATGTGGTACAGAGCAATAAAGCCAAGGTACTCCCTAGCATAAACAAACGTGTTCTACCCGGTTACTATCCTTCATATTCCACCGTCCATTCCCTCCAACTCCTGCTGATCTTACCCTGGTAACTCACTGAAGCGTCTGGCAACAGGAGTTACACATCCCTCCCGAAAAGGGAAAAACGTTACAATATGTAGAATAATTATCGATGCTAATCTTGTTTGAAAAGTCTAAAATATTTTTGTAAAGCGAAAAATTTTTCTTTAGTGCGACAGAGAAAGTAATACTAAAGAATGATGAATACATACGCTCACGCCGGCTCTATCTTGCGCTGCATTTTTCGCTTTACAACAATATTTTAGACTTTTGAAACAAAATTAGTCTACATATATATGGCTAGAGTTATTGACAAAATTGGAGGTATATTATTGTTTCAGTAAATTGTAAATCGCTGTGTTAAAATTAATTTACATTTTTCTCTCATCTGACCACAGCGCTCCCATGCGATAACTAGTCCCGACCGCCCCTTAAGTTTGAAATTAATTATTAGTAGTTTAAAATTGTTACATATTATATAATTCATATTATATTTATTAACTGTTAAAAATTGTTATACAATTTAATGGTTTTTACATTATTAGGTATTAATTATATTGAAGTTTCATACTTGACAGCGACGCAACGCGCATTATATAAGTAATATGTTAGCATAAGATAATTTACTTCCGTAGTACGGGAAAATTCAGTACTATACCAAATAATTTTTGGGTCAAGTCGCGTTAAAAGATGTACTAATATAGGTCGTCTTAATATATGTACTAAGCATCAATTAAAAAACGACTGATAATGTTCTTTCGACTACTGGCTCAAGTTAGTACATTATTTTAGGTATTTTCCTTTCTCCGTGTAATAAATATTGGACCTTATTTCAGCTTTTATTATTAATTAAAGTTTTAAAAAGAAAATTCAGGTTCAATCTTTATCACGCTATAACTTTGGGAAAAAATAATATTTTTATATGCTATAACTATCATTTCGAAAGGATTTAAGCTCAGCTTTAATTTAGGTCAATCTGGTAACTTTTTTAGTGATTTTCTTCAATTGCCTGTAACTAGGGAAATATTGAGCGTTTGTGACAATAACTTTAGCTTTTTCCATATTTTGTCATCTGAAAACTTATCCCGAAATTTGAGCAAAATCAGTGATCCAGAAATGTGACACTCTCCTAGTAGGTGCTCAACAACAAATACGAAATGTATACCATAAGAGGCCATCATTCTTATATCACGATTATCTGTCTTCTGTGTGAAATAAGGTTAAAAGAGAAGGTTCCTTAGTTTTTAATCAATACGAATATATTACATTTGGTTTTTAGCATACAGCATAATATTAGCAGCAATTTGCACATACGAGGAATTTATTTTATCTGAATCCCCTGTAGATGTCGGTTGAAATTTTGAAGTAAAGCCAACATAAACTTTTGTAGTTAATAAAAATGAGGTTGGATTTCTTTTATTTCATTATTATCTTTCAAAATGCATTCTTCTAAAATTTCAACTTTTTCATTTACTAGTTAATACATACCTGAAAAAAATAACAAACATTTTTCACATGAAAATTGTTTCAAAATAAACAAAAAAATGTTATGAGACAAAATTCACCAATGTTTGCAAAACAAGCAATAACTCCAGTTAAACATGCAACTTCATTCATAAACAATTAATTGATAAATAAAATTTAAATAATTTTCATACCACATTGATGATCTCGTAATAAAACTTTTTTTAAATTAAGAGCAGGTCGTATATCTCTGTTCTTTTCTAACCAAATAATTCATTTTTTTGCAAAACCTAAAAATTGTAACAAAAAATAAGGAGAAAGCCCTATTTCGTATAATAAAAAGCAATATTTTCTTTTATGAGGGAAAATTATTTTTAAGAAAACTTTGAAAAACTGAATTGTCTATTCTAACCTGTATTTTTTAAGTTTTTCAAGGTTTTCTTCAAAACAAATCGATAAAAATAATTTTTCCTCATCACAGAAAATATTGCTTTTTATGATACAAGATGAGGCTATCTTCTTACTTTTTGCTACAATTATTAGTTTTTGTAAAAAAGAACAGATATACTCAACTTTATGAGAAATTTAGACAGGATAGGGATCATGCTACGGTAAGAGGTACAGGTAATACCATGGGTATCAATGGAGAATCGTCCTTAGAGTGACGACACATTAATATAATAAATGAAACGACGCAAACCGCAGTAGATTATTTAAATCATGGCCTAATTGATTCCGTTACTGTTTTGAAAATGCCAAATCACATGGAGTACTTCTATTTTGTCGTAATTATATTCCAACCTCGCTCTTAGACATAATTATTAGAATTTTTAGAATTACGAACCCTAAATCGTATAAAAATATATGATAAACATCTAGCTAAAGACTATGTTTATTTGATATTATGACTGGAAACAATTATTTAAAAATTTGGATTATAGCAATATGGTTTTTTTTGGAAGTCATGTGATTCGGCATTTCAAAACAATAACGAAATCAATTGCGCCATAATTCAAAATTATTGCGGTCTTCGAACTTCCGTTTTTCTATATGATTTCGGTAACTCATGTGCCGTTAGGCAGCAAGTACATGCGTTTCGAAAAATTATCTAAGACAACGAAAATAAATAACTATAAATAAATAACTGTAAATAATCATAAATAATAATGAATAACAATCAATTATTTACTAACCTAAAAATTTTGGAAAATGTAAATAATAGAAAATAATAGTAATTAAGAATAAATAATTGTACACCGAAAAAATCTGGAGCTCTAGCGGTTCCGTAAGTTCTTGAATCACTATTGTTCGCAAGACCGGAACTAGATTAGGCTGATTCCATTTCAAATCGAACAGTCAGTATACATTCAAGTCACCAATTACTGCGCTAATGGAGTATGTTATTCTACCCTAAAAATAAGGGTATACGTATTTTTTTATTTTGCTGAAATATCAAAATTGCATCAGATATGCACTTTTGAAAATTGCATACAAAAACTAAATGTTAAAACTGAAAATGTTGAGAATAACTTTAGAGGGCTATCGTTTTATTAATTTTCAATGAATTTAGGTAAACCTTATTTTGTTTTATTATGTTTTAAGCCTTCTTTAATTCAGTGCAAGAAATTTAAAAAAAGACTAAAAAATGACTAAGATATGTGCATTTTACCAAAAAATGCACTTTTTATGCACATGCATTTTTCTCGAAAAACCCATTTTTTTTTTTGCTGAAATTTTTTGTGCTCATAGAGGATCAAATTACCTATCTAATGGTACTTGGTTGATCCAGTACTTATTTGTTTGAAGCGAGAAAAAAAATTCACAAATTTTATTGGAGAAAAATTTTTGTATATACATTCGGAAATTTTAAGCAATGTAGATTTAAACACTATCCTTCTTTTAGCATTACCCAGGAACAACGACGTGGACGTAGAAGATTTCTGTTCCCTTCGGGGTGCTTTTTTAAAGTGAGTTCCCCTTGCCTCTCACTGTTGGGATGCGTCAAAAATATAATTATAAATAATTACTTTTTTTTATTTTTGCACTTATTATTTTTAGTTCTAAGTGTAGCCTTACGACGTTTGACTTTTTTTTCTTGTCTTTCACTTTAGTCAGTGCATGTATAGCTGTTCTGCCAACAAATATATGCGATTTCAATTCCCCAAGTTGTTTTAACCACATATGAATTTTTTGGATCCCATTATATTTAGGAACTGTACTCCATTCAATATTTTTTTCTTTTCTAAATTTTTCAATCTCATTTATTGGTAATAATATGATTTTGATTGCACTGGTGTACTTTTGAACCCAATTTATAAAGTCGTCAGCATTTTGTATCGATTCTTCATGAACTCTTTTTAAGTTATGTGAAGTAGCATAATGCTTTAGAAGCCCACCTATTCCATCAACGGCTCCTTTCCCATGACCAGTCGCAGAAAATAACCATTTCATTTGATAAGAAAAATGTTTGAATTCATGTAGCTGAAAACGATTTTTAAATTGGCTTGCAGCTCCATCTGATATAATAGTGACTTTAGTAACTGAATCATTTTTCATAAGATCGATAATTTTATTTATTGCTTATAGCGCATATGCAGTATCATGCTTTTTGGCGTCACTAACGATCGCAAAGCTTTGCGTTATCTCTCCTTGGTAACAGACTGCAGTAAAAATAGAAATTTGGTTATTTACCCAATGATTTCCCTGAACCGCTTTATTATTTATTACAGACCAATTTTCTGCAAAATCAACGTGGATAATTAACTTACCAGGAGAGTGTCTGAGATGCGGGTCACAGATCTTGATGAAACTTTGGTATAAGTATTTAGGTACTAAAATATGAATAAAACCACAGCGGTACGGTCTAATGCTTCGAAAAACTAAAGTTATGGAAAATTATAGTCTTATTTTCGGAAAAATATGAAAAAAGAACTCCTACTTGAAGCGTAAATAATTCTGTCTAGTAATGTCTTTAATAAATCTACAATAACTAAAATGAAAGCAGAGAAAGCAAGCTTTAATTTGCTAGTTTCCAAATTGAAAAATAATAATTATAACTGAAGTTATGCTTGTTTAAAGTTGAGCTGTAAGGGAGACCAAAAATAGTCTAAATTTTGAAGGATGGTGATTTTTAGTACTCTTTTGATGCTTAACTTTAAACAAGCATAACTTTAGTTCTAATTATTATTTTTCAATTCGGAAACTAGCAAATTAAAGCCTGCTTTGTCTGCTTTCATTTCAGTTATTATGGATTCATTAAAGACATTTCTAAACAGAATTATTTACACTTCAATAAGGAGATCTTTTTTCATATTTTTCCGAAAATAAGACTATAATCGTCCATAACTTCAGTTTTTCGAAGCATTAGACTGTACCGCTGTGGCTTTACTCATATTTTGGTACCTAAATACTTATCCCGAAGTTTCATCAAGATCTGTGACCCGCAACTCATACACTCTCCTGGTTAGTAGGATCAGCTTTACCTTCTTCTTTTTCTTTTTTTATAGCTTCACGTTGAATATTTTTTATGTATACGTGAGTACTTGCTTTTAGTGCGCAGATTGAAAATTTTTCTTTAAAAACTGATAAGCTTACTGATTGTTTGATAAGATTACCATTATCCCACAAAGCAAACGTAATTTCATCTTCACAATTTTCTTTCAGTTATAACAATTTTAATGTGATACCCTCACTACCGGGGCAATAATTGCATTCTTGCAAGAAACACGAATCAGATGGTTCAGAACACAACATTGCGTTAGTTATTTCTGAACGAATTAAATCTAATTCAGAATTATTATCGCCTTTAAAACGAATTAAACTTGTAAGAAACAGTTCAAAATTTTCGCAATGTACACAAAGACAAGTTTCCTTCACAGGGCTTGTGAAGACGAAACTTGGTCTTAGACTATAGAATTTCGATTTTCCTATTTGTAAGTTTGGATTTTCTTGCCTTAATTGACTATATGTTTCTTTTAAGCTTCGAGTAAGAAACCGTTTAACTTTTTTAGTTTTTATATTATTAACTTTAACAGTAACAACATCAGATTTATTTGGACTTTGTCTACTACAATTAAAATCATCATTTAAAAAATATTCCATAGCGATATTTTTTGTATTTTCATCAATAGGATGACCAGTATATGAATCTGGCTCCGAATAAACTCCTTTATTTTTCACGAAATTTTTGATTTATTTATCATATACTCGCTTATATTCGAGAATAGTACGTATCTTTTATTTCAAAATTTATCATTCCAAAAATATGCAGTTATTGATCAATCAGCTAATTTACCTTAGCAAGCATATTGTAAAAGTAAGTCAGTTGTTAAGAAACCAAGTGCAATGCGATTTTCAGAATTAACAAAATAAGTACAATTACGAAGACTACATGAACCAGATTTACCAAGTTAACCAAATCATTGAATAAGATTCAAAATGCAGAATAAGCATTGCTCCATCGGTCGACACCAATTCAAATTCTTAAACAAGGCAGGGATCATCAATATAAAAATACAGATCAAATCAGGATTAAGGAGCACTTCAATAAGCACTTTCAAGCAGACACTATTTCAAAGCACTTTATCAAAGAATTTCTACAAGCACTTCAAAGATACAATTATTATAACTATATTCCTCGCACTATAAAATTATTCAAATATTCGCGCACTATATTCAGTTTATTATAAAAGTAACAAATAAAATCTCTATAATTAAAATATTAAATCAAGTGTACTTATTTACTGTCTGCCTGTATCTACTTAGCCGAATCAAGGTAAGATTCTTACAATTATATTTTGATCTACATTATTTCAATTCAAGTATATTTAATCGTGAGAACGATTCATAACAATTAAAATTGGTAGAGCTTTTCTATCACTAGACTTAACTTTCAAATTAAATATTTTAAAATTAAACTTTGTTCTTTTATTTAATATTATAATAAAATATATTTTCCTCATATCAACAACATAATCAATCATTAACTCCGTCCTGGTGTAAAGCTAGGACTTAACATTTTGGTTCCGGTACAAATTTTTAATTGAAGGATCGTGTTAAATATACTTAAAGATTATTAGTATAAAAATATAATATTCAATCAGAAGTGAGAAATAACAAATATATATAAAAGTAGGCAATTAAATAAATTCAAAAGCAATATAAAGTACAAATATATAAAATAAATCATATAAAGTGAAAATACATAAATAAAATAAAATATATAAAGTGAAAATATATAAATGAAATAAAACATAAAGTGCAAATATATAAAATAAATGATATAAAGTGAAAATACATAAATAAAATAAAATATATGAAGTGAATATACATAAATGAAATAAAATATAAAGTGCAAACAAATAAAATAAATAAAGTGAAATTAAATAAATGAAATAAAATATACAAAGTGCATAAATAATTTCAATATAATAAAAATAAAATATGATATACAAAGTGCATAAATAATTTAAATATAATAAAAATAAAATATAATATACAAGTGCAATCAAATAAAGAGATAAATATATCGAATAAATAAATAAATATATTCAAAGCGCATATCATACAAAGTAAATAAAATAAATAATATAATAAAATATAAGCGCATAAATGATATTGATAAATCAAATAAAAGTGCATAAGTAAATAAATAAATAAAATATTAAACGCAAATAAATAAAGTGCAATCTGAAATAAATATTATATACAAAATATTAAATACAAAGTGCATCGATAAATAAACAAAAATAATATATGAAACAAATAAAAAAGGAATTTAATTGAAATATATTAAACATAAATAAAAGTGCAAATAATCATCATTGAATCAAAATATACAATTTACACAGAATGCTATTCATACTATAAAATAAAATACAAATACAAATATTGAAACAAATTTTAAAATATATTAAATACATAAATATAATCTATGTATCAATGCATAAATAAAAAAATTCAAAAGTACTACATAAGTGAAAATAACTAAATCAACAAAAGTGACACAGTTAAGAAATACTAAAATTCACGGTCAACAAAAATTGCTATTAAGCAATATTAAGTTAAGAAAATACTATAAATTTTTGTTATTAATAATTATTAATATTAACATTTAATAGTATACTAGTAAACTATTTAAGTTTTATAACAATACACATTATACAGCTAAAATAAGCATTATTAAATTTATTACGATTTCTTTAACTAATTAACAATAATCCAATTTATATTACTAAATTTAATTCAAATTAGATACATTATTAATATTAATATTTTATAATTGAAGATAATAGTATAGTAAAAAATAATAAAATAAACAAACTTCAAAAAAAAGTAGACATTGATCATCAAAATATTACAAAGTGTATCCAACTCGTAAAAGTACAAACTCAGCAAAAATTTTTTCGATACGGTTTTCGTATATTAACAACAGCAGTAGGTCATTATAAAAATTTAAAACACATCAATAATATTCTTTTATGCAAGAATAGTAGGTTAGTTTCAAAGAAATTTATTAAATAACATTCAAAATATTCTATGTTTAAAAATGTAGTTATAAACAGTATAATCAGCAATATTTATAACAATTTTTATGATTAATAACGAGTTTATACTAAATATCAAAAAGATCATTAGGTAAAACAGCAGTAGGTCAATATAAAAATTCAAAACGCAAATCAACAATATTCTTGGTTTTCATGCAAGAATAGTCAGTCAGTGTCAAAGAAATTTATTAAATAAAATTCAAAATATTTTAAATATATATGTTTAAAAACGTAATTGTAAACAGTGTAAAAAAAACATGATTAGTAATATTCATAACAATTTTTATGATTAATAACGAGTTCAGACTATATATCAACAAGATCATTTAAACATTTTTGATATAACATGGATCATTTAATATTGATGAATAATAAAAGTATCTATAATAACATTTGCATATTAACATCATATCACACATTTACTTAGTAATATCCTAATTAAATAAAAAAAATTCCCTTTACAAGAAATTAAGATATAAAAAATCATAATGGATTATGATGATTATTTGTTTGAACTTTTACCAGAATTCGATAGTAAAAATATATTACCTGAAGAATATATTGATAAAATGGAATAAGCAAGAAGCTTAGCACAAGATAAAATAAAACTTCTTCTGACTGCAAAATCGAAACTAAAAGGTTACATTAGCTCTTTTATTAATTGTGCAGAAATTAACAACATAAAAATATTAAATGTTATATATCAAAACGATTTCTCTGAAAACAAAAATTTTTGTTTATTTTGTGAAATAAAAGGTCATACGAGAGAAAATTGCAAGAAATTATATGATTTACGTGCAGAATTATATAATAATACATCCTGTAACGAACAAAAAACTATATCACATAAAACCCCAGAACCTAAATCACATATATTGGACGATTCAATTATTGATGATAAAACACACACTTTTTGACATAAGAAATGCTGAAATTAATGAAAAAGAGGATAACAAAAAAAATAAACATAGAAAAAAATCACGAAAATTTTCAAGCTGAAACTACTTTATTAATCAATAAAATCACTAATGAAGTGAAATATAATGAACTTCATATTAATTTTATAAAAAAAGAAAAATTTGAATGCACTCTAATTGAATCTGACAAAACCGAAAAATTACAGAGTAATCAAATTATAATACACCAAATTCCAAAAGATTTCGAAATAATAAATTCATTTGTTCCAACTATAAATGATACAAAAATAATAAGTTGTGTAGAAAATGAAAAATTGCTCACAAATGATTTCAAACAAAATGAATTTAAAAAATACACAATTCTTAATACATTATGTAAAAAATTTGCAAAAGAAGCAGAAATAATTTTTGATAACATTATTCCATTAAAAATTGATTGCGTAAAATATGAAAATATTACCGAAAATTTGATAACAGAACTGATTAATCCTAAAATAATAACGAAACAGTGTTTTTTCGAAAAAGAACTAGTAATCTATAACAAAAGTAACATATTCAATGTTCATAATATTACATTAGCAGAAAAATGTTATGCAATTAAAAGTCATACATCAGAACTAAATAATCTAAATGATATAAAGATACCAGCTCTAAATGAATTAATACAAGTATGTGAAAGTGAAGCCAAACTCACTACCAAAATTAATATATCTGAAATACTCATAAATTACAAAAATGATTTTCTATACGAAAATAATACATTTTTTAAAATACAAATAAGCTTTAATAATTTAAATAAAAATAAATATAAAATAATATTTGATAAAAATATCGAACAAACTAATATCATCGAAATAAAACAAGATCAATTAGATAATAAAATGTGTTTTAAAATACTTATCAACTATATCACACTTACACTTAACCAACAAGATATAGTCAGTAAAAAAATTTATAATAATATATTTAAATACACTGATATTTTACCATTAAAAATACCGAATAAGATCAAAGAAATGAGAACCATATTTGATCCTTATTATTATATCATGAAAAAAAATTATAAATATTTTAGAAAAAAATCTGATATCTTTTCTCTTTTTCAGGAATATTTAAAATGTTAAAGATTTTTTAATTTCTGTAATCTTTTCTAGTTACGTGCTAATTCATTCATCTATTGTTACATATACCTATTTATACATATTATTAATTTTTCATTGATAAACAATTTTTATAAAATACGAGGAATCTGTAAGTTTTCAAAATGTGTCTTGAAAATTCACAGATTTTTGATTTAAGGAGTCTATTAACTTAAATCAATCATTTTAAATAATAAGAAATATTTACATCTAAATCAATTGATTTGATAAATAATGAATGGAATCTATACTAAGAAATTTAAATCAATTAATTTAAATCAATAGGTTAGTTAATAATTTAATAAAATAAGTAAAATCATTATATATATTATCTATTAATAAAACGTATATTGTATTATAAGATTTAAACTTTAAAATTTTATTTATATCAATCTTTTTATCTATACTTTCATCTTTATTTTTCATTCAAAATTAACATCTTGTAAAAGAAATCTAACATTTTATTATAACTATCATTAAACTTATAAATGCATATTTTGTTTTATACTTTTTATTTATAAATCAATTACTTTTGTCTCTGAATTTACTCGGTATACAAAGATATATTGTCTGACATGTATTCGTAAAACTAATTTCATTTTCCACACAAACAAAAAAAAAGGGGGGAAAGTTACATACTTTCATCCCAATGCAACATAAATTATTATTCAAATGAATATTTGAACTTCTAAACTTATTTAGAAAATGTATTGCAAGAATAAAAAGAAAAAAGTCTTTATAGAGACTTGAAAAAAATTTTTTTGTAAAGAAAAAAAGAAATAATGAACTTTATTATAAGTTTTATATAGAATGAGAGAACATAGTTCAATTTTCATTCTAAGCTCTAAGATTATTTAGAGAACATATTTGTCAAAATAAAGACAAAAATTACAATTGATTAGTTAACGTTTCAATCAGATTTATGTTAAAGTACTACACAAATTACAGACAAAAGCAGAACATTTTTGAGAAATTGATATAATAATTTACTAATAAAGTTACTTCTTACTCATGTTAGATCTCTTATTATATTCTTAAAACTTGTAGCTTTTAAAAAAAATGTCAAAATAAATTACGATAATTTATACATACATGAAAATTATTAAAAAAAAAAAAAAAAAACACAATTCTATACAAATCATAGTAGATCATTATTATAACTGGATCATATTTAATGTTAATTATAATCACATATTATTAATAACTATAATCTATATATTTGTAATAAGTTTTAACTTTCTTTTTATGTATTTAGCTATTTTAATTTTGTACTAAACATACGTTTAGGTAAAATAGTTTTGTCTCTGTAAGGATTTCGATTGTAACCTATACTTCGTATAAGATTTTACTTATGGTTTAATAAATAATTAAATAATCTATAGCCACATCTAATGTATTAAGTGAAAATATTAAAATTAGAATTTAGAAAAGTTTTCTTTTTATTGCTTAGTTGTCACCTGCGCAATTATCTTAAGCCGGGAGGGAAGTGAATGAATATTCACTTATATATTCACTTTATTTTTAAACAATTATAAGAATCTATAAATTATAACAGATTGTTATTTATACAATTGAAAAGAAAAAAAAAAAAAAACTTGAAGAACAAATATATCTTAGAATTGTAATTATCATGATAATTCGAATATTATTTTATACTATTTAGTAGTTATTTCTACAAAGCATTTTATTTGTTATTTTTGCTATAAAATATCTCATAAGCTATGATACAAAACTTCATTTGTAAAGAAATTTTGAAATGTATAAATTAAATTAATTTAAAAGTATTTATAAGCAAAATTACGAATAATTTAAGACAATCTATATTACAAGTTTGAAATAACAATATAATTTAAGAATTTTCCATTTTTCTTATATTCCATTACCAATAATCATACATTACTTAACAATTATATAATAGAAAAATACATCGAATAATTGTATGAAGACATTCAAATAAAATATTTTTATATTAAACAGATTTAAGATATTTATGTAAATTGATCAATAACTGGAAAAATTGTTATTACATTAAAATTGTTCTTTTGTTGCTTTTCGTACCGATAAACAACATCTTGAGCCCCAAGGTGTTACGACACGACGTATCTTTTATTTCAAAATTTATCATTCCAAAAATATGCAGTTATTGATCAATCAGCTAATTTACCTTAGCAAGCATATTGTAAAAGTAAATCAGTTGTTAAGAAACCAAGTGCAATGCGATTTTCAGAATTAACAAAATAAGTACAATTACGAAGACTACATGAACCAGATTTACCAAGTTAACCAAATCATTCAATAAGATTCAAAATGCAGAATAAGCATTGCTCCATCGGTCGACACCAATTCAAATTCTTAAACAAGGCAGGGATCATCAATATAAAAATACAGATCAAATCAGGATTAAGGAGCACTTTAATAAGCACTTTAAAGCAGATACTTTTTCAAAGCACTTTATCAAAGAATTTCTACAAGCACTTCAAAGATACAATTATTATAACTATATTCCTCGCACTATAAAATTATTCAAATATTCGCGCACTATATTCAGTTTATTATAAAAGTAACAAATAAAATCTCTATAATTAAAATACTAAATCAAGTGTACTTATTTACTGTCTGCCTGTATCTACTTAGCCGAATCAAGGTAAGATTCTTACAATTATATTTTGATCTACATTATTTCAATTCAAGTATATTTAATCGTGAGAACGATTCATAACAATTAAAATTGGTAGAGCTTTTCTATCACTAGACTTAACTTTCAAATTTAATATTTTAAAATCAAACTTTGTTCTTTTATTTAATATTATAATAAAATACAATTTCCTCATATCAACAACATAATCAATCATTAACTTCGTCCTGGTGTAAAGCCAGGACTTAACATTTTGGTTCCGGTACCGGGAATCGAACCCGAGCCTCCTGGGTGAAAGCCAGGTATCCTAGCCACTAGACCATATCGGATTGTGTGACAAATGGGGTCACTCAGGTAAAGAGTGTAAAAATCATGAAGCTCAAAATACGAGTTTTGGAAAAAACAATAGAGTCAACACTAACTTTTACAGACCGAATTTTCAATCGAAATTTTGCAGATACTGCAAGAATAAAGGTCACACTAAAGACGAATGTAGGACTTTGAAAAACAACAATAAAAAATTCCAAAATAATAATCAACCTATAAAATGCTCATATTGCAAGAAACCAGGACATTCAATAGAAACATGTTTCATAATAAAAAATTTAGAAAATAATCAGAATAGATTTTGTACGATTTGCAAAAAGACGAATCATACTGACGAATATTGTCGACTAAAAATACCTGAATCAACAAATATGCAGGGAAACGCTTAAACTCATCTTGGAGAGAGCGTACAAGAGGAGTTACACAACGTAAGTCGCTCAAAAATTATATAGATATACAATATTTTGCAAAAGAACAGATAATTGATTATGAGTTTGAAACTTGCAGTAATTTAAATAATGATTACAACATTGAGCCTATTCATGCAAACATTATTGAACAAAATATACCGTTATACAAAATAACAGAATTTAAAGAGGAAATCAGAAATGACTCAATAACAATAAATACATGCAACGAAACTTTTGAAGTAAATCATATATGTGATGAACAAATTAAAAAAGATATTAATAATGAAATAGTTACAAATAAAAATAGTATGGGCACTGATATCCCAATTCACATATTTAAATTAGGCGATACATTACAATTTATTCAAATAAAAAACCCATTTACTAACAAATTATGTAAATTATTAATAGATACAGGTGCTCAGCTTAATATTATAAAAGAAAGCTTAGTACCACTAAATTTTGTTAATGATAGTGTTAGAATATATTTGTCTGGAATTACCAATACCCCTATTAAAACATGTGGTTTGATAAATTTTCCGATTAATGATTTACATACAGACTTTCATGTAGCGTCGGAAAACTTTTCAATATCTTACGATGGAATTTCAGGTATAAATGTATTGAAAAAAAATAAATTAAGATCGGATAAAGGCTATTTAGAAATAAATAGAGAAAAATTCTTTATTCAAACAGATTGCAAACATAACGAGAATGTAATTTCAAATATATATAAACGAAATACGGAAAATACAGACTTAATAACTACTAATACATTTCAAATATTAAATTATACTTCAAAAATACAGGACAGTGAAAATTCCTCAATCTCGGATTTTCTTAAAAACAAAAATAAAAATATAGAACATTTTTTAAAAGATATTAATAACACACTAGACAAAGATTATTCTAAAATATCAAATAATGAAGATTTTGAATATCAACAATTTCTTTTAAAACTTCGAGAAAATACGAATTTTAATATTGAAGAAAAAGATAAAGAATTTCTTACATATTTTATAGAAGAAAATACCGAAATTATATCAGATATACAAGAAGAATCTAGTAAATTTGAGGAAAATTTAGTGCATGAAAACATAAATCACATTCAAGAAAAAAATTTCGATCGTAATGGAAAATTATTAAATAAAATAATTTTAAATCACTTAAACGAAGAAAATAAACAGATTATAAAAAATTTAATCTTGAAAAATGAAGATATATTTTCGTTAGAAGGAGAGAAAATTGGAAAATGTAATTTAGAACACCATGAAATAAATTTAACAGATAATAAACCAATATATGTTAAACAATTTCCATTGCCATATAAGTCAAAAGAAATCGCTATAGAAGAAACAAAAAAATTAATTGAAAATAATTTAGTGAGACCGTCTAAAAGTGCTTATAATGCACCGGCATTTGTAGTAAAGGAAAAACAAGGTAATGGGAAAGAAAGATGGCGATTAGTTATAGATTATAGAAAATTAAATGAAAAAACAATACCTGACCCATATTTAATACCATCTATAACAGAAATTTTTGATAACGTGGAAATAAATATTTTACGACGGTAGATATGGTATCAGCCTTCCATTGGGTACCTATGAAAGAATCGGATGGTTTTACCTTTTGGTTTAACAAATTCTCCGCGAACATTTATGAGAGTCGCTAACACTGCTTTGGGTGAACTTATTAAAAAGAAACTATGCCACGTATATATTGATGACATAATTATAGCTGCAAAATCACAAAAAGAACATAATATTAAATTCAATTTAGTAGCATCAAAACTTAGAGAAGCTGGATTAAAACTAGAACCAAAAAAATGTGAATTTATGAAGGAAGAAGTAACGTTTTTAGGACATATTATAAGCGAAAATGGGATAAAAGCAGATCCAAAGAAAGTCGAAGCAGTAAAATTATTTCCAATTCCGAAAACAGTTAAAAATATTAGAGAATTCTTGGGACTAGCAGGATACTATAGAAGATTTATAAATGATTTCGCAAAAATAGCAAAACCAATAACATGTTTATTACAAAAAAATACAAAATTTTCATGGGATTCGGAACAGCAGCAAGCTTTTGATAAACTTAAAGAAACATTATGTACTGCTCCATTATTACAATTTCCACAACTGGATAAGCCTTTTATAATTACAACTGATGCATCAGGATATGCATTAGGAGCTATATTATCTCAGGGAGAGATCGGAGAAGATAAACCTATAGCATATGCTTCAAGAGTTTTAAAAGGCCCAGAACTTAATTATCATACATACGAAAAAGAAGCATTAGGAATATTATTCGGTATAGAGTCATTTAGAAATTATATTTTCGGAAATAAATTTATTATAGTAACGGATCATAAACCACTACTATCTTTTAAATCAGCAGATAAAAATAATAGAGTTCAAAGATGGCGACTCAAATTATCAGAATATGATTTTGATGTAATATATAAAAAGGGAAAAATGAATGTGAATAGTGATGCATTATCTAGAAATCCCATAGATACAGTAGAAATTAATGTCGTAACTAGAGCCCAAAAAGCGAAAGAAAATCAAGAAAATATTAAATTAACAGATATACCCACAAATGAAATGAAAACACAAAAATTAAATGAGGAACGCACACGTATTAAAAAGAAACGTGGTCGACCAAGAAAAGTAAGTAAAGCAGTAACAAATGAAGAAATTAAAACTGTCGAAAATAAAGACGAAAAACGAGAAAATATATATTCAAATAAAACTAATACCATTATATATTCTAAAAATTCTATTCAAATTAGAAAAGATAATATACTGCATTTAATCACGAGCGAAAGGATATCTTTAGATGAAATTCAAAATGAATACTTTAAACACAAAAATATTGAAATAAATAATAATTTAAGAGATAATGAAATTGAAATAATAAATTATAAAAAGAGGAAAATTTTCATAATGTGTTTAAATATAAAAGAATCATCAATATTAATAAAAGAAAAATTAATAAATAATTTTAATACATTCAAAAATTTATTAATTAAAAACAATTGCACTATATTTAGTATATCTAAGAATATTAAAATTTTAAATATAAATTGGAATGAAATCGAAGAAATATTATATGATACTTTTAAAAATACAAATATAAAAGTTATAATTTGTTTAAACAATACAGAATATGTAGAAAATGAGAAAAGAAATGAAATTTTTGAATTACACCATTCATCAAGTTTAGGAGGCCATTCAGGAGTCAATAGAACTTATAATCGAATTAAAAACAAATATTTCTGGGAAAATCTAAAAAGTGATATACAAAATCGCATAAAAAACTGTGAAACATGTCAAAGAAATAAATTAAAAAGAAATAAAACAAAACAACCTATGATAATAACAGATACCCCAGAAAAAACATTTGATAAAATTTCATTAGATATAGTAGGACCTCTTAACATAACTAAAAATAATAATAAATACATATTAACTATTCAAGATCATTTATCAAAATTTTTAATAGCTGTCGCACTCAAAGATCAAACAGCAGAGTCTATAGTCGACGCATTTATAAAAAAATTCATTTGCATTTTCAGTTCACCAAAACTAGTACTTACAGATAAGGGTGCAAATTTTACAGGCAAATTAATAAAAGCTATTTCTAAAAGATTTAAATTTAAAAAAATTGAAACTACTGCCTTTCATCCGCAATCTAATGGTTCATTAGAAAGAGCTCATCATCCCCTATGTGAATATTTAAAAAATTTTGCTGATAAAAAATCAGAATGGGATGATTGGCTTGAACTTGCACAATTTAATTATAATACTAGTGTTCATTCAAGTCATAAATTTACTCCACATGAATTAGTTTTCGCCTACCCAGCTAGATTACCATCTAGCGAACCTTTAAAATCATTAGAAAAATTACAAACTTTTAATGACTATATAGAAAAATTATTAATAAATATGAAAGATATTGCAAAAATAGCTCGTGAAAATTTAATACTGTCAAAGGAAAAATCTAAATCTTATCACGACAGATTTATAAATCCTGTAGAATTTAAAATAGGAGATAAAGTATGGCTTATAAAAGAGCCAAAACCAGGTAAATTAGAAAAAAATCAAAACTTGGGACCTTTTGAAGTATTAAAAGTTCACGAAAATAGCAATATTTCTATAGATTTCAAGGGTGGCTCAAAATTAGTTCATGCAAATAAATTAATTTTACATGAACAAAAATTATAAATATTTTAGAAAAAATCTAATCTCTTTTTCTTTTTTTCAGGAATATTTAAAAATGTTAAAGATTTTTCAATTTCTGTAATTTTTTCTAGTTACGTGCTAATTCATTTATCTATTGTTACATATACCTATTTATACATATTATTAATTTTTCATTGATAAACAATTTTTATAAAATACGAGGAATCTGTAAGTTTTCAAAATGTGGCTTGAAAATTCACAGATTTTTGATTTAAGGAGCCTATTAACTTAAATCAATCATTTTAAGAAATATTTACATTTAAATCAATTGATTTAATAAATAATGAATGGAATCTATATTAAGAAATTGAAATCAATTAATTTAAATCAATAGGTTAGTTAATAATTTAATAAAAAATGTAAAATCATTATATACATCATCTATTTATAAAACGTATATTGTATTATAAGATTTAAACTTTAAAATTTTATTTGTATCAATCTTTTTATCTATACTTTCATCTTTATTTTTTATTCAAAATTAACATCTTGTAAAAGAAATCTAACATTTTATTATAACTATCATCAAACTTATAAATGCATATTTTGTTTTATACTTTTTATTTATAAATCAATTACTTTTGTCTCTGAATTTACTCGGTATACAAACATATATTGTCTGACATGTATTCGTAAAACTAATTTCATTTTTCACACAAACAAAAAA
Organism: Anastatus disparis; assembly: GCA_017163975.1. Taxonomy (NCBI): domain Eukaryota; kingdom Metazoa; phylum Arthropoda; class Insecta; order Hymenoptera; family Eupelmidae; genus Anastatus; species Anastatus disparis. The sequence continues at coordinate 4,512,821 of JAFFSR010000267.1, read as the reverse complement.
AAGGGGGGAAAGTTACATACTTTCATCCAGATGCAACATAAATCAATATTCAAATGAATATTTGAACTTCTTAACTTATTTAGAAAATGCATTGCAAGAATAAAAAGAAAATTATCATAAAAAAAGTCTTTATCGAGACTTGAAAAAAAAAAAAAAAATTTTTTTGTAAAGAAAAAAAGAAATAATGAACTTTATTAAAAGTTCTATATAGAATGAGAGAACATAGTTCAATTTTCATTCTAAGCTCTAAGATTATTTAGAGAACATATTTGTCAAAATAAAGACAAAAATTACAATTGATTAGTTAACGTTTCAATCAGATCTATGTTAAAGTACTACACAAATTACAGACAAAAGCAGAACATTTTTGAGAAATTGATATAATAATTTACTAATAAAGTTACTTCTTACTCATGTTAGATTAAAACTTGTAGCTTTTAAAAAAAATGTCAAAATAAATTAAGATAATTTATACATACATGAAAATTATTTAGAAAAAAAAAAAAACACAATTCTATACAAATCATAGTAGATCATTATAATAACTGGATCATATTTAATGTTAATAATAATCACATATTATTAATAACTATAATCTATATATTTTTAATTAGTTTTAACTTTCTTTCTATGTATTTAGCTATTTTAATTTTGTACCAAACTTAAGTTTAGGTAAACTAGTTTTGCCTCTGTAAGGATTTCTATTGTAACCTATACTTCGTATAGGATTTTACTTATGGTTGAATAAATAAATAAATAATCTATAGCCACATCTAATGTATTAAGTGAAAATATTAAAATTAGAATTTAGAAAAGTTTTCTTTTTATTGCTTAGTTGTCACCTGCGCAATTATCTTAAGCCGGGAGGGAAGTGAATGAATATTCACTTATATATTCACTTTATTTTTAAACAATTATAAGAATCTATAAATTATGACAGATTGTTATTTATACAATTGAAAAGAAAAAAAAAACTTGAAGAACAAAAATATCTTATTTTTCAACTTGAAGAATTGTAATTATCATGATAAAACGAATATTATTTTATACCATTTAGAAGTTATTTTTACAAAGCATTTTATTCGTTATTTTTGCTATAAAATATCTCATAAGCTATAATACAAAACTTTATTTGTAAAGAAATTTTGAAATGTATAAATTAAATTAATTTAAAAGTATTTATAAGCAAAATCACGAATAATTCAAGACAATCTCCTATAAAAAAAACTATATTTTATTTAAAATATTGCAAGTTTGAAATAACAGTATAATTTCGGAATTTTCCATTTTCCTTATATCCCATTACCAATAATCATACATTACTTAACAATTATATAATAGAAAAATACATCAAATAATGGTATGAAGACATTCAAATAAAATATTTTTATATTAAAATAGATTTAAGATATTTATGTAAATTGATCAACAGCTGGAAAAATTGTTATTACATTAAAATTGTTTCTTTTGTTGCTTCTCGTACCGATAAGCAACATCTTGAGCCCCAAGGTGTTACGTCACGACGTATCTTTTATTTAAAAATTTATCATTCCAAAAATATACAGTTATTGATCAATCAACTAATTAACCTTAGCGAGCATATTGTAAAAGTAAGTCATTTGTTAAGAAACGAAGTGCAATGCGATTTACAGAATCAACAAAGTAAGAACAATTACGAAGACTACATGAACCAGATTTACCAAGTTAACCAAATTATTCAATAAGATTCAAAATGCAGAATAAGCATTGCTCCATCGGTCGACACCAATTCAAATTCTTAAACAAGGCAGGGATCATCAATATAAAAAAACAGATCAAATCAGGATTAAAGAGCACTTCAATAAGCACTTTAAAGCAGATACTTTTTCAAAGCACTTTATCAAAGAATTTCTACAAGCACTTCAAAGATACAATTATTATAACTATATTCCTCGCACTATAAAATTATTCAAATATTCGCGCACTATATTCAGTTTATTATAAAAGTAACAAATAAAATCTCTATAATTAAAATATTAAATCAAGTGTACTTATTTACTGTCTGCCTGTATCTACTTAGCCGAATCAAGGTAAGATTCTTACAATTATATTTTGATCTACATTATTTCAATTCAAGTATATTTAATCGTGAGAACGATTCATAACAATTAAAATTGGTAGAGCTTTTCTATCACTAGACTTAACTTTCAAATTTAATATTTTAAAATCAAACTTTGTTCTTTTATTTAATATTATAATAAAATACAATTTCCTCATATCAACAACATAATCAATCATTAACTCCGTCCTGGTGTAAAGCCAGGACTTAACATATATATATATATTTAAAGCATATATATTAAATTACTACAAAGCACATAACCTTTCCCCCACGAAACGCCTATTGAAGGTCAGAGAGAAGTAATAAGAGGATATTCGACACTAGCGCCACCAATAGAAAGATTGCGTAATCTGGGATACGCACTGCTGTTCGAGCCCCCACCCTTACATAACCTAAAATTTATACTGAGCACACGTTGCACCCGTTGCTCAATTTTTACATTACTGATTAAAGTTTAAGTTATTATTATTGCTGAATAGTTTAAAGCTTATAATTTTCTTTCGTGATTTAACAAAAATTAGACTCAATAGTTTTTTTTCTTTTTTTAATTTAACACATAATTATATAAAGAATTTGCTTCATACAGAAATTTACGTGTGGTTTAAATTTATATTATTTTAATTAAGTTATCTAAAGTTTGCTTATTGGATTTTAACCTGTATATCTACATGTTTATTAATTTATTTATTGAAGTGATCTTATAATTAATTAGCATATTAAAGGTAGAGTATTTAATTTCCTTATTATATCATTATTATTATTTTCGTAGGCTGGGGAATCTCAGAATTTGGGAATTATAAGCCAACTATTATTTCATATTTAATTAAATATATTTATAACCTCCCAAATAAAACCCGACTAGAAACGAAGTTAAGGTAAAAATGAGGTCCCTATAAGGTACCCTAAGATTATTGTAAGGTCCCGGTGGGGCATGTAATGGGGCGCTTCTGAGGTCCCGATAGGGCAACCTCATTTTCAGATGTGCCCTATTATTACCCGTTTATCACCTGACAGTTGCCCGACAATTGAAATGAAAAAATTCCAAGTGAGAACATAAACTCTTCCGATGCACGTGTATATCTGATGTAAAAAAAACTATTTTTCTTGTAAATTTAACTCTAAAATAGTTTCAATATAAATAATATTCATCACGAAAAGAAGGATTATTTTAATTTTAGATACAGTCATGTTCTTATTTAGTAGTGTGGTGTGTGTGTTTTAATAGCAATCAACATTGAATTTTCATAGAAAAAAATAAATGCATAATATATAAAATTGAGTTGAACAATGATTCATTCATATTATTTTATTAATATATCAATATATTTATTGTTTGCAAACGAATCCGGATCTTATAAGAAAAATAAAATTTAATTTACTGGCGAGAATGTCAGAAGAGGTTATGTTTTACTTTAAAATGTTTTGAATATCAATAGTCAGGCAATTATCGGGCAGTGGACGAGTAATAATAGAATATTTAGGAAAATGAGACTGCCCTATCGAGACCTCAGAAGCGCCCCATTATAAGCTAAGTAGGGTCCCTGTCAGGATTCCCAGTGGGGTCCTTACAATTTTGTAGGGCATCCTTAATATTTTTCTTGTCGGGAACCCACCCTTACAATGTCTGCCGTCCAAAGTATAAAAGTGGTTAACTACATTGGAATCCTATTGGAGTTAAGGTTTTCTTACTTTGGACGGCAGATGTTTATTAAAAAATTTTCCGAAATATCTATATATTAGGTTTTTTATTAGTAAAAATAGAAGACTGCAACATAGAGATATTTTTAAAACTTTTGGATTTAGAATAAAAAATTTGTAATGTCGGTATATTACATTCCCTAAGCAGTCCTGATTAAGCGTGTGTATAATGCAGTATCTTCCATAACCAAGGCACACACGAGTACAAGGCCAAACTTAAGCGATTCTTTCGATAAAGTCTTAATATTACCCAAAATACGCAACACAAACAGTTTTATTAAGGAATCATAAAGGTTAAAGGTATCGTAACATAATAGTTCACTGTATATACAGCGCACAGCTCTCCGTCAGACTACAGCTGGTGGTGGTAAATGTAATACGATCCGTCGAAATTCACAAATGCCCTCCGTTTTGGACTCGGAAGACACGGAGTCGATAAGGTTCTATACGGTATTATTTACGAAATGAAGCGATCAAAGCAACAACGTTGAATAACATGAGTTCAGTCAATACTAACATAAATTAGTTTCACTTATAAGAAACGTAGACGTTAAAGCATGCGGGAGCAATAGACATTTAAACAACGATTTTTTTTTCAAAAATTTGAACACAATCATATTTCATATTTATTTTATGATTAATTAAGATGCATTCGAATAGAGATAATAAGAGAGAAAGAAAGAAAATTAACATATTAGTTGATTCTACGATAGTATGAGATACATAAACATTTATTTATTTGATATTTTATTAGATAAATGTTTACATAACTTGCAGGGTTAAAAATCAAAATTGTGGCAATTCAGGTATAATATGTTCCATTTATTATTCAGAACATACAAAAACTTTAGGGGTGTAATCTAGACTCAAAACTTATGAAATATTTGGAATTTTTTAAATTCTTTATGGAATCAAATTTTTAATGTACTTTATATTTAAAATTGTGAATTTTGGATAATAAATTAATAAAATACTTTGTTAGAAAAATATCATTTTAAATGTAAGGGTTCAGTGGCGTAGTAGCTAAGGTGCGGGACTTGTATTCTTATTGGCGCGAGATCGATTCCCCGTCTGGTCGCTTTTTCACTGACTTTGCCGTGGGTTGACACCATGTTAAATAATACGTCAACTGTATTGTACAACAATCTTTAATTGCATAAGTAAATTGTTATTGGGGAGAAAATGCCCGTTTAGTATAAAAAAAATAGTAACGAATTTTTGCGAATTAGGTTACGTAGGTTATTTTCTAGTTTTTCCATAAAAAAACTAATAAGTTCTATCATCAACAAGAGAAATTCCTAAAAACTTTTTAATTTAAAAAAAAAAAAAAAACTTTTAGAAAAAATATATTAAGATTTTTCCGATTAAAAATTATTTGAACAATATAATTGAATTTTACAGATCGTAAAATGTATTTCCTAAAAATTAAATTAAAAAAAGGGTCAAGATAATTTTTTTTGTTTTTCCAATCAAGAGGACTATTTATTTATTCATCTGTTTATTTAATTATCAAAGCAATCATAAAATAATATTTTGCTCCTCAAAAATGAGAAGAAAAAATTAAATCTCAAACAAGTTTTATTATTTCTTTTCAAATAAAATCCTGCAAAATATTTATAAATAGAACTTTTCCAAAAATGAAATGGGATTAATACAATCAAAAGGATATTACTGTTTATAAAATTATTAGTCAAACAATCATCCAACGAGTTAAGGAGAATTTATGAGTTCAAAAATGTTAAAAATGTGAAATCTCCCAAAATTATTAGTTAAACAATAGTTTAACGAGTTAAGGAGAATTCATGAGTTCAAAAATGTTGAAAATGTGAAATCTCCCAAAATACTATTTGCGCATGTTTGTCTTCCTTATATAACAAAATAGAATCTTATATCATATTCAAACAAAAATCAATAAAAATAAAAATAAAAATTTCAAAGTTCAAATATAATATACATATTTTGTTGTAATAAAGAAAGTATAAATATTTTAAATGACATTTACATTAGTTCAATTACTTTTAAAAACTATGTAATAAAATTGATTTATTTTCTTTTTATATTTATATCTAGCGAAAATTGTCATACTATATTTAAAAAAACACTACTTTTATATGAAAAATGCTATTAAATTCCAACTTCTTTTTAATTAATGTACACTCAGCAAAAAAAAAAACGCGCTACTTTTTTTGGTCTAAAAAAAGACGATTTTCAAATGGTCATATCTCCGTTAAAAATAGGCTAGTCAAAGTGATCCATATGGAAAATAAAGGGTTTGGCTTTCTCTTTCAAAATCCGTTGGAAATATTTAATTATATTTCTTTTTGCGCATGCACTAAGTCAAGAAAAGTGGGGAGTTATTTTTCAATTTAAAAAGTGCCAATTTTGTGCGATGCTACCAACTTTGGATAGATCGAACGAATAATTCTGATTACGGGTTTTATAAATTTAGGTTTTTTTTTAAGCAATTTCTTTTTTTTGGGAGCATATCATTTCGAGCATTAGGTGCAAAACTACAAGCAAATGAAAATGAAACGTTTTTTAAAATTTTTTGGCGAGATTTCTAGACTATGATTTGACAAGAAACCAATATAAGGTCAAATAAAAAATCAACCTTGAAAAAATTATAATGAATTAAATACATAAATAAACGGCCTTTTTCAGGGCCAACATAATGTGCAAAGCCCGATTGAACGACCTTTCCGTGGTGCACATTGCATAAAGCCAATTTCGATGGCAAACTCGTTATAGGGTTGCAGAAAGCAAAATCAAATCCATGTGAACATGGCTGTAAGACACATGGCTACTATTCGAATACTATGGATCTAATGTTTGTGCCAAGCAACATGTAAATCACATCTAGAAATTAAATCTGAAAAACCCTTTTTGCAAATATCCAAAAACTTTATAGCAACTCAAAAAACTTAATAATTAATTTTTTCCCATTTTTGGAGGTAATACCCGCATTTGACCTTTAAAGTCCAAAAGTCAGACGTGATGAGGTCAAACAGATCCTGGATTGAGATTAGGCGATTCTGAAAATGTAAGCATTGAATTATTTTAATTTTCTGAAGGTTTATCTTTTAAATAACCTTATATTGTTTTTTTTTTTAACCATAAGCCTAGAAATCTCGCTAAAAAAACAAAAAAAAGCGCTATTTTCATATGTTCAAAGAGAAAGCCAAACCCTTCATTTTCCATTTTGGATCCCTTTGATTAGCCTATTTTTGGCGGAGATATGATCATTTGAAAATCATCATCTTTTAAACCAAAAATATTGGCACGTTTTTTTTAGTGTATACTCTTTTTTAAATATTCACAAATATCAAACATTGTGGAGACATAAAACTAGATTGGTTTTTAGTTTATTATTTTAAAATATACATAAAATAAAAAATCTTACGTATATACGCATATAAGTATACATTAAGAAATTAGTAGCAAGTCCCTTTTTAAATTTTGAGATCTATACAAATAAATAAAAAAGTATCTTGAACTAAAGTATTTTTATAACTCTAATTGGAATAAAAGTGTTCAAGTACAAGTATTACGATCATTTTTTTCAATACTATTTGCATTTATTTGATTTAATTACATTATTAATTGTATTACATAAATTGTTAAAATATTGTTAAAATATACTATTTATAAATAAAATAATGACTGCAAGTATTGTAACGGTTATTTTGCACACGTTACAAAAAGAATTCGTTATTAAATTAATATTATTTTTACTAATTCATAAAATTTAGATAATTGTAGATAGAGTTGCCGACAACTCGTAAGAAAATAATCATATATATATTACGCGGCAAACCCTATGGTGCTAGTCAGTCAAAGGTATATTGACTAGCGACAAGACTTCATACTATATACTCGTCGCTACGCGTCTCTCTCTCTCTCTCTCTCTCTCTCTCTTATCTTAACGAGAGACGCAATGCCGGCAGCACAGCTTTCCTTATTTTACACAAAAATATATATATATTATATGATATTAAAAATAAGGACCGCGGAGGCGTCGGGGTAAGCAAATTGATACAGGTCTTTAAACTTAATGTAAATTTATTAAATATGTAAAGAAAGAAATACAACAAAATGAATTTAGACAAAAAAGTAAGAACAAGAGTTAATGATGATAATTCTAAGGGGGGGACGCGATGCGAACTAAATTATCCTAAGATATTACAATGAACGTGCGCACTCTCTATGCTAAGATTTCCTCGAGGAAAGAAATCTTAGCCAAGTAGATATAATAAGATAAACTTACAAATACGCGTAGAAGCTTCTATGATAATAGCAATACATACGCTGGAGATATACCGCCGTTGGCCAACGATACGGACAGCACGTCACAACCCAGGAGATGATGACGATCTTCTAGCAACGATCTTCCTTTATCCTTTTATCCAAAACTATATGCGGCACTACACCAACGCGTTTATTAAGTTAAAACTTAAATAAAAGCCGAAAGATATGGCGATGATGCGTGCTTGTAGGCCGCTAAACAATGTCTCCCCCACAGGGCAGCAATATATATAAGCTACGTATGCGCTTATGAATAGCCGGAAATGTTCTGTCTCGCCTCGTGGCTTGCTTGCTCCTCGCGCGCGCGCTGCTCATCGAGTTACGTGCTTCTTGACGTAACTTATACGAGGTATATGACTGAGCGCGTGTCATTTGATTTTACCTAAGCGCGCAAGATTCAAACACGGTATAATACCGTGACAGTATAAACAAGTATTGAAGAATATCTAAAGTTTGAAATATATTAATTTTTTGATTTGTTAAACTTCTTATATTATATTAAAGTGAAACCACTTTTTTTCCGTTTCTCTGGTTCTCCGGTTCCCCGCATTTTTTAAATGTGTCTAATCTTTTCATAATAAAAGTAGAAATTTTTTATTGGGTCCTATATAATTAGTACTCATTAGTCGAAAACTTGATTTTGGGCCATATTTTTTTGGGCCTTATATTATTTTGGACCCTATATTTTTATTCAATGCCCATTTTTTTGGGCCTTTCTTTTTTTTTATTCTTATATTTTCTTGGGCTTTATAATTTTCTGAGCCTTATTTTTTCGAGTCCTATTTTCTTTAGGCCTCGTATTTTTTTTACCTCTTATTTTTTGGGTCTAATATTTTTTTAATATTTATTTTTTCTTGGACTCTATATTTTTCTGGACCTTATATTTTTGAGGCCCTAAATTTTTCTGAGTCGGTTTTCCTTTGAGCCTTATATTTTTTTGGGCCTCTTATTCATGTAAGCCCAACGTTTTTTTGATTTTCATATTTTCTTAAGCTCTATATTTGTCTCGGTTTTATTTTTTGGGTCCTATATATTTTTGGGCCTGAAATTTTTTTAGGTCTTTTATTTTTTTGGGTTCTATATTTTTCGAACCCTACATTTCTCTGAGTCCTATTTTTTTCGGGCCTCATATTTTTATGGGTTTCTTATTTTTAAGCCCAATATTTATAATTAATTTAATAAATAATTTTATACGTCGTATTTTACCTAATAGTGCCAAACTAAGTATATACCTCAAGGCCAAATAAAGAATGTCTATGTCTCTCACCCTCTCTTCTTTTCTCACCCTCTCTTGCTATTTGGAATTATCAGTACCCTTTTTTTTAAATTTAATTTTTGTTATCCTTGTTTTATTTAATTTTTCTTTATATTTATTTGGTTGTTTTTCTTTAATTTTTATACAAGCCTCTATCTTACTTAAAACCTCAATCGTATGTTTATGTTCCAATTTATCACTACTCATTCTTTCCTTGGATTTCATTTTCGCTATCTTACAAGGAGAGGTCGCCACCTCCGGGAAACAAATTCGGCTGAAACTGCAGGATATGATTTTATGATGAAAAAATGGACCCGTGTTTTTTCTTTTTGTCGAATAGGCCTCCAAGATAAAAATATAGACATTTTTTAGAAAATATAGTAAAAAGAAGCCTTTTTAAAAATATCCAAACAACGAAGACTCTTACAAAAAAATTCATACAAGATGAAATAAAGTGCAAATCAAATGTTTTGATTTGAACTTTGTTGCATTAAAAAAGCTTCAGTTATTCAAAAGTTACAGATAGTTAAAATATGCAAATGAAATAGCATAAAAAATTCATGATTTTTTATATGCTTAAAAAATTAACAAATATGTAGTAATTTTTAAACCACTGAAGCTTTTTTAATGCAACAAAGCCTAAATTAAAATTAAAGCATTTAATTTGCACTTCATTTCTTTCATTATCTATTTTTTTGTAAGAGTCGTAGTTGTTTGGACATTCAAGTTCTTATAAAGGCTCCTATTTACTATATTTTCGAAAAAAATGTCTATATTCTTGTCTAGAGCGCCTATTCAACGAAAAGAAAAAACACAGGTTCATTTTTTTTTCATTAATAAATCATGTCCTGTAGTTTCAGCTGAATCCGTTTCCCGGAGGTGGGGAACTTTCCTTGTTAATATTCTCTAATTCTTCTTTATATTTATTCAATTGTACTTTTTTAATTTTAATATAAGCTTCTTTCTTACGTAAAGCCTCATTTGTACGCGTTTGTTCCAATTCATCAGTACTTTTTTCATTCTTGAATTTTAATTTCGTTATCCTTGTATTCTCTTACTTTTTAATATCTATTTGGTTGTTTCTTTTTCATTTAAATATAAGCTTCATTTTTTCGTAAACCTCATTTGCAGGTATTTGTTCCAATTCATCAGTATTTTTTTTCAATTTCATTTTTATTATCTCATTATTATTTAATATTTTTCATATTTATGTGGTCAATCTTCTTTTATTTTCATATAATTTTTTTTTACGTAAACACTACGAATACGCCTTAGTTCTAATTTATTATTAATTTTTTTCTGCATTTTCATAATCATGTCTTTTTCTGAATTTTCTTTATATTCATTCAATAGTACTGTTACCATTTTCATATTAAATCCTGTTATACATAAACTTCCTTTGACGTCTATTTCTTTTAATTCTTTTTTTTCTTCATTTAATGTAATCTCATCAGTCCTAATTTTAATATCGTTATAATTTATGTGGATATCATCGAAATGCATTAATTCATTTCGTTTAAAAAAAATTGTATCTGATATGTCATTGTCAATTTCCATCTGGATCATTTCAAGATTTGAATTCTTCTAATCACGACACATTTCCATATTTTATTGTTATGCTAATAAATGCATTTGTCAGTTTTTTTCAAGAACTTAAATCTTGGCAATCACGGTGCTTCGAAGTGAATTTAAATAAAAATCTAATGTCACTTCAGAATTCTTATTGAGAATGATTTGCGAACATTTAGGCATCATTTTTAAAATCAGTTTACATGGCCGATTTGGAGAAAAATAGATAGAAATAAAAAGAATAATTCAAAACCAAACACCTTTATTATATTCATAAAAAAATGCTCAAAAGTGTTTGGAACGTAGGTATAATAGTAAAAATATAACTAAATTGAAAAATATTGGCCTTATGTTATGGAGCTATTGGGCTCAAATATTAAAAATATTGTCGAAAAATAATTCTATAGGTACTTACGTATAAACACATAGTATCCAAAGTATGTAAATATTTACATCGATGCCATCTTCTAATATATTCTTTAATTTGTTGAAGCTCATATCATGTCAAATTTTAAGCAATTCAGTCGTCATTTAAAACTTGCTTAACGAACAAGGAGAGATCCTCACTTCTAATAAATAGATTTGGCTGATAATGCAGGTTATGATTCTTTGATAAAAAAAAAAATGAACCCGGGTTCTTTCTTTTCGTCTAACGAACCCAGTAGCGAAGATGAAGTCATTTTTTAAAAACACAGTAAGAAGAAGCGCTTATAAAACATTGATTAATTAAAGAACTAAAATTCTCACAGCAAAATATAAAAAAGGGGGTATACGTTTAATACTTTGATTAAAGCTTTATTGCATCAAAAAGTCTTGCCTAATTCAAAAGTTATAGCTAGCACAGTATGGAAAATTTCACTAAAATATTGCGAAATCTTCTACTGGAATATCTGAATGGAACCTTCCAAGCAGATTCTAGGAAGTCTTCACAGAATATTTCGAAATATTCAACTGAAATCTACCATTGAAAGCTTCCAGGAATATTTATGGAATATTTCAAAGGAATGTTCGAAAACTTTTTCAAATTATTCCATGAAATATTTACGGAAGATTTCTGAAATATTTCATAAAATATTACATTTAATGTTTATCAAATATTCCAGTGGAATATTTCATGGGAGATTCCAGGAACATTTTGCTAAGAGATCCCGAAAAACTTTTAAATTGTAAAGCGGAATATTACACAAATCTTCCAGAAATATTCCACGAAATATTTCACAGAAGAATTTAAGTAATCTTACAGTGGAATATTTCATGAAAGATTTTAGGAAGATTTCACAAATATTTCGCTGGAAGATTCCGAAAAACTTTAAAATCGTACAGCGAAACATCACCTAAATCTTCCAGAAATATTCCAAGAAATATTTTACAGAAAGATTTAAGTAATCTTTTGGTGCAATATTCAATAGAAGATTTCAGAAAGATGCTATAAACATTTCGCTGAAAGAACCCAAAAAATTCAAAAATCGCACAGCGGACTATCGCCTAAATCATCCAAAAATATTTCACGTAATCTTTTACAGAAAGATTTAAGTAATCTTTCAGTGAATATTTCATGAAAGATTTTAGGAAGATTCCATAAATATTTCGCTGGAAGATTCCGAAAAGCTTCAAAATCGTACAGCGGAATATTACATAAATCTTCCAGTAATATTTCACGAAATATTTTATAGAAAGATTTAAGTAATCTTACAGTGGAATATTGTATAAAAGATTCTAGAAGGATTCCATGAAGTTTCCGTTGGAAGCTTGCGTGGAGTGTTACGGGAGATATCCAGTAACGCCGATAGGGGATGTTTGTTAAATGGGAGTTTTATCCTTAACTAGTTGGACAATACCTTACTTACTATATAAGCGAAAGGGTCGACACTTTGTTGCGTACAGTCGAAGCGATTATGTAAAGCAATTTTATCACTTAATGTCAATGTTTATGTATGCGTGTATGTATTGATGTATGAATATCATGTGTTATTATATAATATATATACTATCCCCTCTCAGCATTTCAAAACCTTATATAAAATATTCCAAAAATATTTTGTGGTAGATCTGAAACCCTAAATCTTTCATCGAAACCTTCCAAAAATCTTCCAGCAACATTTCATGAAAGATGTGAGATTACCCAAACCTTCCATTGAAGTATTCTTGATATCTTTCAAGAATATTTCATGGAATATTTCAATGTAAGAAGAATCAAGGACATACGAATATTAGAGGAATATTCCACGGAAGATTTCTGAAATATTCCTAATTTTCCGTGCCAATATTCTACGAATCTCCCATGAATAATCCATGGAATATTTTACGATGGATTTCTAAAATCTTCCAGAAATATTTTATGGAATATTTTATGAATGTTACCTCAAATCTTCCATGCATATTCCATGAAAGGTTTATGAAATGTTTCGAATCTTTCGTTTCAATATTCCGAAAATCTTCCATGAATGTTCCAGCGAAATATTTTATGAAATATTCTTGCAAGATTCCTGAAATGTTTTAATGAAAGATTTGAGATGACTCAAATCTTCCAATGAAATATTCTTGGAGTTTTCCAACAATATTTCATAGAATATTCCAATATAAGAATAATCAACGAATATTACAGGGATATTTCATGGAAGATTCCTGAAATATTACAAATTTTCCGTGCCATTATTCCAGGAAGCTTCGATAAATATTCCATGCTGTGTACGAGGTGATTAAAATATGCTAATTAAATAGTGTGAAAATTCATTATGTGTTACATGCTAAAAATATTAAGAAAATATGTAATAATATTTCATTCAGCATAAATTCCAAACCACAAAAACTTTTCCAATACAATAAGGTTTAAAGTAAAGTGTTAAACTTGTATATTTTTATCTTTCATGCACATTTTTGTAAGAGTTTAAGTTTTTTGGTTATTAAAGTTCTTATAAGCACTTTTTGTTATTATATTTTTAAAAGAAACAACCTTATCTTTATTGCTGGGCTCATTATAGGAAAAGAAACAACGCGGATTCATTCTTTTTATCAAAGAATCATAATCTGCAGAGTCAGCTAAATCGGTTTCCCAGAGGTGTGGAGACTTCTCCTTATTAGTTATGCAAGTTTCAAATTACTACTTGAAGTTTATTTTAACAGATATCATCGATGTAAATATTAAAATTCTCTGAATACTATGTATCTATACGTAAATAGCTATAGAACTACTTTTCGCCATTAATTTTAATAAATATTTGAGCTCAATAGCTCCATAACATAAGGCAGATATTCTTTAATTTTTTTATATTTTTACTATTACACTGACGTTCCAAACATTTTTGAGCATTTGTTTTATGAATCAAATAAAATGATTTGGTTTTGAATCTTTTTTTCATTCTTACTTCTTTTTCTCCAAATCGATCATGTAAAATGATTTTCAAAGTGATGCCTGAATTATGTAATGGGCCTACAAATCATTCTCAGATGATATTTCGAAGTCACATTAAATTTGTATTTAAACTTCCTCGGGAGCACCGTGCGATATCTAAATTTAATGGTATTTCGTTGAAACATGGTTCATAACAAAAACTTCTTATCGTGTCCGATGGATTATCGTAATTAATATTTGTATTATTATAATTATGTAAAAAAGAAAACATTCTGATTTGTTGCGTTTCAAAAATTCCTAATAAATGTAATCGCATTTAAGAAATATCATATCTTAAAAACATGGACATAAATTATAAAGTATTGCAACAGCAAAAGCAATTGCAAAATGGCCGCGATCATAATTATTTGTTTGAGATTGTACTGTTTCGAAAACTATGCTCAATTTTGATTTGTTTGGAAATAATCTGTTTATATAAATCTTATGCTCATCTTATAGATATTTAAGATTTAAGGCGACTTCGGATTTTAGGTTAGGTTTTATTTCTGAGTTTACAAATTACTCTTTCAATATGTAAAATTTTTCAGATTTTTTAATTTTCCACCATTCTACGGCTTATAACAAATGGTGGAAAATTAAAAAATTCAAAAAATTTTAGAAACTGAAAGAGTAATTTGTAAACTACAAAATGAAATCCAACCGAAATTCCGTAGTCGCCTTAAACTGTCATATATATGAATTATTTTATTCTTATAATACATATAAATTCAGTGACCTTTTTCAAAATTTTCGAAAAAAAATGCTTCTTCATCAGTCGGTACTACATTAATATATTGCGGTATTTGAATTGGTAAAGTGTTTTGCATATTAAATGAGGGGCATTGATTTAAAATATTATTAAATCCTAATTTATGAATATCAGTTAACATGTTAGCTATCCCACTATACAATTCTTGTCCTTTAACAATCAATTTATCTTTCTCAGTCAAACCCATTATTAGAAATTAAAAATCTTTTAAAAATTTTTATTTTTTTCAAAAGAATTTTTTTTTTAAATATTTACAATAGAATTGCTTTTATATTAACTAATTTAATTCAGTGTATTTTTACTTTCAAAAGCTGAAAAATATAAAAAATTATGAAAAATGTTTTCAATTAATTGTAATGAGATAAAAAATTATAAAATTTGTGAAAATGATATAACGATTTGAAAATGTTTATTTTTGGCAATTATGTATATACATAACAAAAAAACATCGGATGAGGTTTTTCAAAATTATTAATGGATTAAAGTCTTATATTTAATATATATTTAAGGTGAAAAGAATTTTTATTAATTAATATCATTGAAAAAAAAATATAACTACATTTGAATTTTTTTTTTCAGGCTTAAAATCCATCCTGATACCTTCAACAGTTTTTAAATGTAAATACCGTAAATATCTATGAATAATTATAAATAATGCAATAGAAAAATAAGGTAATTGAATACTCTACCTCTAATATGTTAGCCAAATTATAAGATCGATTCAAGAAATAAATCAACACGTATAAATATATAGGTTAAAATCCGCTAAGTAAACTTTAAATAAATTAATTGAAAGAATTTAAGTTCAAAACATATGTAAGTTTCTTTATAAAGTAAATTCTTTATAATTATAGGTTAAGTAAAGAAAAAAAAACTATTGAATTTAATTATAATATGCTAAATTACAAAAGAAAAAACTATTAAGCAATAATAATAATATAACTTTAACTCGCCAGGAGAGCGTCTGAGTTGCGGGTCACAGATCTCGATGGAACTTTGGGATAAGTATTCAGGTACCAAAATATGAGTAAAGCAACAGCGGTACGGTCTAATGCTTCGAAAACCTGAAGTTAGGACGATTATAGTCTTATTTTCAGAAAAATATAAAAAAAAAGAACTCCTAATTAAAGAGTAAATAATTCTATCTAGAAATGTCTTTAATAAATCCACAATTAGTGAAATAAAAGTAGAGAAAGCAAGCTTTAATTTGCTGGTTTCCAAATTAAATAATAATAATTAGAACTAAAGTTATGCTTATTTAAAGTTGAGCAGTTAGAGAGTACCAAAAATAGTCTAAATTTTGAAGGATGGTGATTTTTAGTACTCTTTGGCTGCTTAACTTTAAACAAGCATAACTTTAGTTCTAATTATTATTTTTCAATTCGGAAACTGGCAAATTAAAGCTTGCTTTCTCTACTTTTATTTCACTAATTGTGGATTTATTAAAGACATTTCTAGACAGAATTATTTACACTTTAATTAGGAGTTCTTTATTCATATTTTTCTAAAAATAAGACTATAATCTTCCATAACTTTAATTTTTCGAAGCGTTAGACCGTACCGCTGTGGCTTTAGTCATATTTTGGTACCTAAATACTTATCCCAAAGTTTCATTAAGACTCAGACACTCTCCTGGTCAATAATGTAAAAATTGAGCAGCGGGTGCAACACGTGCATAATATATTTTAGGTTATGTAAGGGCGGGGGCTCGAACAGCAGTGCGTATCCCAGATTACGCAATCCTCCAGTTGGTGGCGCTAGTATCGGGTTTCCTCTGAGAGTCGTTATGAGACTCGCTAGCTATCTTCTTTAGGTACCCGGGATGATGTAATTGCGAAGTTATGTCCTTTTGATAAAGCAGAAAAGATTTCACTGTCGAAGGTATAACCCGAGATATTTTTAGCAGTATGTAGAAGAGGGGTAGATTTCTGTGAATGCAATGTGTTGTATTTCTTTATATGGGTGTTAGTTGATTGTTCGTATATGTGTTGTGCTTGTTGATATGTCAGTTTGTCTAATGTATTCCATAGTGCTGTGTCAATGGTGTTTGCAAGGGATAGATGAACTTTGAGAAGCTTGGATGAGAGGTCGTTGATTGGTTTTTAGTAAAGCGTATGCGTTTTTTTATAAGGATTGTGACGTGGAAAATACCACGCAACAATAAAAAAATTTTCGAAATAAAATTTCTCTCCCGTCGGCACAAACCACCAACCACCCATGGGCCCGAACGCATATGAGATTTTTTTTTTTATTAATTCCCTTAATTTCTTTTTGTTACGAGATCACAAGACGATTACACACACATCGATAGCTAATGTATGTGAACATCGGTGCTGCTGTAGCAGCCAGTTGAGCGACTAAGTATACACCAATACTTAGCAACGACCACGCGTGTGCTTGGAGTCAAGGATTCAAGAAGATGAGGTACAAGAGAGAAGAATAAGAAATAGATAAGGAGTAAGAGAGATGGGGAGATCCGCAAGCTGGCAGAACGAATTGAAAGTGCTGGCGCGTCGATCTCTCGCGCATTAAGCGAAGAGAGAGAAAGGAGATAATCAAGAAATATGGAAAGAGAGCGTTAGAGAAGGGATCGTCACGATTCTTTTCTCTTAGCTGAGCCTCTATACCGTGCATATACATACACGTATGTATATGTATGTGCAATATCAGTATGTGTGGACGGTGACGACCAATCTGCGCATAAGAAGACAGAAAAGGACAGCAAATTAACAGAAAATAAAGAGAATGAAATATTAACGAAGAGAAAGAATAAAAATTGCTTTAACTAGTATGAAGAAAATTAAATTAACACTTTGGTGAATTTATAAACGTGCAAGTTAATTAAACAAAGTATAGCAGAAAGTTATACGCATCTTGAGCGTATGTGTATGTAGTGAAAAGGAAATGACGTTGGACGAATGAAAACCTGTGAAAAGAATTCAAGAGCAGTGATTGGGAGTGAAATAAATTAAATGAAGACAGAAGATAACAAGAAGACAAGAAGACGCGGAGAAGAAGGAAGTAGCTTTTTAAGAAGAAGGCATTCACTGCTGGTCTTTGCGCTGAGTCGCACGTGAGTTGATTGTCGTCCTTGTGTCGCACCGAAGCCTTTCTCCTTTTGTAATTTGCCGCAACTTTCAAGAGTCACTCTTTTTCTTCGCTGTGCATATTCGGGCAGGAGAAAACTTATTGGACCTGAGAGGATCTGCAGCTGAGTCACAGAGGTAGAGAAATAGGAAAGTCCTGGCTCTCGAGACGAGTTTGAAGCAACAATCAACGTTTCCGGTAGCGACCACCAAGACCCGAAAGAAGCTAGCGATCGAGTTGCCATTATCGCTAGCCAGCCACATTCGACTAGCCATCTTAAGTACCATCGTCGACTGTATCGACCTAGACGGAACTTTAAGAGCAAACCGGATTCGCTGTCCTTGTCTAATTGGCATTTTTGTTATTTACTCAAGTTTTAATCGGTGTATCTTCAAATTAAAGGTCGAGTGCAATAGATATTATTATTATGAACATCTATGCACAAGAAAAAAAATATCTACCGATTTGTTTCTGAGAAAAGTAAGTAACGCCAAAGTAAAAGTTTATGTTTATAATATTTTCGCGTTACTTACTTTTCTCAAAAACAAACCGGTAGATATTTTTTTTCTTGTGCATAGATGTTCATAATAATAATATCTATTGCGCTCGACCTTTAATTTGAAGATACACCGATTAAAACTTGAGTAAATAACAAACAACTCAATTGTTACTCGGTCGGTATCAGGTTCTACTCCGGCCTACCGTTAAGTACATCACTGGTGAGTGGGCTGCGCCCGATAAGAATTGACATTTCTTTTTGTGAATCAACGGCTCTCATCGGTTGATTTTAGAGTCAGTGAAGTGGTTTTTCTTTTGTTTGTGCGCGAGATTTGATTATATCATTGAAGTGATTAACGTAAAAGCGTGATAGAAATTGAAAGTTTGTAAAGATTGATTGAACGCGACCGAAAATAACTAAATAAAAATTGATTAAAATTTGTTAAGCGAAGTGAAAAAAATTAATAAAATTTTTAATTGTTGTATTTGGTTTAAATTAGACCGTGAGTGCCGGAAGTGTGTGCCACGTGGCCACGTGTTACCAAAGTGAATCTTGACCGGTTGAACGTGTTTCTTCGTCGGTTAAGCGAATAATAATTAAATTAAATTATAGAATAAATATAATGCATTTTCCTTTAATTTATTAGTAATCGCGTATTGGATAATAAAAGAAATCTGTTTATTTGGTAAAACGTGGGCGCGTATTGAGCGCTGTGAGTGAGAGAGAGAGAGAGAGAGCGAAGCGAGCCTAAACGGCGAAACAATTTCCGTATTAAATTCTAAGATAGTAAATTCATTTTTCTCGAATAAATTAAATTAAACATTTTTTCTTCTTGTTTATTAAGAGACGGGTAAATTAAGACATTAAGTAAACTTAAAAATTTTTTTTGATACATCGATTTTGCCTGTGAGAATGGGCTCACGAGTGGATTAATATATTTATTTTAAAAGTATAGAATATTAAGTTTACTGAAATTTTTACATCGCAGGATTAAGCTAGTTTTTTGTAGGATAGCCGTTGATTTAGTAGTTTTATTACTACCATTACTAATAGAACCATATCTCTACTTAAGAAATCTTACTTACCAGAGGAATAAAAAAACGCTGCCAAGTGCTTTGGCGTAATGCTTTCTCATAGAGCTCTTTGAGTTTCATTATTTTTTTTATATTTATTTAAATGTGATTTTAATATAAAAAAATTGTCTCACATTAATATTTATTAATAAACTTGTACTTTAAAAGAACGATGACAACGAAATTCATTCTTCTTCTTCAAATATTTTTTCCATTTATTAAAAAACAATTTAATTTATAATATTTAATAATGATTATATTTAAATACTTTATTGAATGTAATAATACAAGTCAACATCTAAATCAGTAGTACTATTATAAATTTTCAAGAGTAACTCAGAAATCAAAAGAAGTGATCAAAAAGCTACGCTAATAAAATTATTTTTTTTAAACTTGGTTTATAAAGACAGTAGCAAATAACTTGTATACAAATTTTAGAGCAATTCTATCGAGTACTTTACGTAAAATGGAAAAAAACTGAAATATGAAAATTTTCTAAAATGAAAACTACGCTAAAAAGATCGGTTTATAAAAGTTATCCTCCTTTTGGCAGATGCAAATTATTCCCATGAAAATCTCAAAGCAAATTCATCAATTAACTTACGTAAAATACAAAAAAAAAAATTAAAAATCGAAAATTTTTTCAAATTCTTAAAATGGCTCTATAAAAAAAAAAATACACTATGAATACAAATTTTCAATAGCTTCCCGCCTAGTTATACAAAAACATAGATGGTATACAAAATTTGAAGCAAATCCATCGAGTAATTTTCGAGATCTAACTGGTTAAATGAATAACATTTTCTTTTCAAAATTTCTTTTTCAAAATTTAAAAAATGCTCTAAAATTAAAACTACACTATGAAAATCAATTTTTGAAAATTTCCCTTCTTTTGGCAGTCGCAAATAATTTCCCTGTAATTTTTAAAACAAATCTATCGAGTACTTTGCGTAGAATAACAAAAAATAAGAAAAGAAGAATCGAAATTTTTTTTTAAATCTTTAAAATTCTCTAAAATTGTAACCGCGCTAAGAAAATTAGTTTTCAAAAGCTTATGTTTTTCAGACAATAGCGAATTAATTGTATAAAAATTTTGGAGAAAATTTATAGTATGGTTAACGCAAAAAAGAAAATAAATAAAAAATAAAAATTTTTTTGAAAATTTTCAAAGTGCTCTAAAATTAAAACTGCGCTGAGAAAATTAGTTTTCCAAAGCTTGTTTTCTTCAGACAGTAGCGAATTAATTGCATACAAATTTTGGAGTAAATCTATCAAATGGTTTTCATAAAATAGAAAAAAATTAAAAATAAAAATTTTTTAAAAAATTTTAAAAATGTTCTAAAATTAAAAGTGCGCTAAGAAAATTAGTTTACAAAATTTTTTATACTTTTCGCAGTCGAAATTAAGTTCTATACAAATTTTCGAACAAATTCTTCGAGTAGTTTACGTAAAATACAAAAAAAATGAAAAATCGAAATTTTTTTAAAATTCTTAAAATGATTCTAAAAAAAACTACGCTAAGAAAACCAATTCTCAATAGCTTCCGCACCAGTTCATAAAAAAATTGAATTGTATGGAAAATTTGAAGTAAATCCATCGAGTAGTTTTTAAGATTTTATTGGCTTAATAAATAGAAACATTTTTTTTTTTAATTTCAAAATGCTCTAAAATTAAAACTAAGCTAAGAAAATCAGTTTTTTAAAATTTATTTTATCCGGGCAATCACAAATAAATTTAATGCAAATTTTGAAGCAAATTCATCGAGTAGTAAACAAAAAAAACCAAAAAACGAAAAATCGAATTTTTTTTTTTTTTTTTTTTTAAACTTTAAAATGAAAACTACGCTAGAAGAACCAATTATCAATAGCTTCCCAGCAAGTTAGTCACAAAACTAAATTTCATGCAAAATTAGAAGCAAATCCATCGAGTAGTTCTCGAGATACAGTTTACTAACTGAATTCATACATCCACACACACACACACACATACATACAGACATTTTCTGGAAACCACTTTTTTCGACTCACCGAGTTTAAATATGTACAAATTAATGAAAAAATAGAAAAAAAATTTTTTTATCGATACAATGCTTTCTCTATGAGAAAGCAAAAGAAACTAACTCCAAAATATCCTTCAACACCTAGACTCTATAGCATTCCGAAAATTCACAAATCTAATATCCCTTTAAGACCAATAGTAAGCGCCATCAACCGAGGGGCTATTTACTTAAAAAAAAGTGTCAAAATGATTACAGATTTCATATGATTTCAAATGATTTCAAATGATTTCAAAATGATTTCAAATAATTTCAAAATGATTTCAGAAATATATTTTTATACTTGTAATTTCAAACATTTTCAAAACAGCCTATGGTAGGCAGTGATTTCAAATGATTTCAAATGATTTCAAGCAAATTTTCTATGATTTGAAATGATTTCAAGCAAATTTTTTATGATTTCAAATAATTCCGAAATCATTCCAAGATAATTAAAATTAATATTTATGAAGGTTAAGCTTACTTTAAATTATAATCCCTAAATCGTCATTATTGAATCATATAAAAATTAAAATAATACCTATATTTTAAAAAATTCAATTAAGAATAACTAAATTTTACATTTATTTATTTAAAAAAATTCTTTATTTTAACACATTACAATTTTTGGTATTCACACTTTAAAAGATGTTACTTACTAATGTAAGAGATCTTGCAGTCCGCAAGGACCCTTATTTTCGCAGTATACTTGCTGAATTATTAATGGTGCTAAAAATGTAATTAAATTAATATCAAATTATTAGTGGGTGCGATGATTTGTATGTAGATGCATTATACAATATTTTAATTAATTATAGTAGATATTGTTTATGACTATTCATTATTTGGAAAAAAAAAATCATTAATATATGAAAAAGGCAAAAGATAATAAGGAATAGGATAAAAAAATTTTTTAGCCATTGCACAATTACAAAATATTATCGCTATTGATACGTAGGATTACAAGTTTCTTGTGAAGCGATCTGATTTTTTTCATTTCCTTATTGGAGTTCTACTCGCGTTTATTACATAGATTGGATGTTGAATGCGAGGTTTCAGGTACAAATTTAATTAATATTTGATCGCTTAACCTAACTTTTTATCTAAACTAGGAGAAGGAATAGGTGGGGTATCCATTTGTACCGGTTGAATTACGATCAGGTCATCATTTTCATTCAGTGATTCTACGCAGGTCATCTGAGCGCTGTCATCATCAACGCCATCAGTAAGATCTTCTTCCCCGCCCCCTCTGGCGAAAACTCATTGGAGTCTTTGCTTCTATGTATCTATAATCAATGCATTATAAGGTAGGGCCGAGACACAAAATCTGATTTTTCAATTTGAGATGGCTTTGGGCCATATATGTTTCTTATGCAAAAAGTGCAGAGTCATTATACTGAGACGGTGGGGGTTGCAAAGGCGTATCCTTTGTGTTAACATCGCAGTCTCTCATTACCGACTGCTGAGTCAAAGGGTTACTTAAATCTTGCTTATCATTCTGAACATTAAGTGTTTCTACACCACAGAGCGAGCATCGCGACACCTGGCTCTCCGCGTTATCGACCAATTCGCGGATTGTAAGATTGGTTGCTAGATTATATGAGAGCTATTCATGTTCCTTCGGGTGAGGTGGACGCCACAAGTATGTAGTAAATGTATCCAAAGACGAAGTCTAAATCCCCCAGCGTTAAATTGATATACTACCAGAATGTCCGCGACGCAATTCTAGGACCGAAGGTCATGCCGAAAATTTCATGCAGACCGAACGGCGTGATAACTGTAATTTTGGGGACATCCTCCGAAGAATAAGTATCTATACGTTCACACCCTCAGATCAAGAGCCAAAGAAATGGTTTTAACATATAAACCATAGGAAGAGTCGTGCAAAAGAGATATAGTGTATCTATCTGGTACCGTAACCTCGCTTGGCCCCCGATAAACTTCGCATGCTCTCCGTTCCCCGTTTATCTTATGCATCCTGTGTGTGGGTGTTGCTCAGGGGTATTTAGAAGGCTAACAGATGCCCAACCTGCACCGTGGTGCAGACGTGGCTATTTCTGTGTGCTAGGTGGACCCATGGTTTTAATGTGATGGTAAATTCCTCTATTTCCAGGGGCTTTCGGTTTTTCTACGCCTGCCACCGCTAGATGTTTGTTTAAGATAAGATCGTGTTTAGTTTTTTGTTTAATGTACTGTAAGTCACCACTGCGGACCAACCGCATATCATTGTCGTATTAGGTTCCCGTCAGTCTTTTTTATTACTATTTAATTGTTCCAGCTTCTTAGATAAATTAAACCACTCACACGGTTTCCTACATTTGTACGCGTTTTCGCCATAATTAGCGTGCGCATAACACAGTTTTCTATCTTCTCTATTTTTACTTCGTTCGCGCTCTCTAGATTTCGTGTGCCCGTGTGGTTGAAATAGAGATCTGTTTCTCTCTTCTACGCGTTTGCTAACTATCGCGTCAACTTCTGTCATAATAGAGTCAAATGATTTCTCTTGTACGTGTTTAATTTCATGTAACGTGTTATGACTTCCATACAGATCCAAATGTACTTGGTCCACGTGCTTGACCGTATCCGCTTCGTTCTCCAGCGTAACGTCTTTTCTTACGAAAGGGCGGATGTTGGAAGGTGATTTTGCCTTCCATGCTTTTAAAATTTAACTACGTGGCATTTCCTTCCTCGCTAAGCTAATTAATTCATTGAGATATTCGAAAGGTTTGCGCATACCTATTTGATAGCCACTAAATAGCTTTTGTATATTGCTGTCATCTGATCAGTTTATTTTTTAATTGAAATATTTTTTAGCCCGTCATACTGGTTATGACCTCCAAGCATTTTAATACTGTCCGCTATGTCTGTTAAAATACTATTATTTAAGTTTGGCATTACGTTAATAAACTTTATATTATCGTCAATTATATTTTGCAAAAATAATTGATACTCGTATAATTCGAAACACGTCGCAGGATCCTGTTACCAAAATGGTAACTTTATCGGTTTCAACTGAACTTTTATCGTGACTGACTGTTATGATTGTGCGTGTTTATGTTACGCGTATCTGTTGTGCGTATGTTGACAAGGTCACGGGATTATGAAAGTTTAAAGGGTGTTTGTTTGTTTATTTATGTTTGCGAATTAGAGGTGTAAGGGTTCGAGTTTAATTGTATTGCTAGAAAAGAAAGAGCTGTTTGTTTATAGGTAAAGGTCGAGGCTGATGAAAAACTGTTTTATCTTTGATCATTAATTGAAATTTCAGAGAATTTAGAATTTAAACTTTGTTTTGCTTTTAACGTGTTGCTATTATTTAAAAAATTTGAATGTAACGACTTTAAAGAGTTATTTTGATGTGTTTCTAGAAAATTTACGTTACTTAAATTATTTGAATACTGACTTGGTAATATTAATGATTTGAAAGATTCTATTGGACTGTTTAACGCCTGTACTTTCTGATTATGAGCTTGCTGCAAATTTTTTATTTTATTGGAAAGAGTTTTTTCCATATTTTAATAGGCCTCTATGGGTACTACTTTTTCATGGAACGCGCTGGTCGTTTGTATTTTTATCGAAATTTGAGGCGTTTCTAAATTTGAATGCGAAAGATACATTTGCATTGTCCCGTGCGTTGGGTATGAATTTACTAGTTATACTTAATAGCGAAGTCTCCAGCGAGTTTTGTGTTCTTGTTCGTGCGATTGCACCGACGCCCACTCCCGCCGCACCCACCTTACTCGGGTTTAATATTTGCGAAGTAACGTTACTTTTATTTTGCGTTTGTAACGCTTTTGTTGCTGAGTCCTGTACGTTTGAAGGACTGATTTCTTTCGAGGGTGAATGAAAAACGTCTATGGGCATTTTGACGGATAAGTGGTATGCGTTTAAAGTTCTAAACGTTCGTAGAAACAAAAAACTTTTTTTTCTTTTCCAGCCTGGGAAATGACTGGGATTAAATTGGAAGAATCTAAAATGACGTCACACAAATTTACAGCTAGTTTGTATACTCGGACGCTTTTAAAAATGGCGACTATATGATATAGATATTTGAATATCCACCATGGTTATACTTCAGTAAGTATTCCAGCCCCGAAAAAGATTAGATATTAAAATTAACAAAAAATGAGCCATAAATGAATTTTCAACCATTTTCTATGTCCAGAACATTTTCAAAATACTGGCCGAAAATATAAAATATTCATGTACATTAAGCTACGGAATGCACTTCATAGGGCCAAACTCGAAATAGTACCATAATTTATCGCTGATTTGTCGCTAATTTGTTGCTATATCCCGAATCTCGTCGCTCCAGTCGTTTCCAAGAAACAATGGCTATTCTAGCTTAATATTAAGCTATGAAATCCACTACAGTTACTCAGGAACAGCTAGAGCTAGCAACTCCATTCTGGTTGCATAATTTGTCGCTTTTTGATTATTCTAAGATAGGATAGTTCGTAAGTTCCGAGATCGGATTCAGACCAAGATATAGCCATTGGGCCTGAGTGAAAACGGAACCTTTTTTTCTTAAAGTATCTAATAAGTCATGCGATGATTAATAATTTGTTACTGATTTGTCGCTCAAGCTATTTCCGAAAAAGAACGCATGCTCTAGCTTGATATTAAGCTACGGCATTCACAACAGTAATTCAGGAACAACTAGAGTTAGCGACTCCATTCTGGTTGCATAATTTGTCGCTTTTTTGTCGCTCTAAGATAGAATAGTTCATAAGTCCCGAAACCTAACCCAGACAAAGATATAGCCATTGGGCCTGAGTGAAAATGGAAATTTTTTTTCTTAATGTATCTAATAAATCAAGCAATGTTTAATAATTTGTTGCTAATTTGTCGCTGACATTTGATCCTACATTGGATTTCGTTCCTCCAGCCGTTTCCGAGAAACAATAGCTACTCTAGCTTAATATTAAGTTACGGAATCCACTACAGTAACTCAGGAACGGCTAGAACTAGCAACTCCATTCTGGTTGAATGATTTGTCGCTTTTTTGTCGCTCCAAGATAGGGTCGTTCGTAAGTCCCAAAACCTGACCCAGACCCAACTACGGTCATTTGGTCTGAGTGAAAATAGAAACTTTTTTTCTTAATGTATCTAATATATTGTGTGATGTTTCTGATACTACAGTAGCTATTTTAAATTTGTCACCCCAAAAATCTTTCTTTTCAAGCATATAGAAAATGTTTTTATGTAAATTGTTCTAATTAAAATGCATTTTGGGATGAGTCGCTCTTGATAATTAAAACAATCAAGACTTTGAATGCAATTTAAAGAGGTTCGTGATCTTACCAAGGCTCAAACGATTCTGTCGATTTAGTACTTCCTCGAACTGGACACTCCAAATATTTATTTCTGTAAGTTTCTGAATTCAGATGGGTCTGGAAATTTGTCGCACATTATATTTGAATAAATTGAAGCTTTATTTGCAATAAAAAGATGATTCTGATACTACAAAAGCTTAAAGGATTTTGTAGCTCTAAAAATTCATGGATTCTAGCACGCTAAAATGATTTTTATGCAAATTTTTATAATTATAATGCATCTGGGAATTTGTTGCTTATGAGATTTTTAACCATTAATAGTTTTAATGCAATAAAAAGATGTTTCTGATACTACAGTAGTTGCGAAGAATTTGTTGCTTTTAAATTCATTGAATCCAAGCACATAGAAATTTTTTTTATGCAAGTTCTTTTAATTTAAATGCATTTAGAAATAAGTCGCTCTTGATAATTAAAAAAATCAAGACTTTGGGTGCAATTAAAAGATGTTTGTGACCTAACTAAGGCTCAAAGGATTTTGTCGCTTTAATAATTCCTTAATTTGCACACTCTAAATATTTTTTTATATAGGTCTTCGAATTTAGATGCGTCTGGGAATTGGTCGCTTATGATATTTAAACCTATTGAGACTCTGAACACAAAGAAAAGATGATTCTAATAAAACACTTCAAGGATTTTTTCGCTCTGAAAATCCATAAATCCTAGCACGCCATAATAACTTTTTTGCAATTTTTTAAAATTGTAATGCATCTCAGAATTTTTCACTCTTGAGATTCTTAACCATCAATACTTAAAACGCGATAATAAGATGTTGATACTAAAGTAGCTACAAAGAAGTTGTTGCCCCAAAATTCTTCAAGTCCAAGCACACATAAAATGTTTTTATGCAAATCTTATTAACGATTCTACTGACCGCCACAATGATTATAGAAATAATGAGATTAAACAGGCCATACTGTCTCGGTGTATACTTTATTAAAAATATAACGACGACGACAACGTTTCAATTACAATTTAGTAATCTTTCTCAAGTCACTAAAAAACCTTTAAAAATATACAAAAATTAAACACATTAATCAAACATACAGAAGCAAAAATTAAAAATCTTTTAACAAAAATCAGAAACCTTTAAAGCATGAATTGTTCAAAATTATAAACTATTATAAACAGTTGGTCAAAACTTATTATCATGACTAGCGACGTTCAACTGAGCATATACATTAAAAGCAAGATATATACAACATACCGTGTACAAAAACAATGTAAAACAAATACATATACATATCGCACTCGTATGAAAAATACATTAAATCAACTTATGAATAAATTCCTTAAAAACTGTGATCAAGCCTTGTGCATCTAACATCGCCTTTACATTTTTAAACTTGTTAATAAAGATCATTTCGGACAATAATCGCTTTTTATACAAAAATTCGACGTCTAAAATTTTAACATTATTGATTGTCTAACTAAAGCCGAACGATCTCTATTATGTTTACAATCAGAATCATGCTCATTTATTATTTTTTCTAAACTTCTACCTGACGGTCCTATACACTGAGAGAAAATTCATGCCAATAGAGCATGTAGTCTACGTATCCAAAGTTAGTAAGTAATATCCTATGCTTTAATAACAGCGCCATCTACTCTTACGAGGTTTGTGCTATCCAAAAACTGTTTGTTTACATGTTTTAGTAGCTCCCCACTCTAATATCCTTCGATAGCTGGCGCTGTATCCTCTCATGGGACGTGAAGGAAGTAAACGTGGCTTGTCCACTATTCTTTCTTTACTGCTAACTATGGCATTCTTCTATTGCTCAAGTCGCCTCCTCTTTTGGGTGGCGACGCGAGCAAACACGGCTGGTCTATATCCAAAATCATGTTGCAAATTTCGTTAACGTAAATTCGTAGTGTGAATCTTTTATTTCTTTTCTTTTCTTTTTTTATGAAGGGAGATACGTTATAAATATAACCTGTTAAACTTTTTAACTTTAAATAATTAATTTTTAACTTAAAATTTAATTATTTTAAACCGCTGGGGGGCAGATGAGCATGTACGATTTTACGCCAGAGATATTTCGAAGTAACGTTGGTCTAGTGCGTAACGTTCACGCTTTTCCTTTTGAGTACGCGAGTTCAACTCTCGGCTAGGGTCTTTTTTTTAATTTTTTTTATTATTTCAATAGTTTTTAATGCTTTTTTTATTTATTTTTTTTTAGATTTTGTATTTTTTTAATAATTTTAAAATTTAATTTTTCACAAGTTACTTAAAATATGCTCGTTTTTTTTATTAATATTTTTAAATAAATTATTTCATATAGAAAATAATTTAAAATATTAATAAATAAATAATAGTGATATTTACAATACTATAGTTCAATTTTGTCTTTATAAACATATTTCAATATACAATACATATTATAACATAAATAATAATAACTCAGTTTTATAATTTATTGTAAATTTTATAAACTAAATTATAAATAAATTAAACTATACTATTATAAAATAAACATCACTATTATAAAATAAACATCACTATTATTTATTTATCAATATTTGTAATTACTACCTATAAAGAATAATTTATTTTTAAAAAATTTTCATTGAAAAAAACAAGCGTACTTGTGAAAAATTAAATTTTAAAATTATTAAAAAAATACAAAATCTAAAAAAAAATAAACATAAAAAGGAATAAAAAATATTAAAACAATGAAAAAAAAATTAAAAAAAAAGTGACCCTAGCCGAGAGTTGAACTCGCGTACTCAAAAGGAAAAGCGTGAACGTTACGCACTAGACCAACGCTACTCCGAAATATCTCTGGCATAAAATCGTACATGCTCATCTGCCCCCCAGCGGTTTAAAATAATTATATTTTAAGTTAAAAATTAATTATTTAAAGTTAAAAAGTTTAACAGGTTACATTTATAACGTATCTCCCTTCATAAAAAAAGAAAAGAAATAAAAGATTTACGCTACGAAAATACGTTAAAGAAATTTGCAACATAATTTTGGGTATAGACCAGCCGTGTTTGCTCGCGTCGCCACCCAAAAGAGAAGGCGACTCAAGCAAACAAAGGATATGAGAGTGGGGAGTCATCGAAGTATACCACGCGAGTCATCAGTGAATGCCGTTCATGCTTTAGTTACTCTCCATACCATCTTTTTTAGTATAAGGTAATCTAATACTAATAGAGCTTCTCACGGCCTGTCATATTTGTATCAATGTTTTATATGCTCGCATAGATGGCAGTTCGCATGCTCTATTAGCATGAATTTTCTCTCAGTGTATAAGATTTATCTCAACCATTACAATTTATTTTATACACAATACAAGACCTCTTACATTTTGGTATATAATCTTTCCCCAAAGAATTCAAAAAACTCAATTTACTGCAACACTTGAACACTATTTTAATGCCATATTTTTTTGCTATTTTCAACATAAATCTCTCTAAATTCTTTATAAATGGCAACACAATAAAACCAATACTAGTCTCATTATTAATAATATTATCAACAATGTCACCATCATTATTAAATAAAGAGTCAAACTTTCTGAAATGGGCCACTAAAAACAAAAAGTATCAGAAATAAATCGGATTTTGGATAATTTTGTTCATTTATATGATAAAAAAATTCGTATTTTTTATTTTTTTGAAATTCGACTATTTAACATTACTATAAACAATAGAATTTTTAAGTGGTTTTTTGTTTAAACAGCGATATTTCGGCAATGAAACGATAAAAATTCACCAAATTTTATATGCATACTCTTGAATAAACATAAAATAAAATGAACAAAGAATTTTTTTAAAAAACCATTTTTTGTTTATAAATAATTAATTTTTTAATAAACAATTTAAAATTTAACAAACTTCTGCACTAGATAGAGCAAAATTTTTTTTGCGTTTCATTCGAAATTTCGTCACCTTTCACCACAAAAAAGAAAATTTTTGGGCACTCAAATAGAAAAAAAGCTATAAATGTTTAAAGATAGGCGCTAACGCGGCTCCACGGGCTGCCGCGTCTCGTTAGCAGTGCATGCTTGCATACTTCAACCTACACTTATCAACAATTACGTTTAGGCAATAAAAACAAAATTTTTTATTTATCTTAATCCACATTACATTTAATATTTTCACTTATTTACAAACTTTTTGTATAGTACTTTCGTTATGATTAGAAAAAATCTTACATTCTACAGTTCTTGTGTCATATGGCTTAAAGCAGTGATATTTCCGCGTTCCTTAAATCGTTTTGGCGGTAGAAAATCGTGATTCTAATTCTGTTTTATGTTTGTTATATATCTCTAGCAATGTAAAATCAAAATAAATTTTTTTGAAAAAATCACTTGCTTATTCATACAATTTTCGTGTTGTTACAATAGTTTTGTTTTGTAGGCTTGCTTGGTACGCGCTTCTTTTAACGCATTCTCCAATACCATCACAGGCACCTTTACCGTGTGCCGTAGCAAAAAAATGTCACTCAGCATTTATTCCAAAGTCTTGTAAATGGTACAAAAGATTTAATAAATTAAATCGATTTTTGTACTGTGAAGCAGCTCCATCGGAGAAATAATAGACTTTCTTTACATTACGGGCACAAAATTTCTTTTTCAAGTAACTCATCATTTTAGAATTTTATAGATGTACTCAAACTGCATCATGATTTTCATACTCGGAAAATACGACATAATTCATGTTTTGAATGACACCATTTTGTTTACAATAAATCACGTACACGTGAAGTGTTGCTTGGTCTTTACACCAATGCTGTGATTGAATAGAATCTTGTATATGGAAAGAATAATTCTCAGAGAAGTCGAGTGTTACAAGAAATTCACCATCCATAGTTTTTAAATGTTCTAAATAAGAAGCTTGAGCTTTAGTGATGAAATCATGTTTTAGAACGTTTGGCAAGTCATCTATAAGATTTTTCGTAAAAACGATACTACTTTCAGTTATAGTAAGTAATTGACATCTAAAAAAAAATTAAAACTTTGTAAACTTTACTGAAAGTTATGAAAACGAGTAAGCGTATTAACAAACACCTGTCAGTTGTGAGCCATTGATTATAAGTAATTTTTTTAATTTTATACTTTTGCAAGTATGCCAACAAATCTTTCTTGATTTTAATCGTTCCAGGACATTTATCACACAATCCCAAATAACAAATTGCAGATGGATTACTACAAATCATATTCTTTAAAAAGTCATGATAACTTTTTGAATATTCAACTTTATTACGAGAAAATTCATCTTTAAGTCCTCTTAATTTAAGCCTAAGGTTGCCGTGAGTTTTACAGACACACATTATGTGTGCCTTTCGTACCTACTGAAATGCACTGCTGAGGTTTTAAAAATGTGAATGCTGATAATGAAATGTTTTTCGTTAGATGTTTTTTTAAAAAGTCAGCATGTAAAGTTTTGATATTGCCTGAAAGTAAACGTTTCTGAAAAAAAATTTAAGTTTAAAAAACGTACAGTACATAAAAACAAATACAATTACGCACTTAAATACAATTTTTAATAATAAAACTTACAGTTTCGAGTTGACGTTTGCTATTTATAACGACAGATTTAACGTCTTTGACTCCAGGCATAACTCGACTGAGATCATCTGACAGAAAGAAATTCGTGCCTTTTTCTATTAGATTCAAACTCATAGTTCGACCTTTCTTTTTCTCTGGTTTAGTTCCGTAGCTGTGATTGTCGTGCAAGCTTTTTGCTACAGCAACCATGCATCTGCTTACACCGAATTCTCTCGCTATTTTTCGAGTAGATCATTTTACTGGTATCGTTGCCAACAATGAGATTTTATCTTGTCGAGTTGTTGATCGAGACAAAGCTTCTTTTGAATCTCTAATACAAAAATTTGAATCAGCACTATTTGAATCGTTGCTACTAATTACTTTACGTACAAAACCTTTATCTTGATTTGATAAATTTAATTTCACTTTTTTAGCTGGTGGTGCTGTAATGAGTTTTTCTAACGCAGCCGCAAGTTTAATTCTTTTTTTTCTTCATCAACAGTCTTGCACGCAAAATCTTTATCTCGATTACAGTCATCACCTTCTTCTGAAAAATTTTCTTCTTCTTCTACTTCTTTTTTATTTTCTTTTTCTACATATACATTTTCTTTTGGTGCTTTTTTGCTTTGTTAATCTTACCTAAACTTTTGTTTCGATAAAATTCCCTTTTCCACTTATCACATATATAAGAACCATAAAATTCACTAAAAATTACATCATAGGTTTCCGATAAAAACAATAAATTCTTTTTGTAACTATTATGTCCTTTTTTACTAAAAGGATTACTACAAACTAGAGGTGGTGTCATGATGAAAACAAATAAACTAGTACAGACGAAAAACCATTTACTATCGACATCGTATACACGTTATGCATTTGTTTATCGATACACGGTTGATTCAAATTAAGATTTTTTTTTAATAATAACGAAAGTACTATACGAAAAGTTTGTAAAAAAGTGAAAATATTAAATGTAATGTGGATTAAGATAAATAAAAAATTTTGTTGTTATTGCCTAAACTTAATTGTTGATGAGTGTAGGTTGAAGTATGCAAGCATGCACTGCTAACGAGACGCGGCAGCCCGTGGTGTCGCGTTAGCGCCTATTTTTAAGAGGAGGTCACGTATCTCTGTCCTTTTCTAATCAAAGAATTGAGTTTTTTTACAGAAACTAATAACTTTATCAAAAAATGAAGAGAAAGCTGCATCGCGTATCAAAAAAAGCAATATTTTCTTGAATATGAAAGAATAAATTTTATTGCTTCATTCTCAAGAAAACTTTGAAAAACTTAAATCATAGAGGTTAGGGTGGACAATTTGGTTTTTCAAGGTTTTCTTGAGAATGGAGCAATAAAATTAATTTTTTCTTATTAAAGAAAACATCGCTTTTTTTCTTACAAGATGCGGCTTTCTCTCTATTTTTTGCTTAAGTTATTAGTTTTTGTAAAAAAATAATTTCTTTGATTAGAAAAGGACAGAGATACGTGACCTCCTCTTAAACATTCATAGCTTTTTTTCTATTTGAGTGCCCAAAAATTTTCTTTTTTGTGGTGAAAGGTGACGAAATTTCGAATAAAACGCAAAAAAAAATTTTGCTCTATCTAGTGCAGAAGTTTGTTAAATTTTAAATTGTTTATTAAAAAATTAATTATTTATTAACAAAAAATTGGTCTTTTAAAATATTCTTTATACATTTTATTTTATGTTTATTCAAGAGTATGCATATGAAATTTGGTGAATTTTTATCGTTTCATTGCTGAAATATCGCTGTTTCAACAAAAAACCACTTAAAAATTCAATTGTTTATAATAATGTTAAAAAGTCGAATTTCAAAAAAATAAAAAATACGTATTTTTTTATCATATAAACGAACAAAATTATCCAATTACAGATTTATTTCTGATACTTTTTGTTTTTAGTGGCCCATTTCAGAAAGTTTGACTCAAAAAGTTATCAATTCTTCTTTTAATTTTTTTAATTCTACTGTTAACATGCATTTCGATAAAATCAAAGTGGTAAGAATTTGCATGTACAGAGTACACATAATCCAAATTTTGTTTATGAAAAGAAGGATTTTAAAGTTTTATAGCTTTATCAACTAAATTATAAATTATAGCAATCTTTCGTGAAATTGGGGAATGTGAATAAAAATTAAGGTAAATTTCTGCGTGTGTTGGTTTTCTATATCAATTCGTAACTATAGAACCATCAGATTGTATGTCCAGAGACAAATCTAAGAATGAAATCCTACTATCAATCGGTTTTTCAACAGTAAACTGAATATTAACATCATAACAATTCAAATGCTGCAGCAACCAATCAACTTTATCGGTACGCACGCAAACCAAAGCCTCATCAACATACGTTTTCCAAAACAATACATCCGACGAGCAATCCAATAAACTATCATTAATAAGGTCTTGTAAGACAATATCTGACGAAATTGGACTAATAGGACTTCCCATGGCACTTCCAAACTTCTGTCTATAAAACTTATCATTAAAGACAAAATAATTATTCTCCATAATAAATTTAATAATATTACCGAATATTATAGTCGAATTCAAAACAATAAAAGGCTCTAATTCTGTTAATATCAATAGTACACAAATTTTGAATGATTCATATAAACAATGCGTTAGTGTAAAATATTTAATAAAAATTGATAAGATAAAAGAGAAGTGAGTAGTGAATTTATCATCTATTGAGATTCCATTATACTTGTTACAAACTATAAAATTGAATATAAATTTGAATTTTACTAATGGCTCGAGTAATAACAGAAAAATACATTTGGAATTTTTTAAAGGTCTTGACAAAAATACAAAATTCAATATGGAGGATAATAATAAATTTAGGAAAGAATTTTTACTAATAATGAATAATTACTTTTGATATTTTATTTGATTGGGATGTAACCAACAATTACACAAAGAAAAACCTCAGTGCTTATTTCACAAAAGCTTTATTCAATATTACAATTATCACTCTATGATCAAAACTCTCCTTCTTTATTCTAGCAGATCTGTTGTTACACTGACTGTGTAGCGGAGTATAGACACACGAGGAGAGAGGAAAGGTGGCGCTACTGCCCACAGCAAATCGTCCAACGACAGACACACAAACAGGAAACACAAATATGCGCATAATCCTAATACTCCCTCGCGCATATTTAGGGTTGAACTCTAGCTATTTCTCCACTTTCAGCCAACTCCTTTTACTCTTTAGGTCCTGCAACAAATGAAAAACAATTAAGGTATATGTATATTTATATATTTAGGATTAATTTTATTAATCTAGCGTGCAACTCGAATGATAAGGGCTTCGTCAACACATCCGCAATCTGTTCTTTCGAAGCTAGCCAATTTACTTTGACCAGGCCTCTCGTGACACATTCTCGTACATAATGTTCCTTGATCTCAGTCATATGTCTAAGCTTTCCACCTCCTCCCGTTTTCAGACTGGCCTCTGCTGCTCGATTATCACACCACAAGGTCATTGGTGTGAACTCGTTATTTAAAAATCTGTTTAATGAGTTGTACAGAGATATTAATTCTTGACAGCAGTCGCTCATGGCCACATATTCGGCCTGACAAGTCGACAATGTAACATACTGTTGTTTCTTGGTTCTCCAAGCGACTGTGTCTCCGTACAGCTTAATGACGCATCCACTTGTTGTCAAAGATCCTTTACAATCTCCAAAGCTCGCATCCGAAAATCCTTGCAACTCGTCCCTTTCTCCAAAATAGTTTAGGCCTATGGTTTTTGTACCCTTTAAATATCTAAAGACTCGTTCCAGCATTTTCCATTCTTTCTCAGTGGGACTAATCTGGTGTCGACTGAGTACATTGACCGCATAGGCGATATCCGGCCTGCAGGTATTAGCCAAGTAGAGCAGTGTACTTACTGCTTCTCTATAAGGACGATTGTTGTTATTTTCAGTTGTTATCATCGAGTTCGAATCCTCCTTTTCCTCGTGATCTGTCTCGATTAGCCACTTGATTCGTAACCATTGGTGTTCTTTGCGGATGTCCCTTATCAAATCCAAATTTAATCAGCATTTTCTCAATATATTTCTCTTGTGTAATACTTAGAGTTTTCTCCTTTCGGTTTCTGTGTATTTCTAGTCCTAAGAACACTTTAGGTTCTCCAATGACCGTCATTTCAAACTCGTTCATCAGTTTCTCCTTTATCTCGTTAAGTTTTTCTTCATCATTGCTGACTAGTATAACATCGACTACATATAATACCAGTATCAGTAGTTTGTTGTTTTCGCACCAAGTGAACAAGCATGGTTCATCGTCATACGTTTGCAGATTCAGTTTGATTGCTGTTTTCTGAAATTTCTCGTTCCAACATTTTGAGCTGACTTTCACCCCATACAGAGCCTTTTCGAGCTTGCATACCTTTTCTCGTCTCGTCTTAGTGGGACAGTCTACACCTTCTGGAATTTCCATATAGACTTCGTTGTTCAATACACCATTTAAAAAGGCTGTTTTGACATCCATTTGACAGATTTCCATATCAAACCTATTTGCGATAGCTAGCACTGACCTGATCAATGGCAGTCTAGAGACTGGAGCATATGTTTCTTGTAGGTCGTAAACATTTCTGTCTTTAAATCCTCTGATTACTAGCCTAGCTTTATACTTGATGTTACCCTCAGGATCCTCCTTTTTCTTAAGAACCTACTTAGAATCTATGGTGTTAGGTTTCTTTCCATTTTTCGTCTCTGGTCTATCGATTGTTCGCCAAACATTGTTTTTGTATATTGACTTTAACTCATCCTCAATAGCTTCCATCCATCGTTGTTTATCTGCCGAATTCATGGCTTCCTTATACGTAGTTGGATCTCCGTTTATTTCAGCTATCAGTGCTGTGGTTGTTTCTGTAGTTTGTTCAGTTTTCTCGTTGTTTCTGTCTTTTTCCTTTCTTGGACGACCTCTTTCTCTTTTTCGTACTCCCTCCGTTCTCGTTGTCTCATTTTTCTCTTCTTTGTTGAATTCTACAAACCATGTATTTCGATTAACTTCCTTATCCAAAGTTTCCCAGTTATTCAGTTCTCGACGTTTATATTTATCAGCAAAGACAAGTTTTTCATTAAACCTGACATCACGACTCTCGTAGAATTTTCCTTCTTCTGGCTTGAATAAAACATAGCCTGTTTCCTTGTAGCCAACCAGGACCGTTCTACTTCCAATACCTCGAAATTTCGGACCTGTTTTCCTTTGCACTTTCATGTATGCCAGACTGCCAAACCTCTTCAGTTGGTTGATGTCAAATTTTCTACTTGGAGCAAATTTCTCCATTGGGGACTCCATGTTGTTTGAAGTATGTGGTAGTCTGTTATATGCGAACACAGAAGATCCCAGAGCTACATCCCACATGTTTTCTGGCAGTCCTGAGTCATACATCAGAGCTCGTACCTTCCTTTGGATAGTCTGGTTAAACCTTTCGGCAACAACGTTATGTTGAGGTGTGTCTGGACAAGCCAATTGGTTCTCAGCTCCTAATTTCTGCAAAACTTCCACAGTGTATCCTCCTGTATACACGGTTCCTTGATCAGTTCTTAAGTAACAAACTTTGACGTCTTTTCCTAACAAATTTCGAGCACTCCTTATAAAAGACTCCAAACAATGGCCAGTTTCGTCCTTGGTCTTCATTGGATAAGCCATTGCTAGTCGAGAGTAGTCATCTATGAACACGGATATAAATCTATACCCTTTTGGGTAAGTGCTTGGACTAATTGCACCCATTACATCTGAGTGTATTATTTGAAGTGGTTCTGATGCTCGTTGTCTGGTTGTGTTGAACGGTTTTCTATTCATCTTAAATATCATACACACTTCGCAATCCAATATTGAACCGTCGAAGGTTGTTTCCTTCAAATCCTTAATTTCATTGTATCTTTCTTGCAACTCCTTTAGATACTTAAGCGATGCATGTCCCATCCTAGCATGCCATATCATGGCGTTGCTGTAGGAGGGAATTGTTTCGATAGTTCTTGATTTTTCTTGATCTGGTACATCCTTATCAAATTCTTGTATCTCCTCTGTGTTATTTATAATTCTGTCTCGTAAAGTGTTGTTGAAATCTGAAACTCCTTCAATCTTTGTATCCTTATCTTCGTTACCTTCGTCTTCTTCTTTACTTTTGTTACTTGAGTCTTCCTTGTCGGACATGCTCCTTGTGATTGCGTATGCCACAGTCTTATTTGTTGTAGTGTTTTTGCTCTCGTTTCCTTCTGTTGTTTCCAATTCTATTATCCAATAGGGCCTCTGATATATTCCCGTGATGAAGGATTTATTCGATACTGGATCATAGATATCAATCTTTTTATTGTCCATATATATACTTAAGCCTTGATCAACAAATTGTCGTAATGAAATCAGATTATCTGATAAATTTTCAGCATATAGAACGTTATCCATTTTTATTTCTTTGTTTTGACTCGTTAAGCCTCGTATTACTCCTACTCCTTCTGATTTTAAATTAGCACCATTGTCCTTATTCGCACATTTAATCTCGCTTTGATATTCGTTAAAGGTTTTAAAAATCAGTTTCGAGTTTGTCAAGTGTTGAGTTGTTCCAGAATCAGCAAGAAATTGCGTTAGTTTAGTCAAACCCTTATCATTCGATTTAAGTCGCGCACTCTTACAAGCATTTTCAACTTTCGTGTCTAATCCTCGTTTTCTCTCGTTTAACTCCGAGCATTCACCGTTCTCTTTATGAGCATCCTTTTCTTTAAGTGATTCGTTGCCCCTTTTCTTATCGTATACTTGTTTGTTAGGGTTGGTGTTTGCGTAGTTCTTGTCGTGCAGTTTAATTTTCTTCGTTCGATATTCATCCTTAGTGCTATTTTTCCTTTTATAACCGCGTGTACGTCTGTTATGCCTATCACCTCAATATTTATTATTATAATGTTTGTTTTCATACCTCTTATCGTCTCTCCTTTTGGACTTCTTTAATGGACAGGTGTCGCCAATATGGTTTGACATTTTGTTGCACTCGTAGCAAAGACGCAGGTTCCCACTGGGACAGTCTTTGCTCATATGGCCCAGCTTGTTACACCTGTAGCATCTCACTTCGTTTGGAGTTGCCATAGCTGCTGCTCCTCCACTCGTGACTCCTTTGAGCTGGTTTTGAATGCTCTCCATCTGTAAAATATACATCCTTAGTCTGTCGTAGTCTAAATTCTTTTCTGTCGTAGTTTTGTACATAAAATCAATATTTTGTATTTGTGGTATGTTTGCCACAATCGCATTGAAAAAGGCATCTCGTATGTCCTCATCAGACAATATTTTAACGTCAGGTAGGTTATTGTAATTTCTAACTAACTCGTGAAAACGATCTAAGAACGTGCTGGCTTTTTCTTTGTTGGGATTATATTGCAAGCTATAGAGTTGTCTTTTGATTGTAGCTGTCGTTACGTTCTGTTCTCGTAATTTTATCTCCTTGAGTCTGTTTAGTAGTTTTACAGGATCCTTTATATCAACTACTTTAGTGTGGTAGCTAGCGTCTATATGGTTTATGATGATATCTCGAACTCGGAATTTGTAATTTTCTTTAACGCTCTCGTTCAAGTCCTCGTTCTTCCTTCCAGACTCGTCTATTACATACAGAAGATCGTTAGCTTGCAGCTCGGATGTGAGATAGTCCATGAAGTAATCCATTTTTACGGATTCTGTTAGTTGGTATTTGCGATGAACTGATTTGTTCATCAATCCGGCTCTTAAGGTCTCCTTGAGTTCAACTGATGAACAGTTCGTCGAGTGATTTTCCTTCAGTGCTTTCACTTCTTCTCTTACCATCCGAGTGATCTCTGTCTTAGTAACTCGTTCTCCTTCGATCTCCGTTGAATTACAATAACCTTTATTATAACCTGCTCGACAGTTTTCACTCGCGTACTTTATTGGAGAAGAATCAAAATTATCAACCTTGTCTTTCATCTGGTCAAATTCTTCCTCCATGTTGGTTTTTAACCCTTCCAAATCATTCGTGAATTTCTCCCTTGCCCAATCTCGAAATCTTCCTTCTCGTCTTGACATAATTTTTTCAAACGTGTCGAGTCTTTTCTCGACGTTGTCGAACCTGGTTGAGAGTGTGGCCAGCTGATTCATGATCTCTGTAAGGGAGTCATTAGTGTAATTTATTCTTTGTTTGACACTCGTTTCATCTGTTACTCGTTCTAATTTTATTTTATTTTTGTTTAAAAATATTTTCTTAATGTTATAATTGCAGTTTTTGACACTTTCAATTTTTAGGTTAGGTATACCTCGTAGCATTGACGCAGAGGCAGCTTCTGTCTCTTTATTTGTCGGCTCCTTTAAATTCTCGTCCTCGTTTGACTCGTTCTCGTTTTTCTCCAAAACCTCGGATCCTCCGTTCTTGCTTTTGTCGCAGCTGCGACTCTTTCCATTTCCTCGGCAGTAAGGCATCAGTAATTTTTTACCCCTTTCTTTTTCTTTGGCTATCTCCTCGGCCAATGCTTCCTTCTGTTCAGCGGTTATATACTCCTCATTTAAAATTTAATTTTTCATAATAAATAGAAAGTCGACATTGCTGAACACAAGCAACATACAAACTTTAATATTTATTTTATCAGTGGGGTTTTTCTTTCTACCTTATTTTGGCAAGACTTCAAAAGAACCGAACACAAGTCACATCAGATTCAAAACTCATAAGGGTTATATTCA
Organism: Anastatus disparis; assembly: GCA_017163975.1. NCBI lineage: Eukaryota > Metazoa > Arthropoda > Insecta > Hymenoptera > Eupelmidae > Anastatus > Anastatus disparis. The sequence goes on along the minus strand of JAFFSR010000267.1, from coordinate 4,471,521 downwards.
ATTTGTTACTAGTTAGGTTTGATGTGAAATATCGAACTCAAGTAGTTCGCATATTAATGTTCTAACTAGTTATGTATTTACCTAGGAATTTTGATTTAGCTTGTTTAAGATTAAATCGCTCTCGTGTGCATACATAAATATACATATACACACGCACACGTACATATACATATACACACACACACACACACACACACACACACACACACACACACATATATATATATATATATATATACATATATATATATATATATATATATATACATATATACACATATATATATATATACATATATACACATATTTAATCTTTCTTATGCATGTGTATATCCCTACTCATACATTCACACATACACTCACACATTCATGCATCCTATATCAATCCTTACTCTCTTTCTTAAACACATGATTTTGTTCATATACATATACATATATACCTAACGTATAGCTAACTCCTGACTCGGTCTCGAAATAAACTCGTCCCTCCTTTATCTCCACACTCGTTTTCTCACCGCCGTGCCTTTCTTCAAATCCAAAAACTTCTTGCGTCTTCAGAAATAGAAGCAAGTTTTTCTTTTCTGTACATAAATATAAAATAAATTAACTTTTATTCGTGTATGTACATATATATGTAAGATAATTTTGTATTTATTTTTGTTTCTTTATGTTTTATGCTTATTATATGCTATGGCGTCCCATAGCTTTCATATAGCATGTACATATATATATATATATATATATATATATATACACATAGATGTACACATTTACATATTTATACATATGCCCATATATACTTGTATTCATTGTACTCATGATATCGTTTCGTCCTCGTTTTTATTTCTCGTTCCTCGTTTCTCGTGTCTGCGATTCGTTCGACATCGTTCTAGCGCGTACCTCCCGTCTCGCGCCATCTTTTCTCTATCTCTTTCTTTCATTGTCGCGGGTCCGCCATTTTGACTCGTCCCGAAGCAAAAGCGTTTCTTACAGAAAGGTACTTCGCGGAAAACCCGATCGCAAATGAAAATTAAGAAAACCCCCACATGTGCATGAAATTGCACACATCACCGAAACTCTTTCTTTTATTTCTTTTTATACATTTTCATTTTCTTCTTTACATGCGCCTACATTGCGTTCATTTCTTTCGAGATACAAAAAAAACAACGCGCACCGCTCCTCGCTTTCCCTTTGCGAAATACACACACGAACAAAAAAAAAAGAAAAACTCCTCTTCGTTCTTCCTTATACCGAAATCCTTTCTCTTACCTCGCTTCATCTCCTTCATCCCCGGGCTTTGCGCAGTGGACGTGTGCTGGGCTGCCATAACCTTTTGATATTTCATTTGATTGAGATGTAACCAACAATTACACAAAGAAAAACCTCAGTGCTTATTTCACAAAAGCTTTATTCAATATTACAATTATCACTCTATGATCAAAACTCTCCTTCTTTATTCTAGCAGATCTGTTGTTACACTGACTGTGTAGCGGAGTATAAACACACGAGGAGAGAGGAAAGGTGGCGCTACTGCCCACGGCAAATCGTCCAACGACAGACACACAAACAGGAAACACAAATATGTGCATAATCCTAACAATTACAATAAAAAATCAAAAAACATACAAGATGTTACTATTGGCAATTTGATTGCGCGTAGTTCTGAATTTATAAAACAAAATACTAACATCATGATTTCTAAGGCTGATAAGGGAGGATCTTTTGTTATATTGGACAAGCTTCATTATATACAGAAAGTTGAATTATGCTTAAGTGATGATAAAATGTATGAAGTAATTAATTTTGATCCCCTTAAAAAATTAGAAGTAAATGTTAATTTGGTTACTAAAAGACTTAACATTTGTGATTTATTGTATAAGAATGATTTGAATGATAAAAATAAAAATAATAAGATATTTGAAATTAAAAAATACAAATGTAATTTGTCAAGATGTTATGGACTGACTAAGGTTCATAAACAAGGGCATCCCATGAAACTTTTGTCTATAAAACTTATCATTAAAGACAAAATAATTATTCCCCATAATAAATTTAATAATATTACAAAATTCTTCCAAAGATAGATTAATTTTAAACATTAAATGATGTCAACGTCTTTCAATTGAAGCTTTTACTGCTTCATAATAAATATTATTAAATAAAGATACGACATCAAAACCCACCAAACAAAATCCTTTTGCAACTATAAAATTCTTAACAAAATCAATAATTCCAAAACTATTTTTATATTTAACGATGACTTGGGCAAATAGACCTTTGAAAAGTTAGCAAAAAACTTTGATATATCATATGTTGGTGAGTTAACTGATGAAATTATAAGTTTCATGGGCCCTTGTTTATGAACCTTCGTCAGTCCATAACATCTTCACAAATTACATTTTTTAATTTCAAATATCTTATTATTTTTATTTTTATCATTCAAATCATTCTTATACAATAAATCACAAATGTCAAGTCTTTTAGTAACCAAATTCACATCTACTTCTAATTTTTTATGGGGATCAAAATTAATTACTTCATACATTTTATCATCACTTAAGAGGAGGTCGAGTATATCTGTCCTTTTCTAATCAAAGTATTGATTTTTTCACAAAAATTAATAACTGTAGCAAAAAATAAGGAGAAAGCCCCATCTCGTATAATAAAAAGCAAGATTTTCTTTTATAAGGAAAAATTATTTTTATCGCTTCGTTTTCAAGAAAACTTTGGAAAATTGAATTGTCCATCCTAACCTCCATTTTTTAAGTTTTTCTTAAAAACGAAGCGATAAAAATAATTTTTCCTCATAAAAGAAAATCTTGTTTTTTATTATACGAGATGGGGCTTTCTCCTTATTTTTTGCTACAATTATTAATTTTTGTGAAAAAATCAATATTTTGATTAGAAAAGGACAGATATACTCGACCTCCTCTTAAGCATAATTTAACTTTCTGTATATAATCAAGCTTGTCCAATATAACAAAAGATCCTCCCTTATCAGCCTTAGAAATCATGATGTTAGTATTTTGTTTTATAAATTCAGAACTACGCGCAATCAAATTACCAATAGTAACATCTTGTACGTTTTTTGATTTTTTATTGTAATTATTCATTATTAATAAAAATTCTTTCCTAAATTTATTATTATCCTCCATATTCAATTTTGTATTTTTGTCAAGACCTTTAAAAAATTCCAAATGTATTTTTCTGTTATTACTCGAGCCATTAGTAAAATTCAAATTTATATTCAATTTTATAGTTTGTAACAAGTATAATGGAATCTCAATAGATGATAAATTCACTACCCACTTCTCTTTTATCTTATCAATTTCTATTAAATATTTTACACTAACGCATTGTTTACATGAATCATTCAAAATGTGTGTACTATTGATATTAACAGAATTAGAGCCTTTTATTGTTTTGAATTCGACTATAATATTCGGTAATATTATTAAATTTATTATGGAGAATAATTATTTTGTCTTTAATGATAAGTTTTATAGACAGAAGTTTGGAAGTGCCATGGGAAGTCCTATTAGTCCAATTTCGTCAGATATTGTCTTACAAGACCTTATTAATGATAGTTTATTGGATTGCTCGTCGGATGTATTGTTTTGGAAAACGTATGTTGATGATGCTTTGGTTTGCGTGCGTACCGATAAAGTTGATTGGTTGCTGCAGCATTTGAATTGTTATGATGTTAATATTCAGTTTACTGTTGAAAAACCGATTGATAGTAGGATTTCCTTCTTAGATTTGTCTCTGGACATACAATCTGATGGTTCTATAGTTACGAATTGATATAGAAAACCAACACACGCAGAAATTTACCTTAATTTTTATTCACATTCCCCAATTTCACGAAAGATTGCTATAATTTATAATTTAGTTGATAAAGCTATAAAACTTTAAAATCCTTCTTTTCATAAACAAAATTTGGATTATGTGTACTCTGTACATGCAAATTCTTATCACTTTGATTTTATTGAAATGCATGTTAACAGTAGAATTAAAAAAATTAAAAGAAGAATTGATAACTCTTTATTTAATAATGATGGTGACATTGTTGATAATATTATTAATAATGAGACTAGTATTGGTTTTATTGTGTTGCCATTTATAAAGAATTTAGAGAGATTTATGTTGAAAATAGCAAAAAAATATGGCATTAAAATAGTGTTCAAGTGTTGCAGTAAATTGAGTTTTTTGAATTCTTTGGTGAAAGATTATATACCAAAATGTAAGAGGTCTTGTATTGTATATAAAATAAATTGTAATGGTTGAGATAAATCTTATATAGGACCGTCAGATAGAAGTTTAGAAAAAAGAATAAATGAGCATGATTCTGATTGTAAACATAATAGAGATCGTTCGGCTTTAGTTAGACATATGAGTGAAACTGGACATCGTTTTGACTTAAATATCAATAATGTTAAAATTTTAAACGTCGAATTTTTGTATAAAAAGCGATTATTGTCCGAAATGATCTTTATTAACAAGTTTAAAAATGTAAATGCGATGTTAGATGCACAAGGCTTAATCACAGTTTTTAAGGAATTTATTCATAAGTTGATTTAATGTATTTTTCATGCGAGTGCGATATGTATATGTATTTGTTTTACATTGTTTATGTACACGGTATGTTGTATATATCTTGCTTTTAATGTATATGCTCAGTTGAACGTCGCTAGTCATGATAATAAGTTTTGACCAACTGTTTATAATAGTTTATAATTTTGAACAATTCATGACTTTAAAGGTTTCTGATTTTCCCCTGGTAGAAAATAGACCATTCAAAAATGGCCATTAGTCATTTATTAGTCATTTTTTTATGAATAATTTTTTAATCACAAAATGGCCAAAATATGGTGAAATTGCTAATATATATAGATATATACTTTATGCAAATAAATTTATAGATATATTTCTATTCTTCAACGAAGAGAATTTCTTTACAAAAATTAACTTGCTAATACGGTAAAGTTAAAACGGATCACAAAAAGCCTAAAAATTATGTTACAGCATAACAAAAATGGCAGAGACTTTAAATAAATATTTTAGAGATTTAAGGTTAGTTCTCAAGCTGCCATAACCCTGTTTTAACCTTACCTTGCAAGTACGCTAAAAGAGAGTGAGAGAGAAAGAAAAAACGAGGAAGAGAGAAAAAGTGTTAGAGTTTCCAAAACTTGAGAGAACTGCAAAACAGACACAAATTAATAAAGTAGTTTATTTTTTGAAAAGTATGGAGTCTTCAAATAAGAAGAAAAAATTTTAAAAAAAGGAAGAAAATAGACTAATGTATCTTCAAGTCAATAAGTTTAACAAGTCTATTGGAGAAGAGTAGGAAAGTGTAAAATTTGAGGTTATTAAAAACAGTGTAAGCAATGGTTGCAGTGAAAATGAATCAACTGTAAAGAAAGCTGTCATATAGTTCTCAAAACTGTGATTTAGAAAAAATTTGTCAAACACACTAATTGATGTAAGATCGTGAATGATATACATAAATTTAATTTTTCCATCGAACTCGTTTCTCTTTAAAAATAATTGATAAAAGTTATATTTGTGATTACAAATTTTATTTAATATTAATATTGTTTCATAATTTAGTATAATATTTAATAATAAAAATAAATTAATGTATTATTTATTATAATAATATAATAAAATGATTGATCATATTTATAACAGTTTTTGACTATTAACCGTCGTCAGTAAGCGGATAAATTGGTCATTTTCTGATTAATATTGGTTATTTCTTGGTCATTTTTTCTAAAACTGGTCAAAATATGACTAAATAATAGTGAAATTTTCTACCAGGGTTGTTAAAAGATTTTTAATTTTTGCTTCTGTATGTTTGATCAATGTGTTTAATTTTTGTATATTTTTAAAGGTTTTTTAGTGACTTGAGAAGGATTACTGAATTGTAATTGAAACGTTGTCGTCGTCGTTATAATTTTAATAAAGTATACACCGAGACAGTATGGCCTGTTTAATCTCATTATTTCTGTTTTCATGCAAGTTTTTCAAATTGAAATAAATTCTTAACCATCAATACTTCAAACGCAATAAAAAGATGTTTTTGATATTACAGTAGCTAAAAAAACTTGCGGCTTTAAAAATCTTTAAATCCAAGCATATAGAAAATGGTTTTATGCAAGTTTTTTTAATTGAAATGAATAAGAGAGTTGGTCGCTCTTGATATTTGAAACTATTGAGACTTCGAGTGCAATTAAGAGATGTTTGTGACCTTGTTGAGGCTATAAGGATTTTGTCGCTCTAGTTGGTCGTCAATCTGCACATTTTAAATATTTATTTATATAAGTTTTTGAACTTCGATGTCTCTGGGAGTTTGTCGCTCATGATATTTAAACCCATCAAGACTTTGATCGCAATAAAAAGATGATTTCGATACTACAACTTTAAGGATTTTGTCGCTCTAAAAATCCATGGTTCCTAGCTCGCCAAAATGATTTTTATATAAATTTTTATAATTGTAAGGCATCTGGGAATTGGTCGCTCTTGGGATTCTTAACTATCAATACTTTAAACGCAATATAAAGATGTTTGTTATTACAGTAGTTGCAAGAAATTTGTCATTCCAAAAATCTTTAAATTCAAGCACATAGCCAATGTTTTTATGCAAGTTTCTTAAATTGGTATAAATTAGAGAGTTGGTCACTCTTACAAGATTTATATGTCCTCCTGAGACTTATTGAGTATCCATATGTCTCAGGAGATATCAATATCATGTTTCGTTTAATATAGTCAAAGAGCAATCATATTGAACGGAGGTTAGTGAAAAAAAAGACTCGCGCTTCTATAGAAGTTATACTTATTACGAAATGTCAATGTAAGAAACAAAAGGAAAAATCAATAGAACTAAAATTTAATGATAAAAGTACTGGAAAAAAACAATATTTTCAAATATTAAGTTATAGTTCGTAATATTAAGTTATAGGACGTATATAACTAATATGGGTCATTCTTTTCAAAAGTGACCACCTCCACCTATCCATAATTCATGTGGACTAAAAAAGTTCTACAACAGTTTAAATTGTAGGTTTTTTCTTTAACTTTCTATTGCCTTATGGCCTTTTTTGAGAAATCAAATTGTAACTTGAAGATGCCGCTCCAGAACAGATGATTATAATAAGAAAAATATATTTATTTATTTTTATTTATTTAAACCAGCATACATTTACATTTATATAGTAAATCCTGTAGAGGTAAACAGAGTTACCTGTTTGCAGGAGCCGGCGGGAAAGAAAAAGAGAAAACAAAACTTACAAACTAACTTACATACTAAAATATTGTATAAAATATTGGTATGATCTATTATATGAAATATGAAATTTATATAATTCTATCCAGTATCACAATTTATCATTTATAACATTTTTTATCACAAAATCAAAACCAAAACATAGTTACATATTAAATTTTTAATTAATCAAATTTAGTTTATAATATATATTTAAAGTTCAAAATAAAACAATAATAATTTCTCATAATTTTATAATCATACATTATTGACAATCCACTGTTTCAACTTTATTTTTCTTGATCTTATGTTATCTATACTTTAAAGTTTATTTGGTAATTTGTTGAATAGTGAGATCGCATATATGTAACTACTCTTTATACTAATCGTTTTATGTCTTTGCGGTATCTGAATAATTTTCTTACTTGTCTTACTTGTAGATATTTGATATTGATTTAGTATACATTCGTAATGAAACAGCAACGATTTATTTGCAAAAATTTGTTTTAAAAGGATTACCTTGTACAATAAATTTATTTTTGTTTACTATTTTTAATATTTTGTTCTGTTGAACTTGTAACAAACTTCATACATTCTGGTATGCTCTACCCCACGCTATATTTCCATAGCAAACAATACTGCGGAAAAATGCATAATATATAATCCTCAATGTATCAGTCTGCATGTACCTGTTTAGTTTATAGAATATAAAAACTAAATATCTTGTTCTATTTATAATATTGTTAATATGCACATTCCATTTCATGTTATAATCAATAATCACACCCAGACATTTGTAATTTTCTACCTTTTTTTAGTATTGTTCCATGTATTTGTATTTTGAAGTTCATTGGTATACTGGTAGTATAAATGCCTATAGGTATATACACCGTTTTCTCGATGTTCAAAGATAATTCATTAAAAGCGAGCCAATCAGAAATCTTGTTCAAATATATTTTCATTCTTTCTTCTACTTCAGTCCAGTTCTTCCCTTCAGCTACAATCACAGTATCATCCACATATGACAATACCACATCATCCTCCACCTGCTGCAGCATATTATTGACATACAAAGCAAAAAGTATAGGACCCACGATTGTTCTTTGAGGTACTCCAGTTGTCACTGTCTTATTTTCACTAATATCATTTTGTATTCGCACACCTTGTTGTTTATTGTTTAAATAGTCAGCTAGAAGTGCATTTGTAGAACCTCTTATTTCATAGTTATTTAATTTATCCAAAAGCAAACTGTGATTGACCGTATCAAACGCTTTTGCCAAATCAAGAAAAGCGATAGCAATCTGTTGACCTTTGTCGAGTTTTTTATATATTATATCTGTTAGATATTGCAGCGCATCTATGGTACCTTTGTTCTTAACAAAACCATATTGATTTTTTACTATTATCATGCTTTTATTAATAAACTGTAATATCCTATTGTAGATTATTTTTTCATATATTTTTTCTATATTTGAGATTAGAGAAATAGGTCTACAATTTTTTGCACATTTTTTTTATCTGATTTATATACTGGTATTATTTCCGCACACTTAAGGGCATTCGGCTATATTGATTTTTTAATGCATAAATTAAAAATATGTATTAAAGGGTTGGAGATGTAATTGGCTATATTTTTTATAAAGTTAGCGTGTATATTGTCAACACCACCTTTTTAAGGTTTCATATTTTCTATGACCTTTTTAATTTTATTTGTACTAGTAGGTACAATGTAAATCGATTTGGGGTTCATCTGGGGTGTTTTTCTAGAATCAGTAATTGGTTTTCTTATTGATTTACACAACTCTTCTCCAACCTTACTGTAATACTTGTTCATGGTGTTCGCAATTATTGTAGGATGCGTTTGTTTCTTGTTATCCTCATGATCATATATCTCTTTGATAGTTTCATATGTATTTCTAGTTTTACCTAATTTTTCATTTACTGAATTCCATAGCTTCCTTGGATTGCTGATATTTTTTTCTATATTTTTCTTCTCATATATAATTTTTGCATTACTTATAACTTTATTTGACATTTTTGCATATTTTTTGTAGTTTATTTCATTCTTTTTATTATTAGGATCAAATTTTCATAACTTATACAGTTCTTCTTTTTTATTACACGATATTATTATTGCACTCGTAATCCAATTATTTCTTGGATTATTTTTATCTCTATTCCTTTTTATATTGTTTTATATTTTAGATTTTTCTATAGATGTTTGTATTTTCCTAATTAATATATCAGTGGCTTTATTTGGATCTTGTATTGTAGTAATTATATCCCAATTTTCTTCTCTTGTTAGTCTATCAAATTTCTTATAATCATATTTTATAATACTATCATTTCCATTGACTTTCTTTATTTTTCCTATTGATAAGAACAGAGGGTCATGATCTGTAATACTATGTATTAGTTTCTATGCTTTTGGCTTAAATGTTTCTACTTTTATAAAAATATTGTCTATACACGATCCATTATTTATGTTATCTGATTGCCTAGTTACTCCCTGAAAACCTGGCCTGTATCCATGTTCCATAAAGTTGTAGTACATTTTATAGCCTGTTAAATTAAAATATTGATAACATTTTAATTCCCGTGTTTCAGAGCATATTATTATTTTTGGTTTAAAATCAAGGCTTTTTAAAAATATCTGTAATTTATTAAAATTAGCATTGAGACTTCTTATATTCATATATAAAATACAATCTTTGCTTTTATTAATGCTACCAAGTTTCTTTATATCATTACATACTAATTCTTTCTGTATTATCGTATTTTGTATACCTTCTAAGAATATTAAATTCTCCTCCATTTATAAATATTATGTAGACTTGTCACTCCGAGGTGATGATAATAATGATGATAAAGAAGAGCTTGCTCTTATCCTTCGTTGTACATTTGGCACGATATCTATCTTTCCAACAAATCTGCTCACTACTAGTTACACCGGATAGTCTGTATTTATAATATGTTTTTCAATTTTATTTTTAAGCACCTGACATAACATGCTGTCATTTACTTCATGTCTAACATTACACGGAAAAGGGCGTTCACGTCGAAATAGTATGACAGTTAATCATGCTATTACAACTTGAGCGTTCATTATCTTTTTGGTTGATTTACCTTTAAAATCGCTATGAGTAATATCATGCTACCGTAAAATGAAGCTAAATAGATACAGCGATTATTAAGGTGATCTCTAAATCTTTCACCTTAAATCGAGGTGAAAGAAATACTTGAATTTTTTTAAATATAGAGCAGCATACGCATGCGCGTAAATTCTTATATAGACACAGAGCAGAGCCATTACATATTATCAAAGAATATAGGATCTTATAGAAGCGTACGTCTTAAGTAAATAAGGGGACTCCAGTTTCTGGGGGACATTTAACATTACGTGTATATCTATTTATATGAAAAAAAATTCAGTATATAAAAATACATGGCATTTTAGTAGCGGCGCCATCTCTAGGCTGGGGGACATAGCTTCAGATTTTGTCCTCTGTCCGCCCATTTAACGTACGCTTCTATAAGCGTCTATATTCTTTGATATTATCATACAAGTTGCACATGCTGCTTTCAATGTGTGTGACTGTGTCAACAATTTTTTTCACCTAAAAACAGGGTGATGTTTTTGCGCTCACGTATTTCGGTGATGACATCAGTGTTTTACAACATGATGTTACAGTTATTTATACAGTGATAGTATATCATGTGAATTTCAAGTGACTAATCATTCTTGGCGTAGGTTATGTCACACGAATTATAGTAGACATCAATCTGAATATTGATGATACTTTTAACTCTCGTATATATTTCACGTGAATGCCTCTTTCCGTGCATATGTAGTTTTGTATTTATTGTTGTTAAATATACAATTCAGACAACATATTTCTGTATCATTTTTACATTCAATAAAATTGTGGTTCTCTGCACACTTTAAACAAGCTTTTTCATTATTACACTTACCCCTACTATGGCCAAACCTGCCGCAATTGTAACATGGTTGAAGATTAAGATCATCAAAAACTCTATTATTTTGATAACCTACAAAAATTCTGTTTTTATTTTCTCTAATATACTTGTATATTTCAGCCGCCATTTCTATTATAGCACTTTGTAGTTTTGTTTTTCTATTTTCAAATATATGTATTACATTGCATTTTGTAGATAAATGTTTAAAATTTCTAGAATTTATGTCCTCTTCAAGCTCTTTCTTATTCATATTCTCACAATTGTCGATTCCTACAATTCTCATTCTTGGTTTTTTTATAATTTCTCTTTCTACTGTACAATAATCTGATAACTTGTTTTTTAAATATTTTTCAGCGTCACATGTACTTTGTTCATTTGCGCAAGAGATGATTAACTCTCCATTGTTCTTAATTATTGTTCTCTGTACTTGAAAATTTTTCTCTTTATTTAAGTAATGCATAACAGATGCTTTAACATCCTTTTTTTTTGTCTTTGGATTTATTCTTTATTATTAGATTTGGAACTTTCTTTTTCTTTAGTTGTATATTTGTTACTACATCAGCTATAACTTTTCTTATTACTTTGAGTCATATCATTATGTTTTAGTTTTTGATTAAATTCTTTTAATATTTCATTTTTATCTTGTATTTATTTATTCAGTTGTCTCAATAGTATATTTTCTTTTCTTAAATTTGTTAATTCTAATTCTGTATTTGGACTTATTGCATTTTCCTTTTCACTAAGAATAGTCACTTCATCTAAAATTTCCTTTCTAATTTCTTCTTTTATGATAGATTTTATTTATGCTATTACAGTTCTGGACTCTTTATTTAATGCTGAATCACTAACTTTTGAGGTTAAGTAAACATGTGCATGCTCCGGGCAGGTTACTAATATTTCACTGATAAACTTAGTATCATTTAATCTTTCGAAATCGCTTTTGTGATATACATTTTCACACAATAGACACACAACAGTTGAAAATCGAGTTCCTGGATGACATCTATAATATTTTATACTTACCTTATCCGGCGGTTGGTTGCCAGCGGTCGCTATATTGGCCAATTAATATTATATATTTCAAAAAATTTTAATGAAAAAAGTTTATATATTACCAATTATGGATTATAATAGTTTTTTGAGACGCTGAATCTTAAGCCGAGGTCTATTTATCCATACAAGGTCATCTTCAAGGTCATTCCAAGGTTAAAGAGAGAAAATTCATTGAATCAAGTCTAATCATCGACTATTAGGGTTTTTTGGGATGACTGACCAGGAGAGTGTCTGAGTTGCGGGTCACAGATCTTGATGAAACTTTGGGATAAGTTTTTAGGTACCAAAATATGAGTAAAGCCATAGCGGTACGGTCTAACGCTTCAAAAACTAAAGATTATAGTCTTATTTTCAGAAAAATATGAAAAAAGAACTCCTAATTGAAGTGAAAATAATTCTGTTTAGAAATATCTTTAATAAATGCACAATAACTAAAATAAAAGTAGAGAAAGCAAGCTTTAATTTGCTAGTTTCCGAATTGAAAAATAATAATTAGAACTAAAGTTATGCTTTTTTAAAGTTAAGTAGCAAAAGAGTCGTAAAAATCAGCATTCTTCAAAATTTAGATGATTTTCATTACTCTCTTAGTGATCAACTTTAAAAAACCATAACTTTAGTTCTAATTATTATTTTTCAATTCGGAAACTCGCAAATTAAAGCTTGCTTTCTCTACTTTTATTTCACTAATTGTGGATTTATTAAAGACATTTCTAGACAGAATTATTTACACTTTAATTAGGAGTTCTTTATTCATATTTTTCTAAAAATAAGACTATAATCTTCCATAACTTTAATTTTTCGAAGCGTTAGACCGTACCGCTGTGGCTTTACTCATATTTTGGTACCTAAAAACTTAACCCAAAGTTTTATCAAGTTCTGTGACCCGCAACTCAGACACTTTCCTGGTGAGTCTAAATTCGAGGTCTGTTAGTTTGTATGAGGTCAGCTTCAGTCATTTAAAGGTCAAATTGATGTAAGAATTTTAAAAAAATTTTTAATGACTAATCATCTATTATAAGGGGATTCGAGATCGGCGAGTCTGAATTTAAGGTTTGTTTGTCTGAATAAGGTCATTTCAAGGTAATAGTCAAAGTAATAGTCAAGGTTAAAGAAAACTGTCAAATCGAATTCAATCATCAGTTTTTTAAGTTTAATTATCAGCTATCAATATTGATGCACAAAGTTTAAGATTTGTGTATGAATAGATCGTAACTTATTCTGACATATAGTCATTAAGCTGCTTCTATCAGCGGGATTCTTTAGTGTTTTTGCTGCTAATAGCTGAATTCCATAATTATTTTACGAATAGAATAGCCTTGAAATTTTTTGATCGGTATATATAGCTTACATAACGTGTTAGATTCTTACGTAATAGTCTCCAGCAAATATAAGTTGGAATAATTATAATAAAAATAATCATATTGAATAAAACAAATGTGAACGAACAAAATTTATAATCTCCATCAGATATCCATTCAATTTTGAATATAAATTTATGTTAGGTATGTAATTGTATTAGGCATATTACCTGTAAATTCTATGAGAATAGTATAAATAATTTTTATCAATTATGGATGATCAATAAACTTAATTATAGTATAAATATGAAGAAATTTTTTATAATTTTCAAATTTAATCTAAATGAAAAAATTAGTTAAATGATTATGTTCAGCTTTTGTGTATTTTTAATGCCTGATCCCAAGCAGCATAAGCATAGAAAAACAGATGTGAGAGCTGATCCTGGGGGATTAAATGATGATGGAAAATAAAAAAAATTGTAGGAAGAAGGAAGGAATCCTTGAATTGCGCGACAAAATATCTTTCACTTCTCCTCGGGCATCATGTCAAACATTGGAGGGATCTCAATCTTTCCGCTCTTGTAGCACAATATACTGTTTATTCCAAAATAAAAAGATTCATTAACTTGAATTTCTCTTTTTTTCAATTTCCACTATTGTATACATATACGTACAATTGAAGGCATCGATGCAATAATGTCCTTAGTGCCATAAACCGCCAGCCGGCGCTAAGGACGTTATTGCATCGATGCCTTCAATTGCGTTATTAATTATTGTAAGTTAGATATTTTTTTAAAGGGACATTCATTCGTATGGTGATCCCAACTTTAATAGTTCATTCTAAATAACATTTTATTGAAGATTAGATATTTTATGAATACAGAAAATGTTTATTAACTTTTCGGTTATTGAAAAACTTAAATATAAACCTTAAATAAAAACTTAAGGGCGACCTCAGAGTTAATATAATTTTTGTAAAGTTCAATTGTTATACACTGAAAAGAAATCGGCGCTGTTACAGGCACCTACCTGACTGTAGTTACGCCAAAACTTACAGTCTGTACAGTTCGTAGTATCTTCAAAACAAGCGATAGGTAGTATATTCACAAATACCATCACTTGTTTACAACATACTATAGTACCGGTTTTTCGTATACTATCTCAAGTAGCCTAAAAACGTGAGACATAGTCGCAGTTATTCCTGTTTTGTAATTTAAAACTAATTTCAAATGAACTTTTAATATGAGTGATTTTGTGAGTAAAATTTTGAAAGATTGGGAGTTAAGCCAATTGAGCAGTTTATTTAAGTGTAAGTATCTATATGTTATTGCATTAATTTTATTTTTTGCAGTGAAAAAAGAGGTTATGTTAGAATAGAGAAAAAAAAATACATTTAATCACAACTGATCTAATAGTAATCTAGTTTCTAAAATTTTGTATACATTGCATACATTGCTACGAGATATATTTTGCAAAATTTGATTACTTATATATATGCCAAACATGTAGATAGACTAAGAAACAAAATTCACTTTTATATACTGTTATTTATATTTAATGCATTTTTATATAAATAAAAAATTGAATTCTATTGTTTGTAACAAAAAATAAAATTTTTTACATTTAAATATCTAAAACAATGCAATTATTTTAGGGCTCGCGCGCTGATTAATGTTCGCATGAATTTTGATATGAAAAAATAAAAATTTTTATTTATGTTCATAAGATAATTTAAAGGCATGACAGAGCTCGCTACCTTCTAAAATAATTCATTAACATTTTAAGGTTGTATGGGCTATACAGTTTGTGTCAAAAGTTAGTTTTTTGGATAATCGTCTATATTTTTCGGTAAAAAGTAATTATTCAATTTTTGGCTTACTAACTTATTTGATAATATTAAAACAATCATTTCAAACTTTGTTTCATTTAAATATAATGAATTAGTAAAAAGTTATACCATTTTAAAGTTTATAAATTTTACACAAATCTAATGCAATCATAAATAATAATGCCAAACTTTCAAAAATGATTTTATTTTACTGCAAAAAGTTTATTTTGTTCAGTTTAAAATTTAGAATCTATTGACGAGGATGGAATTTTGATTTTTATTTTTTATTAAAATTTATTGCTAATTTTCTATGATAAAACAGTAAGTACCGTCTGAGACGTATACATTTTTTCGCAGAAAATTAGCAATAAATTTTAATGAAAAATAAAAATCAAAATTCCATCCTCGTCAATAGATTCTAAATTTTAAACTGAACAAAATAAACTTTGTTGCAGTCAAATAAAATCATTTTTGAAAGTTTGGCATTATTATTTATGATTGCATTAGATTTGTGTAAAATTTATAAACTTTAAAATGTTATAACTCTTTACTAGTTCAACAAAGTTTGAAATGATTGTTTTAATATTATCTAATAAGTTAGTAAGCCAAAAATTGAATAATTACTTTCTACCGAAAAATATAGACTATTATTTAAAAAACTAACTTTTGACACAGACTGTATAGCCCATACAACCTTAATTCTAAGTTCACGAGTAAACGGTGCGTTAGATCGAGTTCTTTCATTACAGTAAGAAAATTTGTAATACTAAACTTGAGAGCGGACAACTTACAGAATTTACCAAAATACCGTACATAAAAAGTTATAAACAATTTTTCAAAATATAGTATTTTGAGGTTAGGTTTATCGAGCTTGATATCTAATTTCCATTCCAAGCTTATAAGAAAATATCAAGTCCAAATGATTTTTTATTTTAACAAAAATTATTGTATTAACATAGCTTTAGTGCGGACAAGTCATTACAATTGTTTTAATTACGGATTTAAAAAGATATCAATAAAGTAATAAAAGTAAAAATTGTGTCCAGCAGCTCCGACATCCCGTTAAAAATGTGTACAGTAGTACAAAAATGTCCAAAGACAAGTTATTAAACAAATTGAAATATTTTTGCCATTCTAAATTATTTGATTTATAAAAATTTAAATATCTTATGTTTAAAAATGCTATTAATTGAAAATTCTTCAACTTGTATAATGTTTCTAATACTCATATTGAATTCGCCATCTTCAATTTAAAAAATCTGATAATAAATTTCTTATCAGCGATCCGGAAAAACTCTGATATAAATATTAGTGTGAAATTAAAAAAATTTTTGAATTTTCGGTAACCATATTGCATTAATTATCTTTATTTAAAAAGTCCTGGATTAGAGCCAAGCAACACAAGAAATGTCAAGATATCATAAAAATATTGAAAACTTTTTATTCTAAGAGTAACATTAGATTGCTTATTTGAAAAATCTTTTATTGAATTTGTACACAAAAACATAAATTATATTCAATTTTCGTCATTTTTTATAAACAATTATAATGTTTTAAAATCATGTTAATAATTAAATAATATTTTACTCGAGACGTAAGAAAACTTCAAATCATGCATTGAGTTTCGCATCATGATTATTTTGTTTTTTTTTCCATATAGGTTATTTATGCATATATATCTTCCTATATTATATAGACGTAAGCCTCAAAAAATAGCATTTTTGCGTCCTCCCCCCTCCTCCCCAAGCCTCCCCCTTCCTCCCCCAGCCTCCCCCCTCCTCACCCAGCCTCACATTGTTAAATTTTTTTAACGTAAATATAGGTTTTTTTATCAGCCTCTGTGAGATGCCTACTTTGAGGCATTTTAATTGGTGAAATGTTTAATTTCAAATTACTTGAAGTCTCGTTGAGCTGTTCTACCACAGCCTCACTATGAATAAAATCTTCCGAAGATTGTTGACTGCTTGAAGTCGATGAAATAGGCGCATTTTTCACTTCATCTAATAATATTCTGTAACACGAAGGGCATACTTTATCTTCTCTAGAGAAAGAAGTATTTGGATACAAGCGCTTCAAAGACTCCGTTAGATCACCTAATTTTCTAAGCGGACTTTTGGAGCAATCATAAACAACTTTTTTGTGCCTTTCTTTTAAATCCTTGCACTTCATTTTAACAATTAGTGATGCCATTATTGATATTCTGTTCAATGACAAATCGAAAAAAATAATTTTTCTTAAACAACTTTATTTTTTATCTTCCTTTTCTTCTATTTTTAAACGCGTCAAGTCGTTGATGAGAATGCAAAGAACGAATCATCGCCACCTAGTAGTGACATGCGTCAACTCCCTACAAAATAAATTCAAATTCTAGGCGCGAAATTGAAACTGATAAAAAAATTATATTCTTCAACAAAAAAAATTTTTATTATAATAATGTACCATAAAAAGAGGATAAATGGTTATGTATTCTTTTATCAAAATAACTTTATTTTTAAATCAAAAAATTTATATCTTCAAATTTTAATCTTCAACGAAAATTGCGTTTCCTCAATGTAAATATCATATTTATTTAAAGTTTCAGCATTTTTTTTAAACTTGAAATCGTCATAACTTTGATTCTAATTGATCAAAATATGCGATCCGGGGTTTATTTTAAAGATGATTGTTGATATTTTTGATATATTAATAAATAAAAGCATAAAAATAGTTGTAAGAACACGTAAAGTTCTTAAAATAGTACGATGCGCCATGGTATCAATGTTTTAAAATCGAAAATATAAAAAAAACGTTTGAAAATCTGTTTAAAAAAAATAAGGCAAAATCGCATATTCTAACCTACCCTAAAAGTTAGTATTTTTTATGTATAAAATCATATAAAAATTAAAAAAAAAAAAATATAGTTTTTGAGAAAATCGTGTTTGAAAAAAATCGCTTTTTTTTCGGTTTTTCGTAAATAACTCAGTGAGATCAAATTGTATTATAAAAATCGAGATTGCATTTAAAACTAGACAGAATTCCGCACACTTTTGTCAAAAGAAAAAGGTTAAAAATTGACGGAGCTATAGTAATTTAAAAGTAGAGGTTCATTTTCAATTTTTGAATTTTCGTTTTTACATACAACACTAAAATTGCTGTAGTAAAAAAAAAAAAATTTTTTTGAGCGTTCTACGAGGTAAATTTTATCTTCATATACATAATAGAAGGTATTTTTATTACTTAGAAGAAAAAAAAAAATTCGATCAGTGACGGCCTGCATGAATCTGAATGGAATCAGCCACATAAGAAAGTAATATGTTAGAAAGAGACAGTAAATATTCCCCACGAAGACGACCCGTGATGTTTTCTATAAGCACTTTATCCGTTCATTTCCGGTTTAGATCAGTATGGCGGAAACATTTTCTTGTCTCTTCCTAAAAGAATTCCTAGAAGGTCCCTAAAGAAGAATATAAAATATCTTTTATACACATATTTACGATTTATTAAAACAATAATACACTTCCAAAGTTGTCAATAACTCTTGCCATATATATATAGAATAATTATTGATGCTAATCTTGTTTAAAAGTCTAAAATATTTTTGTAAAGCGAAAAATGCTGCGCGTAATAGAGCCCATTTAAACATGTGTATTTTTCTTTAGCGCGACAGAGAAAGTAATACTAAAAAATGATGAATATATATGGGTAAATCTTTCATAATGTTAAAATTTCACCTGCAACAAATTAAAAAAAAAAAATACAGGCACACGTATAAAACTAATTTTCTCTGAATGTTGACGTATTATAATGAAAAAAAAAATCGTGTTACTCACTTTTAAGGGTAGTCTTTTTAACAAACATCAAAAGACAGATTTTCGAGTAAATTTTTCATAGTGTTAAAATTTACTTTCAATAAATTAAAAAAAATTGAAGACACATGTATCAAATTTATTTTTTTTAAATGTTGATATATTAAAATGATAATAAAAGAAAAAATCGCATTACTCACTTTTGAAGATAGCTTTTTTTAATATAAGACATTTAAATATATTCATTATTATCACACCCAGGTATAATATTTTACATATCTCAGATCAGTTTTTTAAGTATTTTGGGCTATAATAGATCATTTTCCATTGAGCTTTTTCATTTTTACATGTTTAATATGTTACAGAAAATATTTAAATACGCAATTTACATTAATAATTACAAAATTTTTTGTAATAAATAAAATATGCCAGAAATGCCAATTTTTTTGGAAAATTCATTTTTGGCGATTCGGGTATTAAAATTGAGTGATATTAGTTACCCAATGACTTTTGGGATTCCTGATTACAAATCATAAGTGAGTGGAATATCAATTTATTTTTGCTAAAATTGTCAATCTTAGGGTATGAAATTTGACATGGATTTGTGTAGTTTATGTTTTCGAATAAAAATACTTATATTCCTTTTAACCAAATATTTTAGTTTATTTAATAAACATTAAATCTAAAAATTTTAAATTTAAAATCTAGAAACTTCAGTGATGATTCAACTCAACGTTCTAGGTGTAAGCTATTAAATACATACTAAAACTGAGCTTTTTAAAGTTTAAACTCTTTAGAATTAAAACATTGATAGAAACTAGGTAGTTGATGTAAATTTGGAAAATTTAATAGCCGGGAAAAATTCAATGATTTCCAGAATACTCGAAATAATACTTCAAAAGCAACTTAAAGATTACATTGAGTATTATAAAATAGTAAATTACAAAGTTCACAACAGAGAAAAGGTGAATCAAAGCTTAGGTTTTCATATTAGTGGATAAAAACCTATTTTCAAAAGTGAGTCACGTTTTTTAAGTATAATTTCAAACGAACAAAGAACTTTATCTACACTAGGCACACGTTCCTAATAAAAAATTTCTCTTTGTGATTCTAAATATTACCTTTTGATGTAGTTTAAAATATCACCGCTGAATAGTCTTTTTTACAGCATCGTATTTTCCAGAAAAAAGTAAAATATATAAATTTTTGGTAACATTTTAATAACCTTTCAGAAAGTACGTTTGTTAACAGGCACACACCCATGCTCTTGATTTTCCAAAAGTATGTGTATAGATAAAGCTTTGGTGTGAATTTCAAATCAAAAAAGCAGTAGTCATTTTTTTTATAGCGGTAATTTATCATTTTACATGGCCTGGTAACATTTAAATTTCAAAAAAAAAACCTCTTTTCCCCATCCGCCATAAAATGACACGTCTGATTATCATTAAAAATATAACAAAATTAGTTTCTAATAACTCAATAAATCAGTGAACATTTGCTAACAAGATGTGCTATCTCATATTTAGGAGAAATGACGCAGTAACATGATTTTTAAAAGTATGAAAGAATTACCCATATGCTCACGCCGGCTCCATCTCGAGTAGTATGTTTCGCTTTACAACAATATTTTAGATTTTTCAAACAAGTTAGCATCAAGAATTATTCTACACATATATATCTAAAGTTATTGATAACATTAGAGGTATATTATTGTTTCAGTAAATTGCAAATCGCTGTGTAATAGTACATTACGTAACTAGTGCGAGATCACCCATTTCCCGCACGTGTTACGTATATTATTTTTCCACACAAGATGTGGAAGGTTCGATTGGTCTTTTACATAATATATGATTGTATGTTACAAATTAATAATAAAAAAAAGAATAATCATATCATTTTAAATTAAAATTCATATTACAAAAAAAAGAAATTGAATGTGTATTAGAGAATCGAGGATGTAATAATAGAAACAAATATAACATTGTAAACTTTTTATTTATTGAAAGAAAACGTAAATTAAAGTACATTATTTTTTTAAGGAAAGGAAAATAGGTATTTCTATAAAAATTCAAATAAATCAATAAATTACATATTTAACCAAAACATCATTTAGTTAGATAATTTTTTTACGAATTTAAATTTTAGAATTTACATTAAAATTAATTTTAATGTTATTACGATTGTTTAAAGTCAGTGTAATATTTTTTTTCTTTGTTGAAATTGTAACTCTACTCTTCTATATTTTTTTCTTTGTTCAAATAATTTTATTGCTGAAGTGAAAACTTTAGATCTTCGGTTTTATAATATTAAACATTTAACAAATTTATTTTATTCCTTGTAATATGACTGATTCCATTCAGATTTATGCAGGCCGTCACTGATAGAATTTTTTTTTCTCTTCCAAATGATAAAAACACCTTCCAATATGTATATGAAGATAAAATTTACCTCATAGAACCCTCAAAAATATGTTTTTTCCTCGCTACAGCGTATTTAGTGTTGGGTGTAAAAATGAAAATTAAAAAATTAAAAATGAACCTCAATTTTCAAATTGCCGAAGCTCCTCAATTTTTAACCTTTCTGGACGTTCTTCTAATGAAAATGTGTGAAATTTAATCTAGTTTTAAATGTCGTTTTAATTTTTGCGATACGAGTTGATCTGTCTGAGTTATTTATAAAAAACCGAAAAAAGCGATTTTTTTTAAACGCAATTTTCTAAAAAACTATATTTTTTTTCTGTTAAAATTTTTATATGGTTTTATACATAAAAAATACTAACTTTTAGGATATGTGAAAATATGTCATTTGGCCTTATTTTTTTAAAACAGATTTTTAAACGTTTTTTTTATATTTTCCATTTTAAAGCATTGATACCATGGTGCATCATGCGATTTTCCCAACTATTACGTCTTTTCACAATTCGTTTATGCTTTGATTTATTAATTTATCAAAAATATTAACAAAAATCTTTAAAATAAGCCCTCGATCAAATTTTTTTATCAATTAGAACCGAAGTTATGATGATTTTAAGTTTATAAAAATCGACGCCTCCTAGCCATATAATTCTATTTGGAATATCGGTTCCATAAAATTCTTATTAAAAATATTACAATGTACGGCTATTTCAATGGAAATTCAATATGATTCTTACTGATGTCGACGTATTATATAATTCTAATTGAAAATGCGTTCAATATTCTAATTGAAAAAGCCGTGTAATATAATTCTAACTGTAGCAGTCGTGCATTATAATACTAATTCATATAGTAAAACCTGATTTGAATAAAAATTAACATCAAGTTAGAATTATATTGAACGCATTTTTAATTAGAATTATATTATACGGTCGACATCAATAGGAATCATATTGAATTCCCATTAAAATAGGCTTATATTGAAATATTTCTAAATAAGAATTTTATAGAACTGTTATTTCAAATAGAATTATATGGCTAGGAGGCGTCGAAATAGAAATTTTTTTATTGATCATTAAAATTTTTTATTCAGTTTGAATTTTGCACCCACGATTTAAATTTACTTTGTAGGGAGTGACATATGCCACCGCTAGATGGCAACGATTCGCTTTTTGCATTCTCATTAACGATTTAACGCATTTAAGCATATGAAACAAGTAAGATAAAAAAATTATGAAAGTCTACGATATAACGGATTTGCCCACATTAAATGACAATTACGAATGTGAAACATATGATAAATGGTTCGAAAATATTTAAATTGCTTTAGATACTTGTTCAAATTTTCTTGAGAAAGTGCGGTTGTTAAGTCTTATACCAAGCAACATTTCCAAAAATTATTTATAATCAGTTTTATCAAATGTAACTGTTTATATGATCGATCAAGCAAGATAATTGGTAAATAATAAAAATATTTACAAAAAGCCTAAGAACTATTGTGGCCATTCTTTGGATGGTAAAATTATAACGAAAGTGAAAAATTATTATTTGAACGATGATTTTAATTGATCTCGTCAAAGTGCAAATAAAAGTGACACAATATCTGTTAAAGAAAATAGTATAAAAACTAAAAAAGTTAAACGCTTTCTTACGCGAAGCATAAGAGAAATATTTATTTATAGAAAAAAATCCTGAAATTAAAACAAAAATTGGTGAATCAATACTCTATGCCTTAAGACCAAAGTGGGTTATACCCCATCCACCAAACGATTCGTGTCTTTGCGTTTGTTGTGAGAACCTGAAACTTACGTTGGCTGCTTTAAATGAATATAAAAACGAGAATATACATGACATTGCGGATTTGGAATTGAAAATAAATTCTTCACTTATTTGTTCAAAAGATGTTATGAAATGTGCACTAAGAAAATTTAAAGAATGCCCAATCGGAGATAGTATTGATTCAAAAGTGAATTCTTTGACAGAAAAAGATTTATACGAAGAAATAACTTTATTAGACAATTTTATTTTTGATCTTACTTGTTTTATTTGCTTGAATGTGTCAAGTCGGTAATGAGAATGCAAAAAGTGAATCGTCGCCATCTAACGGTGGCATATGTCACTCCCTACAAAGTAAATTTAAATTGTGGGCTCAAAATTCCAACTGAATAAAAAATTTCCATTTTTATAAACTTAAAATCATCATAACTCCGGTTCTAATTCATAAAAAAATTTGATCAGGGGTTTATTTTAAAGATTTTTGTTAATATTTTTGATAAATTAATAAATCAAAGCATAAACGAATTGTGAAAAGACGTAATAGTTGGAAAAATCGCATGATGCACCATGGTATCAATGCTTTAAAATGGAAAATATAAAAAAAAACGTTTAAAAATCTGTTTTAAAAAAATAAGGCCAAATGACATATTTTCACCTATCCTAAAAGTTAGTATTTTTTATGTGTAAAACCATATAAAAATTTTAACAGAAAAAAATATAGTTTTTTAGAAAATCGCGTTTGAAAATAATCGCTTTTTTCGGTTTTTCATGAATAACTCAGACAGATCAACTCGTATCGCAAAAATTAAAACGACATTTTAAACAAGATTAAATTTCACACATTTTTATTGGAAGAACGTCTAGAAAGGTTAAAAATTGACGGAGCTACGGCAATTTGAAAATTGAGGTTCATTTTCAATTTTTTAATTTTTATTTTTACACCCAACACTAAATACGCTGTAGCGAGGAAAAAACATATTTTTGAGCGTTCTATGAGGTAAATTTTATCTTCATATACATATTGGAAGGTGTTTTCATCACTTAGAAGAGAAAAAAAATTCGATCAGTAACGACCTGCATAAATCTGAATGGAATGTCATATTATATTTTACACAGCGTGTGGGAATATTTTTTTCCCGCACGCTTTTTTCCGTGCAGGAATAGAGCTCTTCCCGTACGGGAAATCGTGTAGGAAATCGAACTTCCCGCACGCCGTGTGGAAAAAATTATTTTACATTTTTCTCTCACATGACCGCAGCGCCCCCATGTGGTAAATATTTCCGACTGCCTCTTCAATCATACATATAATGACTTTGATCGGTATTGTAGGTATCTTTATGGGATAATAACATGTGAATCAAAATCCACCATGTTACGATTCCCCCTGCTACACGGAAGTATACAGTGGAATCGATACTTTCGTGATACGTACGAGAAGTTAGGTGGAGCTAAAATTTCCTTACAGCTTCTGTAGAATCAAAAACATCTTATTATTGTGTTTAAAGTATTGATAATTAAGAATGTCGAGAGCGACAAATTCCCAGACGCATCTAAATTCAAAAACTGACATAAAAAAATATTTAGAATCTGCAGATTGAAGAATTACTAGAGCAAAGAAATCCTTAAAGCCTCAGTGAGGTTACAAACACTTTTTAATTGCACTTCAAGTCTTAATTGTTTTAATTATCAAGAGCAAATAATCCCCATATGCATTTCAATTGAAACAACTTGCATAAAAACATGTAACGGCCGTAAAGATCAGGTGGCCGCATAAATGTAGCTGAATGTATAGCTAGAAATATACTTAGTAATTACACTATAAATTACACGCAAACTAAAGAAAAGAAATAAACTGGAATTTTTAAAACTTATAGGTTTTATTCTAAATACAATCACTAGCTATACATGAGAAAGGGCGTCAGTCACGTGATATGGACGCAACTCCGTTAGAAAAGCTAATTGCTTGACTAAATGAATTTAAAGACGATTAACGCACTGCACAATAATGAAAAGAACAAGATTGCTAAAGGGGAACGCTATAAATCGAGGGAAAACAGAATGATATTTGTGCTCGCGGAAAACCGGTATGCACGCGCACGTGATATCTCCTATTTTAGCACCCAATTCTATGCATACTCATACGCGTACAAACCAACGTTAATTATTCTAAATTAATTTAAAGGACTTCATAGTCCAATTAACAAACTAGCGATATTACATCACGATAATGTAATCATTGATATAAAAACGAGCACGAGGCTCAGGACACTGCACGCGGATATAGTCAACCGCTTTGTACAATGGTGATAGAGGAAATGCATGCTTCATCAGAGTCCCTCTGATCGACATCCTTCGTCTTGCTTTCGAGATGTGCGCGCGCATATACGCGCGAGAAACCTATTCCGACTGAACTACTAAAGTCAAGTCCGTTAAAAGTTTGATTGTACGGCGTGTATGCTCCATGCTTAATGCGCGATTTTGTTCAATTTTCCTCTGTCACCTTTTATTTATACTAGAGGAGACTGAAATGACCAATCTGCCGTGTCACAAACATTTTCTGTGTGCTTGGATATAAAGATTTTTGAAGCAACATATTTTTTGTAGCTACGGTAGTATCAAAGACGTCTTATGATTGCGTTCAAAGTCTTGATGATTAAGAATCTCAAGAGCGACAGATTCTCCAATGCTTTAAATTTATGAAAATTTTTATAAAAATCATTTTAGCATGCTAGAAACCATAAATTTCAAAAGCGAAAAAATCTTTGAAGTTTCTGTTGTATCAAAATCATGTTTTTATCACGTTCAAAGTTTGGATTTGTAAAAATATCATGAGCGATAAATTCCCAGACGCAATTAATTCAAAAACTGATATAAAATATTAAGAGTGTGCCGATTAAAGTATTACTAGAGCGAGAAAATCTTTAAAGCCTTAGTAGGTCCACAAACATTTTTTGATTGCACTCAAAGTCTTGAAAGTTTCAAATATTAAGAGCACCTAACTCTCAAATTCATTTTAATTAAAAAAAGTTGCATGAAAACATTTCCTGTGTGCTTGGATTGGAAGAATTTTAGAGCAACAAATTCTTTGCAGCTACTGTAGTATCAGAAACATTTTATTACTGCGTTTAAAGTATTAATGATCAAGAATCTTAAGAGCGACAAATTCCAAGATGCATTACAATTATAAAAAATTTTATAAAAATCATTTTAGCTAGGAACCATGAATTTTAAGAGCGTCAAAATCTTTAAAGGTTCTGTCATATCAAAATCATCTTCTTATCTCGTTCAAAGTTTGAATTTCTAAAAATATCATAAACGAAAAATTTCCAGACACATCTGAATTAAAAAAACTGACATGAAAAAATATTAAAAGTGTGATGATTGAAGAATTACTAGAGCGACAAAATCCTTAAAGCCTCAGTAAGTTCAGAAACATTTTTTAATTGCACTCGAAGTTTCAATTGCTTTAATTATCAAGAGCGACTCATTTATAAATGCATTTCAATTGAAACAATTTATATAAAAATATTTTGTATGTACTTGGATGTAAATATTTTTAGGTCGACAAATTTCTTATAGCTACTGTAGTATCAGAAACATTTCACGATTTATTAAATACATTAAGACCAGGCCGGAGTAGAATCTGATACCGACCGAGTAAAAATTGAGTTTTTTGTTATTTACTTAAGTATTGATCGATGTATCTTCAAATTAAAGGTTGGGCGCAATAGATATTATTATTATAAATATCTATGCACAAGAAAAAAAAATTCTACCGCTTTGTTCTTGAGAGAAGTAAGGAACGCCGAAGTAAAAGTTTATATTTAAAATATTTTCGCGTTCCTTACTTTTCTCAAAAACAAAGCGATAGATTTTTTTCTAGTGCATACATATTTGTAATAAGAATATCTATTGCGCTTAACCTTCATTTTGCAGATACACCGATTAATACTTGAGTAAATAACAAAAATCTCAATTAGAAAAGGACAGCGAATCCGGCCTGCTCTTAAGAAAGAAACTTTCTATTTTCACTCAGGCCGAATGACCGTATTCGAGTCTGAATCAGGTTTTGGGACTTACGAACTATCCTATCTTAGAGCAACAGAAAAGCGACAAATTATGCAACCAGAATGGAGTTGCTAGCTATAGCCGTTCCTGAATTACTGTTGTGAATGTCGCAACTTAATATTGAGCTAGAGTATCCGTTGTTTTTCGGAAACGGCTAGAGCGATAAATCAGTAACAAATTACTAATCATCGCATGACTTATTAGATACATTAAGGAAAACAGTTTCCGTTTTCACTCAGACCCAATGGACATATCTGGATTAAGATTAGGTCTCGGGACTTGCGAACTATCCTATCTTAGAGTAACCAAAAAGCGACAAACTATGCAACCAGAATGGAGTTGCTAGCTCTAGCGGTTTTTGAGTTACTATAGTGAATTTTTGCTTAATATTAAGTTAGAGTAACCATTGTTTCTCGGAAACGGTTGGAGCGACAGAACTCAGCTTAGGATCAAATGTCAGCGACAAATTAACAGAAAATGATGAAACATCGAATGAATTATTAGATACATTAAGAAAAAAAGTTT
Source organism: Anastatus disparis (assembly GCA_017163975.1). Taxonomy (NCBI): domain Eukaryota; kingdom Metazoa; phylum Arthropoda; class Insecta; order Hymenoptera; family Eupelmidae; genus Anastatus; species Anastatus disparis. The sequence goes on along the minus strand of JAFFSR010000267.1, from coordinate 4,443,532 downwards.
TCGTTTTGACTCAGGGCCAATACCTATATTTGGATCTGGGTCAGGTTTTGGGACTTATGATCCATCCTATTTTAGAGCGATAAAAAAGCGACAAATCATGCGACCAGAATGGAGTGGCTAGCTCTAGCCGTTCCTGAGTTACTGTAGTGGATTATTTAGCTTAATATTGAGCTAGAATAACTATTGTTTCTCGGAAACGGCTGGAGCGACAAAATCCAGTATAGGATCAAATGTCAGCGACAAATTAGCAGCAAACTATTAAACATCGCATGACTTATTAGATACATTAAGAAAAAAAGTTTCCATTTTGACTCAGGCCCAATGGCTATTTTTGGGATTTATGAACTATCTTATTTTACAAGGAAAGTCCCCCAACCCGACCTTACTGATTTCAGCCATTCTGTGATATATTGTAGTACTCGAAAAAAAAGAGACACCTATTTTTTTCGTGACGACATCCACTTTAAAGAGGTGAAAAACACCCCTAAATTTTATTCCAAAAAATCGTTTTTTTTTGTCATATCTCGGCTCCTAATTAATACTTTTTGATAAAAAAAAGTGCAAGATATTTGTCATAAGAGGCGTAAGATACTAGATTTATGACCTAAGGGATTGCAACCCTTATGTTATATTTTAAATTAACTAGATTTGTTATAGTTTTTTTCTCTATAAAAACCAGGATATGAACTCAAAAAATTAAATAAAACATTTTTATGATACCACCCCAAACATCGTAAACTACTCCGTAAAGTTATTGACCGTATGTATATAATGAAAAATTAATTTTTTTCTTAAGATTCATTACACGTGAAAGCAACTACGTTATACGTTTTTTGCAATATTTTTATATAATTTTTAAAGTAATAATTTTTATTTAGTACTTACATTTAAAGAGTTATTATAATATAATATTTTGTCATATTATGTTAGTTACTTTTTATAATCATCAGCATAGCCGTTTATCTTCATTATTATTATTAATAATATCGCTATTATTACTATTATTTACGTTGTTGCTGTGATTATTTTTTATAGACAAAAGCATAAATATTTTATTAAATCTAATTTTGTATTTTTGTTGTAATACAATCCAATTATTTAAATATAAATATTTTAATTTCATTTAAAATACAACAGCTTACAAAATTGAAAATATCAATATTATATTTACTCATCAAAGCCAGAAGTTATTTATGTATATTATCTTGTTTATACACTGAAAAAGAAAGATATCTCATTGAAAATACGGTAGTCTTGTTTATAGTTTACAAAAAAAAATTTACTCAATTAAGCTTCATCGAATAAAGTTCCAGAGAAATAAAATAATCATTTTCTTTAAATACTGACTACTGAAAACATTTAATCTTTTATAATTAAATTTCTAAATTAAATCTATATCGAATAGGTTCTAATTTAAATAATATAATTTTGGTGTACTTACGTGTGTATTTTATAATTCATATTTCTAAACCCATTAATTATTTATCCTAATAAAGTGTTATTATTAAATGCTTTTATTTTAAGATGAATATCAATCCCTTAAATATAGTGTATTTATTATTAGCGTATTTCCAAACTTTGCAAATACCAAATAGCAAGACAAATTTTATAGAAATTGAGGTGTCAGAATAGCCTTATATTTTTTTGGGCCTTACATTTTTTTCTTCTTTATATTTTTTGAGCATTATATTTTTTTAGCCTTATATTTTTTTGAGCTTTATATTTTTTAGGGCCCAATATTTTTTTATTTTCTATATTTTTCGAGCATTAAACTTTTTTTAGCCTTATATTTTTTTGGGCTTCATATTTTTTTAGGCCTAGAAATTTTTTTTTTCTCTATATTTTTTGAGCCATATATTTTTTTGGGCCTTACATTTTTATGGCCCAGTAATTTTTCCTTCTCTATATTTTTTTAGCATTATATTTTTCTTGGGCCTAATATTTTTTTCTTATATTTTTTGAGCATTATATTTTTTAGCCTTATATTTTTTAGGGCCCAATAATTTTTTCTTCTCTATATTTTTTGAACATAATATTTTTTTTAGCCTTATATTTTTTTGAGCTTTATATTTTTTTGGGCTTTATATTTTTTTGGGCCCAATAATTTTTTTTTCTCCATATTTTTTGAGCATTATATTTGGGTGACGTCTGCACGTAAGCAGCGCTAAACGTCTTTCGTGACACTCTCTGTTTTAGATATTTTTTCTGCCGCAAGGCTGCCTTCAGGCTTTTTTGTTACAGATCTCTTGCAAGCGCCTTAATGCAAGACAGCGTCCATATTATAATCAGGTGGTGTGATGCTGTACTTGCATAGATATTGGAAGTTTTTCTGGAGTTGCTGAGATTTTTGAGGTTAGTTGAAACTGGCTGTTTTTGCGGAAATTTGTGGAACTATAGAAAGACGAAATTCTTAAATTTTACCACAAGAGGGCGCCATAATGGATTTGTGTGCTATATGTAAGTTACCACCCACAGACGCTTGAGGCATGAAAACGTTTTATAGCTATGGTAATTGTCGTCAACGTTGTCATGCGAAATGTATGTCTCGCACAAAGAATAGCACAAATTATATCTGCAGTAAATGTGTCGAGACAAAGACAGAGAATGGCGCCCCTACCACCAATCATAAGCATAATCTTGGCTCTAACAGTCAGCAGTCGCAAGGCATCAATAAGAACGCTAAGAAGCTGCTTTTAAGTACCTCTACGCCATCAAGAAACGACACGCAATCACCACTGGTCACCGGCATACAGGGGCAACCACCAAGTAACTCGAATAGCTCCATCAGATCTTCAAATGTTAAGGCGACTTCGAAGGCGGACGACATAAGTATTAACGTAGATAATAAAAATTCAAGCAATGGTGCTGACTTTTTTTCAGTCCAAGCTGCTTAGTTAGAGATTGAAGGTGCTTTGTCTTGTAAGTTTGAAACAATTCTGAGTGCTCTTGATCGACTTCCGGGCCTCGAGAGTCACGTAGTGGGTGTTGGTGATGGTTTGCAGGGCATTGTAAACAAAATCGATGAGCAAAGCAAATTAATTAAAAATTTAGAATTAACACAAATGAAACTGCTTGATGAAAACATTAAACTTAAGGGAAGAGTCAGCACCTTAGAGGGGGAGTTGCTGTCTGCTGTAAAGGAAAATTATGAAAAAACTAACAAAAACATGGTCTCTAATATAAATAATATTCAAACATTTCTGCATAATGAGTTTTAAGAAGTAGACAGGAACTTCTCGGAACTTACAAGTGGGGTGGCTTGCGTGGCGCAAACCGTCGCTGATCTCACTGTCCAGGAAGAACCAGTAATTGCTCCGCATACTGACACGGTTACAGGGCCTGTTATTTTAAATAATTCCAAGGTAGACAGTGGAAAAATTTCCCGCCAAAACATGAACAATTGTGGAACCGAGGGTAGTTGCTTGGTAATCTCTAGTGGACTGGATTGCTTGGCGACTAATGTCCGACCGGATGATTATGCTTTTGCTATTCTCGGTGCCATAATTCCGACTATTCAGCAGACACATATATTGTCAGTAACTGCATTAATATCTTCCCAGACAAAAAGCAATGCGTCTTCTGACGACCAGGCCAGTGCGATCGGTGACGATTCGGTGGGCCTTTTCTCACTGCTGGTCAGACTCAGCGAGGAGGATCTGGGTCGTCAGATATTTATAGAAAAAAAAAAATTACTAACTTTTCATCAGCGGATGTTGATTTTTCTCGATTTGCTGGTCTGCCTGCCACCAAGAATTTTGAAATTTTTATTAATGAATACCTTCAGAAAGATATTTATAAGAATTTTAAGGATCTTAAAAAATACGCGAAGGACAAAGGTTTTAGTTTTGTCTGGCATCGTGGTGGTAGGTTTTCGGCAAGAAGAAAAAGAGGGGAGAGAGCCTTTGCCTTTACCTCTAAAAATGATATTGACAGAAATTTATGTAACAAAAGCGATAACGATGCTGTTAAGGTAGCCACAAAAAATTGTAATGTTGACGATACTAAAAAGAGTAATGCATCTTCCGGAAAAGGCCCTCCCCAATGACTAGGCCAGGACTCCTTGAGGGGTCGTTTAGGGAAAAGGGGTGAACTGCGGGCGGGCTTTCTTAATGAGACCTCCTTGAGGGCTCATGTTGAGCAGGTTCGTGAACTCTTGTGTGGCTCTTCTTACGATTTATTTGGTGTGGCTGAGACCTGGCTGGGCCCGACTGTCTCGGATGACGTCATTCGGATCACGGGGTACAAAGTTTTTAGACAGGACAGAAATCTTCATGGTGGAGGAGTTGCCCTCTTTGTTAAAGAGAATTTAAAGTGTAACATATTATCATGTTCAAATACCATAACGAATGAAAACAGTGGTAAGCCGGAGGTACCAGAATTTATTTTTTGCTCTCTTCAGGCTGGCAGCTCTGAACCTGTGTTGGTTTCTGTCATTTATCGTCCTCCAGCAATTTTATTTACCAAAGATAGTGATTTATTAGATTCTTTGAGAAAATTTACTCCTGATTTCTCACATCAAATTGTAATGGGAGATCTGAATGCCAATTTCCTACCAGAAAGCAGTGACGCCAAGTTTCTTAGTAAGCTGTTGGCAGAGCTTTCGTTTCAGTTGGTCCAGCACGGTGCGACACATCACACACAGACTTCTCACACATGGATTGACCTCATTCTTGTTGATGAGAACGATACTGTACTTGAATCGCGTAACTTACCAGCAAATTTTCATAGTCGGCACAATTTAATTGATGTGCGTATTGCTTATAATGCTTGCATTGTGGACCATAAACATATTAGGTATAGAAATTATAAAAAAATTTGTCCAAATTTATTGTTATCGAAGTTGGCCGGAAAAAATTGATTTTCATTCAAAATTTAATGCAGATCAATATTTTTAATGTAATGTACATTATATTTCGGGTTTGATTGCAGGAAATTTCCGGTAGTTTTGTTTTCAGTAAATTTAATACAGATATAACTTTTTCAACGTGAAGTACGTCAAATTTTAAGCAAAATATCAGAAAACTTTTAGCAATTTGGTTTTTATTCAAAATTTAATGCTGATCAAGATTTTTAATGCAATGTGCATTATATTTCGGGCACCATTGCAGAAAATTTCCAGCAGTTTCGTTTTTAGTGAATTTAACGTGAATATGACATTTTTAACGTGGAATGCCTTAAATTTTAAATAAAACCTCCAAAAATTTTCAGCGAATTAGTTTTCATTCAAAATTTAATGCAGATACAGATTTTTAATGTAGTGTACATTATAATACAGGCTCAATTGCAATTAATTTCCAATATTTTTGTTTTTAGTAAATTTAATGGGAATATGACATTTTTAATATGAAATACATTAAATTTCAAGCAGAACATCAAGAGATTTTTTTTAATTTTTTTACCATCCCAAATTTAATGCAGACCTGGATTTTTCATATAGAGTGCATTAAAGTTTAATTTCAATCGCAAAAAATTTTCAACAGTTTCGTTTTTAATACATTAAATGCAAACGCAACATTTCAATGCGAAGTACATTAAATTTAAGCCGATCATGCAATTTTCAGCAAATTTGTTCTTAGTGAAAATTTAATGCAGATCAAGATTTTTTAATATAGAATGCATTAAATTTCAAACTAAATTGTAAAAAATTTCATTCAGCTTCATTTTTAGTAAATTCAATGCAAATCGAAATTTTTTATGTAAATGCATGAAATTTAAAGTTACATGGCGAAAAATTGCTTGAGCTTCTTAATTATGCCGATAGGAGGACGCGCGTTGATGCGCGTTTTGTCCCCAAGCGGTGGGAAGAGACCTCACTTACTATATAAGCCGGCCGTTTTGTGTAGACACACATGCGCAGCGGCTGTCGTATTACCATATAAATGCGACATTATAAGTAAATTTGAATGTATTGTATGCGGATATGTATTGATATATAAGTATGTGTTATAAAATAATATATTCCAAGTATCATGTAAATAAAAATCCACTCAGTGTTTCATAGTTACAATATATAAAATATACTATGGAAAAAATAGAATTCGAACAGAATTGTAAGAAAAATCATCAGATTTGCAAAAAAAAGGATCAAAACAACAAATTAAATACTTAAGAGAAAATAATGTAATAAGAAATTATTTTAATCTCATTACTGACAAATTAACAAAACTTTAATATATTTTCTGAAAAAATTTTAGGTGTATTGCACAAAATTTTTTTGGGCGTTATATTTTTTTTGGACTCATACATTTTTTGGGCTTTATATTTTCTGAGCCCAATATTTTTTTAGGCCTTATATTTTCTTAAGCCTTATATTTTTTTCGACTTATATTTTTTGGGCCCAATACTTTTTTCTTCTCTATATTTTTTGAACCATATCTTTTTTTTGGCATTACATTTTTTTGGGACCAATAATTTTTTCTTCTCCATATTTTTTGAGCCATATATTTTTTTGGGCATTACATTCTTAATTTTTTCTTCTTTATCTTTTTTGAGCATTATATTTTTTTCAGCCTTATATTTGTTTGAGCTTTATATTTTTTGGGGCCCAATAATTTTTTCTTTTCTATATTTTTAAGCATTATATTTTTTTAGCCTTACATTTTTTAGGCCCAGTAATTTTTCCTTCTCTATATTTTTTGAGCATTATATTTTCTTGGGCCTATTATTTTTCTGTGCCCAATATTTTTAGGGTCTTATATTTTCTTGGGCCTTATATTTCATGGAACTTATACTTTTTTTGGGGCTTACATTTTTTGGGCCCAATAATTTTTCCTTCTTTATATTTTTTGAGGATTATATTTCCCTGAGCCATTTTTTTGGGCCTAAAATTTTTTTTGGCTTAATATTTTCTTGAGCCTTATATTTTATTTGAACTTATTCATTTCTTGGGGCCTTATATTTTTTTTAGGACTTATACATATTCTTGGGTCTTATATTTTTGGGCCCAATCTTTTTATGGGACTTATATTTTCTCAAGCCTTATATTTTTTGGGCCCAATACTTTTTTCTTCTCTATATTTTTTGAACCAGATATTTTTTTTGGCATTACATTTTTTTGGGCCCAATAATTTTTTCTTCTCTATATTTTTTGAGCCATATATTTTATTGGGCATTACATTCTTAATTTTTTCCTCTTAATCTTTTTCGAGCATTATATTTTTTTCAGCCTTATATTTGTTTGAGCTTTATATTTTTTCGGGCCCAATAATTTTTTCTTTTCTATATTTATTAAGCATTATATTTTTTTTAGCCTTACATTTTTTAGACCCAGTAATTTTTCCTTCATCATATTTTTTGAGCATTATATTTTCTTGGGCCTTTTTTTGGGCCTAATATTTTTTTCTTTATATTTTTTGAGCATTATATTTCCTTGGGCCTATTATTTTTTTTGTGCCCAATATTTTTTGGGTCTTATCTTTTCTTGGGCCTTATATTTTTCGGAACTTATAATTTTTTTGGGCCTTATATTTTTTGGACCTAATAATTTTTCCTTCTCTATATTTTTTGAGCATTATATTTGCTTGAGCCTATTATTTTTCTGTGCCCAATATTTTTAGGGTCTTATATTTTCTTGGGCCTTATATTTTATGGAACTTATACTTTTTTTGGGGCTTACATTTTTTGGGCCCAATAATTTTTCTTTCTCTATATTTTTTGAGCATTATATTTCCCTAAGCCTTTTTTTTGGGCCTAAAATTTTTTTTTGGCTTAATATTTTCTTGAGCCTTATATTTTATTTGAACTTATTCATTTCTTGGGGCCTTATATTTTTTTAGGACTTATACATATTTTTGGGCCTTATATTTTTGGGCCCAATCTTTTTATGGGACTTATATTTTCTTAAGCCTTATATTTTATGGGCCCAATACTTTTTTCTTCTCTATATTTTTTGAACCATATATTTTTTTTGGCATTACATTTTTTTGGGCCCAATAATTTTTTTTTTATATTTTTTGAGCATTATATTTTCTTGAGCCTTATATTTTCTTGATCCTTATATTTTTTTGGAACTTATACTTTTTTTGTGCCTGACATTTTTTAAGAATTATTTTATAAAAGATAGTAAAGCATTAATGATTGGAAGATATAGTTTTTTGCCTTATATTTAGGGCCTTATTTTTATATAGGTGCTATATTTTTATCCTGATTTTTTGGGCTTTAATTTTTTATTCTTTATTTTGGGTCTTATTTTCTATTTTATTTTTGGGCTTAATTAATACTTCATTTAGTCATTCATATAGTTTTTTTGCGTGTGACATACGTCAAGTCGGCATTTTGTGTTTTATGACAATATTTTGTATGTTTTTGTTGCTTCAATTTTTGTATTTTTCACATATATGACTAGAGGAATCGATTATATTTTTGAAGTGTAAATGAGTAAATAAATTCTTATAAGCATTGATTATAAGTAGCAAACTAGGGCTCTCTCTCTCTCTCTCTCTCTCTCTTGATCTCTTACATTCTCTCTTGATTTTCTACGTTTTCTCACGTTTTCTCATGCTTTTTCTCGCATTCCTACGTCTTGCTCCCTTACGCTTCTTTTTGTTCTCCCATGCATTCTCTTTCTTTCTGTCTCTTGCTGTCTTTTTCACTTGCCGTCGCTTTTTGTTTTTTCTTTGTTCTTTTTCTTATTCTATCTTGCTCTTTTGCTTTTTTTACAGCTTGCATTTTTGTCCTCTCTTGCATTTTTATTTTTTACTCTAATAAAGCATTCCATCCAAGCCTGTTATTTTTTAAAGGGTTCATCAGTGGAGCGTTTTTTTTTAAATTTTTGTATAACAGGCTCCGCTCTCGATGTTAAATTTCTTGTATTTTCTATATATTATTTTAAAGTGGTATAGTGTTAAGCCCGGTTACTATTGCCTGGTCAAAATATAGTCCTCTAATACCATAAAATACATTGGCCGGCACCGAGATTGTAAAAATTCGTACATACGTTCGGGTCGTCTTACAAGCGATCAAATAATAAAACATCTGGGACGCATACTATGTTTCGTCCGTTTGGAAATCTCCGTAATTAGTAAAAAGGGATACGTTTGATATTTACATATTGTATTTTTTACCTGTGTATACTTGCGTTTACTTTTGTTTTTACCTAAACCGAAAAGGCAATAACAGTTTGTACTTGGTCGAGTGCTTCGACTACCTTCTCTAGCATAAGAAATAAAATACCTTCAAAATAAACCTAGTTATACATTTATTTCAATACAGAACTTTATAATATTCGTAATATCATCTTTGTAGATTAATTTCTATAAAGATACGCTAATCCGGTTAGCGTATCAAGTCTTTCGCGCCGCATCATTCTGAACAGCTATAAATCGAAAAGTTACGCGCGTAACACTAGTGTTCACCTAGCTATTCAATATAGCAGGCTAAGCGAAAACGAAAATCACCTATATTAAACAAATATAGGCTAAGCAAAAACAAAAATCACCTATATTATACAAATATAGGCTAAGCGAAAACAAAAATCACCTATATTATACAAATGTAGGCTAAGCGAAAACAAAAATCACCTATATTATACAAATGTAGGCTAAGCGAAAACGAAAATCACCTATATTATACAAATATAGGCTAAGCGAAAACGAAAATCACCTATATTATACAAATATAGGTTAAGCGAAAACGCAAAAATCACCTATATTATACAAATATAGGCTAAGCGATTAAACGAATCATAGTGTGTCTACAATATACGTATATATGTAGACATAATATTATATGTACATAAAAAGAAGATACGTGTAATACACTTACATACTGCAGATGTAAGCTAAAGCGACACGTAATTCACCTATTTTGTTTATAGGCTAAAATGATAATACGATTCATTCGAACATATGTTGTTTGTATGTTAAACAGCAGTAACTCTTCATCTATATTAATTTTAGGCCAAGTGAACAACTCAGTGTACAGTGCATATAAGTGGAGAAATAAAAACTATGAAGTACCGTCTAACGAAACGATTTTGATAAATATTCAAGAAAATCTATAAACTATATTTTGATACGAAAAAAGAGACAATGTCTCAAAGTCAAACTTAAGGCGGTCAATCGGACTATCATTCCAATTTCAAATACGATGTCAATAAGCAAAGAAAACAGGGTAGGGTAATTACTATCATTGAATCGCTGAAACATTTTTTAAGTGTCCATTTAACAATTTATTATAATACCAACATAGAGGCATTCGATCGTCTAAACACATTTATACGAAAACGCAAAACAATTATAAGGCATATAGTTCTGTTTAGTAAATTTTCAAATAATTTTGAATAAACAAATGAAGTTGGGAATGACAAATTGCAATTACGGTTACAAACTCTTACATCTCGATTCGCCAACATTAATGCAATAATTAAAAAAATCGACACGGAAAATAAGCATGATACTTATAATATTTGACTCGAAAATCTAAACTTTAAGTTATTGCTAAAGCTTAAACTTTTATACAACACGGAAACTTGAGATACAATTAGTTCCGAAAAACTAACGTTACAATTCGTATAATGTTGAAGCTGCTCGTCGCTATATTCTTAACTTTTGACAGGAAAACGGAACAGTGGACGCTATTTAAAAATGCTTTTAAACGGGCACCATCATAGATTGTTGCAACCGAGACAAACGAATTTTGGAAGATTAAATCACGCTAAATATAATGGAGTATAGATTTATACGTTTAAACGGTCAAAAGCTTGAAAAATTTAAGTTCAAAATTTGCTTTTCTAAATCGAAGTCTTATGTCGGATACATACTAAATCTAATCAATAAGAATCTCAATTCGATTTATTAAATAAAACAAATATAGGTAACTGCATTAAAAGTCGAAACATTATGAAAAAAATCAGTATATTTTTCTTAATAACGGGAAATCACTTGAACAGACATAGTTTATACAGCGCAGAAAAAGCGCGCTCAATTTGAATTTAAGAGATATTTAGAATATATTCAAGATCATTAAATTAAAAAGCATTTAATCAAAATACCATATGAATTTCGTTATTACTAAAAATATGAGAATGATATTCAAATCATAGGAAAATAAAATAATTGATATAACAGCATTATTTTACTTCTTGTATCAGTTCAAAGGATAAATAAAAATTATTTTTAATTTACTTGCAATCATTGATTAATACAATAAAAAGCTAATTATTCAAATAATAATATTCTGTGACAATTAGAATTTTTTATTATAAAAATACATATCGCTTATCAATGTGAAAATTAGAATTCTTTATTATATAAATACATATCGCTTATCTTATCAAATATCACGATATACGAGAAATTTATGTTAATATAATCTACCAAGCATCTATTTGCAAATACAAGACTTATGAACATTTAAACAATCAGACAGCCCGTGAAATTTATCATTGAAATTTTCTTCTTCGCGTTTGATAATTCAGCCTTATGCATTTTTCTCAAAAAATCATAACTTGTAAAGGCATAACGTCGTTTGTTAACATCAGAGTACGTAGATTGTTGAGGCACAGCAGTGCGCATATCGTGATACGACCAATCTTCGTCGGTTTATTATTCGAGTCATTTCGAAAAAAATAAAATGCATAATTTTTTATTTTGTTTTGTTTTTGCCGCACATTTTGCTCAGATATAAACGACGTAAAAAGCGTATAAGACCAGCATAATTAAATAACGTGGAAAATTTAGTCGTTCAATTTGTACGAGGTATTTGCTTTTCCGAGAACTTTGAAGCTTAAGAAAGGTCAAAAACGTTAATAAATAAAAAGAAGTCGGTATTATGATCTGGATCAGTTCGTAGATAAAAGTAACTTATTACTTGTTACTGGTCAAAAATTCTAATATCTTCTTTCAACGGAGTCGTCACATTATTTTATTCAAGTCAAATTTTCTAATCGACTTAACCGTTTATATTATCACTAAATATACGGTTATGCGAGAATACATATATGCGATACGCCAAAATATCGGGCCATAGACGAACGAATAATAAAACATCTGGGACGCATACTATGTTTTGTCCGTTTGGAAATCCCCGTAATTAATAAAAAGGGATACGTTTGATATTTTCATATTGTATTTTTTACCTGTGTATACTTGCGTTTACTTTTGTTTTTACCTAAACCGAAAAGGCAGTAACAGTTTGTACTTGGTCGAGTGCACATCACTTCGACTACCTTTTCTAGTATAAGAAATAAAATACCTTCAAAATAAACCTAGTTATACATTTATTTCAATACAGAACTTTATAATATTCGTAATATCATCTTTGTAGATTAATTTCTATAAAGATACGCTAATCCGGTTAGCGTATTAAACAAATAGTATATTACAATTTTTAGAAAAACGCTTTACCGAATCCGAAATATATTACTTCGATTATTTCTGAAATCGTACACGAACAAAATGTGGTAATTATCTATTGCCAAATTTCTTTCTGTGCATATGCAGCCGATTCAACAGCACATCCCCATATGCAGCCGATTGTACTGTGAATTTTTAAATGCAATCTATATCACTGCGCATTTCTGTGTACAGTCAATTCATCAGTGCTTTCGAAAATGCATCATGATTTTGAATATTATATCAAATATTATTATATTAGGTATCATAATATCTTTACTATATAAATATTTAAAATATTATTTATAATATTTCTTTATATATTTCTTTGTTTCTCTTTTAAGAAATTTATTTTTGTTTCCAATATATTTAGAATATCGTCATTATAATTTAAAATTGTTTCATCATCATTATCTTCTATGTATGTGCTTCTGTTAGGTAAATTAAAATCATTTAAGAGCATGACGAAGCTGTCCGCCTTCTAATAATATTTCCAATCTTAACTTATGAATAAACGATGCGTTTAATTGAGTTTTTTTGCTATAAAGAAAAAATTTGTGAGATTAAACTCTAGTGCGGACAACTCGAGAAAACCACCAAAATATTATACATACAAAGTTATAATAAAAACTTTCAATACATCGTATTTTAAGGTTAGGTTTGTCGAGTTTGATATCTAATTTCCAATCCAAGCTCATAAAAAAATAACAAGTCCAAATGATTTTTTATTTTAACAAAAATTATTGTACTAATATAACTTTAGTGCGGACAAGTCATTATATTTGTTTAATTTAAGAATTTAAAAAGATATCGATAAAATAAAAAAAGCAAAACTCGATTGCTGCAGCTCTGACATGCCGTTAAAGAAAATCCATTGATATGTAAATTATTTTGGATAACATTCAATGCCAATATTTCGCCTATATCTTTTTCGTATTTAGGATGATAAAACTTATCTTTATATTTTTCGTATAAATCTCGTGCATTTATGGGATTATGAAAAATGCAAATAAAAGCGAATAATTCACAAAGGGCATGAGAGAATCCTGTCAATGATGCTTCCTCTAAACATCGGTCCCATTCTTCGTCTTCATTAATTAATTGTTTAGCTTTAGCTGCTTCATAAAACGAAGTATATATTACATTATCAATAGTACGTAAATCTTCAAAAGATGTGGCGCCTTTAACATGTAATAGTAATAATCTAATAAAGTAGCGTTCTCTATCTTTTGGATTTACCAAATGCATTCTACTAAGTATTGGTTTCCTTATTTTTTTTCTTTTATTCCACTTTTTTAGTTTTTCGTCAAATGTATAAAAATGCGGTATTTCTGTATACAAGTAATCTCGAGGTTTTAAATCTTCTCGATTCAATTTGAAATATGCTGTTAATGTTGTTCCCACATTTTTCTGCATGATCGTTTCTTCTTTTCCTTCTTTAAAAATACATTTTGTTGATTTTCTTCATGAACACTTAGTCTTTTTATAGTATGTGAAATAACATGTAAAGGTTATTCTAATAATCTGTGCATTACTTCAGGCGGACATAAATATCGTGTATTTATGTATTGTTGTATTTCATCATATTCATATTCAACATTTTCATTATTGTCATTTTGAAAAGTATCTTTCTTTTCTGTTTGGAAATCAACATTCACTTCGCGTATTTTAATGTATGCACAATCATGACCTTTATAACAATATTCAAATAAATATTTAATGCATTGTACAGTGGAACTACGTTTATATGTGCATTAAATTTTAATAATAAGTAAGGATCATAAGGAACAACAAATCCATAATCTGCTACTCTTTCTGTAAATTTATTCTTAAAAATTATTTTGACGCCATCATTTTTACGTTTGTATAATGGGTAGCTATTGGATTTAAATACTGCTGAATCATTAAATTTTTTTGGGAAACTTTTTGTACATTGCTTCGTATTTTTATCCATGCATGAACAATTTATATTTTGCATACCACAGGGACCGTGTATCATAAATTGTTTAACAATACTATATAATTTCAGATAAATATCTTTATTTGGGATTTCTGCCCTTATTATTTCATCAACTTTTTCGGGAGTGTTAATTTTATCATTTTTATCTAAGAATAATAACATATGCATATGTGGTAATCCTCGTTTTTGAAATTTAATTACGTAACTCTACGCAACACATTTTTCAAATATTCCTCTTTTAATTACTAAATCTTTAAATTCTTCCACTTGTTGATGCAATACTTTTGTTACAATATCCAGCCTATCTATTGAATTTTCATAATTTTCCAAGTTTTTAATTATTTCTTTTCAATGTGGATTACACGTTATAGTTAAAAAAAGGTCAGGTTTACCATGATAATTTACAAGTGTCATCGAGTCCATGTAATTTTGTTTCATAAATCGTGGACTGCCTGTAAAATTGGATGGTAATATGACCATTTTTTCAATTTTTGACGATTCTAATTCTTTTTTGTTACGTAAATAGTCCATTACTCCTTTGTAACAATCACTTCTTAATATATTTTGATTTTTTCGTATAGAATATAATCTAGCGGTTTCAACTTTTACAAATGCATCAATGATTGCCTGATGAAATATTTTTCCCAAATTGAGGTATGGATTAAATTCATTTCTAATACTAAATCTATAATTATAAAATTGAAATTTGAAATATTAGTTTTTCCAAATTTACTTTTCATATTTGGCATCCATCCATAACCACCATTAGGATAAATTAGCGGATATGTCATAGGATCTGTATGTTTGCTAATTGTTGGTATACTAATTGGTTTTTCATACTCAGAGTGAATGACAATATCACGTTCGATAGGAGGACTATTATCTTTTCTAACATATACTATCGCGACTTCATTACAGGTAGGTACATTATATCTATTTTTCTCCAAATTGTTATTGCGGACAATAGACATTGTAACTGTTCTTGGAGGATAATTGATTTTTGCACATCATTGTAGTTCTTTTTCTACTTTATGCATCATTTTATAGGTTTTTGCATAAGGGTTAATGTTTCTTATTAAATTATCTAATTCTTTTAATAATACTAAATTTGCATTGAATTTATTACGTTCAATCGTTGCAATTTCATTATCTAAAACATATAATTGTCCATATTCACGTGCTTTATCTTTATTATGATGCAAAGCATACACATTATGATAAATTTGTCCACATATTTTTATAACTTGTGGTCCTTTACCTGTTAATTTATCAAAATTAGCACCAAAACTTGCGAACGCTAAAGCATTATTGTATAATCTTACATTTTGTCAAAAATCAATACTTTCTTTTCTACGTTCGGTTGCTAAAAGTTTTAATCGTTCTGGGTAAGGAGGATTGTCTAACAATTCCACCTTACCTTTATGACAACAATTGGAGAAATCTTTACTTTTACTATATTCGAAAGCAAAATGCTTTGCATCACAATAAACACATGTATGTGTCATGGAGCCAATGTAATTTTCAGATATAACATTTTTATCAAAATATATATTTGCAGTACAACCAATGAGTGTAAAATTACATTCATCTGCTAGAACTTTTTCATTCAATTTCTTCAATTTTTTTCCCATTATGTCCTTAATTTTATCATTTTTTTTTGTTTATCATAACATTATCATTGTTATTACAAATATTATTATTGATATTTTCAATATAATAATTAATGTCTTCAATTTTTAATCGATTACACTTTATAAGTAATGTTTTTAATTGAAAAGAATCATATTTATATTTTCGCTTTCTCTTATCTGTATGTTTATGCATTTCAATATTATAATTAAAATGTTAAAATTGGTAAAAATCATTATTCATTTGCGTTTTGTCAATAACATCTGAAATTTCCAGTTGTTGATCGTCAATTTTTTCAATTATTTCCATTTTGTCATATTCAACATAATGTTCATTTTTTAATTTTCTATAAGTTTTTCTTTTGCGTAAGGCTTCTTTTTCACGTAGCTGTTTCAATTCATCAGTACTTATATTTTGAATCGATTTTACTTATGCTATTCTATTCTCTTCTAATATTTTTTCATATTTATGTGATTGTTCTTATTTAAATTTTATATAAGCTTCTTTCTTTCGTGAAGCCTCACTGGCACGTATTTGTTCTAATTCAATGTTACTTTTTTTTCCTTTGATTCCATTTTGGTTTTCTTATTATTTTTTAACTTTTCTATATATTTATTTGGTTCAGAATATTTTGATTTTATATAAGCTTCTTTCTTACGTGAAGCCTCACTCGCACTTATTTGTTCCAATTCATCATTACTTTTTTTTCTTTGGATTCCATTTTGGTTTTCTTAGTATATTTCAACTTTTCTATATATTTAGTTGGTTCAGAATCTTTTAATTTTATATAAGCTTCTTCCTTACGTGAAGCCTCATTCGCACGTATTTGTTCCGATTCATCATTACTTTTTTTTCTTTGGATTCCATTTTGGTTTTCTTAGTATATTTTAACTTTTCTATATATTTATTTGGTTCAGAATCTTTTAATTTTATATAATCTTTTCTCTTACGTGAAGCCTCATTCGCACGTATTTGTTCCAATTCATCATTACTTTTTTTTCTTTGAATTCTATTTTGTTTTTTTTTAGTATTTTTTAACTTTTCTATATATTTATTTGGTTCAGAATCTTTTAATTTTATATAAGCTTCTTTCCTACGTGAAGCCTCATCAGAACGTATTTGTTCTAATCGATCATTACTTTTCATTTTCTTGGATTCTAATTTCGTTTTCTTAGTATTTTCTAACATTCTTTTATATTTATTTGGTTGTTCCATTTTCATTTTTAAATAAGCTTTTTTCTTTCGTAAAGCATCATTGACACGTTTTTGTTCTAATTTTATATTTTTTTTCTCCTGCATTTTTGTAATTTTCTGTTTTATTGCATTTTTCGAAATATTTATTCGATTTTTTTGTCACCTTTTTCTTAATCAATTTTGTTATATTTGAAGATTTCTTGTTATCTATTTCTTTTAATTCTTTTCTTTCTTGATTTAATTCAAACTCATTATTCCTAATTTTATCATCATTATAATTTATGCTAATATCATCAAAATCCATTAAATAATCATTTTGTCTTAAAAATTTTTTTTCTGAAGAGTCATTGTCAATTTCCATTGGAATTATTTCAAGACTAGAATCCTTTGGTTTGCAATACATTTGCATCATTTTTTTTGTTCTGCTAATAACTGCATTTGTAATTTTTTTTCAAGAAGTTCAATCTCAGCATTATCTAAATTTAATGGTATTTTATTTAAACAAGGTTCATGACAAAAATTTCTATTTATCATATCCGGTGGATTATTGTAATTGATAGTTGCATTATTATAATTATGTAAAATTGGAAACATTGTTATTTGCTGTGTTTCAAAAATTTTCAATAAATGTAATCGCATTTGGAAAATATTGTATTTTAAGCAACATGAATATAAATTGTAAAGTATGGAAACAGCAAAAGCAATTGCAAAAACGCTGCAATCATAACTATTTGTTTGTGATTGTAATGTTTCGAAAACTATGCTTCATTCTGATTTGTTCGGAAATAATTTGTTTATATAGATTTTATGCTCATCTTATAAATATTTAAGATTGAAGCTGTCATATATATGAATTATTTTATTATTATAATACATACAAATCCAGTGACCACTTTTGAAATTTCCAGAAAATAATAATTGCATAAATTGGGTATCAATAGATACTGAATTAATATATTGCGGTTTTTGAATAAGTAGAGTTGATTGCACATTAAATGAGGTGCACCGTTTTAAAATATTATTTAATTCTAATATATGATTATCAGTTAACATCGAATTAATTCCACTATACAATCCTTGTCCTTTAACAATTAATTTATTTTCCTCAGTCAGACCCATTATTGAAAATTAAAATTCTTTCAACACTTTTTATCTACTTTAAATAAACTTAGAATTGCTTTTATATTAACTTATTTGATTAATTGTATTTTCATACGTAAAAGCTGAAAAACCCAAAAAAAATTATGAAAAATGCTATGAATTATCATTAGAAAAAAAATTGAGTGCTAATAAAATTAAGTCTTAGCATTAATTTAATTAAGGTCACAAAATACCTTTCACAAATCTTTTTACTCTATCTTATTTATTTTTACTTATATGATGAATATAGCAAGATGAAATTTAAATGATTTTCATTTCTTTTTTCAATTTTGCAATTTTCCAGAAATTTATAGCTAAAATAATATGATATGCAATAAAAATTTTTTTTAATTAACTGATTTAATAATGAATATATCTTAAATAATCTCCGAAAAGTTGCTTATGTAAATCTAATTTCGTTTTTATTTTGTTAAGAGGCGGTCGGAACCAAATCAGATACTTAGTTCAGTGTTTATAATAAACGCTTATAATAATTTAATTACTCATCTATACGACAAAAATTAATTCAATACCTCTAGCCATGTACATGCATAATTTAAAATAGTTAAAGCCACAGTAATATACAAAATATTATCGTCAGGCGAAAAATACTATTTCATAGTCAAAGCGACAATTTTTTGCATGTAATATATGTCAAGTCGGCATTTTTCGCTTTATGACAATATTTTGCATGTTTTTGTGGCTTTAATTATTTTATTGTATTTTTTACATATATGACTAGAGGAATCGACTATATTTTTACAGTATAAATGAGTAAATAAATTTTCATAAGCATTTATTATAAGTATCAACCTAAGTAACTTCAAGACAGTTTTTCTTAAATATTGTATTTTAAAAATCTTCAGTCTGCTTTTGAATAATATTTTTATTATAAAAAGAATTGAAATAAATCTAAGGGGAAAAGGTGTTTGGTGCCCTATATTAGTAAAATAACACAATAACTCACAAGTTATTAGTTATAATAATTTTCTGAACTCTTTTCACATTAATTCAAATAATATTAAATATATTTTTATTATTCAACTAAATCTTGATATCATGTAAATGTTATAAGTATAAGTTATTGAAAATAAAATATATTGCAATATAAAAGAATAAGTAAAATATAATTTAACATAACAATAATTATTTTAAGATTTATTCAAGTGTAACAGTCAATAATTTATTTGTTGACCTTACAACAAATCTATTGTTTCATTCGTTGAGATGAGTACTAATCAATTTAAATTACCTTATAATATGAATTATTATATTTATTTACTTTGATAACAAATATTTTTGCATTTCAGCTACAACGAGTGAAATAACAGGATTCTTTTTACAACTATCTTTTTTTATAACATTAGCTAATGTAGCTATGAGATACTAGGAAAAAATTATCTTATAAAAGCTAAGTATAGAATTAATAATTTCAAGATATAATAACTAGAAACTTTAAAACAGTTTTTCTTAAATATTGAATTTTAAAAATCTTCACTCTGCTTTCAAATAATATTTTTATTCTAAAAAGAATTGAAATAAATGTAAGAGGAAAAGGTGTTTGGTGCCCTTTATTGCAAATTTCATTGAGTAAAATAACATAATAAATCACAAGTTATTAGTTATAATCATTTTCTGAACTCTTTTTACGTTAATTCAAATAATGTTAAATATATTTT
Source organism: Anastatus disparis (assembly GCA_017163975.1). NCBI lineage: Eukaryota > Metazoa > Arthropoda > Insecta > Hymenoptera > Eupelmidae > Anastatus > Anastatus disparis. The sequence continues at coordinate 4,423,598 of JAFFSR010000267.1, read as the reverse complement.
TATTATTTAACTAAATCTTGCTATCACGTATATGTTATGATATTGAACGTGAAATATATTGTAATATAATACCATAAGTAAGATATAATTTAACATAACAATAATTATATTAAGATTCATTAAAAAAATACAGAGTCGTTGCACCAATAAATGAATTGTTTAGAAAAAATTCATTTTGAAATATTTCTTTTTCATATTTAAGAGGAGGTCACGTATCTCTGTCCTTTTCTAATCAAAGAATTGAGTTTTTTACAGAAACTAATAACTCTAGCAAAAAATCAAGAGAAAGCCGCATCTCGTATCAAAAAAAGCAATATTTTCTTTAATAAAAAAGAATTAATTTTATGGCTTCGTTTTCAAGAAAACCTTGAAAAACTTAAATCATAAAGGTTACGGCGGACAATTTGGTTTTTCAAAGTTTTCTTGACTACGAAGTAATAAAATTAATTAATACTTATCAAAGAAAATATTGCTTTTTTTGTACAAGATGCGGCTTTTTCTTCATTTTTTGCTAAAGTTATTAGTTTCTGTCAAAAACTCAATTCTTTGATTAGAAAAGGACAGAAATATGTGACCTCCTCTTAAACATCTTTTTGAATTATCAAACTTGGATCATATTCTTTAGTAAAGTTTTGAGAACTTAATAAAAAAAATATATATATATATATATAATTACATACACAAATACATTTAAAAATAGATACTTTGAAATTTAAAATATTCTAAATTGAAAAATATTTTATAAAGGTCAGAATCAAACCGAGCGACGTTAGGAGCGAGGTAATTGAAGCTAGTTGGATATAAAAATTGAGCATAAAAATAAGTCATCTATAAATTTTCAACAATTTTCTATATCCGGAACATTCTCAGAATGGCGGCCGAATATATAAAATATTCAACTAATAGAGTAATAAATATTGCTTTCCACATTTTAGTCCCGGAGATGATTGGATATTAAAATTAATCATATAAATGAACCGTATACAAATATATTTTCAACTATTTTCTATGACCAGAACATTTTAAAAATAGCGGCCCAACAAATGGAAAATTGAACTAATAGAGAAATAAATACTGCTTTCCACATTTAATCCCTAGAGATAATTGGATATTGAAATTAAGCATGGAAATAAGCCGTATATATATTTAACCATTTTGTATTTCCGGAACGTTTTTAAAATGACGGCCAAACATATGGAAAATTCAGCTAATAAAAATATAAATACTACTTTTCACATTCTATCCCTGGAGATTGTTGGATATTATAGTTACACTGTTTAAAAAAATATTAAATTTAATGTAAAATATGAAACTAGCTTCCGATCCGTGTTAATAATTTTAAAAATTAATTCTTAAAATTACGATAAAATTATTAATTTTCATGCAATTTTCTGGTAAAATTAAGGTAAAATTATGAATTTTAAGAATTAATTTTTAAAATTAATAACACGGATCGGAAGCTGATTTCATATTTTATATTAAATTTAATAATTTTTTTAACAGTGTAAGCATACGAATATGTCGTATATATATTTTCAATAATTTTCAATATCTGAAACTTTTTCGAAATGGCGGCTGTGCATACAAAATTCAAATAATAGAGAAATAAATATTCCTGTCCATATTTTAGCCTCAGAGACGATTGGATATTAAAATTAGGCATAAAAATAAGCCGTATATACATTTCTAACCATTTTCTATATCCGAAACTTTTACAAAATCGCAGCCAAACATATGAAAAATTTAATTACTAGAGAAATAAAAACTGTTTTCCATATTCCAGCCCGGGAGGTAATTGGATATTATAATTAAGTTTACAAATAAGCCGTTCATATATTTTCAACCATTTTTATGTCCGAAAAATTTTAAAATGTTTCAGATATAAAAAATGGTTGAAAATATACATCCGGCTTATTTTTAGAATCAATTTTAATATCCAATCATCTCTGGAGCTATAAAGTGGAAAGCAGTATTTATTTCTCTATTAATTGAATTTTTCATATGTTAGGCCGGTATTCTGAAAATGTTTCGGATATAGACAATGGTTGAAAATTTATATATGGCTTATTTTTATGCTCAATTTTAATATCCAATTAGCTCTGGAAATGGAATGCAGTATTTATTTCTCTATTGGTTAAATTTTTTTTACATGTTGGGTCGCCATTTTAAAAATGTTCCGGACATAGAAAATGGTTGCTAATATATATATACGGTTTATTTGTATGCTTATTTATAATATACAATCATTTCCGGGGCTAGAATGTAAAAAACAGTATTTATTTCTCTAGTAATTAAGTTTTTCATATGTTGGGCTGCCATTTTGAAAATGTTCCGGATATACAAAATGGTTGAAAATATACATACGGCTTTTTTTTATGCTTGCATTAACCCTTTCAGTCATGCAATTCAATTCACTTTTTTCGTATGTATTTGCTTATAATAATAATTAATAGTTATAAATTTATAAAATATCATCAGCATTATAAATAGTAAGGCTATGTGCATCTGAAAATACAAAAAATCCAAGAATCAAGCATGATATTGCAAAAATATTGAGGTAAAAAAAAAGAAAATTAGGTAGCCGATATATCGGCTCCTGTGACTGTAAGGGTTAATATCCAATCGTCTCTGAGGATGGAATGTGGAAAGCAATATTTATTTCTCTATTAGTTTAATTTTTTATATGTTCGGCCGTCATTTTTAAAATGTTCCGGATTATTAAAATGGTTGAAAATTTACATACATTCAGGCTCAATTTTAATATCCAATCATCTCTGGGTCTGAAATGTGGAAAGCAATAAATAGATAACGGTTTGGAACAAGGAAGAAATAGAAAACTTTCGAAAAAATACGGAAACTTTAGAGAGTTCAGAAAACAAATTTAAATTAGTCGAAGATAGCTGAAAGAAAGTTAAGGAAATAATTAAACAAACGGTAACAAGAAAAAAAGTAAAAATAAAAAAATGGGAAATAGGTACGAAAAAATGGTGGTACAGTGATTGTAGCAAAAGTAAAAGAAAAGCGAAGATGTACGTTGGATGGAGGAAAGGAACACAGGAAAAGTTAAATACCTGTCCGCACGATTCGATTGGAAAAATCTATGTCGAAGTAAAGAGGAAAGGTTGAAAGAGAAAGAAAAAGAAGAACTTAGGTTAATAAGAAACGAAAACGATGTTTGGGAGTATTCAAATAAATTTAGAAAAAAAAGTAAGGCAAACGATAATTCTATACAGATTAATGAATGGAAAGAACATTTTAGAACATTATTAAACGGCGCGGAAGAAAAGGTGAAAATAGAAATAAGAGGTTAGCAGACAATGAAGAAGACGCGACATGGACAGAAGAAATCGAATTGGCATGGAGGGTATTAAAAAAAAGAAAAGCAGTAGGTATTGATAAGATACCAAATGAAGTTTGGCTTTACTGCGGCACTGTACTGAAAAACAAGTTAATAGGAATAATTGTAAGAGTATCGCAAGGACATGGTTTTATTGAAGATTGGAAAAAGCTATAATAGTACCGTTATACAAAAAAGGTAATAAAAACCACACAGGAAATTATATAGGTATTTCTTCGCTGCCTATGGCGTATAAGTTATACACGGAACTGATAACAAATAGATTAGTGAAAGCAATAGATGAAAAGGAAATTCCACCAGAAGGGCAGGCAGGTTTTAGAAAAGGTAGGTCGACCATTGAGAAGATTTTCGTATTAAATTACGTAATCCAAATAGCGAAGGTTAGAAACGAAAAAATATATGCGGCGTTTGTTGATCTAAAAGTAGCATTCGACACGGTAAGCAGGAGTAAACTCTGAGAGATAATGGAGGACGTAGGTATAAGTAGGTATTTAACAGAAAAGATTAAGGAAATCTACGAAGAAACTATAGCAATAGTAAAGGTAGGCAATGAATTTTTTGATGAATTTTGGACGAGTAAGGGAGTAAGGCAAGGGTGTCCGTTAAGTTCGTCACTTTTTTGCATTCATATTTCGCAATGGACAGGGATTTCGAAAAAAGAAAAATAGGAGGGGTGGAGGTAAGAAACAAAAGAGTTTGGTCGTTGACTTACGCAGATGACGTCGTTTTGTTGGCAAATAATAGAGAGGCATTAAAAGATATGTTGGGTACATTAAAAAATCTTTTACGTGACAGAGACTTAATTTTAAGTAGGGAAAAAACTAAAATTGTCGTGTTTAATAAAGATAAGAAGAGCAAATAGGAAAAGTGGTTATGGGGGAAAAATGAATTAGAAGAAATTAAAAAATTCAAATATTTGGGGTTTACTTTTAACAGCGAAGGTAACTATAAGGACCATTTAAAGGAAATGGAAAAAAAGGAACGATAGCAGTAAAAAAGACATGGAGATTGGGACAGAGAAGCTGTAAAATAACTTTAGAAGAAGAAAAATGTTATTCGAATATTTACCAGGAGTGGCTATGAGCTTCAGGTTACAGTTCTTGATCAAACTTTGGTATATGTTTTCAGGTACCAAAATATGATTAAAGCCAGAGCGCTACGGTCTAACGCTTCGAAAAACTGAAATTATAGACGTTTCTAGTCTTATTTTAAGAAAAATGTAAGAAAAATGCTCCCAATTGAAGTGTGAATAATTCAGTCGAAAAATGTCTTTAATAATTTAACAGGCATTAAAATAAAAGTAGAGAGAGAAAGCTTTAATTTGCCGTTTTCGGAATTGAGAAATAATTAATTAGAATCAGAGACATGTTTGTTCAAAGTTAAGACCAGGCCGGAGTAGAATCAAATACCGACCGAGTAACGGTCGTTATGTAAAAAAAAAGTAAAAATAAAAGTAAGATAAGTAAAAAGGAGACTATGCAAAAAAATTAGCAAAAAACCACAACAAAGAATAGATGTGATGAAGATACATACAACAAGAAAAACATATTGTGGCGTCCCGGACAAGAAAATAATTACGTGAATAAAACTCCTATTTTCAAAGGAAAGTACAAAATAAACATATATGATTCAACTCCTTACGAATTTTTGGGTAAATTGTTTCCAAAAAAAAATATTGAAATAATTTGTAGAGAGACCAATCGTTATGGTAAAAGTTGCGGCGAAAATAATTTTATATTTACAGAAAAGGAAATAGACAGATTTTTGGGCATCAATATAGTTATGATTTACATAGTCTATCCTCAGTTTTGAATGTATTGGTCTACTACAAAAGGCTTGCGCTTAGATTATATTGCGGATGTTATGCCTGCAAATCGATTTGTTATGATAAAAAAGTATCTACACTTTATTAATTTAAACGATGTTTCCAATGAGCGAAATGCCGATAAATATTTCAGAGTGAGACCTATTTTGAATATTTTGCACGAAACTTTTCATGCTGCTGTTGATCCACCGGAGCATCAGTCCATCGACTAAATGTTGATTCCTTTCAAAAGCCTGTCTTCACTCAAACAATTTTTAAAAAATAAGCCTAAAAAGTGGGGATTCAAAATTTGGGTGAGAGCAAGTCCCAACGGTTATGTACACTGTTTTGAAACTTATCAGCCATCACAGATGAAGAGAAGTATTTATGGACCTGTAGGTGATTCTGTTATAAATATAACGCATGGACTTCAAAATAAAAATCACAAGCTTTTCATATACAATCTTTTTACTGGATATGAATTACTTAAATACTTCGAATCTAAACAAACATACGTACTTGGAACAGTGCAGCTCAATCGTTTTTCAGGTATCAAAGAAAATTTGGTACCATTACAAAAATTAAAACTAGATCGAGGATCAACGTCCTTAGCAACTTCGGAAGATAACGTTACTGTTGTGCGTTGGTTAGACAACAAAGAAGTGCATACAGTATCGACATACGCGGGTGTTGAACCAACCGATGCTACAAGAAGGTGGGATAGAAAAAGTAAAACGCGCATAACCGTTACAAGACCATATTCAATCAGTGAATATAACAAGTTTATGGGAGGAGTAGACCTTGCTGATAGAATGGTAGCACACTATCCTCACGAATTCATAAATAAAAAATGGTATTTGAGAATATTTTATTACTTTCTGAATGTTGCATTAGTAAATTCTTGGATATGTTACAAGGAAGAGATAGAAGATATATTGTTTCTCGAATTCAAATCTTTTGTAGCTTTTAGCTTGATACATACTGAACATCCTAAAAAAAAGGGTCGGCCCATATAGAACGATGTATCTGAAATCGAATGTAAAAGATTGCGGAAAGCATCAAGTAAAATGTCACGTGATATTAGGTTTGATGATGCAGGACATTATCCAACTAAAGCCAATTCCAAATATGCTAACAGGTATCATGAATCAGCATGTAAAAAACGTACACGATACATGTGTAAAAAATGTGTGGAAGCAGTTTGTCCAGAAAGCATGGAGGAATTCCATACACAAAAATAAATATAGCTGTCTCGTATTACTTTAGTCTATATATTATTGATGAAATTTAGAATTTATTATATATTAATTTCAATTTATTGTATAATTGCGAATTTTTGTTAGTATTATAATAAATGTATATAATGTAACGACAGAAAGTATAATTTTCATATAATGTATACATAATTCACAATAAAAAACATTATTTCAAATAAAATTTCTTGTTCAACTTTTTTATTCCACATTTGACCAATGTACACATATGAGACCATGCACTTTTCTACGTATGGATGCATTCAATCCTATATCTGCGCATATAGTGAATGATTTTGCATCAACATAATGTTGAATTAACAAGAAAAAAATATTTTTTTGTATGAGAACATGGTGCGTGTAAGAAGAGGTTAAATGATATTAATGATCAAAGTTATAATAGATTTAGAATCCTAAAAAAATTTTGAAATAATTACTTTTGATAAAAATTTTAATATTATATTTGATATATCATAATCCCGAGTAACCTTTTCACTTCGGTGTGCAGGGGGCTCGGAGTCCGTGCCGAATCACCCTCAGTGGCACCGAAACTCGTGCCGAATTATCGCCACAGTGGCACCACATTGGCGTGCGGCGTGGCGGCGAAACGAGGCCCTTAGAGGACAGCCAAATTTAGCTTATGAAATCATAGAATCGAACGTAATTTATGTACAATTATTTATATAAGAAAACAGCTGATTTCCAATGGTAACCGATCGATTGATTGTTTAAATAACTGTCTACTTTTTAAAATAGTTTTCATTAATAAAAAAATTTAAGTCACTTGAGTTATTCGAGTTGTTTGAGTAACTCGAGTTATTCAAGTGATTCGAATTATTACGTCTATTACGCTGGCACAGCCACTAGACAACGCCACTACCTAACCAATACCATATTTTTTTGCTAATTTGTTGCTAATTTGTTACGCAAAAATCAATTTTGTTGCTCCAGCCGTTCCCGAGAAACACGGGCCGTACTAGCGTAAGCTTACGCTAGAAAAGCCACTGCTGTAACTCTTGTTCTAATTAAGATATTTAAACTATTCAAACAGCATAATTTGTTGCTAACTTGTCACGCAAAAATCAATTTTGTTGCTCCAGCCGTTCCCGAGAAACACAAGCCGTACTCGCGTAAGCTTACGCTAGCAAAGCCACTGCTGTAACTCTTGTTCTAATTAATATATTTAAACTATTCAAACAACATAATTTGTTGCTAATTTGTTGCTGAAAGATGACATTTTCCGAAATTCGAAAACAATAGTATTTGACCCTAATACCGACATCGGGCCTAGTTGAATTATAAGAAATCAGTTATATTTCAGGGTATGACTAAAACTAATGACTGATAGTTTGTAGCTAATTTGTTGCTGATAATTCCACCTTAAAACAATATTTTTGCTCCGGCCATTCCCGAGAAATACGCGCCTTGCTAGCGTAAGTCTTACGCTAGCAAGGCCACTGCTATAACTCTTGTTCTAATTAAGATATTTTAACGATTTGAACGGCATAATTTGTTGCTAATTTGTTGCTGAATGATGATATTTTCCAAAATTTAAAAACAGTAGTGTTTGAATCAAGTTTAGTTCATTTATGCCGCCCAGCATTTGCTCCACGAGCGAGAGGAGTACTACACTAGTTCTTTTATTTATAAGAGGAAGAGAGAGAGTTAGAGTCAGAAAAAAAGAGAATCTCTGAGAAAACATTTTAAACTTTTTATAACGAGATAATATTTTAAAGATTTTATAACTATATATATATATATATATATATATATATATATATATATATGTGTGTGTGTGTGTATTTATATATATATATATTAGTTATATACGCCATTTGGGAGTAAGAAGGATGAATACAGAGCGAGTTTGATGCGAGAATAGTAAACAGTTAAGGGCGCGCGAAGCGGGCCCGAGATTGACTGCGGTACTATTACAATATCACCGAGATGGACTGCGGTACTATTACAATATCACCGAGATTAACTGCGATACTTTACAATATCAAAATGTTTTGGTTAGTTTTTTCACGATTGTATATGATAAAAAAAATAAAAGAATGCTTGCATGCATGAAGCCAGCGCCAAGCGAAAAAGAATGACAAATGGTTGTAAAATTTTTCGCGCACTGCAGTGCGTAAAAAGTCTGCTTCGCACACTGAATAGAGGCACAAAAAACTGTTTCGCACACGGGTGTCTTAAAATAGTACATTTTGCAACGGGTATGAAAAGGCTTTATTTACGAAACGAGAAGTTTACGGCCCAAGCCGAAGGCGAGGGTCGTAACGAGTTTTGTAAAAAAGCCTTTTCATTTAAGTAAACCCCCTCCTCCCCCTTATGGTGTTACGTAATTTGTGAACGACTCCTTAGGAATTTCGGCTTCATACAGATGCGTGAGATTTTTCATTAGAAGTATTAAAAATGGTCTCTTTATCGTTTCCATGTTTTTGCGAATTAGTGGCGAAGTTAATAGACTGTAAGGCTAACTCAGCCAAGTAAAAAGGCCGCAACCAGAGCAATGTCTTTTTGGTTCTAAATATGTGCATAAAAATTAATTTTGTTGTTCTAAGTATTTTCTATAAAAAATGACTGTGCTATTTTGAGCTTAAAACTAACACAACCACTGTTGTAACTTTTTAAGGAATTAAGATAATTCATTACTATAAATGTTTTATATTGTTGTTAATTTATTGCTTTGAAGTAGTGCATGCGATATTTTCAAATAACAAACCCTAAATGCATAAAGGCTACCCTGCACTGTCGAGGAAAGCTTTATTTCTATAAAAACGCTATTATAAGTAAACATTTGATTGTCTGTTCAGACAGTTGAAACCATCAGTGTTAATTTTCATGTAGGTACAATCCGTGTATAATATCATTAGCGTTGTTGTATGTTATATTATTATAAATATCAACATTATTAATATGCTTGATTATAAAAAAATTATTTAAATTTAATAATTTGAGTACATATTATTTATGTATGTTTTTTGAGTAAGTGATTATAATACTCATATGATAATAACTATAAATTATTCTTATTAACTAGACAAATTGAGACATGAATAATTGTTATTAATATTTTTTTGCACTTATTAACAGTTATTCTTTTTTTCAAAAATTTTTTGTAGCAAAATAATATTTGAAGTTGTTAATAACTATAATCGTTATTAATATTATAATTTCTGCAGCTAATAACACTTGCTAATAGTTAATAAAAGTTATTTTTAGGAATTGAATTGATGGAATCATATATAAATAATATTCTGTTATGTTAAATATATTAATAAAGTATAACTTCTTATGTTTGTAAAAGTTATATTTTATTAATGTGCTAATAATAAATATTATTCATAGATTCCACAATACTTTTAATATTTAGAAAACTGTATATAAAAGCTATGAATTCAATACAATTGATATACAAAAAAATATATGTTTGTATTAAATAAGTGCAGGAAAATTGAATTATTTTTGCATGAAAAAATATAAAGTACGTTATTTTTCAAGACTCACGAAGAAATTGATCTAATTTTTTTTTCTTTCTGATGATAAAAAAATATTAAAAATTCTTATTTTTGATCACTATACAACAAATCTTAAATACAACTTGAAAATGCATAAAATTTATTGCTCTTTTGTTTACAATAATTTTTAGTGTATTATACTATTCTGAAGCTGCTATTTTAGTAAGTTTCTTAAAAAAGACAAAACGATGTAAACAATTTATATTTTATCGAAAAATGCAATAATACATTGAAATATTTTTAATATTATAAATTCTAAATATTACCTATATAAAAAAGCGTTTTTATAAAAATAAGTAACGATATATAATTATTACTATTTAAATTCCTTAAAAATATAAAAACAATTTCAGAACGGAGTGCTAATAGAAAAAATGTTCTATGATTCATATATCAAAAGTTTACGAAATAAGTCATATAAATACTATGTATTTAAATTATTCAATTCAATTAATTTTTTTTTATAACTATTTACTATCTTTTTAATTTATTTTAAAATTCAGGAAAAGAAATACTTTAGTTTGCAGTATGTACACTGAGAAAAAAATATAGTAAAAATTACTGTTTTTCTTAGGTTACGTAGAATCATAGTGGCATATTATACATTATTGCTTTACAAACCGGAAAAAATTGTAGTTCATAAGCAAGTTTTAAAGTATTTAGTTGAAAATGCAAAATATTTAATAGAATATTTTAACCCTTTGAGGGGCAGTGGTACGTATTTGTCCCACCTATTTGGTTTTGGATTTTTCCGTATTTCTAAAACGTATATGCCTTTTTAAGACATCTATAAGACTTTTTGAACTCTTGAATACCTGATTTATTAGATTTTATAGAGAAATTGCAAATATTCATTAATTGAAGTATTTGTTATAAACAATTAATCTCAAAAAACCCGTTTTTTTACAGAAAAATGTGCCCCTCAAAGGGTTAAAACATCAATTTTTTGTATTTTATGTAATGGTAGTAAGTATTATGCCATTATGTTTCCAAACCACCAAATTAAACAGTAAATTTTACTTTATTATTTTTATCCGTGCACTCTGGAGATAAAATGATTCGATTAAATTTTAAAATGAATTCATTCATTATGAAAATTTTAAATTCCGATATTATATACTAAAAATTATTACCAGAAATCCAAAATTTTAAAAACTTATGAATGGATTTATTTCAAAATTTAATCGAATCATCTCCATGGTGAAATACAAGCCTAAATATTTCTTTTCCTGAAATTTTGCAATAAAATGAAAACAGTCAATACCTATGCGTGTAGGTGTACTGTCTGTTTTACATGCTCTTAAACAAACAATAATGTATTTATAATTGAGCATATTAATAATGTTGACTTTTAAAACAATATTACGTGCAATAATACTAATTACTGTACACACGAACTTTACACTGAAAAAAATTGCCCTGTTTGCTAAGTACTCCGGCACTGTTTACAATCACTAAAGGAATCACTTTAGCAATCAATATATAAAGTCTATATTACTGTGTAATTCTATGCAACTAGCAACACAAGAAGCTTTTACCGGGGTCACATAAAAAAACTGTCAATTGCATATGCACTTCCACACAAGCATGATATGTACACTGAGAGAAAATTCATGCCAATAGAGCATGTAGTCTACGTATCCAAAGTTAGTAAGTAATATCCTATGCTTTAATAACAGCGCCATCTACTTTTACGAGGTTTGTGCTATCCAAAAACTGTTTGTTTACATGCTTTAGTAGCTCCCCACTCTAATATCCTTCGATAGCTAGCGCTGTATCCTCTCATGGGACGTAAAGGAAGTAAACGTGGCTTGTCCACTATTCTTTCTTTACTGCTAACTATGACATTCTTCTATTGCTTAAGTCGCCTCCTCTTTTGGGTGGCGACGCGAGCAAACACGGCTGGTCTATATCCAAAATCATGTTGCAAATTTCGTTAACGTATTTTCGTAGCGTGAATCTTTTATTTCTTTTCTTTTCTTTTTTTATGAAGGGAGATACGTTATAAATATAACCTGTTAAACTTTTTAACTTTAAATAATTAATTTTTAACTTAAAATTTAATTATTTTAAACCGCTGGGGGGCAGATGAGCATGTACGATTTTACGCCAGAGTTATTTCGAAGTAACGTTGGTCTAGTGCGTAACGTTCGCGCTTTTCCTTTTGAGTAGGCGAGTTCAACTCTCGGCTAGGGTCTTTTTTTTAATTTTTTTTTTATTATTTTAATAGTTTTTATTGCTTTTTTTTATTTATATGTTTTTTTATTTTCTATTTTTTTATTAATTTTAAAATCTATTTTTTCACAAGTTACTTAAAATATGCTCGTTTTTTTTTATTAATATTTTTAAATAAATTATTTAATATAGAAAATAATTTAAAATATTAATAAATAAATAATAGTGATATTTACAATACTATAGTTCAATTTTGTCTTTATAAACATATTTCAATATACAATATATATTATAACATAAATAATAATAACTCAGTTTTATTTATTTATTGTAATTTATTGTGAATTTTATAAACTAATTTATAAATAAATTAAACTATACTATTATAAAATAAACATCACTATTATTTATTTATCAATATTTGTAATTACTACCTATAAAGAATAATTTATTTTTAAAAAATTTTCATTGAAAAAAACAAGCGTACTTGTGAAAAATTAAATTTTAAAATTATTAAATAAATACAAAATCTAAAAAAAAATAAATATAAAAAGGAATAAAAAATATTAAAACAATAAAAAAAAAAATAAAAAAAAAAGTGACCCTAGCCGAGAGTTGAACTCGCGTACTCAAAAGGAAAAGCGTGAACGTTACGCACTAGACCAACGCTACTCCGAAATATCTCTGGCGTAAAATCGTACATGCTCATCTGCCCCCCCAGCGGTTTAAAATAATTAAATTTTAAGTTAAAAATTAATTATTTAAAGTTAAAAAGTTTAATAGGTTATATTTATAACGTATCTCCCTTCATAAAAAAAGAAAAGAAAAGAAATAAAAGATTCACGCTACGAAAATACGTTAAAGAAATTTGCAACATAATTTTGGGTATAGACCAGCCGTGTTTGCTCGCGTCGCCACCCAAAAGAGGAGGCGACTTAAGCAAACAAAGGATATGAGAGTGGGGAGTCATCGAAGTATACCACGCGAGTCATCAGTGAATGCCGTTCATGCTTTAGTTACTCTCCATACAATCTTTTTTAGTATAAGGTAATCCAATACTAATAGAGCTTCTCACGGCCTGTCATATTTGTATCAATGTTTTATATGCTCGCATAGATGGCAGTTCGCATGCTCTATTAGCATGAATTTTCTCTCAGTGTATATATTTAATATTTATATATATTTAATTTTAATTTAATTTTGTCTTCATAAACATGTATATTAATATATAATATAAATTATAACATAAATAAATTAATACAATAGTTTAATTTATTTATTGTAATTTCTTGTAAATTTTATAAATTACATTATAAATAAATTAAACTATAATATTATAAAATAAAAATCACTATTATTTATTTATTAATATTTTTAATTACTATTAGATATAATTAATAAAAAAAAATTTTCATTAGAAAAAACAAGCTTATATAATATATAATAATTATATAAATTACTCATATAATTAGATTTTGAAATTATTAAAAAACGCAAAATAAAAAATATAAATAAAGTAATAGAAAATATTAAAACAAAAAGAAAAAATTTTTTAAACATGGTCCTAACCGGGAATTGAACTCACGCACCCAAAAGGAAACGTGCGAACGATACGTGCGCTGCACCAAAATTGCTTCGAGATCGCTATAGCGTGAAATGATACATGCTCATCTGCCCCCCCGGTTGATTAAAATAATAAAATTTTGAGTACAAAATTAATTATTAATAGTATAAAAATTTAACAGGTTACATGCATAATGCTTGTTTTTTCTTAAAACAAGAAAAAAATGTAAAAAAACATTTACGCAACGTAAATATTTTAACGAAACTTGCGGCATGAATGTGGATAATAGACTAGCTGTGCTTACTGGCATCGCATCCCATAAGAGGAGGCGATGTGAGCAATGAGAGAATACGGCGCAAGCAATGAAAGAATATTAGAGTGGGGAGTCATCGAAGTAAGTCATCGAAGGGAGCTACACTGAAAAACTTTTCGTACGAAAACACTATGATGAAAAGCAAAAAGTGTTTTGGCACGAACGTATTAATGCTCTAGTTTACGAATGTTCGTAGTTCTTCAGCACGAAGATCGTAGTGCATGAGCTTTAGAAAACGGTACAAGTAAAACCCTCTGACGCTCGAAGTTAAGGGCTATGAACTTCGTAGAATATATGATTGATACTAATATCATATGTGTATACTTTGAATTTCGTAGCTCAGCACTATGAGCTTCGTAGTAAAATCACACGAACATTCAAAACTCGAAAAGAGAGTCGAGTGCGGCTCTCCCACTCCTTCACACAAAAAGCAAATGAGGGGAAAAGATAAAACTCACGCTTTATGAGAAAAACTGCCTCGATTGAAATGGCGTTCTTTAATAACATATATATTATTTATATATAGATATAAAATTAAAAATATATTTTAATATTTTACGCAATCTAAGTGTAAAAAAAATTTAAATAAGCATTTTGAAAAGCCAATAATTCAAAGAAATTATTTAATCTATTTGTTAAAATTATTCTAATTATTGTGTCAGGCAAATTTTCCTAATAATAAAATGTTAAGAAATATTTTTATTGTTAATCTATAGTTCTATTATATTTTTAGTATAATAAATATAACTTAATTTTTTGTAAATATTTATTTCGTTTGAATGAAATTTTAATTATATTTACATTAAAACTTCTTAACAATGCTATTGGTTTTAGTTTTTATATAATAATAATTTGATGTAAAGATATATTTGTTATATTCTATTGAAGATAATAGTATATACATGTAGGCAAATATTCTATAACTACATTAATAGTAAATATAATAGATATTTTTTTAATAAAGTTTTGTGTTCCTCAAAATAACGGAATGGAAACTGTTCAAAAATTGTTTAAAAACAGTGACATTAAAAGTTAAAAGTTCTAGAGAATTACTCAAATAAGCGATACTGAAAAAATAATTTTATAAAACTATTAAGAAATCAAAATGTAATCGTGAATTGAAAGGGCTTTAATTACAAAATCAAAAGAAATTCTTAATTAAATAAATTTCAATTAAGAAATCAAAATTTAATCGTGAATTGAAAGGGCTTTAATTCCAAAATCAAAAGGAATCCTTAATTAAATAAATTTCAATTAAGAAATCAAAATGTAATCGTGAATTGAAAGGGCTTTAATTCCAAAATCAAAAGGAATTCTTAATTAAATAAATTTCAATTAAGAAATCAAAATTTAATCGTGAATTGAAAGGGCTTTAATTCCAAAATCAAAAGGAATCCTTAATTAAATAAATTTCAATTAAGAAATCAAAATGTAATCGTGAATTGAAAGGGCTTTAATTCCAAAATCAAAAGGAATTCTTAATTAAATAAATTTCAATTAAGAAATCAAAATTTAATCGTGAATTGAAAGGGCTTTAATTCCAAAATCAAAAGGAATCCTTAATTAAATAAATTTCAATTAAGAAATCAAAATGTAATCGTGAATTGAAAGAGCGTCAGTTATGATTATGATTTGTGAATTCGAGGGCTTTAATTAAAAATTCCACAATTCCTTTTTAATTAAACGTACTAAGGAATTTGTATCATATATATGTATATAGAAAAACATATGAGGACGCGCACATACATACGCACCTAGGCTCATATATATGCAACATTTCATGTCGACCCACACGCACACATACGGACAAGTTGATATATATATATATATACATGGTCCGTTTCATGTCAACTTGCACCCGTTGACCCGTATATATTTTGGTTTATATATACACTGAGAGAAAATTCATGCTAATAGAGCATGCGAGCTGCCATCTATGCGAGCATATAAAACATTGATACAAATATGACAGGCCGTGAGAAGCTCTATTAGTATTGGATTACCTTATACTAAAAAAGATGGTATGGAGAGTAACTAAAGCATGAACGGCATTCACTGATGACTCGCGTGGTATACTTCGATGACTCCCCACTCTCATATCCTTTGTTTGCTTGAGTCGCCTCCTCTTTTGGGTGGCGACGCGAGCAAACACGGCTGGTCTATACCCAAAATTATGTTGCAAATTTCTTTAACGTATTTTCGTAGCGTGAATCTTTTATTTCTTTTCTTTTTTTATGAAGGGAGATACGTTATAAATATAACCTGTTAAACTTTTTAACTTTAAATAATTAATTTTTAACTTAAAATTTAATTATTTTAAACCGCTGGGGGGCAGATGAGCATGTACGATTTTACGCCAGAGATATTTCGGAGTAGCGTTGGTCTAGTGCGTAACGTTCACGCTTTTCCTTTTGAGTACGCGAGTTCAACTCTCGGCTAGGATCACTTTTTTTTTAATTTTTTTTTATTGTTTTAATATTTTTTATTCCTTTTTATATTTATTTTTTTTAGATTTTGTATTTTTTAAATAATTTTAAAATTTAATTTTTCACAAGTACGCTTGTTTTTTTCAATGAAAATTTTTTAAAAATAAATTATTCTTTATAGGTAGTAATTACAAATATTGATAAATAAATAATAGTGATGTTTATTTTATAATAGTATAGTTTAATTTATTTATAAATTAGTTTATAAAATTCACAATAAATTACAATAAATAAATAAAACTGAGTTATTATTATTTATGTTATAATATATATTGTATATTGAAATATGTTTATAAAGACAAAATTGAACTATAGTATTGTAAATATCACTATTATTTATTTATTAATATTTTAAATTATTTTCTATATGAAATAATTTATTTAAAAATATTAATAAAAAAACGAGCATATTTTAAGTAACTTGTGAAAAATAGATTTTAAAATTAATAAAAAAATAGAAAATAAAAAAATATAAATAAAAAAAGCAATAAAAACTATTGAAATAATAAAAAAAATTAAAAAAAGACCCTAGCCGAGAGTTGAACTCGCGTACTCAAAAGGAAAAGCGTGAACGTTACGCACTAGACCAACGTTACTTCGAAATATCTTTGGCGTAAAATCGTACATGCTCATCTGCCCCCCAGCGGTTTAAAATAATTAAATTTTAGGTTAAAAATTAATTATTTAAAGTTAAAAAGTTTAACAGGTTATATTTATAACTTATCTTCCTTCATAAAAAAAGAAAAGAAATAAAAGATTCACGCTACGAAAATACGTTAACGAAATTTGCAACATGATTTTGGATATAGACCAGCCGTGTTTGCTCGCGTCGCCACCCAAAAGAGGAGGCGACTTGAGCAATAGAAGAATGTCATAGTTAGCAGTAAAGAAAGAATAGTGGACAAGCCACGTTTACTTCCTTCACGTCCCATGAGAGGATACAGCGCTAGCTATCGAAGGATATTAGAGTGGGGAGCTACTAAAGCATGTAAACAAACAGTTTTTGGATAGCACAAACCTCGTAAGAGTAGATGGCGCTGTTATTAAAGCATAGGATATTACTTACTAACTTTGGATGCGTAGACTACATGCTCTATTGGCATGAATTTTCTCTCAGTGTATGTATATATATATACATACATACATACATACATGGGATATTTCATGTCGGTTAGCACGTACTCATAAGTACAGTTTTTCTTTATATGTGGTACATTTCATGACAACACGCACACACCCATTCGTGTACCCTTAGATTTACATATATGGGACATTTCATGTCGATTCGCATGCATGCACACGCACGTTAATAAACATAGGATTTTTCACGTCAATTCGAAAGCACACACACAGGTTTATATATATGGGACATTTCATGTCTATTCGCATGCATGCACACAGACTTTAATAAACATGGGATTTTTCACGTCAATTGGAACGCACGCACTTACAGGTTTAGATATATGGGACATTTCATGCCAATGCGCACGCACACACACACACACACACACACACACACACACAGGATTATATATGGGACATTTCATGTCAACTCGTACATACTCATAATGACAGGCTTTTTTATATATGTGGGACATTTTATGACAACACGCACACACCCATCCTAGTAACCTTAGGTTTATATATATATATATATATGGGACATTTCATGTCGATTCCCATGCATGCACACGCACGTTAATATATATAGGATTTTTCACGTCAATTCGAACGCACACACACAGGTTTACATATATATGAGACATTTCATGTCAATTCGCATGCATGCACACAAACTTTAATAAATATTGGATTTTTCACGTCGATTGGAACGTACGCACATACAGGTATATATATATGAGATATTTCATGTCTTTTACAGGTTTATATATATATATATATATATATATATATATATATATATATATATAGGACAGTACATGTCGTTGCGCATGCATGCACACACACGTTAATATACATGGGATTTTTAATGTCAATTCAAACGCATACAAACACACAGGTTTATATATATTGGACATTTCATGTCGATTCGCATGCATGCACACGTACGTTAATATACATGGGATTTTCCATGTCAATTCGAATGCACGCACACACACACAGGTTTATACATATGGTACATTTCATATCGATTTGCATGCATGCACACACACGTTAATATACATAGGATTTTTCACGTCAATTATTACCCACGCCTATACAGGTTTATATATATGGGACATTTCATGACAACTCTAACACACCTATCCAAGCGCCCTTAGGTTCACATATATGGGACGTATCATGTCAATACGCACGCACCGGTTTTCATATATTTGACATATCTTGTCAACTCGAACACGCAAACACATCTAAACATGTATTTGAAATTTGTATTTATATATATGGGACCGTTTCTGTCAATTTGCATGTACGCACACACATGGGCTTATGAATATATATATATATATATATATATATATATATATATACATATATATGTGTGTATATCTGTGTACACATATACATGGGATATTTAATGTTAATTCACACGCGCGCACATACACACAGGTTTATATACACGGGACGTTTCATGTCAATTTACATGCATGACACACGTACTTGAGTTTGTATATATATATATATATATATGGGGCTGTTCCTGTCAAGGCACATGCACGCACACACATGGGCTTATGAATATATGTATATACATATACATGGGATATTTTATGTCAATTCACATGCGCGCACACACACACACACAGGTATATATATATATATATATATATGAGTGCCACCAGATTTTTTTTTAAACAAGTGAGCAGTTTTTAATCAGTTACACAAACAGGTTATTTTTTCTATGTTACTTAAAATAAAAAAAATTCTAATTTAGGAAAAATTGCTAATATTAATACTGATAAAAATCTTAAGAGGAGGTCACGTATCTCTGTCCTTTTCTAATCAAAGAATTCAGTTTTTTACAGAAACTAATGACTTCATCAAAAAATGAAGAGAAAGCCGCATCTCGTAATAAAAAAAGCAATATTTTCTTTAATAAGAAAAAATTAATTTTATCGCTTCGTTTTCAAGAAAACCTTGAAAAACCAAATTGTCCACCCTAACCTCTATGATTTGAGTTTTTCAAGGTTTTCTTGAAAACAAAGCAATTAAATTAATTTTTTCTTATCAAAGAAAATATTGCTTTTTTTATTACGAGATGCGGCTTTCTCTTCATTTTTTGATAAAGTTATTAGTTTCTGTAAAAAACTGAATTCTTTGATTAGAAAAGGACAGAGATACGTGACTTCCTCTTAAAGATTTTTAAGGAATAGTTTTACTTTTTGATGGATAATTTGATTATATGATTTTATTTTCAAAAAAGTTTTTCCCATAATAGTTATCTATAATAAAAAAATTCTTTTACAATGTTAATTACTTTTTCCTGACATTCGTTTTGATAGTTTATGCTTAGCAATTTTAAAATTTGGTTGTGACACTGATGATGCTGCTATAAATTATTTTGGATGTGTTATAATTAGTGTGCTGCCTCAATTTTCAACTGAAGGATTATAAATTGAGGATATTTTGGATTGAATTGCGGAAATAAAATAAATGATTAAAGAATTACAATCAACAAATCAATAAATTCAATTATTAATAGTTAAAAAAAAATGTTACCATGTCAGTGAGTTTTTTCAACAGGGTTATACATAAATTAAATTAATTAAAATTAATATTTTCAATCAATCATATACCTATTTTTTTTATTAAAAAGATATATTTTTACAAAATATGTAACAGTAAAAGAGTAGTTCACAGAAAAAAATTGTACTTCGTTAAAAAATTTTATAAATTATAAAAACACAAGTTTTTTAAACTTCATAAAATAATGAATAGCGTACTGTACATATTGTTTTTGTAGCAAAAATTCTACATGTAAAAAATGTAATAAGATTAAAATACAAATAACGATTAATTAAACGTATTTATAAATTATAACATAAATTTAGCAAATGAAATAAAATTTTAGGAAATCCTATTCTAATCTCTGCTGCACTGTAACAATAGTCTCATTCTAATATGAAAAATTGAAAAAAATTATAAAACTTATTCTTTTTTATAACTTTGGCATGAAAATTGCATGAAATAAGCGACAAAATGTTTTTTATTTGAAAAATAGACTTTTCAAATTTTTGGAAATTATATCATACAAATTTTCCTGGACATTTTCCGACTTCACCCCCTTTAAATTAATGTTTAGTGACAAAATATATAAAAAAAATTTTTTGGAACCGTGGACTTTAATGTTACTATAGCAATCTCCCTATTTTCCGACCTGACTTTTTCATGTGAGCACCGTTGCGCGGTACTTTCTGAATAAGCGGTTCAATTATTCGTGAAAAATTAAAGGAAGACCGCAACCAGCCTAAACCATTCTTTTTTTATCAACAGTTGGTGGATTAAAGAATTATTTTAGCTAATTAAAATGTAAAAATTCTTAATTATATTGGTCACCAATGATTAGTGCAATAAAATAAAAAAAATCATTAAAAATGGCAAAATGAGTTTTTTTTATATTTATGATGTTTTTACAGAGAAATGGTGCAATGTGCGGCAAAATTGATAAGAATATTTTCGACTTAATATTTGATGAAAAACACGAAAAATTATGTTTTTCTGCGAAGAATTAACAACCAGAAAATTTACTTTAGAGATTTTCCTAACTATTTTCCAGCTATCCACCCTCGAAATTCGTGTTCAAGGCACCAAAATATATAGGAAAAACTTTGGTGGAGCCGTGGATCTCCATCGGCTACGGAAACTCTCCTAGCTACCTATATTAGTTATAAATGTCCTCCGTATTCAGGTGAAATACCCCGGTGAACATGTACATTAAGGTTTGGAAAGATTCTGATGTAAAAGAACCTTTCTAATTTTTTGCGGTTTTTGGTACCAGTCCATAATACAACTTTGTGAACTCTTATGAAAAAAATTGTCATGATTTTCGTTGATACCTTCTGAACTTTTTTGATTCATTAAGTTTTACTAAGGAATAGTAACCTTAATTTTATCGTATTCACAATTAATGAACAATTAAGATCGCTTTAGAATTGAACAGCACTGTAAAGTTTTCAGGAGAATCCTTCTAGATTGTATTTTAAAAAATTCTTCAGAAATATTTTTCACGTTTTATCATCGTATGAATATATTTATTAAATTATTGGTAAATAAATGATTATAAATCTATGAGATCATTTTTTTTTTTTTTTTAACATCGCTATATTTATGCTATGCTATTATTGCTATGCTAATCAGCGACGGAGCTCGTAAGTGTGTTTGTGAACAAAGCACATGTAACGTACAGTGGTGCTTGTATCAATCGGCCGAGAGCGGGATTCGAACTCGGAACCTCGAGATTACAAATCCAACGCTCTACCGAATGAGCCACAGACCGACTCCTATGAGATCATTTAAGAATACGGATGAATCTTTATATTTTCTGTATATTGATTGAAAGGTTAATGAAACTTCACGAACTCTGTGGAAGTAAATCGAGATGAATTATTACAATCTTGTAAAGAGTTTAATAGCTATTAAAGATCCTTAAGAGGAGGTCGAGTATATATGTCCTATTGTAATCAAAAAATTGATTTTTTTTACAAAAACTAATAATTTTAGCAAAAAATAAAGAGAAAGCCCCATCTTGTATCATAAAAAGCAATATTTTCTTTGATTAGGAAAAAATTTTTTTATCGATTCCTTTTGAAAAAAACCTTGAAAAACATAAAATATCGAGGTTTGGATGGACAATTCAGTTTTTCAAAGTTTTCTTTGAAACGAAGCGATAAAAATAATTTTTTCTCATAAGAGAAAATATTGCTTTTTAGTATACGAGATGAAGCTTTCTTCTTATTTTTTGCTACAATCATAAGGTTTTGCAGAAAATTGAATTTTTTTATTATAAAAGGATAGAGATGTACGACCTGCTATTAATAAAATACCGTGAAAATTATTTATGATTCTCAGTAACGATCTTGAAGTTATAAAAAAATATACATATTATTAAATTTTTTTAACTCTTGAAATAGTTAAGCATACCATGAAATTGTTTGATAGTGGAAATAAAGCCATTTTACACGACTAAGCTATAAATTTTTTTTGTGAATAAATACAATAAATCGCACTAATTTATTAATACTAGGCAATTTTTCAGTTTATTAATAAGTTAATTTAATTAATATGATATGCCCTTCAAAAATCACTATTCAATATATTAGAAATTCATAAAGAATCTGAAGAAGTCATAATCATATTTTTTGATATATGGGGATATCCACAAAACTTTTAATTGTCTAGTAACAGGTCATATTACAGCTGTTACTGGGTTACCGCATGATGCACATTGTTTAAACTAGGTTCAAATCTTTTGTGCTATCCTGTAACTCTATTTCTGATGTATTTTGTAAATGTTTAACAAACGGCGCAGTAGATATTTCTATGAAACATTCATTTTTACACATAAAAAATTACCGTAATTTATCTTATGTGTAAATTTACTTTTTATAGAATTATCTGCTGCGCCGTTTGTGGCACATTTACAAAATATATCAGAAATAGAGTTACAGGATAGCACAAAAGATTATAACCTAGTTTAAATAATGACCTGTTACTAGAGAATTTAAAGTTGGATGGATATCCCCATATAATACCATAGTGGTACACATGAAATTGGAAAGGTTCTAAAAATATATAAATTACAATAACTTTTCTGATGAGGATATATTATTCAGATTAATATTATTTTTAAAATTAGATAACATTATTTTTATTTTTAAGAGCATGACGAAGCTTCCAGTCTTCTAATAATATTTCCAATCCCAAGTTATGAATAAACAATGCGTTTAATAACATTTTTTTGCGACAAAGAAAAAATTTGTAAGATTCAACTCGAGTGCGGACAACTCAAGAAACCCACGAAAATACTACATAAAAAGTAATAATACAAACTTCCAATGTAACGTATTTTAAGATTAGGTTTGTCGAGCTTGATATAATTTCCAATCCAAGTTCATAAAAAATTTACAAATTTAAATGATTTTTTATTTCAACAAAAATTATTGTATTAACATAGCTTTAGTGCGGACAAGTCATTATATTTGTTTTTCTCATCCGTGCTGAGTAAGCGGCCTATAGCGCATGCGTTTTCGGGGTAGTAAGTAGCTAATAGCGCGCGCTGCGTGTGTTGTTTTTTGAGGGCGTGTGTTTCACAGCTATGTATAATATTATTTTGTATTAAATCACGTAAATACGTTACATTCTGTAAAATAATGTCACGCAAAAGCGTTAATTAATGTAAAATCGCAAATGTTTATACAAGCGCAGCGCCCTCATACTGTATCTCATCGACCATATGATGAATTTTATACTCTATCTCGCTTTAACCTCTGACAAAGTAAATCGTATCATCTATTCTTGTATTATTTTTACATTAACGAAATCGTAATTATTCCGTATAAACGTGAAATTGGTGAACTAAAAGCATGTAATTTAATTACAAATAATAGTACCAAAAAGTATTGAAATATACTATTGCGAGTCAGTCGTACGGCAGATATGAGAGAGAGAGAGAGTCTCGGGCAATGGCGCTATTCGCTACGCTCGTGCGCCAACTTGCCCTCGTGCGCAATAGTCAACTAAACCTTACTCGTTACACAATATACTATTAATTTACCAATTTGAAATGATATTAATGAAATAAAAAAAGCAAAACTTGATTGCTGTAGCTCCAACATCAGATAAATATTACGGAAAGAAACATAATGAATCACCCAAATTCACAATTTTATAAATTACAACTGAATCAGTGGAAAAATAGTTGCATACAATAGACTTTTCCAAATTTTATGAGTAACGGCTTATAATTGAAATTTCAATGTCGGAACGATTCGGAAAACTTGAAACATTTATCAATTTTCATTTCATAATAGTTCTTAAACATTCTTTAAAGACCGGAAAAATATTTGTTCCGATTCTTTTAGAAATTTTCGGGTCATTTTAACGAGGATATAACTGATGATGATGTAACAAAATTCAACTGCAATAATCACAAATTTTCCAATCGAAAACGTTTCCATAAATAATTTCCATAACTTTATAATTTCCGCGAAAATAATCATAATCTTCATAATTCTACAAAAATGACGATTTATATTGACTTTTTCATAAATTTAAGTAACTTATAGAAATTTTCTCAAATTCAATTTACTTGTTTTTGTCATAAAAAACGAAAGTTAATTAGTCTCAAAGCAGACTTAACGTAGGTAAATATTATTTTTTTATATACGCTTTTCTTATATTCGCCTTCATGTCTGTTTGCATGTTTGTCTGTCTGTAATCAAATCTTGCGCGCTCAATTTCAGGCACTTTTTGACAGATATAAATTCTGACAATTGGCATAGACTTTGGTCTTGGATGACAACACAATAATCAGTTGTCATTTTGGTACCTGGACATCCAGGTCGATGATAATGGGTGTGAAAAGTCATCTCCGAGGAAGTATAAATGGGGAGGCTTTCTTTGGGTCAAGGCGAGTTTCTCGGGGGTTTTCAGGGTTGCTAAAACCGAATTTGAGATCAAACAATTGCCACAAAGTGATGCACGTTGTCCAGAATACGCATGGACGTCGTCTCCGAGGAAGTACAAGTGGGGAGGCTTTCTCTGGGTCGAGGTGGGTTCCCCGGGGGATTTCGGGGCTGCTAAAACCTAATTCAAGGTTTGAAAGTGAATCTATAATGCATAATATTGATTTAGGATGAAGAGGTCGAACTGGAGTACCAAGTCGCCGATAACGGATGTACCTGAGTGTAATCTTCGAAAAGTCTGGTTGCAATGTAACTCTAAATGATAATAAAAACAATTTTAACTTAAAAATAGAAAATACAAAATTTTAAAAACATGCTTTAAAAATAAAATACAATAATTGAATAAATAGACTAAAAAGTATAAAATAAATAAATTAACTTTTTTTAAATTTTTTAAATAATAGCGCTTATTACCTGTATATCGGAATGATGTTTGATGAAAAAATGTTAAAATTATTCACTAATTACAATAGTAATATGCTTTCTCGAAGTTAAATTTCGCTGGCATTATTCGAACGAAAAATTCATAAATTAGTAGGGATACTACCGCAAATTTATATGCGAGATGATTTGTATGAATGATCTTTATATATGGGTATCGACTACGAGTAAATAAACATATTTCATGGAACTTGCATGAATCTTAAACAATTGTTTTTTTAAAATCTTTTTATTTCCGAGTATTCTCCGACCTAATCAAACAACCTTAGAATTGAAATCTAAAAGAATCTCCAAGTTTCATTTGACGTAGTCCCTGCAAATATCTGTAAACTTCATAATCGGTATGGAAAATTTCAAAATTCATTCATATAGACGATTTCCAGGTAGCCAGGATCACCTGGATATTGTGAGATGTCATCTCGGGAAACGTACATGTTATTAATAAATAATGGCTAAATTTCAAAAGATATTCTTGTAGACAATGTTTATCTTACTCGGAACATCCATGTTTGGCTAGATAACATTTGAAACAACTTCAAAGTAGTTATTAAACTATAAGTTGAATTTCAAAAGTTTTAGCTGTAGATGATGTTTAAGTTGTCATTAACACCTAGGTATCCAAAGACGGCGATCGTGGGTACCACAGCATAATAAATAACTATTTTTTAAATATTGTCTACATCGATAAGGTAAAGTATGTATATATATATATATATATATATATATATATATATATATATATATATATATAAAGTTAAATAAGTGTTTGTATATGTGAGCGTGTGCGTGTGCGTATGAGTTGAAATTAAATGTTCCATATAAACTTGAATAAACCTGTGTGTGTACGTGCGATTCTACATGAAATGTCTCTTATGTATATATATATATATATATATGTTTATATCATGCTTGTAAGTCGACATGAAAAGTCCCACGTACATGAACGCGTGTGTGCATGCATGCGAATTGACATGAAACGTTTCATATATATAAACCTAAGGGTACTTAGATAGGTGTGTACAAGTTGTCATGAAATGTCCCATATATATATAGAAAAACCTGTGCTTGCGAGTACGGGCAAGTTGACATAAAATGTCCCATATATATATATTTCTATATATATATATATATATATATATATATATATATATATAAGAAACAAAAAAATTGCGGGTGAACGTGAGCAATTTGATATGAAATGGACCATATATACATATGCAAAAACCTGTCAGTAAGGTCGTACATGAGTTGACATGAAGAGTCGCATGTATATAAAAGCGTGTATGCATGAATGCAAATTGACATGAAACGTCGCATATATGTAAACCTGGAGGAACTCGAATAGGTGTGTGAGAGTTGTCATGAAATGTTCCATATATATAGAAAAGCCTGTGATTATGAGTACATACGAGTTGACATGAAATGTCCCATATATATATATATATATATATATATATATATAATCCTGTATGTGTGCATGCGCATTGGCATGAAATGTCCCATATATATAAACCTGTATGTGCGTGCGTTGAAATTTACAGAAAAAATCCCATATCAACGTGTGTGTGCATGAATGAAAATTGACACGAAACGTCCCATGTATGAAAACCTGAGAACTCGGATAGGTGTGTGAGAGTTGTCATGAAATGTTCCATATATATAGATAAGCCTGTGATTATGAGTATGTACAAGTTGACATGAAATGTCCCATATATATATATATATATATATATATATATATATTTATAATGCTGTGTGTGTGTATGTGTGCGTGCGCATTGGCATGAAATGTCCCATATATATAAGCCTGTATGTGTGTGCGTTGAAGTTTACATAAAAAATCCCATGTATATTAACGTGTGTGTGCATGAATGAAAATTGACATGAAACATCCCATATATGCGAACCTGAAGGAACTCGGATAGGTATGTGAGAGTTGTCATGAAATGTTCCATATATATAGAGAAGCCTGTGATCATGAGTACGTACAGAGTTGACCTGAAATGTCCCATGTATATATATATATATATATATATATATATATATATATATATATATATATATATACATATATAATCCTGTGTGTGT
Source organism: Anastatus disparis (assembly GCA_017163975.1). Classification (NCBI taxonomy): domain Eukaryota; kingdom Metazoa; phylum Arthropoda; class Insecta; order Hymenoptera; family Eupelmidae; genus Anastatus; species Anastatus disparis. Next base: position 4,395,947 of record JAFFSR010000267.1, on the reverse strand, counting down.
GCATGCGCATTGGCATGAAATGTTCCATATATATAAACCTGTCTGTGGGTGCGTTCTAATTGATGTCCCACGTATGTATGTATGTATGTATATATACATATATATATATACATATATATATGGGACGTTTCAGGTCAACTCACCGAACAAAAAAATAAAATTCGTTGTAAATCTGTGAAAATGTTCCATTTCATACCCAAAATATACAAAAAAAATTTTCAGAGGTATAGATCCAATGGATTAAGAGTAATGAGTAATGAAATATTGTGATTTTTCAAAATTTTTGGTGAATTCATCAAATTAATAATTTTTTTACTCAAAAACTAAGGGTCCTAGAGATGTACTTATGAAGACATTTCTTGTTGCAAATTAAGCGTAGAATCAGCACAAATTTTTTTAAATCTCAAGATTGCTATCTTCTGATTGGTCCACTTTGTTATTTCATATAATTTGCAATTACTTGAGTTCGAACAGGTTGATTTCACTCCTGTTGGAGTATGTTATGTCTTCTGATAACATATTAAAGTAAGCTTTTGCTCCACTTGGCTCGAGCCCTAGGAGAGGAGCTATAGAACTTTGAATATTGAAAAATTTTTAATTTTGAATTTAACACATACATCAACATTTTCTTCTTCGATGTTCATAGATAATACAATATACGAATGCATGATTGTCTAAATATTTTAACATTTATCTATTTCTTTATGATGCAAGTGCTTTATTAAAATATTAATTATGCATTACGTACACATCATCAAGATACACTCATAAACAAGAAAATTTTATTCGTTTAACTAATTTGTCATTATAACTATTTTGCATACGTATTAAAAAATTATTTAAATATACATATTTAGGAATTAAAATTAATACTATATATCTGGAAATAAAAAGGATAAAGTTAAATAAATTCTATACGGATAAAATTTATTCAATATAAAAATTTATTACAAAATGAAAGAATCTGTTATTTGTGTATTCTGTAACTTTTAACAAGTACTTCTTAATTTATCTCCACTCTAATGACATTATAATTTTAAAATACCATTTCAATTTAAAAAAAAATTTTGAGTAATTTATTTTCAGAAAAATGAGATAAATTAAGAAGTACTTGTTAAAAGTTACAGAATACACAAATAACAGATTCTTTCATTTTGTAATAAATTTTTATATTGAATAAATTTTATCCGTATAGAATTTATTTAACTTTATCCTTTTTATTTCCAGATATATAGTATTAATTTTAATTCCTAAATATGTATATTTAAATAATTTTTTAATACGTATGCAAAATAGTTATAATGACAAATTAGTTAAACGAATAAAATTTTCTTGTTTATGAGTGTATCTTGATGATGTGTACGTAATGCATAATTAATATTTTAATAAAACACTTGCATCATAAAGAAATAGATAAATGTTAAAATATTTAGACAATCATGCATTCGTATATTGTATTATCTATGAACATCGAAGAAGAAAATGTTGATGTATGTGTTAAATTCAAAATTAAAAATTTTTCAATATTCAAAGTTCTATAGCTCCTCTCCTAGGGCTCGAGCCAAGTGGAGCAAAAGCTTGCTTCAATATGTTATCAGAAGACATAACATACTCCAACAGGAGTGAAATCAACCTGTTCGAACTCAAGTAATTGCAAATTATATGAAATAACAAAGTGGACCAATCAGAAGATAGCAATCTTGAGATTTAAAAAAATTTGTGCTGATTCTACGCTTAATTTGCAACAAGAAATGTCTTCATAAGTACATCTCTAGGACCCTTAGTTTTTGAGTAAAAAAATTATTAATTTGATGAATTCACCAAAAATTTTGAAAATCACAATATTTCATTACTCATTACTCTTAATCCATTGGATCTATACCTCTGAAAATTTTTTTGTATATTTTGGGTATGAAATGGAACATTTTCACAGATTTACAACGAATTTTATTTTTTTGTTCGGTGAGTTGACCTGAAACGTCCCATATATATATATATATATATATATATATATATATATATATCAACTTGTCTGTATGTGTGCGTTTGGGTCGACACGAAATGTTGCATATATATGAGCCCAGGTGCGTATGTATGTGCGCGTCCACATCTGTTTTTCTATATACATATATATGATAAAAATTCCTTTAAAACGTTTAATTAAAAAGGAATTATGGAATTTTTAATTAAAGCCCTCGAATTCACAAATCATAATCATAACTGACGCTCTTTCAATTCACGATTAAATTTTGATTTCTTAAATGAAATTTATTCAATTAAGAATTCCTTTTGATTTTGGAATTAAAGCCCTTTCAATTCACGATTACATTTTGATTTCTTAATTGAAATTTATTTAATTAAGGATTCCTTTTGATTTTGGAATTAAAGCCCTTTCAATTCACGATTAAATTTTGATTTCTTAATTGAAATTTATTTAATTAAGAATTTCTTTTGATTTTGTAATTAAAGCCCTTTCAATTCACGATTACATTTTGATTTCTTAATTGAAATTTATTTAATTAAGAATTCCTTTTGATTTTTCAATTAAAGCCTTTTCAATTCACGATTAGATTTTGATTTGTTAATTAAAATATTTTTAATTATTAATTTAAAAGGAATTGTTAATTAAATAAAACTCTGATTACGAATTCAAAAAGGATTTGTGAATTAAAATTTATTTAAAGCCCAAAATGATTTAAATATTTGCAGCCCTGCGAGGCAGTTTTTCTCATAAAGCGTGAGTTTTATCTTTTCCCCTCATTTGCTTTTTGTGTGAAGGAGTGGGAGAGCCGCACTCGACTCTCTTTTCGAGTTTTGAATGTTCATGTGATTTTACTGCGAAGCTCATAGTGCTGAGCTACGAAATTCAAAGTATACACATATGATATTAGTATCAATCATATATTCTACGAAATTCATAGCCCTTAACTTCGAGCGTCAGAGGGTTTTACTTGTACCGTTTTCTACAGCTCATGCACTACGATCTTCGTGCTGAATAACTACGAACATTCGTAAACTAGAGCATTAATACGTTCGTGCCAAAACACTTTTTGTTTTTCATCATAGTGTTTTCGTACGAAAAGTTTTTCAGTGTATCAGTGAACGCCGTTCATGCTTTATTTACTTCCTATTACCGTCTTTTTTAGCATAAGATAGTCCAATACTGATAGAGCTTCTCATGCCTATCATAATTGTATCAATATAATGATGATTTTTTACGTGAAGATTTTATATTCACGTAGATGGCAGTTTGCATGCTCTATTCGCATGAATTTTCTCTCCTTGTATACACATACACACACTACATACAGACATTTTCTGGAAATTTTTTTTTTTTGACTCCATGAGTCTAAATATGTACAAATTAATCAAAAAAGTTTTTTACAAAATTAGTTTTTTACAAAAACTAATAACTTTAGCAAAAAATGAAGAGAAAGCCGCATCTTGTATAAAAAAAAGCAATATTTTCTTTGATAAGAAAAAATTAATTTTATTGCTTCATTCTCAAGAAAACCTTGAAAAACCAAATTGTCCACCCTAACCTCTATGATTTAAGTTTTTCAAGGTTTTCTTTAAAACGAAGCGATAAAATTCAAAGAAAATATTGCTTTTTTGATACGAAATGCGGCTTTCTCATCATTTTTTGCTAAAGTTATTAGTTTCTGTAAAAAACTCAATTCTTTGATTAGAAAGGGACAGAGATACGTGACCTCCTCTTAAGTTTATTTTATGAATGAACATAATTTTTTATGTGATAAATAAAAAATTATAATAAAACTTTTTTTAAATTGTACATAATTACTGCATAATTAACTTTTCTAAGAATATTTATCCTAATGGTATATGTCCAGTCTAGAAAAGTTATTGACATTTTTTAAAAATTAATGCATTCTGTGATCCCGAGGATCATTTCGAATATCACTAAAAACATCTATTATCACCTTCAGATATTTTTCATGGTTGGAATCGAAAAAAATGTTGTTACATGCAATTTTGTAATTAAGATCAGTTCTACTTATTTTTTCAAGTCGTGTTTTCCTTATTTAATTATAATATTGCAAGTTATAATTATTTAACAATTTTTGAAATTCGTTGTGATTTGGTCAAATTCTATGATTAGAACAAGTTTTTTGATTATCGAGAAACATACGACAAAAATAAATAGTCTAAATTCCACAAACGTACCATAATGCCATTAAAAGGCAATTAAAATTTAAAAATGCAAAATTGATGTTGTTTACAAGATTTTATGTAATGTCTGTTCTTCGATCCATGCCGACCAAAGAAATCATTCTTTGAAAGACAGAATTATTGAATATAAAAAATATTATGAATTCGTTATCTATTTTAATATTAAAGCGAAAAAAGGAAGTTTTATCAGGACAATGTATTAATATTACACAAAAAAATAATCACGGTAAAAACTTGGTCACCGAAATGCTAAATAGCAATTATAACAACAATAAAAGAAATAAGATGGAGTTACATGATTTTCTAACAACATTTAAAATTAAATTTATCAAGTTACATTAAATACAGCAAGTGTCAGAATAACAATTGATTTAGTAAATGAATAGATCTGTAAATGTATAAACAGGCTTATTGTACTTGATAGTGTTATTGGGATTTAAAATGGACAGATAGTGGGGGAAATGGCGTCGACGAGAGCTGAACCTTAGTAATGAAATTCGACTTTCGTCGACGCCATGTTTCCCTCACTATCTGTCCATTTGAAATCCCAATTGGAAACATAATTTTTGAAAACAACAATAAATTTGAACGCCAGCTATTATTTAACAAATGCCATTACAGTATGTTTTTAAACATTGCTCCAATTTTAAAATTCGCGAGAATATCGTTTTGTGAACAAAACGCTATTTTCTTTTTTTCTCAACAGATACAATGATCCTCAAAATCACAGAATGCAACAAATCTACACTGAGAGAACATTGGCTCGTCTGCTGGAAACTCTAAGTACAGCCGCTGCATCGTTGATTCGTGCAGAAGCGCCACAAGATTCGGGGGCCCAGCCGTCCCAAAACGACTAATATACATCAGCTGAGTTTCTCTTTTCGTCCACCAGAGGCGCTTTTCAGATATCGTAGGCGCTTTTTGTATATCATAAGCGCAAGACTAAGACGAATGCTGCACTGTTTCGGGACAGCAGCAGCACCAAATCAAAGGACGAATCAATTCATGCGTTTTAGAGTTCTGCTGTACTAGTAAGTGCAGCATTTATACCAATATTCTCTCAGTGTATAAATCTAAAGAACGATTTCCGACAATAGTTATACGAAGTCACTGGCTCGTATCTGAAGTTTTATGTAAATAATCAACGATAAAAAAATACCTATTTTAATCATTTACACATTAAACTTATTATTTTTTTTTTTCATTGAAGAGCATTAAAAAGTATATTTGTCAGTATCTTTACGTCTAGTGAATAAATATTTCTGTACGAACTATATGTTACTAATTTAACCTTCGTTTATTTTCAGAAGATTTTAAAAAATATTAAAATAAGATGATAATTTATGTTGAGTGTTAAGTAAAATAATTTTATTTTACATGTATTTTATTTTTTTAATAATAAGAGAAACATATTAACGGCATGTCGGAGCTGCAGCAATCGAGTTTTGCTTTTTTTATTTTATCAATATCTTTTTAAATTCTTAAATTAAACAAATATAATGACTTGTCCGCACTAAAGCTATATTAATACAATAATTATTGTTAAAATAAAAAATCATTTGGACTTGTTATTTTTTTATGAGCTTGGATTGGAAATTAGACATCAAACTCGACAAACCTAACCTTCAAATACGATATATTGAAAGTTTTTATTATAACTTTGTATATATTATATTTTGGTGGATTTTTTAAGTTGTCCGCACTAAAGTTTAATCTTACAAATTTTTTCTTTGTAGCAAAAATACTCGATTAAACGCATCGTTTATTCATAAGTTAGGATTGGAAATATTATTACAAGGCGGACAGCTTCGTCATGCTCTTAAGAGCAGGCCGGATCCGCTGTCCTTGTCTAATTGAGATTTTTGTTATTTACTCAAGTATTAATCGGTGTATCTGCAAATTGAAGGTTAAGCGCAATAGATATTATTATTACAAATATTTATGCACATGAAGAAAAAAATCTATCGCTTTGTTTTTGAGAAAAGTAAGTAACGCGAAAATATTATAAACATAAACTTTTACTTTGGCGTTACTTACTTTTCTTAAGAGCAGGCCGGATTCGCTGTCCTTGTCTAATTGGCATTATTGTTATTTACTCAAGTTTTAATCGGTGTATCTTCAAATTAAAGGTCGAGCGCAATAGATATTATTATTATGAACATCTATGCACAAGAAAAAAAATATCTACCGGTTTGTTTTTGAGAAAAGTAAGTAACGCCAAAGTAAAAGTTTATGTTTATAATATTTTCGCGTTACTTACTTTTCTCAAAAACAAACCGGTAGATATTTTTTTTCTTGTGCATAGATGTTCATAATAATAATAACTATTGCGCTCGACCTTCAATTTGAAGATACACTGATTAAAACTTGAGTAAATAACAAACAATTCAATTGTTACTCGGTCGGTATCAGGTTCTACTCCGGCCTACCGTTAAAAACAAAGCGGTAGATTTTTTTTTTCTTGTGCATAGATGTTCATAATAATAATATCTATTGCGCTCGACCTTTAATTTGAAGATGCACTGATTAATACTTGAGTAAATAACAAACAACTCAATTGTTACTCGGTCGGTATCAGGTTCTACTCCGGCCTCCCGTTAAGAGGAGGTGGAGTATATCTGTCCTTTTCTAATCAAAGAATTGATTTTTTTTGCAAAAACTAATGATTGTAGCAAAAAATAAGGAGATAGCCCCATCTCGTATAATAAAAAGCAAGATTTTCTTTGATGAGGAAAAATTATTTTCATCGCTTTGTTTTTAAGAAAACCTTGAAAAACTGAATTGTCCATCCTAACCTTTATTTTTTACGTTTTCAAGGTTTTCTTCAAAACGAATCGATAAAAATAATTTTTCCTCGTCAAAGAAAATCTTGCTTTTTATTATACGAGATGGGGCTATCTCCTTATTTTTTGCTACAATCATTAGTTTTTGCAAAAAAAATCAATTCTTTGATTAGAAAAGGACGGAGATATACGACCTGCTCTTAAGAGGAAAACATAGGAAAAAATCCATTTTGCGTTGACTACTGGACTAATGAACAAATACACGTTTATAAAAAAATCAATTCTTTATTCGGTGCAACGATTTGTGTTAATTCGACATGTCTGAAATTAAAACCTATTAAGAGATCTTATAATAATGAAGAGATTTCTCTTTTCCTTTTCGTATTAAGGTAATACATACTCATACACAAATAATAAAGCATTTTAATTTAAACAATCGATTAAATAGTAATTATAAAATTGATATAACGTAGATAAGTTTTTTGCGAGGTATGAATAATATTGTGATAAAATTTAATTTTTTACGAATTAAGATAAACACGCTGCTAGTTAATTGTATTTATATTTACTATTTTATATAGTTGATACTACTAAAAACTTATAACTGTACTAATTTGCTTTATAGTATACCGGCCAAATATGTAAAATAAAATTTCAATAAAATTTCGTAAAACTTCAGAATTGGATTCTATCTCACTCTAGATGTATCAATAGGATCAGATTTAAATTTTAAAATTCGAAATCTTAGAAAAGGGAAAATTTATCCTCTGAAATTTTGGATATAATATTTTAATTATACTCCCAAAAATATTTTATAAGAATATGTTACATACACAGAGAAAAAAAAACTGTTGTGTTTACTTAACGAAGTTCAATAACGATCAGAGGGCGCTTCCTCAGTTATAGCCACTGATGTCTTAAGTTGATTTAATTCAAGTTTTCGATTATCTTAACCAATCGCGAAAAACGTTAAATTTACTGAAAAACAGTGAATTGTCATCTTGTGAAGGAAGCTATTTATTATGGACAATTTTACAAGAAATTTACTTTCAATGTGGAATGTGGAAAACTTTGTAGAAAGATTTGAAATTAAGTATCATACTTCTTAAAATAATTTATATATCTGAATTCATTTTACATTCATACCTTGAAAGTATAGGTTATGTAAAATTGACATGCTAGACAGGAAATTCAAAAGTTATTTTCAATTTATGTATTTTTTGAACAAAAAATTTGAATGAAATTATAATTTTTTTATTTATTATTTAACAATTGACATAGGTATGCTTTTTACTTATAGACATTATCATCAGATGATTTTATTTTTAATCAATATAATAAAAACTTTTACACGAAGAAATAACCTACAAAACGAAATCTCGATTTACGAGTTTCATTGGGTAATAAGAGTCGCAACTAAAGTCATCGAGCTGATTCAACGAGAGACTTAAGTAGATTCTACTGAACTGTCAGTTCAGTTGGAATAATGTGACCAACTTCAGTTAAATTTACTGAACATCTTGTTACTGATGTACTTAGGTTACATTTACTGAAGTTTTCAGTAAGCGCAACTGTTTTTTTTTCTCCGTGTAGTTAAGAAAAAATATAAAAAAATTATATATAAAACGTGTTTTTTTCAATTATTGTGATACATATGGAAACTCTTGAATATTTTCTTGACTGTCCAATCAGTACAATACTTGTTCTTTTACTTTGTTATTACGTGGACGATTAAAAATATTAATTCGCTCATTGTATTTTATTACTGTAGCCCAACCCTTTTTAGCAATAACTGATTATAATTACTTTAAAATTGTATTTGAAAATTGTGGAAAAATGGAAATCTAATTTTTTTAAGATAAAAATTATATTGTAGCTAAAACAATTTTTCAAATATTTTTAACTCTAAAAAATAAAAAAATTTAATAAATTAAAATATTTATTTCTTTTTTTGTATCATTTTATTTTAAAAAAAAACACTTTCTTCTATAAATTAAAACTTCAGATTATTTTTTAAAATGTTGCAATATATGGGTCAACTAAATAAAATCACTTTCACAAAAAATTATATTTATAATTTTTATTAGGTATTAGATTAATTCGTAGCTTCTAAAATACAACTAAATTTCAAGATGTTATTGTTAAAGTTCGATTTCATTAAATTTTAATTTATTTTACTTTTATGCAATCATAGTTCATCAGTGATTATTATAAACTACACTGTTTTATAATAATAAAATTAAAATGTCGATAAGGTGTCGATTGTGTATCGTTGTTGATGTCATAGTATTCACTGCGAGGAAGGGCAAATAACAATTGCGCAAAGAATAGGATCAAGATACAAAACAAAAGATTTATATTTATTTTTAATGGACTTTCATACCAGCTGTACTCCACCTAAGGAGTTCATTTGTGACGAATCTCGTGCATTGTTAAATGCTGCTGTTTTAACATACACACGATATTCCAACATAGAAGAATAGGCAGATCAAATGAAAAAAAATGAAATATATACACGGATTCGGATCGATATTGCGCATCATACCAACAAATATTCTAAGCTTTTGAAAGGTGTGAATCGTAAAGTCCGTACTTTATATATGGCAGCAATGGGAAAGTTGCGGATGACTGACAACCTTGAAGAAGCTGAAATGATTATAGAATCGATATTTATCTTATCAAATACAGAAGCAGAGGGTCAATCATGTAATAATCAATTAACTGAATGGCAAAACGACGTTTGTGGCTAGTAAAAAATGTCACAGGTAATATCAAATTAATATGAAAATATAAATTTCTTTTATAAATTAACGAAAGAATTTATTAAGGATGTTCTATGATTATATCAAAATGTACAGAAATGCATGAAACTTCAAAATATGATAATTTAACATATATAGAACAAGCTAGAATTTTTTCAGTATTTTTTATCGCGAGTTTTTTATTAAAAATCTAGTTTAAAAATAGTCCCAAATAACATTGCTCTTATGGGAGACTGAAGCAATTTTTGCTTATATCTTGAATTTTTCATATACGCAATGTACAGAATTAAAAAAAAAACTGATATTATGAAAGAATAGGTTTTAAGGAATAATTTGATATTTTGTTTTTTATACCTCATCGGAAATTTCGCAAAGATAAATGTACTCAAAGTTTATATTTTCATTCATTATCGGAACACTATCACAAAAAAATGAAAAAGTTGGCAGCGCCGTACAAATATATATAGATATACTTATCTGGTAGTCTTTATAACAGCTGACTTACGAACGTAAGTTTTGAGGTTATAATACGAAGGAAGACTGTGATGCGTCAATAATTTATATAAAAAGTAAATGAATAATTTATATAAAAACTAAAAAAGTTAATATCCAATGATATTTTATGGTTTTACATTTATTTTTTATGTAATTTATTTAGACTGATTTTTTTTTTCTAAGATTGGTAGCTCTACATCTTTTAATGCTTTTAACCCATGTCTCCTCTGTCCCCGCTACCCTCCCTTTGGCATCATAGAACATCCTTAAAATAAAAATTTCTAATTTTATCCTACGATTACATAAAAATAAAGCATTTGTTTAAAAAATTTCGAAAACTACTGAACCGATTGTGTTAAAACTTGAAATTGATATTCCTTATTGTACGAGGAGTGTCATAGGTTATATAAATCATAACTTTTTTGATGAATTGTGGAAAAAATCATCAATTTACTTTATTAACTCATATGGGGGATTACTTTTAATATAGCGTTCTATGGTCTACATTTGCTATGCTGCACCTTGCTTCTCCCCTTTATTTCCCAATACTTGACAACCAGTTTTGAAGCTCTAAATCTGAAATTATTTCGTTTAAAACAATTATTTCATTTTTAAAAATAAATTCTAAATCATCTCAAAAAAACATCTATTGTTAGATGTAAGGCATTTATGAGTGAGAACAAATATTCGTTGCATGCCTATTCTTATATCTTTCAAGTTTTATTCTGTTATAACGCGAACGAGGTCTTAATGCTATTTTACTGGAAAGTTAATTTACGGAGGTTATTTCTATGTCTTTAAAATTCTATACGAAGCCGCGTCGGGGAATGCTAGTAAACTATTAGAGCAAAAGATAACATAAAATGTAATGTAAAATTATCATATTAAAGTTCAAAGATATTTATTAAGGAGATGTAAAATTTTTTTCTATTGCAAAATTTCTAAAAAAAAGTGCATTAGCTTATACTACGAACCATAAAGATTATACAGTTAAATTTTGAAATAAGTTTCTTCATAAGTTTTTAAGAATTTTTGATATTTGGTGAAAATTGAAAAATTTGAATATATAATATTAAAACCCAAAATTCTCAATCTTCATGGTACATACTAAAAGCTATTGCATTTCTTTTCTTGTTTCGCTATAAAATGAAAAGTTAGGCAATATTCATTAGTACAGTAAAGTTAATATAATTACATAAAATTTTCACGATGTAATTTATAACTGTTTTAATATTGGATTATTAAATTATAAAATTAATCATTATAATTTATGATACTGAAATAAACAATCGTTTACATTCAAAATTAATATTCTGATTTCAACAATGAACTATTATAAAATTAAATTGAAAATAAAATTAAAAACAAAAATAGTAACTATTTTTCGACTTGCAGGTAAAAAAATAAACTAGTTAGCAATTAATAAAACCGTGGTTAATAAAGTAGAAATTATTAACAATATAAAATCGAATAAAAGTTGATTTTGCTAATACTGACAGGCAAAATGTTTTATTTGTAACTTCATTTTTCCCAAAACTTAATTGCATCTTTTTAAAGTATTGAAACTTATTTATGTCAATTAATTTCGAACTATTTAAATAGTTCGAAATTAAGTAAGCATAACAATTGTTATGTTTACAAAAGCGAAAAAAACCTATTGGACATAGTAAGATTGTAATATTCATATCCAGTTTGCATTACGCCTTTGCTCTAGGCTTGTATTAGCTGATCTGAGATTAGTACTGTAAAATCTACTTTCAGCCAAAAAACGAGGACTTTACATTCTTTATAAACAATACAAAATCGCATGTTAAAACATAATATATGTGAATAAAATTTCTTATTAGGTGTTGAACAAGATGATGAGGATTTTAACATCGAAGAAACACCTAATGAAGAGCCTGATGATGAAAGTAGCATTACAACAAACGAATGGGGAGAATGGGCTAATGGAATTTATGATCGCGTAAAGCCATTTTTTACACAAAAAGGAGGCGAAACGAATGCATATTTTTTATTTAATGTTAATATTGCAAAAAAAACTACTGAAGGATTTGCAACTTTTCCCAATATGGGGATCTAGATTAAATTCAAAATTTAATTATGGAAGAGATTTAGCAAGTAGTGCTCCCGTGGAAAGTGAATTTAATAAAATTAAAAATAATTTACTAGGTAAATACAAAAGTACAGTAAGAGTGGATAAATTTGTACGTGAACGTATTTAATATATAAATGGAAAAACACGACTCTTGGATGCTGCTTTAAATGAAAAAATGAATGATTCTGAACCTGTAAATAGTGACAATTCTGTAGAAGATGATTTGATAGCTAAGAATATTTCATTAAATGAAATTGAGAATTGGAAAGGGCTGGGGAATCCTTGATCAAAGAAGACCATTATCAAAAAAACATGCATTGTATGTGCTAATGGGGATCTGCCGGGCGGTGCACATAAATGTGCAGAATGCGATATTCCTGTCCATATATTTGATACGTGTTCAGTACAGTTAGATGGGACAGAAGAAGGTTATGGCCAGAAACGCATATGCACTGCATGTATGAATAAAAAGTCTGATAATCAGGAATCAGTTCAAAATTTGACTACGAGCAGCAAAAATATTGGTAAAAAAATCGAATTGCTAAGTATACAGGCCAAAGAAATGATGACATAAAAGATTCATTGCAATAGGATAAGAATCGAAAATTTCCAGTCATAAAAAATGGAAATAACACGTCACTTGCACGTGTCATTATTGTTAAAAAAAGTATTTCTCTTAAAAATACCTGTGCATTTGATAGTCTTTTGTACTAATATGTAATTGCTGCTTCCGATTTCAATTTTTATCTGACATGGTAAGAATACAACAGTATAATTATTAATTTATAATAATAACTTAAATGCAAATTGATGTATATTACATGATGAAATAATCATTTTTTGTAAGGATATTATGACCTTTAAATATCAAGAAAATTATTTTTAACTTTGTATTTACCTATTGATTTTGCTATTAAGAAATTGTTTTTTTTGTTTCTTTGGAAGACTAAAGTTTATAAATAATAACTGAGACTTATCGATGCTAAATTATTAAAATGGTCAATTAGCTTAATTGATTACTAATTTATATTTGAAGTCTGTATCGTGTTAGTCTTCATTTAAAATCTATCATTTGAAAAAAAAATATTTTTTTTACATGACTTGAATTTATTTTTTAAGCAATAATACATTTACTTGAATTTTAAAAGACTATTTTTGTAACATAATAAATTATATTTATTATTTTTACTATTTTTTAGATAAAATAAACTATATTTATTATTTTTACTATTTTTTATATGAAATAAACTATATTTATTATATTTACTATTTTTTAGATGAAATCTAAGAATACAAAGTTTTTTTATGTGGTCTTAGACATTTTAAATAACGGTATAAGGGCTAATACTTATAAATTGCGAGCCCAGGCGTTGATTGACATTTTGAAACTTCAGCCATCGCCAAGGATAGATGACCATTATGTAATACATTGCGCTAAAGAAATAGGATGGCTAGCTAAAAATGTTTTTAAATGTTGGCCTAGTTTTTATGAGAGATCATCGTGCACTAATTGCACTTACAATAACTTTAAGAGTTTGACTACTATCAATATAGAGGACAGTGATTTAAAGCGTTCTTGTTGTGAAAAATTCATTGATGAGTTCTGCACTTATTTTAATATTACACGTTTTCCACAGTGTAAAGAGGAAAGCGTTAACCATGAATTAGTTTAAATAGGTAATGTGAATCATAGTATACATAATATTCTCATATAATATTGCTTTTAATTTTTATCGGAACCATCTTGATATTTTAAAATAATACATTTAGTCTTTTAAGGACGGGACTGGTCGATATTTCGACCACTCAAGTATCATAATATTTTTGAGTGATTTTGAGGATAATATTATGTTAAAACACTCAAAAATATTATAATACTTGAGTGGTCAAAATATCGACCAGTCCCGTCTTTAAAAGGTTAATAATACATTTATTTTTGTAACGTTAACACGATATTTGCGCCACACATAAAAATCGGAACCAAAATAGTTATTTCCCGCCCAGCAAGCACTAAAAACTTTTAACGTCAGTTCTGCTGAATCACTGATTAATACATGAATTTACATATAAAATATATATTCACATATCTATATATACACATACACCTGTAAACACATACGCATGTGAGGGAAAAAACTTAGGAAAGTTATTTTTAGAAGCTCTTAGCTCAAAATATGATTGCTCTCTACAAAAATTCCAAAAAACTAGAAAATTTAAATGTTTTTAATATATAGTTAAATATAATTTTTTATTCCAACGTGTAGATTTTAGTATTCTTAGGAGAAAACAAAATATCTTGCATTTTCTTTTTAGTTTTATCAGTTTTATCATTGAATCTTATAAATACATATTAAACATACGAAATTTGTTATTTTCACGTGAAATTGTTATTTAAAAAAATCAATAAAATTGCTCTTTTTAGTTTTGCAAAGAAGACTACATTTTAAGATTGAAAATGATAATAGTATCCAAACACAATATTTTATAATTTTTTATCATCATAGCATTTAGGAAAGATCACTTAATATTTCACGTAATATGAACCCAAAAATCGACCATTGGTTACAAGCCAATTTCAATTTTTCTTTTACTATGTATCTTTCACGTTGATCTAAATAAAATTCTGTTTAATACCATCACTGGTACACGAATGATCAAATGTTAACCTTGTAGCGTAACGGTGAAAAAATTAGTATTATAAAAATTGATGCATTAGAAATACATTTGTTTAAAACAAAAATGTTAAGACCACCAAATGTGTAGCTCCATAAAGATAATATTATTACACTATGTATTAAGTTTTAAGAAAATAAGATATAATCATTTTATTATCTATCTATAATCATACCATTAATTATTTTTGCAGGGGATATAGTATTGTTTCAAGTATTCAATGCAACTGAGCAAAATGTTAAATTTAGATTGCATGATTTTCATAAAACTCTGGTTGATCCACTTGACGACAATCTACGTTTACTTCTGTTAGGAGTAGTAGGTTACCATGGTGTTTCGGGATTCCCAAAAAGAACTAGGTGTAGTGATACAACAAATGAAAACTATGAAGAGGACTTGGGTCACAACACATCTTTTCTGTATCGAAGAGGAAATACTGGATGGATGGAGGTCGACGATACCCAAAACAATACCATTTTTAGGCCACAGACTTACTAAGTCGTTCTTCGTTTAATAATGTATATTAAGAAAAATAATACAGAATCTTAATAAAAAAAATTTATGTATTCAACTTTATTACTTCTAATCCGATGGCTACTAATATAACGTTCAAAAATTCAAAACATGCTTTATTAAAAGAATTAGAAAATTATATTAACTTGATATTATTTACTTCTTAATACTAGCATCACATTGTCTAGTTTTTAAAGTCGAGATAATAAAAACAAATATTTTACGTTATCTAGTATATATAAAACCGAGAATAATTATAAATATTTTATTTGTAGGAATTTCTGATATTTACTTTTTATATTTTCTTAATAAAGTTTGATGTAGTGGATGCATGGGTAACATTTTCATTATTATACTACACGGAGAGACTTTTTGGGGCGATAGACCTTGGTAAATCTTGAGGTGTGAGACCCTTATTAATAGAGCAATTCGATGAGGTATCATGCCTTGAGTATAAAGGCCTGAGACCTTTATCTTGAAGACTGAAGGCATAAAGTCAGACAAAACTAAATTTGTGTATACATCATCGGAACGTAATAGACGCACGGCCTCGGTGACAAAGGTCTCAGACCTTTATGCTCAAGACGAGACGACTTACTTACTTTATAAAGGCGCCCGGTCCTACACTACCAGAGGTCTCTCGTCCCAAAAAGTTTCTCGGTGTATAAAGATTTATAAAATAAAATAAAATAGAAAAGTCTTAAACTTTAAATTTCATCAGACTTTATTTATAATTGTAATTCGAATAGTAATGGGTTTGAGTGAAAATTGTTGAGTTTATAATACGGGCTTACGTCTCCATCAACAGTTAGAGTTCAGTCAAGTTCTGTTTCTTCGCGAGAGATTTTTTCTCTTGAAGCAAGGCAGGTATGAACAGGAGGCGTGTTAGCTATAGTTATAAAATCTTTAAAATCTTATCTCGTTATAAAAAGTTTGAAATGTATTCTCTGACACACTTTTTTTCTCACTTTAACTCTTTCTCTTTCTTTCTCTTATAAATAAAAAGACTAGTGCATAAGCTTTTCATTCCTGCCACTGTCAGCCAGTGGTGCTCCTCCCGCTCGTGCAGCAAATGCTGGGCGGCAGAAATGAACTAAACTTGGGTCAAATACGATTGTTTTCGAATTTCGGAAGACATCATCTTTCAGCAACAAATTAGCAACAAATTACGCCGTTCAAATCTTTAAAATATCTTAATTAGAAAAAAAGTTGCAGCAGTGGCCTTGCTAGCGTAAGACTTACGCTGGCACGGCCCGTGTTTCTCAGGAACGGGCAAAGCAAAAAAATTGTTTCAAGGTGGAATTATCAACAACAAATTAGCAACAAATTATTACTCATCAGTTTTAGTCATACCCTGAAAAATCCATTATAGAACGACACGGATACGGTACGGCACGGAACAGCACAGCCCCTTGAAAAGTCCCGTCATCTGGATTCTCCCTAAAATGGGCAGGACTGGAGTGTCTTGAAAGAGCCACCGAAATTATTATCACATAATTATTTTTAAAATTAAAAACTGAATTGAACTGAATTACAAAGGAAAATAATGAATAACAAATAGAAAGCGAATAAAAAATTGGTAATTTAAAAATGAACAATTTTTTTAATAATTAAATCATGTTTCAAGTTTAAGAGGCGGCCGTATAGTTCTGTCCTTGTCTAATCTGAATTTTCGTTATAATTAGTAAACTAAATATTTTTATACAAAAGTAAGGGCAGAGCCCAATAGATTTAAGGATGAATAGACGATTCTATTCTATGAAAAAATATAAAATTTTCATTAGTTTTCGAGTGAAGTCTGAAACGGAAAAAGAGTTGAACACTTCAATCAAATTTAACTCTTTTTCCGTTTCAGACTTCACTTGAAAACTAATGAAAATTTTATATTTTTTCATAGAATAGAATCGTCTGCTCATCCTTAAATCTATTGGGCTCTGCCCTTACTTTTGTATAAAAATATTTAATTTAGCCATAATAACGAAAATTTAGATTAGACAAGGACAGAACTATACGGCCTCCTCTTAATAAAGATAATATTTTTTTCGTTATCAACTAAAATAGCAGACTAATTTATTTTCAGTTTCAGATTGCCTAAATGTGAATATTTTTGTAAATTATTGTTACGTTCTTGTGTTATGTAATCATTGTCTTTATTTTTTAATTCGAACAGTTAATACCGTAAAGAACGGGGTTCTTATCAGGGCATGATTTCTTTCATATAACCAGAAACTACATCTTCTACGGTAACACTAACAAATATAAACTACAGAGCTGTCCCGCACAGCATGAAATGTTTTGAAATATTTCGAAAATATTTCAAACGTTTTATACTGTGTGGGGCTCACCTGCTTGCTTGTACTCCAACACAAGCTCGGCTCGCTAATGTATCTTTAAAATAGTAAGATATTTTAGTAATATTACATTACTATTTTGATGTTAATTACTTTTAAATCATGCTGTAGCACCACATGAAATATTTCTGCTGGCTAGGCGCATTATTTCGCGATATTTTGGTGGTGCTCGACAAAACATCGCACTGAACAATATAAACAATCTCAGTAAGAAGCTCTTAGAATCCATCAATATGTTTTTGAGGTTATTTCAAAGAAATCATACAAAGAATTGTCTCGAATACGTCAGAAAAATGATAGTTGAGGTCATTTTTAGTCACTATATGCATTTTTGAGGTTAATTTCATATCTTTTGGCCAAAAATTGTACTGAATAAGATTAAAAATCAGTACTAAAAAAGCTATAGGTCAGTGAATAAATTTTTAAGGTTACTTTGAAGATGACGTGGTGAAATTATAGTTTAAGATGGTAATAAAAAGATTACAGGAGTCTTTTTGGTCGAAAAACGATTTTTTTAAAGCTTATTCTCGTATTTTATGGATGCATATGATATAAATCCGACTAAATATCGATATTTAGGAGATTTTTTCATCGCTGAACGTGTATTTGGTGTTATTTTCATGATCAGAATGCAATAGAGCCTCTAAAATGCTATAAATCTATAAAATTTTCAGTTTTTTTATATTCTAGGTATTTTCCACCATTCCTACAAAAATCTGAAGAAAATATGAATGATAGATTTTATGAAAAGTAAAGTTTCTAAAAGTCAAAAATAAGTATGTATTCATACCGTTAATGTACAGGCCATTTTGAAATTTTCAAATTTATTTTTAGGTTATGTTTGAGACTCGTAAGGTTTTATATAGTCACTAAATATATGCGTTTTATCGTTCTCTTTTACCTCGATTTCGAATTTTAAAGATCCATTAAGAATTCACCTAATTATAGCAAAAGAACCGAATAACACGTTTTTTGAGATTATGAAGCCAATTTTGACCATAGGGATCTGAAACTTCCAGGATTTTAGTTTTTTGACAAGACAAAAAAATAAGCAAAGTTTTAGGGAAATCCAAGTTATGGCCATTTTTACATGATTATTCGGCTATACTCTTTAATATTTGGTTAATATGTGATCAAGTTTCATTTTCTTTGTTTTCTTTAAGAGTATGACGGAGCTGCCTTCTAATAATATTTCCAATTCTAACTTATGAATAAACGATGCGTTTAATCGAGTTTTTTTGCTACAAAGAAAAAATTTGTAAGATTAAACTCTAGTGTGGACAACTCAAGAAATCCACTATAATATTTTACATACAAAGTTATAATAAAAACTTTTAATGTATCGTATTTTAAGGTTAGGTTTGTCGAGTTTGATATCTAATTTCCAATTTAATCTCATAAAAAAATAACAAGTCCAAATGATTTTTTATTTTAACAAAAATTATTTTATTAATATAGCTTTAGTGCGGACAAGTCATATTTGTTTAATTTATGAATTTAAAAAGATATTAATAAAATAAAAAAAGCAAAACTCGATTGCTGTAGCTCCGACACCCCAATAAAATCTTCTGTAAAAAATTTTTTATATTTGTCCCAAATAATTTTACCTTGAATATTTTCACATACTAAAAAGCATGCAAAAATTTACGGAATTATATTGGTAACATAACTTGACATGCTTCTTCAAAAATATAATAAATCTGATTTTTGTGTCCAATTAAATTTACTGTTGAAGCTGTTTCTTTATAAGTATTATAAGTTACATTTTCATGAGTTCGTAAATCTTTATAAGATGTTTGATTCTGTATTAATTTTAAAAAAAACGTTCACTATCTTTTGGAGATACTACATTTAATCTACCAACATCTATATTTTTCCTATTTTTTAATCGTTTTATCCAAGATTTGGTGTTAGAATTGAAAATATAATATTGCGGTAAGTTAACATATTTCATTTTTTTAGCAAAATCATCTTTTTTATTTGAATCAAACCATGCCGTTGAAGTTATTTCGTATTTATTTATTGCTATATGTATATAAATTTCATAGAAAATTATTTTTTGTTGATTTCCTGTATAAATACTTAATCTTATTACGGAATAACATCTTCCGCATAATGATAATTCTTGTAATCTCCATGCTGCTTCCATTGGGCTTGAATATGTACCATCTATATATTGAGTTATTTCATCATAGACATCATCTTTATTATTTTCTTCAATTTTACTTTGTTTTATTTTGCAATAGGCTTTATCTACTCCTTTATAAATATAATCGTAAATATATTTGATACTTTGTATTGATACACAAAGTTTAGTATTAATATAAGCAGTATATTTTGCTAATAAAAAACTATTGTAAGGAATTATCATTGAATTATTAACTTGTATAATTTTCTTCGTATTTTTAAGATTATAGATATAATTCTCAGAAATATTATTTCTTCGTTTATACTGCGGATATTTATTTTCTTCAATTTTGATACATTCAGTCAATTGTTTAGGAAATTTTTTTCACATATATTTTTATTTTTATCATAACAGAAAGATTTATCAGTATGTGGTCCACGTAACATATGTTTAATTACTAATTTTTGAAAATATGTATTTTTCAATGAAGGTATTTAAGCTGAAATATATTTACCAATAGATTCTGGAGTAAATATCTTATGATTATGGTGTAATGTGATAATAATATGTGCATGAGGTAATCCTCTTTTTTGAAATTCTACGAAAAATACATAAGCTAGAACAAGACCATAAATTTCATTTTTTACTATATCATTTAATAGCATTTTAAATTTTGTATAAAATAACCTCACTGTAATATTTGGTATATCATTGGGAGTTGTTCCTTCAGGAAAATTTTTAAAAATTTCTTCGAATTCTTTCCATTTTGGGTTGCATGTCATTGTTGTAAATAAATCAGGTTTTCCTACAGTTCTCATTATTGCCATTGCATCTTGGTAATATTGTTGCATACATCTTGGACTTCCAATATATGTCGACGATAAAATAAAAAGATTTCCAATTCTTTCTTTATTTTCAAAATTTGTTGAAACATTTGAAGCACTATTTGTTGCATGATCTAATAAACTTTGATAACATTCTAGTCGTAATTGTTTTTGATTATTACGAAAAAAGTTTATTCTATTAATTTCAACCATTGCATAAGAATGCATTATATATTGTTGAGTTAATCGTCCACAAATTAATATGGAACTGAAATTGATAGTATTTTGTCTGTAATTTATTCTATATAAATAATATTGTAATATTGTAAGATAATCGCTGTTTGTACTATTAAAATTTTTTTTATATCCAACACTCCAACCTAAATCTTTTACTGGGAACATTAAGGGAAAAATCATAGGGTCCACATGATCAGACAATTTATTTAAATAAGTATGTGTAATTTTTTCTCCTGAATTTTTATTGATATAAATGCAAATATTAGTATGAGGGGTGTATGAGGAGTGTATGAGGGATAGCACCTGGGTAGAGAGGGTTGACTTGGGTAGTAAGGGTTTTTTTGTACTTTTTAAAAAAGAAAGACATTCCTAGACATATTTTTACGTTATTTTGAGGGGTGACTTGTGATGATTTAAGGAGGGAAGTATAATGAGGAGTAGCAGAGGAGGGATCTTTTTTTTAATATATATCTATAAATATAGGGAATGAGTAACGAATGCATTGGTAAAATAAGGAGAAATTAGCGTAATTATCAGAGGGATGTATAAGGGGTGTTAAGGAGTAGCAATAGGAGTGACTTGGGTAGAGAGGGGTAACTTGGGTAGTGAGGGGTATCTTTTTTTCAAAAAAGAACATTTCTAGACAGATTTTTACGTTATTCTCAGAGATGAGTTGTGGTGTTTTGAGAAAACAAGGTAGAAGGAGGAAAAATGAGGGGTAGGAGAGGAGGGATTTTGTTTTTTATATAACTATATAATGTAGGGAGGTATATACGAAGCGTAGCCTTAGACGGTAAGTATGAAATTAAGCTTGCAAGCTAGAGACTCTTGGGTTTTTATACTATTGTAAAAGACGATTGCATTTTTTCGTATGTATGATATTGTTACTTTTATAATTTCGGGAAAAAGATTGATTGAATTTTGCATATGATGCAGTTTAGAGTTCGGTTGCCTCTTGTGCGTCGCATTCTAGTGTGTCGCATTCTCCCGAATGTATAGCGTTATTGTTTACTATCGCCGTCTCAAGGTAGAAGACTTGACATATGATGCGTACGGAGTTCAATCACTCCTAAGTATAATGTGCAAGATGATTATGAATGTGCTATGAATGTTTGTCTTTGTTTACATTTGTATGCTTAATTATAATATCTAATTATTTCCGGGTCTAGAATGTGGAAAGTACTTTTCATTTCTTTATTAGTAGAATTTTTAATATATTAGGCCGCCATTATGAAAATATTCCGGTCATACAAATTGGTTGAAAATATATATGGGTTATTTGTATGCTAAATTATAATATTCAATTATCTCCGGTGCTCAAAAGTGGAAAACAGCATTTATTTCTTAATTGGTCGAATTTTTCATATGTTATCCGTCATTTTGAAAACGTTCCGGATATAGAAAATGGTTGAAAATCTGTATACGGCTCATATTAATGCTTAATTTTAATAGCCAATCATTTCCGGGGCTATAATGTTAAAAGAAGTATTTATTCCTCTCTCAATTGAATCTTTCATATGTTGGGTCACCATTTTGAAAATGTCCCAGATATAGAAAACGTTTTGAAATTCATACACGGCTTAATTTTATGACTAATTTTAATATCTAATTGTCTTTGAGGCTGTAATGAGGACAGTAAAATTTATTTCTCTAGTAATTATTTTTTATATGTTCGGCCGCCATTTTGAAAATGTTTCAAAAATAGAAAATGGTTAAAAATATATATTCGGCCTATTTGTATACTAAATTATAACATTCAATCATCTCCAGGGCTGGAATGTGGAAAGCAGTATTTAATTCTTTATTAGTTGAATTTTTCATTTGTTTGGCCGCCATTTTTAAAATGTTCCGAATATAGAAAATGGTTGAAAGTATATGTAAGGCATATTTATATGCTTAATTATAATATCCAATTATCTCCGGTGCTGGAATATGGAAAGCAGTATTTATTTCTCTATTATTTAAATTTTTTAATTATTTGGCCGCCATTTTGAAAATGTTCAAAATACAGAAAAAAAATGTTGAAAATATATGTAAGGCATATTTATATGCTTAATTATAACATCCAATTATCTCCGGGGCTCAAATGTAAAAAGCAGTATATATTTCTCTTTTAGTTGAATTTTCCATTTGTTTGGACGTCATTTTAAAAATGTTCCGAATATACAAAATGGTTGAAAATATAAGTAAGGCATTTTTGTATGCTTAATTATAATATCTAATTATCTCTGGGGCTGGAATGTGGAAAGAAGTATTTATTTCTTTATTAGTTCAATTTTTCATATTGGGCCGCCATTTTGAAAACGTTCCAAATGTAGAAAATGGTTACAAATTTGTATACGACTTATTTTTATGCTTGATTTCAATATCCAATCGTCTTTGAGGCTGAAATGTGAAAAGCAGAATTCATTTCTCTAGTAATTGAATTTTTTATGTGTTCAGCCGCTATTATGAAAATCGTCTGGCTATAGAAGATGGTTGAAAATTTATATTCGGTTTATTTTTATGCTTGATTTCAATATCTGATCGTCGCTGTGGCTAGAATGTGGACAGCACTATTTATTTCTCTATTAGTTAAATTTTTCATATGTTTGGCCGCCATTTTGAAAATTTTCCGAACATGGAAAATGGTTGAAAATTTACATATGACTTATTTTTTTGCTTAATTTTAGTATCCAATTGTTTATGAGGCTGGAATGTGGAAAGCAGTATTTATTTCTCTAGTGATTGCATTTTTTATATGTTTGGTTGCTATTTTGAAAATGTTTCGGACATAGAAAATGGTTGAAAATTTATATACGGCTTATTTGTCTGTTCAATTTCAATGTCTAATTATCTCTGAAGTTGGAATGTAGAAAGCAGTATTTATTTCTTTATTAGTTGAATTTTGCATATGTTCAGCCGCCATTTTGAAAATGTTTTGGACATAGAAAATGGTTAAAAAATTATTTATAGCTTATTTTTACGCTTAATTTTAATACTTAATCATTTCTGGGGCTGGAATACTCATTGCAGTGTTAACATGGTGTATATTTATCATCTATATCATATAATCGTCGTATTGAAAAGGTTCAGGACATACAAACTAGCTAAAAATTTATGTGACGTCATTTTAGATGCTCACAGTCTCATCCCAGTCATTTTCCAGGCTGGAAAAAAAAATTTTTTTTGCTGCCACTACGAACTTTTAGAACTTTAGACACATTGAATGATCGCGAAGGAGGGAAGAAGGTTCTCCTTATTGTTCAATGAGCAATAGTCAGAGAAAGATTTCCTCTCTCTAATATAAGACAGATAAATAAAAGTTATTGGTTACTTTTGAAAAGAAGAGAAATTTGTCTCGCACAGTCAGGTTAACCCTTAAGTGCTCAGCATAAAAGGCTGGATGTAGTCGACGACCGAGGCACTAGAAAGCCTTCGGATGTACGAGCACAATTGACCCAAAAGACCGTATTCGACGCGTCAGGTTGACCCTTCGGTTTTAGCGTAAAAGACTGCTTGCAGTCAACGAACAAGCACCAAAAGATCTTCCCTCGGCGTAGAAATAATTATGAGAAAAATAAAAGTAGAGAGAACCTTTCTGATGATTAGTTTCCCAGCAAGATTTAATTATATGTACGATTGCGAAAACAAATAAATAAATAGAACAAGATACAAGACAAGTAATAAATTAATGACAGAATAAATATATATATATATATATATATATATATATATATATATATATATATATATATATATATATACAGGAGCAAATGAATATAAGATAAAATATATACGTTACAAACAGGTTGCAAACGAATTACAACGCACGATTAAAAGTATGAGTGGAATAATTTACTGATTGCTATTTATAAGTTAAAATTACTCCGAAGTTTCTAGACCGGTGCATTGTTAAAACTGAGAAGTTAACTATTTATGTTGTTATATGTAAAGCTTTTAGAATTTAAAATCGACCTTTCTGACACTTAAAAAAGGTTGTAATTTGCAAAATTTCATTTTTAGGTTAAAATGACAGAAAATAGATAAAAATGATATTAGACACTAAAAAAAATTTTTGTGTCTGAAAGTCTGATTCCTCGCACTTCGCAACGTTGAATTTACTTTTTCTTGTAGTTTGCTGATCCCGAGGTACGAATTTTCACGATGATTTACTTTAATATAATTAATTGTCACGTAAAACTAGCCGTTTTGTTGCGTCACTTGTGAAAAGCGATTTTTCATGCGCCAGGCGTTATTTATCTACACCTGAAACGCAGAATTCACTATGTAAATCGTTTTTTGTACGATTATACAGGTGGACTATTGATAAGTACTACCTACATAAGGTGAACGCGTTCATAAATACTTTCAGCTTCAAAAAAGTCTGAAAGGAATTTTACCTTTGTCAACGCGTAGTCGCGTGAATATATTAAACAGAATTGCGCTCTACGTACAAAAAAAATAGAGAGTGCGCAAAGGCGTACTCATGTATACGCTGACTAGTGTAAGTGCGCTTGCAGCACCATACTCTTACATACATTATGTGTGTCTCCAAAATATATGCATGGCAGTGATTTCATAACTCCAGAAACATAAAAAATTACAGAAAAGTATAGTGATAATTATATGTTTGTCCAATAAAAACACTAAGAATGTAGGAAATATTCTTTAAAATTGAG
Organism: Anastatus disparis; assembly: GCA_017163975.1. NCBI lineage: Eukaryota > Metazoa > Arthropoda > Insecta > Hymenoptera > Eupelmidae > Anastatus > Anastatus disparis. The sequence continues at coordinate 4,370,231 of JAFFSR010000267.1, read as the reverse complement.
ATATAATGAATCTTAATTTGCTAGTAAAAAATCTAGGACCAAGAATAAAGGAAATAATGATCTCAACGATGGGATTTTTGCGTTTCATGACCCCTTTCATCACTTTTAAAAATTTTAAAAATATTTCTGTTTACAATAGAGTGATTTTTTTTCATGACCTATATTTTGGTTGCTAGAAAGATAAAAATAAATTAATTTGAGTATGTTGGTAACAGAAATTAAGACCATGAATTCTAAAAATGGTCTCAATGATCGGATTTTTACATTTTTCGACCCCCTTCACCATTTATAAAAAGTTGAAACAATTCATGTCGACGATCGGATAATTTTTTTTCGTGGAATAATCTATATTTTAAGTTATGAGAAGGATTCAGTCTCGAGACACCGAAGGTGTAAGACGTGTTTGTAAACGCGGCTCCGTGAGTGAGAAATATTTAAATTGTGTACTGTTTGAATTGGATACATGGTGTATGTGAAATCAAGACTTAAGGGGGTATATACATATTAGACACTAAGAAATAAAATATAATTTTCTTATTGATGTTTAAATTAAGTTTAAAATATTTAAAATACTACCTCAAAGTAGACATGAATACCTTTATTTTAAGCCTTATTAGGCTTATTTTACTCCAGCCATACTTCCATGATCATTTGATGAACTTTCGAATCCATAATTCCTGCACCGTAAGGTTTCTAATGTCCTAATGAACTAATTTAACTTGACCAAATAGATTTGGCTTCAGTATTGATGTCATTTTTGCATGAATATAGGGTTTTTAAATTAAATGACTAGAAGTGGTAAAAAAATCCAAAAATATTCAAGTTTATTTTAAAAATTGAGATTTTTTGTTAAAAAATAAAAAAATTTTCTTAAAAAGTCAAAAATTTTTGGTTTTTTAAAAATCCTTACATTTAAACAAAAATGACATCAAATGACACAAAAATACTGAAGCCAAATCCGTTTGGTAAAGTCAAATTAGTTCATTAAGTCATCAGAAACCTTACGGTGCAGGAATTATGGATTCGAAGGTTCATTGAATGATCATGGAAGTATGGCTGGAGTAAAATAAGCCTAATAGGGCTTAAAATAAAGGTATTTATGTCTACTTTGAGGTTGTATTTTGAATATTTTAAACTTAATTGAAACATTAATAAGAAAATTATATTTTATTTCTTAGTGTCCAATATGTATATACCCCCTTAAATAAAGTGGTTGTTTTACAAGCGTGCTAATGAATTATTCACTAGTAATAAGTCATTTTAAAAGATGAGGATAGAGAATTGGATTAAGAAAAAAGAAAACCAATCGATAGTATTTGGTGGTGTGATTTTTAGGTGTGTTGAGATAGGGTTTAGGGGGGGGGCTTTTGTAGTGTTTTTTATGTATGATAAAGAATATATTCGTTGAGATGGCACACTGAGGTGTGGTTGTTTTATGGTTTTTTTTTATGTAGATATTTTCGTTGGTGGATTTGGTGAAGTTTTATTGATGTTTTTTTTCTACTAAAGTGGTTGTTTTACAAGCGTGCTAATGAATTATTCACTAGTAATAAGTTCTTTTTTTCTGGCATGACTCTCTGCACAAGGGACTTACAGTAACATACTCATCGAAATGACCCCTCAACAGATTGGTACTGAAAAAGTATCTTACATAAGAATGGTTACACAAGAGATTTTTCTAACAAAAAATCAAGCAGTTATTTTAGACGCAATAGACGGCAAAACGATTCATGAATAGACCATCGCTTTAGGCAGTTTAATAGACCACAACATATTATATACGCATCTCGAATTTCAGATAGTAGAATTTGTTTTTATCTTTTTAGTAAGGAACTTACTAAAAAATTAACAGAGTAAAATACTCAAGTTAAAATTGGAGAAAACATTTTTACACTACGACCATATATATCTAAAGCGAAAAGAATCATTATTTCTAATGTGTGTCCAATAATTCCTCATTCTACTATAGAGGCTGAACTAAAAAGGCTAAATATTACTCCAGTTTCACAGATAAACTCAATATGAGCAGGAATAAACAAACCAAGATACACGCATATTCTAAGTTTCAGGCGATAAATGTATGTTCATACTACAGATGCTGAAAAAATTCCCAATAATATGGAAATCCAGTGTGATGACGCCAATTACTGTATATATTTTTCAGCTGAAAAACTTGCAAGATTTCTGTGTAAAGAAGAAGGACATCTCGTCAAGTATTGCAAAAATACAGAAAACAATACGCTAGTTGAAAACATCAAACTAACAACAAACAGTTAAAATATGCCGAACAAAGCAAGCAAGATGAGTGTAAAAATGAAATCACGGTAATACAGCACAGTGTAATGAACAGCCAAATAATTGTGAATTCTCCGAATTGACGCAGTATAATTAAACATAAACGCCCATCATCTACCTTTGGCTTTTCTGATTCAAATAAAGCCGAATTACTTGACAAAAATTTGTAAGTTTAAACTCTAGTGCGGACAACTCAAGAAATCCACCAAAATATTATACATACAAAGTTATAATAAAACTTTTAATGTATCGTATTTTAAGGTTAGGTTTGTCGAGTTTGATATCTAATTTCCAATTTAATCTCATAAAAAAATAACAAGTCCAAATGATTTTTTATTTTAACAAAAATTATTGTATTAATATAGCTTTAGTGCGGACAAGTCATTATGTTTGTTTAATTTATGAATTTAAAAAGATATTGATAAAATGAAAAAAAGCAAAACTCGATTGCTGCAGCTCCGACATCCCGGTAAGAATAAGGTACACGGAGAAACTTTTTGGGACGAGAGACCTCTGGTAGTCTAAGACCTGACGTCTCAGTAAAGTAAATGTAACGGTATAAGCCTCGATAGAATAAGCGAGTCGTCTCGTCTTAAACATAAAGGTCTGAGACCCTCATGACCAAGGCGACGGGCCTATATAATAAGATGTATTCTAAGTTCGGAACGTTCGTATACGAATTGCTTATAAGCAACACTCCTATATACGGCTTACCTCCGCACTGAGGCGCTAGTAGCGTCTTCAGTTCTTCGTGCTCAAGATATAAAGGTTTCAGGCCTTTGTACTGAGACACGACACCTCGGATTGTGATCCAGACATTAGACCTTAAACATGAAGTCACTCTACCTTCATTTAGGAGGTATAATACCTTATTATTATTTAACTAGGAGCTTACGCCTCACTATTTACCAAGGTCTCTCGCCCCAAAAAGTTTCTCGGTGTACAAGTCGACAGCTTACAAGGATTTTCAGACGCAAGCTTTCGAGACTGCAAGGGTTTTTTTACATATGGTTATGTGATGAAACTGTTCAGAAACACCATGCTACGGGTCTGCCGATCCACTCATAATTAAAATGAAATCAAAATTTTCTTTAATTAAATATGAAAAATTTGATCGGTAAGGTAGATCGCTTTCAATATTTCATTAGTATAGAATGAAAATAATAACGGAAAAAATTTATTTTGATGGTTAAAGACAAAAAATCTTACTAAAATTTTTTATGATAGAAAAATTTATAATAAAAAAAGTTTTTAGGAAATAAATCTTAATCCAAATTTGAATGAAAGCCCACCGCGGATCAGTTCGCATGTTCGAGTTCCGTTCGCCGCGGAACGAGGAAGACGCGCGGCGCTCCTTGTCTTTCATTATTGGTAAAAGAGAGAGGCAAAGAAACGCGACTCAAACACGTCGCTATTGCATTACACTTACTTATAGCTTTACTCTGATGCATTGATTGTTTAGCATAATGAATAGAAAGGTAATTAAATTAATAATTAAGTTTAGAGATTATTATTCATTATTAAATAATTTTAAGTATTCAAATCAGTTTTACTAAAATTATATGAGTTCTAGTAATTTTGAATCTCGAGCGTAAACGGGGTTTTCGATTCATCTAATGAATATCAAATACTTCAACATAAGAATTTACTCAATTTATTAGTTAATTTTATAGTAAAAAAAATAATAACAATGCAATTTAGAATTTTTGGTATAGTATAAAATACATTTCATCGATAAAATTGCATTTTCAAGGTAATTTAGCATATGAATAAGGTACATAGTATATTATCACGTATTCATGTAGAAGGTACCCATGCACGGTAGTTAACATGGAAATTAAATGAGAAAGTCATCTTTGCGCATATCAAAGTATCTATATAGATAATAATAGATGGAAAGGGAATCAGTGCCAGCACGAACAGCAAGAGGAGCAAGATTCATTCTCGTCTCAGCGGTACTCAGCAGTTTCTGAACGTCTAAATATAGATTCACAGTTCACTTATTAGACATAAAGATTTTTTTTAAAGTGACTAAGACGTGAAAATATAATTATTTCCTTTTAATCTTTTTTTTCGTTGTTTTTAGAAAGTATAATTAACGTAAGGAAATGTGATTTTTCTTTTTTTTTTGTGTTTTGTTTTATGTTTGCAAGTGACGTTAAAAGAATAATTTTGTGAATTAGATTAATCCTGTGTAAAAATTTTAACCTATTTATTAATCGCGAATAAAAATCGGTGCCTCTTAACTCCAATGCACTAACACTTATAAACAATAAAAAATTTTTATAGGGGAAAGACTAGGCCTTCGGCCGAAACGCCCCGAATGGTCATTCTATTTGTTAATAGAATCACTGCGAATTGCACCAAAGCCTGATGGTGATGGATGTAAAAAGAGGCTAAAAACTGCCCTTGCAGTGGACACTGTGTGCATTCACGTACCCGGTGAAGCACAGGTTACCATACACCGGGGATTAGGGCTATTTTTTATGCTGTAGGTTATCTATGAACATCGCCAATTAATGAAATGATAAATATAACAATCTCAAAATCTTGACAGAGCACTAAAATCGAGATTGGTTTAGATACATTCAAATCTAATGAAAAATAATGATTTTTTTTATTAAGACAATTTTCTCTTGTTTCATTTAAAGTAAAGTCATAAAGTAAATATATTTTTTGTTGGTTAAATTATTAGATTTTATTAACGTAAATTCAATTAAAGCCATATATATCTAGATTTGTTTCATAATTCATTTTCGCAAGTTTAATATCAATATTTTACATTAAAATTTAAAACTATTAGTGAGATAATTCTTTGAATAACGAGTAAAAGTTTATATCTTATAAGTTAAATAAACAAGAACAATTTAAAAGACATCATCTCTGACCAACTCAAAATAAAAATTTAGGATTCTTTATTTCATATACCTTATCATGTCAATTTTATGTTGGTCTTAATTTAAATGTAAAAATGTTGCTTGCTCGTTTTGTCTTAATATATATATATATATATATATATATATATATATATATATATATACCCATATGGAAAAAATTTCTGGAAATAATTGTAAATAACTATTAATAACTGTAAATAAATGTAAACAACTATAAATAACTGTAAATAAGTGTTAAAAAATGTCAGAATTGAGACATAAATAACATTTATTTACAATTATTTACTGTTATTTACATTTGTTCACTTTTTTTTACAATTATTTACAGTTATTTACAATTATTTATAGTTTTTTACAGTTATTTACATTTTCGAAAATTTTCACAAATTTATTCAATTTTTTTATTTATATGCGAACATTTTTGAAAATGTGAATAACTGTAAATAATTGTAAAAATCTATGAAAAATTGTAAATAAGTGTAAATAATTATGAATAACTGTAAATAACTGTAAAAAATTGTAAATAATTGTAAATAACTATAAATAATTGTAAATAATTATTAATAACATTTAATTATTTACTAATTAAAAAAATTTTTGAAAATGTAAATAACTGTAAATAATTGTAAATAATTGTAAATAACTGTAAATAATAGTAATTAATGATAAATAATAGTAATTAATAATAAATAATACCCTATTGAAAAAAACACGTATTTTTTACATGTAAAATTGCGTGTTTTTTCATGTATTTTTTTCACGTGTTTTTTTCAGGTGTATTTTTCAGGTGTATTTTTTTACAGCTCTTCGACAATCGAAGAGCTTCTATTGTCTGGCCTCTTATATCTGATGCGTCTTCGACATTTGTTTAAGGGATTACAAAACTTGAAGAAACGCCACCTAGTGATTTAAAATCGCTATTAATGATCGATTACGTCGGTTTGACTTTAAATCACTAGGTGGCGTTTCTTTAAGTTTTGTGATCCCTTAAACAAATTTCGAAGACGCATCAGATATAAGAGGCCAGACAATAGAAGCTCTTCGATTGTAGAAGAGCTGTAAAAAAATACACTTGAAAAATACACATGAAAAAAACACGTGAAAAAATTTTTTGAAAAAACGCAAATTTTACACGTAAAAAACACGTGTTTTTTTTCAATAGGGTAGTAAATAACTGTAAATAACTATTATTCATGCCTCAATTCTGACATTTTTTAACAGTTATTTACAATTATTTACTATTATTTACAGTTATTCACAGAAATTATTTCCATATAGGTATATATCTAAGAATATAACTGTTTTGTTTTGTGTAACTTCAAATATAAGAACCCCATAGGCATGGCTGAATTGTAAAAATTGATGAATAAAACAACTACGCAGAAAAGAAGACAAGATTGATAAAATTTATCGAAAGTTCTATCCTGGATGCTCATTTCATATTAATTGAGTTAATGATAAAGTATTTCTATTTTTTTTTATGAATTTAAAATATTAAAATAACTAAGTACATAAAGTATAAAGAGTTTGATGTTATATTTTTATTTCCAATCTTGCTAACCCTAAAATTGACGTTACAACCATAGCCTAGAAAACTCACAGACAGATCTGTGGCATTATCTATCGGCCAAATAGAAGTTGTTGTAATGAGTCAGTGCACTCAATAATTAATATCATTGTATTTAATATTAAAAGTGTTGCTGCAACAAAAACTGTCACCAATGGCACTTTCGTGTGATACCAAAGCAGCTGAATCAACTGTAAAGATAGATGTTGAAAACAAACTGAGACATATGACAAAAATGAAATAACATTATGTAAAAAATATGTAACAAAAAGATTGATAAATCTCAGCTGGATCTCCTCTGAAAATGAAATAGCCGATGTGTTTACAAAGCCATTATTGTTTGGATTGCATGAAAGACTGTCAAAATTAATACTTGATGATTGATAGGACTGATTTATTTTACTATTGCACTAATATTTGAATTATTTTGTTAATCATTCATATTCGTATGTATTTCAAATTCTAGGTGAAGCAAGGATGGCAAGATCTACCTATTAACCTTTAGGGGACGGGAAAGCCACTATAGTGGCTCGACCATGGATACACCGAGAAACTTTTTGGGGCGAGAGACCTCTGGTAGTGTAAGGCCGGGCGCCTCGATAAAGTAAGTAAGTCATCTCGTCTTGAGCATAAAGGTCTGAGACCTTTGTCACCGAGGCCGTGCGTCTATTGCGTTCGGATGATGTATACACAGATTTAGTTTTGTCCAACTTTATGTCTTCAGTCTTCAAGATAAAGGTCTCAGGTCTTTATACTCAAGGCATGATACCTCATCGAATCGCTATATTAATAAGGGTCTCACATCTCAAGATTTACCAAGGTCTATCACCCCAAAAAGTTTCTCCGTGTAGACACTTTACATATGAGTATTTCCCAATATTAGAGACACATATCATGTGTTTTTTATAGAAAATACTGAGAAATTGAAAATTCCAAATTCCCCATCCTCTAAAGGTTAATAAAGCTGATCAAATATTAACCAAAATATTCTTTTTGTTTGTTAGAATAACAATAATTTATGTTAGTTTATTTTATTTCAATTTGAGCATGGAAGGGAGCGTTAAAATATATACATGCTCAAAATAATAGATTGAATAAAGTAGAATCACCTTTTACAGCAGGAGACGACTGGTGACACTCTTGGTTCATTCCACGAATTTCAATTGAAGAGAGAGATTTTATATGATTTTCAAATAAAGGTTATTTTATTATTTATTATTAGTTAGTAAAATAAAATATTTTAATTGTAGTTTTAAAACTATTCAAAAAGATTCTTTAATAATAACATACATTAAGAGATTTTTTTCATCATTTGTTCTTTCATTGCAAAATTTATATCATACATTTTTTAATAGATAAATATTACTTATTTTAATTCAATTTAGAGAGAAAATTTTAAACTTTTGCTAAAATTTATATTTACATTTCTAGGAATTAAATGGATTGAAATCCAAATTATAAATGGATTTCAGCTTGCTTAGTTGATAATTCAGGTAATAATTTAACTAATCATGTAAATATACCTTAAAATATAAGTGAATTATTGTTTTCTTTCTATATATACAGCTTAAGATTTATACAAATAAAATTTGGTAGAATTTTTCGACAGAATAACTTCATTTATTGTAATCATCACTACTATCTGACATTTTTTTTTAATTTATTGTAATTTTAAAATAAAATAAAATTTTATTAAAAAAGTAAAAAGATATATATAAAAACTTTAAATATCCATTTGTATATAATTCATTTCCTGTTTTATAATTTCTACAATTGTTAATTTTATCACTAAAAATTAATTTTATCACTTTGTTTAAAAAAAAAAAATAAAAAACCATAGAGTTAAAAACAAAGATGAGGTTGAACTTGATGTACTTGTTGTTTTTTTGTTTTCTACTCAAATAATTATTTTAACAAAAAAATACACAAATACATCGTTTTTGAGAAAGTTACACAATTTCATATGTGTAACTTTCTCATCTCTGAATATAAAAAATATCATTATGATGCAAAATGAAGCTATGCTTTTTATTTCTGACATTTAATTGTTAGAGAAAAATGATTTTTTTCCTGTAAAAGATGCAACTGTCATGTAAACATAAGCAAATAATTTAGATGATATGCTCTTTCTTCTGTATTAAAAAATTTCATAAATAAATCTAGTAATTACAAAAAATGTATGCTCGTAATTTTTTAAGATATTTATACATTTAATTAGTACATGTAGTCTTTTAATTGGTACATTAAATTAGTACATGCAGTCTTTTTGTAATTTTGAAACCAAGAAAGCTACAGTTTTTGAATTATTTATTTTTGTTTATTTAGTAAAAAAATTTTTTTGGAACTTCTGTTTTTTTAATTTTTTTACTCAATAGGCAGATAATGGTTTTATTATTCTTGACCATCATTAGATACATACTTTAGTTATCATGCCTGCATTGGAAGATTAAAGTATTGGGAATACTCTAAATATAATTATTTATTTTATAGTAATTCATTTCAACATAAAATAAAAATATTATTATTGAATCATTTTTAGTAATAATAGACATAAATTAAAAATGAAATTATTATAATTTTTTTTAATCATTGCTGCAATAAATCTTGATTTGAAAGTAAATTATCTAAACAATTTTCTAATATAAAATAAAAAATTATTAATGGTTTTGTTTTGACATTTGCAACATTAATTTTTATATAAAAATTAAGAAAAAATTATTTGCTTCCAATAAATCCATTTTGAAATAATAATTTTAAAATAAAGTAATCAGAGATAATCAAAAATTTTTTTTTAATATTATAATAGCTATTATAAACACATTTGCAAACTATATTTTAATAAAAAATAACTATTAAAACCATATTTTTCAATAAAATACAACCAATATGAAAATTTGTTTTTAACTCAATAATACAAATAAAATATAAATTTAAATTAATAAAAATGTATCAACAAAAAATTGAACCTATAGTTATTTCCATCCAGTTGAATATTGATATATTTTATCTTTTTAATTTATATCAATTTATGATAAATCATAAATAATTCTGAATATTCAATAGAATATTAAATAGATAAAAAATATTTATTAAATATCTTATAAATATTTATTTTTGATCCTAAATGAAATTCTAAATGTACAATAATTAATCAAGTAAAAATTATAATTAATACATTTAAAATTTTTTATAAATAAGACAGCTCACCATCAGTCCTTTTAATATTTACACTAGTTCCAGTTTCAATTTTACAAGTTGAATCCATACTTTAACCAAAAACTGAAAACAAAAACATTCATTAAGCTGATAACATTTATATGTTGATTTAACATATAATCGAAAAATTAAATCACTTGCTATAAAATATATTAACAATTAATACATATCACGACATTTAAAGGTCGGAAGATGAAGAACTTTTTGAATAAATATTGTAATAAATGAATATTGAAAATAAACTCAATACTAAAACTAAAATGATTTTAAGAATATGAAACTTGCTGCAGATTAAAGAATCAAATAAATTATAACCAACAATTTCAATTATTTATAAATTTATTTTTATTTATCTCTACTTCCTACGGTATGAAAAAAATTGACAGTTGAATATATACAAATATATACAATACAATTAAGGATTGTATACAAAAATCCAATATTTAAGATGCTCTACACGAAAGGGATGTAAAAATATAATGATTACAATGTTATTAGGCCGAGTCTACACTACGTACTTTGCAGGGTTGGTTTCTAAAAGGCTCTACGCTCACAGTTCATGACTGTAAGCTTGAAGATAGTAGGTTGTAGTAGTTAACAAATAAGTCGTCGCAGCGCTATAAGCACTAAATCTCTACACTGACAGTCATGAACTGTGAGCGTAGAGCCTTTCAGAAACCAAACCTGGTACTTTGTGCCGTCTATATTTGTGGATAGAGTTGCTGATTAGTGGTTTTTTAAAAATCACCCAATCAACGTCCAAAAGTATAGACGGCACAAAGTTCATAGTGTAGACTCAGCCTTAGGGCGATTCTCCATGGATATCAATCCCCTATCCCATACCCACGTTCTGATGAGACCGATTGGCTAGATTTAACAGAATTATTGAAGTTTTATAAGAATCACCCAATTGGTCTCATCAGAGCGTGGGTACGGGATATCCATGGAGAACTACCCTTAGGGAAAATCTAGATGACGAAACTTTTCGAGGAGCCTACACGTCCCGTCCCCGTCCGATTCTATGATGGAGTGTCTCATCTAGACTACCTCGTGCTCCCTGAGAAGTTCGATAGTAAACGTACGACGACTTTCTATTAAATTTAATATTAATGCTTGTAACTTCGGTTTCATATCGTCATTTGTGTAAAAACATATAAAAGTTTTTGTGGAAAATATTGATGTTTTCACACAAGTGACGATGTCGAACTTCTCAGGAAACACGAGATAGTCTAGAAGGGACACTCAATCATAGAATCGGACGGGGACAGGACGGGTACAGCCCTCGAAAAGTTCCATCATGTGGATTCTCCCTTACGGTTTTCAACATAGGTTTGAAAACCGAGGTAATAGCAAAAAGAGATAGAAGGGTACTTTTGAATGTCGATTTGTCGAAAATAGACTAGATTTGCGTTGGCCTATAAATATATAGGCTCGAATTGATAATCCACACTGAGAACTTAAACATCATTCTATCTTACTCTTTTACCATAAGAAAAATAAAGACAGAATGATGTTTGAGTGCTGAGTGTCGACTATAAATTCGTTCGACTATAAATATATATGTATATATATATATTATAATCTTATGTCTTGATCTCAAATCAAACAATGTTGGTAAATGGTCTTCTCCTTTGTGTTAAGAAGCCAATAGATAGCAAATTAGGTTCGCAGGTAGGTCACTCGATTAAGAGAAATTGGATTTCCCCGGGACGCAAGCTGCTCGTTTCTTTCTCTAGATTATTGATTTCGCGTAATTAAAAAATAAATTGAAATTAGTCATTAAAAGCATTAATGACTTCGCTAGTTATGCCCCAAGCACAATAGTCCGCAATTTGTTCGGCGGACACGCCAATTCACTAGATCGTGCCTAGGGAATTTTTAGAGCCAACTATAAGAAAATAAATTGCGGAATATTTTGCTTAGGGTATAATGCCTGAAATTGAATATATTTTCTTACATTATTTGGCTCTAAAAATTCCCTAGGCACGATCTAGTGAATTGGCGTGTCCACCGAACAAATTGCGGACTATTGTGCTCGGGACATTAAACTAGCAGTGTCGGGTGGAAAAAAAGACTTCACCCACACAGCATGAAAGGTTGCTGCAAGGTTTCAGTAATGATAATGAGGGCCATTCCTCCACCAGGGGTGCTCTTATATTATAGGAGTAATATATTTTTTTTTTTTTAAGAAAAAAAAAGATTAATATATAAAGGATATTGTCCTCTATATGATTATCCTTTTTCATATGGTGAAGTTGAGGAAGTCCAGCCCGGTACCCGTTTAACACATTACATCAGGCTAGACTGTCAGACCCACCATACCGAAAACTTTGACTACCGATGGATGGTCAGCCACTTTTGTGACCAACAATCAACCGATACTCAATGAGGTGGAATTTTTTAAGAGTCGCGATATGAGTAGCACATACACTAATTTTCTTTCGAAAAAAAAGTCAGAGGTACCTGGCCAGGATTCGGACCCGTGCCCACCGCGTTGAAGGCAAGAGCTCTATCCGATACGCCACTGCGCTTCTTATTATAGGAGTAATAACATACTCTATATATATATATAGAGAGAGAGATAATGGCTCTGTCCAAAATTGTAGATCACCAAAAAAATCGTGTATGGGCTCAAAATTTTTGTCTCACACTCTTTCTTTTGCAATGTGGCGATTTTAAAAATTCAAAATGGCGGCTCCAATATGGCAACTCAAACCTAGAGATTTCATAAAAAATTTTCAAAAATTGATTTCAATTCATTCAAATGTGATTATACGTATTTTTTTATATCAGAAATCAATTCAGCGTTCAATTTTACACAGGAATATAGTATTGCACTCGAGGTAAAAAAAATTTACAATGTCATCGGAAAGTCATATCGGGAAATAATAGTTATTTCTCGAATCACTCATTGATCAATGTTGATTAGTGAGGAAATGAAAATACTGATAGGTAACTCGAGTCACTGAATCCAAATCTGATATCCGCTTAACCCTACCAGTCTCCATCAAGGTCATTTGAAGGTCAAATCATGAATATCTTTTATTATTTGATAAGATTAAGACACCTATAATTTTTACGTGATGCTGGATTTGAATTCGAGGCCCGTTGGAGTGTCAAACGACGTAATTACAGAAAAATTCGTTTCAAACTGTGGTTTCTTTGAGAACGGATTACGGACGCTTGGCCGAATCCTATTCAGCCGAAGTTATTTGGACGAAAGCCATTTGATCGAATGGGTCATTTGTCCGAAAGCCATTTGATCGAAAGGGTTATTTGGCTGAATGGGACATTTGGCCGAAAGTTATTTGACGGAAAGGGTCATTTGATATAAGGAATATTTGCTCGAATACATAATAATCACTGTTAAATGCACAATATACTTCAGCATTTGCAGTAAGGTATTATTTAATACTCCACAATATTCAAAAACAATAAAGTGAAGTTATTATTTATTCAAAAAAATGCATTGAAATTATTATACACGGATGTTACTGGTTGTTCGGCGCACGTCACGGATGGTTATTGACAGTATATATTACAAATAACACTGTAATCACAAAAAATGAATGTGAAAATTGTTATACATAGAACTTGCTGGTTATCCGGCGCACATCGCGGGTGGTTATTGACAGTATACTTTACAAATAACACGTTATTTACAAGGAATGTATGTAGAAATTGTTATGCATAGAACTTGCTGGTTATTCAACGCAAATCGCGAATGTCTCTTTCGGACAAATAACTTTCGGCCAAATGTCCCATTCAGTCAAATGACCCTTTCGATCAAATGGCTTTCGGCCCAATAGCTTTCGGCCCAATGTACCGTTCGGCCAAATGGCCCATTTGGTCAAATAACTTTCGGACAAATAACTTCGGCCAAATAGGATTCGGTCAAGTGTAATTCGACGAAGTGTCCTGTTACCTGGAGAACAAAGATTTTCTGTTAGTCAATATTTAATTAATTTTTACTTAATTACGTCGTTTGACACTTCAACAGACCCCGGATTCGGATTCAGCGACACGTAAAACTTGAAGGTGTCCTAATCTTATCAAATAACAAAAGGTATTCGCGATTTGACCTTCAGATGACCTTGATGGAGATCTTGTATACCCTATAGGGTTAAGCGGACATCAGACTTGGATTCAGTGACTCAAGTTATCTATCAGTATCTTCATTTCCTCACTAATCAACATTGATCAATGAGTAATTCGAGAAATAACTATTATTTCCCGATATGACCTTTCGATGACATTGTAATTTTTTTTTACCTCGAGTGCAATACAATATCCCTATGTAAAATTGAACGCTGAATTGAGTTTTGATATAAAAAAAATACGTATAATCATATTTAAATAAATTAAAATCAATTTTCGAAAAATTTTTATGAAATCTCTAAGTTTAAGCCACCATATTTGAGCCACCATTTTGAATTTTCAAAATGGCCACATTGCAAAAGAAAGTAGAGTGTGAGACGAAAATGTTGAGCCCATACACGATTTTTTTGGTGATCTACAATTTTGGACAGAGCCATCATCCGTTTGACGTAGATTGGCACATATATATGAGTGTGTGTGTGTGTGTATACATATATATATATATATATATATATATATATATATATATTGCAACGATTATCTATAATCGTGCAGTAAGCACGGTTTAAATCTCCCGCGAGGCTGGGTAGTAGCAGGATCAGTCGCCAGGTGGCGTAAGTTTTTGCTGCTCCCGCAAGAGGAACAGCGAGCTCGAGTACATATAAGACCAACGGCTCAGCCATAAGGCAAGCACTGTGGACTGTGCTCTCCCCCTCTCTTAGCCGAGTGCGCTCGCTGGCCTAGAGAGAGAGAGTAGATACAGTACTGGCTTCTCTTACATGGAGCTCCCACTCTGTATAAGAAAAGCTTGCTCTCTCGCTTACTCTAATGCATTAAATCATTAGTAGTAAGTCGAATTGCAAACAATCTTCGCCGAGTGTGCTCGCTGGCCTAGATTAAATGCAATCGAGGAAACCGCATACACGCTTCATCCTGCCGCCTCCGCCGCATTAAAATTAAGGGTGCCGTCCACCCAAAATCTGATAATACCTTTATAAACCGCCGATAAAGCAGAGCGCTTCTCGCTCTATTACCGTAAGGGTTCCGTATACCCACTTGTAAATAATTATTTCTTATTGTAATAGTAGTATGTTAAGGGTGTCGTCCACCCAACGTTTTCTTTATTAGTCCATAAGATAATAGTATTAGTAAATTTAAGTTCTAAGAGTGCCGGCCACTCAAACTCTCTCTTTAATTGATAATTTAGTATTAACAAGTTTCTCTTCCACGACCTATGTTTCAGGTAGAGGACGCCACCGGATAACTGACCGCCCGGGCCGTTATCACAGACGAATAACGTCTCTCTTTTGATATTACATTTTTGTTATCATCGGCCGATAAGTGGCAAAACTTTATTACCAAGAAAACAAAACTCATTCTTTTCTTTCTTTGACGCGTCAAATATTTTTATTTCTTTGGTTTATATAGAATCATTATTTTCTTATTTATTTATGTTGGAATTGTAATCGTCGTTGTACCTTTTCTTTTACTGTCTTGTGGCAGCAATAAAGCTAAGGTACTCCCAAGCATAAAATCAACCGTGTTTAAACCCTTTATTTTCCTATTCTTCCGCCGTCCATCCCAGACCGCCTCCTGCTCCGAATCCTGGTTACTCTCTGAAGCATCTGGCAACAGGAGGCAACGTTTTCTTTCCCACTCTCTTTACTCAGTATATATATACGTAGTAATAAATTTATATAGTAATAAACAAAAAGGAAAGTAAAAACGTTACATGGCGCCCGAACAAATGGATTTCCGGTTGATTGTTTAACGTTATTTTATGTTAAATCATTCGCCACTTGCAACAAAATGTTACATGGCTTTAATTGAAAAATTCGCTAGCCATTTGCAACTAAAACGTTACATGGCACATGAACAAATGAACCGCCGGTTAGGCAAGTAAAATTATAAAATATATATATATACCACTCACCATTTGTAACATTAGTTACATGGTGTCTAAAATAAAGACATCACATTTTTCTTTATTTTTTCTTCTTTTCTCCCGCCAATCGTAATTAAGATTACGAGAAAATACTTTTATACTCTTCAACCAGCGTGATTTTCATCACGTGGTTACTCCTTTTTACCATCGTAGTCAATAACTACAAGGTAATAACTGCCAGTTAAACAACCCTCGTCCGTTGTACATCCATCTCCGTTACTCTGGATGTTGCAGACGGAAAGAAGTTGTTACCAACCAAATTCCCGCCTGTTTCTGCATCCTTCTTCATTCAAATTCTTCTCCTAATTTTTTTTTTTTTTTCTTCTTTTCTTTTTCTTCCTCTTATTTGGACTTCAATCCTTAACCGCACTAATCCTTCATCCTTATCCACGGAAAACTAAAGGGTTGAACCGTTATTTTTTTTTAACAAGTACCAAAATTAGCAAATTAGTTAAACTTTCTTTCTTGTATTAGTATCTTAATTATCATTATTATCATTATTATCATTATTATCATTATTGTTGTTAGCAATATTTTTAACTTTAGCTTGTATGTAAGCGTAGGACCGCCGCGCCGCGTAACTAACAATACTAAATTTCTTCTCTCTTCTACGCGAGTCGCGATATAAACCCTTTACCCAGCCGATAAGCATAAACATAAGTTGAGATTTAACAACAGTTTACTGTTTCTAGTTGAAAATTTTTTTTTTTTTTCGTTTTTCTCGATCAAGTCGATCAACCGAAACTGTTGTCAAAACTCAACCATTAAAACTAACTACCTCTAGTGGCTTGTATTAATTGAGACACACCGGGATTTAACGTAATTAACCAGACCTTAAAAATACTCTCGATACACAACTGTATAATTTAATTTTTAATTAACCATAAAATATTTTTTTTTCCTTCTCTTCAACGTTGGTTAATCACGTCTTGACCCCCTGCTAAGACAGGTTCTAACCAAAAACACTCTCTCAATTAATACAAAAGGTAAATAACAAACTAAATCATGGCCATTCGAATTAAATGGGTTTACAACCTCTCCGATGAGGAAGTGATCACCCATCTAGCGGCGATAAATCAGTCCACGACAGGTACAACAGATGAACGCCTGGAGAAACTAATAACATACGTCAAGACACATCAACAAGACTACGAAGATTTTCCTACCGATCCGCCAGACTTCGATGAAATAGCTCTCATATTAGCAAGAAAACGAGCACAAGCCGAAAGAGACGGTTGCATAAATGCAACAAACAGAGGACACACTTCCACAACCGTTTTCGCCAACACGTCTAACGCAACACCTCCAAGAGAAACAGTTTACATACAAAGCGACACATGCATCATAGAAAAGATGCGGAAATGGAATTGTCACTTTGATGGAAAAGAACTATATGCATTCTTAGAAAGAGCACAAGAGCTAAAAACAGCATACAACGTCTCAGATGTAGACTTCTTGAGAGGCTTTCCAGAACTTCTAAGGTCCAATGCACAACTCTGGTACAGAAACTGCGCCAGCAGCATAACGAGTTGGAACGAACTCAAAGACAAACTAAGAGCATACTACCTGCCACCAGCCGAACGTAGAACACTGGATAGGTTAATCACCGAAAGGAAACAGAAAGAAAATGAATCCATCCGCTCATATGTCATAGATTTAGCAACCTTAATGCGTCGTCGAGGTAATATAGCAGCAACCGAACAACTAGACAACCTGTATTACAATATGAAACCATCGCTGCGCCTACACATCAAGCGAGGAGACATAGAAACACCGGAGGATCTAATTCAAAGGGCAGAAGAACTGGAAGAGACAATGAAAGAAATAAAACCGGAAAATAAAAATAGATTCTCGAAACCACCGAATTTCCAGTTTAAACAGCAAAGAAGAACATTCTTTACACCAAAAAGACAGCATAACCAGCCCAATAGGACAAACTCTGCTGCCGTAGGTAAACAATACAACGCTTCAAAGACGTGCTGGAACTGCAAACAATCCGGACACCACCGCGACGTTTGCAAGAATAAAGCAAAAATTTTCTGTTCTCGCTGCGGCACAGACAACGTAATGTCCAAAAATTGCCCGTGTCCACGTCCAAAAAACCTGTAAAGGGTCGGCAACAACAGCCAAAACCGACCCACACCGTCTTCGCAAGAAATCAAGTCTTCAATACGAATGACCCAAGATATTACCTAAGAGTAAAAGCAGACACGCATACCATGACAGCACTCGTAGATCCAGGAGCCGTTGCTTCCTTTATACACCCTAGACACGCAAAAATTCTAAAAAGAGGAACTTGGAAAATTTTTTCTGATCCAAAAACCGTTGTGCTCGCAGATAACCAGAACGTAGCCCTAAAGCAAGCCATCAAAGGGAAAATAAATACAAACGGAACCATTATAAAACACTCTTTTTCTATAATGCCTAACTTGGACTCTGACATCTTATTCGGCATGGATTTATTAGCAAAACTAAAGATAAAAGTAAGCCTAAATGAAGAATTGTTAAAAACTCCGAACACACATTCAGCATGCACGATAAAAGCTGAACCAGGCTTAGCAAAACCATCAGATAATGAAAAACTCCGGCTGGAAAAATTTTTAGATGAAGAATTCAAACTGTTCGAGCAAATAAAAGGAACAACTTTACTGGCTAAACACGAGATCAAGCTGTCAGACCCTACACCAATCAAACAAAGGTATAGGCCTAGAAATCCGCTAACACAAGCCAAGATAAACGCAGAAGTAGAAGAGATGTTAGCAAATAACATCATACGTCCTTCATCCAGCCCCTGGAGTTCACCTGTAGTTTTAGTGAAGAAAAAAGACGGCAAACAACGTTTCTGCATAGATTTCCGCAAATTAAATTCAGTCACTCGCAAAGATGCGTACCCCTTGCCGCAAATAAACTCCATTTTAAACAAGTTAAGAGGTGCTAAATTCCTGAGTACAATAGACCTCAAAAATGGCTACTGGCAAGTACCATTGACGGAAGAATCCAAACCACTCACAGCATTCACCGTAGCAGGCAAAGGATTGTTTGAATTTAACGTTATGCCTTTTGGCCTACATTCCGCAACCGCAACTTTTCAAAGACTCCTAGATGCAGTGATAACGCCAGACATGTCTCCAAACGCTTTTGCATATTTAGATGACATTATAATCGTGTCATCTACCTTCGAAGAACACATGAATCATCTGCGAGAAGTCTTTTACAGACTACGCCAGGCAAATCTGAAGCCTAATGCAGAAAAATGTTGCTTCGCCAAGAAGGAATTAAAATACCTGGGTCACACAATAAACGAAACAGGCCTGCATACAGACCCAGATAAGACAAAACCAATCTCAGAACTTCCACCACCGTCAAACATCAAAGAACTGAGAAGGTTTCTAGGACTCGTGTCTTGGTACAGACGTTTCGTAAAGAATGCATCACACATCTCCGCACCACTTAACCACCTGCTTAAGAAAAAGTAGAATGGTTATGGGGACCAGATCAACAACAAGCCTTCGAAACTCTCAAAACTCTGTTAACAGAAGCCCCCGTTCTAGCGTGTCCAGACTGGACAAAAATGTTCATATTGCAAACTGACGCAAGCAACGAAGGTCTAGGCGCAGTTCTCACACAGGAAATAGACGGCAAAGAAAGAGTTATAGCATATGCTAGTAGAACTCTCACTGCGGCAGAGAAAAACTACTCAGTCACAGAGCAAGAATGCCTAGCCGTCAAATGGGCAATATGGAAAATGAGAGATTACCTAGAAAACTACCACTTCGTAGTAATCACAGACCATTTATCTTTAAAATGGCTCGACCAAATCGACAACCCAACAGGCAGACTCGCCCGCTGGGCTCTCGAACTGAGTCAGTACGATTACGAAGTAAAATACCGGAAAGGTACAGAAAACACCATTGCCGACATTCTTTCACGAAAACCAGTGAAAGTATGCGCAGCTTCGAATGCCGAAGACAATTGGTACCACAATCTGTACAACAAGGTCAAAAAAAATCACGCGGCCTTTCCAGATTACCGTATAATAAATAAAAAATTATTCCTGCATAAAAAGAGCAATCCGTTAAATCCGTCAACCGATCCGGAGTACAAGTTATGCGTTCCGTTTAATCAACGCAATAACGTACTCAACGAAGTCCATGACTCCGTAACCGCAGGACACCTCGGTATTTTCAAGACACTACAACGTCTAAAAACAAGATACCATTGGCCACATATGCTCACCGATGGCGCTGAACATGTCCGAACATGTTTAAACTGCCAAAAATACAAACCGCAACAAAAATATCCGCCGGGACTCATGCAGTTTTCCAAAGTAGACGTACCTTGGGAAACAGTTTCAGTAGATCTAATGGGTCCATTTCCGAAGTCGAAATCACTAAATACTAGTCTAATAGTGATGCAAGACAGATTCACAAAATGGGTAGAACTCAAACCAGTAAAACGAGCAACCGCAAAAATTATCACTAAGGCAATTACTGATCAGATTATATTGCAACATGGTTGTCCTAACACCATACTTAGCGATAACGGCAGCCAGTTTATAGGTTATGAGTTCCAAGAATACCTAAAATCCAACAACATCAAACACAGGCTAACCCCAACGTATTCTCCGCAATGTAACCCAGTGGAGAGAACTAATAAAGTAGTCAAAACAATGATAAGGCAATACGTTGGCGCAAACCATAAAACTTGGGACGAAAATATCAAACAATTAGCTTTTGCTTATAACACAGCAAAGAGTGAATCAACGGGATTCACACCAGCTTTTCTAAACACAGGTCGTGAAATGACTCCACCAGGAGCAATAAACAACCTGCCGTCCCGAAAATCCACACCTTACACACGCATAAGTAACCTGCAGAAATCATTAGAAGAAACACGCAACAACCTCAAATTAAGCTTCTTCAAACAAAAAGGCCATTACGACAAACGCCATCGAAATTGGTCTCCGAAATTAGGTGAAAAAGTGCTTAAGAAAATACACACTCTATCCGATAAAGCAAAAGACTTCTCGTCAAAATTGCACCACTCGTTCAATGGCCCGTACAAAGTACATAAAATATTATCTCCAGTAGTGTACGACATCATCGACAGCAATAATGTCATAACGGAAAGAGTACACATCAAAGACCTAAAACCATTCCGAAAATAAAAATTTTTTTTTTAGTTCAAAAAAATCCCGCTAGACGCCGCATAAAAACACCTCTCCCACAGTAGAAAACACCACCTATAGAATACTTAAATAGCCCGCATCCGCAATAACTTAACCATAGTCAACCACATACAAAATGTATAAGGGCCTAAAAGCGGAGTTCGACGAACTGTGGGAGCAGTCGTCTACACCTGCACACACACACACCAGACGCACCACAAAATTACCCGCACACCTCACCCGACCACCAGCCAACATACCTACACCTACACCTCCAGACCCGATCACAGACCCACTCGCACTAAAAACAAACACATATACTCACAAAAACATGCACACAAACACACACAGCCGATCCACGCTCTTTTCTGCAGTTTTTCCACACCCACCGAAACCCCACTCACCCATACCACCGTCACCCCCACCTCACGCACACACTCACACCGGTACTTCAACAACAACCACGACACTTAAAGTGAAAAGTGACCAATACTTCAAAGCCAGCAAGCCAATACTTTGGAAACAGATTCCATCCACCGACAAACGGAAAAAAAGGAGATTGGTGAAGATACCAGACGGATCATTTGTCGAAGTACCGGTGGGAGCCAAAAAGTTTCGTGTGCGAACGGCGGCGGTTAAGTGGAGCCTCCGACTCAGTCCATCCACCGGCAGAATCCTAAAGGCTAGTATGGCGCCCATATAGGTATGATTCTCTTTTCCTTATTATTCATTTTTTTTTATGATACCGGTACACCAACGTTCACTACACGTTCACTCTCCGAAGTAAGGAGGGTGTGCAACGATTATCTATAATCGTGCAGTAAGCACGGTTTAAATCTCCCGCGAGGCTGGGTAGTAGCAGGATCAGTCGCCAGGTGGCGTAAGTTTTTGCTGCTCCCGCAAGAGGAACAGCGAGCTCGAGTACATATAAGACCAACGGCTCAGCCATAAGGCAAGCACTGTGGACTGTGCTCTCCCCCTCTCTTAGCCGAGTGCGCTCGCTGGCCTAGAGAGAGAGAGTAGATACAGTACTGGCTTCTCTTACATGGAGCTCCCACTCTGTATAAGAAAAGCTTGCTCCCTCGCTTACTCTAATGCATTAAATCATTAGTAGTAAGTCGAATTGCAGACAATCTTCGCCGAGTGTGCTCGCTGGCCTAGATTAAATGCAATCGAGGAAACCGCATACACGCTTCATCCTGCCGCCTCCGCCGCATTAAAATTAAGGGTGCCGTCCACCCAAAATCTGATAATACCTTTATAAACCGCCGATAAAGCAGAGCGCTTCTCGCTCTATTACCGTAAGGGTTCCGTATACCCACTTGTAAATAATTATTTCTTATTGTAATAGTAGTATGTTAAGGGTGTCGTCCACCCAACGTTTTCTTTATTAGTCCATAAGATAATAGTATTAGTAAATTTAAGTTCTAAGAGTGCCGGCCACTCAAACTCTCTCTTTAATTGATAATTTAGTATTAACAAGTTTCTCTTCCACGACCTATGTTTCAGGTAGAGGACGCCACCGGATAACTGACCGCCCGGGTCGTTATCACAGACGAATAACGTCTCTCTTTTGATATTACATTTTTGTTATCATAGGCCGATAAGTGGCAAAACTTTATTACCAAGAAAACAAAACTCATTCTTTTCTTTCTTTGACGCGTCAAATATTTTTATTTCTTTGGTTTATATAGAATCATTATTTTCTTATTTATTTATGTTGGAATTGTAATCGTCGTTGTACCTTTTCTTTTACTGTCTTGTGGCAGCAATAAAGCTAAGGTACTCCCAAGCATAAAATCAACCGTGTTTAAACCCTTTATTTTCCTATTCTTCCGCCGTCCATCCCAGACCGCCTCCTGCTCCGAATCCTGGTTATTCTCTGAAGCATCTGGCAACAGGAGGCAACGTTTTCTTTCCCACTCTCTTTACTCATTATATATATACGTAGTAATAAATTTATATAGTAATAAACAAAAAGGAAAGTAAAAACGTTACAATATATATATATATATATATACAGGGTGTCCCATTTTAAAGAAACCACCGAGATATTTTCGAGAGTTGGCGTTGTATAAAAAAATTTTTAAGGCCAAAGTGATTTTTTGAATTGAAACCCCCATTTTTGATCCCGGATTCAGGAAGAGCAAGAAATTTTACGTTAAGATAAGGTATTATGTGTAGGGAGCGGTTGACCCCTCCAAGCTCACGTAGGGTTCAAATTTATTATTTTCTTCATCTACGCACACGAATAATCGGGCAAGAGTGAGGTTAATAATAATAATAATAATAATAATAATTATTTTTTTTTTTTTTTATAGATTGGTTGAACGAAAAAAATCTGCTTCCAGACTGCCGTCAGCTCGCTGAGCCTAGATAGATATCCGGGAACAGAGTACAGGCGGTTGAGAGGGGTTCTAGATGTTCTAGCAACCCTCTAAAATTACGCGATTCCCTTGCCTGCCTAATGATAGCAAAAAAATGCAGTCATTGGACGTGCAGGGGATTCTCCAATCTCCACTCACGGCGTTGTTCCACCCCGGGACTGTTTATCACATTACTTCAGGGTGGCACCGCGTTCTAAGTCTTTTGGACCTTTTCCTTCAGACTTTATCTGTAAATATACAGATTTGCAATAATATAGATCTATGCCTCATAAGCAACATGATTTAAAAGGCTATCTTCTGCCTGGCGATCGGCTCTGTAAAGGGGAGCATAAATCAATCGCATATATATAGTACAGTATGGACTGGCTCTGTAAAGGAGCAAAATCAGTCCATAATTTTCTCTTCAGTCTTGATTCTTTTGTTCTGAGATCGATCTTATGCCTTTTGTGTGGCTAACCTCTCTACCGCGTCTGACTCATACTCACACTCAATCTCGCGCTTATTTACAACGACTCTCATTCATACCACAGCTAAAGCTGGAGCTTTTGCTGCTATCTCAAGCATTTCCTGGGTGCACGATTTGTTTTCGCTGTTAAGACGAATCCTCATCGTCACCCTCCTCCTCGTCGTCGACCTCCTCCTCGTCGTCACCCTCCTCCTCGTCGTCACCCTCCTCCTCGTCGTCACCCTCCATCCTCGTCGTCACGCTCCTCCTCGTCGTCACCCCCCATAATAATAATAATAATAATAATTTTTTTTGCCTTTGATTTGTGTTAGTGTGACGATAAAAATCTGCAAACAGACTGCCGGGAGTTTCTTGGGCCTGGAAAAAGATACAGGCGGAAGAAAAACCACGGTTTGTGAGGGGTTACTAGTTCACGTCTAGCGACCCTCTAAAAATCGCATTCCCCTTACCCACGAATGACAAGTCATTTGTTGAGGAAGGGATACTCTAACTTGACCACTTAGGGCGTTTTCCCAACCTGGGATCTGTTTATCACATTACTTCAGGGTGGCGCAAGTCTTTGATCGTTTCAGATCTTTTTCTCCTGGTTTCTTTGGTATTTGACTAGATTCGTTTTCTTAACCTACAAGGTGTATAAAAAATAAATCTAACGCGTTTCAGCCTCACATGCATGCATAGTCACACGCGTAATGAAAGACTCAAGTTTGGAGTAAAGTCCGGTGACTCTCTCCCGCGACATATATTCCTAGGGAGTGCAAAGGGACGCTCCAGGAGGGTCCGCTTTGTTTCCCATCAAAGCATCCATACTTCCGTCGATCGCATAATCAGGGAGGCAACATCTACCTACAGGACTGGCTCTGTAAAGGGGAGCAAAATCAGTCCTTCCTAAATCAGTCTTATTCCTCGTGGACTAGAATTGGTCTTATGCCCCACGTGGGGCTAGCCTATCTATCGCATCTGACTCACACTCACTCTCGGACGCGCACGGTATATTTACGTATGTGGAGGGAGCGAACCCGCTGGCACGCTGACCTCCCGCGACAGTCACACATCAGCAAAGTCTTGCTTTTACGCATTTTCACACATTTATATGGTGCACGATTTGGTTTTCTTGTTTAAAAAGAATCCTCGTCGTCACCCTCGTACCCCGAATCTATGGGACCGGCTAATGTTTCTTGGTTATGTAGAAACATCAGCATGGCTTCTGTGGTATCATTTGTACTTCGATCAATTTCCCTATCTAAATACGTTTTCTTCTGTCTAAGGACGCTTTCGACAAAAAGTGTCATAGCGTCCCATTTTTAAAATAAAAGTGTCCCATTTTTCTTCAGCCGAGATCATTTCGCTTATAATTGTCTCCAGCATTAGTTGTCCGACTATTTCCTCGACCTGGCGTCTTTCTTCGTTCCACCAATGGCAGACGAAAAACGTATGATACGCATCGTCGCGATCAGCGAAACAGAAGATGCAGCCCGGGTCCTGAGCCTTTCCCATGTTACTGAGATAGGAGCAGAAATACCCGTGGTCACTGAGAAACTGGGTGAGGTAATAGTTTACCTCCCCGTGCTTTCTTTCAACCCATGGAGCCAGTTCCTTAATGAGTGCCTTGGTCCATCGGCCTTTTTCCTCCTGATTCCATGTTTCTTGCCAGGTTTCCATGGTTACCTGTCTTTCTTCTTTCTGGATTATTGCAGTTTCTTCTTCCTGTTTCTTCCGTTCGTAGGTTCGCTTGCGTTCTAATGCCTGTAATTCGATAGGGATGATTCCTGCGATAACTAGTACCGCGGGTCCCGAGACAGTGCGATAGGCGCTGGTGACTCTGAGAGCCCCTCTCCTTTGAACAGAAGATAATGTTTTCTGGTGTGTCTTTTTCCTCATTGAGTCGGCATATATTTCGGAGCCGTACAATAAGATGGACGTTGTAACTGACATTAAAAGTCGTCGTTTGCTTGATTTTGGGCCGCTGGTGTTGGCCATAAGACGACTTAACTGCAACGTTTTCTTTATCGCTTTGTTGGCGACGTATTTTAAGTGCGACAAAAAGGTTAGTTTTGCATCCAGCTTTATGCCGAGATACGTTACCTCCCTCGTTGTCTGCACCACGTTTGTGCCTACTGTCATGGGAAACTCGATGTTAATGTGTCTCCAGGTTAAGGGCACTATTTCTGTCTTGGCCATCGCTAATTCGAGACCACGTTTCACCATCCATTCGGAGATTCTTCTCATTGCCGTATTCAGTATGTGCTGCGCAATTTTCGCATTTTTCGCGGTGATGACTAAAGCGACATCATCGACGTACGCGAACATTTTCACCCCATCTGGCATTGCAAGTCTGAGCAATGCATCGAACAGAATGTTCCAAAAGTCTGGGCCGAATATTGACCCCTGTGCCACGCCTGCGCTGAGGTCCTTTTCACGCCAGCCTTCTTCTGTCTCATAGCGGAGGGTACGGTTTTTTAGGTAGTCACGTATCACTCGCATAAGGTATTCTGGTACATTAAACTCTTTCAACGCAGCAAGGATGTCAGGCCATCCTGCCGAGTTGAAAGCGTTTTTCGTATTGGTAGATTGTCGAATCCTTGCTGCAGTACTTGGACAAGTTTCTCAGAGTTCAGCTTGGCAGCGTTCCATCTGACTGGCCTAGCCACATTTCGCCTCGATGATTGGGATCCATCATGGATTCGAAATGTGATGTACTGGTGGTCACTTCCATTGTATGTCTCCAGCACTTTCCATTTATTAAATTTATTAAAGAAATATAATGCTAAAGTATTTATTTTATTTAATATATGTTTATTTCCGCCTAACTGGCCCAGAAATGGACTTGGTTGCTACAATCTAATTTACATTCATTCCCACGCTTTTACAAATACATTGTACATTATAGAATAAAATCTGTGTTACAAACTTCCATATATATTTACACGCATTAGTTTTTTGGTTACACTATATCACCCTTTTCGCTACTTTTATCACATACTTTCTTTTTTGCTTCATTCCCCCCCTTTTTACTACGTTTTTTTTTTTTTTTTTTTTTTTTTTAACTCGCTTTGGTGTCTGTCTGTCTGTCTGTCTGTCTGTCTGTCTGTCTGTTCGGTACGAATTTTGCAACCGATTGTAAACTAACTTCCTGATGAGCTAGAGACTTGAAATTTTAAATATAGCTCGGAACTGGATGACAATGCAATATTATAAAAAAAATATATATATCTATCGAACAATATATTAATATATTCAATCATATACGGAGATGTTGGCAAAATTGAAGATTTGAAGATTTTATATATAGATACACTTTTAACATTAGTGTCTAAACATCTTCAAAATTTTAAAAATCTTCTTTTGATATATTAATATATTAATATATTAATATATTAATATATCAAATATAGTAATATATTAATATAGTAATATATTAATATATCAAATATATTAATATATTAATATATCAAATATATTAATATATTAATATATTAATATATCAAATATATTAATATATTAATATATTCAATATTATATTTTTGCATGCATTGTTGGATAATATAATTAAATATATATTCCCACCGAAAAATATATTAATACAATTATATACGGAGATATTGGAAAAATTGAAATTTTGAAGATTTTATATATAGATATACTTTTAACATTAGTGTCTAACCATCTTCGAAAATTTTTAAAATTCTTTAACTTCTCATATTGCAATTAGACATAAATTACAGCATTTTGTATTGTACATATAAAATTTGAGACTGTATTTTATTCATTTTATGGTCTATCAATGCATAAAACAATAAATTTTGGTTGAATTTCTAATAGCGTCATTATCGTCAAAATGGCGGGAAACTCAGCATGCGATTACGTGTTCTCTAAAAAAATAGATGAAACACGTTTTAGTCCCTTGATAACAATATATATGCTATATAATATGCACTGTTGGACAACACGATAAAATTTATATATATATATATATTAATATATTTAGAGGGATATACTCATGAAATTAAGTTTTTAAAATTTTTGAAAATATTATATATTTAGGATACTTATAATGTTAAAATTTTCAATCTACCACGTTTTTAATTGAACTAAAAAGTATAAAATAATATTAAAAATAAAAAAAAACTTTTTAATGTACTACGTTTTATAATGAACCAAAAAGTATAAAATAATGTGTAATGAAATGAAAAGTGAATAATGATTTGAAATAAAAAAACGTGGGCGCATACAATACATAATAATAAACATGCGCCCCACGTTTTTTTATTTCAAATCATTATTCACTTTTCATTTCATTACACATTATTTTATACTTTTTGGTTCATTATAAAAACGTAGTACATTAAAAAGTTTTTTTTTTATTTTTTTTCTCTTATATTCCTTACATTTTTATCGCTTATAAAATCACACTCATTCCTCCATACCGAAGCGTCTCTGCTGCGCCATACATTTTTTTTTTATCTCAATCTCAATTTTCTTTACTACCTTTGCAATATTTCTATCACCTTCTCCCTTTACTAATTTCTCGAACTTTTTATATTTCTCCCCCGGTAAGTTAATGGTCCAGTCATATGTTTTTTCGCATTCTTCCAAATAATGGTTAAATGTCCCCCAATCTTTTTCGCATAATATACATAATCTATCACTATCACCTAACCAGTATTTGTTTACGTTCTCAAAGTTGCCGCATCTAACCCTAGCTATTATCGATATATTTTTTCCATTTATCCCGCTTGATAGGTATCTCGGTAAGTTATTATACATAATATTTTTATATTTTACATTATATTTAGCCTCGTTTATTTTCGCTTCTAACATTTGATTCTCTATATCTATTTTTCTTTTATATACTTCCTCTTCTACCTTATCTCCGTTATGTATTTTATCCAAAATATATTCGTAACTAAAACCTGCGTCATTATAAAATTTTTCTCTCTCATTAATGTATACATCTTCGCAATTTTTTTCTTTTTTCTCTTCCCAACATAGCTTTAAAATTCTATTACCCTCTAAACGCGCAATTTTTTCCTCAAATCTGATTGCTCTAGCCCCCCATTTTACCTTTAGTTTTTTATTATTTGTTTCTTTATACAAGATGTATGTCGGTGTACATCTATCTAACCTTAGTACCCACCTAATATAGTTCGTTTTAATTTTTTCTAATTCTTTTTTTTCCTGCCATCCCCAAATCTCTACTCCGTATTCCATCACGCTCCTAACCAGATATTCAAATAACATCATTCTTCTGTTGAAATCTCCCTTACAATTTCTTTCCCCCAGTCCCCAAGTTATTTTTGCCGCGGCAATACCTTTCTTTCTTAAGTCATCTATATGATGTTTGTAGCTACTATCCTTATTAAACGTGAAACCTAAATATTTAAAAACGCTAACCTCTTCTATTTCCCTCCTATCCCATCTCCATCTCTCTTTTTACTATTTTTACCTTTATTAAACACCATGATTTTTGTCTTTTCCGTACTAAGTATCAACTCCCTTTTTTTTCAAAAACTTTTTCAGAATATCACTCATATCAATTAAGGCCTCCCTATTTTCTGCTAGCAAAACTAAATCATCCGCGTAAGCTAAGGACCAAATTCTCTGACCTCCTATCTTAACTCCTCCTACATTCCTTTCCCTAAATTCATCTTCTAAACCCGCGATATAAATGCAGAAGAGAATGGGACTCAGCGCACACCCCTATCTTAAGCCTTTGTTTGTCCAAAATTCTTTAGAGTTTCCTGATGCCAATCTAATTCTCACCTTCGTTTCTTCATATATACCCTTAACTCTTTCTATTAAATATTCACTGATTCCTTGTTTTCTCATCACGTTCCATAATGTTTTCCGATTGACAGTGTCAAAAGCGGCTTTTAAATCAACGAACATTGAATAAATGCGATTTTTTTGTTTTTTTTGCCCTCTGCGTTATATGGTTAAGGATATATATATTATCTAAAGTCGATCTTCCTTTTCTAAATCCTGCCTGTCCCTCTGGTAATATTTTTAAATTGTCGACTTCCTTTTCTACTCTATTTCTGATTACCTCTGTGTAAATTTTATAAGCCGTTGGTAAAAGTGATATCCCTCTGTAATTTTTTGCCTCGTTTATATCTCCTTTCTTGTAAAGTGGTACCACCACTGCCGTTTTCCAGTCTTCTGGTATATCTTCACCGTCCCAAATTTTTCCAATTATGCCAATCAATTTGTTTGCAATACCCTCACCACCATGAATCCACACTTCATTAGGTATACCGTCTATACCGGCTGCTTTTTTCTTTTTTAGCTAGTACCATGCTCTTTTTATTTCTGCTGCCGTTATTTTATGTTCCTCGTTTTTTTGATTTTCCTTTACTCTTTTTCCCCGTCTGTTTTTCTTCCGATCCTTGTAGTAGTTCTTTAAAATGTTTTATCCATTCTTCTTCTTTTATATTATTGTTTATATTTTCTCGTTTTTTTCTTTTTTTGTTTAGAAATTTCCATACCTCTTTTTCGTGTTTTAAACTTCTTAATTGTGCCTCTTCTAATTTTTTCATTTCTTTTTCTTTTTCCCAACACATTTTCTTCCACTCTTTTCTTTTTTCTATATATGCTTCTTTCTTTATTTTTCCGGTTTTCCATTCTTTGTACTTTCTTTTTACTTCTGTTTTCATTTTCTTGCAGTTCTTGTCCCACCAATTCTTCTTACCTATTTTCCATTCTTTTATTTTTATTTTTTTCTTTTTCGCAGCTTTGTCTATCATTTTTTTCACCTGGCTCCACCTAAGTTCTACACTATCTTCTTCTTTCTCTTCATCTTCCAATATGTCTGTTTTTGCCTTGAATTCATTGATATCCTCTTCACTCCAGGAGAAGATTTCTTTTTCTTTTAAATTGTTATTCGTACTGTCATCTACCGAGTTTTCTAACGAGGGATCTGTTACGTTTTTTCCGTCGTTGTACATAACCAGGCAGACAGGGGCATGATCCGAGTCTACCCTCTCTCCTACCTCAAATTTATTTATATTTTCCCAAGTTTTTTCATTAACAATAATGTAATCTATAACCGAACTTCCTCTGGGTCCTAAAAACGTAAATTCTCCCTCCCTATCTCCTGATATATTCCCATTTAATATAGTCCATCCTTTATTCTGTATAAATTCTATCATTCTTTTACCCCCATTACTAATTACTTTGTCTTTGCTAAACCTTTTACAACTATCTCCGTTGTTATCTAGTCCTACACGCCCCCCTTCTTCTCCTATTCTAATGTTGAAGTCCCCTCCTATAATTGTATTCCCTTCTTCTCAAAATTCCCACTCTTCTAAATTTTTCCATATTTTCTCTATGTTCCCTGCATTGTATATCGACCATATAGTTGTGTTTTTCTTCCCTTCTTTTATAACCGATTTTATTAATCCTTTTTCTATAACTAACCCAATTTCTTTATTTTTGTTTACGAGTTCTTTTTTTACCCCTATAAGTAAACCGCCTTTAGCTCTCCCTTTTTTAAAATCCCTCTCTGCCGGGATTTGTACCCATTTAAAATTTTTTGCTAATAATTTTTCAAGTTT
Organism: Anastatus disparis; assembly: GCA_017163975.1. Lineage (NCBI taxonomy): Eukaryota > Metazoa > Arthropoda > Insecta > Hymenoptera > Eupelmidae > Anastatus > Anastatus disparis. The sequence goes on along the minus strand of JAFFSR010000267.1, from coordinate 4,338,643 downwards.
TTCCATATCTTTTTTTTCCACCCATGTTTCTGCTAAACTTATAAAATCAAAACTTTCTATATATTTCCAAAAATCCCTATCCTTATTATACAGCCCTGCTATGTTCCAAAAAATAATTTTTCTTAAGCCCTCTTTCCCTTGCTTTCGATTTTTTTTGTTACTGTTTTTATTGTACTTTTCTCTTTTATTAACCTTTTTACTTATTTTCCATTTCTGTTTTATGCAAAATTTGCTTTATTTCCCTCTTTGTGCACGTTATCACTCTCCTTTTCTTCTTTTCTATTTTCCCCCACGTTATTTATTTTTCCCTCATCTGCTGATCTTTTTTCTAGCTGATCTATATCCTGCCATCTATACCAAACGTTATTGTAAAATACTTTGCCGAATCCGACCTTGACCTGTATACCCATTTCTCTTTTTTCTTTTGCCCACAAAATCAGATCGTCGTGTCTTTTTCTTTCTTCGTACCCTCTATAGTTTTCAATAAAAATTCTCGTACCCGCAAGCTTATTTTTGTTTTTCATAATTTTTTCTTTATCTTCTATATTTTTTAGCTTTACAACGATTACTTTCCCTCTTATTTTAATTTCTTTCAACTCTATATCTAATTCTAATTTATCTTTTAAGAATCGTATAACCCTGTTTTCTGTACTTTCTGCCGCTTCACCGAATGCTAAACCTTTAATAATTATCACATTAATATTATCCTGTTTTTCCCTCTCTTCTATTAATCTTTTCATTTGCGCGACATCTCTATCAGTAAAGCTACGCCTGCTCATACGACTGACTGTACTCCAGCTACTTTTAATGCTCGCGGCTTGGCTATACTTCGATCCGCATGTCGACATATCTGATGTTGATCCCCCGTTCGACGCGCCCTCTCTCGCGCTGCCTAGCCTATTCTCATATTCCTCATGCCATGTATTTTCCTCTTTTTTATATATTCCTCCATATCTACTAGCCTTTTTTTCTAATCTATCCATTTTTTCATTAACATCTACCATAAACGCTTTTATATCTACCCTCATTTTTTCAATTTCAACTGCCTCCTGTCTAATCTTTTTTACTTCCGCGGTAATTTTTTCCCTAAACTCTTTGCTATTTTCCTCGAACGCGACCTTTTTCTGTATCTTACCGTCAAGCGTAGCTTGTACTTTTCTGACATTCTTTGGTTTGTCATTGTCCTTATTGCTTTTTTCTTCATTGTTATCGTTTTTACCGTCTTCTTTATTCACCTTTGATCTGGTCGACATTTTTCTTCAGCCCTCTTATTCACCTTTGTCACAAACTCGTTCTGTCCTTGTTTCACACTGCCGCTCTAACAAAGCTATCTAACCTAACTTTTAGCGCCTCGCCTATTTTGCTTTTATACGCCTTTATTACAAACAACTAGTTATAACTTTATTGATTTTATATTAAAACCCACTTTGCTTAACGTAATACAACACTTTTAATTGTTCCTAACTCTTTCCAATATTATAAAAAATACAAATAATTGCAGAGACGCTTCACACGCGCGCACACGCTACAACGCCCTCCAACCAAGTCCTAATGCTAAAGTATAAAATGTTATTTTCGCACACGAAAAAAGTAGAAAATTTTATGTCTGCGTGCGAAAGAGGTTTTCATTTTTCGCGTACGATAAAGGAGGGGTAATGTGGTCACATGGTGGGGATACGTTCACGAACGCAAACCTCACTTTTCGTGCGCGATGATACTCCGCGTAGACAGACTCACTTGCTCGTTGCCTAGACACACTCTTAAATAAATGATTAGCTTTTAATATTTTTACAATTAAAATTTTCTTGAAATATTTTATTATTTCTAACAATATATCTAAATACTTTTACAATATTATCGTATTCTTGTAGAATATTAAAAATTACTTTATATGCACTTCCTCAGTTATTTCGCGGTGACAAAGAAAATAAAACTATACACATTTGATTTCAAACTGATTTTTACTTTTAAAAAAAATAATATTTAACTACAACACTAAAAATTACATCTTGTAAGTTATTGATGTATTAATATACGTTTAAATTTAAAAAATCAAGTTAATAATTAACTTCCTAGAGTATAGTACTTTCGGTTTGTATTCAACAAAAATGTGAGAATAACTAATACGCCATAACAAGTATAAAGCTTTCTCTCGAAAAGAAAAGGTCAAGGCCGAATGGAAAGTTGAACGATCAGAATGGTAGCTAAAGTCAAATTGACAAGCTATTGTAAATAATGAGCGGTGCAAACAAGGCTTAAATATATAAATCAAAATAAGTAATTTACATTGTACGTTAGAAATGTAATGAAATTTTAATGAAATAAGTTTTTTTCAATCTAAATACAGTTGCAAAAAATTCATTAAATATAGTCATTTTAATACGGCTTGTGACGTATTTAAAGCTTAACTATATGAGTCCTTGCTAATCAAGTGAAAAATGTTTGCATCTAAATGAGGTTACACCTGAATAAAAACAACAAATTATTATAAATTTATTCATTAAAAAAATATAATTGCCTTATATATGAATATAATAGAATACGATTAAGTATTTTGAATAGCTAACAATAAATATGTTAGTAGTTATTTACACATAAAATACTATAAAATGTTTTAAAATATTAATCAATATATGCCAATAAAATCATAATACTTTTAATTTTTTATAATAACAATAAACAATTAAAAATTGATAAAAAAAGAGGTTGATTGCCAATTTTATATCCATTGCTATGAATACGTATCAATATCTAGTTATTACTAAGAATTTGAGGCTAATTAGGATATATCGAAATGTAAAAAAAAATTTTCATCGTATAATCATGTAGAAACTTTTAGGCTATAATCTTTTATCAAAAAAGAATAATTACTTGGTATTACTGATTGAATAACATTGGAAAATTAATTCCACATATAGACCAGGTGATCTACCTTGAAATTATGACGATTTATATATTATTTACGTACAGAGTAAGGTTAGCAAAAAAGGGTAGAATTAGTGGTAACAAATAACGGGTAAAATAAGCAGGTCTGTAGCTACCCTTGCTGAGGGTGAGATAGGGATGAGAATAAGGAGTGAAAAATCGTTTTTTACGATTTCCGGCGCAAATATTGGTTGTAGCGAAAAAAGTTAAATAGGAAAGTTGTAGATAATGAAAAATCACACAACTTTTGTTCAGTACATTTTTTTGTATAACCTCAAAATTTCGGAGTAAAACGAGAAAAAACAAATTTATCATTTTTTATTTATAACTCTGCCAAAAATGATCCAAACTTTATGAAATTTAGTTTAGAAGTAGTTTTTTATATCTTATAGAAGTACAATTTTTTTTTACGATAACTCAATTGGTTTTTCAGAAATTTAATATTTTCGAAAAAAAGACGTTATTTTCATGTAGCTGAAAAAGGGTTATTTCTTGCTCGAAACACTTCCAGAAGCACTCATTCTTTTCGTAAACATTCCAACTTCCAGATAAAATAATAAAAATATACCTGTACAAGCAAAAAAAAATCGTTTAAATCGCAAAAAACTGAAAAATAAAGGTATTTTGCTATTCATTTTTTAATATAGGGATATATCTGGAACTTTTTAATTTTGAGAAATTGTCTTTACAACAATTAAAAAGTCTATAATACAAGTTTCTGGAGTGGCACACATTCAATAAGGGCTTAAATTACTCGTTTCTGTGAGTAGAATATGTAATTAAATTTTGGTATCGATTGAACAATCGTTCACGGTACATAATTTTATACGTCAAAAATGATACTTTTTTCATATTTTTCTACGTGTGTTTCTTGAACTATAAAATAAGTAACGTACTTTCGATCATTCTCAAATTTTCTGAGCATAATGAATATGGTAAAAAGAACAGTTTAAGCCTACCCTGATACATGTGCCTCTCTTTAGGAAGCTGTTAGACTATTTTTAATGTAAGTGTAATTTTTAGATGGTGCTCTTAATTATTCTGTTATCAAAGGAGATTTGATTATAGTTTTTACGAAGTCGGGGATTAAGAAACTGAATAACGATTTCTATGAAAACCGTACATCTGATCCTGCAGAGGAACGTTTGCAAATTGTACGAATGGCTGGACATATAATTGTCGAAGAAATTCGCAAAAAAATTTATGATACAAATAATTATGAAATTTTTTATGCGGACGAAGATAATTTATTTAAACTTGTACCCGAAACATTATCGGAAATAACCGATATTATAGTTAAAACTCATAAAGATCTCAGTAACAAAAGTAACAATTTGAAATGGTCTAAAAGATCTGCTACTGTTTCACATATATTAATTTCCTCTGCAAGACCCAGATCGTTCTTATCACCTACGTTATTGGTGTTATCGGCAATGATGCATAAAAAGTATGCTTCAAAAGATTTAATAGAATCGTTGGCTTATCTAGGTTTGTGCGCATCTTACCATGAAATAAAACGATTCGAAACATCGATAATGCATGATCCTGATAATCATACTTGTTCAGACAATTCATACGTTCAATACGCCTTCGATAATGCCAACCACAACACGTGAACTATAGATGGTAAAAACACGTTTCACGCAATTGGAGGCATTAAAATCGTAACACCATCGTCAGCTGTGACAACAAAACAGAAAATTGTTCGATTAAAAGAAACACCAACATCAGATGTTTGGTTTTATATTTACCAAAAATTTGGTTTTATACCTTTGAAAAATTTTAATAGGGGAAATTCGTTAGGATTGAAAAATGTTATAATTGAAAATGTTTTTACGCAAGACAATAGCAATTTATTAAGTCTATCCTCGACAGACTTTTGTTGGCTTTTTTCTAAATTTACCGATGATTCTTCGAAAGAATGGAATAGTTTTATGGAGGATTATCATATTTTCGATCATTATCAAACTTCAAAAATAATTCTGCTTCCTTTTTTAAACAGCCCACCTAGCAACTACAATACTATATATTCCGTGTTAGATAAAGTTGCCGAAGATAACAAGAATAGTCGTCATCAGACCATTTTTTTTAGAGACGTTCGACCAACCTTTATACTTGAAAGCGCGTGAAATATTAGCATGCACAGCAGATAGAAATCCTAATAATTTGGCTTCAATAAGAGCTGGACTCGGAGGATTTCATAAGCTCATGTCCTTCCTTGGCTCAATAGGATTTATCATGGATGGAAGTGCTATAAAAGAAGCTCTAAGCACGATTTATGCGGAAAACTCAGCAGACAAAGCACTGTTAGGGCATGCTTATAGTCAAGCCATTCGAGGACATTTCCTTATACACTTAGCATTATCTAATATAATTTTTTCATCGTTACAATTGAGTGATGAAGAAATTACATGCTTGGAAGTACTTTTGCAGAGTTTAAGTACATCGGAATTTGCTGAAAATATTAAAAAGAAAGAAGTAGTAACTATCAAAGAAAGGTTTGTAAAGCGTTTGCAAGAATTGAAAACCAAAGGACGCACAAGTCAGCTTTGGGTGCAGTATTGGGAAATGATTCTACTTGTTAAAAATTTTATAAGAGCTCAGCGATCTGGTAATTGGGATTTACATTTGAAATGTGTTGAAGAAATTATTCCTTTCTTCCACGCGACCAGGCACATATTGTATGCGAAATGTGCACATTTATACCTCCAAGACATGCAAAAATTAAAAGATTTAATGACTGAACTAGAATTTGAACGTTTCACAAGCGAAGGTTTTTTTGCTATTCATCGCAGTGATGAGTTTTGGTGTGGCATTTGGCCGGATATGACCATTGAGCAAGTTCTCATGAGAGCGATGAAAACCCAAGGTGGATTAACGCACGGACGTGGAGTTTCAGAAAGCGTATTAGCGAATTTCATATTAACGATGATTATTCTTGATGAAGTTTGTAATGAGGTTGAGGAATTTTGTAATGTTACATCTACCACGTCTGAACAACATGTCGACGCTAAGGAGTCACGGATAACAAGAGATGTTAAAGATTTACAAAAATTATCGGCATTTTTTGATACGTACAACCCCTTTCCTGATACAGAAAGCATTATGTCGATATATTCTGGTATTGTGGGAGGAGAATCTATAAACTGCTATGACGCGTATGCAATCGGAAACAAGTCTGCAGAATTGATTGTTGGCCAAGATTTTGGAAGCGTTACAATACAACGAAAAAGTAGAGTGCTGTCACTTAAAACTATTAAATCGTCGATAAAAGTAAACGATGAGAAAGTTGCAATTAATTCGTTATTGTTATTTCAAAGGATATCTTTGCAAATAAGAGATAGAAATGACATGAAAAGCTATCTCATGTACGAATTAGCTCCATATCCATTATCTTTTTTTAATGAAAATGGCTTTAAAAACAACGTAAAATCAGAATTGTATAAAGATTTTACGAGCAGCTCTGATTTTCCAAACTCAACCAATGTTATTCATGTTATCGACGGTAGTTTTCTATTGCATAAAGTAGTTTGGCAAAAAAATGACAGCGTTGGAAAAATTAAAAAAAAATATTTAAATTATGTTTGAGACAATTATGCTGGAAATAGTTATATAATATTTTATGGCTATCCTGATGCTGATAAAACCAATTCTTCTGGCGACACAACATCAGTCTTGACAAGTACAAAAGCAAGTGAACGTGCACGCAGGGTAATATCTACTGTACCAAACGTAAATGAATTTCAAGATCACATTAAAGTTTCTTTTCCATCTCAATCGTTCTTATCAAATGAAAGAAATAAATGCAAATTGATTGAAGTACTATCTGAGGAATTTTCAGCTGCCGGATTCACCACGGATACAACGAGACCGCTGTAGTGGTTGGTCAAGATGTCGATCTTCTTGTTTTGCTTAATCAACTCAATGTTAAAAATTTAAACATTTTCTTCTACAAAGTAGGTACAAGCACTGTCAAAGATTGTTGCTATACAACAGATAGTTTTAACTATAATGAACACAAAAACGCTGCCAAGTGCTTTGGCGGAATGCTTTCTCATAGAGCTCTTTGAGTTTCATTATTTTTTTTATATTTATTTAAATGTGATTTTAATATAAAAAAATTGTCTAACATTATTATTTATTAATAAATTTGTACTTTAAAAGAACAATGACAACGAAATTCATTCTTCTTCTTCAAATATTTTTTCCATTTATTAAAAAACAATTTAATTTATAATATTTAATAATGATTATATTTAAATACTTAATTGAATGTAATAATACAAGTCAACATCTAAATAAGTAGTACTATTATAAATTTTCAAGAGTAACTCAGAAAACAAAAGAAGTGATCAAAAAGCTACGCTAATAAAATTATTTATTTAAAACTTGGTTTATAAAGACAGTAGCAAATAACTTGTATACAAATTTTAGAGCAATTCTATCAAGTACTTTACGTAAAATGGAAAAATACTGAAATATGAAAATTTTCTAAAAAGAAAACTACGCTAAAAAGATCGGTTTATAAAAGTTATCCTTCTTTTGGCAGATGCAAATTATTCCCATGGAAATCTCAAAGCAAACTCATCAATTAACTTACGTAAAATACAAAAAAAAAAATTAAAAATCGAAAATTTTTTCAAATTCTTAAAATGGCTCTATAATAAAAAAAATACACTATGAATACAAATTGTCTATAGCTTCCCGCCTAGTTATACAAAAACATAGATGGTATACAAAATTTGAAGCAAATCCATCGAGTAATTTTCGAGATCTAACTGGTTAAATAAATAACATTTTCTTTTCAAAATTTCTTTTTCAAAATTTTAAAAATGCTCTAAAATTAAAACTACGCTATGAAAATCAATTTTTGAAAATTTCCCTTCTTTTGGCAGTCGCAAATAATTTCCCTGTAATTTTTAGAACAAATCTATCGAGTACTTTACGTAGAATAAAAACAAATAAGAAAAGAAGAATCGAAATTTTTTTTTAAATCTTTAAAATTCTCTAAAATTGTAACCACGCTAAGAAAATTAGTTTCCAAAAGCTTATTTTTTTCAGACAATAGCGAATCAATTGTATGAAAATTTTGGAGAAAATTTATAGTATGGTTAACGCAAAAAAGAAAATAAATGAAAAATAAAGATTTTTTAGAAAATTTTCAAAGTGCTCTAAAATTAAAACTGCACTGAGAAAATTAGTTTTCCAAAGCTTGTTTTCTTCAGATAGTAGCGAATTAATTGCATACAAATTTTGGAGCAAATCAATCGAATGGTTTTCGTAAAATAGAAAAAAATTAAAAATAAAATTTTTTTTAAAAATTTTAAAAATGCTCTAAAATTAAAAGTGCACTAAGAAAATTAGTTTACAAAATTTTAAATACTTTTGGCAGTCGAAATAAAGTTCCATACAAATTTTCGAACAAATTCTTCGAGTAGTTTACGTAAAATACAAAAAAAATGAAAAATCGAAATTTTTTAAAAATTCTTAAAATGATTCTAAAAAAAAAACTGCGCTAAGAAAACCAATTCCCAATAGCTTCCGCACCAGTTCATCAAAAAATTGAATTGTATGGAAAATTTGAAGTAAATCCATCGAGTAGTTTTTAAGATTTTATTGGCTTAATAAATAGAAACATTTTTTTCAAAAATTTCAAAATGCTCTAAAATTAAAACTGAGCTAAGAAAATCAGTTTTTAAAAATTTATTTTATTCGGGCAATCAGAAATAAATTCCATGCAAATTTTGAAGCAAATTCATCGAGTAGTAAACAAAAAAAACCAAAAAACGAAAAATCGAATTTTTTTTTTTTTTTTTAAAAACTTTAAAATGAAAACTACGCTGGAAGAACCAAATTATCAATAGCTTCCCAGCAAGTTAGTCACAAAACTAAATTCCATGCAAAATTAGAAGCAAATCCATCGAGTAGTTCTCGAGATACAGTTTACTAACTGAATTCATACATCCACACACACACACACACACACACACACACACACACACACACACACACACACACACACACACACACACACACACACACACACACACACACACACACACACACACACACACACACACACACACACACACACACACACACACACACACACACACACACACACACACACACACACACACACACACACACACACACACACACACACACACACACACACACACACACACACACACACACACACACACACACACATACATACAGACATTTTCTGTAAACCACTTTTTTCGACTCACCGAGTTTAAATATGTACAAATTAATGAAAAAATAGAAAAAAATTTTTTTTATCGATACAATGCTTTCTCTATGAGAAAGCAAAAGTATCTTGCATTCTTGCATTGCTTTTCGGGTTGTGATACGATGTCTGGGTTTACTGGGAAAGGTAAGAAATCAACAGTAAAATCCTTGATATCCATAAAAAACTTTACTAAGCTAGCAGATATTTTCTATGATGTAAATGCAGATAAAGAATTAATTGCGAAAAATGGAATCGAATTGGTAGCAGGAATTTACTCTAAAAAACAAAACTGTACTCTACATAATTTGAGGTATGAAATGTATCAAACAGCTTCAATTAAATCTTCTTTTAAATTAGAAAAATTATCCCCTACTGTAGGAGCAGCAAGAGAACATTCCTTCAGGTCTTATTACCAGCTACAAAAATGGCTTGGTAATAAGAAAAATCCTACGGAGTGGGGCTGGAAACAATCGTAAGGTTTTTTAATGCCTAAATATACAGAAGAAAAATTGATTCCGGACAGCCTGCTTAAAAAAATTTCTTGCGCTTCTAAATCTGCTTGCAGCACTTTAAGATGTAGTTGCAGAAAACACGGATTAAAATGCACTATTTGTTGCGTATTTTTTCGCGCCTTCAATTCGGTGCGCGCGGGTTCCCGCCAATTTCCTTGATGGAGACGCTTTCTTGCGTCCTTTGCCTCCCCACCACCGCTGGGGACGCCTCCTGTAGCGGAGCTTGACGAGGAGCAAGGGAAAGAGCAGTTCAGTTCATCGCCACCAGTTGAGCATGCCGGACGTCTCCGGGCGTTTATCTAAGTGATTTTCCTTGAGTTTAGTGTGTGTTGTGTGTTAGTGTTTCATCATCGAACCAAGTGTCTTTCTTTCAATTCAACCAAAGTGTTTTCAAATAAAGTGTATCATTTTCAGTTCATTTTGATTGTTTTTTTTTCTACCTTCCTTTACCTCGCGGTTCAGTGTTCAGAACGGCTCTCCCCCTTTTGTCTTTTTCTTTCTTCTTCTTCTTTTTTCTTCTGCATCCTTTTCGTTTCCTTTCTTTTCTTTTTCTTCTTTTCTTCTCGGGGACGACTTACTGTCGAAACATTTTGGTCCTTCGAGCCGGATCATTGACCGCGTCTGGTGGGGGTCTAAGAGTAGTTAGTGCGCGCACGTTTGTTCTCATGAAGAGTCGACATTGCAACCTTCGAACACAGTTCAGGTCCTGCATCTTTATTGTTTTCACCGCATCAGCGGAATAAACTTTCAGTGTCCTCAAGGAGTCGACAGTGCAACCTTTGAGAGGATCTCGGGTCCTGCATTCCTTTGTGGAAGGTGAAACAAGGCTTCACTGTATTCAAGGAGTCTTCAGTGCAACCTTCGAGGAAGCTCGGGTTCTGCACTTGTCTCGACACACAGCAGTAACACCCTCAACGGTTCTGTGGCTCAACAGCAGAGATCATCATGGACGTTCTCGCTGCTCAAACAGCTTTGGCAAGTCTGATCGCCAACTTCCAGTGGAACACTCTTCGCATTGGGCGTGATAAACTCACCTCCGGAGCAATCAGCGGTAGGCTTGGGCTGCTCGAGCGTTATTGGGTCAAGTTTCGGACTCAGCACGATGTGCTTCTCGCCAACGAGGAGTTGCGAGAAGATGCATATTTCGTTGACAATGTTTACTCGTCCACGGAGGTTGAGTACACCACAGTACTTGGATATTTGTTGGATGAACAAGCGAGTCTGAACCCTGGACCTGGAGTTGCTCTGGATCGTGCAGAGTCCACCGGCTCGCAGACGCATCTGCCCAAGATCACTATTCCGAATTTTTCAGGTGAGTGAGGAGACTGGGAGTCATTCATAGATTCGTTTCAGGCTCTGATACATCGCGAGTCACGGCTCTTTGCGGTGCAGAAGCTCTACTATCTTCGAACATCACTTGGAGATACCAGAACGTCAATCGAGTCCCTACCGCTAACTGAGGCAAATTACCTGACCGCGTGGAACCTCTTAGTGGCTCGATATGATAACATAAGGATCCGAATGCAGGAACACCTAAGGGCTATTGTCTCTATTGAAGCAGCGAAGGAAGAAAGCGTGCAAGCACTCCAGCACAACCTCGACGAACTCACCCGACGTCGGGACGCCCTGCAGAATCTTGACCGTCCAGTTAATCATTGGGATGATTGGTTGGTCTTCTTCAGCAGCCATAGCATGAATGAGGTCACGCGACGGGACTGGGAGAAGGAACTCGGATTTTTGGAGGAGAATTCCACGTTCAGACAATGGTCAACGTTTGTTGGTAATCGCATTCGGACGTTAAAGGCTCTCGAATCGCCCTCTGCGTCCGGAACTCCTTCAGCCTCAAGTGAACATTAGTGGTCTAGGCCTGCATCAACTAGTAGGAAGATAAAGGCATTGACGCTCTCGAACGCTTCCACTCAATCTGCATGCCCATGCTGCAACGCTCGTCATCATCTGGGACATTGCGCTACTTTCCGAGATCGTGATTTGAAGGCTCGTCTCCAAGTAGTTTGACGAGTAGTTTCAGAGCCAAGCCGGACACACCATTCGAGTCCACGCCTTGCTGGACCCAAGTTCGGAGTTCAGTATTGTCAGTCACCGATTGGCTCAGAAAGTGGGCAGCACGCAACTCGCAAAACCGATGGAGATCAGCACCATTGACGGATCATCGGTTTGCTCATCAAGATAACAGTCAACACTTCGAGTTAAGTTCGACGGACATGATCCATTGATGATATTAGCAGTAGTGCTCCGCGGGTTCCACATCAGCACGCCTTCCAGTCCAGTGAGGCTTGGAAATTGGCTTCATCTGCGGGAGCTTCCACTTGCGGACGCGACATTCACCATTCCATCTCCAGTTGACATTCTTCTCGGCGCTGACGTCTATGATCGAGTCATCACCGACGGGATCCGTAAAGGAAATAGAGGTCAACCTATCGCGCAACGCACCATCTTCGGATGGGTGATTTTTGGTCCTGTCGGCCTCACGGAGGAAGCTTGCGGCATTCCATCACGAGTACTACTGTTATCAGTCACCACAGAGGAGCACACTCTTCAACGACAACTACAGTCCTTCTGGGAACTTGAAGAGCCGCCCCGAGCCCCCACGATGTCTCACGAGGATGAGCTCTGTGAGCAGCTCTTTCAGCAGGGTCTTCAACGGTCAGCTGATGGACGGCACATGGTTCGGTTACCCTTAAAGGAGCCTGTTTTACCACGATTCGGTGACACTCTCGGCCAGGCTCAACGTTCTCTCAACTCTATGCTGGCTCGGATGTCTCGGGACAGTCTTTTGGCCAGGGAGTACGAAGTCTTTATGACTGAGTATGAAAGACTCGGCCACATGACACCAATCTCTTCTTCTGGCTCGCTCAGAACGCCTGGGTCGAATCCGATCTATTACCAACGAAGATAAATACTAATAGAAGCGCAGAACCCCAAGGCGCTTTGAAGCTAAAAATATGTAGTAGGTACCCCGACCACGCGCGGCGTTAACGTCGCTTTCAGTAGGTAAATGACAACGACCGATCGGTAAATAAGCGAAAGTTATCATTGCTGTTAATTCCGATAACATTTGGAAACTGTAATAAAATTTAAAAAGTATGATTAAATTGAATATAATTATTAAAAAATAAATTAAGAGAATTAAATAATAAAAAACAATTTAAGTTTAACTTAAATTGTTATTCTTAAACCCCAAAGGGCGAACAATTTATATATAACATTCTTTGTGTAACGTTTGTAATCACCGATGGCGTAATGGATAAGTCGCTCGCGCGACAATCCTTTTGACGTCGGTTCAAATCCCGTTCAGATTTTTTTTTTTTCTTTTGCAAGTGTAATAAAAATATTATAGTATTTTAATGAAATTGATTTTTTTTTTATATTTAATTTTATTATTGGACTATAATTATTTTTTTTAAATACATACAATTTCTAAAGTGAACAAAATAAAATTAAAAAAATTTTTAAGATAAATAATATGTCAGAGAAATGTAGTTTCTAATAAATTTTACTTTAAAATCTTACGAAGAGAATGTTTAATTTTTAATTTCAACATTGAATTTTAAATAATTAAAAGGACTATTATTTATCTTATAAATTTAAACTGTCTATAATAATTATAAAAACGTAACAATGTGCTAAAATATTCTTTTTTAAATAATTTTATTGTTAAAAAAAATTTCCACTCACATATTATTTGTCTTAAAAATTTTTTTCATTTTATTTTGTTCACTTTGAAAATTGTACGCATTTAAAAAAAAATAATTATAGTCTAATAATAAAATTAAATATAAAAAAAATTTAATTTCATTAAAATTAAAATTTTTAATACTCTTTATTTTATGAATATACTATAATATTTTTATTACACTTGCAAAAGAAAAAAAAAAAATCTGAACGGGATTCGAACCGACTTCAAAAGGATTGTCGTGCGAGCGACTTATCCATTACGCCATCGGTGATTTGAAAGATTACATAAAGAATGTTATATATAAATTGTTCGCCCTTTGGGGTTTAAAAATAACAATTTAAGTTTAACTTAAATTGTTTTTATTATTAAATTCTATTGATTTATTTTCTAATAATTATATTCGGTTTAATCATACTTTTTTAATTTTATTACAGTTTCTAAATGTTATCGGAATAAACAGCAACGATAACTGCCGCTTATTTACTGATCGGTCGTTGTCATTTACCTACTGAAAGCGACGTTAACGCCGCGCGTGGTCGGGGTACCTACTACATATTTTTAGCTTCAAAGCGCCTTGGGGTTCTGCGCTTCTATTAGTATCTATCTTCGTTGCTATTACATCTCTCACCACGCAGTCTGGCAACAGCCAGACTGCGGCAGAAGGAAGCTCCGTGTGGTCTTTGATGCCTCCCGACGAACTCTGATCGGACCATCTCTCAATGATGTAGTGCACACTGGCCCTCGTCTGCAACTCAGTTTGCCGGCGGTGCTGATGCGCTGGCGACGGCATCGCTACGTGATCTCCGCAGATATTAAAATAATGTATCGCCAGATTCGGATGCACCCCAACGACACAGATCTCCAGAGAATCGTTTGGAAGCGCAAAAGAGAGTCTCAAGAGACTCATTTTCGATTGGAAACCGTCACTTATGGGACCACCTGCGCACCCCATTTGGCCCTCAGGACCTTACAGCAATTGGCTCAGGATGAGAGAGGAGCATTCCCTCGAGCTGCCCAGGTCCTTCGACGCGAAGCCTACGTGGATGACATCTTTACGGGAGCTGATGACCTCGTCACCATCCAGAATTTGAAAGAGGAACTCTGCAGTATGTTCCAAAAGGGAGGATTTCAATTACGGAAATGGACCTCAAACCACCCGTCAATCCTCAAAGATTTTCCCACCGAGGATTGTCTGCGGCCAGTCGGGCATCATCTCATTGAGAACGAGCCAATCCGGACTTTAGGAGTATTTTGGGATCCAGTGGAGGATGCATTCCGTTCCAAGGCTCCGCCTATTCCGGGTCATAGGGCAACAAAACGAACCGTCCTTGGATTGATCGCTTGGCTGTTCAACCCAGTCGGTTGGCTCAGCCCCATCATCATCCAAGCAAAGATATTCATACGACAATTATGGTTGGCACATCTTGAATGGGACGACGATCTTCCATCATCTCTTGAGGCTCGCTGGAGTATCTTCCTGAATTCTTTAAGGGCCCTAGAAAGTCTCCGACTTCCCCGCTATTTGGAGTCAGCTCCGGGACAGACCTTTCAATTGCACGTCTTTGCGGACGCAAGTGAAAATGCGTTCGCCGCCGCAGTCTACCTCAGGACTGCAGGGCCAAATACGGTAGCTCACTGTCGTCTCATCACAGCAAAGACCAAGGTCGCTTCTGCGAAAACTCGATCAATTCCATGACTGGAATTATGTGCCTCTCTTCTGACGACCAGACTGGTCCAGTGGACGCAAGGCGAACTGGGGTTACCTTGCTCAGGTCTCAACGCTTGGTCCGACTCTCAAACAGTGCTTCGCTGGATAAGTACGGATCCTGCTCGATGGAGCACATTTTTAGCAAACCGCGTTTCAGACATTCAGCGCCGTGGCACCGAGATCCGATGGTGGTACGTGTCGACAACGGAGAATCCTGCGGATGCTGCATCACGTGGGACAACGGCAGCTTCTCTCCAGGACTCAGAGGACTTATGGTGGAGAGGACCTTCCTGGCTGAGTCGACCTGAATCGCAATGGCCCGTCCAACCCAAGCTCAGAGGATCCTCAGAGACGGATGAAGAACTGAAAAGGCCGGTTGCCGGCAGTCACGTACTGCAAGCTAAGCCCAAATTGTTTGCAGAATTTTCCAGCCTACACCGCCTAACTAGAGTCATTGCCAGATGTCTACGAGTACGGCACTTCCGAACCAGACCCGAGCGCTTACGCAAGGAATGTCTCAGCAAGCCATTGGATGCGGAGGAGCTCCATCGCGCTCGACTTGCCTGCCTTCGGTGGTCATAAGGTGTCAGTTTTAAAAGGGAACTGGATGCTCTGAGCAAACTGGCTGAACCCTTCGGAAAGCGGCATTTTCTCTCACGCCTCAAGCCGTTCGTCGACAATGAGGGCATAATGCGCGTGGGTGGGCGCCTCCAAGAGTCGCCTCTGCCATATGATGAGCGACATCCTGCTATCCTGTCTGGATCCTGTCATTATGCCCATCTTATCATCGATTGGGCTCATCGCCAAGCCTTGCATGGCGGATTCCAGCTGACTTACGCTCTCGTGATGAAGAAAACGTGGATTATTCGAGGACGAGTCCGCGTCAAGGCTTTCATTAGGAATTGTGTGACGTGCACGAAGGCTAGAGCGACTCCTGCCTCACAAGGAATGGGATCGTTGCCAGCAGAAAGAGTGACAGCAGCTCGACCTTTCGTTCGGACTGGATTGGACTACGCTGGTCCAGTCCTCGTCAAGTTGGCTCGCGACCGGGGACATCATGCCTCCAAAGGATACATCCTAGTTCTGGTGCGCCTCTGCACAAAAGCTGTCCATTTGGAATTAGTGGGTGACCTGACCACAGCCACTTTCTTGGCAGCATTGCGGCGCTTCATCGCCCGTCGAGGAATGCCAAAAGAACTCTGGAGCGATAACGCAACCACTTTCAAAGGCGCTGACGCAGAGCTTCGGTCACTTTTCCGAAAAGCAAGCATCGCATGGAGTCAGGTCCAGGAGACTCTAGCTTTCGACGGTATCCAATGGCGCTTCATTCCACCGTCTGCACCACATTTCATGTAGCTACCCTCAGCTAGGGTAGCTACAGCCCTGCTGATTTTACCCGTTATTTGTTACTACTAATTCTACCCTTTTTTGCTAACCTAATTCTGTACCTAAATACTTATTCAATAAAAGGTAGGTTACCTGGACTAATAATGCCATTCAGTCTTTGTATTATTGGGACATTCAAATTTCATCTTATGTCGCAATGTTTATTGAGAAAAGTAAGAAAAAACATCAATTAGAAAAGCCTAATCATAAATTAAAAGAAGATTACAACTTTTTTTTAATAGCAAATAATAAATGTATTTATAATGTTTTACATATAAAGAACAGTAGCATGTTTTAAAATATTAATCAGTATATACCAATAAAATCATAATAATTTTAATTTTTTATAATAACAATAAACAATTCATAATTGACAAAAAAAGAGTTTAATTGCCAATTTTATATTCATCGCTATAAATACGTATCAATTTTTAGTTTTTACTGAGAAGACGACGCAAATTAGAATATATCAAAATGTAAAAGTATAGCTCTAATTGTATTATTCATATAAAAACTTATTTGCTAATATTTTAAGAAAATAGCTTTGATTACTTGGTGTTACAAATAAACTACCATTGTAACTACCATAATTAATTTTACAAGATGTTATTCGGTTTTTACATTAGAATCTCAAATTAACATTTTAATTGCTAACAATACTCATGGTAAAAATGATGTATGAAATAAAAATTAGGTGTAATACTTATATTATCTGTAAAAATGTACACACAATCTATCTGTATTTATATATATATTTATATATACAAAGAAGATAGACGCTTATAGAAGGATTCTTCTGGGTTACATTTTTCGTTCGAAAGCCTGGGTAACACTTTAACATTGTTTTGTATATCTATATATATGAAAAATGTGCTTTATGTATGATATATATACATATAAAAATACATGGGATTTGGTGGCGCTCCCAAATAGCTGGGTAACAGAACTAACTCATTTTTGGCAGAAATTTCTGGAGTTCGCTTCTATAAGCGTCTATATTCGTTGATATATATATATATATATATATATATATATATATATATATATATATAACATGTAGAAATTCGTATTTGAATTTTTTTTCATATAAGCTATAATTACTTGGTATCACAAATAAAATACTATTAATTATTATTTTCACGAGAAGCAATTCAGTTTTTTCAATTGTAAATCAAAAGGCAGAAAAGAAATCCTTATGATAACATAAAAGAATGTTATGAGATTTTTTAAATAACTGACAATAAAAATATTCATAGTTGTTTACATATGAAGAACAATAACTATAATTATTTGGCATCACAAATAAAATACTATAGAGTTCAGTGGCGCAGTGGCTAAAGGCGCGTGACTCGTATTCCCGTTTGCGCGGGATCGATTCTGCGGCTGGCCGCTATTTTTCGCTGTCTCTGCCGTAGATTGATATCACGTTAAATAATTCGTCAACTGTGTTGTCTTAATATGTGAATTTTCAAATTTTAAAAGGGCAGTAATGCCCGCTGATCTCTTAAAAAAAAAATTATTATTTTTACGAGAAGCTATTCGGTTTTTGCACTCGTAAATCCAAATAAAGATTTATATTCCAATGTTTGTTGAAAAAGAAAGAATGAAAAAATCTATTGTAGAATCGTAATGATAACATAAAAGAATGTTATAAGACATTTTAAATAACTGACAATAAATATATTCATAGTTGTTTACATATAAAGAACAATAACTACAATTATTTGGTATCACAAATAAAATACTATTACTTATTATTTTTACGAGAAGCTATCTGTTTTTTGCACTCGTAAATCCAAATAAAACCTTATTGGGTTTGGAAATTTGCTTGCCAGCGCCACCACGTGGCCCTTTGGTAAGCTGTAAGAGAAGGATTATATTGCATAGCCTATTTAATCTTATGTATTAGTAAAATTTTTTTATGATGTAAATAAATAAAAATTTAATTATTTGATTATGTTAAATATAACGCAGTAAATATATGTCCAGTGCATAATTTACTCGAAATGATTCACAAAAGATGATTGTTTCGTTGTTCATTTTTCGATAGGTGATAGCTTCAGATACTGCTTCAGAATAGTTAAAAATGTGAACATTGTCAGCTAGAAAGAGCCGTCAAAATTCTTATAAACTTGACCGTTTCATTTATGTAATACTAAAATGCGCGACTTTTTCTACAAAAATTCTTCATGTTTCCTTCTTTCTATATAAACTCATTTTCTAATCTTTTTTTATTCTATTTAATTAAAAAATTACAAAATACTGCGATTTTCGTCTGTAATCAATGTGATTCTCGAACAGTATCCTTCTCTCACAGCTTATCGATTAGCCTCGCGATGGCGCTGACAAGCAAATTTCCAAACCCAATATTCTAATGTTCATTGAAAAGGGAAAGAATAAAAAAATCTATTGTAAAATCGTAATAATAATATAAAAGAATGTTATAAGATTTTTTAAATAACTGACAATAAATATATTCATAGTTGTTTATATATAAAGAACAATAAATATAATTATTTGGTGTCTCAAATTGTAACGTTTTGCCTTCTCTTTTATTTAATACTATATAATTTTATTATTACGTATTTATATATATATATATATATATATATATAATGAATAAAGAGAGTGGGGAAGAAAACGTTTCCTCCTGTTGCCAGATGCTTCAGAGAGTAACCAGGATTCGGAGCAGGAGGCGGTCTAGGACGGGCGGCGGAAGAATAGGAAAATAAAGGGTTTAAACACGTTTGATTTTATTCTAGGGAGCACCTTAGCTTTATTTCTGTCAAAAGACAGTTAAAGAAAAGGTACAACGACGATAACAAAATATAACATAAACAAACATAATCTATCTCTATATAAACCAAAACTAAAAGAATGAATTATGACGCGTCAAAAATCATAAATTGTTTCTTTTTAATAAATCGAAGATAACAAAAATTTAATATAATATATTTATTTTTGCCACTTATCGGCTGATAGTAAAGAAAACTTTAAATAGTAGTAAGGAAAGCCAAGATGCTTTAAGAGAATGACGTTATCCGTCTATGATAACGGCCCGGGCGGTCAGTTATACAGTGGCGTCCTCTACCTGAAACATAGGTCGTGAGAAGAGAAACTTATTAATGCTAAATTATCAATTATAAGGAATGTTTGAGTGGCCGGCACTCTTAGAGCTTAAATTTACTAACGATATTATCTTAAAGACTAATAAAGAAACGTCACCCTTATATAATTATTATAATAAAGAGACGACACCCTTAATATACTAAAATTACAATAAGAAAGAATTATTTACAAGTGGGTATAAGGAACCCTTACGGTAATGGAGCGAGAAGCGCTCTACTTTATCGGCGGTATGCAAAAGTATTATCAGATTTTGGGTAGACGGCACCCTTAATTTTAATGCGGCGGAGGCGGCAGGGTGAAGCGTGTATGCGGTTTACTCGATAGCATTAATCTAAGCCAGCGAGCGCACTCGGCGAAGATTAACTGCAATTTGTCTCACTACTAATGGTTTAATACATTAGGGCGAGCGAGAGAACAAGCTTCTCTTATAAGGAGTGGGAGCCCCTTATAAGAAAGCCGGTACTGTATCTTCTCTCTCTCTCTCTAGGCCAGCGAGCGCACTCGGCTAAGAGAGGAGGAGAGCACAGTCCACAGTGCATGCCTGATGGCTGAGCCGTTGGTCTTATATGTTCTCGAGCTCGCTGTTCCTCTTGCGGGAACAGCAAAAATTGACGCCACCTGGCGGCTGATCCTGCTACTACCGAACCTCGCGGGAGATTTAAAACGTGCTTACTGCACGATTATAGATAATCGTTGCAAAATAAAATATTATTAAACATTATTTATACGATAGCTATTCGGTTTTCACACCCGTAGATCCAAATAAAGCCTTATATCCTAATGTTTGTCGAAAAAAGAAAGAAAAAGAATCTATTGTTAAATCGTAATGATATCATAAAAGAATTTTATGTAGTTTTTTAAATAAATAATAATAAATATGTTCATAGTCGTTTACATACAAAGAACAATAAAATATTTTAAAATATTAATCATTATATACCAATAAAATCATATTAATTATTAGTTTCGTAAAATCATAATAAAGAATTTTATCGGCTCTAATGGGTTCTTTTAAAAAAAAACCAACTTAAAAAACATTGCATTAAAAAATAACAAATAATAATAATATCTTTAGAAATCATACGCATACTACGCATCTAACATATGTGTAGCGAACATATAGACTATCTAATTATTTACAAGAGCACAAACGAATTATTTTTTTATTAAGCTGCTTAACAAGAAAATAACTAATAGGTAAGACAATATATACATAAAAATATTAGAATTTTTGAAGTCGGTGCCTGCTTAAGGGCATGCATACGCTCTAGTATACCGGCCGGTATAGCAGAGCATAGGCCGAATTTCTAGAATCAAAGAATTAACTTTGTAAAAAAAACTAATCATCAGAATGAATTTTCCTTTTGTAGGTCACTCTATTGTGAGATAATAAAGGGCGGAAAATAGAAAAACCTCAGAAAAATAGTGAATTTTTCAAAAATAGAGATAATAGTATAGCAGAGCGTAGGCCGAATTTCTAGAATCGAAGAATTAACTTGGTAAAAAAACTAATCAGAATGAATTTTCCTTTTGTAGGTCACTCTATTTTGAGATAATAAAGGACAAAAAATAGAAAAACCTAAGAAATTCGGAAAAAAATTATTTTTCTCAAAATAATATGAAAATAATTATCATAATAGAAAGTTTAATGCTGTCATGACAACAACTTTCTATCATGATAATTATTTTCATATTATTTTGAGATGAATAATTTTTTCCCGAATTCTTGAGGTTTTTCTATTTTCCGCCCTTTATTATCACAAAATAGAGTGACCTACAAAAGGAAAATTCATTCTGATGATTAGTTTTTTTCAAACTTAATTCTTCGATTCTAGAAATTCGGCCTACGCTCTGTTATACTATTATCTCTATTTTTGAAAAATTCACTATTTTTCTGAGGTTTTTCTATTTTCCGCCCTTTATTATCTCACAATAGAGTGAACTGTAAAATGAAAATTCATTCTGATGATTGGTTTTTTTACTAAGTTAATTCTTTGATTCTAGAAATTCGGCCTACGCTCTGCTATACTGACCGGTATAGAAGAGCGTATGTATGCCCTTAAGAAAATAGCTTCAAATATAAAAAAATATTTGAAAGTGAACAGAGGAAGCGATAGATACCTGATAAAACGATAGAAAACAAACTATTTATAAAAATATTTTTTTTTGCTTTTTCATAGAGAAATCATTGAATCGATAAAAAAATTATTTTTCTATTTTTTCATTAATTTGTGCATATTTGTACTCAGGGAGTCGAAAAAAGTGGTTTTTAGAAAATGTCTGGAACTACTTGATGGATATGCTTCAAATTTTGCATACAATTTGTTTTTTGTCTAGCTCGTGCAGAAAATATTTAAAATTGGTTTTCTTAGCATTGTTTTAAGGAAATGTAAAATACCGACATTACAGTTTTCCAAATATTTTATTCTTCATCTAAAAGTTTTAAATAGATCTCTATATTACATCCTTCCATTTTTATTAATAAAAATCCTAATAAAGAGATCTTTTAGAAAATTTTCAAATAAAGATTAAAAGTTTAGAAAACTGTAATATCGGTAACTATGTATAAATCATATACTCCTTTACATTCCCTTAATTTCAGAGCTATTTTAAAAATTAAAAAAAAATTTTGATTTTTCATTTTTTTTTAATTTTACGCAAACTACACGATGAATTTGTTCTAAAATTTGCATGCAAATTATTTGCGATTGGAAAAAAAAGGAAAACTTTTGAAAACTAATTCTCTTAGCTTAGTTTTAATTATAGAGCATGTAACGGATTATTTCGTATGTTGTGTTTGTGTGGTTAATTCGTGAAAGTTCGGGTCTACTCGTGACTTTTCGTAATTAAAATATTGAAAGGTAGCAAATTGATGAGTATAGCATTTTCTCGCGGCCTACTCCATGTTGGGCTGTTGGCTAGGCCAGTCGGTTTTCAGCTTGCTTTACCGACATCAATTAAACAGAGATTTTAATTCGCTGTATTGCGAACAGAGTATAGGAAATCGCTCGATTGAGGTAATATTATTAAATTTTCTTGGTTGTAATATTTTTCTTGTTTCTTTATAAATGTGATCAAACTGAAAAAGATTCATGTAGTTGCGCGGTGATTTTTGTTACAGACCTGCCTGAGAATCGTATAAATTTATTCGAGACAAAACGGACTTTGATTCAGCCTGGCAATTTGAAAGTCACGAGGACGCCTCACAACTACCTTGGTATTGGTGTGTATGCAAACTTTGAACAGAAAATTGTGACGCACAAATGTATAGCGACATTTACTATAATAAGTAAAACCATATGTTATGTTCAATACCGAGTGTGAATGTAAAATGATGATTTGTGTGGATGATGAGATAGATAATGTGTTTATAAATAATTAATTGTAAAAGCGGCTCTTAACAATATATTTCATTATAATCAAAATACAATTTCATGTAATCAGCCTGTCTTTCTTTATTACGAACCTTATCATATGATTAATATAAATCTAAACCTTTTCAAGCATTTTGAAATTTTTGAAAAAATTGTTTGTATTTAGTTAGTAAATTAGATCTCGTGAGCTACACAATGGATTTGCTTCCAGCTTCGCATAAGATTTATTTTTTTATCTGACTGAAGGGAAGGGGGGAGGGGGAAGCTATTGAAAATTGTTTTTTTAGCGTAGTTTTAATTTTAGAGCCATTTAAAAATTTTTTTTTTAAATTGGATTTTTGATTTTCTTGGTATTTTACGTAAAGTAGTCGAAAAATTTGCTTGAAAATTTGAATAAAATTTATTTTTGACTGCCAAAAGAAGAAAAACTTTTGAAAACTGATTTTCTCAGCGCACTTTTAATTTTAGAGCATTTAAAAAATTTTTTTTCTAATTTTAATATTTCATTTTTTTTCTATTTTACGGAAACTATTCAATAAATTTGCTCCAAAATTTGTATGCAAGTTATTCGCTACTGTATTAAGAAAACAAGCATTGGAAAACTAATTTTATCAGCGCAATTTTAATTTTAGAGCATTCTAAAGATTTTCAAATGAAATTTTTATTTTTTATTTATTTTCTATTTTGCGTCAACCATACTATAAATTTTCTCCAAAATTTTTATACAATCAATTCGCTATCATCTGAAGAAAATAAGCTTTCGAAAACTAACTTTCTTGGCGTGGTAACGATTTTAGAGAATTTTAAAGATTTAAAAAAAAATTTCGATTCTTTTCTTATTTTTTTTTATTTTACGTAAAGTACTCGATAGATTTGTTCTAAAATTTGCAAGGAAATTATTTGCGACTGCCAAAAAAGGGAAATTTTAAAAAATTGATGTTCTTAGCGTAGTTTTAATTTTAGAGCATTTTGAAAATTTTGAAAAAGAAATTTTAAAAAAGAAATTTTGAAAAAAAAATGTTATTTATTTAGAAAATTAAATCTAGAAAATCAATCAATGGATTTGCTTCAAATTTTGCATACTATCTATCATTTTGTCTAAGTAGGCGGAAAGCTATTGAAAATTGGTTTTTCATAGAGTAGTTTTTTTCATAGAGACATTTTAAGAATTTTTAAAAAATTTCCGATTTTTATTTTTTTTGGTATTTTACGTAAATTACTTGATGAATTTGCATTGAAATTTGCATGGAATTTATTTGCAACTGCCAAAAGAAGGATGACTTTTAAAAACCGATTTCCTTAGCGTAGTTTTAATTTTAGAAAATTAAAAAAATTTTTTTAAAGATTTTCATTTTTAATTTTTTTTCTATTTTACGTAAACTACTCAATAGATTTGCTCTAAAATTTGTATACAAGTTATTTGCTACTGTCTTTATAAAACAAGCTTTCAAAAAATAATTTTCTCAGCGTAACTCTTTGATCACTTTTTTTGATTTCAGATTTAACGCTTTTACTAACTCTTTTCTTTCTGTCTTCCTATCTCAGATTAATCCTCATTTTTACCCTATTTTCCTCCATTCTTGTCTCTCTCTCTTCCTATTTCCTAATCACTCTTTCACATTCACTAATTTTTCTTGAATAGAAATTGTATTTTAAATTTAAATTACATTTAAAAAAATAAAATCAAATTACTCAATTCAATGAGCTCTATGAGAAAGCATTGCGCCAAAACATTTTTTTTTCTAATTTTTTAGGCTTGCACCGACTCCAAAAATTCTAATATTTTTATGTATACGTTATCTTACTGTTACGTTTAGCATATAAGTTAAATTATTAATAAATTTTTTAAATGAATGACTGAATTTCAACCATCCATTGACTTCCTTTTGACTAACGCGCGAGCGCTACGTCTCCGGGATTGAAAGTCTGAAAAAGAGACAGCAAGGATAGGTTAAATAAATTAGTTTACTCATACACACATGCAATTTCTAGGGTTATACAAATTTATTTATTTTTTTAACTTTCATACTCAAGACAAGAAACTTTGCTACGTACATTTATTGTTCCCTTCTTTTTCTTTCTTACTATTTCGCTTTGGGGCGAACTACGCTACCGTATGCCAAATTTATTTCTTTGCATTTCATTTTGTTATATTCACTAGCTTCTACTTTAGTTACAACAATAAACAAACTCTACCTTTAATTTGTGTATGAACAACAAGAGCAGCTCATTTCTGTGCCATGCTTTCCTCCTTGAGATTTACAATAAAAAAATTTGAAAAATTCTCTACCTTTATTTTTCCTGTCTTGATTGCTTCTACCCCGCAACGTCAGCTTTTTACTCTTATTGCTACAGTTGTCACTGAAACTCGTGAGTTAAAATATAACTTCTTCTTCCTTTTAATTTGCGTCTCCTAGGTTGATGGCTTGCAGATGGGCGGTGGCTGGCTGCTGCTGGATCTGGTGACGTTCAGGCTGTTTGGCAAAATCGTCGTGGCCAGCATGGGATTGGTCGGGAAAAAGAGGGCTCACGCCTGCAAGCTTGGAGCTTTATACTCTAATTCTCGATTCTAGAAGCTTCGTTGTTGCTAACGGCGGTATATTTTTTTTGCCCATTCATATGATTTTCAACCATACGATTGGTTGCCAGTCGGCCCTCCCTGTATGATTCTTTTCTGGAATTATCAATATTATTTTTACTTTATTATCATTATTATTATTTTAATTTTTAGATTTTTTTTTTAAATTTATTGGTAATGAACTCGGTTTATTATATTACCTATTAGCTAATTTCTTTGTAAGCAGCCAAATAAAAAAATAATTCATTTGTGCTTTTGCAAATAATTAGATAGTCTATATGTTCGCTATACATGTGTTAGATGCGTAGTATGCGTATAGTTTCTAAGGATAATATATTATTTGTTATTTTTTAATGCAATGATTTTGAAATCGGTTTTTTTTTGTTAAATATTTTTTATTTTCTATTTTTTAGTGAAGCTCCTTACTAAAAGAAAAAATATGAGCAGATCTACTAATCAAATATTTAACGCGAGCCTAAAAGAATTGCCTTAAATCTAAAAAAATATGATAAAAAATATTTTTATAAATAGTTTTCTTAATATTTTTTAACGTTTCATTAGGCACCTATCACTTCCTTTGTTTATTTTCAAATTTTTTCCCAAATATTTATCAAATATTTTTTTGATGCATCCTCCTTCATATAAAAAATAATTTTCATACAAATCGAGCAATCCCTTTGAGAATTATGCACAAATATAGTAATTTTTTTTTCGAGGAACTTTTTTTGTTTTTAAATAATTTGCTCGTACTAACTGTGTATTAGCCCAGTACTTATAAGACACGTATGGGACTTTTCTAGAGACATCCTCTATCCGAGATTTTAGAATGCGATCTTATTAGAGATCTCATTTGAGATTTTTTAGTGAGATAGCATTGTGCAGAAAGCACTTTGAGTGTTTGATTTTTAATTTACAAATAATCATTTCCATATTTTTACAAGTGTTAGTGATGTTTGTTTCGCATTTATTAAGTGCAATATAATCATATGTTAAAAATAAATAAGATCGCATGAAGATTTTTCTTAATTTTGCATGTAAAATGGAAAAGTATAAATCAATTTATGTAATCAAATTTTATGTACGGTGTTAGAAACTTTTGATATTTTTTTTCGGTTATGTAAATCATTTATAGGTATTGTTTATTATAAAATCAATAATGTCCGTAAAATAGCGAGGTTCACAAATCTAAGTGAGCGTTGAAAGCTTTGTAGATCTTGATACTTTAAATCATGTATGCATGTATATCTTGACAGATTTTTTTAAAATAATGATTGATCCTTTTTAATAACTTTTCCTTGATTACAAGTTATAAATAGTGTGATTCAGGGTGAGCAAGCAATCTATTTATAACAGTTCAGATGATTAGTATAAATTTGAATAACAGGTAAATGATCATATTCTTTTATAGACTTAGTGGATGATAGACACTGACTTGAATTTTATTTTTTAAGATTTGTTAAAATAAAGTACCTATTGATTTATATGATTAAGAGCAGGCCGGAGCAGATTCGATACCGACCAAGAATCGAAAATCCGTTGTTTAATTTTCCCCTACTATACGTAATGGAATGCATTGAAATTTTAAATACATTCATGAAATTTATTCCTCTATTGCGCTCGCAAAAAATAATTTAAGAAAATTTTAAGAAATTAAAAACTTTATACTACAGCTGTTTATTAAACCGCAAGTACTGTTACTTACTTTTTGTTTAAAATATGGTAAATATTATAGAAAAAACATCTATTATACAATCATGTATGTATGAAGAATTGTGCTCGATAATTATTTCTTTTGAAAACAGTATAATTATTTTATTTGTGATAAAATAACATTTTTACTTTTCGGTCGATAACCAGATTCGCTTCGGCTTACTTTTGACGATAAGTTTTAGGCTTTTTTACCGACCGAAAGTTGCTAAAGAAGTAATTCTGTTTATTTAAAAAAAAAATATATAGCAGAATTGTTTTAACTTATAAATATCTATTTATTTTCACAAATGAAAAGCGAAAGCGTGTAAATTTGTCCAAATTCAAAGAACAAGCCAAAAAAATAAATAAAAACAAAATATTTTTTTAGCTATTTTCGAACAGTAAAGTTAGTCGGAAGCTGATCCTTAAGTGGAAAGTGACGCCATGAAATACAATGCAAATTAAATGAAGTGGCCAAAACAAGAACTACTAACCCCGGGCAAAATGGATTGGGTCTTATGGCTCCACTAAATTTATCGAATATGATGAAATTATCATAAAAATAAAAACTCAAAGAGATATAGGCAATTAAACTCGTGTAACGTCATGATAGCCATGGCCATCATGGCGTCATTTATTATATGGTGCTATATCTGTATATATATATATATATATATATATATATATATATATATATATATATATATATATATATATCATTGCATACACATTTTAATTTTATATAATTTTCTGCAATTGATAAAACTTTAAGATCTTATTTATAAAAAATTAATTAATAATTACAATTAATCTATTACCATTTCATTTCTGACTTTATTACAAAAAAAATTAGTTTATGTGTCATCTATAAGGTTAATGTGTAGAGAGTATTAACCATTTACTAAAAAAAAATCTTTTCATTTTAACATTAGATACAGCGAAAACTTTTGAAAAAATCGGAAAAGACTATCTTTTGCTCTTTGGGCCCTTCCATAAGCTAGTTAAAGTAAAACTTATGGCACCACTACATTCTACAGGAAAAAATACACAGAAAATATGTATAATTCAATGATAAGAAGATTACAAATGGCTATTCAAACACCATAGAAGAAAAGATAGTACTTCTGACATGCTTAAAGCAGACTACTTTTTCGTTTTCGATTTCTAGTAAATAGTATAAAAATATTTTTAACAAGTATAGTACATATTTTCGACGTATATTTTACCGTAGAATTTAAAAATGCTATCAGATCTATTAAAATTAGCTTCAGTGAGGCGTAAGTGGCAAAAAAACACTAAAAAACCGTTAAAAAAGTAGTTTTTTCTACTTTTAGATATGGCGCACCACTTCGACAAATCTGAAAAAATCTTACATTTTAAGATCATTTTTTCAAAACTTTTTACCAAATATCTTTTTTACACCTTCAAATGGCGAGTTTTTAGAGCGATTTTAAGATTTTAGAAACTTTTTAGGTTAGGTCGCCCAGTTAAAAATTCAAGGTAAGCATTTTTTATGGGTATTTATGCAAAAATTATGTAAAAAATTTTCCAGACTGGTTAATAATAATTAAGGTGTCAAAAACCAAAATTAATGAAAAAACACGTTTTTTGGAGGTGGGGAAGGGAGTGGGGGGGGTTTGATGATCTTAAAATTCATTATTCGATATATGTCGACCATTCATGCAACCAAATTCCAAATCTCCGAGGGGTGTCATTTCGGCCTATCTTATCCTATCATACTCTTTATTCCTAACATTGATAATTTTGTTAATTTTTTCATAGGGTCGAGTAGTGTTGTTTCCCACACTTTTGCAAATTTTCTAACTCTTTCATTTTCTATCAATATCTTCATCCTTTTTCGTCCTGCCACTTTCTGTTCTTTTATAATAATAATATATATTTGCATCGTCACCGTTGAGTATATTAGCGTTCCCTGCTATATCCTGATTATTCACACTATCGTCTGTCAATTCCATTATATTTTCTATATTTTCTATTAATAGCATCTTCTCTCTTTCTTCAATGATTGCATCGAACCACATCTTATTATTATTTTGTTTTTCACTATTGACACTTTTAATATAATTTTCACTTTAAAATATCATTTGTTAATGCAGCAATGATATTTTGAATTTTTACTTCTTTTGCTTTTTTTCCTACATCAACACTTTCTTCTTCTATATTAACACTATCAGAAACAACAATCGCAACGCTACTCAACAACAACATGTTTAATTATTTCTTCTTCTCCACTCTCTTCAAGAATAGCGTGTAACCATTCTGTATCATCAGTTTTTTTAATCATTATTAACACTTTCTTCTATGTTATTTTGCAAGAAATTAACACTGTTCGTTGATTCAACAGCAACAATATTTTGTAACACTGTTTCGTCCACTCTCTCTTCAACAATAGCGTCAAACCACGGCATAATATCAGTTTCTTGTTGTTGTTGTTGTTCAGTATTCATTTTTTACAAATATTTTTAGTTTTTTTTTAAAGCACTGAGAAAAAGTGTATCTTTCGGATAAGTTTACGGAACCAAACTAAAAACTTTGAATAACGATGTTGCGAAGAAAACTCATTGTAGGGTATTTTTTCATAAAATTATCTATGAATATAAAGATAGTAAGTTTTGTTTCCTTAGATTTAAATAGAAAAAATTAGGGAAAACATATGCTCTGCAAGGTATTTAAGTGAAGCGATATGTACATGCATCTTGTATATGTCAAAAAAATTTTTAACACCTAGTATTTCGCATATTATCAGATATTCTTTCTCTCTCTTTTTTTTAAACCTATATTTTCGCATTCATAGAAATCCTCGGGGAGGATTTTTACGTAAAATTATCTGTTAACATTAAATAGTACACGAATAGCTGTTCGGTATTTTGAAAACTGATAAACATGTCCTTTGCAAGGCATAAGAGAGGGATAGCTAAAATTGTACAATATGTATACATTGCGAGTGTAATAAAAAAAATGTAGTCATTAGAAAAGAAAAGAAGGTTCGGGGTTTATTACACATAGCAGGTTGGCAGGTAGATGTCTATTTATTGTCAACTGCTTTTGTCCTTTAATTTTTTTCATACGTTTCTGTAGTAGTAGTAGTAGTAGTAGTAGTAGTAGTAATAGAGTGAGCATTTAAAAAAACATTAACGATTAAAAACTGCACTACAACAATATTGATATCAGTCGGTACCCCAGTGAAAATGGTAAATGTATCCAAATCATACGAAAGTGTATCAAAGTGTATCAAAGTGTATCTAAGAGCGATATTTCGGACCAAATGTTAATACACTTTGGTACACTTTGATACACTTTCATACATTTTTATACACTTCCAAAAAAAAGTTTCTTGGTATCAATTTTTTATATTCGTTAATGGTATACACTTTGATACACTTTAATACACTTTTGCACATTTTCATATATTTTTTGGACACTTTCATACACTTTGATACACTTTCATACATTTTTCTAATAAAGGAAAAATGTTGATTTTCTTGGATACACTTTTGCATACATTGATACACTTTTGCACACTTTGATACACTTTTCGAAAATGTTGACTAAAATTAATTTCTACATTTGCTATGTGTTACACACTTTGATACACTTTTGCACACTTTGATACACTTTGATATACTCTTGCACACTTTAATACACTTTGATACACTTTCATACATTTTTCCAATAAAGGAAAAATGTCGTTTTTATTGGATACACTTTTGCATACTTTGATACACTTTTGCATACTTTGATACACTTTTGCACACTTTGATACATTTTAAAAATTTTAACTAAAATAAATTTCTAGATTTGCTATGTGTTACACACTTTGATACATTTTTACACACTTTGATACATTTCGAAAAAAGTTAACTACAATTAATTTTTAGATTTGCTATATGTTACACACTTTAATACACTTTTATTCATTTTTCCCATTTTTGAAATGCAGGAATAGTACATTATTCAGCAAAGGAGTTAATTCCAAAATACATAGGCATTTTTAATTTACTCCCATGGTGAATATGCTATTTTTTGCCATACCCGGGCTAAAACTACCACTTCTGCGATTTTGAGCTGGGAGTTAAAGTAGTACTTTTGGACAGGATACGGCAAAAAAATATTATTTTGAATAATTGGTTATTGATACTTTCATATAATTTAAAACATTAAAAAAAATTGAAATAGAAGCGTCTTTTTTATTTTAAAAGTATAATATTTTAGTGGTAATATAAATGAAGTATGAAGTAAAATAAAAAACGTGATTTAGTAAAATTATTTATTATCTAGTTTAGAGATTTTCCCCTTATTCCTTTCATGATGGGGCTTACAAAATATTTATCAGTACTGTGCATAATTATACATGGATTCGCAATATCATTAGGGAATATAATTCTCAATTTTTTACTCACATTATTTGTACAAGATTTTATATGATTAATTGTAACATCGCTCGTTGAAATAATGAATCCAGTATCTAATTGAATTTCAAACATTATTATAATAATATAATCAACGTAAGAATGTGTTATTTTACATATTCGGGAAATCACTCCATATTTATTATTATTTGTTTGTAAAATACAATCATTAATTCTCTTTTTTTGGAATACTGTGATGATGTGTATCGACAACCGTTATAAATAAACCTATTATAAGACACACATTCAGTTATCTTACTCACATCAAAAATTGTATTAATAGCTTGAAATTCTTTTTCAAGCTATTAATTTACACTTTTCAAGCTATTAATAGCTTGAAAAGTGTGTAAAAGTGTATCAACGTGTACAAACGTGTGCAAAATAAAACAAGAAAAGGTTAATACTCAGAAGTGTATCAAGATGTACCATAGTATATTAAAGTGTATCAAAGTGTGTAAAAGTGTATCAAAGTGTACAAACGTGTGCAAAATAAAACAGGAAAAACAATTTAGGCTAATACTCAGAAGTGTATCAACATGTACCATAGTATATTAAAGTGTGTAAAAGTGTATCAAAGTGTGTAAAAGTGTATCAAAATGTGTCAAAGTGTATCAAAATGTGTCAAAGTGTATGACATCAAAAAAATTGAGGAAATTTAATTTCAGCTCACTTTTTAAGAAATGTACCAAAGTGTACCAAAGTGTATCTAAGTGTATCAGAGTGTATCAAAATGGATCGAGAATAAGGTCTGAAAAATCGCTCTTAGATACATTTTCATACACTTTGATACATTTTTGTATGCTTCAATACACTTTCATACACTTTTATACATTTTGATACACCGAAAAATTTCCATTCGGGTATGCATTCATATATAAAGAATTGTAAGTAATGCTTATTCTCATTCAGTTTTTGCTGGCGTAGTGAAACGTTCTCCGTGTGAAGTTAATATTTTTTTTTTTAATGATGGAAAATAGTGCCAAAAATAATTTTCGAGTTGTCATTTATCGTATAATGTATTATCTAATTCATATTCAATTATCCGACGTTGTACGTCACAAACGTAACTTTTCATGGCGTAGAAGAGTACGTCAAATGGTATATTGCGAATTGAAAAAACAATTTATGTTTTTAATATCATGCTGTCCGCTTCGCGTACTAGTACGAATGCATTCAATGTTCTTTAAAAAAATCAACTCGCTGTAACAGCAGCAGCAGAATTTATAATATCAAGAAATCTGCACGATATATATGTGCTTTAGGACTTGATAAACGAATATAATCAATATACATGTAAATAGTAAAATTTTCAATACATTTATATGAAATATGTATATAGTCATAAATTCTAATTTTTGCTTGCCGTAACCTATGTAGAATTAAAAATTGTTATAAAAAATAAATTACTTGATAATTTGACTTTAAATTTTTTATAAGATACTTACAGCTTCTTTTTTTAAAAAATCAATTATATAAAAAAGAGTATTATAAGAAATCAAGATAAAAACATTAAAAAATTATTTAAATTATTTTTAATAGAAATAGATATTGCAAAAAATTTTTTTATATATGTTTCTAACTGTTTAAAAACTTCTGAATTGAATTGAGATACGTATATTACTTACACGTATTTATACATAGTTATAAATAATTGTAAACATTTATAAAAGGCTTATTATAATTCCAAAAATAATCTCTAAATATTTAGAAAAATTTTAAAAGTGTGTAAAACTGTTTATATTTTTATATTTTAATTATGTATGATTGTTTAATAGTTAAATACAGTTATAAACAGTTTTATACAATTTTAAAATTCGTCTATAAGTATTCTTTGAATGTCCCGATTCAAACCTTTTAAATATAATATTTTAAAGTAGTTTAAACAATCATAAATAAATACAAACATTTATAAATGACTATGGGCTATTAGAAACAGTTTGTATAATTGTAAAAAATTATAGAAAGATTTTAAGAGAGAATTTTGAAGTTGTGCACAAATCTTTATAACCGTTTTAATTGTTCATATGTATGTATAAATGTGTATATTTAATATAGTTATCTCAAATTGGACATTTTCAAACTATTTTAAACAGTTGTAAATAATTTAGGATAGTTATAAATAATTATACGTAGTGAAGCGCAAAAATCTTTCCAATAGAATATATAATTAATTTTTGAATATTTTCACAGCGTTGGAAAGAAATAGAGAAATGGACGATGATGACAGCGATAAAACTTCGTTCGATGAATTCAGAGCGGATCTTGAACAAAATATCTTGCCAAGCCGATCGATCGACAATCCTGATTTACCTAGTACATCGAGAAACAACGTCCGCCGTCGTTTATTTAATGATGATGATGATGAGAGCGAAGGTCATGCAGCCGGAATCATACAAGAACATCAGCAGCAAGAAGAAATAATCACTATAGACAGCGATGCTGATACTGTTTTGAATGAATTGGTAGAAAAAAGAATAGTTCAGTTACAGCAGAGAGAAGAGGACAGAGAAAATTTAGATTCAGAGTCCGAAGACGTAGAGTTTGAGGATGAAGAACCGAATAAAGAGATATTACGATTGTCTCGTGCGCTTAATGATAGTAAACTATCCCGAGCCATATAGCGCAATCCTAAGAGGATTAAATAATAATAACCCTGGAAATATTAGGAATAAAAATGAAGAAGAAATAAATACGGTAAACGAAACAGCAACAACAACAACAACAACAACAACAACAACAACAAAAACAAACCAAGAACGGGCTCGCATATCATATAGTTTTTATACAAAAGCACCACCTAATACAGAGACATCGTTTCATCAGATAGTCAATCGCACGAGGATGACTTTTCATTCTTTCGAATGCTGGATCATCGAGTCAATGAACGTAAGATATCTTTATTATTATTATAATTATTCTTAATATTATAATTATTATTATCATTATTATTATTATTATTAGTATCATATTATGATTATTCTTACTAATATTATAATTATTATTTTCATTATTATATTTATTCTATTATCTCATATTTTATTATCATTATTAAATCTATATAGCGCTTTGAAGAGATGTAATCTATTTTCTA